>CM073944.1:16250000-17500000 GCA_037179545.1 Sesamia inferens | reverse complement strand
ATGTGGAGCGCGCGCGCCAGGTCCTGAAGAGCCTCGACAGGACGTCTATTTGGGCGCAAATATTGACGGGTCACGGCGGCTTCGCCGCGTATCTACACAGATTTAAATTAAAAGATAATAATGGCGCGAAAAAAGCAAGTCGATACAGGATCGCGCTGTCGCCGATCGGAGTTTAGTGAACCAATATTTAGTTTGATTGAAATTATTAGTTTTTTTTATTTTAATTTTGGTGTTAGGTTCTTTTTGTAGTTTAGGATTATTATTATGAACCAGCATTGTCCGTGTTTTCATTTATTGTCGTATTATCACCACCACTCCTTATACAGCTTCACAACATCAACCGTTGGGCAAAAGCCCGTCAGACACAACACCCGTCTGGTGGGAGGATCCTCCATTTTCTATGGAGGATGAGTGAACTTAACACCCTGTTCCTCATTCCTCTATAATACTTATTTGCCAAAAAAGGAAAAAAATAAACATAAGCTGATGGAAAAATAACAGCAACAGTTTACACTACAATTTAAAACATTTCATTTTCACAACTTTTTCAAGAGGCCTAGTCACTCAAAAAGCAACTTAATATTCTTTTGAAATAAAGCTGATATTTGTTTAAGTTGAAACAACATCTATTTAAAACCTTTGTAACAGACTTTACCTCAAGTGAAGTGCGCTTTCAACCTTGAGCTTCAATGGAAATGCCAGCACACTTTAAGCTCACTTAACCTCAGTTTTTAAGTTGACATTTTTAAAGAATAGGAGAAAAGAAAAGCAAAGAACGAGAGGTCTGTGATTAAATAAAAACAGCCGCACAGGTCGACCGATCAGGTTAAGCTACCAATGTCACAGTTTTTACGTGGATGGGTGACCATCATTAAGCGATTGGTCCCGACTTTCATCCGTGGATCTTTGACAGTCATTACTGATCGTCAGAAGACCGAGAGCGTAATAACCAGTCTTATTGAGGGGTATCGTATTACCCAGTAACTGGGTTGTGGAAAGCAGATGAGTTGCTTCATGTAAAAACCAGCGTCAGCGTCTTTGGTGGTCTTTGGATTCAGTGGAGAGAGGTATAGAGAGGCTGATTGGTGACTCAGATTTAACTCGAAATGGTCTCCAAAGTCTGGAACACAGGCGTAGAGTAGCCAGCCTTTCGGTGTTCTATAGCAGTTGTTGGCAATCCGTGGCCCGCGGGCCGCATGCGGCCCGGGGCTCTCTTCCTTGCGGCCCGAGACTGTTTTGTAAAATCAACTACAATTCCAATATTATAAAATGATAATTTGATATGATTAAACTAATCTTTATCTTCTGTCCTTTCCTCTCATCTCGTCAGATTCTCTGACTTCTGACGACCCGGAAGGATCGTCATTCGTTTCGATCTTCGTTCATTTCGATCTTTGACAGTTGTCTCTGTTGTTGTAGCAAGACCTTCAGTGCTTTGTTGGGCTTAACGTGCATACGATGGTTTCGGTATGTAAAGATAAGACCACACATCCACACCCCAATCTACAAATCAATCAAAGGTCAAATTAGAGTGAAAGTTATTCAAAGGATATAATAGCAAGGGCACGGTGGAGCATACGGTGGAGGTCTGCTCCGCTTGGGTAGAGCACCGCCGTGTCCTCGTGACGGTGATCGGAGGCGATCTCTCGCGTCCTTCTTGGTCCAGGCCATGGTTCGGAGCGAGAGTGCATCAAATCAAATCAAAGCATTTATTTCAAATAAACCAGTTACAGGCACTATTGAATTGTCAGAAGGTCGGTCAGTAAGTAAAGTGAAGCTAGTCGCCCATTCCAAAGAGTATGGAGAAGAACGGGCAAGAAACTCCATGGACACTCTTTTAAATTATCAAGCTATTGATACAAATATTTGATTACATCATTCATTTTGAAATCAAACGTGTGACAACGTTGCAGAAATATATTGTACGCTGAGGGCGTCCATTATGGAAAAAACAACAATTCAGAAATTAAAATATGCCGTAGCAGCTAAGAGATGACCCGTCCCCTCTGACGGCATCATTCAGCTCAACCATATTGAAGGGAACCTAATGATCCAACACACACGCCACCACCAGCGAGACATTTGAGTGAGCATGACATACTCTCAACAGTCATAGCACAATCAAGTCAATAAAAGACTAACCCAACAAATAGATGCTTTACAGCAAGTACATTGTGCTCACACGTGTTCCATGCAATTATACAATACTAAGAAATTGAATCTACACAATGCAAAGACAGTTTTGTCCAAGGTTCAGCAGCTCTAACGGTGTTCCCGAATGCTAAGTTTAGCTCCTGTGTAGCTGCACCAGTGCCGAATACCCCTGTCAGCGATGCAATACCGTAACGTACAATGTGCCTGGCTACATAGTGTGTACTGGCTTAAAGTTAAAAAAAACAAACAATTACAAATTAAAACTACAAGAAGAAAAATTAAAGAACAATCAGTGTAAGCATAGAAATCGGGCGCAGCTCAAGCCCAAGCCTTTTTGTCGTCACTACTCGTATAATCTTTAACACTATAAAATGCTTTCTGACACAACTTACATTTAATGAAGGATTTGAATTTATTCAGGTTCAGATCTTGAATCACCTCTGTAAGTCTATTGTAAAAATGTATACATTGGAATCTAAAAGAGCCACCTATTTTCTTGAGCCTTGTTGTAGGTACAATAAATTTGTGCTTGTTCCTAGTATTTATATTATGGACATCACTGTATTTTTTAAACAATTTTATATTTTTATGAGCATACAAACGATTTTCATAAATATATTGAGACGGCACGGTCAGTACATTAATCTCTTTAAATTTTTCTCTGAGAGAGTGTCTCGGACTTAATTTATAAATTGCACGAACAGCTCGTCGTCATCGCAAGCCATCACCTCCTTCTGCGAAGCAGTGATGCTGGCAAAGGAGGAGGCGGATTGCATGAGGGAGCGGGTATCTCAGCGCCCTCACGCCTCAAGCCGCCGCAGGAGATGCCCTGGTCGGGAGAAAACATATCAGTCGATTCTGACAGGGTCCACGAAGCCCGGGGCTCTCTTCCTTGCGGCCCGAGACTGTTTTGTAAAATCAACTACAATTCCAATATTATAAAATGATAATTTGATATGACTAAACTAATCTTTATCTTCTGTCCTTTCCTCTCATCTCGTCAGATTCTCTGACTTCTGACGACCCGGAAGGATCGTCATTCGTTTCGATCTTCGTTCATTTCGATCTTTGACAGTTGTCTCTGTTGTTGTAGCAAGACCGTCAGTGCTTTGTTGGGCTCAACGTGCATACGATGGTTTCGGTATGTTAAGATAAGACCACATATCCACACCCCAATCTACAAATCAATCAAAGGTCAAATTAGAGTGAAAGTTATTCAAAGGATATACGAGTAATAGCAAGGGCACGGTGGAGCATACGGTGGAGCCTTGGCTAGGGTTCCTGATTGGTTTAAAGAGGAACTGTAACCTTGGCACATAGGCAAGTGAAGGATCACCGGTGGATTTTATTCACTAAAAGTCTACACGCCCTTCCGCTCTGCCCAGACCGGGAGAGGTCATTTGATGACGTCCCATGCAAAACAAAAATAAAGAAGATATTAAACTGGGTTTTTGCTATTATAGCAAAAATCCAGTTTTAGTCAATCGTTGGTCTAGAAATTTGACCTTTCACTAACTAAATAAAGGTTATATTTTAGATAATTAAAATCAACACTGCCTCTATCAGCCCAAAACCGGTGCGAACTAACATTATAAAATGTGTTTGAATATTCATGCATTTCGGTAGCACCTAATTTTGTTTGCAAATAACCGTTTCGCTATTTATGACACTGAATTATTCAAAGTGTTTGTTTTGTTAAAGTATATTTGGGTTTAATTTGGTCAGGCTAATTATATTGTTTTGTCTTCTTATGAACAAGGGAATCATAATTATGTTAACAGTAGAACACTTAAGGTCTGTAATAAGTTGTGCTTGATTAGAATAAAATGTCCCGACTGCTGGAACTTAGACCTCCTATGCCCACACCCTACAAACACTTCAATCCACACTGGGCCACGTGCTCTAAAGGAGTCAAAGCACTTGGCAACAGTGTGTCTGTGTATAATGTCACATGTCTTTGAAAGTTTGGGTTCTTCATGATGTTTCCCATTACCGTTTTGATAGCAGTTTTGATGAAATTAAAAGCACTAAGCAGGATACCTTGGTGGACTGAAGACCGTATGAAGGTCACAAAAACCCTTTGGATGCAGGAAGCAAAGAGTTGATCGACGTGGAAGTGCCTATGTGCAGTAGTGGATGCCTTTCTCCGGAAATGATAATAAAGATGAGACGCCTGGGTTCAGACACCAGCCGTTGTGATGACGTCAGAAAAAGGCCTATCCAGCAGTGGACGTCCTTTACGTACTATTTCAAAACAAGTAAAGGCAGGTTTACATCTTAAATTTTTTAGTTTTGGTACACCATTATGTAACTCAAACCAACAATAAAGGTTGCTCCATCATGATCGTATCACGTATATAGATTCATCTGTTTAACCACATAATTGTAACATATCGATGGATGGATGAAAAGTGTTTCATCCGTCTCATGATATTACATTCCTGTATAAATACCTACTAAGACATAAATATTCAAGAAATTTTGTTTAAAAAAATATCAATTTTTAAACGTGTTCCCAAATGCAATTGAAAAAATAATACATAACGCAACGGGTTCATATCAGTTGTGACAATACTTAACTTGGAGTTATTACAAATATCTGGCAGTACTTCACACCAGGACAGCTTCTAATATTGTATAATGTACAGGTGTGGAGTACTGACGCCACATTTGGGCTGGTCCTGTAAAATGCCATCTGGTAACATTGAATTCGAAGGAGAGACGTGCGAAGAGACTAATTGGCGACCTAGAGTAGTCAGCCTTTCGGTGTTTTATAGGATGCATTTTGGGGAGTGTGCGCGGGAATTACATTACTTAATTCGGATTAAGAACGGGGAGCGTTCCATCATCGGACGACCGGTTATACGGCGAGTATCCATCCTAAGGGTCAATTCACACATACCACAACCACACCACAGCCACAACCACACACTTAAACGACGCCACGTGGTCGGGCGTATATTTTGTATAGAAAATGAATATTACAAATTATACGTCCTATCACATTTTGCCGTTGTTATCGACCATCTGTGTAATACGACTACATCGCAACCACATCGTGACGGCAACGCCACCACCGGCAGCAGCATCGCGGCCACATCGCCACGACATGGCGTAAACAACAGCGCCCGCCAAATTCGTATTTTTAATTAGACCAAGTCAACTGACGTTTACTGTGTTGCCAGTTTTTGATGAAATAAAAATAGTGTTGTGACAAAGTGAATGATCGAAAAAACTCCGAGTATAACTGCACATGACCACATGGTTACCACATCGCAACGACAGCGACAAAGCAACCACATCGACATTTTGTCGGTACCACAACGCAACTGCAAAAAACCCGCTGCGACACTATTCACACGTAACCACAGCTTGACGACATTTTGTCGCAACGACGTGGTGTGGTTGTGGTACGTGTGAATTGATCCTACCTTTTTTGACACCACTAAGGTCCGGATAAAGCATTTCGCCTCTTATTTTATACCGCGTACATCGAGGGACTCGAATAATTCTCGAGCAATTTTTAAGTACAAAAATATGCTGAGCGTAGCAATTTTAAATATTCCTTTTTCTGTTGTCTTTGTCTGTTAATGTAACAATGGTTTAGGCAATATCCTTCGAACTGATTGATGCTCAAAAACACAAAATGCAAATAAGTTTATTTTAGTTAGAACAATGATTAATTTCTGGAAAATGATATTTTCAGAATGTAGTTGAATTCTTGATAATAAACCAGAGCGTCTATTCTCAAAAATAATATTCTATAAATGTATTTAATTTCCATTTTTGTTTAAGATAAATTGTAAAATAAATAACACAAAATAAAGCTATAGGTATGTATATAAAAAATAGGTAGGTAGATACTTTTACGAAGTTTCAGCTAAAGTTACGGGCGTTTTCTTCTCCGTATCACCCGCGGGCAGAAGATTCGTAAAGATTCAAACTAAGAATTAATTACAAGATGGTTTGACAGTCGGTTTTACGCTCGAAGTATCTTTGCCCATTCGAAAAAGGTAATAAATCGGGATTAGGGATCATTCTGACGTTTCGAATTACATACCTTCGGACAGTACCATATTTTCGTTGATGGAGAGAGGCTCTCAGTCGTATGGACAGACGATGTTATAAAGTCCTATTCAAAAATATTTCAATCAGACACAGAAGAAACGTTCTTTTCTATAGATATAAACCAAAACTCCTCAGTTATCTCCTTTAGTAAAGCTATTGGCTTTTACATTGTTTTCGAATTGTAATGTAAAAGTGAACGAGGCAACTCAAAGGTCAATGATCTAAAAACCACAACGTGTCAAATTATTCTGCTTTTTCTTCTAGCACTATTATCAAAGAGTGTTTGAAGCAAAGAAATCGAAGAAAGAAAATAAGAAAATAAAGTGCTGGGATCAAAGAAAGAGAAGAATAAACTAAAGAGAAACATTACTGCTGTGATCAGCGGTAATGTTTCGATTTTCGCGATTTTTCGCTACCTACCCCAACTTTTTGTATTCTTAGTGCACTCATACAAGCAATCGCCCACCGCGGATTTAATTTGGTCAGTCCGTCTCATGACTGAGCGTCCGCGTAGTCGTAAGTTTTTCATACCCTGCACAACACGGCGCTCTATAGAGTCACTCTCACGCCACGAAACGAATATCGAAATAGGAAAAGATATCATTAAAAAACTGGCCAAGTGCGTGTCGGACTCTCGCACAAAGGGTTCCTTACCATTGATTTATGTGTATGAAATTGTTATTTGTATGAAAGATTACGCGGTAATAAGCGGTAAACTACTTACTAGATCACGTTCAAAACAATTTTCGTTGATAGTTTTTATAGTAATGTACATCATATGTTATTTTTAGATTTTTCATTTTCTTATTTTAGAAATAAGAGCCCCCCCCCCCCGCTCCCTCTAATTTCTAAAACTTTTTCCACTTTGACCACCTTTTGGACTAACTTTTTCCACTTTGGAAGCATCTGTCACGCAAACTATTCGGTTTAGAAAAAAATATTTTAGAAACCTCGATATCATTTTACAACCAACACCTATGTGTTTGATGAAAAAAAAAAATTGAGTTTCAGTTCTAAGTATGGGGAGCCCAATATTTATTATTATTTTTTTTATTTTTGCATCAAAATCTTAATGCGGTTCACAGAATACATCACCTACCAAGTTTCAACAGTATAACTTTTATAGTTTCGGATAAAAATGGCTGTGACATATGACCGGACAGACAGACATGATGAATCTATAAGGGTTCCGTTTTTTGCCATTTGACTACGGAACCCTAAAAAGCCGTTCTAAATAAAACGTCCGTTCCTGTGTGGAGTACTGCAGCCACATTTGGGCTGGGGCTGCAAAATACCACTAGCTACTTTGAATTCAGTGGAGAGGCGTGCGAAGAGGCTAATTGGCTACATAGACTTAGCTAAAATGGTCTCTCAGCCTTTTGGTGTTCTATAGGATACATTTTGGAGAGTGTGCGAGGTAATTGCATGATTTTAATCCCCCATCTCTGTTCCACCATCGGACGACCCGTATGTTCCCATTACGTTGTTAACACCACAACGATCCGAACGAAGCGCTTCGACTCGTCTATTATAACATCGAGGGATTGGAACAATTTGCCAGAGGCGGTGTTTCCGTCGGACTACAATTTAAGTGTCTTCAAGGCTAGAGTGATAAGGCTCTTAACAAAAAAGCGCGCTTTACCATCAACGATTGCATCACGGCTTACCATCAGGCGGGATTGCTGTCAGGCACTAGTTTATAATTTATATAAAAAGAACCTTTTCAAAAAAGAAAGTATATCACATCCAGCTTCAGAATTCAACAAGCTAGGTTGTAAAAGGAATAGTGTAATAAAATTGCTATCACAATTTCTCCTTCTTCCGAACAAAATTGTCCAACAAGACTCGACTTTCCGCACTTAACGTTTGTAATTAGGCCACTACTCAACAACGAGCTTTTTTAGTTTATATTTTATTCATTTTTACTGGACACTCTGGTTTTTCTGTGGGAAAAAAGACATAACCTTTTGCAGCTGCTTATGCACAGATTTTTTGCTGTATTCATTGAGTTAGGGATCATGCTTATAGCCGTTTTTAGTGCCTATTTTTTTGACACAATTATGTGTCTAATGTTTTTATTTTTTGTTATTAACTTTACTTTGATGATGCATAAGGAATGCTAATGCTAACAGGGGGGCAATGCAACACCCTAACACCCTAATTGTGTAATAGACTATTACTCTCAATTGGGATCATTTTGAAGTTTATTGCTGTTCCATTGATCCCATGTTCAAAAATGTGTCTGCTCAACAAGGTAAATTACGCAATTACTATTGTATGTTATACATGATGTATCTGACATCGTAACGCAAACTTCGCGAAAAGGTTAGGCCGCATGCCACTAATAAAATTATGATAGTTATTTATGTCGATAATAAAGGGTTACAGAATCCACAGTGTTTAAAAAAAAGTGTCGGCTCGGCCTTTGAACGTTGCAAGCGTGCCGCCGTGTGGGTTTGTAGGTATGACGTTGATCCCTGATATGAACTCTATTAAATTAACTGATAAGATAGTCTTTCGAGTTTTGTTTTCATTGCGCTTTTTTGTTTAACTAGCCAATTAATTAATTTTTACTTTAAAATCTTATTGGGTTATAAGAGTATAGCAATTATGAACGGTTTAAAGTTAAAAAAAAAACAACATATATATTTTTTTAAATCATGAAAAAGCCGACGAAAAATTCCACCACTGGGGGGTTCAGAATCATGTACTCGATCCATGGTACTCGTTTGTGCGTCGATGTCAGATACAGCCTTTATATACGCTATTGAAATGTCAAAATGAAATTGCTACTAATAGTAAGTTACACAATTACCCTGCAGGTTGAATTTAGAAAATTATATCATGGTAAAACAGTGGTAGGTCTTCTCTCTAAATACGTCAGCTAAGATAGGGGCCTGCCTCATGATGCAAGCACCAATGCAACTTTTCTAAAGTTATATGTTCTTTCTAAGTATATCTTGGACACCAATGACTGATTAAAAGGTGAAAGAAAACAAGTGCCCAGCAGTGGGACGATAAAAAAGTTGATCATGAGGATGCGTTAGTGTTTCTTCTTTGAGAGTAGACTTAGTATGGTAGCTATTTAGGATTTGTTCCTTCATGTTGATGTTCGTGCAATAAATAACAAGAATGACGGTTTTCGGCTTATAACAATCAAAATTACACTATTCGTAAAACAACTTTTGTTTTTAAAGGTGCAACTATTGGAAATCTTATTTCAGTTTTAAAAGTTGCAAGAAAGAAAATGTATTTATTGTAACTGGTGCAGGGAGATTATAACACTAAACTCAAATAAACACAGTTAAAAACAAATTAAGTATTTTAAAAAAGGTAGAAATTAAAAACAAAACACATCAGAACGTCACAAAAAATGTCACAGCGCTGGAATTCTGAAGTAAGTTGGTCCTGTTAGATACTGGTACTTATTAAGTTGCAAATAGTTTGACTGATAGCTTACCACAACATAGTCAGGAAAAGATATATGTAATTATATGGTTTTTCTCTATTTTTTACCCCATAAAAATCATACATTTTAGTCAGCAAAAGTCTGACACTCCCTTCCGCTCCGTTCAGAGCGGGAGAGGTCATTTGATCAATCAGGCGATAAGTGGATGAATATTCATTAATGAGTATTATTTATTTGTATTAGATAATTTTCATAATCTTTGCACGAAATAATATCATATATTTTTTTATTAATTATAGAGTAGTGCTTGCCCGCAATCCCGCTTGATGGTAAGCAGTTATTAAGAGCCTATTCACTCTAGCCTTGAAGATACTAAATTATAGTCCGACAGAGACACTGCCACTGGCAAATAATACTTTTTCTTTCATTACTTTGTACCCTACTCCGTCAAATATTTCTGATCAATCTTGAGCCTTAATTCTTTAGCGATAAAGTTGAACTTATATTTAAAAAAATTAACAGTATGTAGTAAATTGATGTGCTGTCGCCTGTACATTTATAAAAATACAACATACTCGTAAATGGTCATTTTTTTCTTAGCATGGGTCATGGACGTGGTGCGCGGCGTTAGGTCACCCGAGTCAATGACAGATGTTACGTCATTAGTCAGATACTTGAGAGGGTATATATATATTTATATTTTAGAATTTGCCATCAGGAATATACTGGGTTACGAAATATTCATTCATCCATTACTTTAATACATTCCATATATTACATGTTTTAATGGTTGTATTTTTTTGTATCATTAATTCAACTTTTTTGATACATTACTGAAATTTACTTAGATATTCATTATTTTACTGATAGTCTAAACTAGCTAGGCTACAAAACTTCATGTTAGTAACATGAAATTTTTGTTCTATTGCTTATGTAAAATTTAGCTAAAGTGAGCAATGAGTTATGAATTTCAAAAACCTACACCTATAAAAGAGTTAAATTTTATATGGAAGTTTTAAATTTTCGACTACTGAAACAATTCACCTGCAGTGGTCTTTCCGTCCATCACAATTTAAGAAAGTATCTTCAGGATTAAAGTGAGTAGGTTCTAAATAAACTAGTGCGGTTTACTATCAAATATTGCATCACTGTTTAGCATCAGAGTCGCAGACAAGCACTGGTTTATAATAACATTACAAAAAAAAATTGCCGATTGTAACCGGCAGGGCAATTGCATAACAAACCATCAGTAGCAATAGGTTTCATTCAGCAATATGCTTCGAAATGATTCCAAGTGTTTGTGATATTGTTATTGGTATTTCCTTCGACAGTTGAACTGTGTTTCTTAGGCGCGATTTTGGGAAATTACATGTTGCACAGTCAAACGGAACAAGGGAAAAGGACTCACTGAAATATACAGTGCCGCATTCTCTGTCTGATGATGGATGCCTCCACAAGATGTCCACTATTCAGTTTTGTTATTGGATTCAAGGGGAAATGATTGATTTTAAGGATGGTTAGATCTGCCGGTCAGCGTCCGTTCTTCTTGTTGCCATTTTTGATGGTGAAGTGTTTTTAAAACCAGAGAGAAGTTGGCTGTTGTTCTTTTGTAAGTTTTCTGGCTCAGTCTCTAGGCCTTTAAGACAGATATGTATATGGAATTAGGAATTGCATGGGAAGGAATCGGGAAATTTGAATGTGCATAAAATCACGCCTATGTTCGTTGAAGGTGTAAGAGTAATTGCGTAACAAACTTTCAGTAGCAATGGGTTTCATTCAGCAATATGCTTCGAAATGACTCCAACTGATAGTAACAGTGTGTTAAGCAATTAGGGTTTAGAGTTTATAAAAATCTATAAAAAAAAAAAAAAATACCATAAAATCACGCCTATGTTCGTAGGAGGTGTAAGAGTAATTGCGCAACACGCTACCAGTAGCAATGGGTTTTATATTGACAGTTCAACAATATTCATTGCGTTATTAGCGTTGTTGAGCAAACACATTTTTCGTACATAATATGGAGCAATGGATTAATAATTTGTCTCAAATTGCTTAAGCAATTGGGGTGCGGACCTGTGTCGACGGCGAGTTCTGTTCCACGTGCGCTTCGAATAATGTCAACGCATTGTCACGAGGTCCACTTCCACTGTTGCCTGCTAGGGCCACGGGTAATTTGACTGAGATAAAGTGGTCCCAGGCACAGACAGTAAAGGAACACGGGTGGATTTTAGTCAGCAAAAGACCCTTTTGCCCTACGCTCTGGCGATAGAAGTCATTTGATGAAATTTCATCCAAAAAAAAAGGTTCGGTCACCCATATTTCGCCAGTTAGGTACATTTGAATCATATGTAATGCACAAGTCCAGGATCCAGGTTGCTGCTGTGATTGATGACGTTCTTTTGGCTGCGACAATTCGCGATAATTGTGCTGCTACTGTGTGTGATACATAATTCGCGATAAGCATCGTGTTTTTGTGTGTTACTCGTTATATTGCACTTTACCAAAAACAATAAATTATCATACCAAATCGTTTATTGTCGTTTTAGCAATAATTTTTGAACATTGTTAAGCTGAGCTGAGCTGTGAGTGGCTTTCTATCGGGAATTCAAAGTTTAACCCCTACAACCACACAAGCTTTACCTTATAAAAGTATTAGTATAGATTCTTGATAACATTCACTATACATATACAAATATAGAAAAACCTGCTGAAACCTGAATATAGTTTGTTCAGAATAAGCAACTGAATTGATTCCAATCGTTTTTACAGCATATAATTTTTTTTTCCCAAATACCTACATTTACAAATTGTTGCAGAGTGGTTACCGACTAGGTAACTCGCTCGGAGTGGTTATGATAGATCATATTACTTGCGCCGCGCGCCACAGCTGACACCAGAGGTCATCGCACCGCGCTAGCCCGCCCGTGGGGAGCTTTGACTACATTTTTGTTGAGACAACCAAGTAGAATAGCAAGCTCATAACTTTTTGGTTTCTCATTAAATCTTTTTGAAATGTTGTACAAATAGTTTCTTTACTTAAAAATACTGAACACATGATTCGGGTATCGCATTAAAAAGAATATTGTATATCAATGCAGTATATGTATATCAATGGACAACCTTGAGTTGAAATCAACCCAAAACCTTTTCAATGGCCTGGCCATTGTTTTATAGATTAGCCTCTGACGTCCCACTTCAGGCCAAAAGCCCTCTATCCACTTTCTTTATTTAATGGTCGGAGTCTGTCAGTGTCACATTTTAATTCGGTCTGACATGTAAAGAAGATTAATGCCATTCTCGACCAACTAAATTGAATACACTGTCGTGCTGTTGACATTAAGAGGAGTGGGGGTTTAGTGGTAGTGGCCGCAACTGGACTACATGTAGGTTTGAACCCAGATTGGTGCTTTATTGTGTAAATTATTTCATTACCATAACTCTCAAAACGGTAAAGGTGGAAAAACCGGTATGTCAGTCTGAAAATCTTATTTATGTATTGACAGTTCACCTATGGCCAGAGTAAAAGAGGCCTAAATAACTACAGTAATTGTTTATTTTAAGCATTTTTATTGAATTGTATAGGTTTACAATTACCTATGTTAAAAAGTACAATTGAAAATTAACAAAAACAAAAATTAAACATCACATGTTTTTTTTAGATTTTTTATTTTCTTATTTTAGAAGTAAGAGGGGGAGGGGATCAACCTTTTTCCACTTTGAAATCGTAACCTACCAGGGTGAAACCATGCGGCGGACCTAGTATAATATATTTATTTAATCAAAGTATCCATTGCTATCTATGCACTTCTGCCATCTCATAGGTAATTCGTTTATGTCTTTTCTAAAAAAAAAACATTAGGACGGGAATCAATAAAATCTTTGAAGGCGGTTTGGACTACCTCATCGGAGTTGAATTTTTTACCGCAAAAAGTTATCCAAATTTCTAGAATGAAGTATTTCTAGTATCTAGTATTCAAAAATGGTAGTCTCTTGGAGCTAGGTCCGGGAAGTACGATGGACGTCTTAAACATTCCAATGGAAGCTCCTATAATTTGGTAGCAGTCTGTTGTGCAGTGTGTGGTCTCGCGTTGTCCTGAAGTAGCAATGGCCTTTTGCGATTGACCAGTCTAGATTATTTAGCTGCTAGTTTATCCATCATTAAGTGGAGCTGCTTACAATAGAGATCTGCAGTAATCGTCTGGCCAGATTTAAGGAAGCTGTAGTGCACCACACCGGCACTAGTCCACCAATCGCTGACCAATATCTTTTTTCTAGTCAATTTTCTCTTGGAGCAGAATTTTGATGGTTCACCGAGGTTCAGCCATTACGATGTGCGCTTCCTATTGTTGTAGAGTATTCACTTTTCATTACAGGTAATGATTTGATTTAAAATCCCTTCATTATTGTGCCGATTCAGTAATGTAACGCAGCAGTCGACGCGCGTTTGTCGGTTTGCTTCACTCAATTCATGAGGTAGCTACCTTTGAAGTTTTCTTAACTTCCCAATTTGTATCAAGTGGATTAAAACAGTTTTATCACTAACACCGCAGCCTGCAGCTAACTCGGAAGTAGTTTGCGATGGATCCGCTTCCACAATAGTCTTCAATTCTTCATTGTCGACTTTGGTCTCCGGCCATCCACGGGGATTGTTCTGTAGGTTGCAATTTCCAGAACGAAAAAGTTGGAACCAAAAATGCACTGTGCTTTCTCTAGCAACACCACTGCTGTTTCTGCAGCACTGGTGCCACGGCGGATCACATATTCGTAAATAACGCGATATTTCAAATTTTCCATTTTGTAAACTCAATGACGCAGAGAAAATGTCAAAAGAAAAAAAAAACAAAAGAAATACGGTTTTCGAGACACAAATTGAGGAGTAAATAGCTGTATAAATTTGAATTTGGAATTCTAAACCAAAGAGGAGATATTTGAGATCAAAATATCCAGTACGACAAAACGCCAATTTCATATGTAGGAACTAATATTATGATATGATTTTCGTATTATTATTGTAACAAACAATACTTGTAGCCTCGCATATAGGCAAAATTCGCGCTACATGCAGTGCACCATATAATACCTTTCATAATTTCTTTCGCTTCAGTGTGCATGGACATGAGTGACAGTAGCAGGCAGCTGTAGCCGTTGACATCATGTCGGCTGTCGTGTCAACAGCTGCAGTCACCTCTGATACACGACGCCGTGTTTAAGTTTTTAAGATGAAAAACATGTGTTGGATGTGAGAGTATTTACAGAAGACACCGACAGTAGTCATCATCATCAACCTTTTTTATCGTCCCACTGCTGGGCACAGGTTTCCTCTCATACAAAGAAGGACTGAACGTAAACACCACGCTTGCTCAATGCGGGTTGGCGATTTCAGACTTAAAGTCCAGGTTTCCTCAAGATGTTTTCCTTCACCTTTTAATCAGTCATTGGTGTCCAAGATATACTTAGAAAGTACATATAACTTATAAAAAATTTACTATATCATTGTATGCACTATACATACTCAGTATACCTATATATATCTGCTGTAGCGATCACGGTGTCGAATCGGTCACGCATACACGAGTTTAATGCTTTTTCCCCATCAAAGAAAAGTGAATTGATCGTGATATTGAAAAGAAGTTTTCAATTCAAAAATATTCATGACGACTGCGATGCCGAGTTTCATTATAAAATGAAAATAAGTCGCAATTAATATTAACAAGTTTTATTACAATTTTCCATTATAAGCTAGAATGGAATTCGTTACCAGCTTTGCGATTCTGGAAATATTTGACAATTTTGTTGACGGTATAAATCATATTAACAGTCTTTAAAAGGATTCTTCTCATACAAAGTAGGAAAATTATAGTTCTGGCTTGATTTACAATATTGCTCGCATTGACAGAAGTCCTGAATCCCGATACCGGTGGTGTGCGGGACGAATAGTTTTAAATAGTATAATAGGAACTCTAATCACGAATAGTGTAGATTTTATATTAATTAGTTAGAATAGAACATTTGTGCATAAGAATTTAGAAAGAGTAAGATGGACGATCGTTCTTTGTAATAGAAATGGTTGTCCCACATCTGGCTGAACGTAACAACGCCAAAAAGGTGGGCGTCATTAAATGGTCCCTTGGGGTAGGCGCAATAAAATGACCCCTTGTAATGGACGTTATAAAGTGCAGACCCTCAGGTTTAGGATGCAGCCCAGAAACGTGCGTATGACAATGGCTGGTGAGACTCGACGCTCTCGTCGCTTCCCACGGATTGCGCCCTTGTCGTAGGAAAATAGGCCCCACGTTTGAGTAGCAAAACAGTTAATGCGTAGTCGCCTAATTTTAGCTTAGTTTTAAGTGCCCCTGGCTGGAGGCTTTACTTTTTAAGGCATCCACAGGAAAGCCCGGTTAAGTATTCACGGCCTCTAATGATCAACTACGAAAAGCCTTGTTAAAAAAATAACAGCAAAACTCCTCCGTAAAGCCACAAATGCTCCTTGGTTCGTCCGTAATGAGATCCTCCACCTTGATCTCAAAATCCCCACCATCCAGCAGTTCATGAAGCGGCTTTCCAAACTTTTCTTTGACACTGCACCCAAGCACCGCAATCCCCTGATAGCAGCGGCTGCTAACTATACCCGCTCCACCATCTCCAAGCTTCGCCGTCCACGGCATGCCCTCACAGATCCCGATGACCCCATAACCCTCCTCCAAGAGGCCAACAGGGCCATCAGCACAACACACAAAAGACCGACCTACCGACCTCGCCGCCGAGGCCCATCGAGACGCGTTCAACGTAGTACCTAGCAAGATCTCTACAGGATCAACAGTCAAGAAGTTATAGTCAAAAATCAATAGTAGTATAAGTGAACTAGTGACCCCGCTAATATTTTAAGAGAATATACCAAGTAAGTCTACACACCGAAATCTCACTTATTTCCACCAACCCAGCAACAGAGTGTGCATCAGAACGTGCAGAGTGCAACCGCAAACGTCCATTTAATGGTCCTGCATGTCTATCACGCACAGATGGGCTACTAATATTATGTATTTTCTTTAGTTTAGCACACGCACATTCAAATTAAGACCTCTTTTGTACTCTAAGCTACAGTAGAATACTGACTCCCTAATCAGGGGGTCCCCCTAGTTTTCAGGCAGGGTTTTCCTCTATTTTAATAGTTTTTTTCTACTTAAAATACAAATTATTTAAATTAAATAACAAAATAATTTTATTTATACTTATTTGATATAATCATCAATAATATTTGATGAAAACACAATCTAATATAACGAGATTTATTCATAAACGATGATTTTTGAGTGTTTTTCACATGTTAACAGTCACTAATCTACTAAAACCAGGGGCCCTGGTATGCTGTTACAATAGTGTCAGACTAGTCGACCAGTGATCTCATAATGATCGTTTTTCAGAAGTTTCATATTCTACTAATAAAATAGCGTCATTACGACTTTGCAGTGGTCAATCACTGACACTGCACTCCATATTAGTAAATGTTTAAATTGAGTATTGGTTTTTCAAAAATCATTTGTATTAACGAATGTTATAATAACGGCAATACGTCTCAATCTATCACCATTCCGGTACGGGATGACTAACCGATAATTGATCGATTAATATGAATTTAGCAGGTTACCAACTTTTATCACAATGACAGTGGAATGATAATGAAATGACAAAGGAATCGTGTTGGAAAGACAAATTTATAAAAATAGCAGACTAGGCCCTGTTGGTTCGTTTCTCTGACGATGTTCTTCTTCATCGATTTGATATATAGAATCTAATACTGAGTTGTATATTGCAAAAAAACTAAAAAAAATATGAACGACGTAGGCTGGCGCTTTCGTCTTTAAATGAAATCAATTAACAATGTTTGGGTATCAAATTTAAGTTAGATTTTGATGAGCTTTAGCAATTTTAATTACATTCTTCAGTTGAAACTCTTAAAATAGTTTTATTTCATTCTTAGAGAGATTCGAAATATTTTACAGATTTCCATTTTAAAATATCACGGCTTAGAATGTTCAGTAAATATTCTAAATTTATAGATTCAAGACTTAATGGAGCCCTAGTTGTATAATTTTCTACAAAGTTAAATAATATTTATTTGATGTCATTTACGTACAACAACGATTTACAATGGAAAGGGAACACTAAGGTCACGGCTTCTTTCGATGATATTAAAGAATATTGGAAAGGATTTATTGATCCTTCTCTACATGTTCGAAAGTTATAATGAAGGACACTGCATGTAGTATGCTACTACGATACCAGGCACCCAGAATAGGGTAGTTGACTAAAAAAAAATTAGTCCGTCAGTAAAAAGAAAAAATGAAGACGACACACTGCGATGAAAACTCGTGTGACGGCATCAAAGATCCAGCGAACAACAAAATATACGTATCCAGTATTTTTCTATAATCTGGATGACGGGCTAAATAGAATCATTTTTTTTACCCAGGAAACATCCCTATTACGGAAGAGATTTATCGTATTTTTTTTTTTATTAGGTATTATAAACTAGCGCTTGACCTCAATCCTGTCTGATGGTAAGCAGTGATGCGATCGTTGATGGTAAAGCGCGCTAGTTTATTAAACTCCATTTTTAAACTCCAAAAAAATAAAGGAAAAAACAATAAAATGTAATAAAAAGCATTAGACAACGCCATCATTATTTTTTTTTTAAACTCCAAAAAAAAAAGGAAAAACACTATATCGCCAGAGATTTGAACCCGAAGTCTACGAGGTCCGAATCAGAGGCCGAAGCCCCTCAGCTATTCATATCATTAAGGACAGCGGCGAAATTTAGCTTCTTATGAGAAGTTTAGCAATTGTTCAGTGCCTCAAAACACGGAAAAAAGACATTTTCTAAAAATTAAACCTAGCTAGATCGACTTATCGTCCCCGAAGCCCCCTGCACACAAAATTTCATGAAAATCGTAGGAGCCGTTTCCGAGATTCCAATTATATATATATATACAAGAATTGCTCGTTTAAAGGTATAAGATAGTACCGGGCGACCGAGCTTTGCTCGGCATCTTTTTTTTTTTTATTAGGTACATCGCGTGTCTCTATATTTTCAAAACAAAAAATACATAACGAGCGAATTTTTTAAATAATATTTTTTGACTTATGTTTTTCGATCATACCGACATAATAATAAAAAAATATTATTAACCGTTATTTAAATATAAAATTACGAGTGCAATTTAGTTTAACATTTTATTATAAATAAGTACTTATAGTTTAACAATCGGTTACATCAGTTATATATTATCATCAATACATAGTTTAAGGTCTTAACCTAATACGTCCTTCCATACTATATTGCGGGTATGCTGAGGGTTTTCATTAATAATAAACATTTCACGTTCTGACGCACGCTGCCGCATATCTTGCAGACGTCGCTCCCGTTGCTCATCATTTTCGGCGGCCACACGTTGTACTGCACGCTCTTGTGAAACATCTAAATAAGACCTTTCTGTTCTTAAAATGTTAGTCAAGTTTTGCAAGCATCTTACTTTAGCAGCACGTGTGAGATGAGCGGAAACCTGATGATTTTCATCAAGTTCTTCTTCAAATGGGTCCTCACTGTGCGAAGTCTGACAAACACGTGTGGGACGAGCAAAAATCAGATTGTTTTCATGGAGGTTCTCTTCTGCTTCTTGAGATGAGTCACGGCTTCGTGGAGTTAAATTGTTCGTAAGCGTTTTTTTTAATGTTCTTTTTGGCATTTTTGTGTAAAAAAGACACATGATATTTTAAGAGCAATTTTCTGGGTCTAACCTCAAACAAAACATTGGCTTACAAAACATTGGCTTCGTGTACCATGAATGTAAACGTCATCTATATCAAATCAAAGTACTATATTAATTATCAGTTTAATTTAATTTTATTTATAATAGTTCATAAATAATTTAAATGTATTTTATGTACTTATGTGTTTTTATGAAGACTATGAACAATTGTCTGATGTAAATAAATCAATAATAATAATTATAACACAAAAAAGATGCCGAGCAAAGCTCGGTCGCCCAGGTACTTCATCATTATTATTAAATCATATTATATGGATGAATTTTATTTTGCCTACTTACCCTTACTTTGAGGAGGTGCAAGGTATCATAAGGTTAGCAATAATAATAATACTAATATTTCAGTTCATGTTGTGGCAAGTCTGAAATGTTGACACTGTTGAGAAATTCTGTTGTAAATTCCACTGCTCCTTCAGGCTGATCTTTAAAATGAATGAGCTTCATTGTTTCGACTTCTCCTACACTTTTGTGATACCCTGGTACTTTGCACCTCCACAAAGTAGGCAAAATAAAAGTTCTTCCAGGTATTATATATTTACAACAATAAATATTGTTGTTTATGTACAACATCATTTCTTTCACAATTGTTTCGTCTTCTACACTTTTGTGCGACCCTGGTACCTTGCATCTCCACAAATTAGGCAAAACAAAATTTCTTCCATTGATTTAATAAACGAAAAAGAAAATTCGTTGACGCCGTTTCCAATTATATAAAATGTAATAAAAAGCATTAGACAACGCCATCATCATTTTTTTTTAAACTCCAAAAAAATAAAGGAAAAAACAATAAAATGTAATAAAAAGCATTAGACAACGCCATCATTATTTTTTTTGAAACTCCAAAAAAAAAGGAAAAAACACTATATCGCCAGAGATTTGAACCCGAAGTCTACGAGGTCCGAATCAGAGGCCGAAGCCCCTCAGCTATTCATATCATTAAGGACAGCGGCGAAATTTAGCTTCTTATGAGAAGCCCCGTGTGGTACCGGGCTTAGAATAGTACCAACCCATATCCTCCCGTGGGTGTCGTAAGAGGCGACTAAGGGAACTCTCACCAGGGAAGCGGGCAGCAGCGCTTCTTCTGTGGAATATCAAATCCTGCGATCCCCAACCCGCTTGCCAAGCGTGGGGATTATGGCAAACCCCCCCCCCATAATGATGCACACGACTAAGCCAAGGCCCCTAGTCCCCGGCAGCTCCGCTATTCCTGGTCATTGTGGTAGCGGCCAAGGTAACGGCGGGGCAAGGGGTGCGAAGAATCTCCGGAAGAGATCCGGCTACCACAATCAACGACGGATCGACCTGGCAACACTGAACGTGCGCACACTGCGGACCGACGAGAGGGTTATTGAACTGGAGGAAGAATTGAGCAGGTTACGATGGGGTGTCCTGGGATTATCTGAAGTCCGAAGAGAGGGTGAGGACTCGATAATCCTTAAATCCGGTAACTTGCTCTATTTCCGGGAGGGCGACCATCAGTCCCAAGGTGGTGTCGGGTTCCTCGTCCACAGGTCCCTTGTGGACAATGTAGTGAAGATCGAGAGTGTGTCGACCAGGGTGGCGTTCCTGGTACTCAGAATAACCAAACGGTATTCGCTGAAGGTCATTCAGGTATACGCCCCGACCTCGACACACTCCGACGATGAAGTAGAGACTATGTATGAGGACATCTCTAAAGCCATACATAGCTCAAAAACTCACTACAGCGTTGTCATGGGGGACTTCAACGCTAAACTTGGAGAGCGGAGCGGTGAAGAGCTCGGACTGGGAAATTTTGGATTTGGGCGTCGGAACTACCGAGGCCACATGCTAGCTGGCTTCATGGAGAAGGAGGGACTCTTTATGATGAACTCCTTCTTCAAGAAGCGTGAACAGCGAAAGTGGACTTGGATCAGTCCCGACGGGGTCACTAAGAACGAGATAGACTTCATTATGACTACAAAAAGGCACATATTCAATGATGTCTCAGTGATCAACTCGCTCAAATGCGGCAGCGATCACCGTATGGTCAGAGGCACATTGAATCTGAATATAGTGTCCGAAAGATCTCGCCTGATGAAGTCTACGCTCCGGCCAGCACCCATCCAGATCCATAACTCCGAAGGTTTCCAGCTCGAGCTCCAAAATCGCTTCGAATGCCTAAGTGGCGACGTGGACGAATACAATGACGGGTTTGTAGAAGCTGTCCGTACGGTCGGGACCAAGTATTTTAAGACCCGCCGTACAAATAAAACTAAAAAGCTCTCGGACTACACTCTCGAGCTCATGGAGGATAGACGTGAGATGGTTTTGCGTTCGTCAAGTGATGCTTGCAGATACCGGCAGCTCAATAAGCAGATCTCAAAGTCTCTGAAGCGCGACCTACGTCGGTATAATACCGAGCGTATAACGGAGGCCATAGAGCGAAACAGAGGCTCTAAAGTTTTCGCTAGGGATCTGACTATTGGGCATAGCCGGCTAAGCAAGCTGAAGACTGACGACGGCAGGATCATAACGTCCGGGCCCGAGCTTTTGAGGGAAGTCGAGAATTTTTATGGACAGCTCTACACTTCGACGACAAAACCCGCATTAAATCTTGCTGAAGACCCTAGAGCAAGATTAACCCGACACTACACCGAAGATATCCCGGACGTCAGCCTGCAGGAGATTCGATTGGCTCTGGAACAGCTTAAAAACAACAAGGCGCCGGGCGATGACGGAATAACGGCAGAGTTACTGAAGGCGGGTGGTGAACCGATCCTTAGGGCCCTTCAGAAGTTATTTAATTCCGTCATAGTCGAGGGAAAAACGCCACAGGCATGGCACAGAAGTGTGGTGGTACTCTTTTTCAAAAAGGGTGACAACACCCTTTTGAAAAACTACAGACCCATCTCACTTCTGAGTCATGTCTATAAGTTGTTTTCGAGAGTCCTCACGAATCGTCTCGCCTGCAGGTTTGACGACTTCCAGCCACCCGAACAAGCCGGTTTCCGAAAGGGCTTTAGCACAGTAGACCACATACATACGCTACGGCAGGTTATACAGAAGACCGAGGAGTATAACCTACCCCTTTGCTTGGCGTTTGTGGACTACGAAAAAGCCTTTGATTCGATCGAGACCTGGGCTGTACTGCAGTCTCTCCAGCGGTGCCAAGTAGACTATCGGTATATTGAAGCGCTGAAGGGTTTGTACGAAAACGCCACCATGTCAGTCCGAATACAGGACCAGACCTCGAAACCAATACCTCTCCAGCGTGGTGTCAGACAGGGAGATGTTATCTCCCCGAAATTGTTCACCGCTGCATTGGAGGATGTCTTCAAGGTTCTGGACTGGAAAGGACTGGGCATCAACATCAATGGCGAGTACATGACACACCTTCGGTTTGCTGATGATATCGTAGTCATGGCTGAGACCGCGGAGGACCTGAGTACAATGCTCGAAGACCTCAGCAGAGCCTCCGAGCGAGTCGGTCTTAAAATGAACATGGGCAAGACGAAAGTCATGTCTAATGCCCATGTTGTACCGACTCCTATAAAGATTGGAGACTCTGTTCTCGAAGTTGTTGACAGTTACGTCTACCTGGGACAAACTATCCAGTTAGGAAGGTCCAACTTCGAGAAAGAGGTCAATCGTCGAATCCAACTCGGCTGGGCTGCTTTCGGGAAGCTACGAAAAATCTTCTCGTCCGAAATACCGCAGTGTCTCAAGACAAAAGTCTTCGACCAGTGTGTGTTGCCAGTGATGACATATGGAATTGAGACGTGGTCGCTAACAATGGGCCTTATAAGAAGGCTCAAAGTCACTCAAAGGGCAATGGAGAGGGCTATGCTTGGGGTTTCACTGCGCGATCGAATCAGGAATGAGGAGATCCGCAGAAGAACGAGAGTAACCGACATAGCCCGAAGAATTGCAACACTAAAGTGGCAGTGGGCTGGACACATTGCCCGTAGGACCGATGCCCGATGGGGCCGACGGGTTCTCGAGTGGCGACCACGCACCGGAAGACGTAGCGTGGGTAGGCCCCCGACAAGGTGGACCGACGACCTGGTGAAGGTCGCGGGAAACCGCTGGATGCGGGAGGCGCGGGACCGGTCGTCGTGGAGAACCTTGGGGGAGGCCTATGTCCAGCAGTGGACGTCTTTCGGCTGAAATGATGATGAGAAGTTTAGCAATTGTTCAGTGCCTCAAAACACGGAAAAAAGACATTTTCTAAAAATTAAACCTAGCTAGATCGACTTATCGTCCCCGAAGCCCCCTGCACACAAAACATGAAAATCGTAGGAGCCGTTTCCGAGATTCCAATTATATATATATATACAAGAATTGCTCGTTTAAAGGTATAAGATACCGGTTAATATGGTCCCTATAATATGCTTTACAAAAATCTCCCACACTCCGCATTTAAGCACTATCAACCAAGGCAAATGAGCCTTTACACGTAAAAAAAGCAATAAAATACACAAGTGTACACTTCTACATAATTATATTTCATGGAAAATCCGAACGAAATTGGTGTAAATGTAAATATTGGTGTAAGTGTTCATTCTGTTAAAACAGTAATTTGAAGCGAAATGCGGTTTGTGAATTTTCAATGAATTGCTTATTGAAGTAAAAACAGTGTGTCGATTTATACGATTAAAACAAAATATTGATATAGGAAAATTAATTTCTGAAGCAGAGCTGTACGTTATGGCAAATTAAAATTATTTCGAATCCAGTCTCATTACATTATAATTTAAGTCTTTATTAAAATACAAAGAACACTTTGCATGTGGTGATTGCCTGTATTTGGTTGTGCGGTTGGTTTTAAAACACGATATTTTTTATGTTCAAATCTGTAAAATATCTGTAACGACTGTTGGTGAACCTTCATTAAGTAACTAACTTCATTAAGTTGACGTATTTTTCTTCGATTTTTAAAAACTTTTCACGATTTCAATTTTATTTTCAGAAGTTAATTATATGTAAAATGAATTTCCGTTTAAATGTGACCGTTAAAGTCAAAGATTTTATTACATTTAATTTCAAAAAACTGTTATCTATGTATCTACCGTTGTAACGTAAAACCAGGATTTACATGGATAAGGGATTTTTTTTTTTTTATAAAATAAAAAGGTATTCTTGGAATTTCATGTATGTTATACTAAAAGTTTGGCCTTACACGTGAAAATATCTTGCTCTGGAACCTTCTCTACTTACTTATCAAACCTGACCAGGGTATGATCGAGAGCCGCATCTAGTTTCCTAATTCCATTTAGACGTTCATGTCCTGTTTACTGTTTGGAGATGAATTTTCAATTTCCTTCCTAAGTACACACTTGCTGTGAAAAGAACTCTTAATTAAAATTGTATATTTCCAGAAAAGCGTTGTCCTATGTCAGTGAATCAGTAAAAAATATGGTAATATATACTTCACTGCGGCAATTAATACAGGAAATTCTTACATATTTAATAGAGGAACTTCTGGTAATGGATATGGCTTTCCAGCGGTGCGGGTGACATTGCTTCCTTCCTGTTTGGGTTTCATTTGTGTTATTGCCACGGGAGGGGTGGTAGTCTTCAGTTTTTCTGGGGCTAGTTTGCTGTGTTGTTTTTCTGAAACTGCGTTATAGAAATTCGATAATGAGTTAAATATAGAATTGGGTGTCATAATAGCCGATTTTTATTTTTGTTTTATCGAAATGCTTTGTTACGACATTTATTATGAATGCATTGATAATACTTACCATTAGAATCATGTAGGTATTGAAGGCGGTATAGTTTTCAATTCATTTAGTAGGAATGTCGAAAAAGCAGGGTTATCGTTTGCCGAGGCCATGCCATTATGCAAATGGCCACCATCGCACACACTGAACACAATAACTGAACATTCTTGTTTCTATACACGCTTATAAGCAGATTTTCTCCATATTTTTTTTTTATTTTTTTAATAATTATAAACTAGCGCTTGACCGCAATCCCGCCTGATGGTAAGCAGTGATGCGATCGTTGATGGTAAAGCGCGCTAGTTTATTAAGAGCCTATTTACTCAGAAAAACTGAGCGAATAGGAAGGAAGACGGCAGTTGAGCGAGGTGATGCAATATTAAACCCAACAACACGACCAACGATTCTGCGCCAAAGGGAGATTGATCTAAAGACCCTCCACGACCAAACTCCCAACACAACAACATTAGGCGCATCGTACCCGGCACACATCGTACTTATTCCTGCGGAAAATTAAACTTATTCAATTTATTGTCTCACACAGTGGGACGTCATTACGTCATTCGAGAGGTAGTTGCTGAAAATCAGCGCTGTTGACACAGTTCGTCTGAAGACACAGGATTTTGCTGAGCAGATTGCAGACCTGTTCCTACACAGATGCGACGCACGGCTAAATGGTTGTTTGTTTTGTAACACAAACAGTTAGTTCCTGACACTGCTTATTGTCTTTTTTATTGAACTTGTTATTTTGTTGTTATTGTATGATAAGTTATCATCTGCTGGTGTCGCGGGCGCATCATGGGTAACAGACCTGCTCCATATTTGATCGGATTTAAACGAAAGAATTAACTTAGGATAACATAGGTCCGATAATTGCGAGACTTAAGAGGCAATGGGTCACATTGATCCTAGAAAAGATTGCCGATGGGTTCGATAGTCCCTGAAATGGCTACCTGAAAATGTTGTCAGGTATCCCACAAGGAGAATCCGGTGGATGCTAAAGGAATCCGCTAGATGTCTTGGGGAGGCCTAAGTTCAATAGTGGTTTACTCTCGGCTAAAATGTCGATGAAGATTTCAAACAATAAAATTTCCAGAAAATTCCGGTATTTTTTTTACGTTATAAATTAATACCTGACCACGATCCCACTTGATGGTAGGCAGTGATGCAATCGTTGATGGTAAAGCACATTAGTTTATTAAGAGTCTATTAGTTTATTAAGAGTAATGTAATATTAATGTACATACCTACACAAAAATTTAAAAAATATGTTTTGTCCCTACAAATATTTGTTTGTATTTAGCCTTGAAGACAATTAAATTGTATGCTCTCCAAAGAAGGATACGTGAAATATTTTCTACCATTATTTCTTCAGAATAATTATTCGAAGTGGAGACAGTAAACTCAGGAAAGTATATTCGAGTACTCTAGACACTTAACTAACAGAGGATGCGATCAATACCTTAGCCGGACCAAACTTTCAAATGGTGTTGATATACCTTAAAGACTTCGAGACAGTTAACTTCGTTCCAGTCCTATAAGTTTTGAACCTTTAAGTACACTCAGAAGGTACACTTTTCTTCACTGACTTTATTCCGTCATCCCCGTTCCATAAGCGGACGATCCATCGCACCGCGAAACGAACCTTTTTATTCTGAATGGGAAATCATCAAATGAAGTCTCCCGTTCTGGGCGGAGCGGAAGGGCGTGTCAGACTTTTGCGGACTAAAACCTACCCATGTTCCTTCACTAGCCTGTGTAGTTTAACCACCTTGCAACCCTGACCTAGGAGGCATTGGCCTTCGTGGACCCCGTCACGATATGCTGACATCGCTTTGAGGTGCGCAGGCCGCAGGCCGCAGGCCAAAAACTTAGGCCGCAAGCCCTACATTATTGACACCACTACGATCCGAACGAAGCATTTCTCCTCGTCTTTTATACCGCGCATATCGAAGGATTTGCTTGCGGCGGTCTTTCCGTCTTGCTACACTTTAGGTGTCTTCAAGTTCAGAGTGAATAGGCTCTTAATAAACTAGCACGCTTTGCCATCACCGTTTGCACTTCTTACCATCAGGCGCGATCACGGTTAAGCACTAGTTATTAATTCCACAAATAAAAATAAAAGGAAAATTATACCGAGACTATTAAGTTAAAAAGCACCCGTGAATATAGCCCGCTATATTAAATATTTCTTACATTTTTTTGCAAAAAATTACGTATGAAAGAACGTTTGTCACAATTTTTGATCATTACGTTAGCGAAGACGAAAAAAATAACCGTAAGTTACTCTTTCGACATTATTAATAATATGTAAATAATTCTGATTGAATAGGTACATTACTTTTAATCTTTGGGTTCATTTTAGGTTCATTTTATTCATGTTATTTTCTTTGTTGTAATTTATTTTTTACCCGTAACGTCATTTGTGTTCGACTTTGATAAAGAGATAGAAGCTATGCAATAGCTACAAAATTACGTCATTTTCGTGGTTAGCGAAATCCTTGTCACGATACCCATATCAAAATGTCATGACATAAGATGTCGGACATTTTGGATTTCAAAAATGACATCATTTTCGTGATCAGCACCCGCTAAAACCCCTGCTGCGAAACTCAAGTCGAAGTATCATAAAATTTGATGTCAGCTATATAGGATTTCAAAAATGACGACGACGTTGTTTTCGTAGTCAGCGCCCCCGAAAACCCTTGTAACGACACCCATGTCAAAATATAATGAAATTTGATGTGGGCTATCTTGGAATTTTCAAAAATGACGTCATTTTCGTGATCAGGACCCCATGTCGAAATGTCATAAAATTGGTGTCGCCCGCACATTCACACAATTTGGCGACACGGTTGACGCAGTAACTGGGCAATCGACTGCTGCACTGCATGTTGCTGGTTCCATTCTCACACATTACAAATATCTGTATTGATTACAAGTAGTTGTTTTGGGTCTGGCTGTTTGTGTATGTGAATGTTTGTAAACGCACCAATGATACAAGAATAATTCCTAGCTTGGCCAACGTTTAAAAAAAACACTCATCACTCAAGAAGGACCCCAACACTGGATTCCAGCAAACATTGACTACGGTGTTGGCGTCGATATCTACTTAAGACTTGACTTCTTTTTAATTTCTTTTGAAGTGTCGAAGCAACTTTTTAATTTAAGGGTACTTGTGAAGGTATTACTTCCAACTTGGTTTTCAGTTTGCAGAACAAACAGCAGTAGATGTAAGACGTTTTAATGGGAACTGCAACTTAGTTCACGAGTATCTTTCCTTACTTTTAATTGCTGCATTAACGCGGAAAAGATAAATTCTTGTACCTACAAAGTGGTTTTTAAAACATTTTTAAAGTTAAATTTTACATTGTTTTCACCTTCCTTCCTTAAGCTATTTGCATGACCCGTAATATTCTGAATAGCTATTTAAGAGGAAAGAGGACCAGGATGTAAAGTTCACTCAACCTCCATAGAAAAGGAAAGATCCTCCGATTAGACGAATGCGGTGTCTGGCGAACACTTATGACTTACCCAAAGGTAGATGTTGGGAATTTGTACTTGCATATAAGAAGTTGCGCGGTAAATTCTGCTTGCGAGATGTAAAATTTGTATGACGTCAGTATGACACGTTGTTCGCATGTGGTTTCGTAGACTCTAAAGTATGATAATTTCATCAGCACAGTGGAAAATTAACCCACTCTAATATAGCCGGGATAAAACATATCCTACGCACTAATTAATCCAAGCCATTACCTACCCGTCTGCCTCTTTATCAAAATTCGTCCAGCTGACAGATTGGCACAGTTAATTTCGAATTTTTAACAACAGAAAGGAAGTTAACCGTTTACTGTTACATGAGAGCGGCAGCGGTTTGTTTTATTGCCAACTACGCATCCGCCTGTAGCATGGCCGTGGGTTGTAGTAGAAGATCCCGGTTAGATTTTCGTACGAAGTGCATCCGACTTCACTCCCACTACCTTTTAGATAGATAATTTACCCACAATGCACGAAATAAATAATTTTGGTCAAATATTCGTCATCACCAAACTAATGGAAATTGATTTTAACAAAAAACATACCAGAAGTCATCATCATCAACGTTTTTATCGTCCCACTGCTGAGCACAGGTCTCTTCTCATACAGAGAAGGATTGAGCGTAATCACCACGCTTGCTCAATCCGGGCTGGCGATTTTAGTCTTAAAGTCCAGGTTTGTTCAAGATGTTTTCCTTAACCTTTTAATGAGTCACTGGTGTACAAGATATACTTAGAAAGTACATATAGCTTGGAAAAGTTAGATTGGTACTTGATGTTTGATAGGTTCATATGACCTGACGAAGATTTTGTCTGGACTTAAAAAGACACTGCGATCTTTGGGTTTATTTCGTTGTTCTTTTCAAACTTGTGAACAAGGAGAAAATGATGTCGTTTCGTTTTTAAAATATTGTTACGAATGCACCTTATGTCGAAGGCATAAGGCTCAATATTGCGTGACATGCAGTACGTAACTTTTAAGCACTAACCCCCTTATTCATAAACGCTGCTTAAAGTTAACTACTGATTAGCGATTCTTTAACGATACATTTTAGACGTTTGCACGTTACTTAACTTTAATCGTCGTTTATGAATAAGCCCCTTAAACACAGTGGTGTTTATTTATAAACGATGATTAAAGTTATGTGACGTTAAAAGGTCAAAAATGAATGGTTAAAGAATCGCTAATCACTAGTTAACTTAAAGCAGCGTTTATGAATAAGGGGGTATATCTCGAGTCCTAGGTATTACAGGATTAAAATATAAAAATGCATTCTAGCAATGCATTTTTATATTGTAACCCTGTAATACCATGGTGGCCTATCGAATGGTACAGGTTCAAACAATTTTGTCAACAAAGTGTCGATATCGAAATTTTCAGAAATTAGTCTCCGGTGAATTACTGTAGGTACCTACCGAAGGTACACGAAACTATGCGCTATTATTATTACGTCTAGACGAATCTGGAATGTTCGTTCAGCTGCCCTATATAAAGCGCCGTGACGCTAATCCATAGTGAGTCTGCATTCGACTAGCGATACGAAAACAAGTGACAGTTAAGAAGCGATCTTTGAGAATACCTACTGCGACAACTATAACTAGAACTTTGAGGACGAGTAGGCCTAGTATGAGTTTTCATTACGAGACTCGATCATCGATATCGAGCGCGTTTGGTTCATCGATTGGCCCGCCTCAAGGTTGTAAGAACTCTCAACCAATAAGAGCGCCAAACGCGCTCGATATCGACGATCGAGTTTCGTAATGAAAACTTATACTAGGCCTACTGTAGTTTTATCGTGTGTGTACGACACGGACTTCGTGGACGTAAGGGAAAACTTCGGTGCGACTTCAACGTTCTACTTGTCATTGCCTACGATCGACTATGCCTTCGTTGCCAATAAACTTCGTAACCCTTAACCGGTATTTTAATACCCGTAGCCCGTAACAATATGAATGATGTATTTTATTTTTTTATTTAGGCATCCAGGCGCCCTAGTCTGTTATTTTCATAACTTTATCATTCCAACACGATTGCACCGTCATTGTGCTAAAAGTTTGTAATCTCCTAAATTCATAATGATCGATCAATTATTGGTTAGTCGTTGCGTAATGGAATGGTAATAGGATGACATTGCCGTATTTCTATTATCATGGGTAAAATTATTTCTTGTAATGGGTTTTCCATTACAAGAAATAATTTTCTAAAAACTACTTATTTGCACATTTATTACTATGAAGTGGAGTGTCAGTGATTGACTACTGGAAAGTGATAATGGTGGTATTTTGTTAGTAGATTACGAAACTTGTTAAAAAACGATCATAATGAGGTCAGAGATAGACCATTGTGGCACTATTGTAATAGCAGTATATATAATATAACACATGTATATACGAGTATAATATACACAAGGCCTGTTTTTTGAGTTAAACATTATGCTAGTTAACTTTATGTAAGCGATTCTAGCCTATTAAAAGTCTAAGTTTTCTCTTTTCTCCCTCTCTCTTTTTTTTCTAGGCTTCAACCTTTTGCCACCCAATGCTGAGTGTAGGCATCCTGCATTTCACACCATTCTTCTCAGTATCTAGCCTTCTAAAGCCAAAGCCATCCTTCAATCTTGACGAGGACAGCCCATCGCATCAGATTTCTGCCCACACTCCAATTTCCAAGCCTGGCCCACCATTCTAGCACTACTCACTTTTCACCTTCTTTTACCAATGAACGTTAATCAGTGATATCGAATAAAACAGAATACATAGTATACAATAAATAATTTTTTATTACTTTAATGTGTGTCTCTTGAAGGTCCCATACCAAAGAGGAAAAACCCTTGTCTGTCTATCTGTCAGTCAAGACTGAAGAACCTTATTTACAGCGCCGCTTAGAGTTATGCTAAAATTCATATCAAATACTTGAGTTCATTAAAGATATGAAAAAATCAAACGTCTAAGCCAACGCAGTCAAAAGATACAGCTGTTTATACTGCAAAATTTTACACTCGCAATGGTAATCAAAACTTAAAACCTTCATACGAAGCCTCTTATAGGACAGACAAAGAAAAATTGCGATAAAACATCATTTTCTTCTTGCATCACTTTTAATTTATAAGGAACCCTCGGTACGCGAGTCCAACTCGATACTTGACTAGTTTTATTATTTTAATGTTGGCAAAATAGTTCTTATTTCTCTTCTAAGCCTCTTTCCCTTAAAGAAAAAAGTTTATTAAAATATTTTTTAAGTCTAGAAAATTTAATAAGACATGTTACTCTTATCTCTATAAAATTAGATCCCCAAAGTTCAGTAAGCCTATCTCTGAGCATAAGCTTAAGTGTTCCGTAATTAAGACCCAGATAAGGCCAAAAATACCCAGAAAATCCTACAACAAAAACTAACTTACAGTATGTAAAGAATTACTACTATAACTAGTGTATTATAACTAGAAAGTTGTAACACTAGTTATGGTTCCGTAGTAACGACCCCGAGTGTGTGTCGTGGGGTGAACATAAGCGGGTACTTTACCTTGTGATTACGCAAGGTATAGGACCCGCTGTAATAGTATAGTTTAGTAAATTTATGAGGAACAGGGTGTAAAGTTCACTCATCCACATCATAGAAAAGGGACCGACCTGGCGGGTATGGTCCGATACTTGTCGTTTTGAAGTTGCATGTATGCTAGTTACACTGGAAACTCTACTTATGGGATGCAGGTCCTTTTTTTGGTTATCGGGAGGAAATCTTTATTGCGGCTGCTGCAAATACTTGAGCGCATGTCGCCTTCCCTGCCTACCACCCATAGTGCACGTGTCGCTGTTCATTGCCGCGTTAGCCAAACAAAAGCGATTCCTGGCACGCCATCGCGACTTTGGCATATGAGACAGGTTCGGCTATAAGCCCTCGCTTCCATATCTACCAAGATATCCATCGGTGGGAAGCGTGCAAGGAGAGTTGCCGCCCCAAATGATACAGTTCGGTTTCCCCATGCAATACGAATAGCCATAAAGTGCTCCATAAAGGACCATCGATCGCACGACACGGGCGTAGCGGCGGCGAACTTCTTGCCGAGGTCTACCTAGTTTGAGTAACTGTCTGTACAAAGCACCCACTGCTTTCCCAACGTGGGGAATCAGGTGCACGAAATGTTTTTCGAAGCCCCACTGACCATCCAGAGTTTGGCCGACTACTTAATGTATCGACGAAGTCCAGGTGGACTTGCGCATTTCATACTCCGAAGAACAAGCTCGGTGGCTTTCTTCTCCTCGGCAGTTTGTGAAAGCAAAGCGATTTCTTTTGTGGTGCTATTTCTAAACCTAACCCGTGGATTGACGCCACGTTTTAAGTCTCTCTGAGTTCGGCAAGCTGAATGGGCTGGTTAAAATTGTCCCCGCCGGCCAACACCAGCGTGCCATCCGCGTAACAAACGACATTAATTCCAATGGAGAGACACGGTACGCAGTACATCATAACTGCTAAAATGGTGAAAAGAGACATTGAGACACCTACCAATCCCACTGAACCAAAATGGATGATAAGGGCCCACTACGTCTCCCAGAAAGGGGACGTATCCCAGCAGTGACATAAAAGGAAGAAAGAAAGAAAAAACCTTTATTTGCGGTAAACATGATGCAAAACTTTATAAAAACACCAAAAATAAGAAATAGTTCAGGGAACTTGCGTCACATCCAGGCTCAGCATTATGCTGCGACCCTATGCAAAACAGAGCCCAGCGCTGGTTTTAAGCGACACCGGCTACGACGTAAAGACGTCATCCGGTGCAGCAAACAATCAAAAGTGACACTGAAATGGTAGTACAATAAAAAAAAATGTTATAATAATAAAAACCAAAAAAAATGAAATCTAAGTGGTGAGGGAACAGTTTAAACAAATACAAACAGCAATATAAAAAGTAAAATAGGATATATAAAAACTACGAGATTATCATGCTCAAAAACCACCTACGTTTCATATAGTGCCAACATTAAGAAGTATCCGTTTCGACATACGCACATCAAACAGGTATCAAACTGTCATCATTAAAAGGTCCAATGTAGCATCGTAATGTTTTGTTTTTATTATTATTACTGTTTATGTACACTCTTGCTTTTCCAATCCTCTTCTGACATTTGCAGAATAGTTGACATCGCCTTCACTTGCCATAAATAAAAATAGAAAACGAAAATAGAAGTTTCATCCTCATCATTTCAGCCAAAAGACGTCCCCTGCTTGTCATAGCATCCCCCAGGGATCTCCACGACAGCCGGTCCAACGACTCCCGTATCTAGCGGTTTCCCGCGACCGACGCGACTTCACCAGGTCGTCGGTCCACCTTGCCGGAAGTCCACCCACGCTGCGTCTACAGGTTACATTGATATTAATATTATTTATTTGAAAAGAGTTACAAAATGCCTAGTGACATGTATGTAAAGTTATGTGTCAGTGTTTTGACATCGTTTTAGGTTATACGTAGTGAAATATGCAGAAAATTAACTTTACTGCCAATATTTTCTGCCAAGTGGATTAGTCTCCATTTTTATGTTTGTTTTAAAGTCGTAAAACCCTGAAATCATCTGTTTATCCTTTATTGTGAGTTATAAACGTCAATTAAATGAGAATGTTCTTACAGACAGCCATCTACTACTGCGATGTCGGCTTTGAACGACGCAATTACTGTTGAAGCACCCCTCACAAAATAAAATACGTCTAGCAGATCGGCCTCTTCCTACGAGCGAAATTGCACGAACACATAGACACGCTTCAAGTTTATCACGCCTGGACAGTAACGATCTGCACTTTGTGACAGGGAACAACCAGAACACTGCTCGCTAAACAAACAATTTCACACAATAGGCATAACAGATAGTCCTCTATATAGCGCATGTATGGAGGCTGAGAAAAATCGTTACGTACGTAGATTAGAACAGAAAGCCTCTTGGCACTCAGGTCTTGCACATATTCTATTCTGAAATACGTTTTGTGTAAATCTAAGCATAAAAATATACATTAAATGAGCTGCCATCTCTTATTTATTTATACTTTCCCTCAAATAAAATATACAGAGGCGGACTTTATGCCTTAGGCATTCTCTACCAGTCAACCACAGGTAGTGAAGAGATAGATCGATCGATAATAGATCGACAAGAGATGTAATCTTCTTTTGGAAAAAAGTGAGCTGCTTGGAATAACCACTCACAACCGCTAAGACCATGTGGTAATTGCGGAAACTAAACCAGCTTACATAGACGCTTCGAATCCGGCGAGTGCAAGCGTAATATTGAACTGCATTTTTTGATAGTGTTACAATGCTCGTCGATGTGTGCGTACTACTTGTAGCGGATTTTACTCGTTGTATGGATCCGACTCTCTCTCTGTACATTATATTATATGCATTTTAGTTTCCATTGAAGCTATTATTGAAAAGTAAAGAAATTAGAAAAGTATCAGGTATATAGTAGTCAGCAAGGTAAGTGCGTAATGTAGTATCAGTAGCAATGACATTCATTTTAACAAATCAACAATTTTCATTGCGTTATTTAGGTTATTGAGCTGGCAAATTTTTCTAACATTATGGAGTAATGGATTATGGTTCAAATTGATTTTAATTGATATTAATAGGTACTTTGTTACCCAGTTAGGATGTGGGGTAGACAATGATCATACCCAAGTATACAGAAAACGTATTAATTTGTATTCAAAAGTAGTTATTTTAATGTGAATAGTGAAGTCGGCGTTTTGGGATCGACATTAAATAAGAACATAATTTAGTAAGCTTTCAATGCGGGAGAAATTTTATAATTGGAGCCTGCCTTGATTTCTTTGAAAGGCAAATATTTTATTCAAATAAAAAAATATTCTATTTTAGGTAATCCATATCCAATAATATCCATACAATGTGAGTTTTTAGTAATATAGCTTAGACTAATATTAGTATCTGTTTAGTAGCAGTCTAAACCATTGGTCTGAAAACACATTCAACTTGACATGGGAGGATGAGGAAAAACGCGCAATCATAGAAGTATCTTCCTCAGGATCACGGCGAACCCGTTGACGCATGCCTTTATAAAAATTCCTGGAATGTGCTACACCGCTATAATAACCCCAAGAGCACCCTAAATACTTTATTGTACTAAACTTGCAGTTCGCTGTTTGCCCGTTGCATACATCTAATCCACAGGCTGCACGTGTAAGAGGACCCCAAGAGGCCTTTGACAGAAATAGTACAGCGTGAAAACCTGCAGCCCATCATGTTGCAACGGGCAGCTAGAAGAACAACATTATCGTTCAAGTCGTCATATAAGCTCTTGCCGAGGTCGATCTATAGACTATTCATTATGTTTCGAGATCCCCATACATTGGCTATAACATCAAACGACAACCAGACAAAGTCTTGCCACCAAGCGATTCGTCGTGTTCCGATCTTTGGTCGTACGCAGTGATGCGGTCGTTGATGGTAAAGCGCGCTAGTTTAATAAGAGCCTAATCACTCAGAAAAACTGAGCGAATAGGATGGAAGATGGCAGTTGAGCCAGGTGATGCAATGTTAAACCCAACAACACGACTAACGCTGCTGCGCCAAAGGGAGATTGACCTGAAGACCCTCCACGACCAAACTACCAACACAACAACATTAGGCGCATCGTACCCGGCACACATCTCAACATAACTGCTCAGACCCGTCCTCCGTACGGCTTCACCAGACATCATGCCGGAACACGACAAATCGCTTGGTGGCAAGGCTTTGTCTGGTGGGTGGTAACTTCTGCCGGCGGCCGATTTTATGGCCTACCACCGAGAAAAGAGTCGACGGCACGTTGTGTTTCACGTGTGCCTCAAAGAGATGTTAGCACATCGTGTCGGGGTCCACGAAGACCGATGCCTCTTGGGCTAGGCTTGCGGGTTAGTTGATAAAGAAACCGTGGCCCTGGCCGTCGTACAGGCAAGTAAAGAAACACGGGTGGGTTTTAGTCATTAAAAGTTTGACTCCGCTAGCCTTTTTTTATTTTGATGGGATGGGAAATTATCAAATGACTTCTCCCGCTCTGGCGCAGCATAGTCTCCTGCTAGTCTAACTGGATGCAAAAGAATATTAGTATTTTACATATGTATAGTGGCTCGAAGTGAAGTGAGCGAATAGGAAGGAAGACGGCGGTTGAGCGAGGTGAGGTAATGTTAAACCAAACAACACGACCAAAGATGCTCCGCCCAGAGCGGGAGAAGTCATTTGATGATTTCCCATCCCAACAAAATAAAAAAAGGCTAAAGGCACAAATCATACAAAAAACTAATCCAACGGGTAAAAGAAGTGGAAAACACGAGAGTACGTAAATGATCCCTTAATCCTAACCTCAAGGTAAAACGAAGTCTTTTTCCCCTATAAAGTTACCCACCCTCGTAGCATTAATATCGTAAATTATCTTATTTTTTTAACGGTCTCATAAATATTGGATAAGTTATTAACAAGGAAGTTTGGGGACATATTGTTCGAAAAACAGTGGCTAATATATTTTGTAGTTTGTACAATAAATTATAAAAAATAATGACTCGCCCCCGTTCCGTGTGGGTGAATTCTAGTTATTGGAAATTTCTGGGTTATATTTTTTTTACATAACACACGTAAACATCAATTTTTTTCCTTGCTGGAAAATCTTCTAGGCTCTCCGCCGCGCCTGGCCGCGCGGGTTGGTCGGCGGGGTCAGTCAGACTCTAGATTACTGATTATAAACCACCCCAGTGTTTCATCTCACACCTACACAGGGGGCTGCGAAGACGAACATTGCTTCCGCAGCGCACAAATAAATACCCAAATCCAATTTTTTCTCGGTGGTAAGCCATAACAGACAAAGACTTGCCGCCAAGCGATTTGTCGTGTTTCGGCATGATGTCTGGTGAAGCCGTTCGGAGGACGGGTCTGAGCAGTTATGTTGCGATGTGTGCCAGGTACGATGCGCCTAGTGTTGTTGTGTTGGGAGTTTGGTCGTGGAGGGTCTTCAGATCAATCTCATTTTGGCGCAGCATCGTTGGTCGTGTTGTTGGGTTTAACATTGCAGCACCTCGCTCAACTGCCGTCTTCCTTCCTATACGCTCAGTTTTTCTGAGTGAATAGGCTCTTAATAAACTAGTGCGCTTTACCATCAACGATCGCATCACTGCTTACTATCAGGCGGGATTGCGGTCAAGCGCTAGCGCTTTTGCGCTTTAAAAAAAATTACATAAGTTAGAAACAAAAAAAAGTGCAATAACCTAATGGCCAGCAATTGACAAATTATTTCATTTTATAAGTAGTCACAAATCTGACTACAATTTAGGCGCCCTAAAGGCTACAATAAAAAGGCTTTTAATAAACTAGAGGGCTTTGCCATCAACGATTGTATTAATGCTTACCATCAGGCGGAATTACAGTTACAGATTTGTACAAAGACTTGCACGTTAATTATATTTTAAATTTTAATTGAAACCTGCGTCTCCTATCTGACTAGTATGAGAAAAAATGCCGAAACTAACTCAGAAGTCACAGTTTCTTTTACATTCTAGACATAATCTTACAAAGATCGTGTAGATAAATATATAAAATGGTATTATGAGGAAAGGACCACACTGGTCTTGGGAGGACCTGCTGTCCAGTTAGTGTACGCATTTGTAATGTAATCCTGCAACTCAGCTTAAAACATGAGAAGTTTAACGATTTAACGAAAAATACCAAAGGACATTTAGCTAAATCATATAAATAAATAATAATAATAATATAATAAGTAATAAAAATATAATATTTAGCTAAATGTCCTTAGAACATGATGAAAATGACATAGCGGACAGAAAAATAGAAACAAAAAAAAAACATCCCAAACCGATTCACAGTCAGCACATTCATAAAAATAAAATACTTTACAAAAAAGTAAATGTCATTGTATATGTACATAAAATTCATTAATGTCTAAGTATACAAAACAAAAACCAACAAAGGGGAAAAAGTCATTCAATCTGTAAAATTGGAAGCAGCACAAAGCCTTTTTATAATCGACATAATCTTTATAAGGTATAAAAGGCTTTTTAACCATCTTATGATTTTACTGATTACCAAAACAATTGTATACATGTTAAGCAGAGGCAGTCGAGACATCCTTGGCTCAATAATAACAGTCGCACGGCAATCAGGTTAGGCTACGCTTGCTGCGGTGTGTCCGTGGATGCTATCTAGTGTGTAGTTTGGCTATCTAGTGTGTAGTATAGGCTATCTAGTGTGTAGTGTGGCTATCTAGTGTGTAGTGTGGCTATCTAGTGTGTAGTGTGGCTATCTAGTGTGTAATGTGGCTATCTAGTGTGTAGTGTGGCTATCTAGTGTGTAGTGTGGCTATCTTTAAATACCGAAATTCTTCCGTGCCTCGGAAAGGACGTTAATCCTTTGATCCTGGTTGTCATTTTTAGGTTTGTTAGAAGTCCAAATGTGGGATAACCAGTTTTACCAAAGATACCAGTTCTATCATGTCACCCAGTAACTGGAACTATGGTGGTCAGATGGGCAGTCACTCCTGTAGTATTCAACTGCATACGAGTAGACTGGAAGCCGACCCAGTTGGGCAACTAGTACTTGACCGCAATCTCGCCTGATAGTAAGCAGTGATGCAATCGTTGATAGAAAAATGCGCTTAAGAGCCTATTCCTTCATCCATCGGCTTCCCGCGACCTTCACTAGGTCATCGGTCCACTTTGTTGGGGGCCTCCCTACGCTTCGTCTTCCAATACGTGGCCGCCACTCCAGAACCTTACTGCCCCATCGGCCATCGATTCTACGAGCAATATGCCTTGCCCACTGCTACTCAAGTTTAGCGACTCGCAGAGCCACGTCGGTGACTTTAGTTCTACTGCGGATCTCCTCATTTCTGATTCGATCACGCAGAGAAACTTCGAGCATAGCTCTTTCCATTGCCCTTTGTGTGACTCTGAGCCTTCGTATGAGGCCCATTGTGAGCGACTACGTTCCAGTTCCGTAAGTCATCACTGGCAACACACACTGGTCAAAGACTTTAGTCTTTAAAGTATAGAAACATAATTATATTAATGCTGAAAGCACAGCAGAATAAATTATAGAAACACCTATGATTCATGGCCACGATCTACATCGTTGTGTCGGCGTATAACCTACCTCCCTATCATCATCATCATCATCCCAGCCACATGAAGTCTACTGCTGAACTAGAAGAACTAAATTCGCCGACTTAGCCCTGCGGATCAGCTCTTTGAAGTGGCAGTGAGCGGGGCACATAGCTCGTAGAGCCGATGGCCCATGGGGCAGAAAGGCAAGCGCAGTCGGACACTTTCCTTTAGCTGGTCGGATGACCTGACCAAAATCGCAGGGAAGCGCTAGATGCAGACCGCGTTCAACCGTTCTTTTTGGAAATCCTTGGGGGTGTCCTCCTTATAGGTATAGAAAATTAAGAGACACCACAGGAACCATTGGGACTTATCACCTCAATCCAAAACAAAAACTACATGTTTTCGTCAAAAAAGGTTAAGCAAATTGCTTACCGTTTCTCACCATATGCTTACAAAAACACAGCTTTTTCTTTAGCAAGCTGTGTTTTAGGAAATACTTAGTATTACCTAATAGAATTCACAGATTCTTGCTAAGTATAGCGCCGTCCCAGAAAAAAACAGAATTAGACAAGATTAGTTAATCCGTCTCACTTAATTATATCTATATCGTTGTTGGAGTGAGCTTACTAATCCTTATAAGGTTTGTGTTCCACTAACACTGCAGACTCTGATGTTCTACAGGGTAATAAGAAAGAAATAAAACAGGATTGTGAGGTTTTATGAAACCACGCTAAAAATGAAACGTTTTTTTTTACTGTAAACACAATTTAAACAATCGAATAATATTCCATTAAGGCTATAAAAATCGCTTTGTCACTTTTAATTATTGGCCACTGCTGCTCTGACGAGTGCCTTTTACTTTATCCCTACTCCATGACCGACCATCACGCGACATGCAATACACAGACGAAAAGTTGTTTGAGACGATGTAATGAAAGTATCACTTCAAAAAAAAAAACATATATTTGCGGCAAACATGACGCATAAAAGTGGACAAAAATACAAAGAAGAACTTGCGACTAAACATGCTTCAAATCTATGGAAAGGGGTTTTGGCGGGAAAGTCAAGCTGAGTGTCACGCTCAATTTTCATTGGACTTTTAAAATTATTTATAGTGTTGTTTACATAGTAAAAAGTGCATTAAGTGAACAATTAATAAAGAACAGTGAAATATTGCAGCATAGTGGTCACACAACCTCCGTCGTAAGACGGTTCACGCGGCCGTCTTTTTCGACATTGAACAATTCATTACGTGATATTGGCTAAATGCATAAACCGTGCGAAGCCATAAAAGAAAGAAAGAAAGAAATCTATGAAAAACGGCCATTGCTTAGAATAACACTAACGCTAACCACACACCTCACGATATACATACTTGTGAATACGCGCAAGTACTTTTGCATTAGTGTTGGTGCTGCGTGTCGCGAGTTCGATTTCCGCACGGAGAAAATATTTTTATAACCTACAAGTCGTTATCCTGGGTCTGTTTGTTTGTGTATATCTACACTAAAATTATAAAGAGGAAAACTTTGTTTGTTTGGTTGTAATGAATAGGCTCAAAAACTACTAAATATTTTTAGAAAGTTCATTCACCATTCGAAAGCTACATTATCCACGAGTAACATAGCCTAAATTTCATTTTGGAAAAATATAGGGTTCCGTAAGATATTTGGGTTTTTTGAACACAAGGTGGAAAAATCAAACAGAAAAGTTATTTATCTTGCGTACGCACGGCTCAGACGCGAAGTCGGCTCCCTAGGTAGCGGTCGTGCGCGAAGTCTAATAATTTTCTTGCGATTTTTTTTTAATTCGTTCTTAAAACTACACCTACGCAAAAGTTCTTCACAGAACTAAACAACAGTTCTTCTCAGAGCTAATCAACAGTTTTTTTTTCAAGTCTTACCAACAGTTCTTTTCAGGGCTTAACAACAGTTTTTTTTAAGGCTACACATATTACATGCTATTAACATTTTCTTAAACATTTGAAAATGCCTAAGAGAGCCAAGGCTCAACTTTCTAAACATAGTTCTCAAGCACGCGCAGCAAGAATACGCAGTATGGGAGAATCTTCATCTGAACGTTCACAACGCCTTGCTGAACAAAATCTGAGAAACTCTCAGGTACGCACACGAGAAGCGAGTGTCGAAGGTTCGCAACGCCTTGCACAACAAAACCTGAGAATTTCTGAGTTGCGGGCACGAAAGTTGAGGCTGGAGCGTTTCCAACGTCTTCATGAACAAAATGTAAGGATTTCTGACTTACGCGAACGGGAGTCAAGTGTCGAACAAAGCCGAACTTGCCGAACAAAGTCTGGGAACCTCTGAGTTACGCGTTTCCAACATCTTCATGAAGAAAATATAAGGACCTCTCAGTTGCAACAAAGAGAGTGGAGTGTCGAGCGTTTGCAGCGGCTTAGAGGTCAGTCAGAGAGATAGCAGTTGTCCACAAATAGAGTTCGCAATCGAATTTTATCAAAAAGCAACATACTGGCTTTCAGATATGTTCCGCAGGTTAATTATGCACAAGCTCCAGAAGGGGATCTGCTCTAACTGCTCTACCAAGAAAAGAGCGGAGGAAACTAATGCTATGTGCTGTGCTTCAGGTAAAGTTTATCTTCCTAACCTTCAGGAGCCGCCACAACCAATAAAAATCTTCTAATAACTATCCATTATCTACCCATTTTTTAACAATACTAATATATTACTATATGTGCGGGGGCTAAAAGCTACTCAACTGTGCCTCCGGTCACACTTTGTGGGTCACTGTTGACCAAGGTGGATCAGTTCAAGTATCTGGGTCACTGGGTCACTGAGGATTTATCTGATGTTGCGGATATTGAGAGGGAGCATAGGGCGTTGTCGGTCCGCTGCAAAATGTTGGCTCGCAGGTTTCCGCGTTGTTCTACGCAGGTGAAGGTAACCCTATTTAAGGTATACTGCAAGACGTGTAGCCTGTGGACCAACTTCACTCAGCGGGCGTACAACGCTCTGCGTGTCCAGTACAGCAACGCATTTAGAATTCTGTTGGGGCTGCCACGGTTTTGTAGCGCGTCATCGATGTTTGTCGAGGCTAGAACCGAGGATTTCCACGGTATCATAAGAAAACGGAGTGCGTCGCTTCTGCGCCGTGCCCGTGGCAGTTCGAATGGGCTCCCGAGGGTGTTGTCCGAGCGATGGACTCGCCTTTTTTAAGAAGGTGGCTGCAGTTGCATGCTAGCCCCTGCGATTATTATTTAATATGATTTTATTAATGTGGTTTTTGTTTTTAATTATAATCTATTGTTATTTAAATTTTGTTTTGTTATTATTTTTTTCTTTTCGGATATTTTTTTTTTACTTTTTTTGTGTTTATTATTTTGATATATTTTTGACATTTGATGATTATTAATTTAGTTTTAATTGTTATTAATTATTATTTCAATTTATCTCGTGTGTGTGAAATAAATGATTATTATTATTATTTAATTAAATCAACTTAGCAAAGACTAAAAATCTCTAGAGGTTTACTGACGACAAATCGTGTTCTTTTCGATATATCATAGTGCAAGTATAAAAACTTATGGTTTGAGTACAAACCAACTTTACTTATACAGAATTGTTTTAGCTGTAATAATTGGGTTTGTTCTGGATGACTTGGCTCAGAAATCTCCTGGAAATCTTTCATTTGCAAGGTGGCTGACTCGCGCAAACCGAAAATATGAGAGGCTTTATAAAGGAACAAAAAATCAGAAGAAAATTAAATGTGTTAGCAACAAAATCAAAAAATCAAAATCAAAGCAATTATTTCAAATAAACCAGTTACAGGCACTTTTGAATTGTCAGAAGGTCGGTCAGTCAGTAAGGTGAAGCTAGTCGCCCATTCCAAAGAGTAGGTACCTATGGAGAAGAACGGGCAAGAAACTCCATGGACACTCTTTTGTGGTAAAAGTTTATGCACCGACTTCGTTCAACATTAAAAACTATCCAAGCTAAAACGGAGAGAAAAGACGGAGCTCGTCACCTTTTAATACTGATTTTAAGTTCGAGAAATCTGTACGAAAATCTAAAAAAAATGTAGATGATATAGTACAAAGAAAAAGTTATTTCATTCATGACAAAAATCTGCTCCTCGCTATGTTGACAACTATCATCAAATGAATTTTCTCGTTGGTAGGCCATAACATCGGCCGCCGGCAGAAGTTACCACCCACCAGACAAAGCGTTGCCGCCAAGCGATTCGTCGTGTTCCAGCATGATGTCTGGTGATGCCGTACGGAAGACGGGTCTGAGCAATTGTGTTGCGATGTGTGCCGGGTACGATGCACCAAATGTTATTGTGTCGGTAGTTAGGTCGTGGAGGGTCTCCAGATCAATCTCCCTCTGGCGCAATATCGTTTGTCGTGCTTTTGGGTTTAACATTGCACCACCTCGCTCAACTGCCGTCTTTCTTCCTATTTATTCACTAGGCTTTTTCAAGTGAATAGGGTTAATAAACTAGCGCGCTTTATCATCAACGATTGAAATACTGCTTACCATCAGGCAGGATTACAGTCAAGCATTAGTTTACAAAGAAAAAAATAAAAAAAAGCTTCGCTTCGCTGCACAGCTTTCCCACAACAATGGCCAACCAGTTTTATTGAGTCCTTCTTATAACCTCGGCTATGGGAGTTAATTAAGTTTTATGTGTACTTATAATAAATTATTCTTTCTCTTGATCTTTGTTTAAGAATTACTGAGATACGTCAATCTTCTAAAGAGTGCTGTAGTCCTAGTAGTTTTAATCGTATTTTAAAGGTTATTTTATTTAACTTAAAACATAAAGTTTTAAGTTAAATAAAATTAACCCTTTTTATTACTTCATAAACTGGGTTGATCTTTTCAAGAGACAAGATGATAATGGCATTATAATGTTTGTTATTTTGGTTTTTTTTTTTAGATCTATACTAATCTATAAAGCTGAAGAGTTTGTTTGTTTGTTTGATCGCGATAATCTCAGGAACTACAGGCACGATTTGAAAAATTCTTTCTGCGTTGGATAGCCCATTAATCCAGGAAGGCTTTAGGCTATGTAACCATGCTATGTGACCAATAAGAGCGAAGCATACAAAAAAATCAACATATCGAAACCTACGCGTGTGAAACCGCGAGGCGCATCTATATTAATATATAAAGCTGATGAGTTTGTTTGTTTGTTTATTTGAACGCGATAATCTCAGGAACTACAGGCACGATTTGAAAAATTATTTTTGTGTTGGATAGCCCATTAATCCAGGAAGGCTTTAGGCTATATAAAATCTGCGACCTGCGACTGATGCTGCGACCAATAGGAGTGGAGCATAACTAAATCCACGCGAACAAAGTCCCTGGCGACAGCAAGTTTAAAATAAAATGGAGATGCTTTTACGTCTGTCTGTGTTACCGTACAGATCATAACTACAAAATGTATTTTTGATACAGTTAAATTTAAAACCGTATCAAATATATATTTTTTTTTTTACATTTAGAGCATTTATTCCAAATGGTGTGACGTTAATACTAGCAGAAGCCCGCGTTTCACCCTCGTAAGTTTCCCATAGGAATATTGGGATAAAAATTATTTATTTATTAACAATGGACAACTTACAGATAAAACAAACAGAATAAAAAAATGTATGTCATACTGACAGCCAATTATAAGTCATCACTTATAAAAAACAGATTGTACAGAGATAGTGTAGACAACACAACACAGCACGCAAAATAAAACAAAAACTAAAAAACAAGCAATATATCATTCCAGCTTAAGTAACACACAAAAATAACAATGATATAAAAAAAATCCTAACATACATAAAAGTCTCAACCAAAATAGCTACGGCTTATGCACTTTCTGGCTGAGGAGACACTCGTTAAAAAGGGATCGAAATCGTGCCGATTTCATTAAAGGGTCTACTTGCCCGCACTGTAAATGAATTTCGTCTGAATTATATCCTATGTACCTGATTATAAACCACCTATGAGCCAAACATCATCCAAATCCGTTTAGTAATTTTTGATTATAAACCATCTATGAGCCAAACGTCATCTAAATCCGTTTAGTAGTTTTTGATTATAAACCATCTATGAGCCAAACGTCATCTAAATCCGTTTAGTAGTTTTTGATTATAAACCATCTATGAGCCAAACGTCATCTAAATCCGTTTAGTAGTTTTTGATTATAAACCATCTATGAGCCAAACGTCATCTAAATCCGTTTAGTAGTTTTTGATTATAAACCATCTATGAGCCAAACGTCATCTAAATCCGTTTAGTAGTTTTTGATTATAAACCATCTATGAGCCAAACGTCATCTAAATCCGTTTAGTAGTTTTTGATTATAAACCATCTATGAGCCAAACGTCATCTAAATCCGTTTAGTAGTTTTTGATTATAAACCATCTATGAGCCAAACGTCATCTAAATCCGTTTAGTAGTTTTTGATTATAAACCATCTATGAGCCAAACGTCATCTAAATCCGTTTAGTAGTTTTTGATTATAAACCATCTATGAGCCAAACGTCATCTAAATCCGTTTAGTAGTTTTTGATTATAAACCATCTATGAGCCAAACATCATCCAAATCCGTTTAGTAATTTTTGATTATAAACCATCTATGAGCCAAACGTCATCTAAATCCGTTTAGTAGTTTTTGATTATAAACCATCTATGAGCCAAACGTCATCTAAATCCGTTTAGTAGTTTTTGATTATAAACCATCTATGAGCCAAACATCATCCAAATCCGTTTAGTAATTTTTGATTATAAACCATCTATGAGCCAAACGTCATCTAAATCCGTTTAGTAGTTTTTGATTATAAACCATCTATGAGCCAAACGTCATCTAAATCCGTTTAGTAGTTTTTGATTATAAACCATCTATGAGCCAAACGTCATCTAAATCCGTTTAGTAGTTTTTGATTATAAACCATCTATGAGCCAAACGTCATCTAAATCCGTTTAGTAGTTTTTGATTATAAACCATCTATGAGCCAAACATCATCCAAATCCGTTTAGTAATTTTTGATTATAAACCATCTATGAGCCAAACGTCATCTAAATCCGTTTAGTAGTTTTTGATTATAAACCATCTATGAGCCAAACGTCATCTAAATCCGTTTAGTAGTTTTTGATTATAAACCATCTATGAGCCAAACGTCATCTAAATCCGTTTAGTAGTTTTTGATTATAAACCATCTATGAGCCAAACGTCATCTAAATCCGTTTAGTAGTTTTTGATTATAAACCATCTATGAGCCAAACATCATCCAAATCCGTTTAGTAATTTTTGATTATAAACCATCTATGAGCCAAACGTCATCTAAATCCGTTTAGTAGTTTTTGATTATAAACCATCTATGAGCCAAACGTCATCTAAATCCGTTTAGTAGTTTTTGATTATAAACCATCTATGAGCCAAACATCATCCAAATCCGTTTAGTAATTTTTGATTATAAACCATCTATGAGCCAAACGTCATCTAAATCCGTTTAGTAGTTTTTGATTATAAACCATCTATGAGCCAAACGTCATCTAAATCCGTTTAGTAGTTTTTGATTATAAACCATCTATGAGCCAAACGTCATCTAAATCCGTTTAGTAGTTTTTGATTATAAACCATCTATGAGCCAAACATCATCCAAATCCGTTTAGTAATTTTTGATTATAAACCATCTATGAGCCAAACGTCATCTAAATCCGTTTAGTAGTTTTTGATTATAAACCATCTATGAGCCAAACGTCATCTAAATCCGTTTAGTAGTTTTTGATTATAAACCATCTATGAGCCAAACATCATCCAAATCCGTTTAGTAATTTTTGATTATAAACCATCTATGAGCCAAACGTCATCTAAATCCGTTTAGTAGTTTTTGATTATAAACCATCTATGAGCCAAACGTCATCTAAATCCGTTTAGTAGTTTTTGATTATAAACCATCTATGAGCCAAACGTCATCTAAATCCGTTTAGTAGTTTTTGATTATAAACCATCTATGAGCCAAACGTCATCTAAATCCGTTTAGTAGTTTTTGATTATAAACCATCTATGAGCCAAACATCATCCAAATCCGTTTAGTAATTTTTGATTATAAACCATCTATGAGCCAAACGTCATCTAAATCCGTTTAGTAGTTTTTGATTATAAACCATCTATGAGCCAAACGTCATCTAAATCCGTTTAGTAGTTTTTGATTATAAACCATCTATGAGCCAAACATCATCCAAATCCGTTTAGTAATTTTTGATTATAAACCATCTATGAGCCAAACGTCATCTAAATCCGTTTAGTAGTTTTTGATTATAAACCATCTATGAGCCAAACGTCATCTAAATCCGTTTAGTAGTTTTTGATTATAAACCATCTATGAGCCAAACGTCATCTAAATCCGTTTAGTAGTTTTTGATTATAAACCATCTATGAGCCAAACGTCATCTAAATCCGTTTAGTAGTTTTTGATTATAAACCATCTATGAGCCAAACATCATCCAAATCCGTTTAGTAATTTTTGATTATAAACCATCTATGAGCCAAACGTCATCTAAATCCGTTTAGTAGTTTTTGATTATAAACCATCTATGAGCCAAACGTCATCTAAATCCGTTTAGTAGTTTTTGATTATAAACCATCTATGAGCCAAACATCATCCAAATCCGTTTAGTAATTTTTGATTATAAACCATCTATGAGCCAAACGTCATCTAAATCCGTTTAGTAGTTTTTGATTATAAACCATCTATGAGCCAAACGTCATCTAAATCCGTTTAGTAGTTTTTGATTATAAACCATCTATGAGCCAAACGTCATCTAAATCCGTTTAGTAGTTTTTGATTATAAACCATCTATGAGCCAAACATCATCCAAATCCGTTTAGTAATTTTTGATTATAAACCATCTATGAGCCAAACGTCATCTAAATCCGTTTAGTAGTTTTTGATTATAAACCATCTATGAGCCAAACGTCATCTAAATCCGTTTAGTAGTTTTTGATTATAAACCATCTATGAGCCAAACATCATCCAAATCCGTTTAGTAATTTTTGATTATAAACCATCTATGAGCCAAACGTCATCTAAATCCGTTTAGTAGTTTTTGATTATAAACCATCTATGAGCCAAACGTCATCTAAATCCGTTTAGTAGTTTTTGATTATAAACCATCTATGAGCCAAACATCATCCAAATCCGTTTAGTAATTTTTGATTATAAACCATCTATGAGCCAAACGTCATCTAAATCCGTTTAGTAGTTTTTGATTATAAACCATCTATGAGCCAAACGTCATCTAAATCCGTTTAGTAGTTTTTGATTATAAACCATCTATGAGCCAAACGTCATCTAAATCCGTTTAGTAGTTTTTGATTATAAACCATCTATGAGCCAAACGTCATCTAAATCCGTTTAGTAGTTTTTGATTATAAACCATCTATGAGCCAAACATCATCCAAATCCGTTTAGTAATTTTTGATTATAAACCATCTATGAGCCAAACGTCATCTAAATCCGTTTAGTAGTTTTTGATTATAAACCATCTATGAGCCAAACGTCATCTAAATCCGTTTAGTAGTTTTTGATTATAAACCATCTATGAGCCAAACGTCATCTAAATCCGTTTAGTAGTTTTTGATTATAAACCATCTATGAGCCAAACGTCATCTAAATCCGTTTAGTAGTTTTTGATTATAAACCATCTATGAGCCAAACATCATCCAAATCCGTTTAGTAATTTTTGATTATAAACCATCTATGAGCCAAACGTCATCTAAATCCGTTTAGTAGTTTTTGATTATAAACCATCTATGAGCCAAACGTCATCTAAATCCGTTTAGTAGTTTTTGATTATAAACCATCTATGAGCCAAACATCATCCAAATCCGTTTAGTAATTTTTGATTATAAACCATCTATGAGCCAAACGTCATCTAAATCCGTTTAGTAGTTTTTGATTATAAACCATCTATGAGCCAAACGTCATCTAAATCCGTTTAGTAGTTTTTGATTATAAACCATCTATGAGCCAAACGTCATCTAAATCCGTTTAGTAGTTTTTGATTATAAACCATCTATGAGCCAAACATCATCCAAATCCGTTTAGTAATTTTTGATTATAAACCATCTATGAGCCAAACGTCATCTAAATCCGTTTAGTAGTTTTTGATTATAAACCATCTATGAGCCAAACGTCATCTAAATCCGTTTAGTAGTTTTTGATTATAAACCATCTATGAGCCAAACATCATCCAAATCCGTTTAGTAATTTTTGATTATAAACCATCTATGAGCCAAACGTCATCTAAATCCGTTTAGTAGTTTTTGATTATAAACCATCTATGAGCCAAACGTCATCTAAATCCGTTTAGTAGTTTTTGATTATAAACCATCTATGAGCCAAACGTCATCTAAATCCGTTTAGTAGTTTTTGATTATAAACCATCTATGAGCCAAACGTCATCTAAATCCGTTTAGTAGTTTTTGATTATAAACCATCTATGAGCCAAACATCATCCAAATCCGTTTAGTAATTTTTGATTATAAACCATCTATGAGCCAAACGTCATCTAAATCCGTTTAGTAGTTTTTGATTATAAACCATCTATGAGCCAAACGTCATCTAAATCCGTTTAGTAGTTTTTGATTATAAACCATCTATGAGCCAAACATCATCCAAATCCGTTTAGTAATTTTTGATTATAAACCATCTATGAGCCAAACGTCATCTAAATCCGTTTAGTAGTTTTTGATTATAAACCATCTATGAGCCAAACGTCATCTAAATCCGTTTAGTAGTTTTTGATTATAAACCATCTATGAGCCAAACGTCATCTAAATCCGTTTAGTAGTTTTTGATTATAAACCATCTATGAGCCAAACGTCATCTAAATCCGTTTAGTAGTTTTTGATTATAAACCATCTATGAGCCAAACATCATCCAAATCCGTTTAGTAATTTTTGATTATAAACCATCTATGAGCCAAACGTCATCTAAATCCGTTTAGTAGTTTTTGATTATAAACCATCTATGAGCCAAACGTCATCTAAATCCGTTTAGTAGTTTTTGATTATAAACCATCTATGAGCCAAACATCATCCAAATCCGTTTAGTAATTTTTGATTATAAACCATCTATGAGCCAAACGTCATCTAAATCCGTTTAGTAGTTTTTGATTATAAACCATCTATGAGCCAAACGTCATCTAAATCCGTTTAGTAGTTTTTGATTATAAACCATCTATGAGCCAAACGTCATCTAAATCCGTTTAGTAGTTTTTGATTATAAACCATCTATGAGCCAAACATCATCCAAATCCGTTTAGTAATTTTTGATTATAAACCATCTATGAGCCAAACGTCATCTAAATCCGTTTAGTAGTTTTTGATTATAAACCATCTATGAGCCAAACGTCATCTAAATCCGTTTAGTAGTTTTTGATTATAAACCATCTATGAGCCAAACATCATCCAAATCCGTTTAGTAATTTTTGATTATAAACCATCTATGAGCCAAACGTCATCTAAATCCGTTTAGTAGTTTTTGATTATAAACCATCTATGAGCCAAACGTCATCTAAATCCGTTTAGTAGTTTTTGATTATAAACCATCTATGAGCCAAACATCATCCAAATCCGTTTAGTAATTTTTGATTATAAACCATCTATGAGCCAAACGTCATCTAAATCCGTTTAGTAGTTTTTGATTATAAACCATCTATGAGCCAAACGTCATCTAAATCCGTTTAGTAGTTTTTGATTATAAACCATCTATGAGCCAAACGTCATCTAAATCCGTTTAGTAGTTTTTGATTATAAACCATCTATGAGCCAAACGTCATCTAAATCCGTTTAGTAGTTTTTGATTATAAACCATCTATGAGCCAAACATCATCCAAATCCGTTTAGTAATTTTTGATTATAAACCATCTATGAGCCAAACGTCATCTAAATCCGTTTAGTAGTTTTTGATTATAAACCATCTATGAGCCAAACGTCATCTAAATCCGTTTAGTAGTTTTTGATTATAAACCATCTATGAGCCAAACATCATCCAAATCCGTTTAGTAGTTTTTGATTATAAACCATCTATGAGCCAAACATCATCCAAATCCGTTTAGTAATTTTTGATTATAAACCATCTATGAGCCAAACGTCATCTAAATCCGTTTAGTAGTTTTTGATTATAAACCATCTATGAGCCAAACGTCATCTAAATCCGTTTAGTAGTTTTTGATTATAAACCATCTATGAGCCAAACGTCATCTAAATCCGTTTAGTAGTTTTTGATTATAAACCATCTATGAGCCAAACGTCATCTAAATCCGTTTAGTAGTTTTTGATTATAAACCATCTATGAGCCAAACATCATCCAAATCCGTTTAGTAATTTTTGATTATAAACCATCTATGAGCCAAACGTCATCTAAATCCGTTTAGTAGTTTTTGATTATAAACCATCTATGAGCCAAACGTCATCTAAATCCGTTTAGTAGTTTTTGATTATAAACCATCTATGAGCCAAACATCATCCAAATCCGTTTAGTAATTTTTGATTATAAACCATCTATGAGCCAAACGTCATCTAAATCCGTTTAGTAGTTTTTGATTATAAACCATCTATGAGCCAAACGTCATCTAAATCCGTTTAGTAGTTTTTGATTATAAACCATCTATGAGCCAAACGTCATCTAAATCCGTTTAGTAGTTTTTGATTATAAACCATCTATGAGCCAAACATCATCCAAATCCGTTTAGTAGTTTTTGATTATAAACCATCTATTAGCCAAACGTCATCCAAATCCGTTTAGTAGTTTTTGATTATAAACCATCTATGAGCCAAACGTCATCTAAATCCGTTTAGTAGTTTTTGATTATAAACCATCTATGAGCCAAACGTCATCTAAATCCGTTTAGTAGTTTTTGATTATAAACCATCTATGAGCCAAACGTCATCTAAATCCGTTTAGTAGTTTTTGATTATAAACCATCTATGAGCCAAACGTCATCTAAATCCGTTTAGTAGTTTTTGATTATAAACCATCTATGAGCCAAACGTCATCTAAATCCGTTTAGTAGTTTTTGATTATAAACCATCTATGAGCCAAACGTCATCTAAATCCGTTTAGTAGTTTTTGATTATAAACCAACTATGAGCCAAACGTCATCCAAATCCGTTTAGTAGTTTTTGCGTGAAAGAGTAGCAAACATCCACCATACTCACAAACTATCGCATTAATAATATTGGTACGACTTTAGTATGTTGACATATAATTTTTATATTGTACCTTGCGTACCTGTACATTGCGAAGCAAGGGCGCGTCTTGACAAAACCCGCCACACTTTTCCCAACCACTGCAACTCCTGAAAGCCAGAATCAACAGTGGCGACCGCCAGAAAAACGCCGAGCAATGAAGCTCGACGAGTCCCGGAGAAACGATTCAACTGTCTTGGGTCCCGCAACGAAATTAATCAGAAAAGAATAGCGGAGGAGTAAGAAAAAATATATTTTTTCCACTTCCCTCCATAACAAGCAGGAGACAGAACAGAACTAGGCCAATCGGCACAAAGGGACATTATTGCAACTGGGAGAAGCCCAGATTGCCAAACACCACGGAATAAAATTTGATTAAGTTAATGGGTCCTAAGTAGGTATTAGCTGTTACAATTGATTCCAATAATAGGTATGGCAAAAGCGCCTGAACGCACGGAAATTGGTTCTAGTTTCTATAAGGTCCGTATAATAAACGACTCCGGATGTAACTTGTACACTATCCAACATAATATTGCGTTCATTCTGCCAAAGAACACAACCTCTTTCTGTTATTATCATTTTCTTCTTCAGCTTATAGAGGTCCACTGCTGGACAAAGACCTCCCCAAGGGAGGTTTTCCATAATCCCTACGTTTACCGGACTAATAATAGTACCACTATTCCTAGCTTACCATCATCCATTAAGTTAAAATATTCTCTTAAATCGTTGAAAGAAAAACATGGATTTTTTTGGTACAACTCTCGTATTCCTTTGAACTGGTAACATCGTCATGCTTACAGCCTGAGAACACGGTGGAGCATAAGGAGGAGGTCTGCTCAGCTTAGGTGGAGTCCTGCCGTGTCCTCGTAGTGGCAATCGGCGGCGATCTCTCGCATCCGGCTCTGGTTCAGGCCATGGTCCGGAGCGAGAGTTCACGAGAAGCGGTCACCTCCTTCTGCGAAGCAGTGATGCCGGCAAAGGAGGAGGAAAAAGCGCGTAAGGAAGCAGGCATTCCAGCGCTCTCACGCCTCTAGCCACTGTAGGTCGGGAGACAACATCGGACTCCCGGCCACCGCAGGCGCGGGCTTGCGAGGTGCGAGCTGCCCTTTGCTGTAAGGACCAGGTCCGGGACGGCGCGTTGTGTTTCTCGCGTGTTCCAAAGAGACCGTGACGACGTCCACAAAGACCGATGCCTAGATCAGGGTTGCGGGTTGGTCAAAAGAGAACCCGTGGTCTTGGTACACAGTCAAATGAAGGAACACGGGTGAGTTTTACCCAGTATAAAAAACTTACAGCCTACTTATAACCACTACACCAGCTTCATTTAGTTTCATCCTAGGCGAGACGGTTCGATGCTAAAGAGTGCATTACAGTATGGAGTTTCCTGGAATGGTGAACGATACGAGTGAAAGCGATGATCATGTGAGTTTGTTTGACTAGCAAACCAAATCAAATTCCTATAATTCCTTTCAAAAATTAACAAAGAGTAATCTTTCTCTCTCACATCTCACATTTTTGGTTCTGATATAATTTAAAAAAATGACATAATATTTACATAATTTTATATACTTTACTGGACACCGAAAAAAACATTCAACACTACAAATAATACAATGCAGCCGTAATGTTAATGCAATCTCTAATTGCATAACCTAATTGAATTAAAATTGATTCTACCTAAAGAAGCAAAAGAATTGGACATCAAAAATATCTTCCGCATTGATATCAACAGGAACAGTATCTAAAAGGCTGACAGCAATGCCACGTTGGCAATTATTTAGCTAAGAAATAGGCAATCTAGCTTTCAAAGTTACATTTTATTGAAAAACAACCGCCTTTTTTGTTCTGGATGGTAGATCATCAACCCAGCCAGAGCCTATTCACTTCGCTTTACCTTGAAGACCATTAAATTGTATTTAATCAGGATTTTTTTCAGTTCCTCTGAAACTAAAACTTGAAATAAGAAACGTAAATATTTTATCATTACGATGATCATGTTACCAAGTTTCCCTGGAATTACGTAAGGTGAAGTAATTTTCTATCAAATTATATAATGTTGAGCCGGCGTTACTAAATTTGATTTTGGCGTGGGCCCGTCAGTAAATTGTTGATTATATTTCCTTGAGGTATTAAGGCATATTAAATTATGGGGTGTGAGGGCGAACGAAAGTAAGTCTTCCTAAGTTCGTTCCTTTCCTTGTCCTTGGAATTTAATGGAGTACCCAGCCTTGGCGGGGAGAGCTTACTGCTGCTTTGCCTACCGATTTTGGCGTCCTTCTTCCTAAACAGGAAATTAACGTGACCTACTTAGGCAATCCTCAAAAGACTTCGCACACAATTAGGCTTTTTTTATGAGAAATCAAATGACCACTCGCGCTCTAGGGAGAGGGCATGTCAGACTTTCACTGTTCTGGCATGCATCACTCCTACTAGACCTGATCAACCGGGCGCAAGTCTTTGCTCGCGGTTTGCAGGAGTTGGATATTAACGCCCGATGACTAGGGCGTCCTCTGCGGTGATGCGTAGTAGTGTGAGGGCTCAGAGATTGCCTCAACTTCACGCGTTCCACCTCCTCCGTTTCAGTATCACTCTTTTTGCGAACCAGTAACGCTACTATTTTGCAGAAAGAGGTGACACCTCCCATGCACTCCCACTCTATGGTTAGGTTCAGTGTGCATGCGATCTGCCTCCAGCTCCACAGACAATATCTCACCTCCCGCTTTTTATCGCATAGACAAGTCAAAAAGTAATGGCTGCGTCAGCGAATTTAATCACTGGAACATTATAGCTACTTTTGGACGGGTTTGTATTTTTGTTGACGGACTTAAATATTGGCCCCTCAGATGAGACAATAAATGTTCAAAATCAAAAGCCTCTTTATTTGACAAATATCTTTATTTGATAGGACTGAACTAGTATTTTATTTTCTATCCTTTTCTTTATAAAAAGCTACAGTAAACTTAAAATTACTTTATTAATCCATTAAAATTAGTTTATGGATCGGTACCATTATTACCCATGACCATTAAATAATTACAATATCAATTAAGAATCATTTACGAAAGTAATTTTAGAATTTTGCGTAACTATACGGTTTTTTTTCCTTTGTAAATTATAAACTAGTGCTTGACCACAACCCTGCCTTATGGTAAGCAGTGATGCAATCGATGATGGTAAAGCTCACTAGTTTATTAAGAGCCTATTCACTCTAGCCTTGAAGTCACTCAAATTTTAGTCCCACGGAAACACCGCCGGTGGCAAATTGTTCCAGTCCCTCGATGTACGCGATATAAAAGAGGAGGCGAAACGCTTCATCTGGATCGTAGTGGTGTGAACTATTAAAGTACTTAGGTGCTAGAAATAAATCTTGCAATTATTCACATAATAAGGTATTTATAGATAGTACTTTTCTTGTGTAATACTCCAGAGCTTCCTTGAAATCAAATATCAATTGAGACAAATTATTATGGTCAATAATTATACTACACTATTCCATGAATCCCACACACAATTTCCCGGGCATGAATTGCTTCTTACGTATGAATAAAACAACATGTTTTTGTAGAAAATGGAGCATACAAGTGCTGTTAAGACCTGTGTCGAAAGTTGTTTAAGTAAGTATTACACTCTAGCTTACTTAATTAATTATGAGGAGGCACGCGAAATAAGTCATGGTGGCCTACTGGTAGGCCATAACATCGGCCGCCGGCAGAAGTTACCACCCACCAGACAAAGCCTTGCCGCCAAGCGATTTGTCGTGTTCCGGCATGATGTCTGGTGAAGCCGTAAAGAGGACGGGTCTGAGCAGTTGTGTTGCGATGTGTGCCGGGTACGAGCGCCTAATGTTGTTGTGTTGGGAGTTTGGTCGTGGAGGGTCTTCAGACCAATCTCCCTTTGGCGTAGCATCGTTGGTCAACTGCCGTCTTCCTTCAAAAATATCTTTTTTCTTACTCCTCCGCTATTCTTTTCTGATTCATTTCGTTGCAGGACCCAAGACAGTTGAATCGTTTCTCCGGGACTCGTCGAGCTTTATTGCTCGGCGTTTTTCTGGCGATCTCCACTGTTAATTCTGGCTTTCAGGAGTTGCAGTGGGTGGGAAAAAGTGTGGCGGGTTTTTGCCGTCTTCCTTCCTATTCGCTCAGTTTTTCTGAGTGAATAGGCTCTTAATAAACTACCGCGCTTTACCATCAACGATAGCATCACTGCTTACCATTAGGCGGGATTGCGGTCAAGCGCTAGCTTATAATTATTAAAAAAAAAAAAAAAAAAAACACCAGCCTCTCAAGCATGAGTGCGCGGGTTCGATTCCAGGTCAGGCAAGTACCAATGTAACTTTTCTAAAATTATATGTACTTTTTAAGTATATCTTGGACACCAATGACTGAAGGTGAAGGAAAACATATTGATAGAACCTGGACTTTAAGTCTGAAATCGCCAACCCGCATTGAGCAAGCGTAGTGATTACGCTCAATTCTTCTTTGTATGAGAGGACACCTATGCCTAGCAGTGGGACGATAAAAAAGGTTGATGATGATGCGAGACTTGCTCTGAATTTAAAATAACAATCCGAAATTTTTGAGGTTAATTTTATTGCTTATCGTGGAAAACTGTATTACGTATTCGTCTGCTCAACAACGTAATTAATCCAATGAATGATGTTTAAATGTCATAATTAAAAGCCCTCGTAATGCAATTAACCCACTGAAAGAAAAACTGAGCTTTCCAATGCCATTTTGAGAGCCATTTTATTGATTATAAGTATATGTTGCACATTTATTATGTGAATATGATTAATAATTTATTGCAAAACAAACTTCAATCATCGATTCATTTTTGATCATATAATTTACCCTATACATCATCAGCAACCTTTAATCGTCCTACTGCTGGGCACAGGTCTCCTCTCATACAGCATTATCTAATAGGCTTGTCATATTTATACTGTAAGTAACGTTTAAGCACTTTCATATGGAAATAAATTAAAAGGTCGAGTCGCCAGCAGTTTCAATAGAAGAATGAGTTCTGGAGGTATTTGGTTCACTCAAAAGATTGGCCACCACTGCAGGATAGCAGCTAATAAATCAATTTGAAAAATCATGTTTATAGACGCACAGATCACCAGACAAAGTCTTGCTGCCAAACGATTTGTCGTGTTCCGACATAATATCTGGTGAAGCCGTACGGAGGACGGGTCTGAGCAGTTGTGTTGCGATGTGTGCCGGTTACGATGCGCCAAACGTTGTTGTGTTGGGAGTTTGGTCGTGGAGGGTCTTCAGACCAATCTCCCTTTGGCGCAGCATCGTTGGTCGTGCTGTTGGGTTTAACATTGCATCACCTCGCTCAACTGTCCGTCTTCTTTCCTATTCGCTCAGTTTTTCTGAGTGAATAGGCTCTTAATAAACTAGCGCGCTTTACCATCAACGATCGCATCACTGCTTACCATCAGGCCGGATTGCGGTCAAGCGCTAGTTTATAATTATTTATAATATTATTACTTTAATAGTTATGATATTCATATTTTATTTCCTCCTTGTTCTTACACACTATTGTCTACATTTCTGTTTTACTTCTCCTTTCGCAGGTCTGCTGGAAGAAATTTCTTAAGAAATAAGCAGCACCTTTGTACTCAGATCTTCATTTTGTTGTATCTATATGTATTTTATTCTGTGTACATAAATAATAAAATAAATAAATAAATAATAAATAAAAAAAGTGACACATAAAGGGACTTGTGGGCATCCACATAAACATCTAAATGCAGTGTAACGCGTGAGACAACATACCGACATCGCTACACAGGGCGTACTGAGCGTGAGTGCCTCAGACGAACATTTTTATGCTGTGCGTGCAGGCAGCGCTATGCGAAGCTTACGCGTGGGAAAGAGATGGTTGCGCGTAGATCTTGTGACTGCCGAAATGAAGACGAAGAAATTATTGTTCTCTCATTGGTCAATTATAATAATATTTCTTTAGTGTAACAACAACTGTAATGCCACATAATATTACTTAAGCTAGGGTTTGGTATGAATAAATGACAATTACTTCTACTCGCCTTTCATTTAACTTAATCCACAACAACTGGTGACCTCCGACGTGATAAGAAAATGTCTCTGCATAAAATGGAAGAACCCTTAGGCGAGTCAAGCTCAATAAAACCCGAACACGACGTGAGTGCTGTCTCCGTCCAGTCAAGGCTGCTACCGTTTTGGCGAGAAATACCACGAGCATGGTTTATTCAATTTGAAGCCGTTGTGGATCCCTTGAAGACTTCAGACGATCAAAAATTTCGTTACGTCCTGCAGCAGCTACAAACTACTGATTTGCAACACATCACAGATATCTTGTACAATCCACCGCCAACCGACAAATATGATGCTGTGAAGAGACGTCTACTCACCGTGTACGACAAGTCGGACGTGAAAAATTTTCAAAAGTTAATCAGTGGCCTGGAGTTGGGTGACCAGAAACCTACGCAACTGCTACGGAAGATGCGAGAACTAGGGACCGGCATGATAACAGAAGAAGGCCTAAAGATTGAATGGCTCAACCACCTACCCGCACAAATGCGCGTTGTGCTTTCGGTAAACACCGAGTCATCTTTGGATACCCTCGCCGCGATGGCTGACAAGATGTCTGAGTACTCAGAACCGGCAGTGATTGCTGCGATGACTACAAACCCGCAGAGCCCGGTGATGTCCGCTCAATTAGACGTACTGAGCAAGCAAATGGAGAAATTATGCTTGGAAGTGGCTGAGCTACGTGGACGATCAATGCAGCGCCGCAGACGCCCGTTTCGATCATTCTCGCGGTCACGATCACGACGTCGCCAAGACAACAAGAGCTCACTCAAGCCTGGCGATCCGACATGGCAGTGTCGATATCATTTTCGTTTTGGTGACAAGGCGATGCGCTGCGAGTCACCGTGTTGCAGGAGAAAGAACGAGACGTTAAACTAGCTTCGACATCGACGGCGGCGGACGTCGATGTTCCTTGTACCACCAACCGCCTTTGCGTCTTCGACCGCGACACCAGAGAGCGTTTCCTCGTAGACACAGGCGCAGATATTTCAGTGTTGGCCGCCGCATACAAAAGGAAAAATACGACTGCAAGCGCCTATCGTTTATATGCCGCAAATAATACACCCATCAACACCTACGGTGAGAAAACTCTCAGGCTCAACCTTGGTCTCCGTCGCAGTTTTCTTTGGAAATTCATCGTAGCCGACGTGAAAACATCAATCCTGGGGGCAGACTTTCTACGTCACTTCAAACTACTGGTAGACCTGCACAGGAAGAAACTTATCGACAAAGTTACTGACTTATCAATCGACGCGCTCAAGATAACAACTGGCGGAGAAACTATACACGTCATTAGCTCCGATCAAGTTTACTATGACATCTTAAAACAATATCCAGAAATACTGCGACCTGGATCCCTGAAGGAACCAGCAAAACACGACGTCGTGCATCACATACAAACGTCAAGCCCCCCGCTCTTTGCCCGACCCCGCCCACTACCGCCCGACAAGTACAAGGCTGCAAAGCAAGAATTTGAACACATGATGAATATGGGCATCTGCAGGCCTTCGAAGAGTCCCTGGGCGAGTCCACTACATGTTGTCAAAAAGAAGGACGGTGGACTACGAGTTTGCGGTGACTATCGCAGACTAAACGCTGTCACGCAACCCGACCGGTACCCGATTCCCCGTATTCAAGACTTCACCTACCAATTGAGAGACATGAAGGTTTTTTCAAAATTAGATTTAAAGATGGCATACTATTGGGTACCAATTAGTGAAGAAGACGCACAGAAAACAGCAATCACGACACCGTTTGGCTTGTTTGAGTTCAAATGCATGCCGTTTGGGTTACGCAACGCAAGTCAAACATTCCAGAGGTTTATGCATCAAGTACTACGGGGCATCGACAACTGTTTTTGTTACATCGACGATATTTTACTCTACTCACACGACGAAGAAGAACATAAGCTACTCTTACGTCAAGTACTCGATCGACTAAAAGAGTATGGCGTCATGTTAAAAGTAGAAAAATGTGAGTTTGCGAAGAACAAAATCAATTTCCTGGGCTACGAGGTATCAGCGAGTGGCATCAAGCCTACAAAAGAACGAACAGAAGTCATTGTAAATTACCCGAAGCCAAAAACAGTAGCCGAGTTACGACGCTTCCTAGGCATGCTTAACTTCTACCGTAGCTGCTTACCCCGTCAAGCCGAATCACAGCATGAATTGAACAAGTTTTTACATAATCGGAAGCGCAATGACAAGACGCTGATTGAATGGAATACGGCAGCAGATACAGCTTTTGAAAATTGCCGCCAAAGCATTTTAAAAGCTACTGAGCTCACACATCCAGTACCCGGCAGCCCTCTCGCCATAATGACTGATGCATCAGATTACAGCCTTGGCGCTGTTTTACAACAGAAAATCCACAATGAATGGAAACCTCTTGCATATTATTCCAAGACGATGAGTGAAACCCAGCGTCGTTATAGTGTATATGACCGCGAACTTTTAACGGTATATGCAGCTGTAAAGCAGTTTCGTAGCCTTATCGAAGGAGGTAACGTAACGGTGTACACGGATCACAAGCCTCTCGCCTACGCTTTGTCACGCCCAGCGAGTAACAGCGATACACCTCGTCGTGAACGACAGTTGCACTTCATCAGCCAGTTCTGCACTAGCATTAAATACGTGCAAGGCGAAGAGAACAACGTAGCCGACGCGCTGTCACGTATAGAAGACATACAATGTCCTACCGTCATCGACTATGATAAATTAGCGAGAGAACAAGCAAACGATCCAGTGTTGAAACAACTGAGAAGTCAAACTAATTTGAAGTTCACTGACGTCACAATGCCTGGAATAAACCGACCAATTACGTGCGAAGCTTCTACTGGAACACCCCGACCATACTTACCGAGCACATATCGTTTTGATGCGTTTAAACTGCAACATGATTTATGCCATCCTGGGATCAGAACAACACGTAAACAAACATGCTCAAAATTTTTCTGGCCCAATATGAACAAAGATGTCAGCAACTGGACGAAAGCGTGCCTCAACTGCCAGCGAGCAAAAGTTCATCGCCACGTCGTAACTCCGCTGAGTCAGTTCCCGCCGTCAGAACGCTTTGAACATATACAAATAGATATCATCGGACCGCTGCGAATGTCAAATGACTATCGGTACTGCCTGACCATCATCGACCGCTGCACTAAGTGGCCAGAAGCCGTTCCCCTACTGGACATAACCGCTGAGAAAGTCGCTCGAGCCCTTCATGATAACTGGATAACAAGATTCGGATGCCCTCTGCGTATATCAACGGATCAAGGTCGGCAGTTTGAATCCCAACTTTTTGGATCACTTATGAAGAAACTTGGTATCACGCGGATACGCACCACGGCATATCATCCCCAGTCAAATGGCCAGATTGAGAGATGGCATCGAACGTTAAAGTCAGCGTTAATGGCTCGTGGCACTACCACTCAATGGACAGAAGACTTACCCACTGTGCTTCTTGGATTACGAACAGCCCTGCGCGACAACAATTTGAGCCCGGCAATGTTGACATATGGGACAACACTACGACTGCCATCGGACTTTATTGTGTCAACAAGAACAGATATCAATGAATGCGACTATGTACGCCGTCTTATGGAAACAATGGCATCGATAAGAAGCGCGCCACGATCGGACAGCGGTCATAATAAGCCTTTCATACATTCGGACCTCGCAACGTGCACACATGTTTTCGTGCAGAACGATGCAGTACGTTTGCCGCTAACACCGCCGTACGAGGGACCATATGAAGTTATCAAGCGCTATGACAAATACTACAAGATCAAGCTGCCGCTACGAACATCAGTTGTGTCGCTGGACAGATTAAAACCGGCCTACATGTACAATGACCACCCTGGCGAAGACAAAGGTGACAATCACAACAAGGCAACTAGCCAGCCGATTACCACCCGATCTGGCAGAATCGTGAAGCCCGTGGTCCGTTTTACTTAGCGGGGAGTGATGTGGGCATCCACATAAACATCTAAATGCAGTGTAACGCGTGAGACAACATACCGACATCGCTACACAGGGCGTACTGAGCGTGAGTGCCTCAGACGAACATTTTTATACTGTGCGTGCAGGCAGCGCTATGCGAAGCTTACGCGTGGGAAAGAGATGGTTGCGCGTAGATCTTGTGACTGCCGAAATGAAGACGAAGAAATTATTGTTCTCTCATTGGTCAATTATAATAATATTTCTTTAGTGTAACAACTACTGTAATGCCACATAATATTACTTAAGCTAGGGTTTGGTATGAATAAATGACAATTACTTCTACTCGCCTTTCATTTAACTTAATCCACAACAGACTGAAACAATCTGCCAGCGGCGGTGTTTCTGTCAGACTACAATTTGTGTGTCTTCAAGGCTAGAGTGAATAGGCTCTTAATAAACTAGTGCACTTTACCTTCAACGATCGCATCACTGCGTACCATCAGGCGGGATTGCGGTCAAGCACTAGATAATAATTTAAAAAAAATCGCATTACCCAGTAACTGAGTTGTGATGGTTAGTTAGGTAGTCGTTCTAAAAAAAAAACTGGTATTCTGCTGCGCCCGTGTGATACCGGGCATAGAATAGTACCAGCCCACATCCTCCCGTGGAAGGGAAGGGAAGCGGACAGCAGCGCTTCTCTCGTGGAATAACAAATTACTGCCACCCTCAACCCGCCTGCTAAGCGTTGAGATTAGGGCAATGCCCCCCAATGGAATGAAAGCCTTGGGAGGCCTTTGTGCAGTAGTGGCTGAGAAGATGAAGATCCAGCTGCATCATACTAACCAGAACATAGTCGGGAAAAGTAAGTTTTCGGCAACTCTCTTTCAGTTACTACCAGTCATTTTGCGAAGACCGTCGCTTTACCCAGCCTGAGGCCTTCTCACTTTACGTTTATCGATTCGCGGTCTCCATTCAAGAACACAATATATTATATTCTATATTGTAACACACTCTTTTTTTTCCGGGGTGAAAATCCCCATAGGATGTCCGCCGCCCTGGGGTGGGCGACGGGGTCTGTCAGACTATTACTGACTAAAACCACCCCGGTGTCTCTTCTATCACGAGCGCGCGTGGGCCGCAGGAGTCTAAATTCTTCCACGGCCCCATACTCTTGTGCTGGCCCGGTCTGTCCAGGCTTCGTCACCTCCCGTCCACGGGGTAGTGGGGTGTTATACTACCCCGTGCATCGCTTCAGAGGCGCGCGCCGACACTCGCGCGCGCCTCCGCCTCGGGGTCCATTGATAGGGGGCGGGGACTTCCCCATGTCCCTCGCCCCTGGATCCATTCATAGGCGGCGGAAGAGGGCGTTATCCGCCCTTCCTTGGCGCTTAGTGCGTCTTCTGCGACATCACATCCTTGCAGAAGGACACCACCGCGTCCCATGACTCTGCGCTACCGACCATCCTCCGCACTACTGCCGGCAGCGTCAGGTCGCCTCCTACTTCATTTGTGAGGACATGGTGCTGCTCCTCCCAAGCTACACACTCGGAGAGCGTGTGCTGCGCCGTGTCCTCCCCGCATTGGACGCAGTGGTGGCACCGAGCGTTCGGCTCCGTGCCTAAGCGACGCAGGTACTTGCCGAAGCAGCCGTGCTCCGACAGTACCTGCGTCACCCTGAACGACAGGGAGCCGTGCCTCCTCCCGAGCCAGTCGTCGAGTACTGGCCGACAGCGCGTTAAACTAACCTAACGTTTAGTTGTGTTTACGCTTCAGCAATGCGCGCCCGCGCGCCGCCTGTGTCCGCGCATCTCGCAGTCAGCTCGTGGAGTTCTTGCATCGCGCATGTAAGCGCACTAGCTCTCACGATTATTGTCTAAACATAACAAATGTTATAAGTGTGCTCCCGGTTATTGTATCAATATTACAAATGTTGAAGTATTAATAAAAGTACAAACAACAAATGTTACATTATATTCTAATAGATAATACACAGATAAAACTTATACTATGAGCAGTATTGTAAAAGAATGTAAAGTAAAACACAACAATATTAAAGTTTATAAAATACAGCAAAATATAACAAAACCCTTTTAAATATTGAAAATGTATGATTTGCTTATTTACCCCTTAAAAACAATATGTTAAAAATATATTTTAGAAGCCAGTTTTTTACATTATTTCGTATAAATCAAATTGTAGGCTCTTAAGTTATTAACTTTACTAGTACAAAATTGGTATTTTAACTTGTTGGGGTCCCTTGTTGCAAATCTTTTTCTTACCGCTACTGTGTAGAAGAAATGAAAACAGGTTTTTATTAACATCACATTCACAAACAGTCACACGTAGGTTAGTTAAATAGCAATATATCTAATAATATATAATAGATTATCATTATTCTACAACGATAGATTTGCAAGTACGGTCCTTTTTCATTATTTAATTTAAAAAACCAATACTGTAATAGTACTTTTCACTACAGAATCACCTACCTTATACAATATATACTATCTATATATGAAATAGCTATTTAAATAACACAGATGATATTTAAATAGCTCTTCGATTCTACATACAACATGCCTAAGTGCCAACACGGGTATATTAATAATATTACTATGTTAAAAGTAATGTATATATGTATACATTACTTTGGCACTCGCTTGCTCAAGCATTCTACATATTTCGGTACTAATCAGTTTAAGATGAGCAATCACAGCTTTTAGCTACTATAAGTACGTACATTATAACAGGAATCTTGAGTAGAAATGTCAGAAGCGTGATCTGTAAAAACGGTAATATTATTATGAGCCTATATTATCCTATTGCAGAGCTCAGGCTTTCCTTGCCTCTTTCCACTTTTTCCGGTCTACTACGATTGTGGGCCGAATCCTTTAAGAAGGAACTCAATACATCTTGTCATCTCTTTCTGAGCTTTCTACCCAGTCCTTTCATGACATTTTTATCTGTAAGGTGGCTTTTGAATATTGCTGCTCTGACATGCGTCAGATACGGCCAGCACAGTCCAAAGGCTGAGCGGCCAGTGTCCGCTTTTATTTTTAAGATCTAACACTTCGTTCAATAATTCGTTAGCATAAGTCTACCTTTGACTCTTTGTTAAAATTTTTTTAGACTATGTTTGATTTATGTTAGGGTAAAGTCATCTTCTTCAGCCTATAGAGGTCCACTGTTGGACAAAAGCCTCCCCAAGGCTTTCCACAATGATCGGTCTTGTGGTGCCCATATCCATCGCCTTCCCGCGACCTTGTTGGCGGCCTCCCTACGTTGCGTTTTCCGATACGTGGCCGCTACTTTAGAACCTTATTGGCCTATCGGCCATCGGTTCTACGAGCAATGCGTATGAATCTTTCATACAAATAACAATTTCATACACCCTTTTGTTGAACCCTTTGTGCGTGAGTCCGACACGCACTTGGCCGGTTTTTTTTTTTTTTTCATAATGACGCTGCTTCACACTAGGGAAAATCCTGTATCGTAGACGCATTAACAAACATTTAAAATCACATACACAAACAGCCAGACCTCCCCTCATCGTCTACCTGTAGACTTTATACCTAAATATTTGTTCCCTGCGAGAATCTAAACAGCGGTTAACCAAGCAAAAAAATCTTTAACTTTCCGTTTAATGTTGAAATAAAATAAACTATTATTTACTGTCCGTAAAATAGAACACTAACTCCTTCGATGCAACATTGTTGTACAACTTATCTGCCACTGGACATCAACCCTTACTTAGTATGCGTCCGCAATGCATTTGCATTTGATGAAAATTCCAGCAGTAGTTGACAACTTGCAAAAACTCTGGCAGTTGAATCCTCCACTGTCTGTCGTACATTCGGAATTTGAATAAAACCTACATTTTGGTTGTAATATACAGTGTAGGGATAAGTCCATAGATTAGCTGATTTATCGATAGTTTTTTGGAGATAAGTTTTTCTTTATTCGATTATTTTACTGCTTTTTTTGCTGGCTTGCAGATTTCTGCTAAAATTCATGCATGCTAATTCAAGCCAGTGCTTTATTTTAAAATTCTTGTACTGACAAGATAAAAAAAACATAATTGTAGACTCTATTATTCTAATAAATTAACTAACAAAATATTAAAATAACAAAAGAATTCATGCAATATCTTAGCTTAAATAGCCTATAAATATGCTAAATTAAGATTAGGGTAAATTATTACTTTATTTTCCTTGTATTTTTCGTAAGCTACAAAAAAGATCTGTATTGCTATTAGAAATTAAGTTCGTCTTTATACCTTTGTGTGGCCCTCAACATCCATATTGAATTATTTTTTATTTCGTGTAAAAATAGGTGAACATAAGTATGTTGATTTCATTAATACGAATAAGCACAATAAATCGGCCGATATATTGTACTTATTAATACGGATTTTATGTACTTATAACTCCGTGTTAAACCTCGTTGGTTCCGCAGTTGGATAATAGTTCCCTAGTAATAATTATCCCAACTACGAATTCTTCCAGTACTCTTCATTGTAAAATCAATACATACGGTTTTTTTATGAATAACATTGTCAGAATTTTACCAAAGTGAAGAAATTGGATCACACGGTAGGTACCAGTTTTTAAATAAAAAAGGGGCATAAAAATCCATTTAAGTAGTAGAAACTCCTGATGTAACAAAAAAAAACAGTCGAATTGAGAACCTTCTCCATTGTTTAAAGTCGCTAAAAAAGAGCCATCAGTTTAACGCTTTTGAGTGGTAACTCAAAATAGAAACAAGATAAACATTTCATAACTTTATTCATTAAAGTTAATTGTGTAGTTGGGAATGATAAAAGTTTGTGTTAATTAAAGCTTTTCAAGTATTTCAAACTAATTAATGTATAATGCGTACAGAAAGTTTTATTACCGTATACATTTAGTTGTATTTGTCAAGCCTAGGCGGGTTTGTAATTGTTTGGGCCGGAAATTATGTTTTTGTTTTGAAGTGCCCAGCTAATAACCAAAAAGTTTCTTAATTGTGAAAACGTTTTATATTGCAGACTTGCTTTCCCTTCCCGTACCAAACCTTCGGTCTTCTTATGACTTCTAATATGTGTCATATCTTACCATGTATCGATATCGATAATTTATATAAATATCGACACATACCACACCACTACGGTGACACCATCTGTATCTTATAGCAAATCTTTCCTGAATATTTGATTCTACATCATGGTGTAGATTTCATGTGAGTATATTAGCAGATGCGTAGCTCCAATTCGTTTAGAAACATCTGGTACGCTTCCTGTTTTAAAAGAGATGTTTCAGAAATGTATAGAGCCTGGGCCAGAACTATGTACATTTAATCTAAATATATAGTTAACCGTTTTATATTTTAATTTCACATACATTTAATTTAACTCGGCCAAGGAGAACAACACAACCACTAAAAAATATACTTTTAGGATCAGGAGAGAGATTTATATAAAGAAAAGTACAACATAAATCAAAAACAATGATTTATAATCAGTAACTCAATTTTATAACCTTAACATGATTCTAACACAAACAACCATCAGTTTAACAACATTTACAGCGAAATACCAACAAAATGACTGACTTACTGCAAATCGCACCGACCACCAATTCAACCACCTTACCGTTCAGGAGTTCAGGAGCAAAAGGGCCTGTCAATCAGACCGCTGTCTATTTATAATAGACCGGCATAGATTATAGTAGAAGTAGGCATAAACAGGGTAGGTGCGAGTTGCTACAAGTATTCGAACTTCTTTCTGCTAACACGGCCTCTCCTGACCGTGCACCGTCCTCGGCTGCATCTGCACCAGCAACATCTTCATCTGAAGCACTGAAGCACGTCGAGCGTCTGCTCGCCAACTTCAACTGCGCACTCGAAGTACCAGAAGATCCAGCGGGAGTATCTGGAGGTTAACCAGCATCATAGGGGTTGTCGCCATCGCAATCTGCATGAAACAAAGTCATTAAATAATCATGACGACATTTGAGATTGCCTATTCTTTCACTCTTCACACGTTCAAGGCCCTCATACAAAATTACACTGTCGAACAAGATAAAGACACTTCACTTTCAAAAGTATGCATAGTTCTTCAGACACATGTCTCTTTCTTGCTCATACTTGAACTTGTAAAAGTTCCCCACGTTAAAAACGTGTACCCAGGACTCAGCCTGCCAGGACAACGCCTGATACGCATACATAGTACACGTAACCCGGGCCAACACCCGATGCGCGTTCAAAGAACACGACTTCCAGGACAACACCTGAGCGCACACACAGTACGCTTAACACGGGACAACACCCGACACCCACACTGGGCACATATCTGCCAAAACCAGGCATTCAGGAACCAGGAGGACAGCTGTCAGAGCGCACTCCAACTGTGCTGCTCCAGCCGCCTGGTTAGCAACGGTCTCAGCACCGTCGCGCCTCCAGCAACGGTCTCAGCACCGTCGCACCTCCAGCAACGGTCTCAGCACCGTCGCTCGCCCAACGCCAGCGCCGCGTCCAATCGCACGCGCACGCATGCAGCACACGCATGCAGCACACGCATGCAGCGCTCGCCTGCAGCGCTCGCCTGCAGCGCCCGCCTGCAGCGCTCGCCTGCAGCGCTCGCCTGCAGCGCTCGCCTGCAGCGCTCGCCTGCAGCGCTCGCATGCAGCGCTCGCATGCAGCGCTCGCCTGTAGCGCTCGCCTGCAGCGCTCGCATGCAGCGCTCGCCTGCAGCGCTCGCCTACTGCGCTCGTCTGCTGCGCTCGCCTGCTGCGCTCGTCTGCTGCGCTCGCCTGCTGCGCTTGCCTGCTGCGCTCACCTGCTGCGCTTGCCTGCTGCACTCGCCTGCAGCACTCGCCTGCAGCACACACATGCAGCACACGCATGCAGCACACGCATGCAGCACACGCATGCAGCACATGCATGCAGCACACGCATGCAGCGCACTCCTGCAGCGCATTTCCGCAGCGCACTCCTGCAGCGCACTCCAGCAGCGCACTCCTGCAGCGCACTCCTGCAGCGCACTCCTACAGCGCACTCCTGCAGCGCACTCCTGCAGCGCACTCCTGCAGCGGCACCATCACGCGGAGCGATCTCTGCGCCAGCAATTGAGTGCACCACATAGCGTGATGTTCACTTCCAGCCTCATGCAAGTCCATCCAGCATGTACACAAGCTCGCACAAAGGCAATGAACAACTAACTGAAACATAAAGTGCATGTTAGACGTATGTACTTTCATAAAAAGCATTACAGCTTTCGGGACACCACTCTTTTCCCAAGGCATGTACAATACATACGCCTCTACGCCTCCCGATTAGGGCTCGTAGCCTCTACAGCAACATCTCTGACGAGTGCATGTATTACAGAAGCAAACCGCTAATGCCGATCAACAAATGTAAAGCCGAATGTTGCATTGGTTTCAGACTCTAAAATATTTAAAACTAGCTGGATCTTACATAACACATTAGACCAAGACGATTTTCTATTTGAAAATTCAATCCGAATCAAGTTCAGTGCTGTCTTCGCATAACTTTCAGCTTGGCCGCTTGCATGATGCATCTCAGACGTTATGTAATGGATCATGGATATCACAAAGCGAAACGAAGAAGATTCAAACATACGACTTCTGTCACAAACTAATAGATCAAATCAAATCAAAGCAAAGCATTTATTTCAAATAAACCAGCCACAGGCACCTTTGAATTGTCAGAAGGTCGGTCAGTCAGTAAGGTGAAGCCAGTCGCTCATTCCAAAGAGTAGGTACCAATGGAGAAAACGGGCAAGAAACTCCATGGACACTCTTTTAAATTACTCGTATCGAGCTATTGATACAAATATTTGATTACATCATTCATCCTGAAATCAATCGTGTGAGAACGATGCAGAAATATATTGTACGCTGAGAGCGTCCATTATAGAAAAAACAACAATTCAGAAATTAAAATACGCCGTATCAGCTAAGAGATGACCAGTCCCCTCCGACGGCGTCCGTTCACGAACATGACATATGGATCAGCATCATTCAGCTCAACCATATTGAAGGGAACCTAATGACCCAACACACACGCCACCACCAGCGAGACATTTGAGTGAGCATGACATACTCTCAACAGCCATAGCACAATCAAGTCAATAAAAGTCTAACCCCACAAATAGATGCTTTACAGCAAGTATATTGTGCTCATACGTGTTCCATGCAATTATGCAATACTAAGAAATTGAATCAAATAAATAAAATAAATAGTTTGGGGACTCTAAATAAAGAAATCACGTTTCCCCAAAAACACGTTAAGTTCATTTGTCTGCATAAGGACAGTTCCATACCCTACGCTGCTTGCATCAGTGTTCAATTCTGTCGGGAGACACGGATTGGAAATTGTAAGAATAGGCTCACACGTCAGTCGCGCTACAAAGTATTGACGAACCTATCTTGTTCATTGACATAGTCAAACTTAACGTTCTTTTTAGTGAGATGAGAAAGATCCTGCCAAGCCCAGTAATTGGCGTACCTGTCTGACGTGACTTGGTACCGGAGTATTTATCGAAGCTTATACCTTCTGAGAGCTCGGTCTACCTGACCATGGCTTGATATACTTTCAATGAAATTTCACTAAATTGCACTGTTAGTGTAACGTATTCGCGAGCAACGATCTCACTGTACTCTCGCCTTTGAAAATTTGACGCATAGGTTTTCCATTACAATCAAAATGTTTTAAAATACCGGCGGATATCTGTCTATGAGAACGTTGACCGGAATGCCCTGTATAATTGCGGTATTAATGTCACTACTACGCCTTCAGAGTACAACCTCATTACACAAGTTGACACTTTTTATATTTTCAACGATTTTTAGTGAAAGTAGAAGAAGTGACACTGTCATTGTGCCCTATCATTTTGCAAAAAAATACGCGTGATTTTAGATTCATAGCACATTATTTCAGTTTGATCTGAATTTCTTTTCTTATTTATTGTTAAACTATGTGCTGAGCGATTGTTCGACTCACTGTGGCTTGACATAATAAATAACCAAAAATTACACTAAATTATTGGCAGTTTTGTTAGCATTTGCCGCTGCTACTAGCGCATCTGTGATGCCACGTATCACAATAGAAATCATGAGACCACTCAAGACTTTGTATAATACTAAAGCTAATAACAAACGCTGTGCATACTCGGTATAGGTGGAAAACTTGTCTGAACTAGTATTCATCATGTCGACTAGTGTTTGGGAATAATCAATCTTTTGAGAACAAAGGCATGCATATTCTTTATAGAAATTGGACCAGGTGTGTTCACATGTAGTCCAGTCACCCAGCCAGGATTTGGCATCTGCCATAAGACAATTAGTGACCTGTGATAAGCACTCAGAATCCTCCCAATTATTTGCAAAACTAGCATGTTCCACTTCACTACACCACGCCTCAAAATTTGACACATCAAAGTTTGACACATAATTTTTCGGTTTTTCTATCGTCAAAAGGGCATTTGTAAGCATTTTCAAGAGCTGCTAATGAGACATCATCATAACCTTGAGATGTGTTGACATCAGATGGTAACGGGCTTTATTTTTCGTACTGCTCTCGATAGCATAATTATTGAACCTCTCACTGTCTTAACGGAATCATCGCGAGAACGGCAACGAGAACTAAGTTCATGACTCCGACGGGACCGTGAGCGAGGCTTATGACGGTGCCGGTGCGACTTGCCACGAGACCGCTTCGTCTTTCGACGATGCGTGTCCCTTGTAGGTACTACTACCGCTACGCGAGCGAGATGGTCGTAGAATGATTTAAATTGATGGCTGTTCTAATTTTACAACAAATAGGCTTGTATAGGCACAGGCCTATCCCACTTCTGATTTTAGGATCAGGAGAGAGATTTATATAAAGAAAAGTACAACATAAATCAAAAACAATGATTTATAATCAGTAACTCAATTTTATAACCTTAACATGATTCTAACACAAACAACCATCAGTTTAACAACATTTACAGCGAAATACCAACAAAATGACTAACTTACTGCAAATCGCACCGACCACCAATTCAACCACCTTACCGTTCAGGAGTTCAGGAGCAAAAGGGCCTGTCAATCAGACCGCTGTCTATTTATAATAGACCAGCATAGATTATAGTAGAAGTAGGCATAAACAGGGTAGGTGCGAGTTGCTACAAGTATTCGAACTTCTTTCTGCTAACAATACATACATACATATTTTTTTATTTTTTTTATATTACTTTATAAACCAGCGCTTGACCGCAATCCCGCCTGATGGTAAGCAGTGACAGAATCGTTGATGGTATAGCGCACTAGTTTATTAAGAGCCTATTCACTCTAGCCTTGAAGACACTCAAATTGTAGTCCGACGGAAACACCGCCGTCGGCAGATTGTTCCAGTCCCTCGATGTACGCGGTATAAAGGAGGAGGCAAAACGCTTCGTCCGGATCGTAGAGGTGTTAACAACATAAGGGTGGAAACTCGCCGTACGACAGGTTGTCCGATGATGGAACGGAGATGGGGGAATTAAATCGTGCAACTCCCTGGCACACTCCCCAAAATGTATCCTATAGAACACCGAAAGGCTGGCTACTCTACGCCTGTGCTCTAGGCTTTGGAGATCAACTCGAGTTAAATCAGGGTCACCAATCAGCCTCTTCGCACGCCTCTCCACTGAATCCAAAGTGGCCAGGTGACATTTACACAATACATACATAATTAGCCTATTTGTTCCCACTGTTGAGACACAGGCCTCCTATCGATGAGAAGGAGTGGGCCTCAATCTACCACGCTGGCCCAGTGTGGCTTGGTAGAAGTCACATGTCCTCGAAGCTATTGGCTCTAGCACATGCCGATTTCTTCACGGTGTTTTCCTTCACCGTTTTACGGTTTCAATTCATTTATTTCTAAAGATTACAAAACACTTTACAGAAATAAATACTTAATATGACTAAATTAGGTACATTTTTGTAGTCCAGGAGTAACAAGAACAATGTTAACATTTTGGTAATAATATTGTATAGTAAGAAGGTAGTTTATAAAAGCTTTGTAATATCGCGCTCGCTGTACGATGACTAGATAACTTTGTTTGTGATTCTAAATTTAAGGGCACGTTTACACTATGAGATTTTGAGAGCAGTGGTAATGAAATAATTTACACAAAGTGCCTGACAGGGCTCGAATCTAAGACCTATAACTTATAAGTCACGGCGGCTACCTCTAGGCCACCGCTGCTCTCTAATAAATATGGTGGTCAACTATAAGCGTAATAAGATTTTGACAGTGACATTTGATCTATCATGTATCTAAAGCTAAATTATAATATTCTCGGTGGTAGGCCATAACATCGGCTGCCGGCAGAAGTTACCACCCACCAGACAAAGTCTTGCCGCCAAGCGATTTGTCGTGTTCCGGCATGATGTCTGGTGAAGCCGTTCGGGGGACGGGTCTGAGCAGTTGTGTTGCGATGTGTGCCGGGTACGATGCGCCTAATGTTGTTGTGTTGGGAGTTTGGTCGTGGAGGGTCTTTAGATCAGTCTCCCTTTGACGCTGCATCGTTGGTCGTGTTGTTGGGTTTAACATTGCATCACCTCGCTCAACTGCCGTCTTCCTTCCTATTCACTTCAACGATCGCATCACTGCTTACCATCAGGCGGGATTGCGGTTAAGCAACGCAACGTATAATATTATCTACCATATGACAGCGAGAAAAAAACAACACACGAATTTCGAACATACGGTAGCGTATCTTTTGTTACCTGTTAGTGCAGCTGGCAGGTTAGTGCAGCTGCCTGTTAAGAGGCGTAAAGAACGATGGTTTGGCCGCTACTTTAGTAAACAGGGACGCAAAACAAAAACAATCACTTAAAACTCCGAAACACAACCAACTCAACTCAAAACTCACCACGAATACAACTGGAAAATCGAACTGTCAAAGTAGTCAATCACACGTCATATCAACTGTCATGGCTACATTAAAAAAGGGGTTATATCACTAAAAACTTTGCAAATAATTGATTATATAGATTTGTACCTACTTTAATTCAAATTAATTTAGTAGTATTTTTGTGACAATTTATCATTTTTTCCCTTTTCTCTAAAATGAAACATTTTTTTCAGGTTAAATTATTCATAACTAGCTTTCCGCCCACGGCTTCGGCTTCACGTGGAATTCAATTTTATCGCGCTTTTTAGATTTTCCTCTATCAATTTTTCTGGGATGATAAGTACCCTATTATTTAATCCGGACTTTTAACTTGATGCCTGTAAAATTTCAAAGCAAACGGTTCAGTAGTTACGGCGTGAAAGCGGAACAAGCAAACAATCTCACTTTCCGATTTATAATATTAAGTATATAAGGATACCTTCATCTGCATGGCCAATAATGTTAGAGTCTGGTTCCAGTCCAATCCAATGCAGCTGAATATCATAAAATAAAGTCGTACGGAGGACGGGTCTGAGAAGTTGTGTTGTAATGTGTATCGGAAATGTTGTGTCGGGAGTTTGGTTGTTTGTAGAGGGTCTCTAGATCAATCTCCCTCTGGCGTGCCATCGCTAGTGGCGTTATTTGGTTTAACTTTTTTTTTTAATTAATTGGTTCTTAATAAACTAGCGCGCTCTTCGCATTAACGATTGTATCACTGCTTACCATCAGGCGGGATTGCAGTCAAGCACGAGAATTACATGACTTAAGTCCGCCATCCAACCGTTCTATCATTGGGTGAGCTGTCCTAAGGCGAACTTGACACCGCTACAATCCGGACGAAGCGTTTCGCTTGGTCTTTTATAGCATGTATATTGAAGGATTGGAATAATTTGCCCGCGCCAGTCTTCCTCTCTAACAATAATTTAAGTGTCTTCAAAGTAAGAGCGTATTTGCTCTTAATAAACTAGTTTGCTTTACCATCAATAATAGCATCCTTTCTTAGCATTAGGCGGGATCACGGTCAAGCACTAGCTTATGACCAACCAGCACTGGGAAACTACATGCCTGGAAAATTACAGTCACTCTGAAACGAACTAAAACTAGAAATTAAGGTTCCCACTAGACTCATAAGTAGCACTTGCATCGACAACTTTGCTCACAATATTCATAAATGCAAAAGCCAAATAATTGAATTAGGATTATCAGATCATACTGCACAATTATTGCATTTTCCAGTCAAAAGATCCTGTATATTAAAGTCCTGGCGTATTAAAGTACGCGATTATAGTGAGGAAAATTTGACAAAATTTAAAAATTGTATGAATAACTTGACATTCTCTGACATTTACCTGACCAATGATCCAAACGAAGCCTACAATCGTTTCTTGGAACTTTTCCTGTGTTTTTATAACTTATGTTTTCCTTACAAATTAATAACAAAATCGTTATACAAAAAAACTAAATGGGTTTCAAAAGGGATCAAAATTTGTAGCAAAATGAAAAGAAAATTACTATGGCAATATAGAACTCACCGGACGGAAAAAAACAAACATGAATTCAAGGAATACGCTACGAAATTTAAAAAAATTATTTGTCTTACGCAAAAGTCACAAAATAGCCATCGCATCAACACATCTCAAAATAAATCGAAAGCTACTTGGTCACTAATAAATAACTCTAAATTTAATTTTCCCAGGGAACCAATTCGTGAAATATTAAAAGATAAAGTAAGTATTACAGATCCAACATCGATTGCGAATAATTTTAACGACTATTTTATTGACGAAGCTACAAAATCGATGCATACAAATAATTATAATAATAAAGCACCTTCACATCTTAACATATTCACTAACCTAAACTCAATTTTCCTGACCCCCATAAGCCCAATAGAAGTGGATAGAGAAATCAAGCAACTTAAAAATACATCGAGTGAGGGTTACGATGGCGTCTGTACTAAAGTAGTAAAACAAGTATCTCAATCAATTGCAGCTCATCTAAGTTATATAATAAATTTATGCATTTCTACTGGAACTTACCCAGAAAAACTCAAAATATCAGTTATTATTCCTCTCCACAAAAAAGATGACAAAAGCAATATGGGAAATTATAGACCTATAGCTTTGATACCCATCTTTTCAAAGATATTTGAAAAATGCCTTCATAGCCGTCTTTACAATTTTCTAGAAAAATATAATATCTTGGCTAGCGAACAAAAAGGATTTCGTAGGGGTAAGTCCATTAATGCTGCAATATATGAACTAACTCACATTGTTTTGACTAATATGGATAAAAGAAATCCAATATGTGCAATTTTCATGGATATGAGTAAAGCTTTCGATAGTGTTGACCATAACATTTTGCTTCGAAAATTAGATTCATATGGCATAAGGGGAAAAGCACTAGACCTTATTCACTCATATCTATGTGATAGAAGACAGTTAACTAAAATAAATAGAATATGCCTTAAAGCCCGGTATGAGAAGACATATAGATCCCAAACTAGAACCATAAAATTAGGAGTTCCACAAGGTAGTGTCTTGGGTCCCTTGCTTTTTCTAATTTACATTAATGATCTCCCTAGACACATAAAGCATCCCATGGTACTTTTTGCAGATGACAGCACTGTACTAATAAAATGTGATAGTCAAAATGACTATGAAAATGAAGTTAATGAAACATTAAGAGCTATAATTAAATGGTTAATTGATAACAATCTAAAAATAAATTTAGAAAAGACAATTATAATGGACAGACAGTAGAATCTGTAACAAATTCAAAATTTTTAGGAATACATATAGATTGCAGACTTTCATGGACAATCCATATACACAATCTGAGCAAAAGAATGAACAAATCCTCATTCGCTCTTTACAAGCTCTCCAAAATAGTTGACAAAAAAGCGATTTTAACAGCTTATCACGGTCTGGTAGCACCATTACTGAGATACGGCATTATATTTTGGGGTAATTCAGTAGACAAGGAATTTATATTTAAAGCTCAAAAGAAGTGCATTAGAGCAATGTGCCAAATAAATAGTACAATTAGCTGTCAACCTCACTTTAAAAATCTAAAAATTCTCACATTGCCTTCCCTATACATTTACGAAGCAAATATTTTTGTAAAATTAAATCCAAACTACTATAAGACTGCTGTCAAAAGCTATTATCGAAAATTAAGGGATAAAAAAAGGTTAGAGGTGCAGATACCCTATGGTAAAACGGCACTATTGAATAAAAGTATTTTATGCATGACATCCATAATCTATAATAAATTGCCTGATGACATTAAACAATTACCAATTATACAGTTCAAAAAGAAATTACATTCATTATTAATAGACAAGTGTTACTATGATGTCAGAGACTACTTGTGTGACAAAAATATTGTATTCCAATGACAGGAAAGGAAAAATAAGTATAAATATTGTAATAATTAATTATGACTAATATGACTTGAATTTGTATGTATTTATAATTTGAAATATTTTATTAATTTATCAAAAACTAATATGACTAATTTGTGTTCTGACATCTAATTTGTATTTATTTATTGTATGCCTTAACGGCGGGACATGGCTGAACTTCTTTTAATTATTTAAGACCTGTATCTATGATGTATACCCATAGTCTACAATAAAAATGATTTGATTTGATTTGATTTGATCTGTTCCAAAGAGAGAAGTTCTGTGTCCTATGGTCCTAGGGGTGGGAAAATTATAGGCTAAATATGTAGATATTTTCGGAATAGGTTATAGTCACTGAAATCTATAATATTACTAGCTTTCCACCCGCGGCTTTGCCCGCGTGGAGTTCGGTTATATCGCGTTTTTTTAGATTTTCCTCGAGAATATCATCTTTTTCCGTGATAAAAAGTAACCTATTATTGAATTCCGACTTCTAACTTTCCGTATACAAAATTTCAAAGAAATCGGTTTAGTAGTTACGGCGTGAAAGCGGAATAAACAAACAAACAAACTCACTTTCCCATTTATAATATTAGTAAGGATAATACTGAAAAAAATCTTTGTTTGAAAGCTCTAATCTCAGGAATTACTGATGCGAATGGAAAAATCTTGTGATGGATAGTCCACTTATCACGAAAGGCTTGAGGCCATATAACATCACGCTGCGACCAACAGGAGAGAAGAACCAGTGGAAAATGTGGAATAAACAGGGTAAATTATTCCTCTTTGGCCTACTGTGGCATTACCTGGGTCAGGATTGCGGGTTCGCCCCTACCGTTGGGTACGGGGCAAGTTGCGTCCCTGGGCGCCCCCACTGGTGCAAAGTATGCAACCCCAGCTGCTGGAGGCGGTGGTATCCACCCTCTTCCCTGAGCGGGCGGGACATGTTCCCCCGGCGATGGTTTCACCCTCAGCCACAGACTCTCCAGAAGAAGAGGGCACCGATGTCCCCGTGGTGACGCAAGCAGAGACGGGAGCGGCCGTGTCACGGCTCCGGGCCAAGAATAAAGCGCCCGGACCCGACGGAGTTCCTGGCCGAGCTCTCGTCCTTGCTCTGAAGGAGCTAGAGCCCCAGCTGAGGGGGCTCTTTACGGCATGCCTTGAGCAGGGTCAGTTTCCCAGTGTGTGGAAGGAGGGGAAGCTGGTCCTGCTCAGGAAGGAGGGGCGCCCCGCGGACTCGCCGTCCGCGTATCGGCCCATAGTGCTGCTCGACGAGGCGGGCAAACTTTTTGAGCGTATAATCGCAGATCGCCTCGTCGGCCACTTGTGCGGAGAGGGGCCGAACCTGGACGACAGCCAGTTCGGTTTTCGTCGGGGGCGCTCCACCATAGACGCCATCATGCGCGTGAGAGCCCTGGCGGAGGATACGGTGTCCCGGGGTGGGGTGGTGTTGGCGGTGTCTTTAGACATTTCCAACGCCTTCAACACTCTACCCTGGAATTGTATTAGGGAGGCCCTGAAATACCATCGGGTGCCTCCCTACCTCCGCCGCATAGTAGGGGCTTACCTGGAGGACAGATGCGTCATCTATCGGGGACGTGACGGTGCCGGTCGGCACCAAATGTCGTGCGGTGTTCCACAGGGATCGGTCTTGGGACCGCTCCTGTGGAACATCGGCTACGACTGGGTGCTGAGAGGCGAGCTCCCGTCGGGCGCCGACTTGACGTGTTACGCGGACGACACGCTTGTCACTGCCCGGGGGAGCTCGTACAGGGAAGCGACGTTGATAGCCACGGCTGCGGTGTCACAGGTGGTGAACCGCATCCGGCGCCTGGGCCTGGAGGTGGCCCTTGACAAGTCGGAGGCCATGGTTTTCCATGGCCCCCGGCGTGCGCCGGCGCCGGGATCACATATCGTGGTCAGTGGGGCCCGGATAGCTGTCGAGTTCACCATGAAGTACCTGGGATTGGTGCTCGACAGCCGGTGGGATTTCGGACCCCACTTCCGGCGGCTGGCGCCCAAGCTGATGGGTGCAGCAGGCGCGCTATCAACGTTGCTTCCCAACATGGGGGGCCCGAGCGCCGCCTGTAGGCGGTTGTACGTGGGAATCGTGCGGTCCATGGCCCTGTATGGGGCCCCTGTGTGGGCGATGGACCTGACGGCCGGAACACTCGCCATTCTGCGCAAGCCGCAGAGGGCGATGGCCGTCAGGGTCGTCCGCGGGTATCGCACGATTTCCTACGAGGCGGCTTGCGTCCTGGCCGGATCCCCGCCCTGGGACCTAGAGGCGAAAGTACTCGCGTCATTGTACCAATGGCGCGAGGAAGAGCGGACACGGGGCTCCAGTCCGGTGCAGCGACAGATCGAGCTGCGCCGAGAGGAGCTCCGTCAGGTCCTGGTGGCGGACTGGCGGCAGAGGCTTATGCGCCCTACCGCCGGCCTCGCTACCGTCGAGGCGATCCGGCCAGTACTCGACGACTGGCTCGGGAGGAGGCACGGCTCCCTGTCGTTCAGGGTGACGCAGGTACTGTCGGGGCACGGCTGCTTCGGCAAGTACCTGCGTCGCTTAGGCAGAGAGCCGGACGCTCGGTGCCACCACTGCGTCCAATGCGGGGAGGACACGGCGCAGCACACGCTCTCCGAGTGTGTAGCTTGGGAGGAGCAGCGCCGTGTCCTCACAAATGAAGTAGGAGGCGACCTGACGCTGCCGGCAGTAGTGCGGAAGATTGTCGGCAGCTCAGAGTCGTGGGACGCGGTGGTGTCCTTCTGCGAGGACGTGATGTCGCAGAAGGAAGCTGCGGAACGGGAAAGGGAGATATCAACTCCCTTCCCGGGCCGCAGAAGACGCACCGGGCGCCGAGGAAGGGCGGATAACGCCCTCTTCCGCCCCCCATGAATGGGTCCAGGGGCGAGGGACATGGGGAAGTCCCCGCCCCCCATTGATGGACCCCGAGGCGGAGGCGCGCGCGAGTGTCGGCGCGCGCCTTTGAGGCGATGCACGGGGTAGTTTAACACCCCACTACCCCGTGCAGGAGACGAGGCCCGGACAGACCGGGCCAGCACGAGGGTGTGGGGCCGTGGAAGAATTTAGACTCCCGCGGCCCCACGCGCGCTCGTGATAGAAGACACACCGGGGTGGTTTTAGTCAGTAAAAGTCTGACATACCCCGTCGCCCACCCCAGGGCGGCGGGCATCCTATGAGGATTTCCACCCCGGCAAAAAAAAAAAAAACAAAAAAAAAAAAAAAAAAAAAAAAAAAGGATTGCGGGTTGGTTAACCCGGCGTCATTGTGGCGGAAAAAAGTAACAATAGCGTTGAGGTGGGTCATTATGACCCTGTTACAATTGTTACTATTTTACCTACTACCTACTATTTATTTAATTATTATATTTGATATTTATAATATATACAGTATGTAATGACAGTAATGTAAATGAAATAATTTTTATTTTCAACTTTCTGTATAGACTGATACAATATCTTTTCTTTTAAAAAAATATGCTTAAATCAAATCTATACTACCTAGCCTTTATATTCTTAGAATTTTAATCGTATAACATCAGAAACTTTCATATACATACTTAATCAATCTTTTTGAATTAGACTTTCACTGAAGTTTTTACAATAAGAGGTTATGTGTACAGTGAATTTAAACTTTTGGCAAGTATTAAATATGTGACTTGTCTTTCTCTCTTTTTTGTAGGGACAATCTTGACACATTAGAACACTAGTGAGCTTTGCAAGAGGTTTACCATATATTTCTCAAGTAAATTCTTTCATAAAGTCAGTTTTCGTCAGTATCTGAGGATTCCTCAAGTATCGCTATGATTAGACGACGCCAACGTTCGTCCTGGTCTATATTAGACAGCTGTCTAAAAACAAAATACCGTAAATGAGTAGGACTAAATAAAACATAAAAATAATATATTACATAAACAAGCAACGTCGCCGTTGATCTGGGTCATGATAACCCGGTCGCAGGCTTACACACGTGTTACTCCATGCGTGGGCGAGGGATGACTGAAGCGAGGTACACAAAAAGGAGGGGTGATACTTACCTTCAGCTACTGAAACAGACGATTGCGTGCGGTAATTGATTCTAAGAAAATTTTCGTAAACAAAAAGTGCAGGGTCATAATGACCCTGCCTCAATGACGCCGGGTTAAAAAAGAAACCGCAGCCCTGAGAGCTGAAGCATAGGCCAGTGAAGAAACACGGGTGGGTTTTAGTCAGTAAAAGTCTAAAACGCCCTTCCGCTCCGTCCAGAACGGGAGAGGATCATTTGATGATTTCCCATCGAAAACAAAAAAGGGCTACTTTTGCGTGTTCTGCATAAAAGGTTCATGATACCCAAAAATATGTTATAAAAAATATCATAATAATACAAAATTGACGCAGACTCATGGGCAACAGCTAGTTCATAATAAAAGCAAACATTCAGAAAATAAAATGATACATCACCCCTCAGTAATTATCGTTAATTTCAACCATAACGCTGACGTCATAAAAACCAAACGATGAAGATAAACAAATAAAAATGTGAGACAAAACCCAACCCTTGGCTAATAAATTCTGAATGTGTGTAATGCCCTGAAAACAGCGATAAGAGAGGGCATTTATCATTGAAGGTTTTACTTCCGTTCAGTGATCGAGTGTTACCGTAATTAACTTGCGTTTTATCACATTTGTTTTTGGCCACATTAAGCTGGTAGAAATAGCAGTGCAAATATTTGTATGCATGAATATACAATATGTAAAGAAAACCCTGTCCGATCCATGAAGGTATTGTTAGGCATCGTTAACTGATTCTAATAATGTCAACAAAGCCGGGCTAAACTTAAAAAAAAAGAAACATTATTTCGAAAAATCGAGGTAACTTAATGCATGTGCGGTAGGCAACACGTTAGGCGTCATGCGCGGGTGTAGGGGGGCAGGGCACGCGGCACGTGGTCGCATCGCTATTCGCTCCGTCACAAATGGTGTTGTCACTTTTTAAAAAATGCTTAATTTTGGGGAAGTTGGAATTAATTCGCGGAAGAAAAAGATTATTTCAAAATTCATTACTATTGTCACTATGATGATTACGTAAAATTTCATAATTTATTTGATCTTGTGTATACCTAACATTTATTATCCTTTTGGGTCGGACAGGGTTTTCTTTACATATTATATATATTTGCACTGGTCTGGTCGTGCCTTGGAAAGCACGTTAAGCCGTTGGTCTCGGTTGCCATACGAACATCTAATGGCAGTCGTTACGGGTTATTGGAGCCGGCAAAAGTCTATCAATAATTCGTCTAACTGCAATGCTTCGATATCGCCTTCGTGTTGTGGAGGTCACACGGCAGTCGCTTCACGGAAAATATCGAAGTTTAGTCAAAATCACTAGTTTTGTAAACTGGTAAAGCGGACCCCAGATTCCAAAGCTGAAAAAGTTACAGATGCGACAGGGATTAACGCTGAGATGATAATGACATTAAGCTAGTAGAAATGCTCTTAAGGAGCCTCTTGTATGAAGCTAGCACATGAACCTACGCTCAGTAGTCATAATATCAGTAGCAATGGGTTTAATTTTGACAGTTCAATAACATTCATTGTGTTATTTATGTTGTTGAGCAGATACATTTATCGAATATATAGAGCAATGGATTATCGATATGCTTGAAAATGATTCCCATTGATGTACGATGATTAATCATAACGTTAGTAGACTTAGAGCTGAGAAAAAGTATAGTCCGATAATAATCAATCATTTTATTTCAAGCATTGTACATACCACAGCACACTTCTTTATTAGATTTTCAACGTTACCGCTAAAGCATTAAGGCTCAAGATTGATTGGGAATAATTGACAATTTCGGGTAGATTGACTCTACATTCATTTCACATAGTATAGTAGTATTGCAAGCAATCAATATTAAATTAATCCTTTTAATAATTATGAGTCTATTACGACCTCGAATTATGAAAAAAAATGTGAGAATATATGGATAGATATTTGTAACTCTTTCACGCAAAAACCCCTTAACGGATTTGAATGAAATTTGGCACACATATAGTTTATAACCAGGAATAACACATAGACCTGCTGTATAGACACTTTTATCCTGATATTTCTACGAGATCCAAACTTATGCAGGTGTAACCGCGGGAAAGCTAGTAGATAATAGGTATCCTTTCCAAAGCGTTTATACAGTAACCGGCAAACAAAGTCAGCAGTCAATGGTGTTAATCAGTCATATAGGGATATTTCCTGGGTAAAAAAAAATTGATTCTATTTAGTCCGTCATTCAGATTATAGAAAAATATTGGATACGTATATTTTGTTTTAGCAAATCAATAAAAATTGACAAATATAAAAGGCATCAAAAATCAGGAGTGGTGGCTGGTGACGTCACTGCTCGCTAAAAAGTGTAGCGCGTATTGAAGTTACACGAGTTTTAAACGCACTGTGTCGTCTTCATTTTTTGTTTATATTAAAAAAGAAAAAATACGTGTCTAGTATTTTTTGGAAATCTGACTGACGGACTAATTAGTTTTTTTTAGTCAACTACCCTATTGTCTGTTATGTTTTTTTACAATGCATACATATGTGAACACTTTCTTTATGCCTGGAGGCTTTTATTTAGTAAAAAGTTTTTACTTACTCACTTTTCCAGTTTAAAGTTTTTTTTTTTTTGCTTTCCTGGTATTTTTTTTTTGGTTAGTTATAATAACAACTTACTTCACCTTAATTTTCATGATAAGATTTGACAAATCGATCGGCTGTTCATTTGAAGAATTACAGGACTTATTATTCTTCTTCAGACTAGAAAGATCCAATGCTGGACACAAACCTCCCAATACTTTCCACAATGATGGGTCTTATGTTTCCCGCTTCTAACGACTTCCTATGACCTATAGCAGGTCATCGGTCCACCTTGTTGGGGGCTTCCCAACAAAGGAACCAAAGAACCTGTCATAGTTCTTCGAGTCGCTAAAATGAAGTGGCAGTGGCGCATTGATCGTAGAACCTATGGCCGACGGCTTATTGGGCCCCATAAATTCTAAGCCACTTTTAAAACAAAAAGAGTTGATATCAGGATGATATTTTCGTTTCTTTTTTGAGGATTCCTCTATGCAGCCTTTTGCTGTCCTTGTCACATCCTTGGCTTCGAAACGAGATTTATTCCATTCGCAGATTTTCAAAGAAATCCTTCCCTTAACACATAACCCGACCTTTCGGAAAAGTTGACGACCCGAGCTTTCCCACACAAGAAATTGCCAATGCAATATAACATAACCCGATCACTGAATCCATTGGTTACAATATTGATACAGAGTTCAAGGAATTATATACCCTGTCCCATTCGCATAGAGACGTTGATATAAACGAATTGAGGATGGAATTTGGACGCACGGAAAATGTACGAAACTCTCATAGGATTATTTATGGATCGTTGAAGGTCCTTGTGCTAGAGATTTTAGTATATTTTTCAAGTTTAGTTAGTTTTTTATACAAATGGTTGGATATTTTTAGAGCGACCAGGCTCTCCGATTAAAGCCGGGTCTGATACTTGTGTAAAATTTTATGCTTAATAAAAACGCTTTTTTCAGTTGAATTCGTTATACGCCGGAACTTATCAGGAGGTACTGAAACGTGGACAGCCTTTTTAGTAATAGAATAAAATGTAATAGAAAATTTTATTTTGTTTTATTTAAAATATTATGATTTCCGGTTGAATCTGTAGGTATACAGTTTCTATTATGATTTCTTCCAAAAGAACACACAAAAATAATATAAAATAAACAAAATAAATTTATATCATACTAGCGGCACGGTACGTGCTTCGCTACATATAATGTAATGTAAAATATTAAAAAAGAATTAATTGGAACATCAAAATTATATATTCAAACTAAACATATTTTATTAAGTCCTAGCTGTTTTAAAACTATCCAAATAATTTAGATAAACAATAGTCTTTGTTCTTTTGTTTTTTAACAATTACAAACTAGTGCTTGACTGCAATCTCGCCTGATGGTAAGCAGTGAGGCAATCGTTGATGGTAAAGCGTGCTAGTTTAATAAGTCAATTCACTTAAAAAACTTAATGAATAGTGAGGTGCTGCAACGATGCAACGCCAGAGGGAGCACACATCACAACACAAACGCTCAGGCCTGTCCTCCGTACGGCTTCACCAGACATAATGCCAGAACACGACGAATCGCTTGGCGGCAAGACTTTGTCTGGTGGGTGGTAACTTCTGCCGGCAGCCGATGTTATGGCCTACCACCTTTTACGAAATGTTTGCCTTGGGCTTCATTGATATAATAAACGCACATATATTTATTGTAATCGTTTAAACTCAAATGACATATCACTTGGAATCATCATCATCATCTCATCAATCTTGATTCCTGAGTTTATTTCGGCTTTTCTTCTCAGATGTAGTCAGGAAGGACATGCCGGCTCCATCTAGTTTAAAAAAAATATGGAGTGTAAAAATGATCAGTGATCCTAGTTGCATAATAAACGATTTGATTTGATTTTGGGATACGCTATATCAAACAAACACCTTTTGATTGACCAGTTAAGATTTTAGCTTCAATCAAATTTGGCAATAACTTTGTTGTCAATCTGGTGTCATCACACAGTTTTGGTGGATTAATTATTTGCAATAATACCTATAATCAAGAAGATCAGATTTAAGGAATGCAGTGGTAATATATAAATATCAGCCGGTTCCAATGAATTCATTGCCTCATCTTGATTTAGAACACTGTCAATTGATTTATATGTTATGACTATAGCTGGCAGTTTTACTTGAATTTGAAAATTAATGGCGTTGATATGAATGTTCTTCGGTACTAAAATGACGCGTTCTCTCAACCAATCATGATTTCTGTAGTTCTGATAATCCATCACACATTGAATTCATTTGTTACAAAAACTGTGAGGAATCTTCGTTCTTCCAATAATTGTCTTCTACGATGTCCTTCTCACCGTTCTAGTTTTCTTAAGTCTTCATTTCTTGTCCAGGCGGTTTTCCTTTGGAATGATCTTCCTCAGAATATCAGGACGTTGACCAGTCGGTACACTTTTGAAATTAAAGCTTGGGAGTACTTACGCAAGAAATTGGCAGATTCATCAAATATATAATTTATTCTTTTTCTCTATCTATTTTTTTATCTCTCTCTGCTGTTTATATTTTGTATGTATGTATTTATTATAATATTTTTTTTGTGTTTCTCTTTTAACTTCTCTTTCATATCGTTGCACCTACCATGTTTTGTCTCTGTATCACCTTAAGGTAGACTGGTAGAAAATGTCTAAGGCATTAAGTCCTCCATTGTACAATGTTTTTTTTTGTGCTTAAAGTTTTAATAAATAATAAATAAGTGAAGTGCCGCTCGACCGATTCAGTGCAAACTTCACATAAAGCAACAACTAAATAGTCCTAAGAAAGAAGAATTAGAAGAAGAAGATTTGGATTGGATAAGAGAGCCCGTTCTAGAATTATAAAATTGCAACGAAAAGTGACACGCATCTTAATATACAAAATATGAAGATTTGTAATAATGATATATTACTAATATTCTTTTTTCTTTATATATAAGATTCACCTTAATCAACAACTTATTCATCTTTAGGGTTCCGTAGCCAAATTGCAAAAAACGGAACCGTTATGGATTCATCATGTCTGTCTATAAGAACTACTAAACTACTACGAAAATTGTTTTGAACGAGATGTAGTGAGTAGTTTTTTTAATACCTCGTAAATCGTAAACCGCTTATTACCGCGTAATCTTTCATACAAATAACTAAAATCCTTTAATTTCATAAATCAATGGTACGGAATCCCTTGTGCGTGAGTCCGACACGCATTTGGCCGGCTTTTTCTTGTGTTTTTATATGGGTTTTGTGTGTATATAAATTGAAAAATAAAAACACAGTACCTACTTACTGTTTGAGGCAAGTCTTGTTACAATTTGGAACAAACAACCTTCAAACTTCCTTTCAATCACATTTGCTTCCTTCATTATTCTTTACCCTTCATCTTTACATAATACGCGCCACGATGCGACAGTATACGCCAGTACGTAGCGTATCAAAACGTGTCTAATACGCAACAGCGCGGACACGTTCCGTGATTCTGAATAATAATCACGAGGAGATGACTTTTAAACACGCTTACAAGAATAAATGTAGATATATTCTGGTGTAAAAGGTTAAAATATTAAATAAATAATATATTCATGTTGTTGAGAGGATATAGTACAGGAAGCAGAACTACTTTTATAGTTTTATGTTTTGCTAGTAAACGCATTTTTGATAAGATTTTTAATACCTTCCCAGCTTCATAGGTATGTGTGTTTTTTTTTATGTAACGCTAGTGCTTAACCGCGATCCCGCTTGATGATAAACCGTGTTGTAATCGCTGATGGTGGTTGATGGTTAATGATTTGTTAGACTAGATTTGTACCGCCTTTACACGTATAGCTATGATTTAAAATATATATACACTTATCAAGAACCAGTAGCAATAAAGTAACTTGAGAAGCTCGACTCTTAAAAAAATATAATTAAAAAAAACTACACAATAATAATATACAAGATTATTTTTTATTTTTGCGAAACCCGAAATACGTGTCCAGTATTTTGAATGTCGTGGTGGCCTAGTGGTTAAAACACCAGCCTTTCAAGTATGAGTGCGCGGGTTCGATTCCAGGTCAGGCAAGTACCAATGTAACTTTTCTGAAGTTATATGTACTTTCTAAGTATATCTTGGACACCAATGACTGAAGGTGAAGGAAAACATCTTGAGGAAACCTGGACTTTAAGTCTGAAATCGCCAACCCGCATTGAGCAAGCGTGGTGATTACGCTCAATCCTTTTCTGTATGAGAGGAGACCTGTGCCCAGCAGTGGGATGATAAAAAGGTTGTTGATGATGATTTTTAAATAAAGAAGAATTTATGAACATAATTTTAAAAAAGATATCACGAAAAAGCACAAGTTTTGAGCTTGTTATCGTACTTGGCTGTCCCAACAAAAATATGCTCGGCGACCAATGCGCAATGAGCGGGGCGTTGTCCTCTGGTGTTAGCTGTTGCGCCGGTACGCAATACTGTCGCGATCTACCGTGCGCGTAACGCGGTAACAATAGTGCAACAAATTCTAAATATATTTGGGAGAAAATATAACATATTGTAAAAATATTGGAATCGATTCAGTTGTTTATTCTGAACAAACTATGTTCAGATTAAGCATAAAATAACTTTATACTTCTTGTGACAGGACTAAATTAATATTTATCTTCTATTCTTTTCATAGTGAAATAGAAAGAAAAAGATGAACTGAAAATAAATAATTAAGTTTAGTTTGTAAACAAGGAAACCGGGTCCATTGTCTTTCTACATATTTTTTAACAGCACCGATGATGGCGACACGACTTTTGGGATGTGTTTCCTATTCCAGTTCGTGCTTAGATGGGTTTAATTTTTCGATTAGTCATTCTGTCACCATAGCATTACGAGACGACTGACCGAATTGATCGATCATTATGAATTTAGCAGATTACGGATTTTTAGCGCAATGACAATGAAATCGTATTAGAATGACAAATTTATAAAAATAACAAAAGTAGTTAGTGAGCGATGGAGTGCTAAATAAAACATATTTATCCTAGCATTTTTGGCACAGAGGAGCGAAAAAATCGAAAATCGAGTTCGGGAAAAAGCCGGTCAGGCTTAGCTCGAAGTATGCCGAGCTGACCGGATCATGATTCAGCGAGGGTAGATGCCAACAGAGTTTTTCGATCGGCACGAGCCGAATGTAAGCCGAAAAAGTGGTGACGAGGGTTACCGTTGCCTTTGTTTATTCAGCAAATGTGCCAACTCAAATATCTGATCCATAACTGCCCTGCAATTTCTGTTAAAGAGCTTAAAATTGTATTTACAATTTCCAAATATTACCCTGTTCTTCCACTGGTCATCATCATCATCATCATCATCATTTCAGCCGAAAGACGTCCACTGCTGGACATAGGCCTCCCCCAAGGTTCTCCACGACGACCGGTCCTGCGCCTCCCGCATCCAGCATCCATCCATCCATCTTCCACTGGTCACATAATAAAAAATATCATCGCATTCTGCTCTATACGGATGTCTAAAAACTGATATAAATATTTCCTAAGGCAGATTTAAATATTCTGGTATTGAACGATTTAAAATGGAACTTATATTACCTCAACAAACGAGCTATAGACGCTGGTTATTTATAACTCAACTTTTAAACTATGTAATCGAACCGACTAGCGACCTTATGGCCTTAGAAAAAAAGTTCTATTTCACTTGGTGTTCATTTTTATGTGCGTCGCTTACGTCTGTGGTTTTAGGTGCAGTGGTGTTAATATTAGGCTGAAAATTTTAGTTTATCTGTGAAATATTAATTGAGAAAAGTGTGCGTTTGACCGAAAAACATGTATGTTCCATTTGACTTTTCCCGCATTTTCCGCAATTAAATGGATTGCACAAAATTTTAATAGGATGCAAAAGAAATGGCTTATAACTGACAGGATACATTATGCTTAATTACGGTTTATGTAATTAATTTGTAACTGCTTTTATTATTATGAAAGACTTTTGGTCTGTTAGGATTTTCCAAAAAACAGATTTATTGAAATTTAAATAAAAATTAGTAATATAAACTTTTAACATAATTTTAACTTGCCGGTGGAACACATAATAATTTAGGAATAAATTCATAACATTCTGACATGTTCTGATTGATCAGAATATGAATAAATTAAACCTTGTTTCTAATAGGGTAGTTGACTAAAAGAACGAATTAGTCCGTCAATCAGATTTCCCAAAAATACTAGACACGTATTTTTTATTTTTTTTATATAAACAAAAAATGATTACGACACAGTTCGTTGAAAACTCGTGTGACGTCTCTGCACGCTAAAGTTTTCAGTGAGGAGTGACGTCACCAGCCACTACTCCTGATCTTTGATGCCTTTTGTATTTATCAATTTTTATTGATTTGATAAAACAAAATATACGTATCCAATGTTTTTCTATAATCTGAATGACTGACTAAATAAAATCATTTTTTTTTTTTACCCAGGAAACGTCCCTATTGCATGAGATATACTTTCTATTACTAATGTTATTAAACTGTAAAAACGACAGCTACTACTATTGTTAAAATGTTGCTAGTAGTAATAACCACCTCGTAGGTTAATTTTTTTTGCATGCTTTTTATTAGCTTCACTTGTATGTTTGCTTTTTTGTTTGTCCGTCTCTAACTCACAATTTTTTTCAACCTTACCTTACATTAATTTGTGAAGGCAAAGTATTTTTTAGTTTAGATTTAGATTTAGTTACTTGGGTAACGCATCATTACGAATTTTAGCACTTGCTGTTCTGTCTGTTGGAGATCAAGAAAAGTTTGGTAAAAACAAATGAGCACCACTTAAGCGTTCGTGTTATCCGTATATTATTTAAAAAAAGAATATCGAACTAACAAGTTGAAAATAAATATAGTTTAAAAACTAAAAAACATGCTTTTAAAGAATATCAAACTAAAAAGTAAAAATAGTTTTAAAATTTACTATTATTATTTTATTAATTAACTAGTATTGTTTATATACCATTGTCATAAATTAAAATTTAAAATTATTTTTAACTTTTTAGTTTGATATTTTTTAAAAGCATGTTTTTTTAGTTTTTTAAACTATATTTGTTGTTTTAGAATTTGCCGGTTTCCTTCGCCGTTTTAAGAGCAAACGTACAATGTATACTAAGTACAGCATTTTCATCAGTTTAGATTCGAATGTATGACCTATATACGTAAGAGGTAACACCTGTAGTGTACCACTCAACTACCATTACTCAGATCTGAGGAGCAAATCTCGCAATTCTAATAACATGCACAGTTTGAAGGCAAATTCCCATAATTGAAAATGTTCAAAATCTATGCGTAAACTCATCTCTGCGAAAAACAATGACAAAAACTTATTTAAAATATGGTGAAACCATTTTTAACAGAATAAAACTAAGATTAAAAAAAACAGAATCTAAAGCTTTGGCTATCCATTTCGGACTGGAATTTAACTTAACCTTTTTTTTTATAAATTATTAACTAGCGCTTGACCGTAATCCCGCCTGATGGTAGGCAGTGATGCAATCGATGATGGTAAAGCTAGTTTATTAACTATTCACTCTAGCCTTGAAGACACTCAAATTGTAATCCGACGGAAACACCGCCGGTGGCAAATTGTTCCAGCCCCTCGATGTACGCGGTATGAAAGAGAGCCGAAACGCTTCGTACGAATCGTAGTGGTGTTAACGACGAAAGGGTGGAAACTCGCCATGCGACTGGTCGTCCGATGGAAAACGGAGATGGGGAAACTAATTCATGCAATTCCCACGTATAATCACAAAAATGAATCCAATAGAACACTGAAAGGCTGGCTACTCTACGCCTGTGCTCTAGGGTTTGGAGACCGTTTTGAGTTAAACCTGGGTCGCCAATCAGCCTCTTCGCACGCATTATTATGTTATTTTTGACAGATTGAGACTAAGATGGCTTTAGCCTTATGTTGGAATTGAACTTAACATTATTTTTGACAGATTGAGACAGAGGTGGCTTTGACTTTTTGTTTAAGACTGGACTTGAGCTTAAGATTATTTTTTCCAGATTGATACCGGTATTGCTTTAGCCTGTTTCAGGCTAGAATCGAACTTAATTTTATTGTTAACCGATTGAGACCGAAATTGCTTTAGCCTTCTGTTTCAGAATGGAATTGAACTTATTGTTACTTAACAGATTGAGACTCAGATGGCTTTAGTCTTCTGTGTCAGAGTGTAAATAAACTTAATGTTATTTAGAACAGGGCTAATCAGATTGGGTATCCATTCGTTGTCAAAAACACAAAACAGGATGAATTAATTACAAGCGGATAATTTCATTACCATTGAAAACAATATTGACACTCTCGGGAAATCAAATGGTGAACGTAGTCGAATTCGATAATAGGAAATTAAATTGGTGAATTTAAATCATATTACTGTATACGTGATTTATAAAGTTTTAAAGTAAGTAAAGGGACATAATTTTATTGATATGTAACTAAGTTATTGGTTGGCTATTCAAGTAACTAGGGGGCTAGGCTATTTCTAGACCAAGAATTGTCATACAAAGAGGCAATGCTACCAGCTATTTGGGAGCTGTTGATAGCAATGCAGATGACCTTTTAAATTCTATATTATTAGATCCCTTCTTTTTTATATCATTATCAATTCGTAGTTCAAAGGTCTTCCCCAAGTACCTAAATTTTGACCAGTAACAGCAATGTCGTGGGTCCACCTTGAGAAAGGCCTTCCAACGCTAAGTCTACCGCTAGACGGTCGACACTCCAGAATCTTTGTACATTATTTAAATATAAAGTACAATTATTATATATACCGGATACCAAGAATATCTATCTAATATAATCGGCATACCTAAACCTTTGTTGCTTTGTACCTACGTTATTATGTTTTTTTTTTTTTTTACTTTATAAACTAACTAGTTCCGTAACCGTACCGCGATATCGTTACCGTGATCTCGCCTGATGATAAGCAGTGATACAATCGTTCATGATAAAGCGTACTGCGGAAACCGGAAAACCGCCGCAGGCAAATTGTTCCAGACATTCGATGTATGCGGTGTATATAAAAGATGAGGCGAAACGTCTCGTTCCTGTGTTTAGTTTTTAAATTATATGCCATGTCAAGAAGCCTTCTTCTTCAGTATCTTTTGCAACTTGCTGACGCGTCAATTAGCAAGTATTTGTTTTAAGCATATGATGCTCTGCGCAATCGAATCAACAATAAGGGGACCCGTAGAAGAACCAAAGTCACTGACATAGCTCTTCGAGTAGCTAAACTTAAATGGCAGTGGGTTTTGAAGTGGCGGCCACGTACAGCGAGACGTAGCTTAGGGAGGCCCTCGAAAAGGTGGACCAATGACCTGTTGATGATTGCGGGAAACCGATGGATGCAGGCAACACAAGACCGGTCATTGAAGAAAGCCTTGAGGGAGGCCTTTTGTCCCGTAGTAGACCTCTATAGGCTGAAGAAGAAGAAGAAGATTTTTTTTTAATAATTATAAACTAGCGCTTGACCGCAATCCCACCTGATGGTAAGCAGTGATGCGATCGTTGATGGTAAAGCGCGCTAGTTTATTAAGAGCCTATTCACTCAGTAAAACTGAGCGAATAGGAAGGAAGACGTCAGTTGAGCGAGGTGATGCAATGTTAAACCCAACAAGACGACCAACGATGCTGCGCCAAAGGGAGATTGATCTGAACACCCTCTACGACCAAACTCCCAACACAACACCATTAGGCTCATCGTACCCGGCACACATCGCAACACAACTGCTCAGACCCGTCCTCCGTACGGCTTCACCAGACGTCATGCCAGAACACGACAAATCGCTTGGCGGCAAGGCTTTGTCTGGTGGGTGGTAACTTCTGCCGGCGGCCGATGTTATGGCCTACCACCGAGAAAGATGCGATGTAAATCGATTGCTAGGTATAATAATGAGGTATGAATACGATCGCGTGTTTAGGTATGTATTAAGTATGAAACCGTGACCCTGGCGCATAGGCAAGTATAGAAACACTGGTGGGTTTTTGTCAGTAAAAGTCTAACACGCCCTTTCGCTACGCCCAGAGTGGGAGATGTCATTTGATGATTTCCCATCTCAAACAAAAAAAGTTATGTATAAAATTAGCCGTCTACGAAAGAAAGTACAAAAGTTAAGATACGGGTACATTTTTTAAAATGTTAAAACTAGTTATGAAATTAATAAAAAAAAACTTCTTTTCTCAGCGGCTCTTCTTTTCTTCTTTTCTCGGTGGTAGGCCATAACATCGGCTGCCGGCAGAAGTTACCACCCACCTGACAAGGTCTTGCCGCCAAGCTATTCATCTGAAGGAGTTTGATCGTGGAGAGTCTCCAGATCAATCTCCCTCTGGCGCAGCATCGTTGGTCGTGTTGGTCTTGGGTTTAACATTGCATCACCTCGCTCAACTGCCATCATCCTTCCTATTCCTAAGTTTTTTAAGTGAATAGGCTTAATAAACTAGTGCGCTTTACCATCAACGTTTGCATCATTGCTTACCATTAGGTGGAATTGCAGTCAAGCACTAGTTTAAAATTATTTTAAAAAAACCTATTGTTCCACCGAAGCCATTTGTTATGATCTTATGTATACTTTTCATCAGCCTGAAAAATTGGAGCAGATACAACTAAACACACACACAAATTCTCACAAATAAAACCAATTAGCACTTTTAGAAACAAAATACTTCACAAAAAAATCAACGATACGTGCCCGTTCTATATTCCTGGTGAATTTTGTTCGCATCTATCTACTGTTTTATATTGAGAGCTGGTTTAAACTATATTTTTCAGTGCATAACTAAAGTACAAGTTGATAACACTTGAGCAGTAGCTCTAATCCCGTAAATGCTGTATATATTTATAATATACTTTGTGTAATTTCTAATACATACATACAAAATTTTGCAATCGACGTTTTTCTGTGACTCTAGTTAGCCACATTAAGTCTTTTTTTATTTTGGATGGGAAATCATAAAATGACCTCTCCCGCTTTGGGCGGAAAGGAACTGGGCATGTCAGACTTTTACTGACTAAAACCAACCCGTGTTCCTTCACTTGCCTGTACGCAAAGGCCACGGTTTCTTTTTTAACCAACCCTGACCCAGGAGACATCGGTCTTCGTGGACCCCGTCACGTTGTGCTGACATCTCGTTGAGGCGCCGTCGACTCGGGCCTGGTCCTTGCCGGGCGGCAGCTGCCCATCGCTCACCGCTCATAAACCTGCGCCTACGGTGGCCGGGAGTTCGATGTTGTCTCCCAACTAGGGCGTCTCCTGCGGCGAAGCCATATTAAGTTTTCTAAGAGAAGTTATCTGTAGCTACAACGCATAAGGTACCTTTCAACTTGTTATCATACCGTGTCTGCCGTGGTAAAATCAGTCTAGGAGCCAATAGATTCAATGCTCGGGTTCCGTACCCAAAATGTATCAATGGCACTCCATTACTAAGCTTCTGCTGTCCCTCCGTCCATCTGAGAGTCTCATCTCAGTAGGTAGACAGTTGAAATTTTCACAGAGTGCAGTTTTTCTATTGCCGCTATAATCATCGTCATCATCATCACTTCAGTCGAAAGACGTCCAGTGCCGGACAAAGGCTTTTCACAATGACCGGTCATGTACTGCCCGCGTCCATTAGCTTCCCGCGACCTTCACCAGGTCATCGATCCACTTTGTTAGGAGCCTCCCTGCACTGCGCCTTCTGGTACGTGGCAGTTACTCCAGAACCTTACTGCCCCATCGGCCATCGGTTCTACGAGCAATGTGCCCCGCCTACTGCTACTTAATTTTAGTGTCTCGAAGAGCTATATCGGTGTTTTTGGTTCATCTGTGGATCTCCTCATTTCTGATTCGATCGTGCAAAGAGACTCCGAGCATAGCTTTTTCCATCGCCCGTTTGTGCGAGTTCAGCCTTCCTATGAGGCCCATTGTGAGCGATCACACTGGTCAAAACCTATCAATGGCACTCTATTACTAAGCCACTACTGTTCCTCCGTCCATCTGACAAACTCATCTTAATGGGTAGACAGTTCACGGAGTGTGGTTTTCTATTGGCGCTATAATACCAAATAAAATATAATAATAATCAACATTAAAGGAGATCTCCACACAAGAAACCTCCATACAAGAGCCTCATGGTACAAGTGTGTACAAGTCCATCACCAGGCATCTTTTTTTTTGCCAATATTAAAGAAAACAAATATATATCACTCAAAAGCCACACAACATCAATATTTTCTTATACATCACATTCAAGGATTTCCAGAAGTGCATGTGTTACTATCCTAACTCCTGGAGCATCGAATGGCCAATTACTGTCAGAGATAACTTTGAAGTATGGAGCGTAGAAAACCGAATATCGTGATGTAGTGCGCTGGATTTTCGTTCAGTTGTTGCTTTATATTGGGAAACCTATTATTCTTCTTTGTTGTCTTAAGTTTTATTGGGTTCCCTCGTTGTTCTAGTGAATGAAAGCGATACCACTGAGCGTGAAGTTAACATTAACGTGGGGTCAGTTTAACATTAGCACCATAATGCATATTATACAATTAGGTTTTTGGTTAAAAAGTAAGTAAAATTTAACACGTTTTCGGTGCGCAACCCCGTTAACGGAGATCGGACGACTTTGTCAAAAAGACGTGCGCCCGTCATAAGACAAGCTTTTTTTCAGGAGTGGTGGTGCTAAATTACTCCTCCGATGAAATTATAAGTGTTTTTTTATCTGCAAAATTAAATGGAAGATAAATAAATTTTATCACAGGAATAATTTAGAATTTTTGACAGTTACTTCACATAATACTGTGAAATTTTATTTTAACTTTTCTAGGAAAAAAAGGCGTCGTGTTATGTAATTGTCACCCAATTTTCTATTTGAATTCCCAAATAATTTTTCAACTCATTTTATGGTTCCAAGAATTCAAACCACTTTCATCGCTAAATTCTAATTTAAAAGATCATCTTTACTAAACAAGGCTCTCTAAATTCAATGTTACAGGATAACTGGAGTTCTACCAAGTGATTACGATCAAATTTAAACTTGTGGAATCGGAAATTTCTTGGCAAAATGGGCCAAGTTTTGCCCGTAAGAAGGTGTTCCCTTGTCCAATTTGCAATAAAAATATATATCACGGTTGTGATACAGGTTTTTGGGGACGTTCTTTGGTTTTCTGTTTTTTTTTAAATTCCTGATTGTTTAAATTCCATATTTAACTGTGTTCCAGTTAAATATAGAATATATTATGTGAGTGTTATTATTTATTTTTTTATTTGATTTAAGATTAAGAGATTTAAGATTTGATTACGAGTATTAAAACTAGATATCGTAAGTATTTTACTACACCTAATATAAACTCAGCATTTTGGTAAATACCACTACGTGGGGAAGATAGATGTTAAACAAAATTTGTCACACAAGAGAGCTTCTTCCAGTGAACCTGCCTGCCGTTTGGCTGAAAAATTTTCCAGAGAAACTAAATTGATGATAATTGATGATAAGTGTAAATTATATTGAAGGTATTTTAATGTGCTTGATTACTTTTGAAGAACACATAAAACACATAAGAAATATATATTAGATTCGTCGTGTTCCGGCATGATGTCTGGTGAAGCCGTACGGAGGACGGGTCTGAGCAGTGAGAAAAAGAAGAAGATTCATTTAATCTTCTTCTTCAATTTGCGTTAATCCCAGTCGCATCCGAAGCTTTTTTTTCAGCTTTGGAGTCTGGGGTCCGTTTTACCAGTCCAACTGCTGATTTTGGCTAAACTTCGATATTTTCCGTGAAGCGACTGCCGTCTGACCTCCACAACCTGAAGGTGACATCGAAGCATTGCAGTTAGACCAATTGTTGGACTTTTGAGGGCTCCAACAATCCGTAACGACTGACATTAGATGTTCGTATAGCAACCGGGACCAACGGCTTAACGTGCTTTCCGAGGCACGACCAGACCAATGCAAATATTCATATTCATGCAAACAGATATTTGCATTACGCCACGGAGGCTGTCGTCTGAAACTCGAAAACGAATAATGGCTATATACTTGGAATGTTTTTCTAGGAAAAAAGCAGTTAAACTACTGGCAATGCTGGATAATTGGAAAACAATTCAATATATTAAATATAAAGATAACAAAATTGAACACAAAATTTCTAGGGATTTGGTTAGATCAGCAGATGACATGGAAAACACAGATTGATCATATAGTAAAAAAACTCAATCAATATTGCTATGCTCTGTACAATTTGAACAAGGTTGCCAATCGCAGCACTGTTCTTACTGCGTATCACGCATACGTTTCCACCACGCTGCGATACGGCATAATCTTTTGGGGTAATTCGACAGACAGGGAATTAGCCTTTAAGGCCCAAAAAAAGTGTCTTCGTGCAATATGCATAATTAAAAATACTGACAGTTGCAAACCATTTTTTATTAATTTAAAATTATTAACACTTCCGTCCATATATATTTTTGAAGTGGTCATGTTCATCAAACATAACCAAAACCTATTTCAAACTCTTTCCACAAAACGCCACCCAAGTGCTCTTAAGTCTAAAACCCATCAAACCGCCCTATTTTCAAAAAGTTTCCTAGGTATGGCTCCAAAAATATATAATAAATTACCCAAATCCATAAAAGCTTCAAAAGACTTAAATACTTTCAAAAAATACTCCGTAGGTTTTTAATACAGAAAGCTTATTATACGATAAACGAATACCTTAGTGAAATATAGAATCTACACCATCTTTCTCAGATCTGTTTATTGAATTATTTTTTACTTTAGTTCATAAGATTGTTTTTTATAAAACTTGTTTAAACATTATATATATATATATATATATTTTGTTACTTAATTTTATAATTAGGTCTACAGCCATTAATGCACAGTGTACACCCACTACCAAATGGGTAAATATTTGTACGCCTTTCAAGGCGACACATAGTGCAACTTATTTTGTTTTTTAAATACCACCTTATAACACCTATGTGTACAAATAAATAAATTTGAATTTGAATTTGAATATTTTCTCAGACCATATACCTCTTGAGAACATGAATATTAATAAATGCAGGGCAGGTGAAGAATTAGATAACCTTACATATTACCTATTTTAATATGACATAGATGATATGATTTCTCGGTGGTAGGTCATAACATCGGCCGCCGGCAGAAATTACCACCCACCAGACAAAGTTTTGCCGCCAAGCGATTCGTCGTGTTCCGGCATGATGCCTGGTGAAGCCGTACGGACGACGGGTCTGAGCAGTTGTGTTGCGATGTGTGCCGGGTACGATGCGCCAAATGTTGTTGTGTTGGGAGTTTGGTCGTGGAGGGTCTTCTGATCAATCTCCCTTTGGCGCAGCATCGTTGGTCGTGTTGTTGGGTTTAACATTGCATCACCTCGCTCAACGGCCGACTTCCTTCCTATTCGCTCAGATTTTTTGAGTGAATAGGCTCTTAATAAACTAGCGCGCTTTACCTTAAACGATCGCATCACTGCATACCATCAGGCGGGATTGCGGTCAAGCGCTAGTTTATAATTATTATTAAAAATAAAAAAACATTAAAATAAAATGTGTATCTGGTGAATAAAATGTAGAAGCAAACTATTTGAAACAAAACCCTGTATTAAAATCAGAATATAATAATGCAGAACTATTGAAAATATTTAATTTAGTACAAATAAAACATATATTTGAAGAGAAAAATGAAATAATAAAAGAAAATAAACAAAACCTACTACACAAAGTCGCGGTGGCCTAGTGGTTCAAACACCAGCCTCTCAAGTATGAGTGTGCGGGTTCGATTCCAGGTCAGGCAAGTACCAATGCAGCTTTTCTATGTTACATATATGTGCTTTCTAAGTATATCTTAGACACCCGGGACTGAATCTAGGGTGAAGGAAAACTGGACTTTAAGTCTGAAATCGCCAACCTGCATTGAGCAAGCGTGGTGATTACGCTCAATCTTTCTCTGTATGAGAGGAGACCTGTGCCCAGCAGTGGGATGATAAAAAGGATGATGATAAAATGATGACTATGTAGCGGTACCTACAAACGCCACAAAATGAACGACGCGTCATACTGACGTCACACGAATTCTACATCTCGCAATCAGAGTTTACCGTGCAATTAGCATACATACAACTTGCCAATTACAACCATCGGGCAAGTGCCCGCCAGACATAACACCCGTCTGGTTGGAGGATCCTCCCTTGTCTATGGAGGATGAGTGAACTTTACTCCCTGTTCCTCATGCCTCCACAATGGAGTATGACGCGTCGTTCATTTTGTGGCGTTTGTAGGTACCGCTACAACTACACAAAAGTAAAAACCATTGTGAAAAATAAAAAAAAATCATGAAAAAATTATACCTACTCTAAGAAGGGTTTAGTAAAATATTTGTAAAAAAAAGGTACCTACATGAAGATTTATGCCAAATTAGAATCAGACAATTGCAGAAAATAATGATTACTTTGGATCTGCATTCTATAGAATGTTGAATAGATGGAAGTTTTGATGAAGAAGAAATAACTTATGAATGCTGATGCTACTTTAAGCTAAGATTATTTCATAAAATTTACTAAAATAGTATCCAACTAAAAGTATCCTTATAATTCCACATATTTTAAAAAACCAAGGACGTTATGCTGGTTCACATTAAAAATTATAAATCCAAACCACTAGAGCTAGCCAGCAGAATTTTGAATTTCGAATATTAAAATCATTAAAATCCATTCCAGAAGCGAGGGGCGGTAACACAGAATTCCAAATTTAAATTGTCCGGTGCATTTGCATAGACACAGCTGTCCGGCAGTCGCCTATTTCCATTTCGACTTGGTTATCTATATGCATCGGATGGCTTTTGGCAGCCGATAATAGACTCTCTCCCATAGTGTTTGAATTTCGAAAAGCGATGATTTTGCTTTTTTTTCTCTTGCCATAGAGTTTAAATATGAGCTTGAAAGTCGAGCTATTCTAATTTTTTATACTATTTCGAAAGACTAAAATTAAGAGGGAACTCTAGTGGTGCTTTCTCTATACAAGCGTATTCCGCTGTTTTCTTCGTGGATAATGCTTTTTGAGCAATATGATTATCCATAATTTAGGCCCACTAAACAAATATACAAAGTGATTCGAATACGGGGGATATGGAGTAGAGTTTATTATTCTTTTATCCTCGTAAGTTGGGGCGATACCACTTAGAACTCGCGACCTCCTTCTCCTCGTAAACTATGGCGATACCATTTGGCCACCTCGCTGCCTGCTTAAAACGGTAAATAAATTCGCGACTTCCAATCATATATCGACTGCTTAGTAATACATAGATAAATATATTTGGTACAAAAAATATAATTAAGAGGGAACTCTAGTTGTGTTTTCTCTATAAAAACGTATATCTCAGTGGGGTGATCGTAACCGCCTAGTGTTTGCGCCGCATAAAACCTATCAACTTCTACTAAAAGGTAATCTTAAATCATTGCCTACAATTAAATTTAATAACACTCCCGTTAAAAACAGCAATCCGTATGCTACCTTGGTATGGTCTTAGAAAGGAATTTTTCATTTATCGAACATATAAAAATAGTTGGCGAAAAATCTAAAAGGAACTTTTATGCTCTAACTAGAATATCCAAAGCAACTCCAAACTTAATCAAATTTTATTCCGTGGTGCTTGGCAATCTGGGCTTCTCCCAGTTGCAATAATATCCCTTTATGCCGATTGGCCTAGTTCTGTTCTGTCTCCTGCTTTTTATGGAGGGAAGTGGGAAAAATATCTTTTTTCTTACTCCTCCGCTATTTTTTTCTGATTAATTTCGTTCCGGGACCCAAGACAGTTGAATCGTTTCTCCGGAACTCGTCGAACTTCATTGCTCGGCGTTTTTCTGGCGGTCTTCACTGTTGATTCAGGCTTTCAGGAGTTGCAGTGGGTGGGAAAAAGTGTGGCGGGTTTTGTCCCATAAATAAAAATGTATTCCACTGCTTTCTTCGTGGATAATGCTTTTAGAGCAATCATTGTTTTTCCACACTTTTACACCGTAATTACACGTGCCCCCATCATTTTATTTTTTCCGAAACATAATTAATAAAAGAATTATGATACTTCAAAATCGCAGAAAAATGCCCATTTTTACCGTCATGTTCAGATGACTTTCAAAAAAATCAAAAACACCCACCTGCATGGATAACCATGCAGGTGGGTGTTTTTGATTTTTTAAACTATTATTTTATTTGTGTATTTTTATATAAATATTATGTAACCCGATTAATTCCTTAAGTGAGTTTATGTCATTTAGCATTTTTTTAGGTTCAAGAGTTCTGACAGCAAGTCCGGAAAGAGTCCTCAGTCTACTCAAAGCAATGTAAGCTTGACCTTTTACAAATAAGTTTCTACTTAAATCTACAACAGCTGGCTCTAAAGTTATGTCCTGTAATTTATGCACCGTCACTGCCCAGCATAAAATTAAGGGGAGCATTCGTCGCTCAATCATGAGGCTGGATCCAGACTCCAATACCAGGTAGGTTCCCTGTTATACTTGGGTCATCAAACTCTACAAATACCGCTTGTAACTACCACACTCCTGACTCCAACTGCCATCTGCGTAGTACTGGCCAATGGGTACACCGTTAAAATTGATGTTCAGTCTTAGTTTGACTTGGGAGCCTACGCCTAATTTGAATTGGTTTGGTATACTACCTAATTTATTGGGATTGTCAGATACGAGTATGCATCCCTCTCGTGGTTTTTGACCATATGTTTGAGGATCATATGAGATGTCTACAGCATTTACATTGTATACTTTTGTTAGCTTTTCTAACTTTTCTGTCATGGTCGCGTTATATGCATAATAATGTAGCAGTTTTTTTTTACATTTCATTTATAATTGAAATTGCAAGTTATAATAGTTCTTTACTTATGAAATTGCCATTCTGCAGTACTAGCCATTACATATTTAAAAAAAATCCTGTTTGGTTAGTAATTTTAATTTCAAATTAATTTTATTTAAAAAAAGAATCATCAAAATCCGTTCAACCAGTCGAACGTTCTGAGACAACAAACAAAAAAAAAACACAGTCGATATGAGAACCTCCTTCCTTTTTTAAATCAGTTAAATACAAAGTCGGGTACACCATTTCCATAATATATAACACAAGAACGGCAGGGCCGATTTTTACGATCTTTATTTTTTTTGGTTTTGCCTCCGCCCCGAATACAAGCAAGGGAAAAATATTTCCTTTTAACATCGAAATAGAACTTTCTTTGAGAGAACACATTGTAAGTTAACAAGTTTTTTTTTAAATAATTATTTAAAACTAGTGCTTAACCGCAATCCCACCTGATGGTAAGCAGTAATGCAATCGTTGATGGTAAAGCGCGCTAGTTTATTACCAGACTGCCAGGAAGGGTTATTTTTTTAGCGCATATCTTGTATGTAATATTCTTTATTACCTTGTATCTCCAGAACCGCTAAACAGAATTTCAAATTTGAGGTATTGTTAGAATTACCTTAATAGCCCAAATGCTACTAGATAGGTGACATTAAAAAACATGGTGGATGTATGACGCCAGATTTTGATATTTATTATCTTTTATAAAGAAATAAATTTCTACCGAGCATATCGAGTGGGATATCAAAATGAAGGATTTTAATCACTGATTCTTAATATATTTTATGTGTTCAAGACGAAATCATAGCACTAAAGTAAAAAGTTCAAAAGTTTTTGTTCAAGCTCGATAGATGGCGTTGGCGTCGAATTACATCTCGCTGTGGTTTCGTTACCAGATTAAGTTAGGGTCTCTCAATTTTAATTAAATATATGAGCTAAGATCAGGACACAGTTGTGGTTTTATTTTTTCAACCCGATTAGTGTTCACACAAGTGAGTTCTAACCTTTTACTACTCTGTAGTAAACATTGGTCCATCGACCCTGGATCAGACCCAGAAAGTCTGAAGTTTTTGGAAGTCCGCGGTGCCAGTTCAGGACCGCAGCCCAGTTTACTCGCAGTGGATCGCTGCGACAGGAGTACCTGGCATCCCGCAGTGGTAGCAGCAGCAGCCGCGGTGGATTTGTTAGTTCAACGTGACGTCACAGAGGGCGCCACCAGCAGTTCAACAGAAGATCAGTTTTCGAGTTCAGGCGACAGCTTCGTTCAGCAAGGTGAACGAAATCGACGTCAACAATCGGCAGTTGAAGTTCCAAGTGAGGCCACAGAGGGCGCCTCCAGAACTACGAGTTGAAACCTACGTGCATGTGTGTGAGTGAAGTGCAAACGTGAGTACAATTTTATGAATAATAGTAGCAGTGATTAAGAAGATTTTGCCAGCCAATTTTGAACTTTATTTTAAAGAAGATTTTTACTTATATAAATATTTGAACTTAGTTTTAAATTGTGCATGTTAGTTAAGGACTTAGAATAGTTTTACAAAAAACGGTGGAACGGGGAACCTATGCCCGATTTTCTACCAATATTTGTTTTAAAAACACTTGTAAAATTTTTCGCTATTATTGAGACTTAGAAATATCTAGTACATTTTGCTCAGTAACATTGTTTTTAAGTTTTTACGTCTCAATTTAGGTTTTCGTGTATAAAGTTTGGTTGAACTTTACTTACATAGTTTCTTTTAAGTTTATTTTTAGTATTTTAGTTGTTGTTCATGATGGAAGGTCAAATTAATATATTGAAAAACTTACAAAATGTGATACAAAAGGCTTTCACTAATTTTAAAAAGAGTCCTAAAGATAGGTTGACAATAGAATATATCGAAACAAGGCTTGAATTACTAGAGAGTGATTGGTCTTCATTTAAAGAAACCAAATCTCAACTTTATGGTAGTTTTAAGTTAGAAGACATAGGTCAAAAGGTGGACGATATATATGATGCTACCGAAGATACATATATATCTTGTAAATGTCTGATGAAATCAAAGTTAAATAATATGATTCCTAGACAATCGGTAACAAAAAATAGTGGATCTAATGATAATATTTACTCAAAGACATCCAATTCATTAGTTAAGTTACCAAAGATCACAATTCCTAATTTTTCAGGCAAATATAGTGAATGGACCGCTTTTCACGATCTTTTTAAATCACTAGTACACAATAACACATCTTTAGATAATGTGCAAAAACTGCACTATCTTAAAAGCCATCTCACTGGTGAAGCCGAACAGTTGATTAGGCATACACCAATCACAGACGCCAACTACAGCGAATGTTGGTCTCAATTAGAAAAGCGTTATGCTAATAAAAAGTACTTAGTCAATTGTATATTAAAAAGGTTGTTTAGTCAGAAGCGATTAAATGTAGAATCAGCTACCGCACTAAAGGAGCTCTTAGACACAACCTGTGATTGCCTTAATGCACTTACAAATTTGGAGATCAATGTGAGTACATGGGACGTTATCATCATTCATATAGTAACGTTCAAATTCGACAATGAAACGCGAAAACAATGGGAGTTAAGTAGTTCAAACGATTTAAGCAACAAGTTACCCACCTTTGGGGAACTTAAAATATTTATGGAAAATCGCTTCCGTGCATTAGAATGTATAGAGCCAAGAAAGGTCGTGGCTCACCAGGTCAGCAACAGTTCACAGGCTCATAGTTCCAAAGCAATGCTAGCTACAAAGCCATCCAATATGCGGTGCGAATTCTGCTCGGAAGTTCACAAGCTATGTTTCTGTAAGCAATTTGCAAATCAGCCCATAGAAATTAGACGCGAATTTGTAGCAAAAAATAACATTTGTTTTAATTGTTTGGGTAGCAATCATAGAGTACACGACTGTAATAAGCAGACCGTCTGCAAAGTTTGTAACAAGCGCCACCACTCATTGCTGCACCTCAACGGACATTCTTACAAAGAGAACGAAGGCCGAGATGCTACCGTAAAGCTGACTACGGATAATACTAGTTCTTCAACTAGTGATAATCCGATAGTCACATGCTTGTCCACGGGCAAGGTCGCGAAACCCAGACAAGTCTTATTACCCACAGCATTAATAAAAGCAGAGTCCAAGACGGGTGAATTTCTAACCGTCCGAGCATTAGTAGACCAAGGCTCACAAGCTTGTTTTATTACAGAGGCCACAGTCCAATTTCTTAGATTAAAGAAAATTCCAGTCAGAGGACTCGTATCAGGTTTGGGTGATGATAAAACAATAGTTGCGAAGTACATGGTAAATCTGACAATTAAGTCTAAAATTGATTTCGATTTCCAACTTAAAATAAATGCCTACGTTTTGAATAAGATCACGTCCTGCTTGCCTGAGAGAAGTGTAAACACAACCTCAATGGATTGGATTGCTATCAACGATCTGTGTCTAGCAGATCCTAAGTTTAACACATCTAATAAGATAGATATTCTTTTGGGTGCAGATGTTTACTGCTACATTGTTAAGGAAGGTGTAGTCAAGAGTCCGTCTGGCACTCTCATCGCAGGTGTAATTAGTCCAAGTGGTGAAAATTCAAAGCATCACATAAAAAATATACAGGTATGTTGTGCAAAGGTCAATGAAGATGACATTTTAAAGAAATTTTGGGGATAGTAATAAGGATGAAGCCGTTTATCTACCACACCACGCAGTTATAAGAAATGATAAGATCACGACGAAGGTTCGTGTTGTTTTTAACGCTTCAGAAAAGAATAAAAAAGGCGTGTCACTAAATGACACTCTATTGGTAGGACCAACACTGCAAGCAGATTTAAGGCACATTGTGTTGAGGTGGCGAATGCACGCTATTGGTATAGTAGCGGACATTGTTAAGATGTATCGTCAAGTTAGAATAGCTGATGAAGATACTGTCTTTCAACGTATATTGTGGCGAGATGATCCTGAAAAGCCAATAAGAGATTATGAGTTGCTAACGGTAACCTTCGGAACAGCCTCTGCACCGTACCAAGCAGTAAGAACGCTCCACCAAGTCTCATATGATGAAGGAGACAAATTTCCCGATGCAGCAGAGAGAGTTTTAAATTGTTTTTATATGGACGATTTAATGACTGGATGCGACAACATCGTTGAAGCTGTCGAAATCTGTAATCAAATGGTAGAATTGTTAGGAAAAGGAGGATTTACATTACAAAAATGGAATAGTAATGATCAGCAATTGTTAAATAAAATAAGTTCTTTGGATAGAAATGAAGGAAAAATTCTGCAAATAGATCACAACAGACATGAGGACATTAAAAATAAGGACAACCAGGATATGAGAGTAAAGGAAATTGGGATACATAATGAAAATAGAGAAATTAAACTAGATACTACTACAAAAATTTTAGGTATTACTTGGAACCGACATGAAGATTCTTTTCAGTACGCGGTAAATCTCCCACCACTGACGACAGCACCTGTAACAAAAAGATCTATAATATCAGACATAGCTCGTTTGTTCGACCCCCTAGGATGGTTAGCTCCTAGTGTGGTTGTAGCAAAGGTATTCATCCAGAAGCTATGGCTCGCGGGTGTTAGTTGGGATGAGGAATTAAGTACGGAATTAATAACAGAGTGGAGTACTTACCGCGTAGAGTTAAAATTACTTACCAAGGTTCGGATACCTCGTTGGCTTGGGACTAGTTCAACTGATGTGCTGGAATTGCAAGGGTTTAGTGATGCCTCAAAAGCAGCATACTCAGCGGTCGTTTACTTGAGAGTAATTGATACCACAGGCAAGGTTCATGTTTCATTGTTAGTTGCAAAAACAAGAGTTGCTCCTATCAAACAAGTCAGCATTCCTCGATTAGAGTTATGTGGTGCAGTACTCTTAGCCAAGCTATTGACAGAGTCTGCAGAGGTCTTAAGCATACCAAAGGAAAGGATTTCAGCGTGGACTGATTCGACAGTAGTGCTATCATGGCTTAATAGTCATCCTAGTAGGTGGAAAACGTTCGTTGCGAATCGGACTGCTGAAATATTGTGTACAATGAGTTCATCTCAATGGTTTCACGTGTCAACCAAAGAGAATCCCGCAGACTGCGCTTCAAGGGGAATGTTGCCCAGTTCATTGGTTAGTAATGAGTTATGGTTTAACGGACCGTCATTCCTGAAAAATAAAATAATTGAGTACAAAAGGCCAAATAACTTGAAAATAGAATTAGAACAAAAAATAAAGGCTTACGCAGCTGTAACTCCAGAGCACGTAGTTCTAGAAAATTATTCTAGTCTACGAAAATTAGTGAGAGTAGTTGCGTATTGTCGACGATTTTTAAAGAAGAACAATAGTAAATATTTAAAGGATCAAGAAATAGAAGCAGCATTAGAAACCTGTATAAAGAAGACACAAAGAGAGATATTTACAACAGAATATACACAGTTGAAAGAAAAAGGCTATATAAATATGAAATCTAGTAAACTGAAATCACTTTGCCCGTTTCTTGATAAAAACGGTATAATGAGAGTTCGTGGACGACTTGCAAAGTCGGAACTGGACGATGATTCGAAACATCCGATAGTTCTACCACATTCCAGCCATCTGACTCATCTTATAGTTGCAGATGCGCATGCGAAAACACTGCATGGTGGCCCTCAGTTGCTGTCAAACTTTTTACGGTCAGCTTATTGGATAATAGGTGCTAGATCTGTAATCCAACAATATGTTCGCAAATGTGTAATTTGTGCAAAACAAAGAGCTAGTGTCAGAAATCAATTGATGGGTGATCTTCCGTCTGTTCGATGTAGACCAACAAGACCATTTTTGCATAGCGGAGTGGATTATGCTGAACCCATAAGCATAAGAACAACAAAAGGACGTGGTCATCGTGCATATAAGGGCTATATATGCCTTTTCGTTTGTATGTCGACCCGTGCTATTCATTTAGAAGTCGCTAGTGATATGAGTACGCAGGCATTTTTAGCTGCCTTTCGAAGATTTGTGTCGAGACGAGGTCACTGTGCTAAGTTGTGGAGCGATAATGGCACCAACTTTATAGGTGCCTCCAAAGAGTTACGACAGTTGGCTTCTATTCAGCCGTCAATAGCAGAACACTTGGAGGCAAACAATACTGAGTGGCATTTTATACCGCCTCATGCTCCCAATTTTGGTGGTCTTTGGGAAGCAGGGGTGAAATCCACCAAGTTTCACCTTAAAAGGGTAATCGGTGACACCACACTTACGTACGAGGAAATGTCTACACTCCTCAATCAAGTGGAAGCATGTCTAAATTCGCGACCGATGAGCGTTATTAATTTTGCTGATCCTGGTGAACCACTGCCGTTAACCCCTGGGCATTTTCTGATCGGCGAGCCGATTGTGAATGTGCCAGACAAAATTTATGAAAGTTCAAATATAAATTATTTGACTCGGTGGCAATTAGTTCAACGAATGATGCAGTCTTTTTGGAAGCGGTGGTCCAAAGAGTATTTGTCAAATCTTATGAACAGATACAAATGGTCTTCCCAAGTTCCGGAGCCCAATATCGGGGACATCGTTTTAATTAAGGAAGATGACTTACCACCAAGTCGTTGGTTGTTAGGACGGGTTGTAGAGAAACACCCCGGTGATGATAAAATTACTCGTGTGGTCACATTGCGCACCAAATGTTCTACAATTAAGAGACCAACTTCACGATTATGTGTATTACCAGTAGCTCAATAAATTGTTTAATTTTTAATGTTATCCTTAGATTTAAGATCTTTTTAGCTTTTAATGTTTGTAAAGTGCAAATTTAGAGATATGTGATATAATTTAAGAAGGACATTCCGTCACTATATGTCCTTGGTGGGCGGTATGTTCAAGACGAAATCATAGCACTAAAGTAAAAAGTTCAAAAGTTTTTGTTCAAGCTCGATAGATGGCGTTGGCGTCGAATTACATCTCGCTGTGGTTTCGTTACCAGATTAAGTTAGGGTCTCTCAATTATAATTAAATATATATGAGCTAAGATCAGGACACAGTTGTGGTTTTATTTCAACCCGATTAGTGTTCACACAAGTGAGTTCAAACCTTTTACTACTCTGTAGTAAACATTATGTATTAGGTTTTCACCTATAAAATTGTCGTTTAATATGAAAAAATATAAAGGAATTCTTCTCATGTTTTTTTTTTATTTTTTTTAATTGAAATAATTAATTACTCATGCAATCAATGTACCTTTGCCAATGCAGTGGCAGTTTATTGATTGTTAAAGAAATCAGCTAGACGAGAGGCAAATTCTTCAAAGGCATTTAAAGCTGCCATTTTCCCGACAAGAAGTTATTCAAATTCTGGAAAAGTAGTAGTCTGTAGGCGCAAGGTCTGGTGAGTTGGGCGGATGATGAAGAGCCTCCAACAGATAATTCAGCCGTAGAATATGTATTATCAGCTTCCACAATCGCCCTCAATTCACCATTGTCGACCAAAAGTCTTTGGACGACCGCGAGGTTCATTTTTTAAATCTAAATTACCAGAATGGCAGCGAGCAACCAATAACAGGTGGTGCGTTGGTTTGTAGTGTTAGCTCCGTAAATGTCGTTGATATTGCATGCCGATTGTGTCGCGTTGTTACCGTGAATCGAATCAAATCAAATAAGAATTTTTAACGTATCCATGATGACGAAGAAGCTTGAAATGTGATGGAAATGTACCACTAATCAATAAACTAATGTTTACTTTTGGAAAAAAAAGCTCCATGTTTTTAAGATAAAATTAATTCGAAATTAAAATTACTAGTCAATCAGGTTCTTTTTTCAAATTTGAAATGGCTAGTACTGCAGAATGGCAATTTTATAAGTAAAGAACTATTACATATGACTACTTTTGGAAAAACGAGCTCCATATTTTTAATTTGAATGCTGATGCTCCTTGTGTGGTCCTATTCTACTTCAGTACAGTTCCGACAACTCATCACGCTGACTGGATGCAGCTGGACCAGTATTTTAAAGTCAAAACTTTTTTACAAAAAAAAGTATAGTGTAAAGTAAACCGTTTTTTAGAAAAAAAAAACACATCCTTCTAACAAAAAAAAAAAAAAACAGTACTACTGAGCAAAATATTTTATCCAAACCGAAGTGACACACTAAACTCTGTTTCCTTTTCTCTTCTTTGACTCTTAACTTTTATTACAAAACGCCAAAAGTACATTACCGTACCTACAATCCAATTTTGTTTCTCACCGTACCTACCTAGATTTGTAATCAAGTTCCCAGTTTAAAAATGAGTATCATTATGTTCCATTTTTAAAAGAAGACTTTTCAGAAAAAAAAAGGTCGAGATTCCAAAAGGAGACATGATTTTTTTTTTTTATCTGTGTAAAGAATATTACATCTCTTTTTCTCTGAAGAGGTGCGTCTCAACATAGCGGTTTTGGTGAATTTCGTTCGGGTTGAGTTTCTTGTATAACTTTGTTACTTGAACTTACACAGATTGTTTGCGGCCAGAATGTAATACACTCAACTAGCGAGTCATGGAGGACGGTTTAGGGTACAGTGATAATCGATTTGGGTTCGAAAATTATCAATTTTGTGGGCTTACCGAACAATGGGAAAAGGAGGGTAATAATAGTTAAGGGTGAGTAAGAGGTATCTGTATAATGTAACATCATCCCTATTTTCAAGAAGCGTAGAGGTACCTCTTGTATACCCACGTTAAATTTCCATATCATTGGGGGTTAGTCTATTGCAACTACTAGGGGCCCTAGTCACCTATTAAAATAGTAAATAAATAAAATAAATAAATATATACGGAGAAATCACACAGATTGAGCTAGCCCCAAAGTAAATTCGGGACTTGCGTTATGGGATACTAATGCAACGATACTATATTTATAATAGATACATATATAGATAAACATCCAAGCCCCAGGCCAATCAGGAAAAGGTTGTTTTCCATCATGACCTGGCCGGGGATCGAACCCGGGGCCTCCACGTCGCAGGCAGGCGTGTTGAACGCTGCGCCACAGAGGCCGCCGACAGTGCCAGAATGCTCGAACAATGATCTCATAATGATCAATTTTGACAAGTTTCGTAATATACTAACAAAATGATGTCATTATGACGTCCCAGTGGTCAATCACTGACACTCTACTCTATATTAAGTAATGTTCAAATTGAGTAGTAGTTTTTAGAAAATCATTTCTGCTAACGGGTTTTGTAGTAATGGCAAAACGGCAATGTCATTCTATCACCAATCCATTACAAGACGACTGAGACAATTTATCGATCAATATGGATTTAGCAGATTACGAAATTGATGATAATGAAATAATAATATAATTATATTATTTATTTTATTATTATATAATATTATATAGTTATATTGTTTGTTATTTTGTAAAATTTATACAAATAGCATACTAGGCCCTGGCCAAAGTCCAGATTCCGCACGACTTTTGGGAAATTCTTGATATTTTCTCTAAGGAATTTTTCTAACTCAATTATATGAATCAAAAATCAAAAGTCATGTATTCCAATTAGGCTGAGATTTTAAACGTCAATATTACATAAGACAGTCCCCCATCCTAGACCCATCGTCACTTCCTAGTGCATTCACTGGGAAGAAGAAGTGGCGGATCAAACTCCCCAGCAGCACAGCTGTCTAATCATTTAAAATAACAAAAAGTACACGTGCCTTTATACAATACAATGTAGGTACTGTAATGAACACAAGAAAATAAAACAACGATGAAATTATTTACCATATGCCAGCTAGCTATGCCAAAATACCAGCAAAACAAAAACTTATTACCTAAATAAAAGCCCCAGGTATAAAGGGCGTGACAGCTCACATATTTATGCTCTTTAAAGAAGGAAATTATATGAACTCACATATAACGTTAAAAATATACACAATAAAGAGTAGGTATTTCTTTATATTCTATTTTTAAAAAAAGGCATTCTTTTTCAAAGTTCACTTTTTCTTTTAAATTGCCTCTTCCAAGTCGTACCACATCTCAGCCTCACTGCGTGTCTACACCACCGAAGTAACAGTTCCTTTACAAGATTAGGAAATCAGCAAGTTTCAAGTGAATTATCTCCGCGAGGTCATTCCGTGGCTCTTTTTTAAAACTTCAAACTTCTTATATTAAGTTTTTTAACGCGATTGATTAAATCATGATGAGAACGTTCGTGAAGGATGTGGAACCTAATGTATTGTAGAAACTTATTTGGTGCAAATAAAAACTGAGATAAATAAAGACCAGAGCACTAGTCCGTTCGTGTGTGGACTACTGCAGTCACGTTTGGGCTGGTGCTGCAAAATGCCTAGCTATTTTGGATTCAGTGGAGAGGCGTGCGAAGAGGGTATTTGCTACCCAGATTTAGCTCAAAATGGTCTCCAAAGCCTGGAGCACAGGTAAAGAGCAGCTTTTATATTTATTGTAGTACAATTTGAGTGCCATCAAGGCTAGAGTGAATAGGCTCTTAATAAACTAGCGTGCTTTCACCACCACATACCACCAACGATCACACAGCACCGTCAACGATTGCATCACTGCTTACCATCAGGCGGGATTGCTGTCAAGCACTAGTTTATAATTTACTGGCGACACGCCCCGGCTTCGCACGGGTGCATGTAGTATACCTACAAAACTTCCTTGTGAATCACTTTATCTATTTAAAATAATCCCATCAAAATCCGTTACGTAGTTTTAAAGATTGAAGCATACATAGGGATATAGGAGCAGAGAAAGCGACTTTGTTTTATACTGCATAGCGGTCGCCCGAAGCTCTGCTCGCGTGGATGTCGGTTACCGCTGCAAAACACCTACCCAGGAAAGACACGGTCAGCAAAATGATTCCCAATTCAATTTACAGACACTGACACTAACATCGACGACGCAGTCATTATTCGCAAGCTGCATAGTCTTTATGAGGTTGTTATAGTTGTTAATGATGAAAATATTTAAATGTAATTAATATTAAGTTTTCATATTCGCGAATTAGATCTTAGTCTTAAGGGTAGTGCGATGCTAGATCACAGCGATAACTGTTCTGCATCTGAAATAAAATATATTTGTAAGAATTGTAGATTTTGTCCTGATAGTGGTAAAAGGCTGCCAATGAGATGATCGTGTCCTTCAATTCTAAAAGTGGGCATAAAATTAACTACCCTGATTTCTTTTGCAAAAGACTATTTTATTTACTTACACATATATTATTTGTTATAAAATGACCAGATAATGGATAGTTATTAGAAGATTTTTATTGGTTGGGGCGGCTCCCGAAGGTTAGGAAGACAAACTTTACCTGAAGCACAGCACACACCATTAGGTTCATCCGCTCATTTCTTGGAAGAGTTAGAGCAGATCCTCTCCTGGAGAATTCGATTTGCACTGACGCCTGTATGTACAACAAACTTCAGTGCAAATCGGAAAAATTAACCTGCGGATCATGTCTGAAGCCAGTCTTTTTGCTAAAATTCGATTGCGAACTCTATTTGTGGAGAACTGTTGTCTCTCTGCCTCACCTCTAAGTCGCTGCAAAGGCTCGATACTCGACTCTCTTTCGCGCAATTGAGAGTTCCTTATATTTTGTTTATGAAGATGTTGGAAACGCTCCAGCCTTGACTCTTGAGCGCGTAACTCATAGGTTCTCAAAATTTGTTGGGCAAGGCGCTGCGAACGCTCGACACTTGACTCCCGTTCGCGTAAGTCAGAGATTCTCACATTTTCTTCATGAAGACGTTGGAAACGTTCCAGCCTCAACTTTCGTGCCCGTAACTCAGAGATTCTCATATTTTATTGTGTAAGGCGTTGAGAACCTTCGACACTCTACTCTCGTGTGCGGACCTGAGAGTTTCTCAGATTTTGTTAAGCAAAGAGTTGTGAACATTCAGATGAAGATTCTCCTATACGACGTATTCTTGCTACGTGTGCTTGAGAACTAGGTTTAGAAAGTTGAGACCTGGCTCTCTTGAGCATTTTCAAATGTTTAAGAAAATGTTAATAGCATGTTTCTAGCCCTGAAAAGAACTGTTGTGTAGCCCTGAAATAACTGTAGATTAGCTCTGAGAAGAACTGTTGCTTAGTTCTGAGAAGAACTTTTGCATAGGTGTAGTTTGTCGATATACTTGTTGAACATTTTACAGTAGAAAGTTAGGTGAAGTGTGCTTGCATTGAGCTGTCATTCTGCGTTATGCTAGGGCTTATACAATGTCGAAGCCACTTCAACAAAGTTGGAGTTGATGGCTTATCAAGCTAACTTCACCTCAGTGTTCATTCATGGCACTATTATTACAGAATAGACCGTCTGTTTCAACATTTACTATGAAGAATTCGTAGAAAGTGTAAAGTTTCCAACAGAGCGCAGTTCTCTAATAATTTGACGTTAAGGTTAGGGCTATGACATTCACTTTTTAAATGTCGAAGCATTATGCAGAGGTAGGAGCCTTTTGGCCTTGTGAAGGACTTTCTGATTTTATGTTACTTTTTATATATGTCGTGGATAACTATATCATTTTGAAAAGGGTTACTATGTAATTTGACTTATATAGTAGTGGGACAAACGCTGTGACATTATTTTGTAATGACGGCACGTGGCTCAGTAGCGGTCAGTTCGCTTTGAGGCACGGTCTAGTGCACTTCTCCGCATCGAAACTGTTGGTATTCGCATTTAAATTGTTATTATCAAGATTGGAGGGCATATTTACACTCAATACATTAATTCAAAACTTCACCTACGAAATGGAGCCCTTACCCCCACGCCAAGATGGTGACGGCCCTATCGCTCCGTCATCGCTAACGTCGTCATGTATAACTTGTTTTTATTTTTAATTGTGTTTAACTTAGTTTAGTTTCGATCCTCCTGTACGAGACACAAAAAAAAATACTTTTTATTTTTTCTTCTTTCAGTGGTTTCACGGAACAAATATTTGTATGGTATACGGGTAGTAGTTACGGATCTGGCTGTTTGTATATGTGATTTTATTTGTATGTGTGTTAAAGACGCCCACGATACAGAAGTAATGCCTACCGCCGGGGGCAACCTCTTTACAAAAAAAGAAGTACCGGTGTAGAGCGATAAAGCACATGTTATTAAGCGTTCGAAGGATTACTTTGTAACTTGTACCGATTTGCATTCAAGGAGGACCCATGAAATTTGGGTTTTAAGGATTTTTGTCTTTTTGCTGCGGATTTCGATAATTATCTAGTACATAGATTTATAAACACTTAATTTAATAACAAGGTTTTCCTTCATGATTTAAATGATTGAGACAGTCTTTTTTTTATTATTCTGACAATGCTTAAAATTAATTATTTAATAATTTTAATTACAAAAACTCTTGTTCAATTTTGTATTAAGAACTTTGCGTTGCTTGATAAAAAGTTTAAAATTCAACGAACTAGCTCGAGTTTTGGTCTTAAACATATTCAACCATCTTTTCATTTTACTTTTTCAGATTTATAATGAGACGAATAATCGACCTAATTTCGTAACTGACTATTAAGTAGTGCTTGACTGCAATCCCGCCTGATGGTAAGCAGTGATGCAATAAATGATGGTAAATAAAGCGCGCTAGTTTATAAAACCTATTTACTAAAAACTTAGTGAATAGGAAGGAGGATGGTAGTTGAGTGAGGTGATGTAATGTTAATACTAATAATATAACCAACGATGCTGCGCCAAAAGGAGATTGATCTGAAGACCCTCCACGACCAAACTCCCAACACAACAGCATTAGGCGCATCGTACCTGGCACACATCGCAACACAACTGCTCAGACCCGTCCTCCGTACGGCTTCACCAGTCATCATGACGAAACACGATGAATCGCTTGGCGGCAAGGCTTTGCCTGGTGTGTGGTAACTTCTGCCGGCAGCCGATGTTATGGTCTACCACCGAGAACACTACACTCAAATAACGCAATAAATTGTGTCAAATTGTCAAAATGAACCGATCCATAGTGTGTTACGTAATTGACTACGTAAGTACTGCGGGTACTGAAACAAAATAGTCACATTCTTGTGTTCGGAGTTTAGACCGCCTTATAATTTATAACAGAAATACAGAAATAGAAATCGATTTGTGAAAGTCACATAAGTATGTTTCTAAATAAGTCCACTACGAATACCTAGACATGTACTCAATCCATTTTACTAAGCATTAAAGTAAAGAAAAAGTTGAAAAAATCTTCAATAATTATATATTACAATTCAAACCAATCCTTTCAAAAACTTTATTTAATCCAATTATCAATTTTAAGTAATCGAGATGTAATTCGATTTTTATTCGATTATTAAGTATACGCATCGAGTCAATGACTGTGATCATGATCATTGACTCAATCCGAAAAATTTACCAATTATGAGTCGTAATTGATAATTCAAGTACCTATTACTTTGCCACCGACTTCCAATTATAGTTATTTTTAACTTTGTAGTGTTTTTTTAGAAGTCTATTGTGGGATTTTGTTTTTGTATAAGAGTTACTATTTTACACTTTTTAGTTGTGAAAAATACAAAATTTATAAAATTGCCTTTTTTTGTATTCATTTATAAACCAGCGCTTGACCGCAATCCCGCCTGATGGTAAGCAGTGACGCAATCGTTGATGGTAAAGCGCACTAGTTTATTAAGAGCCTATTCACTCTAGCCTTGAAGTCACTCAAATTGTAGTCCGACGGAAACACCGCCGCCGGCAGATTGTTCCAGTCCCTCGATGTACGCGGTATAAAGGAGTAGGCGAAACGCTTCGTCCGGATCGTAGAGGTGTTAACAACATAAGGGTGGGAACTCGACGTACGACGGGTCGTCCGATGGTGGAACGGAGATGGGGGAATTAAATCGTGCAATCCAATCGTCCAATAAAATTTTATGGATTCCTGCAACTTCTAAAGGTCACTATCATCAGATACTGACGTAATGAATATAGGACTACCAGGGAATTATACCATAACAAACAAAAAAAGAACTTCGCTAATCAGTCCAGGCGTCTTTGAGTAATCGGTGAACATACATACATTAAGAAATAAAAGATTATGACGTATTGAGAATCTCCACCTTTATTGAAGTATGTTAAAAACTGGACTGAATTTGTCAGCTTACCTATTTGCGATGTCTTTTTTGCCTTTCGATTTTTTTTATTGGACGGGCTGATATCTATGCTGATGGATTTAGAGACTAACTATAGACGGGTACCTAATCCGCGATCAAAAAATTAAAATATAAATGGTCTATATTAAAATAAATGTAATAAAAAGGTTGGTGCAGAGGCTGAGACCATGGGAGACTCGTGGAATCGATTCTCGCACGGAACAAATATTGGTTGACCTACAAGTAGTTGCTCCGGTTCTGGCTGTGTTATGTTATGTATATGAGTTTAAGTATTTGTAAACGCACCCACGATACAGGAGTAATTCATGGTGTGGGGCAATATTTATTAATGGCTTTATTTATAATACTAGCGGCCGCCCGCGGCTTCGCCCGCGTGGTTTTCGTTTTTTCACAGAAAGTGTTTATCGCGCGTTATCCCTCGGGAACTACTGATTTTTTCAGGCTAGTCGCTGTCGCCATCGCGATCCATGTTAGGATGAACAGTATATACTCGCCCTAGTGCAGCATCTCTATAAACTCCTGGAAATCGTTCCACTGGTTGACCGCGTCTTCGTCGATTAAAAACACGTCTTTGCATGTCAAAAGTGTAATAGGACGGTACTTCATCGTAGGTTAGCGTTTTAGCAAAATCATCTTCTTGACAAAGCTTAAAAAATGCCAAAAGTTTAGGATTTTCTACACGTTCTCTTACATTTTCAGGATCAAAATACACTCGCTGGCCGTTTTCTAAATGAACATCCAAGTGTGTGACCGTGGGATGACGTTCGTGGATAGAAAATCGTAATATTCGCCATATAGCTTCAGAAGTACTTATTTAGCGTCCAGTTTGGTATCTGGTGACTTCATCTCGGTCGGTTCCCTGTAGAGCAAATGTCGCTTGGTCACTCCCTTTGTTAACATATTTACAAATGTATTTTATTGCCGATACACTATTACACACTTCGACATTTATATGTGCACCAAAGGTTTTGGAAAGTAAGGGCGAATAAGGAACAACCCACATATTACTAATTATTATTTCTTGTCCTTGTACTCTACTTTGTGCAGTGAACCCTCCAAGCTCTGGGGAACGACGTCGGTACAGCGGATATCCGTTCTTGCCTGTTACTGTGTGCTCTGTCAGCGCACGGGGATACCTTTTCGTGCAACTTCCATCTTTCATGCAGGGAGAATTTCTATTTATGGTACCACAGGGGCCATGCACCATATGCGTTTTGACAACTTCATAAAGTACTGGATCTTCGTTGGGATTCGGGAATTCAGCGCTTATCAACGTGTCTACATCGTTGGGACGAATTTTTTCCTGCAGCCATAGAAGGATATGTGCGTGCGGAAGGCCGCGCTTTTGCCATTCGACACTGTACATGAAGCATAATGAAGAACCAAAAACATTCTCTTTAGTCAGCAAGTCCATCAACAATTTTAATTTCAAGTGAAAGACTCTTGCGACTACATCGTGCCGATCATAAGAGGCCTGACCTGCCAAAAGTTCTAGTTTTATTTCATCCCATTTTGGATTCGTAGTAAATGTAATGAAAAGATCCGGCCGTCCATACTTTCGTACATAACAAAAAGCATCTTGCGTACGCTCGTGCATATAACGTGGCCCGCCGGTAAAGCTGGATGGAAGAATCACCAAACGACCGAGATTTTCTGAATCTGCATCTTGCTGCAAGGCATCTCGTAAATGCACATATTCTTCTGCTCGTAAGCGTCTTTGATTGGTGCGTATGTACACCAAGCGTTCTGTTTCAATTTTGGCATACATATCTACAATGAACTGATTGAATAAACCTCGAAATCTTTGCAAGTAAATAAAATTGTTGCGTCTTATTTGCAGAAGATATGCATAAAATTGTCGCGCTGATACTGTTTTATTTAAATTAGGCTGTCTTGTAATGGGGTTGATTTGATTTAAGCCAAAATGGTACCCATCTTCACCACGGCAGAATATTAATGGATATTGCAAAGTGTCGTAAGCCCGATGGGTTTCGCAGATACGTTGCAATCGGTCATCTCGAGTTCGCAAGACTATATCACGACGCTCACATTCCTGATCTAACAATACCACTGCAACTTCGTTTGCTACAGGAGCATTGTATCTGCCACGGTGTTCAGCTGCGGGTCTTTTATCTGCGTAAATGACAAATTTGTATTCATTGTTTTGTTGTGGAGGAAATGACTCTAATGATGTTTTGAAACTTTGAATATAGGGATTTACTTCGTGCAGCATATTTTGAAGAATCCTTATAAGATTACCATTCAGTTGAGGAAAGTTTTGGTTTCTTATATTTGCCTGTTCTTGATAATCAGAAACAAAATAAATTTGTAGAAACTTCGGCTCGTTTTCGGGTAACAGAGACCCTATTAGGTGATACACTTGACCCTGAATTTTAAAAGTAGGCATGAAATATCCTTCCGTTACCTGATTAGCACCAAAAGACGTCATTTGAAAGGCGCTATTATATTGTCGAATATTTTCCAAAAAGTGATGTGATTGTGGATGATCCCCATCCAACAATGCTTTTAAAATCTCGGGAATGTTATTAAAAATAGAAATATGCACCTTTCCGTTTGAGCAACACATTCCACTTGTCTCTTTTGGCCACTTCATAGCATCGCAAAACTGACACTGAACTACCATTCCCCCGATGGAAGAAAATGAGGCATAATCTATCATGTGTGTATAAACGAAAGCACTCTTTTCTTTATTTATCCAAGAAAGGATTTCATGTCCCATTACTGTTTCTTCGGGATCATCAGAATCTTCAGAAGAAACTGACATCCTGCTCAGTGCGTGTCGCAGTCTATCAGCATGTAAGCGGTCCCCACGTTGTTCTTCTGTCTCTGCACGCCGTAAAGCATCTACTCTCTCCCTTTCCATTTCTAGTGAAGTGTTATGAGTTTCACGCAAGCGTTCATAATTTTCTGTAGCTACTTCTAATCGTCGTTGATGTTGGTCATCGCTTTCTAAAGCTCGAGCAATACTGTGTCGTTCTCGATCATTACTTAAGCGGTCAACATACTGAGTAAATGTTTCCGAAGCGCGAGACAGTTCGTGGCGGTCCCTGTCGGATGTCAATCGAGATTCTCGTTCCGAAAAGGATTCTGAGGTGCGAGATATTGTATGGCGCTCACGATCAGCAGTCAAACGAAGTTCCCGTTCTGTGAACGTCTCTGATGCGCGCGATACTGTATGGCGCTCACGATCAGCAGTCAAACGAAGTTCCCGTTCTGTGAAAGTCTCTGATGCGCGCGATACTGTATGGCGCTCACGATCAGCAGTCAAACGAAGTTCCCGTTCTGTGAAAGTCTCTGATGCGCGCGATACTGAATGGCGCTCACGATTAGCATTTAAACGAAGTTCCTGTTCTGTGAACGTCTCTGATGCGCGCGATATTGTATGGCGTTCACGATCAGCAGTCAAACGAACTTCCCGTTCTGTGAACGTCTCTGATGCGCGAGATAACCTATGGCGCTCACGATCAGCACTTAATCTATATTCTGTTTGAGTGTAGGTTTCTGAGACGCGAGACAATCTATGGCGTTCAGAATCAGCCGTCAATCGAGAATCCCTTTCAACAGATGTTTCTGACGCGCGATGCAATGACATACGTTCACGACTTGCCCTAAGTCGTTCTTGCCTCTCTTCATTAGACTCTTGAGATCTAGTCATTCTCATTCTTTTCGATGCTCTGGTGTAGGTAGATAGATCAGACCTTTTTCGGGTCATTTTCTAAGTATTGTATTATTATTTTTAACAAAATAAAAATTTCGAAGAAGAAAGCCAAATAAAAACGTTAAACACAATCCTATTTATATCCTCTAAACCAAGTAATCCAAATCGCAAAGCAATCTCTAAATATCCGTATTCGTAGCAGGTAAGTTGTTATATTTAAATCCACAATCTAAATCCACACCAATAATTCTTTTCCTTTTTTAACTTTTAAGTACGTATGTCAGCCGCGATGTGATACTTAAGTAGACTGGCGAAAACATAACGATAGCGTGTTTTAAAATCGCACAGTGACATCTATTGGATTTTATATGTACTAAAAAACGTGAGCAGCTCACCTAATAGTTTCTTTTTGTTACTTGAAATTTTCGATAATCAATAATTTTTTTTTGAGATTTTTTACCTATTAAAAAGCACAAATATAAAATTAATTTTGAAACTATATTTCGATTGATGGATACGAATTAGAAATGATAAAATCGCACAGTGACATCTATTGGATTTTATATGTACTAAAAAACGTGAGCAGCGCACCTAATAGTTTCTTTTGTTTCTTTTTGTTACTTGAAATTTTCGATAATCAATAAATTTTTTTTGAGATTATTTACCTATTAAAAAGCACAAATATAAAATTAATTTTGAAACTATATTTCGATTGATGGATACGAATTAGAAATGATAAGTGATCGTTAAAACTTTTTGCTTAAAACTTTATGTTGATGATAAAAATGCAATGAGGCCAGTTTTTGTTAGTTAGTTTGTTTGTTTGTTAGTAAATTCATATGTGCATTAAGTACTTATACTTGAACTGAGTTGATCGATAAGCAAATGGTAGTTAAGTGATTTTCCAAATATTGTTACCTAGACTGACTTTTTTGTCTGTTGTCCGATTTTGATGAAACAAAGCCTATACACTGCCCGGGAGTGTGCATTCTTCATTAGTGAAAACCGCATAAAAATCCATTCAGTAGTTACGAAGATGTGCTCGAACAAACAGACAGACAGACAGACAGACAGACAGACAGACAAAAAATTCAAAAAAAAATTTTTTGTGTTTCATTGGTTTTCTTTTATCGCCCTGACTCCATTTTTGTCAATTATCTTCAATGTACAGACACACCGGGTCCTACTGTTTTATTATATGTATAGATTAATGTCTATAACGGCGCGTGACTGGTTAATTTTGAATATTGTGATTTGTTTTGGAGCAGTATCAATTGTTCGTAAATTACTCAATTTTTTTGAAGTCCGTTAATCGATCGGTATTCGGATAAATTATGATTTTTATCAAGAGCGGGTAACACCATATAGCAAATGGTAACACCGACTAGAGTTGCGTTTGCCATAGTGAGCGACTGTTAGCGCGGGCAGACTTTGCTCAAGCTTCGATCGAGTGTGCTGGTCATTGAGTATGACCAGCACCCAGTGGCTCTTATCTGTTTAAATCTGAGTTTATCATTGTAATAGGGTAGTTGACTAAAAAAAAAACTAATTAATCTATCAGTCAGATTTCCAAAAAATACTAGACACGTAGATATTTTTTCATTTTTCATATAAACAAAAAATGAAGACGACACAGTGCGTTGAAAAGTCGTGTGACGTCACTGCACGCTATACTTTTTAGCGAGCAGTGATGTCACCAGCCACCTTTGATCTTCTCTGATCTTTGATTCCTTTTATATTTGTCAATTGTTATTGATTTGTTAAAACAAAATATACGTAACCAATATTTTTCTATAATCTGAATGACGGACTAAATATAATAAATTTATTTACCCAGGAAACATCCCTATTCCTTAACATTATATTGATCTAAGTGTATTTACAGTTAAAACAATAAGAATCGAATATCACACTGTAGTTATACGTTTTCTCGAAATACCGCCCACGGTGGATGCTCATGGGATGAGAAGACACCTCAACTATCCGGAACTTCGGTCCCGCTTGCTGACTTTACCCGTTGTCTATATATGTATTTTAAATATGAATGACTTTATTTACCTTGTAATTGCAAGACAATTAAGTAGATCTTTATTAACTGAGCAGACTGCTGTATTCCTCGGGAGTTTGTTGCACCTACACAATAATCATCTCCTCACATCCTCTTTATGAGAGAAACGACGAAATCGGAATGTAAAAGATGGTAGCCAATACTTGAAAGGCGACACTAAAACTTTTAGCTCCCAAGTCTTCCCAAAAACCGACTAACTACTTAATTCATCTCCCCCACTCCAACCAACCAAATATTTAACATAATGACTTCCTACTTCTCACATAACGCCATCCTTCCTTGCAAGCAACCTCGAAGATAACACCGTGCTTCAGAATTAATTAGTTAACTAAAAACTTCACTCGTTTCGTAATTCACTACATAGATAGTTGCAGAAGGTTATCTCCGTCATCATTATAATTTCAGCCGAAAGACGTCCACTGCTGGATATATGGCTCTCCTTAGGATCCACAACGACCGGTTCTGCGCCTCCCGCATCCACCGGTTTCCCGTGACCTTCACCAGATAGTCGATCCGCCTTGTCGGGGGCCTACCAACGCACACACATTTTGATTGAAAAGTAACTGCGCACCGTGATTTCACTCGCGTTTGATTCCGTGCTAATATCGGAGAACAAAGATCGTATATGTTATTCCTGGTATTGTGTATTGTGCATCTCACAAAAAGCTTGTTTTTAAGGTTTTTTTACTTTTAATTTATTTAATTTCTGCCTAATGCAAATCGACATCCTCAATGGTTATGTTGGTCCTACGGTTCCATCGGTATCGCGGTTGCGGCGGGGGCTATAAGGCATCTGTGTGCCAAATTTCATCGAAATCGATTTTAATTTGATACTGGCGTTGATTCTCTTGTTCACAAATTAAACTTAATTTAAGTTCAGCGCATCATTTCCTTTATATTTGATTAAGAATAGGACAGAAGATAATATGTTAGTTTAGACCTGTTAAATTAGTCAGCGCCTGACGTAAATTAATGTATTTTTGGTCGCCATGTTTATAATCGTGTCTAAACTGTCTATGGAATATCTTAATTTAACAAGATTATCTGTATTATAATAATAATAAGCCTTTATTTAACCATGAATTTCTTAAGTAATTCATAACATAATTTAAGTATATCGAAAAAAAGGAAACAATAAAAAAAAAATAGTAAATAAAATGGCCCCTTTCGGTATAGGCCTCCTCCAAGTGCCTTTTTTTCCTATCTGTTGCCAATCTCTTTCTGTGGTGTTTAGTATGTTATCGCTAACAAACAGACTCTACCTGATATTCTTGTGTAAATTTGTATACATATATATATATATATATATACACACATATATATATATATATATATTAATACACACATACATATATACACACATACATATATACACACATATATATATATATATATATTAATTAGGAATCCAACACCGTAGTGACTTTTTGTTTCTCCTGTGTAACAGAACATATGTCTGTCGCCTTCTTAGATACTGTTCCCTTGTTGTCTGACTTCCAACAGTCCTATAATATCGTACTTTATTTATCTGTATTAATAATAATATAATAATAATAATATAATAATAATAATAATAATAAGCCCTTTATTCTGAATTTCTGTTCTGTTTAGTTTGTATACAGTTTCTGATTCAAAGAATGTCTAGTAATTCAGTGAGCCTCTTGGCATAGGCCTCCTCTAGAAATTTCCACTGCTCTCTGTCTCTAGCGACCCTTCTCCAGTGGTGTCCTGCTGTTAATTTTAAGTCGTCAGCCCATCTCACGTATTGACGTCCTCTATTTCGTTTCCCATCCCTGGGGTACCAGTCTGAGACTGCTTGAGTCCATTTATTTTGCCGGTCTCTGATCATATGTCCCGTCCATCGCCACTTCATTTGGTCTATACGACTGAGGATATCTGTTATCCCGGTTTTTTCTCTTATCACACTACTTCTCACTTTTTCTTGTTTTTTTATTCCTGTCATGCTTCTCTCCATAGCTCTCTGACATCGTTCCAGCTTTTCTCTGTGTAGTGTGGTAAGAGCCCATGTTTCACATCCATACGTTATGACTGGGAGTATGCATGTATCAAAAGTTCTTCTTTTAATTGACGTTCCCAGCTCGTTTGACTTCATGATCTCCCTCAAAGACCAGTATTTTTTCCATCCATTTGATATTCGTCTGTTTACTTCTTTAGTAGTTTGATCTTCGAGGGAAATCACTTGGCCCAAGTATATATATTCCTGCACGTACTCCAGTGGATGGTCTTTTATTTTTACAGGAGCTTGAGCAGAGTTAGTGAGGAGTTTTGTTTTTTCCATGTTCATCTGTAGACCTAATTTCTTGCTTTCCTCACTCAATAAATTTATCATTTCCTCGATGCGTTGGGGGCTTTCTTCAAATAAGATAATATCATCTGCAAACCTTAAATGATTTAACTTTTCCCCATTGATATTTAGACCGAACTTATTCCACTCAAGTTTGCGGAAGATACTCTCGAGGACAGATGAAAATAGTTTTGGTGATAAGGGGTCTCCTTGTTTCAGGCCTCTCTGGATGTAAAACTCTTCTCCCAAGGTTTCCAATTGAACTCTTGCTGTGTTGTTAGAGTATATGTTCTTTATTATTCTGATGAATGTTTGGGGTATACCTTGTTGTTCTAGACTTTCCCAGATGGCTTTGTGGTGCACGCTGTCAAACGCTTTAAAGTAATCGATGAATCCTATATACAGTGGTTTGTTGTATTCCTTATATTTCTCTACTACTTGTTTCACTGTGTGTATATGGTCCAAAGTGGAAAAATTTTTCCTGAATCCAGCTTGCTCTCTTGGTTGATTTTCATCGAGCTTTTTACTAATTCTGTTAAGGATAACCTTTGAGAAAACCTTGTATATGTTAGAAAGAAGACTAATCGGTCTGTAGTTCCGTATATCATCTTTCTGGCCTTTTTTGAAGATGAGTATGATATGGGATGTTTTCCATTGTGCAGGTATTTTGCCAGTCTCCAGAATACCATTGAATATTGCGGTAAGTATTGGTATGAGTTCTTCCAGTGTACCTCTGATAAGTTCATTTGAGATTTTATCAGGCCCTGGTGCTTTTTCCATCTTTTGGCTGATTATGGCTCTCTCTACTTCGCTTGGGAGTATTTTGGGCTCAGGGACTCCATTGGTATACCTCTGCTGTTGATCGGCTTTTGGTTCCTGATCCATGCCAGCTTCAGAGTACAATTTTTGGTAAAATGATGTTGCTGTTTCATTTATGCTTTTTCTATTTGTGTGCATTGTATTCTCTTTTCTTAAGCTTGGTATCCAATCTTTTTTCGTTTCTCTCAATTGCTTCAGCGCCTTTTTAACACCTCCTGTCTTTTGTATATGTTTTTCTAGAGTCCGCAATCTCTTATTTTTCCTGTCTTTCTTGATATTCTTCCTGATTTCTTTACTTAGAGTATAAATTTGTTTAAGGTTGTCTTTCTTTGTATGACTTGAAAGCAGGTTTTTTCTTTTCTCTATTAGTTGAATTGTGTAATCAGTTAGTTCATATTTATTTTCAGATTTCATACCTTTATTTGTGTTATTTAGTAGGCTTTCTAGTTTGTCGTATTTCTCAAGGACATCTGTGTTTTTATCCTCCCTTTGTAGTTCATCTTTTAATTTGGTTAGAGACTTAGTGGCATATTGAGACTTTTTGTACTTGTTTCCTTGTGTTTTGTGTGTATCCATACTATTCCTACATCTGGCTGCTCTAGGCGCCTTTAGTCGTAAGGAGCTTCTGACCATTCGATGATTTTTATGAAAGTTAAATTTTAGGAGAACTGCTGTGTCTGTGAATGCTTTTGGGTGGTTAGATATTATATAATCGATTTCGTTTTTGTATGTCCCATCTGGAGATAACCAGGTCCATTTTTTCTTCTTATTTTTCTTGAACAAACTGTTTAGTAGTATGAGATTATGTTCCAATAGTAGTTCGGCAAGTCGCTCTCCATTTGGACTTCGTTTGCCTTGTCCGTAATTACCAAGAAAGAATTCTTCTTTGTTTAGTTTTTCTCCAATTTGGGCATTGAAGTCACCCATAAGGACAATATAGTTGTGTGAGTACTTCGATAGTGTTCGAGTAAGTTCTTCATAAAAAGATTTTGTTTCTCCATTTCTGTCTTCCTCCGTTGGAGCATAAACTTGTATAATGGACCAAGGTTTATGATATCCAGGTAGCTTGATGTTCAGCACTGATATACGATCAGAAACTCCATATAATTCTTGAATATGTTGTTTGAATTCATTTTTAATTAAAAATCCAACGCCCCTGTGACCAGGTATTTCACCTTTGTGGAATAATATGTATTTATCCCGTTCTTCAATTGTTTCTCCCAGCCTTCTCACTTCGCTGATGCCCAATATGTCCCAGTTTATATCTTCTAGGGCTTTCTCTAGTTCGTGTAAACTCTCGTCTGTTCTGAGGGTCCATGTATTTAGTGTGGCAATCGTAATTGTTAGGTTTCTTTTTTCTAGAGGGTAATGGTCTTCTTTCCCCACGGTGACCAGCCGTCTTGGGGTGCTTTTAGTAGTAGTCGTTATAAACGGTATTGTTGAGTTGTTATTATTTGTGTTTTGGTTCCGGGTCACAGAGCAAGTTAGTTTTTTGGCAGCTCCGACAAGGATTGAGTTCTAACTCTACTAACGTAACTGAGTATATTTGGTTTCAGGACTGCGCGGGTGGTTCTATCTGCAGATTGAATTTGGGAGTCGATTTCAGGAATAACCACTCTCTTTTGTGCTGAGGGGTTTTGGGGGCTTTGGCTTGAACTCTGCCTTTTCCTCTTTTCTCCAGTGTTTTCGTTTGGTTTTCTCACTATCAACCTATCATATTTTATATATGCAAAGTTCCCCTTTTTTCTTTCTTCCTCTAGCTGCGGTTGCAGTTGCCTTCTTTTCTCAATCACTTCTTTCGGGTAGTCTTCCTTCACATAAATACCGGCCTGTATTTTAGCTTTATTTTTCATTATAGCATGTTTTTTCCACATGGACGTGATACACACTACCACCGGACGGTTTTTATTAGTTGGCTTGCCAATTCTGTATAGATTGCTGATCTCGTGACTTTCTATGTATGTTCCAGTTTCAATGATAATGTCTTTTACATAGTCTACAAGTTCGGCCTCCGTTTTTCCTTTCTCTTCCAAACCGAAGAACACCAAATTTTGTCTTCTTTTAACTTGTTCCATTGATTTTATTTTTTGTTGCAAAGACGCTACTTCATTTCGCAATTGAATATTTTCTTCTTGTATTGGTTTGAGTTTTTCATCCAGTGCCTCCATAACCTTAGTCGTTACTAATGTTGTTATTGTTAATGTTTGCTGGTCCAGCTTTTCATTCAGTTTTTCAAGTAGCATTTCCATGTTTATTTCCATTCTTATTAATGTTGTTTTTGACGATTAATATAGATAGGAATGAAGTTATTTAACATCAAATAAGAAATTTATCTGTATTACTTACTGTTAAATAAAATCCATTTCTTCTGACTGTAAAGACAGCTGTGTTGCTGAGGAGATTGTTCCGTCACTTCTTGGCCAGCTTAACCACTAAATGGGTGGTGGTGTAGGATGGACATTTTGTAGGACTGTGTTTTGCAATCTCGCCATTTGAATAGTGCTGACTCTCATCTTACATCTTCTTCTCAGGCTATAAAGGTTCACTGTTGGACAAATAGCTTCCCCAAGGCTTTCAATCAACTAGGGGGAATTACTATAATCCCCACGCTTGGCAGGCGGGTTGGGGATCGCCGTAAAATTTTTATTCCACAGGAGAAGCGTTGTTGCTCACTTCTCTGTTGACAGTTCCCTTGGTCGCCTCTTACGACACCCACGGCAGGATATAGGTTGTTACTATTCTATTTCTGGTACTACACTGTTCATCCTACATCATCATCATCATCATTATCAACCTTTTATCGTCCCACTGCTGGGCACAGGTTTCCTCTCATGCAGAGAAGGATTGAGCGTAATCACCACGCTTGCTCAATGCGGGTTGGCGATTTCAGACTTAAAGTCCAGGTTTCCCCAAGATGTTTTCCTTCACCTTCAGTCATTGATGTCCAAAATATACTTAGAAAGTACATATAACTTAGAAAAGTTACATTGGTACTTGCCTGACCTGGAATCGAACCCGCGAACTCATACTTGAGAGGCTGGTGTTTTAACCACTAGGCCACCACGACTTCGTCATCGTACATAGTTTGAATAAATTATTTTTCACTTTATAATTGCTTACGTATTGCCAAAAAGTTTCAGTTGCGCCAGCGACTATATCTAACAGTCTTTAACCTATTTTCAGTTAATGATATATATTAGCAGAATTACTGCTAATATAATTATGTCCATCGCTACTGATACAGATTATTGGACGTTAAAACCACAGATAGATAGGTTTTTCAACATCCAGTGTGCCAACATCGCTGATAGTTAAGTGATTGGATTCGGCTGTTAGAAATGTTAGGCAAATGTATGAATCATCATGATTAAGTTTAAAGGAAGCGTAAATCTAATACAACTGTGAATATTAGGAAAAAAGATTCGTATTAGCTCGAATTGTGCTGTGCCTACCCGTATACGTATAAGCAAGGACGCTTAACGGGGTTTGACGATGGATACAAGATAAATGAGAACGATATGTGTAGAAACTGCTATTGCTGCCTTTGTTGTTGTTATACAATTACTGTCGAATCAAATGTGCCAACACGAACATAATATGGTTTTTTTTTATTGGGACAAAACCCGCCACACTTTTCCACCCACTGCAACTCCTGAAAGCCAGAATCAACAGTGGTGACCGCCAGAAAAACGCTGAGCAATGAAGCTCGACGAGTACCGGAGAAACGATTCAACTGTCTTGGGCCCCGCAACGAAATTAATGAGAAAAAAATAGCGGAGGAGTAAGAAAAAAGATATTTTTCCCACTTCCCTTCATAATAAGCAGGAGACAGAACAGAACTAGGCCAATCGACAAAAAGGAACATTATTGCAACTGGGCGAAGTCCAGATTGCCAAACACCACGGAATAAAATTTGATTAAGTTAATGGATCCTAAGTAGGTATTTCTTGTTATAATTGATTAGAATAATAGGTATCGCAAAAGCGCCTGAACACACGGAAATTGGTTCTAGTTTCTACAAGGTCCGTATAATAAACGACTCCGGATGTAACTTGTACACTATATCCAACATAATATTGCGTTCATTCTGCCAAAGAACACACTCCCACAAGATGTGATGTGCGGACTGTTCAAATTTAATTCATAATTCGATGTAGAACACTCACACAAAGGCGAAGGAACAAGTTTAAAAGAATACAGTTTAACGATTTACCGTATATATGTTAGCAACGCTTTGGGCGGAGCGGAAGAGCGTGTCAGACTTTTAATGACTAAAACCCACGCGTGTTCCTTCACTTGCCTGGACGGCAGGGCCACGGTTTCTCTTTTAATGAACTCGCAACGTTGACCCAGGCATCGGTCTTCGTGGACCCTGTCACGATGTGCTCACATCTCTTTGAGGCGCGCGAGAAACATGACGCGCCACGAAGTCGCGGCGGTGCTCCACCTAAACCAGGCAGACCTCCACCCTCCACCGCATGCTCCACCGTGTTTTCAGTGCGATCCCTACAGCGGTGACATAGTGGCGTTTCCTACCGCCTTATCCGGTATAGCGAACGCCCGAAACAGTCGTGATGAGGACGCCGTGGCACCTCTCTAACCAATGGTAGCAACCCTGACTTCTTTTCGCTGTTCAGGAACCATGACAATGTGTGCATGCATGCATTTTCGTTCGTTGTATGGAGTCGACCTTCTGTATCTATCCATTGTGTGCAAAATTGGAGCAGTCCAAGCAGTTTGGGTAGTAAACAAGATTTAAATTTAAATAAGCGACAGTTTGGGGGACTTGAGTAGTGTATAATTCTGTTTTTAGTGTAAGAGAACAGTTTTGTCAAGTTCCCGAGTGATTATCTAAATTACATGGGAATTAACAAAACTTATCGAGGGGAAATTTTAAGTATGAATGTAGATAGTTGGTTCAAGATGGTAGGGGAAAAGACTTCCTGGACGGAATAGTAAGGCTTTTGCCCAATTGGGAGAAAATATAGGCTGACAAAAATAATGTAGGTGCTTTAGAGTACGGTAAGACTAAAGGACCTATAGATGGACTCTGAAAGACATTATGATTAATATTCAATTGCCTAAAATGTAAATACAGGTAAGTTAATGAAAAATAACCTCAACTCCTGCATGTTAAAGTTTAGTTTACACTACGATTTCAAGAAGGTGCCATATAAAAATAATATATACATAAATATCGATATAAATGTGACATTATGTCGAATCTTATACCTTTAAACGAGCAATTCTTGAATATATATATGTCGGAGACAGCGACGGCAGAGCGGTAGGGTCGACAGCATCTTCGTGTGGTGGTACAGGTTACATTTCGTAGATGAGTTTTGAATTGAAGCACGACGTGTAGATATACCCTCCAATCTTCATAATAACAATTTGAATAGGCAAACCGACAGTTTCGGTTCGGAGATGTGCCTTGGTCCGCGTCTCGATGCAAAATCACCGATCGACGAACCCCACTTTCCAAAGCGACTCTGTCCATGTGACGCCATCACAAAATAACGTCACAAGCGTTCGCCCCTCTACTACGTAAATCAAATCAGCAACTTCTATTAAAATTAATCGACGATCTCCGACACGGCCAGCCTGACGATTTGCACGTCCTCGTGCATCTTCATCATCTTCATCATCATCATCATCATCTCAGCGCCAATCCCAGTCGCATCCGAAGCTCCCTTAGCCCCGGAGTCCAGGATCCGGTTCACCAGGCCAACCGTTGATTCCGGCCAAACCTCGACACTTCCCGTTGCACGTTCTAGTGCATTGTCTGTAACAAATTAAAAAAAAAACACAGAAAACCGACTTTGAAGCATTTTTGAGACCTCGGCCAACCTGACCATCACACGTCACGTTTAGTTACAATGACTATTAGAAAACCAAACTTAATTATTTTAACAACTTAAACACAAAAGCTTCCTTCAAGCCTCATAATTATCAAATTTCAAAAAGAAAACAAAAGGTTCCTCCAAGCCTCATAATTATCAAATCAAAACCATAATCATCAAAAAGAAAACACACCATGGTTCGCTACCACAGTAGCTAGTGACAACTCATAGTTGACACCCATATCGTCATCACCTCTTGTGATACGACCAACTCTAGAGTCCACGACTCCCAGGTCAACACATGACCGTACAACTAATAGTCTCCTCTGAGACCCAGGTCCCCGCCACATCACTAGCTGCCCATCGCCCCCTGAACAACTCCTCACTGAGTTGCAGTTACGACTACAGACTAGTGCATGCAGTGCGACCATATCTACCAGAGTCCCCGCCACATCACTAGCTGCCCATCGCGCCCTGAACAACTCCTCACCGAGTTGCAGTTACGACTACAGACTAGTGCATGCAGTGCGACCATACCTACTAGTGTCCCCGCCACACCACTAGTTGCCCATCGCGCTCTGAACAACTCCTCACTGGGTTGCAGTTACGACTACAGACTAGTGCGTGCAGCGCGACCACATAGCCATGATACGTGTTCCATTTGCTGGCGGAAGCACCCTCCTCACCATCTTCTACATTATGAAAATCTAACTCAGCAGACATTACTTGGAAAAATCTTTCGTACTTATGCGATCGTGGGGGTACTTATAAGTTCTGTTTCCAATCAACGATTTCAATAGGTAACGATCGCCATTATCCCCATCAAACAACTCACCAATATTAAATTTCATTACTTTAACTCATTTCTATCAAATTTACATTTTTTTGTAAATAGCACTCATTTCTATGTTCGTTCCGCTTGTTCTCTTGAGAAGGTTTAATAGTCTAGCCACACATCCTATCAGAAGCTCATGTGAGCTCGTAACTATAGGCCACAGTGAACTTTAGGTTTGAAAGACAAACCAGACATCATAATTTTAAAACCCTGATTTAAAATTTCTCAGCCCATTATAACAAACAATAATCGGGTAGTACAAGAAATAAAATTTGCAAAAATAACTCTTACTATCATGTCGCAAAGAAATTGTTCAGTACACAATACACTGGCACAACCTTCAACTTTGTACACTGTATATATACTGGCGCGTGTATACATACACCAATGAAATTACAGATTGCTTGACAAGAGAACATTCAGCACCGAAATCAAAATAAAAATAATACGACTCACCGGATTATGGCAACTTCCCACAAACACCTGCCACTTGGCAGTTTTCAACCGTTGCACACCAGACATCTCGGAGCTCTCATAAAACCCCATTACGTTACCACCAACGTTTTGGGCATTTTGAAACCTTCTCATCGCCTGCAGAGTAGAGGCTCAAGTCTTGAATCCTTGGGCGTTCTGCAAAGTGCACGCAGCTCCGGCTGCGCCGCAAGCAGCTCCAGCAGCGCCACACGCCATTGATGCGATTCACCAAGCAGCTAGAAGCGCGCTCCTCAAAGCGCACTTTGCACGCTCCGCAAGCGCACCTTCCGCGCTCCGCAAGCACACCTTGCATGTTCCGCAAGCGCAAGCCAGCACTGTCGCGCGCCAAGCATCAGCCAGCACTGTCGCGCGCCAAGCAACAGCCAGCACTGCCGCAACAGCGCCGCGTCCAGCCGCACGTGCACGCCTGCAGCGCACTCCTGCAGCGCACCTTGCGCGGATCGATCTCTTCTGCGTCAGCAATTGAGCGCACCTCGTAACGTGACGTTCACTTCCAGCCTCACTGCCAGTACATCCAGCATTTACAGAAGGTCATACAAAGACAATGACCATCTACCACACTAGTAATCACACAAGTACTTTAAAAATATTGGCAGAAAGTGACTGTTATTCTGTTCCTTGATTTATAACGAGATTGTGAGCAGTGTAGTTCTTTATCCAACTTCTGATGTCGGAGACAGCGACAGCAGAGCGGTAGGGTCGACAGCATCTTCGTGTGGTGGTACAGGTTACATTTCGTAGATGAGTTTTGAATTGAAGCACGACGTGTAGATATACCCTCCAATCTTCATAATAACAATTTGAATAGGCAAACCGACAGTTTCGGTTCGGAGATGTGCCTTGGTCCGCGTCTCGATGCAAAATCACCGATCGACGAACCCCACTTTCCAAAGCGACTCTGTCCATGTGACGCCATCACAAAATAACGTCACAAGCGTTCGCCCCTCTACTACGTAAATCAAATCAGCAACTTCTATTAAAATTAATCGACGATCTCCGACATATATATAATTGGAATCTCGGAAACAGCTCCTACGATTTTCATGAAATTTTGTGTGCAGGGGGCTTCGGGGACGATAAGTCGATTTAGCCAGGTTTAATTTTCAGAAAATGTCTTTTGTCCATGTTTTGAGGCACTGAACAATTGCTAAACTTCTCATAAGAAGCTAAATTTCGCCGCTGTCCTTAATGATACGAATAGCTGAGGGGCTTCGGCCTCTGATGCGCAGCTCGTAGACTTCGGGTTCAAATCCCTGGCGATATAGTGATTTTTACTTTTTTTTTGGAGTTTTAAAAAAATAATTATGGCGTTGTCTAATGCTTTTTATTACATTTTATTGTTTTTTCCTTTTTTTTTGGAGTTTTAAAAAAAATAATGATGGCGTTCTCTAATACTTTTTATTACATTTTATATAATTGGAAACGGCGTCAACGAATTTTCTTTTTCGTTTATTAAATCAATGGAAGAAAATTTGTTTTGCCTAATTTGTGGAGATGCAAAGTACCAGGGTCACACAAAAGTCTAGAAGTCGAAACAATTGTGAAAGAAATGATGTTGTATATAAACAACAATATTTTTTGTTGTAAATATATAATACCTGGAAGAACTTTTATTTTGCCTACTTTTTGGAGGTGCAAAGTACCAGGGTATCACAAAAGTGTAGGAGAAGTCGAAACAATGAAGCTCATTCATTTTAAAGATCAGCCTGAAGGAGCAGTCGAATTTACAACAGAATTTCTCAACAGTGTCAACATTTCAGACTTGCCACAACACGAACTGAAATATTATTATTATCCTTTATTCCATTGTATATACATATAAATTATATTTTTAAATATTTCTACATAAACAATACATAAAAAAACATTTAAAAATATAAAAAATAGTAGCCCACTGGCATCGGGAACAGGGTCCAAGCTACCGGCGGTCAGGGCTCCAGAGAAAGGAACTTCCTGACAATGCGAGCCGTGTCCAGAAGTACAGCTTTTTGAATCAAGCCTTTGATCCAGCTGCCTAACGAGAGCCTCTTGAGGTGTTGGTCGAGGCTCTTGGCTATTAAGCCATTGGCTGTCACGACTATCGGCACAATGATTGCTGAATCCACCTCCCACATGTCGACAACCTCGTGAGCCAAGTCAAGATACTTGATTTGTTTATCTTTCTCGGCTTTCACGAGGTTCTCATCATGCGGGATGGTTATGTCAACAATCATTGCACGCCGCTCTGATCGATCCACCATCACTATATCAGGCTTATTGGCAACAATAGTCCTGTCAGTGATGATGGATCGATCCCAGTACAATGTGATATGACCATTTACGAGAACTGGGTCGGGCACATACCAGTAGTACGGCACCTCCGATTCCACAAGGTTGTACTTGAGAGCAAGTTGCTGATGAATTATCCTGGCTACAAGGTTGTGTCTATGCAAGTACTCTCCGTTAGCTAGACGAGAACACCCGGAGATAATATGCCTTATTGATTCCCCCGGCCTGCCGGTGACATGCCCGACAGATGTCAACTGTGCCGTCTTTCACAATAAATCTCCGGTAATTGTTCGTCATCATAACTTCGTCCATAATTGCACATACAAAACCTTCGGTTTCCCCAAAAAGGTCACCGAATCGTAGCCAGGCTACGGACGCTTGTAAATCTACATCAGGCCCGTGTAGGGCTCTGAAAAAGCGTCAATTATTATTATTATTATTGCTAACCTTATGATACCTTGCACCTCTTCAAAGTAGGCAAAATATAATTCATCCATATAATATTATTTAATAATAATGATGAAGTACCTGGGCGACCGAGCTTTGCTCGGCATCTTTTTTGTGTTATAATTATTACTATTGATTTATTTACATCAGACAATTGTTCATAGTCTTCATAACAACACATAAGTACACAAAATACATTTAAATTATTTATGAACTATTATAAATTAAATTAAATTAAACTGATAATTAATATAATACTTTGTTTTGATACAGATGACGTTTACATTCATGGTACACGAAGCCAATGTTTGGTTTGAGGTTAGACCCAGAAAATTGCTCTTAAAATATCATGTGTCTTTTTTACACGAAAATGCCAAAAAGAACATTAAAAAAAACGCTTACGAACAATTTAACTCCACGAAGCCGTGACTCATCTCAAGAAGCAGAAGAAAACCTCCATAAAAACAATCTGATTTTCGCTCGTCCCACACGTGTTTGTCAGACTTCGCACAGTGAGGACCCATTTGAAGAAGAACTTGATGTAAATCATCAGGTTTCCGCTCATCTCACACGTGCTGCTAAAGTAAGATGCTTGCAAAACTTGACTAACATTTTAAGAACAGAAAGGTCTTATTTAGATGTTTCACGAGAGCGTGCAGCACAACGTGTGGCCGCCGAAAATGATGAGCAACGGGAGCGACGTCTGCAAGATATGCGGCAGCGTGCATCAGAACGTGAAATGATTATTATTTAAGAAAACCCTCAGCATACCCGCAATATTGTATGGAAGGACGTATTAGGTTAAAACCTTAAACTATGTATTGATGATAATATATAACTGATGTAACTGATTGTTAAAGTATAAGTACTTATTTATAATAAAATGTTAAACTAAATTGCACTCGTAAATTTATATTTAAATAACAGTTAATAATATTTTTTTATTATTATGTCGGTATGATCGAAAAACATTAGTCAAAAAATATTATTTAAAAAATTCGCTCGTTATGTATTTTTTGTTTTGAAAATATAGAGACACGCGATGTACCTAACAAAAAAAAAAGATGCCGAGCAAAGTTCGGTCGCCCGGTACTAGTTTAAATTAATAACAAAAACTGTACAGTACGATAAAGGTCTCAAGTTTGCAGTCCCAAATGGCAGTCTAGCTTAGCATCTATCAGGTATTAAAACATTTTTTTTGGTCAGGATGGGATATCATCAAATGACCTTTCCTGCTCTGGGCGGAGCGGAAGGCAATGTCAGACTTTTACTGACTAAAACCCACCGGTGTTTCTTCACTTGCCTGTGTGCCAGGGTTTCTTTTTTAAACAACCCGTAACCCTGACCCAGGAGGTATCGGTCTTCGTGGGCCCCGTCACGATGTGCTGACATCTCTTTGAGGCGCGCGTGAAACACAACGCGCCGTCGACTCGGGCCTGGGCCCTTACAAGCCAAAGCGCAAGCCCGGGTATTTACACCTGACGCTGATAATCTACTGATTCCTCCAGTGCGTGACATTCAGGTCAGACGAGATAAATGCTGCTGAAAGAACTAGTGACTAGAAAGAACGTGACTACACGGGTGAAGATTAACAAAAAAGTTAGGTAGAAGCTGAAAAATATGTGGAAAGCTTAAAGCTTTCATTTCAAGCCATGCTGAAAATGAAAAAAATAAAATGAAATTTATTAAACAACATAGCTCACAATGAATATATAAAACGTCTTAGTTTGTAAAGTAATAAAAATTCTAAATAATAACAATCGTAAAAGCTAACTTAATATAAACTAATACATAATATAAAGCTATAAAGTTACGAACTAAAACTAGTTAGGACTAGGTGTGGGTCGTAACGCCTTTTTCAAGAAACGCTACCAATCACTTGAACGGCGTCACCTGTAAAACAAGTTATTTTTGTAGCTAGTTATTTTAATTAAGCTACTGTGATTGTTAATATAACCACCAACTATACAGTTGCGCGTGAAACAAAACTAGTCGTGGGCGTTATTTTACGTAACTAATTACAATAATCAGTGACGCGCGTCGCCGTTGTGATGCACCATACGGCTACCCGCTACGGCATAACGTGTGTATGAAATAACGCATTTACAAAAATAACCACTTTTTAATTTGACTTGTAACTAGTGATTCAGTTACACATCGCGCCGCTGGTTATTGTAACTAGTTACCTGAAATAACAACCACGTCTAGTTAGGACAACCCGAACAAGATTCATTTAAACCTGCGTTTCAGGCTATTATTGATAAGGATATCTCACGGTTATATAATTACAATAATAAACAAAATGACATAATTAGTAGAGAGTAGAAATGTTTACATGGGAAATTTTCTATGTGTAATATTTAGATAAAATTTGGTATAGAGACAGTATACAATATGTAAAGGAAACCCCGTCCGATCCGTGAAGGTATTGTTAGGTATCGATAACTGATTCTACTAATGCCTACAAAGCCGGGTTAAACTTTAACTTTAAAAGAATTCCCCTAAAAAATAAATATTATTTCGCAAAAAGAGTTAACTTAATACATGTGCGGTAGGCAACCATTCCGCGGGCGGCGGGAGGCAGGGCACTCGGCACGTGGTCGCATCGCTATAATAATACCGTCAAAATGGTGTTGTCACTTTTTAAAAATTACCAAATTTCGAGGAAGTTGGAATTAATTCGCGGGTTACTATGATGATTACGTAAAATTTTATATTATATTTGGTCATGTGTTTACCTAACCTTTATTATCCTTATGGGTCGGACAGGGTTTTCTTTACACATTGTATAATCAAAAATCACACTTTAGAATACTTTAAATTGCATTATTTTCCACATTTGTTTCCACTTATTTGGGTTAAATTGCGGGGGCTGGAAATAAAAAAATTCCATATCAACTTCACAAGTGAGAATTATTAATTAGTTAGCCACATTTTTTATTCTTCAACAAGATTTATTTATATTTAATTAATTAATTTTATTGTAATCGATAAGTATTTAATTACTTAGATGAGATTAACGATCAAACAACGCATTACTCTCTGTATGGTAATCATACATGCAAATCTGTAATAGTCAATTAACTGAATGGAATATTAATTGTTATTGTATATCTATCAGATATTGTATTTAATAGAGACGCCAACCCCTCTAGTGCTTGGCGACTGTACCAAAAACAATTTGATTGTCTTATTTTTAAGAAGGTCAGTATTTTTTTTTTTTTTTGTTGTGGGTGGGATTGATATGATCTGCTGATGCAAATGACCTCTCCTACTCTGGTTAGAGCGGAACCCGCAGCCCTGACCCAAGCATCGGACTTCGTGGACCCCGTGGCCTTGTGCTGACACATCTTTGACGCGCGCACAAAACACCTTTGATCCGGGCCTGGTCGACTTATCGGGTGGCGAGCTGCCCACTGCTCGCCGACCGCAAGCCCGTTCACAGTCTGATCTATCTCAATTTGTCAGTTATATTATTTCGCAACATTTTTACAAGTTTTTTAAATTCTTCTGTCGCCGATGAAAGGCTGAAATTAAATTTTGTACTATATAAATTATGCAAATTGGCATTCTGATCTAAGTCTTAATCTGTCAAATATGATTTTAATTTCTCAAGACTTAGACAAGTTTTTGACATTTATTTGTCGCATAGATGAGACTAGATTTTGAAAGATTTATATTACGGGAATTCTCCTCAAGCTACACAAAACTGTAAAATTTCCCCAATCAAGATTGTATCTTAATGTTTTCGCTATAAATATGAAAATCTATTAAAGTTGGGCAGATGAGCTGACGGCTATACATATCTACTTGTATTTTGATAGTAAATAACTCTTGTCAGAGTGCAATTTCTTACCTTTATTCTCTAAATGGTGAACCAGAGGTGTACTTTAACCTTAGACTGATATTTTATCAATTATTGGAACCATTTAATAGTTGAGCCTATAGCGGCAGCGTTTGGGAAGCTTCGCTGCGTCATCATCAGCCGCTTTTAGAGGTAGTTTCCGTTACGCAGCTTCTAAAATTTGGAATAACCTACCACCACCAATAAGAGCAATGGACACCATAGTCGCCTTTAGACAACGCTTACGACAGTACCTCACAGAAGTTCAAAGGAAGTTAGACATGGTCGCACTGAATGTCTCAATCATATAGTTTAGGTACCCTATCAGTATGTGTCAGTGTTTCTATTGGTAAGTGTTGCATTGGATTTTATTTTTTGTTTATTCCATTCAATTTGTTATTATTATTTTCATTTATTTTACATTTCATTTCATTTCTTTCTTTTTTTTTTTACGTCATTTATTTGCGTTGATGTTATATCATTGGATTTAATCTATTTTTTAATTTGTGTTCGTAATTATATGTATACCTATACATGTCTAAGTTGTTCAATGAATTTGTGAATAAGAAGGTCTATCATTACCTATGTTTATCAGTATTCCTTTTCTTAGTTTATTTATTATTAGTTTTTAGCAATATTAATCAATCTCACATTAATTTTGAACATACTCGTAATCATTTATATTTATGTAACACGTATTTATTTTTACTTAAGTATGAATACACACGTTATGCTGTTGTCTAAAACTGATTTACATCTGTCACCACACATCAGGTTCAGTTGAAAACCAGCGTCAGGCACTAGTTGTCTGGCATGTTTGCTGAACTGGACCTTTTTGGTGCAGTCACGAGGCACACTTTGCTGCTATTTTTTACACAGGGGTTTAAGGGTTTTTTTTACTTTTTATTTGGCTTTTTATTCTATTTTATTATTTGATTTTTTGTTTTTCATTATTTTTTTGTTGCTACCCGATGTGTGTTTATGCTAGATGTATTATATTGTGGGTCGAGTCTGTGCTGAATAAATGTATTTTCTTTCTTTCTTTCATATAGTCGCGTTTTTCTCAGGACCGAAAAACTAAGGTTTTCAATCAGTGCGTCCTGCACTTATGATCTACGGAACCGAAACATGGACACTCATGGTTCGTCCATAAATTCAAGGTCGCTCAGTGTCGCGTATTCCACAGAACCTAAAGACTAAGGACTTCTTCACTCAGTCCGTCCTGCCAATAAGGACTTACGAAGCCGAAACATGGACACTCACTGTACGGTTGGTCCGTAAATTCAAGGTCGCTCAGCGAGCTATGAGTCTATGCTTGGAGTTTCTTTAAGAGATCTCACCAAATTTGTTGACATAACTTATGACAAACAGACCTCAGGAATAAGCAAACTGAAGTGGAAATGGGCCGGCTATATTAGCCGTAGAACTAACTGATGACCGTTGGGATAGATTTATTCTTGAGTAGAAAAATTACTATACTACTAGTGCAAAAAAATACAAAAATCTTTATTCTGTATAGGTATACTACGGAAAACTACGGAATATAAAACTACGGAAATTATACAATATGTTAGGAAAACCCTGTCCGACCCGTGAAGGTGTTGTTAGGTATCGATAACTGATTCTACTAATGCATACAAAACCGGGCTAAATTAAAAAAAAAAAATACCTAAAAAAATAAATATTATTTCGCAAAAAGAGGTAACTTAATAAATCTGCGTTATCCACCCATCCGCGCGTGGCAGCGGAGGCAGCGGAGGCGGCGGGCGGCAGGGCACGCGGCACGTGCTCGCATCGCTATTAGCTCATAATAATACCGGTGTTGTCACTTTTTAAAAATTACCAAATTTCGGGGAAGTTGGAATTAATTCGCGGGAAAAAAAGATTATTTCATAATTCATTTGTATTGGTATTATGATGATTACGTAAAATTTTACATTATATTTGGTCATGTGTTTACCTAACCTTTATTATCCTTATGGATCGGACAGGGTTTTCTTAATATACTGTATATTTACGGAAAGGCTCTTAGCGATAAGACCGCCCATTGTGTCACCCTTTGTAAAACCTTGTTTATTTATGTCCTGTAATCTATATGGTGTACATAATAAAGAGTATTCTATTCTATTCCAATTTAATTATTCGCCGTTGTTTGAACAAACTTTTAGAATCGCAGTTTGACTTGTATTCATACAAATTTAATCATTCAACACTTAATGAAGAAAAAACAATATAATTCCAGGAAAGTTGAAGTCTTCGTTCTCCAAGAATTAGTATAACTTATTTAATAAATAACAAGACATGTACATATTGTGAAATAAAAACATCAGTGTTTGTATTATGATAATAACATAATATTATAATTGGGGTGTTTGTACGTACACCCTGTACGTTTATTACATTACATGTTACATTACTAGTTTTTAGTATTGTGTTAGTCTTAGTGACTAACACAATCCCCCTTATTCATAAACGCTGCTTAAAGTTAACTAATGATTAGCGATTCTTTAACCATACATTTTTGACCTTTTAACGTCACTTAACTGAAATCATGGTGTATGAATAAACCCCTTAAACACTGTGGTGTTTATTCAGAAAGGATTATTTAAGTAAAGTGACGTTAAAAGGTCAAAAATGTATGGTTAAAAAATCGCTAATCACTAGTTAACTTTAAGCAGCGTTTATGAATAAGGGAGTATACTAATAACTAACTTTTTCTTAACGTAAGTTTCGATGTCGTGAGTTAATCGGAGTATAAACTATTATTTGTGTTATTCCTTGTTATGAACCATTTGTACGGACGACAGCAGGTCAAGCTACTTCAACCTGTCATATTTCTTTATTAGATTTTTTTCATTCGTCTGTGGAGCACAGACACATTTGAGCTGGTGCTGCAAAATGTCACCCGGCAACTTTGGATTCGGTGGAGAGGCTCGCGAAGAGGCTAACTGGTGACCCAGAGTTGGTTCAAAACGATATCCAAAGCCTGAAGCACAGGCAAAGATTAGGCAGCTTGTCGGTGTTCTATAGGATGTATTTTGGAGAGTGTGCGCGGGAATTGTATGATTTAATTTCCTCATCTCTATTCCATCATCGGACGACCCATCGTACGGCGAATATCCACGAACACCACTGCGATCCGGACGAAGCGCTTCGCTTCATCTTTTATACTGCATACATCGAGGGTTTTTATTAATTTACCAGTGGCAGGGTTTCCGTCTGACTATAACTTAAGTGTCTTCATGGCTTGAATAGGCTCTTAATAAACCAGAGCGATTTACCAACAATGATTGCATCACTGCTTACCATCACGTTGGTTTGCGGCCAAGCACTAGGTTGTTTACAATATCTATTTAAAAATATTATGTCTCAAATTAGTTTAGTAGTTTTTGCCTAAAGAGTATTAGAGTAGAGTGAGTAGAGGAGTACAAATATCCACACATCCATTCATCCATCCTCACAAATTTACGTATTTATAATATTAGTATGTACTAAGTAAAAAAGTTCTTGTAGTAGATGTTCATCTAAAGTAACATCGAAGAATAACAAAGTAAACAAAAATATTTTTGATGCAAATTATTTTCAACTGAGAAAAACAGACAAGAGAATTTATAATGGTTTCCGGGAATCAGTGTCAGGCCATTTTACCAAGTTATACGAAAAATTATTTCTTGAACATGTTCTACTGTTTACAAATAAGATGTTAACTTTGTAGGTACAAGTGAGATATAAATTGGAAATGAAAGGCGGTTAGTTAAATTAAGATAATACATAATTATTTTGGCTATTATTAGATCGAAATTACCATTATATTTACGAAGAAATTTCTATTTCTTCATAAACATAACTCTTACTCAACCATTTCTGTGTTTTTGTACGAGGCTTTTGAGTGTATTATATTGTGTTTTAATAATTATTTTAAATGTAGTAATTGTTCATGTGGAATAATCAAATTTTCTTTCTTTCATTTCCGAGAAATTAAATTTGAGGCAAAACTTGAAATGTTCGTGTGTTTTGGCTATGATAGCCATCTCACTTATTGAAAACCGGGACATAAACGAGCGCTACAATTCAAGTTCAGATTCACGCTGGTCGGTACTTTAATTAAGTAGGTAATACACTATTACCCTCGATTTGAATCATTTTGAAGTAAATTGATAACCCATTCCTTCATATGTTCGAAAAATGTGTCCATATATAACGTAAATATCACAATGCATTATGTTCAACTGTCACAATGAAACCCATTGATACTAATTACTCTATACTTTACGTTCGGATTCAAACTGAATAGCATACTCACAGTATGAATCCCTTTTTAACCGACTTCAAAAAAAGGAGGTTACCAATTCGACCCGTATGTATATAAGTCAAAGTTCAAGTTTATGTAGTACATATGTTTTTATGTTTGTGCGGGCATATTTTTGGTACTACAAGTCCGATTTAAGTAATTCATATTTGTTGTTCTATGTATTGTTTAACTTACTAATGTGGAGGACAAACAAATACTTGGGAATACTATATAGTTTAATAAAAATCGGTTCAGTAGTCTTTGAGATAGGGATTTTTTTTTGTATTGACGAGAACTTATTCTAACATGGGTTATGGCTGCCACTATAGGTATGAGTTGCAAAAAAAAATTGAATTTCGATAAGATACTGAAAAGCATGTAATAAAAAACTTAAAAAAACCAAAAACACATAAGAGATGTCTCGAGGTTTCTGTTGTTTAGCTCGCCACCGACTTCTAGAGCCATAACAAAAGTATTTTTTTGTTTTTAATAATTATAAATTAGCGCTTGACCGCAATCCCGCCTGATGGTAAGCAGTGATGCGATCGTTGATGGTACAGCGCGCTAGTTTATTAAGAACCTATTTACTCAGATTGAGCGAATAGGAAGGAAGACGGCAGTTGAGCGAGGTGATGCAATATTAAACCCAACAACACGACCAACGATGCTGCGCCAAAGGGAGATTGATTTTTTTCCTTTTAAGTGTTAAGCTATTGCATAGCTTCTATCGCGGGCCTTGAGCGCGGGGACCGAATCCAGAAATTCCGTAACGAAAAAACCTCACGCTCCCCACTCCGACGGGCACGGAGGTGTGGCTTGAAGGCCGTACATCGTCTAACGTCGTTTCAGTTCGGCAGTCTTCGGCACGGTATGTTTGTGTGCGTGCGACTACATCTTTTGAAAACAATTTATAGATTTTCAAAAAGAGCATGCATATTGCAGGGCGCGAACTCAGTTCTACACACTTGCCATGTTACTGATAGTCGCGATGTGCTAAACTTGCGATTAATTTTCTCTCTGAAATAGGTCTTCTATAGAGATATGTCATAGACGTTATCGACGTTGTCATGGCTACCTTAAAAACTTTTCATATAATTAATTATTAAGTACTTTTATTCAAATTAATTTAGTAGATAGTGTTTTTATAAAATAGCTTTTTTTTAACGGAAAAGCTAAGATGAATGTCACGCTAATTTTTCATTGGACTTTTAAATTATTTATAGTGTTGTTTACTAAATAAAAGCGCGTGATTTTATAGAGTAAAAAGTGCTCACGCGGCCGTTTTTTCAACTGTGATTGGCGATATCCGCCATTATTGTGAAATATTTTTTTAAGAATTTCTATAATTTGTTACACGTGTTATTGGCAAAATTATTTTAAATACCAATACAAATGAATTTTGAAATAATCTTTTTTTCCCGCGAATTCATTCCAACTTTAAAATAAATTTAAATGCGGTCCAATCATGCTCGTTCTGATTGTCTTGTAAATTGGTGTCGATCTTACTGGTGGCAATTGCCGTAAATCTAATAATTATAATTAATAATTATAATAATTATAATTGCATAAATTGATACAAAATGCTATGCAATAGCTTTACCGCGGCAGTCCCCGAGTGCCACACGTCTTTTTTTTTTTTAAATCGGTTTAAATTTTTTTGTAAAAAGATTTTTTGGCGTGGATTCACTTTTAACCAACCCGCAACCCTGGCCTAGGTATCGGTTCCCCCGGTGGACCCCGAGCTGCCTACTGCTCTCCGACCACAAGTCCGCTCCTACGGTTGCCGGGAATTCGACGTTGTCTCCCGACCAGGGCGTCTCTTGCGGTGGCTAGAGGCGTGAGGGCGCTGAGATTCTCGCTCCCTCACGCGCTCCACCTTCTCCTTTGCCAGCACACTGCTTCGCAGAAGGAGGTGAGAGCCTGCCATGTACTCTCACTCCGGACTATGGTCAGGATCAGGGCCGGATGCAAGAGAGCGCCGCCACGAGGACACGGCGGTGCTCCGCCCAAGCCAGACAGACCTCCAGAGTATGCTCCACCATGCCCTCAGGGTGATCCACACAGTGGTGACACCCTGGCATTTCCTCACGCCTTATCCGGAACAGGAACCTCCCAAAGTAGGCTTGAGCCTAAGACGGCAGATTTTATGGCGCCAATTATGAAAACCGCTTTTTTAAAATTGATATCTTCTTTAGTGACTTTGTACTTTATTGTACGGGGAAAAAGATTTGAATTTGCGTGAGCGTGACCAACCTGACATCGTGATCGTTTTTCGTTTTTTACTTTTGTGTATTCTATGTTTTCTAATGATTTCAGTTTTCACTTCGGTCTCTCAGTTCCAGGACTGCTATTTTTCTTTTGTCGACGTCCCTTCATTATTGTAGGTAGCATGCATTATCCCAACTATTCGATCGTACATGACTGAGCTTTGACTGGCCCAAAAAGATGCTAAAAAAATATTTTACATGTAATTTTAAGGAAATTTTTAGATTGTCAAAATAATCTAGGACATAACAATTTTAGAAGCAAAAGGATGGCAAAAACAGCCTATACTTTGAACATCTGTAAATCCGCCACTGTCTAACTGTACATAGCTCAGACGCGTAAGAAAATTCAATACGGTTCCCGCTTATACAGTATGTTAAGAAAACCCTGTCCGACCCATAAGGATAATAAAGGTTAGGTAAACACATGACCAAATATAATATAAAATTTTACGTAATCATCATAGTACCAATACAAATGAATTTTGAAATATTCTTTTTTTCCCGCGAATGAATTCCAACTTCCCCGAAAAAGGTAATTTTTAAAAAAGTGACAACACCGGTATTATTATGAGCGAATAGCGATGCGACCACGTGCCGCGTGCCCTGCCGCCCGCCGCCCGCGGAAGGGTGTAAACGCAGATTTATTAAGTTACCTACCTCTTTTTGCGAAATAATATTTATTTTGTTAGGGGGATTTTTTTTTTGAAGTTTAGCCCGGTTTTGTATCCATTACTAGAATCAGTTATCGATACCTAACAACACCTTCACGGGTCGGACAGGGTTTTCTTAACATACTGTATAATATGGCGATCGTACGAATTTGGCCGGTATAGTTGGCAGAGAGTAATTACCAACAATTTTGTCAACGACCAACTAAAATACGCGCTGAAAGTCAACCCATCTGTGGATGTACGGTCACCAAATGAGGTCGGTCCAGACACGACACATTAATTTGAAATTTCGTAAAAACTGGGAGATTTTTTCGAACAAAATTTATTTTCGGCCTGCAGGATAATTACCTAACATACTATCAGTAACAATACGTTTTATTATGACAGTTCAACAACATTCATTGCGTTAAATATGTCGTTGAGGAAACACATTTTCGAACATATGGAGCAATGGATTAGCAATATGACCCGAATTGAAAGAAAAGAAAGAAAGAAAGAAAGAATTTTTTTTTCACAAACAAAACGCACTTTACAACTAAATACCATAAATTTATAATAACAAACAAAATACAGGAAAAACAAAAAAAAAATAATGTCGCCAAAAGTCTCGTACTCTAATATGCAAAACTGCCAAACTACACACATCAAAAGTGTCTAGGGATCAACATATTATATTTTTGCAATAACTTTTCTCCTGATTGATATTAATTAAAATTTTCTTTAAGGATTCATCAAATAAAGTGTTTTCGTTTGTCACAGTAACGATAAACCAAGTCACCTTTGCATTAATAAAGAAATTTGCCATTTTCCTAATAAAGGGATATTTGACATTTGAACCACTAACACAGAAGTTCGAAAAAAAGACTGAAATAACAGTTTTCTCTAAAATTTTATTGGGTAACTTAAACAATTAATAATCCGTGTTTCTACCGCGAACACTAACAACACAAGAACATCGGTTTGGCATACTCAAAATGAGTTCATCCAAATCACGCTGTGGAATGGCCGCCCATGTTAGTTGCAACAACAAAAAAAGGTCTTCTTGCGACTGGATACCCTCCATATTCGGCAGAGCTCCTCTCTGTAGCATATCCCATGCATGCTCAATCGGGTTCAAGTCTGGCGACTGAGCAGGCCAGGGCAGGACATTGATGTTAGCTGCGGCGAGAGTCTGTCTTACAACTCTTGCGGTGTGCGGTCGTGCATTATGATGCATTAACTGAAATAAGGGACCGATTTGCACTTGTAGAGGAACGATGACGTCTGATACAATCGTCTCAGCATAAATTTGAGCGTTGAGGTTGCCTCTGATCCAAATCAACTCAGTTCTTCCGCCGATCCAAATACCCGCCCATACCATGATGGTTCCACCACTATAAGGATGGACTTCCTGGCAGGATTTTAATCGCTGTTGGCGTCCAGGGGTTCTCCAGTGTCGTATACGTCTTGTATCCGGTCTCATACCAAAACGAGACTCATCAGAAAAGCACACGAAACGCCATTGTTCTTCTGCCCAATTTCTGTGTTCAAGAGCCCATTGATATCGAATCCTACGATTGTGCATTGCTATAGGTGGTACCCGTAGCGGTCTTCGGGAATGAAGGTTCACTTCATGCAAGCGGTTTCTGACTGTTTGGTCGCTAATTAAGTTCCCTGAAGAGTGATGAAGCCTCACGGCTAACATCATGGCGGTTATTGTTGGAGCTCTTCGAGTTAAGATTTGAATGTATCGGTCTTGTGTCCGTGTGGTGCAGCGATACCGTCCTCCATGGCGCTCAGCCACGGTACCAGTGCTTCGGTAACGTGTCCAAAGTCGACTGATAACACTCTGACTTGTATTCAGAGCTAAAGCCACAGTACGTTGCTGGGAACCAGCTTCTATCATTCCCACGGCTCTGAGCATTTCTTCCCTGCTTAAATGACGTCGCCGCTCCATAATAACGTTGGTTTTAATCAGTAGTAGGGAAACAGTAGCACTAATAATGTCTTCAATGCGTTGTATGTTTTTATAGGGAAAATATTGACAGCTGATTTTCATCTTTTACTCGAATTTGATTCACAGTTCCTGATTCAAATTATGAAATGCACCAAAAAGGATCCATATAAATTTATAAAATCCATAAATTTATTACAAAGCCACATCTCAATCTCAAGAAATCCGCATAAAAATGCTTGATCCCTAGACACTTTTGATGTGTGTATAAACAAAGTTGATTTGATATCAAAGGCAGGGTCATAGACCATAGACGATGGAAGTAATAAGTACTACGTACAACGTAGTACTTATTACCTCCATGCCATAGACATTGGACACCACACATTATTTGACAATTCGATCCGCCTGTCATCCATAATGCGCCCGCGACACCGGCTGATGTCAACAAACCAAACAACAACATAAAAATACAAAAAGATAATTGCAGAGAGGAGAGGGGATTGAGGGTAATAGTGTGTTTTTTTTTTTTCAAGTAGAATACTGGTTACTTCTTTTGTTGACAGTACATTCCGTTTTACGACAGATGTTAAAACATCCCTTGAAAGCGTAATTGCAGTGGTTAGGTACTACAAAATCATCATTGTTGACGATCAGACAAAGGTGTAGTACGAGTATTACCTAATGAAAAAAGCTTAGTGCAGAGTCTACGGCCTCGTGGTTAAAACATCAGCCTCTCAATTATGAGTGTGCGGGTTCGATTCCAGATCAGGCAAGTACCAATGTGGACTGCAAGGTAAGCGCAGTGGTTGAGCTATTGACTGTTTAGCTGGGTGTTGTGGGTTCGATTCCCTCACGGAACAAATATTTGTATAACATGCAAGTAGTTGTTTCGGGCCAGGCTGTTAGTGTATGTGAGTTTATACAGTATGTTAAGAAAACCCTGTCCGACCCGTGAAGGTGTTGTTAGGTATCGATAACTGATTCTACTAATGCATACAAAACCGGGCTAAACTAAAAAAAAATCCCCCTAAAAATATAAATATTATTTCGCAAAAAGAAGTAACTTAATAAATATGCGTTAACCACCCTTCGCCTGCCGCCCGGCGGCAGGGCACGCGGCACGTGGTCGCATCGCTATTCGCTCATAATAATACCGGTGTTGTCACTTTTTTAAAAATTACCAAATTTCGGGGAAGTTGGAATTAATTCGCGGGAAAAAAAGATTATTTCAAAATTCATTTCTATTGGTACTATGATGATTACGTAAAATATTATATTATATTTGGTCATGTGTTTACCTAACCTTTATTATGCTTATGGGTCGGACAGGGTTTTCTTAACATACTGTATATTTGTAAACGCACCCATGATACAAGAGAAATTCCTAGTGTGGGGCAACGGTTTTTTTTAAACGTAACTTTCCTAAGTTTTAAGTCAGTTAAGACTGATTATAAGGTGAAGGAAAACATCTTGAGGAAACCTGGACTTTAAATCTGGCCAACCCGCATTGAACAACCGTGGTGATTACGCTCAATTCTTCTCTGTATGAGAAGAGACTTGTGCCCAGCTGTGGGACGATAAAAAGGTTGATGATGAATGAATGATAAATATCACAGAAACAAAGTCCGTTCGTCTCAAGACATTTATTCCGAAATACATCATATTTTAAATATGACAATAAAGTCACTATGTGACAGATCATACACCTAATGGCCAGTAATGTTCTAGAAGAACCAAGCTCCAACAAGTAAAAAGATTTGTAGGTTTTTTTACTGTTCTGTTCAATATCTAGGTCAAACAAAGTTTTATTTCGTTTTCCATTTGGAATTACTCCCGGGCCTCGGAAAGTACGTAAAACCTTTGGTTCCGATCGTGTCGGAATACCGTTGGACTTTGAGAGTGAACTTGTGTTTACGCATACACTTGTGCAATATCTCCGCTGTGGCTGGCCACCATAACTGAAATCGGTCGAAGGTTATTACTAGGGTTCATCGCTAAAGTCGAGCTTATGACTTAATTTATATATTAAGTTAACTGTGGTCGAATTCAAACACTCAAGCGAGCCATAATATCGGCTGCCGGCAGAAGTTAGTACCTATCAGACAAAGTCTTGCCGCCAAGCGATTCGTCGTGTTCCGGCATGATGTCTGGTGAAGCCGTACGGAGGACGGGTCTGAGCAGTTGTGTTGCGATGTGTGCCGGGTACGATGCACCAAAAGTTATTGTGTCGGGAGTTTGGTCCTGGAGTGTCTCCAGATCAATCTCCCTCTGGCACAGCATCGTTGGTCGTGTTGTTGCGTTTAAAATTGCATCACCTCGCTCAACTGCCGTCTTCCTTCCTATTCACTAAGTTTTTTTAAGTGCATCAACGATTGCGTTACTGCTTACTATCAGGCGGGATTGCAGTCAAGCACTAGTTTGTAATTATTAAAAAAAATAAAAATCGAAATTAATGAAAGACGAAATATAGGGGAAATGTATGTTATGTTATGTTTCCTCAAAATGATCGTAAAGAAATTATAGAAAGAGTGGTTATTTTTATTATTACTATATAACTTAAAAAGGTCTCCCCGAAACCTGACAATACAAGACTGCATATGAACACTGTGCAATACTTTCCTTGAGGTGACTCAGTGAGCTGAGAGAGTACCCACTCTAAACACACGGAATCCTCTAATTCTCGCCGGCATTAAATGATACAGGTGGGGTTTCGGCGCGTTAAACGCCGACGTGGTTGCCTCCTCAAGGCCTTCGTCTCCGATCGGAATCGGCTCTCTTACGATCCTATTGTTGGAAATTATCGTGGTAAATGAAAAATACGACGGATATTTCAGCAGATTTATTATAGACCAACGGCGATCACATACTAAAACGTACGAGACATGAACAAACGAAAAGAGGCGTTGACGTTTCTATTTTTGAACAGTGACATATTATTCCTTCAAGGTTTAGGTTGTGTTTACAAACCAGTAATAATCTTTCCAACACTAGCCCTTAAACACAAGCTGAACTATATTTCACAATATAAAAGAAAAACAACAAAGGTATATTTCCTACCTATGGCTCATATCTCACTAATTAACATACATCAGTATTACATATAAGTTACACAGTTAAGTCTATCAAAACAAACTTGCATAAAACATTAGACTCGAACTAAGATATATTATCAGATGTTAGTTTTATTAACTAAAACAAACTCAATAAAATATGTTCAGTTATAAAACCAACAAAAAAAATTAAATCACAGTTAGCATCTGGCTTACAAACTGACTATGTTTTTCTTTACAAAGTGCTTTGGTTAGTACATCCGCTAACATAACTACAGTTGACAAGTATTTAATTTCAACAATACCTTTAGTTACAATCTCCTTAATAAAGTGATGACGTATGTCAATGTGCTTTGTTCTAGAATGAAACATAAAGTTTTTACACAGTTTTATAGCCGACTGATTATCATTATAAATCGTGATTTTAGGCTTGGTACCAAATATTTAAAAAATGAACTGCCTAATGAAGAGCCTGCTCACATGTGTCCGACAACACCATATACTCCGCCTCAGTACTGGACAAAGCAACAGTGCGTTGCTTACGACTCTCCCAAGCGACGACAGACTCACCAACAGTAAAAACAAAGTCTGTGTATAACTTACGGTCTATGTTGTCTGACGCCCAGTCCGCATCGGCATAAGCTGAAATATTCATACCTGTTTTAGAAAAAACAAGATTTAAGTTAATTGTACCTTTCAACTAACGTAGGACTCTTTTGGCAGCCTTCCAGTGGCTTTCGCCAAAGCAATCGTTGAATTGACTGAGATAGCCGACTGCATGACTTATATCTGGCCTCGTACAAACTGCTACATACATTAGCGAACCTATCAAACCTCTGTAGTCGTATGTTACTTCTTGCTTAGGTTCTTTGGCAAGTTTCAGTCCTGTCTCCATGGGTGTTCCAATAGCATTACAATCCTCCATTCGAAACTTCTTCAATATCTTCTGTATGTAGTTCGATTGATTGAGGTAAATTTTATCATCTTTTCTCATAAACTTCATTCCAATTATATGCCGAGCTGGCCCAAGATCAGTGATGTCAAACTCATCCTTTAATTCTTTCTTCATATTATCTTTCCCTGGGAAAATTGGAGAAGAAAATACAATCAGATCGTCTACATATAATGCTATGATCATCATCAATCCATTTTCACTCTTAAAGTAAACACAGGGCTCGGAAATCAAGCGGTTAAATTTCAACTTGTTACATAGAACCTTGGTAATCTTGTCATACCAAGATTTGGATGCCTGTTTAAGTCCATAAACAGCCTTATTGAGCTTATATACCATTTCTTCACTCCCTTTGACCTTGAAAAATTCTGGCTGCTCCATGTATACTGTTTCTTCCAGGTCTCCATTTAGGAACGCTGTTTTCACATCCAGGTGTTCAATGTCTAAGTTATACTCAGCTGCCATTACAAGCAGCATCCTGATTGTTGAGTACCGCACTACCGGTGAAAAGGTATCTTGATAATCTATTCCATATTTTTGTGTATACCCTTTTGCAACCAAACGAGCTTTAAACTTCAATAGCTCACCATCAGCACCATACTTCCTTTTAAAAATCCATTTACATTGAACGGGCTTATGGCTTGGGTCAAGATGTGTCAGAGTCCAACATTTATTTTTAATAAATGAATTATACTCATCAGTCATTGCCATTCTCCAGCTGTCTGAATCTGGTCCATTCAGCGCCTCGGTTGCAGTCCGAGGATCATCAGGGTTACTGTCGACCGGTCCCACAAAATTGGCCTGCAGGGGAGACTCAGAAACTTCTTCATAGGAGGTATCTGACTGCTCTGCCTCAGCTATTGAGTCTTCACCTGGAATATATGTTTCATCCGAACAATTCTCTGTTTCAACACTTAGGTCATCACTCTCAGAGTCATCTATTGTGTATGTGCTGATTCTTTGCTCATTCTGTGATAATTTCATGTCATCAGAAACATCAGAACTCACAGTGGATAACTCTGATTGCTGAATTTCATCTGGATTCAGATTGTTGAAGTCAACAATTATATCCTGACCAACATTTTCATCATGTGACATGTTTTTGTTACAGAATTTATTTTCTAAAAATATAACATTACGAGAATTGACACATTTTGTGGGGTTATCAGGATCAATTAGTCGGTATCCCTTGGACTCTTCATTATAACCTACAAATATGTATGGTTTGCTTTTAAAATCAAGTTTTCTTCTATTCTTCACAATAGAATATGCAACACAACCAAAAATTCTTAAATGGTTTTGATTTACCTTTTTACTAGTCCATTTTTCTTCAGGGGTTACTCCAGTAACAGCTTTCGTAGGACTTCTGTTCTTTAGGTAAACTGCTGTGTTGACCGCCTCGGCCCAGAACTTCATTCCAAGTCCAGCATCTCGCAGCAGACATCTGACCTTCTCCATAACGGTCCTGTTGGCGCGTTCTGCAACACCATTTTTTTTTTTTTTATTTATTTTGATTTACCAACGTTTGATTATATTGATTCTTACAATGATAAACATGTTTTAATTTTGTTGTGGACAGTCTGGTATCGTTTTCTGATGCTTGATTCCACATGTCTTGAGATGTTGCTGAAACTTAGAACTCATATGTTCTCCGCCTCTATCACTTCGAAGTACTTTTAATTTCTTTCCTGTTTCTTTTTCAACAAGGGCTTTAAATAGTTTGAAATATTGAAAAGTCTCATCTTTCGATTTCAAAAAATATATAAACTGCTTCCTTGTGTAATCGTCTATAAAACTGAGAAAATATTTAGCACCACCTAGAGACGGCTGTTGCATAGGACCACAAAGGTCTGTATGAACCAGACCAAGTACCTCTGTAGCTCTACTACACGACCTTTTGGGAAAAGGAAGTCTACTCTGTTTCCCTTCTACACATGAAACACACTGCTGAAAATTAGAATTGTTAAAAGAAATGCCTTTTGCCATACCTTTATGTAGTAGTTGCATACTTCTGGAATTTAGATGGCCGAGACGTCTATGCCACAACTCCTGGGATGATGAGTCGACTACGACATAATAAGTATCACTTATTGTCCTTACGCAGTCTTTCAAATTAATCTGCACTTCCCCTAAGCTCGCGGTTGATAACTTTTCACCGTTTGCTAAGCTGACATCTACGGATTTACTACGGTTGCACTTCACCATCTTTTTTTTCTTTTTCATTACTGCACATATGATTCGTCGCTGCAGAGTCTATGTACCACACATCACTATTAATTTTCACCGAGAGAGCTGTCAGAAGGGCCTTGTTCCTCGCTGACTTCTTCGCTGGTTTTTTCTGTGTCGGTGGGTCATTCCCTTGGTTTTGTACTTTGGCTGTTCCTTTTTTCTTCGGACAGTACCTTATCATATGTCCCCTGGTACCACAACCAAAACACTTAGGTTGCTTCTGTGTGATGAGTGTTCTTCAGTTTTATCTTCCCGTCTTTGGGTTTCCTGTAGTATTTTTTCTGAGATGATATCCGTAGACAGTTTGGTAGTTGAATGCTCAATCGCCATGATAAGTGGGTCGTAGTCATCTGTGAGCCCACTCAGCATGATAACTGCAATGAATTCGTCGTCTAGTGGCGATTCAATCTCATTGAGTTGATGTGAAATCTCTTTTATTTTGTTCAAATAGACTTCCATTGAGCTATTCTCCGACAGCTTAGTACTGAAGAGACTACGCAACAAACCTAGTCTTCTGCTCAGGCCACGTCCCTCATAGGCTTTTTGCAGTATTTTCCACGCTTCATGTGCATTCTTCGCTGCACGAATGTACGGGATTACCGCCGGTGTCACGGAAAGCGCAATGCGAGCCAACGCTTTGTCAACCTTTTTCCTGTCACAATCATTTTTGGGTTCTGCTTCCAGGCAATTCCATAATTCCTCGTGGATAAGCAACATGCGCATTGTGAATTTCCACGTTGAGTAGTTCTCTGCACCTTTCAGTTTCTCAACACCGATTTGCCCGATCGCCGGTGAAGCCATCTTTCTTGGATGCCGGGTCACGCCGCGTCGTGCCCGTAATTATTCCAAGTATGATGAATTTTGCCAAAATATGAGTATTTTTCACTTTTATCAACCACGCTCTGCTACCATGTTGGAAATTATCGTGGTAAATGAAAAATACGACGGATATTTCAGCAGATTTATTATAGACCAACGGCGATCACATACTAAAACGTACGAGACATGAACAAACGAAAAGAGGCGTTGACGTTTCTATTTTTGAACAGTGACATATTATTCCTTCAAGGTTTAGGTTGTGTTTACAAACCAGTAATAATCTTTCCAACACCTATTCGGTAGACTTCACAGCCCATACATATCGCCACCAGACTAGCCCATGGCGAACGAAAGGAATTAATAACTCCAATCTCTCAAAATTATATCAATGTCTGAAGAAGTAGAAGAAAGAACCCTCTTTCTCCCTCTTTATTTGTACCCACAATCATTGTTTAATTGAACGATTCTATTGATATATCTAAATCATCAATTTATGACTTGCTTAAGTACATAATTATGTAATAGTCTCATTAATTATAGACTGTAACTGCCAACAAATTCAGTTCTACTGAATTCCCAAGTTCAAAATGTCTTTCACCCCTGTGCGGCCATCAAACTAAATATCTACGTATTACCTTAAACGTATTTAAGGGATATTTTAACTATGTTTGCTACCAGACGTATTTCAAGCCCAAAATATAATGCAGCGGCCATGAGGCGAACGCTCAAGCAATACGCGTTGACACAGCGATTACATGGAAAACAAATGATTTTTTTTTAATAATTTTAAACTAGCGCTTGACCGCAATCCCGCCTGATGGTAAGCAGTGATGCGGTCGTTGATGGTAAAGCGCGCTAGTTTATTAAGAGCCTATTCGCTCAGAAAAACTGAGCGAATAGGAAGGAAGACGGCAGTTGAGGGAGGTGATGCAATCGTGCATGCAGCACGACCAACGATGCTGCGCCAGAGGGAGATTGATCTGGAGACCCTCCACGACCAAACTCCCAACACAACAACATTAGGCGCATCGTACCCGGCACACATCGCAACACAACTGCTCAGACCCGTCCTCCGTACGGCTTCACCAGACATCATGCCGGAACACGACAAATTGCTTGGCAGCAAGGCTTTGTCTAGTGGGTGGTAACTTCTGCCGGTGTCCGATGTTATGGCCTACCGCCGAGAAAATGAATGAAGTTTTTGAAATGAAAACTACTTTAAAGGGCTTAGTGTACTTTTTGGGATGGCTAAAACTGTTGAACTTGCCTCAGGATACGCGACCTGATCGAAAATTCGAAAGGTGAAGAGGAAATAGATCATCGGCGCAGCGTAGTAGATGAAGTAATATTTCCATCTCTTACTACAGCATGGCGTAAATGTATGTCTGCACGTGCTGATTCTTTTATGCGGAGCCGGCGTAGGACGCTTGCGCGAATGTACCTGTGTGTTTGTACTGTAGTACAAACACACAGGTTGGATGGCAGGCTGTAGCCTGCTACGCGCATTTAGGATACCGAATGATTGAGCGGTAAATGATTGAGCGTATGGAGGAAGGGTCTGAGCTGTTGTGTTGCGATGTGTGCCGGGTACGATGCGCCGAATGTTGTTATGTTGGGAGTTTGGTCGTGGAGGGTCTTCAGATCAATCTCCCTTTGGCGCAGCATCGTTGGTCGTGTTGTTGGGTTTAACATTGCATCACCTCGCTCAACTGCCGTCTTCCTTCCTATTCGCTCAGTTTTTCTAAGTGAATAGGCTCTTAATAAACTAGCGCGCTTTACCATCAACGACCGCATCACTGCTTACCATCAGGTGGGATTGCGGTCAAACGCTAGTTTATAATTATTAAAAATATATATATATGAACGAACAGTGGGAAGCTCAGCTGTTCGTCATGTCAGCACATCAACCAGGTTTGGTTCTTACCAAGCCTGGTTGATGTGCTGACATATATTCAAGCGCGCGTGGGACACAGCGCGCCATAAGAGATGTCAGCACAATGTGACGGGATGCACGAGAAAAGATACCTGCCAGGGTTACGGGTTTTTCGAAAGAGATACCTCAGCCCCTGGCACAACGGCAAATGAAGGAATATTGGTAGGTTTTAATCACTAAAAGTTTGGCACGCCGCTCCAGATCCAGAAAAATCATTTAATGATTTTCTGTCCATAAAAAAGCACTGAATGATTTTTGCGTTTATTGAATTTACTTAACACGTAACGCAAGTCACATCAGTTGAGGCCGTGAACAGGCCCTAAGGGTAGATGATATAAGAGCAACTAAGTTCAATGTGTTTCTTAACTATTTCGATATAAACTTGAAGGTTTGCACCTTCACCTTCTTCTTGATTTAAGGTTAACCCTAAATCAGGTTTATGTTCATAGGCCAGGTGTAGTTTTATGATTAAGGGGCGTATTTTGTAATCAGGTATAAAATGAGCGGATCAGATAGAACCCTAGTGCTCACCTATAATCAAATAATAGTATTCAACTATAATCAAAAACCTATCGAACAATTTTTTGATTTTTTTTTTATTAATTATAAACTAGCGCTTGACCACAATCCCGCCTGATGGTAAGCAGTGATGCGATCGTTGATGGTAAAGCGCGCTAGTTTATTAAGAGCCTATTCACTCAGAAAAACTACGCGAATAGGATGGAAGACGGCAGTTGAGCGAGGTGATGCAATGTTGGGGTGCGTGGCAGAAAACCTCCCCGAGTGCTCAGTGGCCGCTGGTCCTCTTGCTTCCTTGAGGACGAGCAGACGCTGGGCCGATGCACCCTGGGCGTGGGCAACAATGTCTTCGTGAATGTTGTGCAGGAGAAGATTGTTGTCCGCGGCGAATTTCTGCCAGAGCGGAGGAGTCGCTCCCGAGGGCTCTCTATTTGCACTCTGCAGCTGCTCGCCGCATAGTAGGGGCTTATCTGGAGGACAGGTACGTCATCTATCGGGGACGTGACGGCGCTGGTCGACACCAAATGTCGTGCGGTGTTCCACAGGGATCGGTCTTGGGACCGCTCCTGTGGAACATCGGCTACGACTGGGTGCTGAGAGGCGATCTCCCGTCGGGCGCCGACTTGACGTGTTATGCGGACGACACGCTTGTCACTGCCCGGGGGAGCTCGTACAGGGAAGCAACGTTGATAGCCACGGCTGCGGTGTCACAGGTGGTGAACCGCATCCGGCGCCTGGGCCTGGAGGTGGCCCTTGACAAGTCGGAGGCCATGGTTTTCCATGGCCCCCGGCGTGCGTCGGCGCCGGGATCACATATCGTGGTCAGTGGGGCCCGGATAGCTGTCGAGTTCACCATGAAGTACCTGGGAACCTCACTTCCGGCGGCTGGCGCCCAAGCTGATGGGTGCAGCATGCGCGCTGTCAACGTTGCTTCCCAACATGGGTGAAAATAAAAGAAAATCTAAATCGAAAGTCATTTATTCAAATCAAGCTGAAAATCAGCACGTTTCAACGTCGATATTGCATAAGACAATTTCTTTAGCAATATCGACCTTGAAGAAGAAAAGGTGGGATAAACTCCCAAGTAGCACAGCTGTCTATTGAGTTTAAAATTTATACCTGATTTTATACAATACATGTGATTTATATAAATTATCATAAACATAGATTATGGAAAAATAACTTCTATTCTCAGTTGAATACCACCCGGCTCTGTGGTTTTGATTTGCATATTCTGTTAGAGAATTTAACACCCCCCAGCTACCAGTACAGGGACCGAAGGGTTTCGAAAATGAGGCTGGGAAAGACTATTTGCGGAAGACGATGGACAAGCTGTTAAGATGCAGCTTGAGATACATCCAGCAATGGACTGCATTGGTCTGAGTTTATGTAGATAAATAAACAATAACCTTTTTTTTGTTCCACCAAAATAGAGCCCCAGGAGGAGAATAAACGTAGATGGCAGGATTTATTCATGTCCAGTCGTTTGCAAGCGTAGCGTTTTGACGTTGTCATGTACAATGTCCTGCCTGTGTGTTTTCATTTTATGCGACTTTTCATTCAGGGTAAAGGGGACAATTTTTGTTCATCTAACAAGTTTTTGTTTTTAACCGACTGCTGTTACTGTAGTTGTAATAGGGTATTTGACTAAAAAAAACGAATTAGTCCGTCAGTCAGATTCCCAGAAAAATACTAGACACGAGTTTTTTAAAATAAAAATTTACCAATATAAAAGGCATCAAAGACAAGGAGTGACGTCACTGGTCGCTAAAAAGTGTAGCGTGCAGTGACGTCACATGAGTTTTCAACGCACTGTGTCGTCTTAATTTTTTGTTTATATAAAAAAAGAAAAAATACGTGTCTCGTATTTTTTGGAAATCTGACTGACGGACTAATTAGGTTTTTTGGTCAAATACCCTATTATGAATTAAATAACTTAATAAACTTTGAAATTTTGGATATGATTACGCTTTTGCATGGGTTCGTAGGCTCATTGTTATTTGAGTTTTTCATTAGGAAGTCATATAAAAATTATCTTTTTGATACCGTTTTTTCGTACCGTAACGATTCAAAGGATTACTATGACATTTAAAGATGAAATGACCTGGGTTAGGGCATAAATCTGTGTTTACGGATGTGTCTTACGTTCCTGTGATCTCTGGCGTAAGTGAAAGATGGAACCTCAAAGTGGTTTTCAGTCAGAAAGAGCCTGATGTACCTCGCCGCCTGACCCAGGCGGACTTTCATGAGAATTTTCCACCGAAGCAAAAAGAAGCTTTGGTGTAATTAGTATAGTACCAACATAAAATGATAAGTCTATAATATTCCCGCTTCTTGGTCAGAAGAATCCTCTCAGGGAAGGGGGGGGGGGGTGAGTGGGCCGTAATCTGCCACGTGTGGCTTGGTAGATGTCACATGCCTTAAAAATTTTGTTTCCACGTCATGCCGCATACGTGCCAATGATTTTCATAACCGTTTTGAGAGCGATTGTGTTGAAATAACATCATTACCATTGCACAAGAAGTGAAGCGCCTATTCAGAATTGAACCAACAAGTGGTAACTCGCGGCTATTACCAGTTTGACACCACTGCACCACAATTGCTGCCTACTGTGCCCAAAAGAAAATAAAAGAACGGGGAAGATTACCATAGATACGAAAAGAAAAGATGGTTTATTTTCCGAATATTACACAGGCAATGTTTGTTGATCGGTTGGTCAATGGAAAGCAGTGATGACCTACTGGTATCGGGGAACCCCATCAGACGCTTTCATCATCAACCTTTTATCGTCCCACTGCAGGGACAGGTCTCCTCTCATACAAAGAAGGTTTGAGCTTAATCACCATGCTTGCTCAATGCGGGTTGGCGATTTCAGAATTAAAGTCCAGGTTTCCTCAAGATGTTTTCCTTCAACTTATAAAACTTATAATCAGTCATTGGTGTTCAAGGTATACTTAGAAAGTACATATAACTTAGGAAAGTTACATTGGTACTTGACTGACCTGGAATCGAACCTGAACACTCATACTTGAGAGGCTGTTGTTTTAACCACTAGGCCACCACGACTACCAGGCGCTGTACTTTTTGTAAATTATTTCATGACCACTACTCACAAAATGATGAACAAAAGTGTGGAGGCATGAGGAACGGGAGTAAAGTTCACTCTTCCTTCATGGAAAAGGGAGGATCCTCCGACCAGACGGGTGTTATGTCTGGCGGGCACTTACCCAATGGTTGAAATTGGCAAGTTGTGTGTATGCTAATTGCACGGTAAACTCTGATTGCGAGATGTAGAATTCGTGTGACGTCAGTATGACACGTCGTTCATTTTGTGACGTTTGTAGGTACTGCTACAAAAGTGTAGATTGAAAAAAATGGTGTTATATCCGAGAGCCAAAACTTTAAAGACATAATGTCATGATCATCTCAGCGTTATTCCCAGTCGCATCCGATGCTTTTTCAGCTTTGGAGCCTGGGTAAAGTCCAACAATTGTTCTAAGGCCAATGCGAACCATTGCCGTTAGAACAATTGTTGGACTTTTGAGGGCTCCAACTACCCGTAACGACTGCCATTAGATGTTCGTATGGCAACCAGGACCAGCGGCGTACTTACGCGCGGCTACGTGCTTTCCAAGGCACGACCAGACCGGTGCAAATATTCATATTCATGCACACAAATGAAGGATGGAACGCACGCCTCCTTGTGCACCGGCCGCGTTCGCCTCCACTACGCCATGGAGGCTGTCATTTGAAGACATAATGAGACATGTACTGACCTGTACTAGGCCTCCGTGGTAGATTGCGGCCCACTTCCTCTTACCGAGAGGAGCCCTGTGGCCCAGGAGTAGGCTGATTATGTTGTTATGTAAGATCGCAGTCAAAAGTTGGTGTAAAGCAGGGGTGGCCAACCGGCCGATCGCGACTGCTAGTCCAGTCGATCATAGCCAGTCAAAAACTATAAATATTATCAACTACTGCAGCATCATCTGATATCATCTTTAAATCGCTATATCGCGATATTTATCCTCTATTTTAAAATCACTATATCGGGATATTTATCCTCTATTTTTAAATCGCTATATCGCGATATTTATCCTCTATTTTTAAATCGCTATATCGCGATATTTATCCTCTATTTTTAAATCTCTATATCGCTATATTTATCCTCTATTTTTAAATCGCTATATCGCGATATTTATCCTGTATTCTTCCCAGTATACTCGTAGTGTTTCGTTTTCGGCATCCAATGACCAATAAGCGGGAAGCGTGAAAATAAACACCTTTCTCGCTTGACAGACGCTCATGCATTAGATTCTTTAAGGTTGGCAATTTCCAACAACAAACTTGATTATGATATACTTGTGGAAAATGCTCACAGCTCAGGCGCAATGCTCACACTGATATATAGGACCGATATAATGTTGAATAAATTTAAGGCAATGATCTCAAATGTGATACCTATAAACAGAACCTACTAAAAAGAAGCCTTTCGGTGTTCTATAGGATGCATTTTGGGGAGTGCGCGAGGGAGTTGCATGATTTAATTCCCCTATCTCCGTTCCATCATCGGACGACCCGTCGTACGGCGAGTTTTCACCCTTACGTTGTTAACACCACTACGATCCGGACCAAGCGTTTCGTCTCCTCCTTTATACCATCGAGAGACTGGATCAATTAGCCAGCGGTGGTGTTTCCATCGGACTACAATTTAAGTGTCTTCAAGGCTAGAGTGAATAGGCTCTTAATAAACTAGTGCGTTTTACCATCAACGATTGCATCACTGCTTAACATCAGGCGGGATTGCGGTCAAGCGCTAGTTTATAATTTATAAAAAAAAAAAATATTTGTGTATACGCTGTTCATTTATAATTTCAAGAAGTAGGTATGTGTTTGGTAGATCGCACAAGGTTTCCATGGGAAACAGTAGACCTTAGGAATATAAAGATAACTTTATTTGTCAAACATGTGTTTGCATACAAATTGAGCATGCAGGATGTCACAATATGATTTTTTCGTCCGACATATTTCACTCTTAAGGCGTACAAATTTATGAAATTGATATATTAAAAACTAGCTTTCCGCCCGCGACTTCGCCCGCGTTAACTTCGGTTATATCGCGCTTTTTAGATTTCTTTCGGGGATATCAATTTTTTTCGGGATAAAAACCCTACCCTATTATTTAATCCGGACTTCTAACTTTACGTCTGCAAAATTTCAAAGCAATCGGTTCAGGAGTTACGGCGTGAAAGTGGTACAAACAAACTCACTTTCCGATTTATAATCTTAGGATATTTGGTGTACACATACAAATATTCCAGTAATCTCCCTTGGGAACTTGATGTTTTTTTAGGACCAAAAGTAGCCTATGTTACTCTCCATCTTTTCAACTAACTGTATGCCAAAAATCAGGTCGATTGATTGCTTAGCTACGGCGTGAAGGAAGGACAAACAAACAAACAAACACACTTTCACATTTATAATATGAGTATGGAAGTATGGATTACAAAATAAAAACGAATAAACATAATAATCAGAAATTAAGTATGTAATATAAATTAATTATACACTGTGTCAAAATATAAGGATTAATAAATACAAATGTTATTCAAAAAGTCATTTACATTGTAATAACACTTGTCTGTTAATAAACCTCGAATTTTCTTTTCAAACAAATTTACCGACAATGCTTTATATGACTTTGGTACTTTATTATAAATCTTATAGGCCATATAGAAAACGCTTTTTCCCATTAATACCGTCTTTGACGCATGCAAACATAGTTGACTATTGTCACGTCTGTTACAGGGGAATGTGTCAGCTAGTCGTGGAAATAAAACATGAGTCAAGCAAACAAATGTCGCAACTTCAAATATATACAAAGATGGCAATGTTAATATTTTGTGTTTTTAGGGTTCCGTAGCCAAATGGCAAAAACGGAACCCTTGTAGATTCGTCTGTCCGTCCGTATATCACAGCCATTTTTTTCCGAAACTATAAGAGCTATACTGTTGAAACTTGGTAGGTAGATGTATTCTGTGAACCGCATTAAAATTTTGATGCAAAAATAAAAAAAAACATTAAATACTGAGGACTCTCCATGCTTATAACTGAAACTCATTTTTTTTTTCTTCATTCACATACTTGTGGGGTATCTATGAATAGGCCTTTAAAAATGATATCGAGGTTTCTATAATATTTTTTTCTAAACCGAATAGCGTGACAGACTCTTCTAAAGTGGAAAAAAGTTGGTCCCTCCCCCTCTAACTTCTAAAATAAGAAAATGAAAAATCTAAAAAAAAAAACATATGATGTACATTACCATAAAAACTAACATCGAAAATTGTTTTGAACAAGATCTAGTAAATAGTTTTATTTTAATACTTCGTAAATCGTAAACCGCTTATTACTGCGTAATCTTTCATACAAATAATTTAAATCCTTTGATTTCATAAATCAATGGTACGAAACCATTTGTGCGTGACTCCGACACGCACTTGGACGGTTTTTAAATAGTGGCATACAGCTGTCAGTCGATCTTAAATTGAACATCGCACGAATGCATCTCTTTTGGCTTTAACCGCTATTTCATTGTCTGTGGAGTTCCCCCAAAATATAATACCGTAGGCGCAATAACGATGCTACTAAACCATGATACGCTGTTACTAAAGAATCTGTGTTTAACTCTGAGGTTAGTTTATATAAGGCAACGAACTGAGCCGTTTACTTTTGTATTCGATGTGTGACTTCCAGACAATTTAGAGTCAATCATACTACCTAAAAATTAGGTCTACTCAAGTTGGCCACCCCTGGTGTAAAGTAAATATAGATGGGTATTTGACCACTTTATGCAAACCTAGCTGGCGCACCGCCATGTACAATGATAGTGTAGAGAAATGAACATTAGCATTCTAGACGATGTGGTAGTAGCAGTTTGTTTGTATATTTGACTTAGAGTTTTAACACTGGAACTCAGCCAAGACACCGCAAGAGACCAATTTCAACTACTTTCATTCATTTTATTTGATAGATATTATTTGGAGACTTAATCGTTGTTTTTCTCTCAATGTGTTGATTTTTCTGAATGAATTGAAGAACATGCTCACTCAAATGTCTCGTTAGTGTTTTAATACAATTGTTTTAGGGCAAAGCTCTAAAATCTCTCAATACCTACATATATTTGATTCAGGATTTTCTTAGGATCAGGTACGATACTTTCTTTTGCGTGAGCACTAAGTTTTCGTCCGTGGCTTTTCAATATGCATTCATATATTGATAGAAAAAAAAAAACAAAAATAATAACACTGGTCAACAAAATTTTGTAACAAGAAAAGTGCTGGGGCTAATTTTAAATTACCTACCAAACCTTATTTTATATTTAGATCTAGTTTTCGTGTTACAGCTACTACCAACAAAATAAAAAAAAAATAACCATTTTTGTTTTACTTTCGCATTCAGAGAATTTCTTTATTTGAATAGCCTAATGGTTTTTTCTATTTTTAGAGTGAAGTGATTCTTAAATAATGTCAAGAAAGTATAAAATGATCCTGACCAGTTTTGTTACATTTGTGGAGGCATTACTTACAAATCTCAACGAAGCAATTTGACACCATTAGTAAGTAAGTTATATGAACAGTATTTTGGTTTTTCCATCGGACAATAAGTCAAATCGTGGGTTCCACACATCTGTTGTGTTACATGTGTGGGTCTTCTCACTGGATGGTCGAAAAGATCTCGATCTATGCCTTTTGCAATTCCTGTGATTTGAACGGAACCAACGAACCACTCATCTGATTGTTATTTTTGTCTTACTGATACAAAAGGTATTAAAATTAAATTATGTATACCAGCAAATCTATGTTAAATGTTTGTATGAAGTATTTTAATCGTCATCGTCATCATGTCAGCCGAAAGACGTCCACTGCTGTACATAGTCCTCCCCAAGGATTTCCACGACGACTGGTCCTGCGCCTCTCGCATCCAGCGACTTCCCGCGATCTTCACCAGGTCGTCAGTCTACCTCCGCCACTCGAGAACCCGTCCGCTTCATCGTGCATCTATCCTACGGGAAAGTTTTTTAGTTAAATGTTATGTTGTTGATTTGCTACACGTTTTAGTGTATACCTCCTGTAAGTAATCATCATATACAACAGTATTTTGTTTATTAGAAACCTGAATATAGTTTGTTCAGAATAAGCAACTGAATCGATTCCAATCATTTTTACACCATGTTATTTTTCACAAATAAATTTAGAAATTGTTGTAGTGTGGTTACTGAGCGCGCTGCGCTGTTTATGCGTGCGCATGTCCGTGCTCAGCTGACGCCACAGGTCAATGCACCCGGCTCGCCCCCCTGAACGGACGAACGAACGTTATGAGCTTGTTATCCTACTTGGACAACCAAGTAGGATAACAAGCTCATAACATGTGGCTTTACATGAAATCTTTTTGAAATTTTATACATAGATTCTTTACTTAACAATATTGGACACGTGTTTCGGATTTCGCATAAGCAAAAAATATTGTTATTTCTCAAGGGCTTTTTTTGTCGGTACGTCATAACTTCCTTCATACTTTATCAGTATATATAAATGAGGCATCATTTTAAAGATTTTCTGGACCGCTACACGGAAAATTTTACAAATAACTCACATTTCAGTGGTTTTCTCGAAAATTCACGATTGTAAATCAAGGATTTTTCAAATGCCATTACTTCGCATGGATCACCTAGTTGTAATATAAATAAGTAATAAATTAAAACAAGGTAGATAAATTAAAGAGTACAACTGTGACATAAAAAGACATTTCAAGCGGCTGGTATTACGTTTAGTCGGTTAACATAGTCACGTGGATTGTTTTGTTTACCATTAGTTAATTACCTGAAGCAACTGAGTGTAGTAATAGAACCTAGTGTAATAACAGAACCTAGTGTAATAACAGAACCTAGTGCGTTGAAATTTTTCGTCAGGTTTTAACGAAAATAGCTATTTTATACAGTTGACCGCTTTAGGGTTTATTTTGCTATGAAACAGCAGATTACTTTTTGCAACGGAGTAAAATTTCTACGCTAGATCTAACCGTGTAAATCTAATACAAACTATTATTGAATTTTCGTTGACCCAATAACTCCCTTGGTGATAAGCTTTGAGTCCGATCAGACCACACCGCTCTCTGGTGGCAAAGTTTTATATTTTGAAACGAATTCGCGATAGTGTTTGACTGTTTGATTGTTTGGACACTTTTATAGAAACTTGGGGGGCTGTTGTGTGTGTCTATGGCAACAACGATAGGTACCTACAGTCTCCGAAGGAGATAAGTATCCAGTAGAGAAATTGATGGCCTAGCCAAGTCGTGGTGGCCTAGCGAAGTCGTGGTGGCCTAGCGGTTAAAACACCAGCCTCTCAAGTATGAGTGTGCGGGTTCGATTCCAGGTCAGGCAAGTACCAATGTAACTTTTCTAAAGTTATATGTACTTTCTAAGTATATCTTGGACACCAATGACTGAAGGTGAAGGAAAACATCTTGAAGAAACCTGGACTTTATAAGTCTGAAATCGCCATCCCGCATTGAGCAAGCGTGGTGATTACGCCCAATCCTTCTCTGTATGAAAGGAGACCTGTGCCCAGCAGTGGGACGATAAAAAGATTGATGAAGAAGAGAAATTGTGTAACACACTATTAGTTTCAATGAGTTTCATTTTGACAGTTCAAGAATCTTCCTTGCATTGTTCACTTTAATGAACAAACACATTTTTCGAACATATAGAGCAATGGATTATATAAATCCTAGAGTGGTCGCGTCTTTTTGCGAAGCCTTAGTGGGCGCGTGGTTAGCATTTTGCCGCCCGTTTCGGTGCCCTTTCGGTGTTCTATAGGATACATTTTGGGGAGTGTGCGAGGGAATTGCACGATTTAATTCCCCCATCTCCGTTCCACCATCGGACGACCCGTCGTATGGCGAGTTTCCACCCTTATGTTGTTAACACCTCTACGATCCGGACGAAGCGTTTCGCCTCCTCCTTTATACCGCGTACATCGAGGGACTGGAACAATCTGCCGGCGGCGGTGTTTCCGTCGGACTACAATTTGAGTGTCTTCAAGGCTAGAGTGAATAGGCTCTTAATAAACTAGTGCGCTTTACCATCAACGATTGCGTCACTGCTTACCATCAGGCGGGGTTGCAGTCAAACGCTGGTTTCCAAAAAAAAAAATCCTTTTTAGTAAATATGTTGTTTTATGATTACTTATCTGTGTGTTATAAAAATCCTGAGAAAAAAAATACTAAATTGCTCTGTTACAGCAATTTAGTAAAAATTTTGAAAGAAAGAAAATAAGTAATTCTGTATTTTTTTTTCCAATTTTGAAAGTTTTATAGAGTATTATGTACGACAAGGAAAAAGTCGAAATGTTAAGTTTCTTATAGCCTTTGGTCACCAAAAATTTTAAAACGATGTTTAATAAATATGTCTATTTATAATTACTTATTAGAAAAATCCGTATTACAGCAATTTAGTAAAAAAAAATCTCAGGATTTTAATCACACATTAATAACTAATCATAAATCAACATATTACAGAATTATATACAAACTCATTATCCCTAGTGTTATTAATATGAGGGTATCGATCAAATCTAATAGTTGAAGCTTACAACCTCTTGCAGCCCTCCAGGCCGTGTCTGGAGCGGTTTTGCCTCAAAGTAGCTAAAATAAGTATAGAAAGGAACAGAACAAGGGCAGTGCAACCTAGCAATGTGCCGTCAGCAAGAATTGTCAATAGTCATTAGTGGTAAAAGATATAGTATATAGAAATTGTAATCAAGATAAATGTATAATTAATAGTAATAAAAATGACAAAACACAGTAATGTATACAATAATGTAAAATAAGAAAATAAAATATGATGACAAAGTGGGAAAAAAGCAGCCAAAATAACCAAGCCGCAAAACAGCCATAAGCGGGAAAAAGGATTGGCAGTAAATAACTAACAAGATTTCTTGCCACGCAAGAAGAGTAGGGACGGCAACGCCCTCTGATGAAGGGTGTCTATTAAAAAAAAAAACTCTTGCAACACCCTAAAGCATGACAAAACTTGAAACACGTACTCTGCATCATATGATATACTTCCAAGCCACCCCTGTATTGTTTGAAAGAGATACCATGTCTGGTGCACAGGCTAGTGAAGGAAGACTGGTGGTTTGGTTTTAGTCAGTAAAAGTCTGACACGCCTCCCACTCCGTCCTGAGCGGGAGAGATGATTTGATGATTTTCCATCCGCAAAAATAAAATAATATACCTGCTACTATACTCCAATATTCTCTCTCTAGAGCTGAAACATTTCTACGTCAATTTTGTAAGGTAAAGAGTACCAGCGATACAAAGTTTGTTGAAGTATTATCGAACAAATATGTTCGGGGTTGAAAGCTGTTACCTCACATGAAAAATGTGTTCTGAATCGACTCGGTATTGGTGTATGTCGATTAAAGTTCTGAGTAGTTTTTCAGTTTGATTTTCATATCGTTTGACGTCATCACTTGTTTGTATGGGACTGCTTTATTGGATTGCAAAAACCAGCAAGGTAATTTTGTAGCACACTATCAGTAGGGGTAGGGTCTAATTTTGACAGTTCAACAAATGATTGAATGAAATGGAATGGCAAAAGGCTTCAAAATGATTTAAGTTAATTGTAATAGAGTGTTACGCAATTAATAAAAAAAGACAACCTCCGTGGCAAGGAGGCGCGGGTTCGATCCCCTCACAGTGCAAATATTTGTATGGACTGGTTGTGCCTCAGAAAGTACGTTAAGCCGTTGGTGCCGGTGGCAGTTGTTACGGGTAGTTGGAGCCCTTAAAAGTCCAACAATTGGTCTGACTGCAATGGTTCGATATCGCCTTCAGGTTGTGGAGGTCAGATGGCAGTCGCTTCACTGAAAAATAACGTAAAAGTAAAGCGCATTATGGGGATCGAACCTATCTACAATAACCTACAATTAGCTGCTTAGAGTGTTTTGTGCATTTAGTCTTTCACAATTTTGTCTTGGAATTATGAAGAAACACACCGTGAAGAACTCGCCATGTTTATGCAAGTATACTCTTTAGGAATGCAAAACGAATATGAAGGATAATATTAATATATTTATTTGCGAAAAACGGAAAATATCGAAGTTTAGCCAAAATCAGCAGTTCGACTTGTAAAGCGGACCCCAGACTCCAAAGCTGAAAAAGCTACGGATGCGACTGGGATTTACGCTGAGATGATGACGATTTATTTGGGAAAAACATGGTATACAAAGGTGTTACAATATTTTTATATTGTAACACCCACATTGTGAGTTTCAACATGTTTTATTTAAAAATGCAAAATTATGTTGACAATGTGGTTTTGTAGTCCAAAAATTCTTTAACATAAATATTATATAAAAGTCATTTTCATTAGCAAATAATGTTATATAGTGTGACATTTAGTTCAAAATCAAAATCAAAGCATTTATTTCAAATAAACCAGTTACAGGCACTTGAATTGTCAGAAGGTCGGTCAGTCAGTAAGGTGAAGCTAGTCGCCCATTCCAAAGAGTAGGTACCTATGGAGAAGAACGGGCAAGAAACTCCATGGACACTCTTTTAAATTATCAAGCTATTGATACAAATATTTGATTACATCATTCATTTTGAAATCAATCGTGTGAGAACGATGTAGAACTATATTGTACGCTGAGAGCGTCCTTTATGGAAAAAAACAACAATTCAGAAATTAAAATACGCCGTAGCAGCTAAGAGATGACCAGTCCCCTCTGACGGCGTCCGTTCACGAACATGACGTATGGATCAGCATCATTCAGCTCAACCATATTGAAGGGAACCTAATGACCCAACACACACGCCACCACCAGCGAGACATTTGTGTGAGCATGACATACTCTCAACAGCCATATAGCACTATCAAGTCAATAAACGACTAACCCAACAAATAGATGCTTTACAGCAAGTAGATCGTGCTCAGTTCTGTAAGTACATTTGGTAATTTGTTAAATATACATACACACATAGGCCATACTGTTTTTATTATATTTATCACTTCTAGGCAGGTCATCTAGAACTAGCAAACTTGTAGACACTATCATATAATACGTTTATAACCTCTGTAAAAGTGCAAGGTAACAATGTGCATCCTTTAAAACGAGCAGTAGGTAAAGGAATTTAAAAGTTAGAATTTATTCATAGGGAACAATTTCGCTTAATCCAACTAGGCGCTTAATTAAATTGTTCTTGAAGAATAATCTCATCCCTCATATGATGTTTTTGTGCAACATCCACTGAGATATTTGAGAAGTGAGTTTTGATTGCTTAAGACTATAAATTCTAAATTACAAGTCGCATGACAAATAGACTTGTTTTTAATGTTACCAAGTAATGCCCGACATCTATCTCGCCTGATGGTAACCAGTGATGCAATCGTTTTTTTTATGAGCTCATTCACTTTAGCGTTGAAAACACTTATAATCTTATGGGAAGACCGCTGCAGACAAAATTGTTAATGTTGTTGTTGTGTCGGGAGTTTGGTCGGAAAGGGTCTCCACATCAATCTCCCTCTGGCGCAGCATCGTTGGTCGTGTTGTGGCGTTTAACATTGCACCACCTCGCTCAACTGCCGTCTTTTTTCCTATTCCCTAAGTTTGTTAAGTGAATGGGTTTAATAAACTAGCGCGCTTTACCATCAACGATTGCATCACTGCTTACCATCAGGCAGGATTGCAGTCAAGCGCTAGTTTATAATTACTAAAAAAAAATGTAAAGGCAAAAATGTAGTTTCGCTATTTTTTTTTTCTTTGCTAAAGATCGCAAATCTCAGAACTTTTACTCGTCAAAGCTAAATTGTAACTAAAAACTAAATAGGAGGCTATGAAGAAAAATATAGAGGTAGAAGTCAAAATCTTGTTTTAGTCAAAACTTGTGTTTTACTCGGTGGTAGGCCACATCGGCTGCCGGCAGAAGTTACCACCCACCAGACAAAGTCTTGCAGCCAAGCGATTTGCCGTGTTCCGGCATGATATCTGGTGAAGCCGTACGGAGGACGGGTATGAGCAGTTCTGTTGCGATGTGTGCCGGGTATGATGCGCCACGTGTTGTTGTGTCGGAAGTTTGGTCGTGGAGGGTCTCCACATCAATCTCCCTCTAGCGCAGCATCGTTGGTCGTGTTGTTGGGTTTAACATTGTACCACCTCGCTCAACTGCAGTCTTCCTTCCTTTTCACTAAGTTTTTTAAGTGAATGGGTTTAATAAACTAGCGCGCTTTACTATCAACGATTGCATCACTGCTTACCATCAGGCGGGATTGCAATCAAGCGCTAGTTTATAATTATTAAAAAAAAAACCATCCTAATCAGGCCATTTATTCATTTATTTATACATAAAACAATTTATATTGCGTTGATTACACATGCGACCGACAGACAGATATAAAGAATTAAGAATTATTTATTCACATTCTAAGCAAAATTTTAATATAGCGCCAAACAGTTTTAAATATAGGTACATAATATCGAACAATTTACCATATAATGTCAAACAGTTTTCAATTTAATGTCAAACAATGTACAATATAATCTTAAGAGTTTTGAATATCAATTTGATTATTTATGTAAACACAATAAAATTAAAATTAAAACCTGATTACAAAGGTGCTGCTTATTTCATAAGATTTTTTTTAATAGACCTGCAAAAGCAGAAGTAAAACAGAAATGTAGACAATAGTGTGTAGAAGACCAAGGAGAAAAAAGAATGAGACAAGTATAATATATCTAATAATATTAAATATAAACTTAAACATATAATCCAATAATATTTAATATAAAATATTTTTAGATTTATTGTTAAAGATTCTAGATGAAAAAACTACTCATATTTGAGCGACCCTGCCCAGTCAGAGTAATCATGCGGCCATCATGTAACAACTCGTTACTCACTGAGTCAGACTGATCTCACTCACTTGATGATATGTCATGTTCAGTAATGTAATCAAAGCGGTTTGTTCTTTGTTTCCATGAAGCACGATATCAATCGCTGTCCCACTCCGTACCAGATATACCTAAAATTGGGCCATTCCCAGAATCCCAGCTGTATGCTGTTGTTTATGGTTCGATCACTGTAGCTTTCGATGGCCAGTAATACAAAAAGAGGAAAACGAAAACCAACTGATAAAATTAGTTTTTAAACGAGAAAAAAATGTCCGCCGTCATCCTGTATACATATTTTTTATATAATATGTTATTTTTCTTTATTCGAAATGTACAGTTTGTTCAAAACAAGAAACTGAATCAATTCCAATAATTTTTACACCATGTCATATTTTTTCCCAAATTCATTTAGAAATTGTTGCAGTGTGGTTACCGAGTCTACAAGTTCAGTTTACGGTAGATCATTCTCGGTATTCTCGGTGGTAGGCCATAAGATCGGCTGCCAGCAGAAGTTACCACCCACAAGACAAAGTCTTGCTGCCAAGCGATTGGTCGTGTTCCGGCGTGATGTCTGGAGTTACCGTACGGAGGACGGGTCTGAGCAGTTGTGTTGTGAAGCTTGCCGGGTACGATGCGCCAAATGATGTTGTGTCGGGAGTTTGATCATGGTCCATCCAGATCAATTTCGTGTGATCCATCAAGTGTCCATCAAGATCAAAATCAAGTGTTGTTGGGTTTATAAATTTGCATCACCTCGCTCAACTGACGTTTTTCTTTCTATTCACTAAGTTTTTAAAGTGAATGGGTTTAATAAACTAGCGCGCTTTACCATCAACGATTGCTTCACTGCTTACCCTCAGGCGGGATTGCAGTCAAGCACTAGTTTATAATTATTAACAAAAAAAAAAATTTACTTGGCGTGTGCGCAGGCTCACGCACCTGTTGACGTCACAGGTTAACGCACTGCTCGCCCGAGCGGAGCGTTGACCATATTTTTGTTGGGACAACCAGGCAAGAAAACAAGCTCATATCTGTTGATTTTTATGATATATTTTCGAAATTTTGTGCTTAGATTCTTATATAAAATATAAGACACGTGTTTCGGGTGTCGCATATACAAAAAAATAACGTTCTGTGTGACCATGCATAAATATTTACGAGTATATAGTACTTACTATTTCTCTTCGTCTATTTCTTGACACCTGTCAAGTTCGTAAAAACAAATGCGTATTTTGTAAATTTAATCTTTATTTATCTACTTAGACTTTTCTTAACGACGTTGGGGTCGGTATATAGTTGAAAACCATTATTTTGCGTGAAGCGACAGCCTATCTTCTCGTCCGAAATACCGCAGTGTCTTAAGACAAAAGTCTTCGACCTGTGTATGATGCCAGTACGGTATATGGTACTGAGACGTGGTAGCTAACAATGGGCTTTATAAGAAAGCTCCAAGCCAGCCAAAGGGCAATGAGAGGGCTATGCTTGGGGTTTCACTGCGTGATCAAATCAGAAGTGAGGAGGTCCGCAGAAGAACGAAAGTAACCGACATAGTCCGAAGAATTAAAACACTTAAGTAGCAGTGGGCCGGGCATATTGCCCGTAGGACCGATTCCCGATTGGGCCGACGAGTGCTCGAGTGGCGACCACGCACTAGAAGACGTGGGTAGGCCCCCGACATGGTGGACCGACGACCTGGTGAAGGTCGCGGGAAACCGCTGGATGCAGGAGGCGCACGACCTGTCGTCATGAAGACCCTTGGGGCAGGCCTATGTTGAGCAGTGGACGTCTTTTGGCTGCAATGATGATGGAGCCTTTCTGACCTCTTTCTTCACAGTTTTTGCGGGAGATTCATCTTTTAATGTCTACACAGTAAATAGATTAAAAATAGTTTCCATATGAAGGTCGTGTGACATCTGTTGGAAGAGCAGCACAGAACCGCAATGTCGCAATGGCAGTGCTTGAGGGGATGTGTTCTGCAATTAACTACTTTTGGCTGAGAGAATGAGTGTGTATTTGACAGCTATTTGTAACGCTGTCAATTTTGAGAATAGACTTACTTTGATTATATAGCTTACAATATATCTTAAGAAAAGCATTAACAAGCAATGAAAGCGAGATTTATAATTTCTTTTGTAACAGCCAAATCTTGTTTTGTTCAGAGTGATCCTGCTGTGTTCTCATAAATTTTGTGACCTATCAGTTTTGAAACTAGCGGTAGATTTAGCGGGAATAACGTGGAAGTTAAAGATAGTATCTGTCTACAGTACTGCCCATGACAGTGTAACGTGCTAATCACAATGACAGTTTACATATAAAGGCTAGAGCACATTTTGGCTGGCCGCATCACTTATGTTAATTTATTCGAACCATAGTAGTTTATATCTACAAAACGGCACTGGAATGAATACTTTGAAGACACGAACATAGGCGTCGATGCACCATCTTCGACGTAGACACCATGGCTTGTCTGCGCGAAGTGGCGCAACTCTGTGCCACTAGCAAATAGATAAGATAATGATGCAAGGGCAGCAACAACCACCGCATTGGTCACGGCAATAACCACAACCTCAACACATTTTTCCTATATATGCTTTTTTATACTTTTTTATTATACCGTGTGTATTACGCGACTGATTTGATTGTACATAGAGCACTATTATATAGGTGGTTCAAACTAATAATTACATATTTAACTTTTTCTTAGCTAAGTTGGAGCCGGGGTCCATTGTAACCAGATTCTTCTGCAAAACAGTCGTCTGGCAGAAGGAGGCTGCGGAAAGGGAGACGAAGATCACCGGGCGTCGGTGGAGGGCGGATAACGCCCTCTTCCAGCCCCTTTAAACGAGTCCAAGTACGATAGACTCGGGGACATCTGTTGCCCACCGAACATGCAGGATCCGAGGTGGCGGCGCGAAGTGTTCCACTTAGACGTCACGGGGTGAGTCGTATACCTCACTCCCGCCCCTGACTCGAGGAGGCCCACAGTGGCGGGCCAGCCCCAATCGGGGCTTGCGGAAGCAGTGATCGTTTTCCCAACCCCCGGTGTAGTTATAAGATGGAACACCGGGGTGGTTTTTAGTCAGTAAGAGTCTGATAGACCCCGTCGCCTGCCTCAGGGTGGCGGACATCCATGAGGATTTTCAACCCCGGAAACAAAAAAGGGGTCCATGCTAACGAATGCTGGCTGTTCATAATTGTAATCCCATTGCTGTCGGTCTCCGTGGCGCAGCGGTCAACACGCCTGCCTGCGACGTGGGGGCCCCGGGTTCGATCCCCGGTCGGGTCATGATAGAAAACGATCTTTTCCTGATTGGCCTGGGTCTTGGATGTTTATCTATATATGTATCTATTATAAATATAGTATCGTTGAGTTAGTATCCCATAACACAAGTCTCGAACTTACTTTGGGGCTAGCTCAATCTGTGTGATTTGTCCGTATATTTATATTTATTTATTTATTGCTGCCGAATAGCAGTATTTTACATAAATCGAGTGCCTTTCTAACCTCTAAAACCCAGTTACTGGGTAATACGTTACGCATTGGTAAGACTGGTTTTCAGATATTCGGGTTCATGACGTCCACCGCATCCGGAACGGCGGGCAAAATTTAACGAATAACATAGGTCATCGTCATCGAATTCCGCATCGCATCAGCCATTGGTCCGTGGATTGATGACCATTTTTATATTTCAAGACCTCTCCGTGCCTCCGGAAAGCAAGTAACAAATTCAAACCAAAATCAAAAGTCTTTTATTCAAATTAGGCTGAGAATCAGCACTTTTTGAACGCCAATATTACATAAGACAGTCCCCCCAAAACGCCCGCTCTACGCCACTTCCTTGTGCTTTCGCTGGGAAGAAGGAGTGGCAGAACAAACTCCCCGGCAGCCCAGCTGTCTGTTCATTAAAAAAAACACACACACATTGTTAGAAAGATTATTACTGGTTTGTAAACACAACCTAAACCTTGAAGGAATAATATGTCACTGTTCAAAAATAGAAACGTCAACGCCTCTTTTCGATTGTTCATGTCTCGTATGCTAGAGTATGAGATCGCGGTTGACCTATAATAAATCTGCTGAAATATCCGTCGTATTTTTCATTTACCACGATAATTTCCAACACACATGACTTTATACAATACTATGTGGGTACAGTAACTGAAACTGCAGTTTTTGTACTGTATAATAAAATATAAATTTATACGATGCAATGCGGGCCGATGCGACTGTAACGTCTGCTTGCATTTATCCAAGGATCACTTTTTAACTGGAATGGGTTCTTGTTTCCACTTTAAATAATAATCAGATTTAAAACCTACTCTGGATCAAAATCGACAAAACTAGTAGACTCAACTAGCAAGACTTCATGTATTATACGATTTTGTAGGAGCGGGTTTAGAATACATTATTACATTCTAAAAAAATATGTACGTATTATATTGCACTGCAAGAAAATATGTTTTGTATGATATTGTAAGCAAATTCAAAGTAGAAACATCTGAGACCAATAAAATATGTATATACTCGCAAAACGGAAGGAAACCGCCGTATGAATAATAGTGGAAATAGAGAATCTCACCTGCTGTAAAACTACAAAGTACAAAACATGACGCTTAGTTTTCCACAAAGAAAAAAGTGAAGTAATTCTAAGGTTCTCGAGCAATGTGATTCTATAAACACCGACCGGTCTTGTGCCTCCCGCATCCAGCGGCTTTCCGCGACCTTCCCCAGGACGTCAGTCCACCTTGTCGGGGGCCCGCGCTGCGTGTTCCGGTGCGTGGTCATCACGCGAGAACCCGTCGGCCACATTAGGTATCAGTCATACGGGCAATATGCCTGGTCCACTGCCACAACCCTAATACTGCACTGTGTCTTAAGACAAAAGTCTTAAACCAGTGCGTGTTGCCAGTGATGACATATGGAACTATGATGTGGTCGGTAACAATGGACCTTATTAATAAGAATTTATTTATTAACATATACAGTCATAATTACTGGTAACCTTAACCTAATGCAATGGTTGTACCATGTAAATATATTAATATCTATCTATACACACATACAATACAATACAATACAATTTTAAACATATCCATCAAAAAATAAAAATAAACTAGTAGGTACCTACCATGGTACCCAGGTACCTATCATGTGTATGCAACACATGATTACTTACCTAATGCAGTTCAAACACAACAGAATACATGGCCTTTGTGAACACACTAACTGAGCACGAAAATAAAAGGCTCAAGAAAGCTCAAGGTCACTCAAAGAGCAATGGAGAGGACTATGCTTAGGGATTTCACTGTGTGATCAAATCAGAAATGAGAACGAAAGTAATCCACAAAGCCCGAAGAATTGCAATATTTTAAATCGACTGGTTAAGTTTAAATCCAAAACAATACAAGGGCGAGTTTCTCGGTGGTAGGCCATAACATCGGCCGCCGGCAAAAGTTACCACCCACCAGACAAAGCCTTGCCGCCAAGCGATTTGTCGTGTTCCGGCATGATGTCTGGTGAAGCCGTACGGTGGACGGGTCTGAGCAGTTGTGTTGCGATGTGTGCCGGGTACGATGTGCCTAATGTTGTTATGTTGGGAGTTTGGTCGTGGAGGGTCTTCAGATCAATCTCCTTTTGGCACAGCATCGTTGGCCGTGTTGTTGGGTTTAACATTGTATCACCTCGCTCAACTGCTGTCTTCCTTTCTATTCGCTCAGTTTTTCTGAGTGAATAGGCTCTTAATAAACTAGCGCGCTTTACCATCAACTATTGTTATCATCCTGGCAGAAATCCAGCTTCCAAGCTGCTCGGGACATAATGTTGATAGAAAACTCCAATAACCTGAGAATCAAGTCTCGGTATTCAACTTGATCCTCTGATTATTGGATTTTCTTTGCAAAATGTTTCAATATAATGTTTACTACAAGCCTAGGTCGCAAAAGAAAGTTATTATTCTATGAAGATTATATTGAAATACCTATGAAAGGAATGCTTAAATAAACAGGGGACTATACGGGAGGGTACCATTCTTTGTTTAACGTGACTATGGTCATAAAGAGGATATTAGGTTTAGTGTAGGCAGGCATATCTGTGTTACTGTTAGTTCCACTACAAAGCTCAAAAGCCGCCATAATATTGTTCGCAACAAAAGATGAAATATGTATCAGTGTACATATTTGGATATACATATTATTTTTTTAGGTTTGGTGATTGTTTCAAAGGGATACCGTGGCAGAGGCAACTGAAGGAACACTGTTGGGTTGTAGTCAGTAAGTCTGACACGCCCTTTTTTTCTTCTCGCGGCAGAACGGGGAAGAAAAATGAATTGGTGGTTTATTTTTTGACAGTTTGGTGTGGCAGCCATATGATAAAGGCCGCCGTCAAATTTTGTGTGAATTATTTCATCACCACTCCCCTCAAAATGGTGAAAGAAAACATCATGAGGAAACCGGCACTTTTTTATACATAATTAATAAACTAGTGCTTGACCGCAATCCTGCCTGTTGGTAAGCAGTGATGTAATCGTTGATGGTAAAGCGGGCTAGTTTATTAAGAGCGCAATCACTCTAGCCTTGAAGACACTCAAATTATTGTAGTCCGACGGAAACACCGCCGCTGGCATATTATTCCAGTCCCTCGACGTACGCGGTATAAAAGGAGAGGCGAAATGCTTCGCCCGGATTGTAGTGGTGTCAACAATGTAAGGATGGAAACTCGTCATACCACGGGTCGTGCGATGATGGGAAAATGTAAACATGCAATTCACTCGCACACTCTCCAATATGCATCCTATAGAACACCGACAAGCTGGCAACTCTTCGCCTGTGCTCCAAGCTTTGGAGGCCGTTTTGATCTAAATCTGGGTTGCCAATTAGCCTCTTTGTGCACTTCTCCATTGACTCCAAAGTAGCCAGGTGGCATTTTGCAGCGGCACGCATGTTCTGGAACCAAAAAATCGTAAACACGTAACGGATATCAAGGAGCACGTGTCAAAATGATAGCAGGGACGACAAATAAGTCATAAAAAAGTGCTTTTTTCTCACAACTCTAATTTATTCTAATCAATTGACCCTAGTATTGAGTGTGGCTGTTATTATAAGCACCTCGAGTGACGTCATTTGCCGGCAAATTCCGAACGTCATGTGGCGACCACAGTTCTTCTAGTTCTTTAGTATTGGTCAGAGAATTCATATAGTCACAATTATTACAAGCTTATCTATGAACAGTTTACAATAGTTAATTAACAAATCACCTGTCTAATACGTAACTGTAAAATACCATTGCCATACAAATCATCTCAACGAAAATAAATTACAAATCTGTCAAACGAATCGTCTTATCATTTTCTATTGCGGTTTTTAATGGCCGTACCCCAATATTTCGCTGCAAAGGAGAATTTCGGCGTGATAAATGATATACTAGAGGCAAAGGGTGAGAGGTCTGAAATATATTATTTTATAGAGCCATTATTCTATGTAAGCTGAATGTGCTGAAATTTGTGAAAGAATAAAAGTACTTATAAGATTTTCTGTAATGCCAGCCATGTTGGATAGACGGGTCATTATTTAGTGAAACAGTTTGACGATATTTCGTGGCTGGTAGCTAAATTATAACAGACGCACGTTAAGCTACTCTTCATACAATAGGTCTGTGAATGAGACGCATCCTTACATACTGATACCCGTCCTTTTTTATAATTTTAAACTAGTGCTTGACCGCAATTCCGCCTGATGGTAAGCAGTGATGCATTAATGGTAAAGCACGCTAGCTTATTGAGCCTATACTTAAAAAACTTAGTGAATAGGAAGGGAGACGGCAATTGAGCGAGGTAATGTAATGTTAAGCCCAACAACACGACCAACGATGCTAAGCCAGAGGGAGATTGATCTGGAGACCCTCCATGACCAAACTCCCAACACAACATTTGGCGCAAACATCCTCCGTATGGCTTCACCGGACTTTTTCTGGTGGGTGGTAATTTCTGCCGGCAGCCAGTATTAAGGCCTACCACCGAGTCACAGAATGCACGTTAACCCATTGGTTCTGGTTATCATTAATAGATTTTTGACAGTCGTTACGGGTAGTAAGAAGTCCGAAAGTCTGACAGTTGTTATCAGACTTCTTACCAAGGTGTAAAGTTGAATTTGGTTTGATGTCAGACTCGGTCGTAAAAAATTATGGTTTTTTGTACTGCTTTGTGACAAGAACTTTATACACTGCACTTAAGGCTGATTTTAAATTAATGTATATTTATTTTCACTATTTTAGACTGCTTAATAGTTGTCGCCATTTTAATCTTATATCTAGTACAGAAGTGATCGATGATTCTTTCTCAAAGAAGTTAGTGACAGATTTATTTTGGATTGTGATTTTAATTTGTGGCTATAGTGTAAGTGTGGCTTAATTATACGATAAAAGTATAAACAAACCCTTTTTAGATTAGATTTTTAGATCATCACTTTACTACTCTACATTCATCTGTACTTAGGTTTTTATAACCAATAGCATTTTTCAATAACTTTTAGATTTCACAATTGCATTATAAAATTATTTTTAAATATATTAACCTAACTTACATGAGCATATGTAAAATGATGAATATTTCAAAATTCAAATAATCCAATCAATGTATTTCAAAGTAGCACTAAATATTGTGAAGGTTTTGCGAAAGTGATCTCATTTACATTTTCATCAGATACTTTTAGAACAGACCAAAATATATCCATTAATTTCCCCTGTGTACCTTTTTATTATTCTATTTTTTCTTGTTTGTTATAAATAAATAAAATGATTTTTATTTCGGACCAGATAATCCATAGAGTGTTAGTAACATTAAAAATAAAAACAACTTATTATTTAGTGTTAGTACCCACCACCCTTTGTATAAATTGCTTTATAATTGGAGAGCCGAAACTCTCCGATTTCTCCGATTCTTAGGATGCTGTTGGGACTGTCTCTCACTCTCCGCAGAAGTGACGCTGTTTTTTTTGCGCATAATCGCGTAAAATCCGTCGGTACGAGCAAGCGCAAACATTCCCGACGCGCTGCATCGGGGAAGTCCCAACAACATCCTCAAGCCATTGTTGTATTGGACGCGAAGGACATCCAGCGACTTGTTAGTGTAATTCACCCATAGACTACTCGTGTACAGACTCTGGCAGTACGCCTTGAAACGAGTTATTTTAACTAGGTCCGTACACCGAGCAAATCTACGGGCCAACATATTACACCGGACAGCAAGTGCCCTGCGCTCCCTTTCTATGTTGTATATTACCTTGTTATGTGTGTACATAAATGGTAAATAAAAAGAGTTGAAATAAACTACAGTTTGGCCGTCGAGAGAATTCGCGGGCATTTACGCAATACAGTTTAACAGCATTCATTGAGTTATTTAAGTATTGTGCAGATAAATCTTTGGAAGTTATGACACAATGGTTTAGAAATTTGCTTTAAATTTATACAGATTCCTATTAGTAGTCTGTTATTGGTAATTAGGTTGTCGTTCTTAACACCTGTCAGTTTCATATAACGACTTGCATGTTTTATGTATTTGATCTTTATTAGATACAAGAATTTTTACCCTGACCTCAGGAATGCATTCTTTCCCAAGAGAACTGGCGGTCCGGACTATTAGCAGATAAAGGACTTTCATTTTATAAATTTTTACATGTCTGGTGAAGCCGTACGGAGGACGGGTCTTAGCAGTTGTGTTGCGATGTGTGCCGGGTACGATGCGCCAAATGTTCTTGTGTCGGGAGTTTGGTCGTGGAGAGTCTCCAAATCAATCTCCCTCTGGCGCAGCATCGTTGGTTGTGTTGGTCTTGGGTTTAAGATTGCATCAGCTCGCTCAACTGCCGTCATCCTTCCTATTCCTAAGTTTTTTAAGCGAGTAAGCTTAATAAACTTGTGCGCTTTACCATCAACGATTGCATCACTGCTTACCATCAGGCGGGATTGCAGTCAAGCACTAGTTTATAATTATTAAAAAAAAAATACAAAATTGTATGAATTGATAATTCAGTTATAAATATTATGGAGCAACTGCTTAAGGCAATTTACATCGCTGGGTACGAAAGGGTCTCGGTTTGTAATGAATGGTAAATCGAAAACCTTGAAGATCTACTCGTGCGGTGCTATTATTCAACCATGACGCCACGAGGAAATTTTCATACGATGTAATTTAAACCGCAGGCAACACCAATGCAATATACCAACAAATAAAGCTGAGTTTATTTGAAGGTTTAACTCTAGAACTACTTTGACAGCCTCCGTAGCGCAGCGGTAGTGAACGCGGCCGCGCGCAAGGAGGCGCGGGTTCGATCCCCGTGCTGTGCAAATATTTGTATGCATGAATATGAATATTTGCACTGGTCTGGTCGTGCCTCGGAAAGCACGTTAAGCCGTTGGTCCCGGTTGCCATACGAACATCTAATGGCAGTCGATACGAGTTGTTGGAGTCCTCAAAAGTTCAACAATTGGTCTAATTGCAACCCTTTGATATCGCCTTCGGGTTTTGAAGGTCAGACGGCAGTCGCTTCAAGGAAAATATCGAAGTTTAGCCAAAACCAGCAGTTAGACGGATAAAGTGGACCCCAGACTCCAAAGCTGAAAAAGCTTCGGATGCGACTGGCATTAACGCTGAGATGATGATGATCTCTAGAACTACTGAATATTATTTTTCATTTGACAGCTCCTTTGTTCAGAATCAAAATAAAAAGGCATTCCCCCACAAAACGCCCGCCCTTCGCCACTTTCTAAGCACTAGAACTTCGCTGGGAAGAAGTGATAGAAAAAACTCCCCAGCAGCACAGGTTTCTCAGTTCTCAGTCTGTTCATTAAAAAAAAACACATATTAATTATTTATTGTTCATTAAAAAAAAAACACATATTAGTATAATAATGAACACAAGAAAAACATATGGACATATTTACTCAGGTGACATAAGGTAATATAGATTTTATGATTATTTTTGTTATTGCTACTTCTTTCTCTTCTTCGGTCCCTAGAGGTCCACTGCTGTACAAAAGCCTCCCTCAGGGCTTTCCAGAATGACGGATCTTGTGCTGCCTGCATCCATTGGCTTCTTATTTATTGGACTGTCATAATGGTCAAGTGTAGGTAGATATTATTACCTAGACACGCGGTAGCGTGTCGAGCCAAGTTCTATACTTTACTGGTAAAGTTCACCGTACCTAAGAGGTAAAATAAAATGTAGCATAATTTACTTAAAACACTTTAATTTTATTTAGAACGTGTTGACCCCTGCACAGAGTGGCAATCTGACTGTGCGCACGCGCCTGTTACTATGATCTACCGTGAATTGTATTATGGGCTCGGTAACCACACTGCAACAATGTATCGCTATTTATTTCAATTTAATTTTTGCCTTATATTATAATATACCATTTCCATGTGATTATTTGTTTTATCAATGTATAAAATTACAACATGTACCTGAAAGGATATACGAGTATAGGTACTGTTATCGAAGACCGATACCCCACTCTTAGTGAAGACCGGTACCCCACCTCAAAGCTTACTATAAAAGGCGCGGTCTACCCGCGCTCGCCATCCCCTTTTAAAGCCCTGGCTGGAGGCTTTAAATTCATCTAAGACATCCACAGGAAAGTCCGGTTAAGTAGTCACGGCCTCTCAAGGTCAACTACGACTTGCCATTGTCAAAAAAAAAAAAAAGCGCTCGCACTCTTTCTACAAGCGGCACCCGGACCTCTTACATCATGCGAACTCTGTGAGACCTATATTTTCCGTATGAATTGATGGCTGGTTGCTATCGTTTTACATTTTGTGGTGTACTCAGTGATTGTTAATTTGTTCCTATCTTAAATAATAAGTTCTGCTGGTTGTAATTGTAATTCAAATAGATAATACACGAACATTGGAACGTCCTGATTTGTTTTTATTAAATACCACTTCTGATCGCTAACAGTACATACAAAAGTCACGGCTTCTTTGTATAATTTCAAACGGTATTGGAAGAGTTTCAATTTCAAATAATATACTCTAAAAATTGATACCAAAATTTATCAATAAAACAAATTGTTCTAAATACTTCGGAATGCGATTGGAAGTGACGTGCGTTACGCTTGGCGGTCACCACTATCTTAAATAATAACATAATCAGCTTACAATCTTCCTACTCCTGGGACACAGGCCTCCTCTCAGAGAGAGGGAGCGGGCCGTAATCTACCATGCAGGCCAAGTGTGGGTTGGTAGATGTCACATGTCTTCGAAGTCTTGCCTCTAGGATATGCCGGTTTTCTTACGATGTTTTCCTTCACCGTTTTGAGAGCAGTGGTGAAGAAATATTTACACAAAGTAAAGCACCTGACGGGGTTTGAACCGACAACCTACAAATTGCAAGTCGCGGCCGATACCACTAGGCCACCACTATCTTAACAACATGTAAATCATTACAATGCTAGACATACCTAATATGATGCTGTGAAAGTGAAAAATAATACTCCTTTCTTTGAAGTTGTTAATAAAAAGGGCATTATATACAATACAAAGAAATGTTCGGAAAACATAATCCCTCTTGTCAGCCGAGTTCGGTGTTTTCTATTTTATCTTTAATTCTGTGGTACCACGTGTGGCAGAACCATGAATGTTTTGTTATGATTTGTTCAAAAATATAATAATTTATGTTTCTTGGTTATATTTTTTGCAATTCTGAGTAATTAGTATTTTTTGGGGTATCCATTTTTGCATTGTCATTTACCAAGGCTATAATGATAATATCTTGAAATCGCATCTCAGACAACTTTGGTTTTGCCTTGTTTCCAAAGGAAATCCAACGTTCTTTATATTTTGACATAGTGTATGAATCATTTCTGATATAGTCATTAGATTAGAGTGAAATTAATTTGTTGAAAGACAGGGAATTACTCCGTGGTCGACAGGTCTGATTTTTTTTGACAATTATAAATGGGACACTCAGAAAGTTATGCGATAATAAAAAAAAATCCATAGGTACCTATATTTTTATTACATATTTTCAAAGTACTCTCCACCAGCCTCTATACAAAGTTTCATGCGTCTGAACCAGTTTTCGAAACAGTTTTTCCAGTCCGCCGCAGACACCTCGTTTACAGCCTGCTAAAACGCTGACAGCGCATCATCCGGCGATGAAAATTGTATCCCTTTGAGCTGATCGTTTATTTTTGAAAATAAGAAGAAGTCACACGGTGCTAGGCCAGTGCTGTAAGGAGGGTGACCCAGGAGTTTGACCGGTGTGCTGTCCAGGATGTCCCTCGTTTTGATTGCGTTGTGGGCGGGCGCATTGTCGTAGTGAAGCAGTAACCCGCGGAGCCCTGTGTTTGGTAGCTTGTTGCTCACAACAGAGAAAACTTCTGTCTAGCATTTGTATACCATTAAGTGTCAATGCTTCTTTGGTTTGGTAAAGAAATTGTCACTAAGTAGCCAGTCAAACTGAAAGAGCTCGCGATCAAAATCTTACCCTCGCTTCTAGATCGCTTCACTTTGGTAGGCGTTAATTCGTTTTAAATCACCCAACCGTCGACTGGCGCTTCGTTTCTGCATTCATAAATCCAAAATTGATCACCTGAAACGATGATACGTCGAGAAAAGCTTGCTTCAATTTTTTCTATCATCTCATGGCATCATTCCACCCGTGCCTACATCTGAGCATCGGTGAGATTGTGCGGCACCCAGCGTGAAAATATCCTCCGCAATCGAAGATGCACGTGTAGAATCTCGTGAAGTCTTTCTGATCCAATCTGTAGATGATGCTGAATTTCTTGGTATGTAATTCGTCTATTGTCTTGGATCAAACTTTTCACTGCTGCACGTTTTCTTCAGTAATAGCCGTCAAAGTGCGACCATTTCTTTCTTAATCTCCCAAAGTTAGTCGACGTGCTTAAATTCATTATACTACCGATATACGGTTGTGTTAGAAGGACGTACATTAATGAATGCCATTTGAAGTCTATCGTACAATTCGTCTGGTATCAGGCGACATTTGAAATCGTAAAAAATCATAGCGCGAAAATAGTCTCGACGCAAATCCAATTTTCAAAGAGACATGATTATTTTATTTAGCTTGCAAAAAATGTGGAGGGAAGTTTGAATTTGGAACGTACCTATTATTAGTTATAATAGTCATATTTTTTAAATAAATTATAACTGGCCAGTTTCTCATACATAAAAGCTTTTTGTCACAATACTTTCTGAGTGACTGTTAGTGAGTGGTATGTCATCAGATTTGAAAAGGGTCTTTTAGCTCTTCACCAAGTCTTACATAAAACTAAAATGCAGAGGGTTTTGAAACACTATTATTGCTTCATAACAGACTGTTTTATTTGGGTCCATTTCGGGCCCACGTTCGTTTGGAAAAAATTCATCTCCTTTAACAGGAAAAGGAGCAAGCACATTGTACTTTTCGCATCATGAAGCAAAAGTAACAGAAACTTTTCATTGATAAACTGTATAACATAGCGTCTACAGTTCATCAATGAAAAATTGCAAATTATTTGATGTCTGTAGTTGATTGTCTGATTGGTTCTATTTTGCTTACGTAATCACAACCAAATATTTGTATTTTTGGCCACCATAGTAATTTGACATCCTGAATTTTGGTCTGCAACTGGTCACTTTTTTAGTTTTTATTTGCAATTCGTTAGTGTCAGTTGTGCCAACAAAAATCATTATTTTTTCGAGAGAAATCTAGTCCCTATGTTAGCAGAATATTATCATTATAGTCTCTACCTACTAGACAGCAAAAAAAAAAACAGTACAAAAAAAAATATTTTCAAATCCGGGAAAGGCTTGGGTAATAAGTATACTACGGAAAATTAAATAAAATTTTGTTTGTTGAATATAAGTATGTATCTGCTAAGGTAAATATAATTTCGAGAATCCAGTATACCAGGTCAAATTAGATTAGCTAGCTAAATCCCGCATACGTGACGGATATTATTATTTGCTTTCTGTGTATACATTATAAATTCGTTGGGTTCAATATCAGTATCATTTCGTTTCGTCTATTATTCACACATGTGGTGAATTCCCAATATATAAAAATTATGAACAACAAACACAACAGAAAAAATGAAACACAGCTTCTTCAAGTAACTATGATGTCAGTTGTACCTAATTTAGCACGAAAAAAATATTTTATAAGATTATATAAAAAGTATCAAAAAAAAAAAAAAAGAATTAAACAGAAAGTTCTATACAAGTCCAAAAGGCTCGTATATCAGCATGATGTTGCGACAATTTAAAACACAGTCCTCTTCAACACACCGCCTTTTCAACAGGTTCTACGCTTCCTAAATTAAAAAATCCAAATGAAAGTTATTTATGCAGATAAGGCTGAGAATCAGTACTTTTTGTATGTCAAAATTACAAAACACAGTCTCTCTAAAAACGCCCGTTCTTCATCCCTTCCTAGTGCCTTCACTGAATTCACCAGATTCCTGCTGCCTTCACGAGGTTATCGGCGCACCATAAAAATTTACCGGAATCTCTGAAACCCGTCGAAGCCTTGACTACAGACAAAATTAAAAACCCAATCCGTCTTATTACAAAATGAAATCTAACTTTAGTTCTAGCCTTAACCTTTAAGTCAGTGTTTGTATTTCGAACTCTATTTAGATTTATGCAAAGTTCTTAATACTAAAGTAACAACATGCTGTCATTTCTCATATAAAGAACTGCATTTCTATAACGGTCAGATTCATAATTCAATAACGATTTAGATGGTTTAAATCTGGTCTAAACAAAATATTTGTTTTGTTATAAGGGGGATAGTGTCTGTTATAATATAGGTATAAGTGAGTACCATTCTTAGTGATTTTTTTAGAAACTGTGGCGTCAACAGGGATGACGCCACAGTTTCTAAAAATGTCTCTACCGCTAAGCTCAGATGCAGCAAAAATGAATACACCTAATTGTTTTAACGCACATTTTTATTCTTCTTGCTTAACAGTGATCACAAACACAATAAAATAAGCCCTGACATAATTAATTACAGAAATCGTACTTGACAAGATATTCTAGTGAAAAACAATATTTTCATCAAATTCTCGTTAATAATCTGTCTTCACAGCCGCTTGACATTTCTTTTATGAAAAACGAAATGGTATCGTTATTACAAGTTGTTACAATCCATTTCTAACAATTTGCAGGTAACAATATTTAGAGTAACAAACCATAATTTGCTAATTCGTTTTACTATTTCTAATACTCGATTTTAACGATGAACTAATTATTCACTGCTGAAAACGTTTATACATTTATTTAAAACATGCGCCATACTTTTTCGTTTTATCAACAGTAGGTAAAACAACTATGTATTTCTATTAAACAAATATTAATCCAAATCCATTATTAAACTAACGCATGTCGCTTATTAATCATGAAATGAATTTAAAATAGATAACTCTTTTCTTAAACCTCAGTTTGGATAAACCCGGAGGACGGGACTAAGCAGTTGTGTTGCGATGTGTGCCGAGTACGATGCGCCTAATGTTATTTTGTTGAGAGTTTGGTCGTGGAGGGTCTTCAGATCAGTCTCCCTTTGGCGCAGCATCGTTGGTCGTGTTGTTGGGTTTAACATTACATCACCTCGCTCAACTGCCGTCTTCCTTCCTATTCGCTCAGTTTTTCTGAGTGAATAGGCTCTTAATAAACTAGCGCGCTTTACCATCAACGATCGTATCACTGCTTACCATCAGGCGGGATTGCGGTCAAGCGCTAGTTTATAATTATTAAAAAAAAAACCCTCAATTATGGATTGCTAACCGGAAATCCTAACGTGGCTTTCTGCATTGAAAAGAAGTAAACTGACAACAACAAATAAATCTGTATCCAGTCATATTAATTCAAGTTAACTCTTCTGAACTTGAGGTTAATGTTTTAAAAAATTAAGTTAGCCTTGCACTGACATAAATATCCGATCTCAGTGGATGGTCGACTAGAACGTCGTGTATGCAAATAAGATCCAACTAACTCTTGCAACTGATATTTGCATAATCACCGGATGAAATGTAAATATTCGTTGGCCGTTTTCCCTTACTTTTCATATTAAAAATATTACTTTTATGTTTTGATTTTTTTTAATATTTGCTCGTGGACTTTTGGATGGTACAGGTGTAGTTTTGGATGGTGTGGGTTAAAGTTGGTAATAATAAACTTTCGTCTTACGGTGACGTACTTCAGAAAGTTTACTCGCAACCAGGGTTTGAAATATCGGTATTTTTCGGAAACTGGTATCAAAGCCATACTGGTAAGAAAACCTGGTAAAGTATCGGTATTGAACCGGGACCAAACAAATGCTTTAGAAATTAAATCAGTTAGTCCACGATCTCCTCAACGAGTGGTGCAGTCTGAATATATATAGCAACGTCGTCTGTATTGCTGGACGCAGAAGAATGTTGGATCCTGCCAGAGCAGTACTGTACTGATTCCGACAAGGAGACTTCTTCTTCTCCCTCTTCTCTACCACAATGAATAATACATCTTTGCATCTCGTGTCCTTCTCTGGACCCTGCCTTTTCAGAACCTGCTTTGGTTTTGACAGGCTCCGTCTACACCTAAACTTAGACATCGGATAGCAACACTTATTAACACAGCGTCTAGCTGTAAATGATTATATTTTATTCTCAACCCGTATTTTTAGCACGTCCCAACTAAATATATTAGTTCCTATCACGCTAGGAAGAAATGTTTTGAAGTTCAATGTTACGCTATTTGTCGTATTTTTAGGGTTCCGTAGCCAAAAGGCAAAAAACGGAACCCTTATAGATTCGTCATGTCTGTCTGTCCATCTGTCCGTCCGTATGTCACAGCCTTTTTTTCCGAAACTTTAAGAGCATATTGTTGAAACTTGGTAGGTAGATGTATTCTATGAACCGCATTAAGATTTTGATGCAAAATTAAAAAATAATAATAAATATTGGGGGCTCCCCATACTTAGAACTGAAACTATTTTTTTTTTCTTTTCATAAACACATACGTTTGGGGCATCTATAGATAGGTCTTCAAAAATGAAATTGAGGTTTCTTAATTATTTTTTTTTCTAAAGCGAATAGTTTGCGTGACAGACGCTTCTAAAGTGGAAAAAAGTTGGTCCCCCCTAACTTCTTAAATAAGGAAATGAAAATTCTAAAACAAACGTATGATGTACATTACTATAAAAACTACCAACGAAAATTGTTTTTAACGAGATCTACTAAGTAGTTTTTTTAATACCTCCTAAATCGTAAACCGCTTATTACCGCGTAATCTTTCATACAAATATCTTAAATCCTTTAATTTCATATATCAATCGTACGGAACCCTTTGTGCGTGGGTTCGACACGTACTTGGCCGGTTTTTTTATTTATTTGAAGGACGAGATGGAATATTTTCAAAGGAAATAAAAAAAAGTGTAGTTCTGAACACGTACCCTATTTCAAATTAAATATATTTTTCACGGATAACGATATCATCTTAATAAAAGTTGTTCATTTGATTTATGAAGTAGTGCGGCAAACGCTGTGACGTTAATTTATAATGGCGGCACTTCAACATAGTCATTTTGGAAAATGAGGATTGTCAAACAGTCTCTTCGCATTGAGACGCAGACCAGGGCACTTCTCAGGGCGAAACTGCCGGTTTGCCTATTTAAATTGTGATTGCCAAGGTTTTAGGGTATATTTACACTTTGTGATTTAATTCAAAACTACACCTATGACCTACCATTACCACCACACCAAGGTGCTGACAACCCTAATGTTCCACCGACACTGACGTCGTCATTTATAAATTTTATTTCAATGATATTTAAGTTGATTTCAGAGAGATTAGTACTTCTGAAAACAGTTAAAATACGTTTGAAACTGTGCAAGATCATAAAATTGTACACAGCGTAAATTGATCTTTATTATATATGAATTAAAGGCATAATTGATATAGGAAATAAAGTTATTTTTATCAACTTCTATTCAAATCTACACTTAATATTATGAAGAGGAAAACTTTGTTTGTTTGTTTGGTTGTAATGAATAGGCGTAAAAACTACTGGACCATTTTCAAAAGTTCTTTCGCCATTCGAAAGCTACATTATCCACAATTAACATAGGCTAAATTTTATTTTGGACAAAAATAGCGTTCCGTAAGATATTTGGGTTTTTTGAACACAAGGTGGAACAATCAACCAGAAAAGTTATTTATCTTGCGTACGCTGCTTAAACTATAAAATATAGAACCATAAAATGTTCTAATTAATTGTAGATCTTGTGAATATCTACAAAATATATGTCTTGTGATTTATAATAAACTGTGTGCACACCAAAAATCAACGAGTCTCATTCCCAACTTCTGGCAGGCTCCCCAGCATCGCACCTAAAAATATACAGTCCACTAGGCACACGCTATGCACGGCCATCTTGTCCCGTACATCTGGTGGTCTACGAACTCAGAATCTGAAGCTTGGAGGTAAATGGTTGCCACCTTTAGTACCTTAATCAGGGAGATATACCTTTAGAGTATCAAAGGCATCAATCTATCATATAATTGTTTCTGATTCCTAATATATTGCTATCCTAAATACAGTCCACTAGAATCTTATTTGAAATCTTTCGTGGCCGACATGTGCCGACTTCAAATAAATTGGGAAGTTTGGCTAGTCTGAAAAAAACATTAAGTTATCAAGGTTTCATTTCCCAAAGGGATAAACAATGGTGTAAAGTAGGGAAGTAAATCCAAATTTTTCCCGTTATAAGTAAAAACTGGGGCAAAAGTTGTGTCATAATGTAAAATGGTTGCCATTTGGTTGTGAGTGAAAAGAATTGAGTTGTATTTTCACGAAAAATTTCAATCATTCGTTTTGGGCGTGGATAGGAAATCATCAAACGATCTCTCCCGATCTGGGCGGAGCGGAAGGGCGTGCCAGAGTCTTACTGACTACAATCCACCTTCCTTTACCTTTGCGTCAGGGCCACGGTTTCTCTTTCAAACAACCCACAGTCCTGGCCCAGGTATCGGTCTTCGTGGACCCCGTCACAATGTGCTGACATCTCTTTGAGAAGCGCGTGAAACAAAGCGCGCCGTCGACCCGGGCCTGGTCCTTACTGCAAGCCCGCGCGTACGGTGGCCTGAAGTTCGATGTTGTCTCCCGATCAGGGTCTCTCTCTCCCTCTGCGGCGGCTAGAGGCGTGAGGACAGTGAGATTGATTGGTGATTGATGACGTTGGATAGTTATGCTAGTTGCTCACTATTACTATCAAATTGTTTTATTATATATAGTTAGTTTATTGCTAATCTATTACTCTGTCATGTGTTGGAAAAATGTGTTTGTTTGATAACGTAAACAACGCGATGAGTGTTGTTGAATTGTCAAAACAAAACGCAATCCTACTGATAGTGTTTTACGCAATAACTCTGCTGGTCCGCTAGACCAGGGCCGAAATTAGTGTTTCAAAATCTCCATTATAATATCATATAATATCATCTTCATCCCAGCGTTAATCCCAGTCGCATCCGAAGCTTTTTCAGCTTTGGAGTCTGGGGGCCGCTTTACCAGTCTAACTGCTGATTTTGGCTAAACTTTGATATTCCCTCCACAACCCGAAGGGGATATCGAAGCATTACAGCTAGACCAATTGTTGAACTTTCGAAGGCTTTAACAACCCGTAACGACTGCCATTAGATGTTCGTATGGCAACCGGGACCAACAGCTTAACATGCTTTCCGAGGCACGACCAGACCAGTACAAATATTCATATTCTTGTATACAAATATTTGCACTCCACACCCCTCTCCATTCCCTCAGAACAGCAACATTCTCGCTGAAAGTGCTCCAATAGTTGCTGTTCTGAGGGGGGAGGTGTTGCGTGCTCTGCCTACACCAAATCTGCTGCATAGCGACATGATTGCTATTTACGTCAATCGGATGTTTCCACATAAAACTGCAACCACCGCACTCTGCTGACACGACGCCTCGTGTCTTCGAGCACCTACTCTTGTCACGCTGACGCCGCAGCCCATTTTACTCAATTTTGCAATCGACTATCAAATTGTAATTAACAAATGAATAATAAAATTTCGACACTTCGGTACTAGCATCGTCCAAGTTTAGACAAGATTTAGCCTAAGTTAATATTGTAATTTTCGGATAATTAAATCATTATTCAAGTAATTTCGGTTTTTTTAAGTCCTTCGGCTGTAACTTCCATAATTCACAATACACACAACAATTATTGTTTCATTGAATTGTTATTGTTTTTTTAACTGTCACCAACTTATGTGATGTCAATATTCTGCCGTTCGTAAAAAAAAATCAGATATTCCTATCATTTATCCCTACCTTTACCAGTGATCACATTTAGAAGATGGCTGCGATGGACGAGATGTAGGAGGTGGAGGACTCGGTGGCGTAGCGTAAGGCCCCTGTCCAGAAAGGGACTGCTATAGGCTGAGTTGATTGATGGCACATTTAAATTATACATCAGAGCGGTTAATGGAAGTGCTTAAGTGCAGTTCGCGGAAGTGCGATTGAAATCAGTGTTCTACACAAAATACCCTATTATGTTTGCTCCATCTTGTACTATCAAAAATACACAGAATTTGTCGTTGAGAAATTGACAGATACTCCTAATGGAAAACTCTATCGTCCGCTGCACGTGCTTCAATTGAACACGTTCACTATATTTCCTGTGGTAATGTTGCTTTGCTCGACACGTGTGCATCTGCATTTGCCGACACGTGTTGTGCATCGGTAGCATACAGTGGTAATTGGTATGGAAGGACAGCGTAGGAAGAATGAATCTTTTGGGTAATTCTGTATTACAATTTGCTTATAATTATTCAAACATTTAAATTTCGTGAAAAAGCTGTTCTCCGAGGTTTCTTCGGAAGCCCTCGCTGAGCAGTGTCAGTTTTTGAGCTTTTCTGTCGGGTTTCTATTTACATACATTAATTTTGTAATTTTGCCTCCAGAGCCCTCCCAGAGGTACCCTCTCCCTCGCGGAGAGGGGGACCTCCTCTGAAACTCCTGCCTTTTGTAACGCTGTGTTTCTGCTGCTGTGCCCTGCCCGACGGACTGCTCTACCTCTTTTTTTTTTAATGTTTATTTTTGTTCTCACCTCACCCACCTCACTATTCATTATCATTTTTTTTATATTTTTAACTTTATTTTTATATAATTTTATTAAATTCTTTGTTAACCCTCTCCTTTTCCTTTTTCTTTACTGTCTAACATGACAACCCTCCATGACGAAACTCCCGACACAACAACGTTTGGCGCATCGTACCCGGCACACATCGCAACATAACTGCTCAGACCCATCCTCCGTGAGCCTTCACCAGACTTCATACCTGCACATGACGAATCGCTTGGCGGCAAGACTTTGTTTGGTGGATGGTAACTTCTGCCGGCAGCCGATATTATGGCCAAGAAATCTCCTTTATAATTTAGCATTACTCATTCTTTTATTTTATTTATATTCACCATTTTATTATATTCTGGTTTATTTTGTTACCGTAAATAGGCATTTTAATTTAATTTAATACGCGTTCTGTTTGATGATTATATTTTCTTACGTTATATAATGTGGACTTATACCTCTGTCGTGATGGCCTCATGGTTAAAACACCAGCCTCTCAAGTATGAGTGCGCGAGTTGGATTCCAGGTCAGGCAAGTACCAATGTAACTTTTCTAAAGTTATATGTACTTTCTAAGTATATCTAGGACACCAATGACTGAAGATGAAGGAAAACATCTTGAGGAAACCTGGACTTTAAGTCTGAAATCGATAACCCGCATTGACCAAGCGTGGTGATTACGCTCAATCCTTCTCTGTATGAGAGGAGACCTGTGCCCAGCAGTGGGACGACAAAAAGGTTGTTGATAATGATGATGATGATACCTCTGTCTAACCATTACCTACTGTTTAATATAGGAATGATGTTATGTTAAAAGTAATTTAAATTACATTGGTACAATGGGTACGATTCTCATTTTCACATATTAAACTATTTTTATGTTCAGTGTATCTTTTCCTTTCTATTTCATTAAGAAAAGGATAGAAGAAAGTTTTTTTTTTTTTTACTTCTGTCGAATAAAGATACTCCATAGACAGTTTAGACGCGATCAAAATACGTCGACTCACTTCAGGTGCACACTCATTTGACAGGACTATACTTATGTTTATCTTCTATAATTTTCTAAACAAAATAGAAAGAAATAGATGCACTATACTAGAATTAAATTTAGTTTGTAAACAAGGGCATCGCAACCATAGATATTACAACTGTAATAAATCTGACAGGACTAAATGCCAAAAAATCCTGAACTAAACACAAATCTTACTCACCCTCAAACACTATGGACCCACGACATTCTTCAGTCCTAGTATTGGAAAACAAATTTACTGACACAGGACATAAATTGCCTCTACCATCCATCAATTAGATCGAGCTAAGCATGCATTATATTGGCAATGGTAGACTTATGACGCGTGTAGAACAGGACACACTATTTTGGCAAACATGCCTAGTTTGGGACCCGCTGTTAATTCGATCAAAACTCAGTACATATAGTTTAATAAATAAATTGTAAGATTTCAAAACATTTCATATTTTTTCAGTCTCTGCATAATCTTACTCAAGAAGCCAATTCATCAATAATGATGAATTTCCTGTATTTTGGTATTGGTAGACATAAAAAAGTACGTTAATTTGTATTAAAAATGGAAAACGCAGAGGAAAATACATAATTATATTTAGCACATACTAAAAGATACACAGTATAACCGTATCTTATACCTTTAAACGAGCAATTCTTGTATATATATATATAATTGGAATCTCGGAAACGGCTCCTACGATTTTCATGAAATTTTGTGTGCAGGGGGCTTCGGGGACGATAAGTCGATCTAGCTAGGTTTAATTTTCAAAAAATGTCTTTTTTCCATGTTTTGAGGCACTGAACAATTGCTAAACTTCTCATAAGAAGCTAAATTTCGCCGCTGTTCTTAATGATACGAATAGCTGAGGGGCTTCGGCCTCTGATTCGGAGCTCGTAGATTTCGGGTTCAAATCCCTGACGATATAGTGTTTAATCCTTTTTTTTTTTTTTTTTGAAGTTTACAAAAAAAGAATGATGGCGTTGTCTAATGCTTTTTTTTATTTGATAAAAAATTTATTTATTTAATTTTATTTTTTTTTCTTTTTTTTTATATAATTGGAAACGGCGTCAACGAATTTTCTTTTTCGTTTATTAAATCAATGGAAGAAATTTTGTTTTGCCTAATTTGTGGAGATGCAAGGTACCAGTGTCGTACAAAAGTGTAGGAGAAGTCGAAACAATGAAGCTCATTCATTTTAAAGATCAGCCTGAAGGAGCAGTCGAATTTACAACAGAATTTCTCAACAGCTATTACAGCAGAATTGCTAACATTGTGATACCTTGCACCTCCTCAAAGTAGGCAATATAAAATTCATCCATTTAATATGATTTAATAATGATGAAGTACCTGGGCGACCGAGCTTTGCTCGGCATCTTTTTAGTTATTATTATTAATTTATTTACATCAGACAATTGTCCATGGTTTTCATAAAAACACATACACAAAATACATTTAAATTATTTATGAACTTATTATAAATATACATATAACATTCCAAAATAAAATTAAATTAAATTAAACTGATAATTAATATAGTACTTTGATTTGATATAGATGCCGTTTACATTCATGGTACACGAAGCCAATGTTTGGTTTGAGGTTAGACCTAGAAAATTGCTTTTAAAATATCATGTGTCTTTTTTTATACGAAAATGCCAAAAAGAATATTAAAAAAATCGCTTACGAACAATTTAACTCTACGAAGCCGTGACTCATCTCAAGAAGCAGAAGAAAACCTCCATGATAACAATCTGATTTTCGCTTGTCCCACACGTGTTTGTCAGACTTTGCACAGTGAGGACCCAATTGAAGAAGAACTTGATAAAAATCATCAGGTTTCCGCTCATCCCACACGTGCTGCTAAAGTAAGATGCTTGCAAAACTTGACTAACATTTTAAGGACAGAAAGGTCTTATGATTTAGATGTTTCACGAGAGCGTGCAGCACAACGTGTGGCCGCCGAAAATGATGAACAACGGGAGCGACGTCTGCAAGATATGCGGCAACGTGCGTCAGAACGTAAAATGTTTTTTTTATTTTTTTTTTAATAATTATAATCTAGCGCTTGACCGCAATCCCGCCTGATGGTAAGCAGTGATGCGATCGTTGATGGTAAAGCGCGCTAGGTTATTAAGAGCCTATTCACTCCGAAAAACTGAGCGAATAGGAAGGAAGACGGCAGTTGAGCGAGGTGATGCAATGTTAAACCCAACAGCACGACCAACAATGCTGCGCCAAAGGGAGATTCATTTGGAGAACCTCCACGACAAAACTGCCAACACAAAAACATTTGGCGCAATAATATTTTTTATTATTATGTCGGTATGATCGAAAAACATTAGTCAAAAAATATCATTTAAAAAATGTATTTTTTGTTTTGAAAATATAGAGACACGCGATGTACCTAACAAAAAAAAAGTTGCCGAGCAATGCTCGGTCGCCCGGTACTGTAATTATAATACATACAAGAAATAAAAACATGTAAATTAAAATCAAAGTTCAGAGTACCTACTGAAATAGGCAGACTATCAGCACTTTTTGAATGTCTAAATCACAAGAGATATTCCGTCATACTTCCCCTTGACCACCTTGAAAAAATGGAGCAAAAAAACTGCCCAGAACTCCAGCAGCAAAGGAGTTAATTTGATTAGGCACAATACTAGGCATGTAAGTAATTAAATTATTTACCATAAAATGTGGCCACGCCAATACGTATGCACAGCAAAAAAAAATACCGCACTCGGGGATTGCCATGGTAAAGCGAGCATTTTCGATCAACGTATGCAATTATAATTTTTTAAATATTTTTTGTTTATGCAGTTTTTTTTTCCTTTCTATATACTGTATGTTAAGAAAACCCTGTCCGACCCATAAGGATAATAAAGGTTAGGTAAACACATGACCAAATATAATATATAATTTTACGTAATCATCATAGTACCATACCAATACAAATGAATTTTGAAATAATCTTTTTTTCCCGCGAATTAATTCCAACTTCCCCGAAATTTGGTAATTTTTAGAAAAGTGACAACACCAGTATTATTATGAGCGAATAGCGATGCGACCACGTGCCGCGTGCCCTGCCGCCCGCCGCCCGCGGAAGGGTGCTTAACGCACATTTATTAAGTTACCTCTTTTTGCGAAATAATATTTATTTTTTAGGGGAATTTTTTTAAGTTTAGCCTGGTTTTGTATCCATTAGTATAATCAGTTATCGATACCTAACAACACCTTCACGGGTTGGACAGGGTTTTCTTAACATACTGTATTAATTCAAGTTACACTTTTTGAGTAGACATGGCCAAAAAGCCAGTTATCTTATCTAGCATCGTATCTAAAAGAGATACCATCAGTTATGAGCAATTAACAGCTAGTCTATACGTCAACTTCTAGTCGCACGCACACAAACAGCGTGCCGAAGTCTGCTGAACTGAAATGACGTTAGACGATGCACGACTTTCAACACCGCACCGCAGTGCCGGTCGGGTTGTGGTGTTAGGTTTTATTTTCGTTACGGAATTTCTTGTTTCGATCGCCACGCTCAAAACCCGCAATAAAATCTATGCACTAGCTTAAAATAAAAAATAAAAATTTAATATAGAACTTACTATCTAAATAAAAGTCTCCAGGCATAAAGGCTCTAGTTGTAAAAGTGAGTTTGGTGAAATTCACCTTTAAGAGAGTTAGCTCATTGAGCTAACAGCCGACGTAATGGTGCAAAATGAGTAGCATTAATTTTAGGAATAATATCAACATTTATTATTACTGTACGCGTCTTTTGTTAATACTGGTATTATAAGAATGGGGGAGCTGTATTACGAAGTGTTAATGCCATCATGATTCAAGCCTAAAAAAGGGATGGTAATATTGGTGCTGTCTCGCTCTTACATTGCAGTCACAATAGTAATAAAAAGTAAATAAATAAATAAATTAAAGCTATAGTACTGGCACTTAGTGGTCCTTTTAAAACCAAAAATTGGTCCTTTGTATCGGTTCTTAATCCATGCGACATTGTAGCGACGACATAAATTGTCCTGTTATCGCTTTCCGGCCCACTTGACGGCAAGCGCGATCGTTACGCGAACAATTGCGGTTGGACGGGAGCGTTAGTGGCCATTTTATTGCAGCCTCACTATAGTCTGTTAGTTCCAAGGCGTTATCTAGTTTTATGTCAGTACCTATGTGATAATCTCAATCAAAGTAAAAGTTGTTCCATAGGACGCATTTTGGAGAGTGTACGCGGGAATTGCATGACTTAATTCCCCTATTTCCATTCTATCATCGGACGACCTGTTATACGGTGAGTATCCACCCTGACGTTGTTGACACCACTACGATTCGGACGAAGCGTTTCGCCTCGTCTTTTTTGCCACATACATCAAGTGACTAGAACAATTTGCCAGCGGCGGTGTTTCTGTCTGACTACATTTTAAATGTCTTCAAGGTTAGAGTGATTAGGCTCTTAATAAACTAGCGCGCAGCATTGCATACCCTCAGGCGGGATTACGATCAAGCACTAGTTTATAATTACATAATATATATATATATATATATATATATATATATATATATATATACTATTGTACTACATTATGTCAATTCTGAGACGTGACATATGAGACGTGGTCGCTAACAATGGGACTTATAAGAAGGCTCAAAGTCACTCAAAGGGCAATGGAGAAGGCTATGCTTGGGGTTTCACTGCGCGGTCGAATCAGGAATGAGGAGATCCGCAGAAGAACGAGAGTAGCCGACATAGCCCGAAGAATTGCAACACTAAAGTGGCAGTGGGCTGGACACATCGCCCGTAGGACCGATGCCCGATGGGGCCGAGGGGTTCTCGAGTGGCGACCACACACCGGAAGATGTAGCGTGGGTAGGCCCCCGACAAGGTAGACCGACGACCTGGTGAAGGTCGCGGGAAACCGCTGGATGCGGGAGGCGAAAGACCGATCGTCGTGGAGAACCTTGGGGGAGGCCTTGTCCAGCAGTGGACGTCTTTCGGCTGAAATGATGATGATGATGTCAATTATTACACAACTGGCTATAAATGTAATAAGTATAGAGTTATATGATAAACTAATGCACAGGATGTAATCAATTGATAAGCTCCTTATCTTCGATATTTCTTATAGTCTTCATAGTCCACAGATCAAAGGAAGTAAACGTTTTTCCTACCAAAATTTACCCTAAATTTCATTACACCATAAACTGTTATCACTGAAACCTTGTATAAACGCTTAAAATTTTCCAGAACATTCATCAAACGGACATAGTCCTTAAAGCAAACCGTCCATGCAATTTCAAACCTTATATCCCTTAAAAATATGGTTCATTAAGACTTGTAGAAAATATTATTGTAACAAAAGACAATCGAAAAGCGCCCGCTGAAACGCTGATAAAATATAATATGAAGCTGCCTGTAACAACAAGTAGTTTAGATATAAAGAGAAATTAAATTAAATACAATATTGAGTTATAAAGTTTTATTCTTAACTAGCGACCCGCCCCGGGTTCGCACGTGGACAAATGATATAGGTACCTAAGCCTTCCTCAAGAAACGGTGACTCTTCAATAAAAATAATGTCTACTGTGCCGCCCGTCAGCTAATATCTGACTATGCAAGATACATCGAGCTTATTGTCCATGGATAGCTAGTACCACCATTTTCAAACAGAATGAAAGCCTACTGGGGTAGCAAGTTTGTTCGAAATAATGGCCCACGCTCCGGCCCACTCCCTCCGCGGTTTTGGCAGAGAAACACTCTAATACCTAGCAGGCGGCCGGCACGGGCGGAAGCGGCACGCGGATTTTTTCTGGTGTTTAGTTTTGAATAAATCATGATAACTCCTGAATGAAACATCCAATACCAATAATTCAAAAACCGATCTACTTAAATTACCTTTGATATGACGTAATTTATTTGGATAAGGATTAATGGTAAGGAACAAATAGTGGGCTCCGATTTCGACTGGCATTTTAATTAAATTTTCAAACATAAAACTGTAGTCATAATGAAGAAACTATAGTAGGTAGACATATAGTGTTGCAGACTTTTTATAGGCATTTTTAAGGTCTGTAATACTCTCTAATTTTCTCTCTAATTTTTCCATTACACCCACCCTTATACAAACACACACACACAAACGCGCGCACGCTTACACATACACATACACACTCGTAGCGTTGGAATAGCGTAGATCGACTCAGTCCACTATTGTATAAATCTTCCTCGACTTCGTTCGCGTGGAGATAGTTATACTCCGCTGGTATTGGTCGCGTGATGCGTTTGCAGCGATTGCAGCGTGATGTTATATAGCCTATAGCCTTCCTGGTTTAATGGGTTATCTAATGCAAAAAGAATTTTTCAAATCGGACCCGTAGTTCCTGAGATTAGCGCGTTCAAACAAAGAAACAAACAAACTATTCTTCTTGTATATCACTATAGATAATTAAAGCGCTGAATCGCTGTCACATAAGATATAGGCTACCGTCTAGTTAGAGGGACAAAGTTTTCCCTTATGGTGTACAGATCAATAGGGATATATCCAAGGTATGAAAATCAAAAAAATAATTAGTCCGACTTGTAGATAATAAAAAAAAAATAAGACCCGTATTTTTCATTTTGTCGAAATTACCAAAAACTACTGAGATATAGCGTATTAAAGTTACGGAGTGGGGGCTAATTACGGCACGCCGTTGTATATTTTGTAACACGGCGTGACGTCATGCGACATTTCAAATTAATATATCTTCCTAAGTATTTGAATGAGAGAAAAAATAAAAAATACGTGTTCAATATTTTTTATAAATCTATTTGATGGACATTAAATTATTTTTTAGGATACAACCCAATTCTTGGCATCTATTTCATTGCATTTCTTTTCTGCTCTACAGTGATTCTAGGGCAGCGGTGGTCTAGTGGTAACTACAAACACATACGAGTAAATCCAAAAATTTTTGGGATGCAATAAAGTTAAATTATTTACGAATTTAGTACCCATCAGCAGCAACGATTGCATCACTGCTTACAATCAGTGGGATCAAGATGAAGCGCAAGATTACAAAAAAATATAAAATTATAGATGATACATTCTTTACTATCCCTTCGGCTAAAACAGATGGTATTTCCCGTGATTGAAACTGAAACTCATAAAACTTTATTTCGTAATTTATGCAAAAAACTTAATCCCCTAATTCTTAATAATCGGTCCCAGGACTTATAATAATGACAAAGTAAGCATTCGGATAAAACGTCAACCTATCTCAAAACAGACATTTTGGATTTTACGAGGTAATATAAAAGAGTCATTACTTAGCCCTACTACAATCAAATTGGATTGAACGAGATAATTTTCTACGACAATTTTATTACTGGATACACTAGTGGTTGTCCCACTAGTTTACTTAGTAATTAAATTATCATAGTCCTTGTCATGGCTTGACCTGAAAATCTCGTTTTTTTTTTTTGAGGAAAATTTCAGATGCCTTCTTCAGCTTCGGACGGAGCAGAAGGGAATCGCTCTTAGAGATAAGACCACCCATTGTGTCACCATTTGTAAAATCTTTATATTTATGTTTCTGTAATCTATATGGTGTACATAATAAAGAGCATTCTATTCTATTCTAATGGAATATTTCAAACTTTTGCTAATAATAATAATAATTACTTTATTAAGCAAAAAGATACATAGACAAAGATTGCAGGTACATGCCTTAAAAAACTAACAATAGACACAAGAAGAGAGAATAGAATAAAAGTAATTTTCTATATAACAATAAATCCGGCCTCCTAAACTAGGGAATACCTGTATCTTAGGAGTCAGTAATTTGATCCGAGTGAGTTGAACTAGTGCGCTTTACCATCAACGATTGCGTCACTGCTTACCATCAGGCGGGATTGCGGTCAAGCGCTAGTTTATAAATTAATAAAAAAAAACTGTACATACATGTTGGGCTCTAGGTTTCCAGTATCGATGTTATTTCCATTCCTATCTTAACAAATATATATAACGAGGAAGATCGTCAAGCAGGGCCAAAGGATCCGGATAGTTGAGTTGTCTTCTCATCCGCATGAGCATCCATCGTGGGCAGTATTTCGAGAAAAAGTTTGAACAATAACTATAGTGTGATGTTCGATTCTTATTATTTTAACTGAAAAATAGTAGAGTAATTTACACAAAACAGATCAATATTCAAAATTAACCAGTTACGCGCCATTGTATATATATACACACATCAAAAGTGTCTAGGGATCAACATACATTTTTGCAATAACTTTTCTCCTGATTGATATTAATTAAAATTTTCTTTAAGGATTCATCAAATAAAGTGTTTTCGTTTGTCACAGTAACGATAAACCAAGTCACCTTTGCATTAATAAAGAAATTTGCCATTTTCCTAATAAAGGGATATTTGACATTTGAACCACTAACACAAAAGTTCGAAAAAAAGACTGAAATAACAGTTTTCTCTAAAATTTTATTGGGTAACTTAAACAATAATCCGTGTTTCTACCGCGAACACTAACAACACAAGAACATCGGTTTGGCATACTCAAAATGAGTTCATCCAAATCACGCTGTAGAATGGCCGCCCATGTTCGTTGCAACAACAAAAAAAGGTCTTCTTGCGACTGGATACCCTCCATATTCGGCAGAGCTCTTCTCTGTAGCATATCCCATGCATGCTCAATCGGGTTCAAGTCTGGCGACTGAGCAGGCCAGGGCAGGACATTGATGTTAGCTGCGGCGAGAGTCTGTCTTACAACTCTTGCGGTGTGCGGTCGTGCATTATCATGGATTAACTGAAATAAGGGACCGATTTGCACTTGTAGAGGAACGATGACGTCTGATACAATCGTCTCAGCATAAATTTGAGCGTTGAGGTTGCCTCTGATCCAAATCAACTCAGTTCTTCCGCCGATCCAAATACCCGCCCATACCATGATGGTTCCACCACTATAAGGATGGACTTCCTGGCAGGATTTTAATCGCTGTTGGCGTCCAGGGGTTCTCCAGTGTCGTATACGTCTTGTATCCGGTCTCATACCAAAACGAGACTCATCAGAAAAGCACACGAAACGCCATTGTTCTTCTGCCCAATTTCTGTGTTCAAGAGCCCATTGATATCGAATCCTACGATTGTGCATTGCTATAGGTGGTACCCGTAGCGGTCTTCGGGAATGAAGGTTCACTTTATGCAAGCGGTTTCTGACTGTTTGGTCGCTAATTAAGTTCCCTGAAGAGTGATGAAGCCTCACGGCTAACATCATGGCGGTTATTGTTGGAGCTCTTCGAGTTAAGATTTGAATGTATCGGTCTTGTCTCCGTGTGGTGCAGCGATACCGTCCTCCATGGCGCTCAGCCACGGTACCAGTGCTTCGGTAACGTGTCCAAAGTCGACTGATAACACTCTGACTTGTATTCAGAGCTAAAGCCACAGTACGTTGCCGGGAACCAGCTTCTATCATTCCCACGGCTCTGAGCATTTCTTCCCTGCTTAAATGACGTCGCCGCTCCAAAATAACGTTGGTTTTAATCAGTAGTAGGGAAACAGTAGCACTAATAATGTCTTCAATGCGTTGTATGTTTTGATAGGGAAAATATTGACAGCTGATTTTCATCTTTTACTCGAATTTGATTCACAGTTCCTGATTCAAATTATGAAATGCACCAAAAAGGATCCATATAAATTTATAAAATCATAAATTTATTACAAAGCCACATCTCAATCTCAAGAAATCCACATAAAAATGCTTGATCCCTAGACACTTTTGATGTGTGTATATATATGTGTGTACAATATATACATGTATACACATATACATATATTAATTTTCTATAAATATTTAAATTTATTTCATGGTTTCAATGGTAAATTAATATTTTTGCATAGATCTTCTATTTTTAATGAAAAAAAAAAAAAAAAAAAAAAACTCGTTGTAGACCTTGTAGTACCAAGCTCGCGCCACGGGCGCCTCTGTGCTTATATCCCCCACTTAACTTCCGTTCGCCTTGCCTGATCACTTTTCGTAACGCTTACGTCACGCATTCGCCAGCTTACTCCCCAAGTCAAGCGTGCGTAAAGAAGTTTCACTTCAAAAATCTTCTGACTAATAACTATCCATTATCTAGTAATTTTTTGACAAATAGGTATACGTAAATACAATAGTCTTTTTCAAATTACTTCTTTAGGCCCAAAAGAAATTAGGCTAGGTTAATTTTATGCCCACTTTTAAAATAGAAGGACAGGTGTATCATCTCATTGGTAACCTTTTACCCCCATCAGGCCAAAACCTACAATTCTTACAAATATATTTTATTTTGCGTTTTGCAGCGGTAACCGACATCCACGCGGGTAGAGCTGCGGTCTATTGCTATGTAGTTTAGAACAAAGTCGCTTTCTCTTTCCCTATATCCCTATGTATGCTTAAATCTTTAAAACTACGCAACGGATTTTGATGCGATTTTTTAAATAAATAGAGTGATTCAAGAGGAAAGTTTATATGTATAATACATGCACCCGTGCTAAGCCCGAGCTGGTCGCTAGTAATTTATAAAAAAAAATGTGTCTTCGAATTTTTGGTTCCATAGAACGGTGAAAAAAAAACATCGTGAGGAAACCGGCAAGTAAAGACATGCCGATTCCCTCATCCTCTTCGTTATCGTCTCCATTTTGAGAGGAGCATTGAACAATATTAACAATTACAAAGTAGAGTGACAGTGAAGCGAGCGCCTTTCTTTTCTTTATGCTTAAACAGACAAACGATTATCTAAATTGCTTTTGTAGTTACTACTGACATTTTATTACTTAAGTTACGTCAAATTAATGGAACAGCTTCTTTCATTTGCTATAAGATCTTTATAGTCTTTCTTTAGGAGTTTCTGTGGCGTCATTGAAATACCTGTACAGGTAAGATTAAATATCGCGTTAAATCCCTAGATATAAAATTTTATAGGATGTAATGCATCAGTCATTTTGGGGGGACAGTGATGGGGCCGACGGGTTCTCTAATGGCGACCATGCATTCGAAGGCACAGCGTGGGTAGTCTACAACAAGGTGGATCGACGACCTGGTGAAGGTCGCGGGAAACCGCTGGATGTGGGAGGCGCAAGACCGGTTGCCGTAATGTAGACAGACAGTATTCAAGACCACAGGAGCCTATAAATAGGGCTCCCGCTAAAGCTACTCAACAGATATACACACAGTCGCACCACAGGGAGAAAAAACCTGTGGCAGAGGTTATTCGTTAGTTTAGAGATGAGAACAATGTGGCAGAATCACTTGGAAATTTAAAAATTATGACGGATCGTTCAAGGAAGAGACCATTGGTTTGGACTGCATCATAAGAGGAAAATACAGGAATGTTGATCCTGATGGAATGAAGCGTGAATACAATTACGAAACTGGTATTCCTTATGACAAAGCCAAGGAAGATAGAGACGAGAAAGGTTTTACAGACTATTAGGAAAATAAGGCTGTTTCCTATGTCCAGCAGTGGACGTATTTCAGCTGAAATAATGATGTATGATAATGCACCAATCAATTTTTAGGGTTCCATAGTCAACTAGGAACCCTTGTAATTTTGCCAATTATTTTTACGGGGGCGGGTCTGAGCAGTTGTGTTGCAATGTGTGCCCGGTACGATGCGCCAAATGTTGTTGTGTCGGGAGTTTGGTCGTGGAGGGTCTCCAGATCAATCTCCTTCTGGATTAAACATTGCATCACCTCGCTCAACTGCCGTCTTCCTTCCTATTCACTCAGTTTTTTGAATGAATGGGCTTAATAAACTAGCCAGCTTTACCATAAACGATTGCATCACTGCTTACCAACAGGCGGGATTGCGATCAAGCACTAGTTTATAATTATTAAAAAAAAAAATTCTGTCTGTCTGTACGTTTGCGGATAATCTCAGTGACCGTTAGCACAAAAGAGCTGAATTTCATACCAATATATATATCAATAACGCCGATGAAGTACGAAAATAAAAAGTTTTATTAAGGTAAAAAATATCACTACCCACTTTACGTGAATACCCCCCGTATTCACGTAAAGTGGGGAGTGATATTTTTTTTCATTTCCACCCCAACGTGTAGCGTGTAGGTAATATATTATTAGATCATCAACCTTTTTTTTATCGTTGCACTGCTGGGCACAGTTCTCCTCTCATACAGAGAGGAGATCTGTATCGTATCTATTATTAGATACGTATTCGAAAATGAATAGCGTTTTACTAAAATCAGTTTTTTTATATTCTTAACGTTTTCGGAAATAATTGCTTGAAAAATAAAAAAAAAAGTGTCGCCCCTTTAACTTTTTAACCATACGTTTAAAAACATGAAAACAATTTCTGGAGTAGGACTTTATAAAGACTTTATAGGAAAATTATTTTGAACTTGAAGGGTTGAACAGTTTCTAAATTCATTTTGAACTATAAAAAAATGCTTTCAAATAAAAAAAAAATATTATGAAAATCGATCCACGCAATCTAAAATAAATACTGAAAGTCCAATATAAGTATATAACCCGTCTAGTTTGTATAAATTAGTAATACAAATTCCTGAGACAGAAGATGGTTACTTTGGGCTACTTCGTGAAACGGGTATGAGATACAAAATAGTTAAAATCTTTAACCCTCTCTTCAGTTATCACCGTCCTTTGTGGGCCCGTTTTTACAATTCCGTACTTAGTCAACTCTATGTAACAAATAGCCCATTTTTAGCGTGTTTTTAGCGTGACCCGACATGCTATTGGCCGTTTTTTTATCCTTTATATTTTCCGCAAGTATATGTTATTTGTTTCTTTCCTTTTTTGTTAATCTTTAAGTATCTACTTGACTAAATGTTTAAATTAAATAAATAACAATTCTGGCTATGGAATCAGGTAAAGAAGATACGGGCGCCGGAATCAAGCTGTTTAATTAGTTATTATACAAAAAAAAAGACGTGTGGCACTCGGGGACTGCCGCGGTAAAGCTATTGCATAGCATTTTGTATCAATTTATGCAATTATAATTATTTATTTATTTTATTTATGCAGTGTTTCTTTTTCTTTGATATTAATTCAAGTTACACTTTTTGAACGTGGTGACCGATAAGAAAACAAATTTTTCTTTTATTAAATAAATAAAAAGTTAATATTATTTAAAATATTTTTATTATTTTACAATACATGTGGGTTTTATTACCTTACAGTAGCTGTTGGTTATTCAGGAATATTTATCATTGAAACTATAGGTTTATGATAACTGAAATAAGAAACATAAGTTTGCGACTTAATATCCTCTAAATACCTAGAAAATACCGCGTCAATGGTGGTCCCATATTTTGTTGTGCACTCTTGTGGATCATTATTCATTTTCAAATTCAATGTTTTTGATAGAAAAGTTGTCAACCGCTCTGATTTTTTATCAGCGAAGTTAATGTTGAAATCGCCAGCCAAGATAAGTGGAAATTTATTACCATTTGTACCAAGTATTTTCGAGCCTTCTTCAGTGTACTCCAGTAAAGTGCGATGAATAAAATGCTCTACCTCGTCCAATTTTGGATTCGGAGAAATGTAAATTGCTACCATAACTATTTGTAGGCCATACTAATTTAATTTTAATAAAAGTACTTAATAATTAATTATTTGAAAAGTTTTTAAGGTAGCCATGACAACGTCGATGACGTCTATGACATATCTCTATAGAAGACCTATTTCAGAGAGAAAATTAATCGCAAGTTTAGCACATCGCGACTATCAGTAACATGGCAAGTGTGTAGAACTGAGTTCGCGCCCTGCAATATGCATGCTCTTTTTGAAAATCTATAAATTGTTTTCAAAAGATGTAGTCGCACGCACACAAACATACCGTGCCGAAGACTGCCGAACTGAAACGACGTTAGACGATGTACGGCCTTCAAGCCACACCTCCGTGCCCGTCGAGTGGGGAGCGTGAGGTTTTTTCGTTACGGAATTTCTGGATTCGGTCCCCGCGCTCAAGGCCCGCGATAGAAGCTATGCAATAGCTTAAAAAGATTATAGGCAAAAATGCAAGACTCATTGGTAACGCAACTCTCTACTATTAAACATAAAAAGGTCTTACGGAAGATTCAGTCTTCGTTAATGTATCCGTAAATCTTGTTTATTTCGTCTACACGAAACAAAAAATTAACAGAAACACAAACATAACCCCACTACGAACTACAAACAAACCCTTCGCCTTGGCAACAAAACATTCAGCAAACTTCGTAATACATCATAAAGGACCAAACACAATTACGTCGCAGACACTTCACGAAATAGGTAAAGTCCGAAATGTCGTTCATACGTGTTGAAAATTAGACAGTGTGGCGGTAACCGCAGTGCAAATTACAACTGTCCGCAGGTTTCATAGTGTGGAGTGAGTTTTGGTGAATATTTTCTTCTAAAAAATATTTTTAATAACACGGTGAGTATGAGTAACGTGTGGTTTAGAATAGTGCCAACCTTTATCCTCCTGTGGGTAACGTAAGAGGCGACTAAGGGAACTCTCACCGGGGAAGTGGGCAGCGGCTCTTCTCCTGTGGAATATCAAATTATTACGATGCCCAACGCCTGCCAAGCGTGCGGATTGAGGTAAACACCAACTTGGGGGAGGCCTTTGTCCAGCAGTGGACCTCTATAGGCTGAAGAAGGGAAGAAGAAGGTGATTACGAAAAGCCTGCAGCTAGATAATAACAGCCGCACAGGTCCATCGATCAAGTTAAGCTTCGGTTGTCGCGATTGCTCTATAGATGTGTGAGTTTGTGGTTGCAAAACGCCACCTCGCAACTTTGGATTCGATGGAGAGGCAAGCGAAGAGGCTGACTGGCGACCCAGATTTGGTTCTAAACGGTCTCCAAAGCCTGGAGCACACGCGAAGAGTATTGTGCGTCCATTAGAAGACCGACAGACTGGCTGTCGGTCTTCTAATGGACGCACATTGGAGAGTGTGCGCGAGAATTGCATGACTTAATTCTCCCCCATCCGTTACGTAAGGTGTTATAAACTGGCGCTTGGTCGCAATCCCGCCTGATGGTAAGCAGTTAAACAATCGGTGATGGTAAAGCGCACTAGTTTATTAAGAGCCTCTTAACTCTAGCCTTGAAGTCACTCAAATTGTAGTCCGACGGAAACTTCGCCGCTGGCAAATTGATCCAGTCCCTCGATGTACGCAGTATAAAGAAGTTACCGGTGTTAACAACGTAAGGGTGGAAACTCGTCGTACGACGGGTCGTCGGATGGTGGAACGGAGATGGAGGAATTAAAACATGCAATTCCCTTGCACACTCACCAAAATGCATCCTGTAGAACACCGAAAGGCTGGCTAATCTACGCCTGTGCTCTAGGCTTTGGAGACCATACATAATCCCCCAAGAAAAGCGCCCAAGTCTGGCCCATCAGTCTTTCCAAGTGGCATCTTATTATTCAGTAACTGGGTTGTACTATGATCCAACACTGGCCTTCAGCTGCATCCAGTAAGAAAGTTTATGTGTTAATAAAGGGTTACAGAATTCTTTTTGCATGAATTGCGTGCCGCCGTGTGAGTTTGTAGGTATACGTTGATCCCTGATGTGATCTCTATTAAATCAGCTAATAAAATAGGTTTTCGAGTTTTGTTTTCATTAATTAATTTTTACTTTAAAATCAATTATGAACGGTCTAAAGTGAAAAAAACTACATATTTTTTTCAAGTCATGAAAAAGCCGACTATAAATTCCACCACTGGGGTGTTCAGAATCATGTACTGGATTCATGGTACTTGTTTGATTGTTTGCTGCGCCGGGTGACGTCTTTATGTCCGCACCGGCTCTCGCTGAAAACCAGGGCTGGACTCTGTTTTGCATTGGGTCGCAGAATAATGCTGAGCGATAGCCGTTTTGCGTGAATGTGACGCATGTCAACTACTTTCACTCAACTGTTTTTGTAAACTTTTACGTAATGTTTATCGGAAATAAACGGTTTTTCCTTCTTTCTATTCTTATTTACTACTAGCTCTCCGCCCACAGCATCGCCCGCGTTAACTTCGGTTATATCGCGCTTTTTAGATTTCTCTCGGGAATATCAATTTTTTTCGGGATAAAAGAACCCTATTATTTAATCCGGACTTCTAACTTTACGTCTGCAAAATTTCAAAGCAATCGGCTCAGGAGTTACGGTGTGAAAGTGGTACAAACAAACTCACTTTCCGATGTATAATATTAGTAGGGATATATTTGGTGTACACATACAAATATTCCAGTAATCTCCCTTGGGAACTTGATGTTTTTTTAGGACCAAAAGTAGCCTATGTTACTCTCCATCTTTTCAACTAACTGTATGCCAAAAATCAGGTCGATTGATTGCTTAGCTACGGTGTGAAGGAAGGACAAACAAACAAACAAACACACTTTCACATTTATAATATTAGTATGGATTTACGAGAGTCTGAAGGTTTCATAGCATCGTGTGTTAAGCAGGTGGTAGACTATCCAGTGTATGTTTGTAACGTTACATAATTATTGTATTGTATTTCTATTGCACATGCAATAAAGTATATTTACATTTGAATAAAAAATGAACAAATTTTTGAGAACATACCTGAGTGTTATTCTACAATATGTAACAAAAACCCTGTTGTTCCTTTCAGGGACATACAATTTTACCTACAAGCACATCATCATTTGAGTGTCTTCAAGGCTAGAGTGAATAGGCTCTTAATAAACTAGCGCGCTTTACCATCAACGATCGCGTCACTGCTTACCATCAGGCGGGATTGCGGTCAAGCGCTGGTTTATAATTTATAAAAAAAAAAAATTAATGAAGTCATAATTAGAAAACAGTAATCATTATCTAGTCGAGGGGTCACAGTCAAATACCTATTAAAACCGACAAATTCCTTTTTTTTTAGAATATCTGATTTTATAAGTTAAATAAATTGGCGGGAACGTTCTACTTATGTCTAGTTTCTTCATGCAGAACTGCAGAGCTAAGAAATCAGTTACTGATTATAAATATTAATAATCAAACATTTATTTTAATTATTTTTGTTGAACAATTTTTATAAATTACTTGCTTTATTACGTACGTATGTATAAAACGTAGGTTGAAGGAACAACAGGGTTTTTGTTACATATTGTATAAAGACCATGCTGGTTATAACAGTGAGAATAAAAATGCGTAAGATACTTTTATTTTAACAAATTTGTTAAAAATAAATATTAATGAAATAAAAAAAAGCACGTTTTAACATACGAAGATTCATTACCAAATAGGATTTTTCGTTCCGTCAATTTTTGCTGCAGTACTGTTGAAAGGCCGAAAAAATTCTAAAAGATATGCCCCGGGTGAAGATCGAACTCACGACCTTAAGATTATGAGACTTACGCGCTGCCTACTGCGCCACCGAGGCTTATGATTAGCGCTCAGAAATATAACATCACTACTTACTTCAGTCTGACTGGAATAAAAAAAATGTCATTACATTAAATAAATAGGATATTCAAACAGGAACAATGTGCCCATTATATCTTTAAACGACTTGAAAAATAGGAGGTGGTTCTCAATTCGTCTTAATCTATTTTTTTATGTATGTGCACCGACTCTAAGACGCCTGGACCGATTTGCAAATTTTTTTTTTTTTTTTTGAAAGTGTATACTTTCTAAGTGGTCCCATTGTCACCAGGTCGGATCTGATGCTGGAAGACCAGAGAAATCAAGGGGAACTTTTTTGCCCATAGGCCTAGTGCATTTCTTAGTACATAGTTTAATTAAATATTTTAAAGCACTACAATTTCATAAAGGTTTGAAGTAGATCTGATGGTGAAGCCGGGATACAGTCGAGGTAACTCCTCAACGATTCACAGCAGCTACCTAGTGTTTGTACTTAATTAATTTGTATTAATAAGAACTTTACACCTAGATGGGCTCTGATGATGAAGACAAAGGCCAGTTCCGGGAACTCCAAAGCGATTTGCAGTAGCTACTTTGTGTTTGGATTTAATTCACTTATATTGATGAGTACTTTATAACCGTGTTGGTTAAAATGAAGGTCTGCAGTAGATCTGATGATGAAGACCCTGGACAGTCGAGGGAATTTTACAAAAAAAAAGAACCGACTTCCAAAACACAGTACAGAGTGAAAAATAAATAATATCGGAAGTCGGTGTCAAAAACGAATATACAAAAACCAAAGACACCGACTTCCGAAATTGGTTATTTTTCACTTTGTACTGTTTTTTCGAAGTCGGGTGTTTTTTTTTTTGTTTGTAAAAAAATGTTTTTATTTTATTTATTATGGGACAATAAACAATAAAAATATAAAATATTTACAAATAATCGTAGCATAATATAAAAAATATGTTTAATTATATTAACATAAATTTATTAATTGTATTATGTTAACATTATGTTATTATACTAACAATGATTTTGAATTTGTACAGGTGTGTGACGTTTGAAAAATTCAAAATCCGGCCCAGTTGACACACGTGTCGGCTGATATATTTTTGTATCGCCTAAATATATCTTGTCGTTGAAATGCAAGTGACATAAATTTTGGCTGTCCCACATATATTATGTATAATTGGGTTGTATCCTAAAAAATAATTTAATTTAATGATAGATTGACGCTTGACGCCACGCCGTGGTACTGATCTATTTTAATTATTTATTTAATCTTTTCACACGACAAAGGCGGTCTTAGTACCTCAAGCATTCTCTACCAGGGGCGGCGAAGAGGATAGATTAATTAAAAGTAGGTAATCTATACTGACCAAGCGTTTACATCGGTTCAATTATGGGTGTAGGTATATTCAGGAAATGTGTGACTATGGACAAAAGAATACGCAAAACGTATAACTCGAACATTTTTGTAACTGTTCCTTCCGGCCACGAAGGTCGAAGTTTCCAGAACATTCTAAAAGCTTCCATAAAAAAATATATGACTGACGATCTTTTGTTTTTGACTCATCTTTCGTCTATTAACAGGGCTATGCATCGAAATTGTGTGAACAATTCTACTTACCACTACCTTCGCCCAAAACCTTAATTGCATACCGTGCGTCAATGTGCTAATGTTAAAAACAGCTTTTTGTAAAACGAATATAAAACTCAAAGATAAACTACTCAAAAATGCATTTCCTTACTAGTACAACCATGTAAAGGGCACCAATTTGTCAGAAATAATAATAGATTTTACCTCGTCGGTATAAAGGCTATTTTACCTTGTATTTCCAGTTCCAATAAATTTATTGCTTTGGGACTATGAGGGAAATAACAACTATACTAATTAATCCAAGCAAATTGTGTACTAAACTTTGTATTTAGAAGCATTGTGATATTTTATGAGTTATCGAATTTATATCGATGTAATGTATAGTATAGTGTTTTTTATTGCAAATGCAAGGTGTCCAAGGAGTTCAAGGAGTCCAAGGAGTCCAAGGAGTCCAAGGGGTCCAAGGAGTCCAAGGAGACCAAGGAGTCCCAGGAGTCCAAGAATTCTTAGGGTTTCCATGGATTTTACTCCTTGTATAGGGAGTCCGGGGTTTTTGTTGTTTAAAAAACTAAGTATTCCTGTTTTAAGAACTCCTTCTGATATACTTGATGATCTTTATAGTCCTTAAATTTAATAAAAACTATAAACAACAGCAATAACCGCCCCCCTCTCACGTGGAAAACACGACAAGTACACAAATAAAGAATAAAAAACATCTTCCAAGCCGGCCGGTCACCGTGGAGGATTACGACCAAAACCTTCCAGAGAAAAATAATAACAAACCGTAGAAACAACAGTCATCAGAATACCTATAGGTACATAAGAACATAATTTTAAAACTTAGTAAACATACTCTCAATGAACAGTGTTTAACAGAGTGTTTGGAAAATATAAACATAAACTTTGATATTACTGATATCTCATAAATTAGAAAACTAGGTAGCACGATTGAAAAAATATTTAAAACGTTATATCATAAGCTTCACAGGTCTACCAAAAAGACTCTGGAGGCCTTTACCTTTAACGGGGAGGGTTCTTGCTCAAAATATTAAATAAGTATTTTATGCCTAATTTAACTTTAACCTAAATATTCCAAAATTAATTAATCGTATTTATATTGTTTTCTTTTTTAAAATGAATTTTGTAAAATATAATGGATTGGAATAATTATTACTATTATCATCTAATTGCTAATCACACATTTATTTTAATATTTTTTATTTTTTATTTTTTTGCATGCACACTGATATTGTAATTGTATTATGTAAAGCAAGAAATAAAAGGCTTTTTATTTTTATTTTTATTTATAGGGAGTCCAAGGAGTCCAGCGTGTCCAAAGAGTCCAAGTTTTCCAAAGAGTCCAAGGAGTACATGTATTCCAAGAAGTCCAAGGATTTTAAGGACTTGAAGAAGTCCAATGAGTCCAAGGAGTCCAAGGAGTTCATGTTATCCAAGGAGTCCAAGGAGTCCAAAGAATCTAAGTAGTCCAAGGAGTCTAGGGTCTCCAAGGAGTTCAAAGAATCGAAGGAGTCCATGGAGTACAAGGATTCCAAGGAGTCCAGGGAGCCCAAGGAGTCCAATAAGTCCAGGGAGTCCACGGTATCCAAGGAGTTGTTGAATTGTCAAAATTAAACGTTACTAATATAGTGTGTTGCGCAATTACCCGCTGCTGTCTAGTCATTAGCTCTACGTAATGTATACATTACATACATATGTCAAAGCAATTCTTTTTGCCAACAAAGTCATTTCATGTTACGGTGGGCGTAGTGGTTAAACCATTGACTACTGCACTGTGTGTTGCGGGTTCGATCCCCGCACGGAACAAATATTTCTAAGACCTACAAGTTCAACTCCGGTTCTGGCTCTTTGTGTATGTGAGTTTATATGTTTGTAAACGCACCCACGATAAAGGAGAAATTCCAAGTGTGGGGGGGGGGGGCAACGGTTTTTTTTTTTAAATAATTTTTTGAGGTTTCCAAATAGACATGGGGAGTAAGGATTTTTGATGTTCGCTTTTGCTATAGCTACGAAATTTTCGAATTCATAATCAGACCACGTTCCCACTGTTGGCACACAGACTTCTCGACGAGAGAAAGTAGTCCTTAATCTACCACACCGGCCCAATGCGGCTTGGTAGATGTCTTCGAAGTTTTTAGCTCTAGGAGATGCCGGTTTTCTTACGATGTTTTCCTTCACCGTTTTGAGGCCAGTGGTGTTGAAGTAATTTACATAAAGTACAGCGCTATAGACGAGCGACAACATCAAAAAGGTGCCTGGTAGTGGCCGGCAGAGAACTGCTCAGGATCGAGCTTGTTGGCGTGCCATGGAGTAGGCCTATGTCCAGCAGTGGACGAGTAGAGGCTGATGATGTTGATGATACCACTAGGCCACCGCTGCGCTGTTCTCAAATTATTCTGTGGAGGCAAGAGCAACAGGTAAGTTCAAGTTCAGTAAAGTTCACTAATCCCTAACCGGCATGATATCTGGTGAAGCCATACGGAGGACGGGTCTGAGCAGTTGTGCTGCGATGTGTGCCGGGTATGTTGCGCCTAATGTTGTTGTTTTGGTAGTTTGGTCGTGGAGGGTCTTCAGATCAATCTCCCTTTGGCGCAGCATCGTTGATCGTGTTGTTGGGTTTAACATTGCATCACCTCGCTCAACTGCCGTCTTCCTTCCTATTCGCTCAGTTTTTCTGAGTGACCTATTCACTCTTAATAAACTAGCGTGCTTTACCATCAACCATCGCATCACTGCTTACCATCAGGCGGGATTGCGGTCAAGCGCTAGTTTATAATTATTAAAAAAAAAAAAACCACCATGGAAAAGGGAGAATCCTCTGACGAAACAAGCGTTTTGTCTGGCGTGCACATATCCTACAGTGGATGTTGGGAAATTGTATGTATGCTAATAGGGTAGTTGACTAAAAAAAACTAATTAGTCCGTCAGTCAGATTTCCAAAAAATACTAGACACTTTTTTCTTATATAAAAAAAAATGAAGACGACTTAATGCGTTGAAAACTCGTGTCACGTCACTGCACGCTACACTTTTTAGCGAGGAGTTACGTCATTCGCCATCACTCCTGATCTTTGATGCCTTTTATATTTGTCAATTTTTATTGAATTGATAAAACAAAATATACGTATCCAATATTTTTCTATAATCTGAATGACGGACTACATGGAATCAATTTTTTTGCCCAGAAAACATCCCTATTGCATAGTAAACTTTGCTTGCGAGATGTAGAAATCGTGTGTGATACCACTAGGCTATCACTGCTCTTGTCGATTTAAAGCGCTTGAACCGCATTTTACACGCTCCCTGTTGCACAGCGTGACGTCCACGTTCCAAATTTTTCAATTAATTTTCAAATGAGCTTTCAGTTCCTATACACTTTTATAGATAGTTCAATCCACGAAGACGCGCCCCACTATTTCTCCTAACCGTTTATAGTATATGTGTGCAAGCTTCCGTCAATGTTTGAGTGTTATCCGTACATAATAATTATCTATGAGTGCACACCCACACTACAATAAATTGACTAATCAGGAGAGAGCGTCATGGTCAAAGTGAAAGATGCTCTACTTCAATTTTATACTCTTTACCCGACTGCAAGGAAAATTGAGGTGTGGATATTTTATGTGATTATTAGTTAATATACGATTATAATACCATTTTTATATAATAATAGGAGGTAATTAGAGACATAAATGAAATGCGTGAAAAAGTTTTATGGAACTTTTTTTATTGAAATAAAAATCGTCAATCACTAGTTTCAGAAATGTCTGATTCAGATTCTGAAGTATCACTGACATTTATAATAAAATTGAAATCAAGATCACAGTGTCTCATGTATTCGTCTTCTATTTCTTCCACGTGCTGACAAGTATTGAACCAGACATCTTTATTTACTCGATCAAATGCTTCATTTAAAATGGGCATAATCGAAGTGTAGTTTTGATTGATATTGCGGCTAGCAACGTCGTTTTTTACAATACCCCAAATGTTTTCGATTGGATTTAACTCTGGGTGATAAGGAGGCAGCCGAAGCACTGTGAATCCATATTCCTTTAATAATTCGTCAACTCTGTACTTGCGGAAGTTTTCTTTGTTTTTTAATATAAGGTCATAAAGTTCAGGCTTTTTGTAGGTTGGTACAAAATGGATATTTTTTGCATTCAGCCAAGTCTGCATGTCTAATTTGTTGGAGTTGGATGTGGGTATCTTCTCCGAACTAGTATTGTGATAGGCTGCATTATCCAAGACTACCACGGCATCATTTGGGAGATTTGGTATTAGTTTCTCCTTAAGCCACTTTAAGTAATTATCCGAGTTCATATTATCGTGGTAGTCTCCGGATTTGATCTCTGCTCTGTACGTTAACAACGCATTTGGTACGAAACCCTCAGCACTTCCGGCATGTACTATAATTATGCGCACACCCTTTGTTAAATTTTGTTTCATTGCTGTTTTAGAGCCTTTGTCGGCCCAAGATTTTTTTTGCACGTGGCCAACCACGTGCAAAAAAAATCTTGGGCCGACAAAGGCTCATATATGATTATATATATGATTCATCTGTGTACACATCGGTCATCATCGTCATCGGTCTACCTGCATTACGAAAAGATTTTACCTGTTTTAAATATTTCAATCTTAACATTTGAATATCATGTTTTTCGGTTAGGACCTTCCTATTATTCTCAGTTTTTCTCCATTTATAACCAAGCTTAAGTAACAATGTTCTTAGGGTGGTTCTACATCCATTAAATTGTATACGGTCTTTCAAAATAGTATTAAGTCGTGATAATGTTGGAAATTGATGATGTTCTTTATGGCAGTTTTGGATAGTTCTTCGGACTACACCAATATCAAATTTGTCTAAATTAATTTTTCGTGGTCTTACCCTTCTCTTCTTCATAGGTGATGTAAAAATAGAAGCACTTCTGCCTGCTAAATTCGAATGCGACGTACTCGCTTCATTTTTAGAATCAATATCCATTTCCGTAGTCGGCTCTGTTGTACGCTCTTCACTTTGGACTACAGAAACTATCGCATCCGTCTCCATAGTTATATTAGACTCCATAGTAGATACTGTAGTTTGCTTTATTGTCTCAGTATAAGCCTTTCTTTCGCGTAGAATTCTAGTCACTGTGCTTTCAGATATTCCAACAGCCTGTGCGGTTCTCCATCGAGCATCAGTGAGTTTTTCTGCAAAATTTTGACTTGCTTCTTTTTTCATGAAATCGTAAACTTTAGAAATAATTTCTCTTGCCTACAATTAAAAAAAAAATAAAAAGAAATAACATTAGTCTTACTTTTAAATATAAAATGAAGTCTAGTTAGTAAAATTTAATTTTGAATTAAACTATTTTTCTTTTATTATTTTATGTGTTTCGTAACAATAATTTACATACCTGGCTTTTAAGTACAACACGCTGAGATTTTTTCGACATTTAAAAAAAATATAAAGTAGAGCAACTTTCGTGTCGAGTCTGGATTTTTGAAATACAGGTTGTACTACTTGTATGCATCGAACCACAGACGGTCCGTGACTGACGCTCGGAGAAAACTCCCCGCGCCCCGCGATCCCCTCAACCTAAAATTGGTGGGGCGCGTCTTCGTGGATTGAACTATCTATACCTCGAAACTGAAGTTAAAAGCTGTACTTTCCGGATACTAAACTTACTAGTTGATTGTTCTTGTTACAATAGATGAAATGGCTGCAGTAAACAATTATCGGTTTCAACCGATAACGGTCATTGTTGGGTTATGCTCTCCCATTGAATGCTCGATTTTGGTTAATATTGGTTTGTGTTCACGTATTGTGGCTAATACAAGTGTTGTGTTCAGCTTACAGTCTATCCGAATGCAGCTGGATGTTAGTGTCAATGCACATAACAAACAAATATATTAATAAGAATGGCGAAGCTTCTAAAAAGCATTAAGGAATGGAGAATGAACAAAACTCAAGAAGTTTTTCCAGTCCCCTGTCAGTATACTTTTCCTTTCTCTCCGTAACACTGTATTGTGAAAAACATCAAGTAACTAACATCCAATCCACCACCGGGCGGTGAGCTTATCAGCAAGTCTATAGCGCTAAGTGATTATCTGGTAGAGACCTCCATCCACTCCAGCACACCAGGAGTACATCACCTGAAACCCCCTATAAGTCAAACCTCTACAGTATTTGGTTGTGCTCGCAGTTTCTCTCCGTATTTTAATTTCAATATACACACATCAAAAGTGTCTAGGGATCAACATATATTTTTGCAATAACTTTTCTCCTGATTGATATTAATTAAAATTTTCTTTAAGGATTCATCAAATAAAGTGTTTTCGTTTGTCACAGTAACGATAAGCCAAGTCACCTTTGCATTAATAAAGAAATTTGCCATTTTCCTAATAAAGGGATATTTGACATTTGAACCACTAACACAAAAGTTCGAAAAAAATACTGAAATAACAGTTTTCTCTAAAATTTTATTGGGTAACTTAAACAATTAATAATCCGTGTTTCTACCGCGAACACTAACAACACAAGAACATCGGTTTGGCATACTCAAAATGAGTTCATCCAAATCACGCTGTGGAATGGCCGCCCATGTTCGTTGCAACAACAAAAAAAGGTCTTCTTGCGACTGGATACCCTCCATATTCGGCAGAACTCTTCTCTGTAGCATATCCCATGCATGCTCAATCGGGTTCAAGTCTGGCGACTGAGCAGGCCAGGGCAGGACATTGATGTTAGCTGCGGCGAGAGTCTGTCTTACAACTCTTGCGGTGTGCGGTCGTGCATTATCATGCATTAACTGAAATAAGGGACCGATTTGCACTTGTAGAGGAACGATGACGTCTGATACAATCGTCTCAGCATAAATTTGAGCGTTGAGGTTGCCTCTGATCCAAATCAACTCAGTTCTTCCGCCGATCCAAATACCCGCCCATACCATGATGGTTCCACCACTATAAGGATGGACTTCCTGGCAGGATTTTAATCGCTGTTGGCGTCCAGGGGTTCTCCAGTGTCGTATACGTCTTGTATCCGGTCTCATACCAAAACGAGACTCATCAGAAAAGCACACGAAACGCCATTGTTCTTCTGCCCAATTTCTGTGTTCAAGAGCCCATTGATATCGAATCCTATGATTGTGCATTGCTATAGGTGGTACCCGTAGCGGTCTTCGGGAATGAAGGTTCACTTCATGCAAGCGGTTTCTGACTGTTTGGTCGCTAATTAAGTTCCTCTGAAGAGTGATGAAGCCTCACGGCTAACATCATGGCGGTTATTGTTGGAGCTCTTCGAGTTAAGATTTGAATGTATCGGTCTTGTCTCCGTGTGGTGCAGCGATACCGTCCTCCATGGCGCTCAGCCACGGTACCAGTGCTTCGGTAACGTGTCCAAAGTCGACTGATAACACTCTGACTTGTATTCAGAGCTAAAGCCACAGTACATTGCCGGGAACCAGCTTCTATCATTCCCACGGCTCTGAGCATTTCTTCCCTGCTTAAATGACGTCGCCGCTCCATAATAACGTTGGTTTTAATCAGTAGTAGGGAAACAGTAGCACTAATAATGTCTTCAATGCGTTGTATGTTTTTATAGGGAAAATATTGACAGCTGATTTTCATCTTTTACTCGAATTTGATTCACAGTTCCTGATTCAAATTATGAAATGCACCTAAAAGGATCCATATAAATTTATAAAATCATAAATTTATTACAAAGCCACATCTCAAGAAATCCGCATAAAAATGCTTGATCCCTAGACACTTTTGATGTGTGTATTTAACCTATTTTACAGTCTATAAAGGGTGTATCTGATATCGATGCACAAACGAGTACCATGGATCCAGTACATGATTCTGAATCCCCTGGTGGTGGAATTTATCGTAGCCTTTTTCATGATTTGAAAAAAAAATATATGTAGTTATTTTCACCTTAGACCGTTCATAATTGCTATACTTTTATAATCCAATAAGATTTTAAAGTAAAAATTAATTATTTCGCTAATTACACAAAAAAGCGCAATGAAAACAAAACTCGAAAAACTATCTTATCAGCTGATTTAATAGAGTTCACATCAGTGATCAATGTCATACCTACAAACTTGCACTGCGGCACGCTTGCAACGTTCAAAGGCCGAGCCGACACTTTTTTTAAACATTTTGAATTCTGTAACCGTTCTTTAACGACATAAATGACTATCATAATTTTATTAGTGGCATACGGTCTAGCCTTTTCGATACACCCTGTAAAATTTTGACACTAACGTATGAACATTACGTTGTTGACGCCACTACGATCCGGACGAAGAGTTTCGCCTCGTCTTTTATACCGCGTACATCGAGGGAGTGGAACAATCTGCCAGCGGCACAAAACATGATTTTATATTTGCTAAAATGATTAGCTCATTATTATCGCACTGCTGGACAAATGCCTCTAACTCATACTGAAAAGAAATGAGCATTTATCACGAGACTTGTTCAGGATGGGTGGGCGATTTCGGACTCATTGGCCCAATAACGTTATTAGGTAACACACTATCAATAGGTTTCATTTTGACAGTTTAGCAGAATTCATTGCGTGATTCACCTCGTGGAGCAGACACATCTTTCGAACATATAGAGCAATGGATTAGCGATATGCATCAAAATTATTGCATTTGATTGTACTAGTGTGTTACGCAATAGGGATGTTTCTTGGGTAAAAAAAAAAATATTCTATTTAGTCCGTCATTCAGATTATAGAAAAATATTGGATACGTATATTTTGTTTTATCAAATCAATAAAAATTGACAAATATAAAAGGCATCAAAGATCAGGAGTGGCGGCTGGTGACGTCACTACTTGCTAAAAAGTGTAGCGTGCAGTGACGTCACACGAGTTTTCAACGCACTGTGTCGTCTTAATTTTTTGTTTATAGGAAAAAAGAAAAATACGTGTCTAGTATTTTTTGGATATCTGACTGACGGACTAATTCGTTTTTTTTAGGCCACCTACCCTATTAAGGTTCCGAGCCTGCTAATATTATAATGCGATTGTTTGTGACGATGTATGGATAGATGTTAGTTACTCTTTAACGAAAAAACTACTGAATGAATTTGGATGAAATTTGGCACACAGATGGTTTATAACCTAGAATAACACATAGGATACTTTTTATCTCTATAATCCCACGGGATAGAAACTTAAGTGGGTAAAACCGCGGAGCACAGCTAGAAGTTTATATTTGATATTGCGATAACACTTTTTTTTTTCTTTCTATCCAAAGTTACTGTTAAAGTACCCGATCTCATCATCTTTTTTTTTTTTATCTATATTACTAATATATAAAGCTGAAGAGTTTGTTTGTTTATTTGAACGCGCTAATCTCAGGAACTGCTGGTCCGATATGAAAAAGTCTTTTGCGTTGGATAGCCTATTAATCCAGGAAGGCTTAAGGGCTATATAATATCACGCTGCGACCAATAGGAGCAGAGCATAACTAACTCCACCAGCGGACCCTGTACGAAGTTAGTAAATGTCACATGTCTTCGAATTTTTGATCCTATAACACGCCGTTGCCGTGCCGTTGCAGTGCTATTGCTTGGCGTTGCCGTGGCCGTTGCCGTTCCGATGCCGAGCCGTTGCCGTGCCATTGCCGAGCCGTTGCCGTGCCGTTGCCGTACCCTTGCCGTGCCGTTTCCGTTCTATAACATGACCTTTTTCTTCACTGATATATGAAAGGAAACCATGATACAGGAATGATTCCTTATGCGGGGAAACATTAAAAAATAAACATATTGGTACTTGTCTTTGAACTACTGAGCCGTTCATGACATTGCAAGCTTGGCATTTATAACACCTAAAATAATAAGACAATATAATAATCATAAACGCACAATAAGTAATTAGGTATACAGATTAGATAAGACGCAGATACTGACAGTTGATGTAAACCTGTAAATTAATCTCTAGAGGCTAAGCCTCTTAACTAATTCATATCAAAGGATTTAACCGTTGTCACTAACATGATAATTAGACAATAATTTCAGTAGAAGACATCATAGAGACAAACGCGGGATTTAAACGCAAACGTATTTACGTTACGTTTACGTTCTGCAGTCATGTCTATGGGCTCATGTTTACCAATTATAAACTACTGCTTGGCCGCAATCCCGCCTGCTCGTAAGCAGTGATGCAATCGTTGATGGTAAAGCGCGCTAATTTATTAAGAGCTTACACTCTTGCCTTGAAGGGACTTAAATTGTAGTCCGACAGAAACACCAAATTGTTCCCGTCACTCGATGTACGCGGTATAAAAGACGAGGCAAAACGCTTCGTTCGGATCGTTCTGGAGTCAACAACGTAAGGTGTAAACATCGCCGTACGACAGGTCGTCCGATGATGGAACCGAGATGGGGGAATGAAATCATGCAATTCCCTCGCATACTCCCCAAAATGCATCCTATAGAACACCGACAGGCTGGCTACTCTTCGCCTATGCTCCAGGCTTTGGAGACTTTGAGCTTTAGCTTTAGAAGCCTTCTCTTGGTCAGAGGCAATAGGTTATATTCTGCCATGCGTGTCTAGTGTTCCTTTAAAAATATTTCTGCCCTTGTCATTGCAAAGTTGATAAAGCGAGGTAGTAATCTATTATCCAAGAAGATTCCTATGCAGTCACTTTCAATGTTGGAACCATCTGTCATATATGCAGTATAAATCAAATTTTGTAAAAAAAAAAAAGATATTTTAATATTCGGGAAGGACTGAAACTGACGCGTGTGAGCTATTCCCGACACTCTTGGGCGGGGCCATTCTGTAGACTTTCTTAGGACCTGTTCACACGAACAACAATATTAATAATGCTAAACTCCGTGTGTGATTTAAGAGTGGTATAGTAAGTAGTAGTTTTTCCAGGAAACGCAAGGCGAACGTTTTCTTTGTGATACTGGGCGCACGAAATCAGATGCCAATGTGAATAACCTTCGGTAGTGGTTGTAGTGGTGGTCGGAGTTAAAGTTTTAGCGTATTGTTTTATTTTAATATAAAATTATGCGTATAGGACAGGATTTTCATGTTACATATCAACACGTTACAAATAAGTGGAAAAACTGTCGGAAAATTTGAAAATTTTCCTGAGGAAAATTCCAACGTCTTTCGAATATATGCAAATTATGTTATAAAGCTACTGTAAAGACCAAGTTATTAGTTAGTATTACTACCAAGTTGTTAGTATTGGTTCTCATTCTTGTCTATAACAGACAGCAAAACACACGCATTCAAAAAAATGGCTTTTACTGAGTTACAAAATCATTCGAAATCGTCACGTCAGCCATGGATTAGCAGTATGCTTCAAAATACAAAGATATTAATAGTATCTTAAACAATTAGGGTTGAAAAAAAAGAAAGGACGAATGAAAAATTGTTTATTCCGCACAAACAGAATGCACATTATAATAATAATACACTATAAAAAATGTAAACGTCGGTGTCTTGAGTTTTCTGTTATTTAGCTCGCCACTGACTTCTAGAACCATGACAAAAGTAAAATTATCTTTTTTTTCCTTTTAAGTGTTTTTTTGAAGTTCGTTTTCTATTTTTTTGTAAAACGTTTTTATTTCATGCTTTTCAGTGTATTAGTCGAAATTCGAAAATTACTTTTTTTTTCACCTCATAACAATAGTAGCAGCTATAACCCATGATAGAATAAGTTCACATCAATACGAAAACATCCCTATCTCAAAACCTACTGAACCAATTTTGTTGTCAACCATGATGCGCCCGCGACACCGGCAGATGACAACATAATATCATGCAACAAGAAGAAATAAGTACAATAAATCTGTCCGTCTGTCCGTCCGTATGTCACAGCCATTTTTTTCCGAAACTATAAGAGCTATACTGTTGAAACTTGGTAGGAAGATGTATTCTGTGAACCGCATTAAGGTTTTGATGCAAAAATAAAAAACATAATAATAAATATTGGGGGCTCCCCATACTTAGAACTGAAACTCAAATTTTTTTTTTTTCATCAAACAACATACGTGTGGGGTATCTATGGATAGGTCTGCAAAAATGATATCGAGGTTTCTAAAATATTTTTTTCTAAGCCAAATAGTTTGCGTGACAGTCGCTTCCAAAGTGGAAAAAAGTTGGTCCCCCCCCCCCTCTCTAATTTCTACAATAAGAAAATGAGAAATCTAAAAAAAACATATGATGTACATTACTATAAAAACTACTAACGAAAATTGTTTTGAAGATGTAGTAAGTAGTTTTTTTTAATACCTCGTAAATCGTAAACCGCTTATTACCGCGTAATCTTTCATACAAATAACTTTAATCCTTTAATTTCATAAATCAATGGTACCCTTTGTCCGACACGCACTTGGCCGAGTTTTATTGTTTCTAATGTCTTAAACTGTTGTTTGACTGCGATCCAGCTTGATGGAAATCAGCACACCTGTTTTGAATCCTTTTAGTAGATTGAGCATTAACAGAGAATCAACAAAAAATAAAAGTATGAACTTGGCCCTAGCCAGTATATATCTGTACCAATAGCTCAGAGAAAGGTCTCCAATTGAAGACACCATAAAACCATACTTATTTCCACATAAATTGCAGATAATATCAATTGGTCCGACCATTGTCCTTCCACACGACCTTTGAAGAACTCTTTTGACCAATAAATGGCTCTATACACTTTTACAAATTTAATTTTGCTGACGCTCAAACAGGATAATGCCTTAGTCTTGAAGGTTTTCGATTTTTCGAGGTGTTCTAATGAAAATTGTAAATGATTCTATAGGAGGTATCAATAGGATTGTTATGGATGCTACTTGTAGAATTGGAGTATTTCATTAAGATTTGAACTAACTGTTGTCTGTTCATTTCTACGTCTTTGTTACTCAGTTATTTCACTTGTTATTTTTCGCTTCTTTACAACGCACTTTGTTTTTACGGTATGTTATATTTTTACTGAATGTTTCTGTGTGTTATATGTTTGGATTATTAGGACGGAAATTGCTTTTGTGTTGCGAGAACTATGATGTCTGTCGTAATTTTAATAATATTACAAATAAATGTTTTTCCCATTTAAATAAAATGTGGAAAATGGTTGTTGCTAAGGAATTCATTTTTGATGGTTGAGACTTTTGTTATATAATGTAAAACAGCTTCATTGACGTCTTTAAAATTGCTTCCACGGGAAGGTAATCCAAAACAACGAATTTGGTGTTACAATTTGATAACTAATAATAGTTAGAATTTTTTTTTAATAATTAGAAACAAGTACTTGACTATAATCCCGTCCCGCCCGATGGTAAACAGTGATGCGATCGTTGATGGTAAAGCGCGCTAGTTTATTAAGAGCCTATTCACTCAGAAAAACTGAGTGAATCGGAAGGAAGACGGCAGTAGAGCGAGGTGATGCAATGTTAAACAACACGACCAACGACGCTGCGCCAGAGGGGGATTGATCAGGAGATCCTCCACGACAAAACTCCCGATACAACAACATTTGGCGCATCATACCCGGCACACATCACAACAATATTGCTTACGCAACGTCTTCCGTATGGGTATAAAATTGTATCCCCTGCTCTAGTTATCATTAGTTGTTTTGGATTACCTCCCTAAGGAAACAATTTTAAACACGTCATCATCATAATTATCAGCCAATAGCAGTTCACTGCTGGACATAGGCCTCTTCTATTTCACGCCATTCAATTCAATTTTCCAAATTCATTGACCAATTTCGCGGGAAAAAAAGATTATTTCAAAATTCATTTGTATTGGTACTATGATGATTACGTAAAATTTTTAATTATATTTTGTCATGTGTTTACCTAACCTTTATTATCCTTATGGGTCGGACAGGGTTTTCTTAACATACTGTATATTGTACTGTCAGAGAATTCTCAGACGCTCAAGATACAGGGAGGAATCAATTAGATTACGGTTTAGTAATTATCCCTAGAAATTGTTCCACGTGTCTCTTTTCAAAAAATCTGGAATTCTCTGAGGGTGTTCTAATCCTTGGTAAGTTCTGTTCGCTTTACTGTCCCCTATTAAGTAGGTATGTAACTACCCAATATTTTTTCTAACTGCCACTGAATTTATCGATCAGTCCACTCTCTGTCCTCGAGCCCTCATATATACTATCTAGCAAAATTTTACTTACTCCCTCTCATCGAAAGGAGGACTGTGTCCTAACAATGAGAACAATATAGGCTGATTATGTTGTAATCATTTTGTATCATATTTATTGCTAATCCATTGCTTCATATGTTTGAAAAATGTATCTGACTAACAACGTAAAAAACGCAATGAATGCTCTTGAACCATCCAACCCATTACTACTGATATCGTGCTACGCAATTACTCTACTTTGATATTGTACAGAGTTTCCCATTACAAAATCTCACCGCTCCATCGTTTTTACACTCTTCTTCTACTCATCTTCTATTCTTATCTCCTTCTGTTCTTCTCTTCTTCCCTTCTGCTCTTCTTCGGTGGGGACAGAGCACCAGCGCCTCTGTCTCCACCGTTCTGTTCCACCATTCCTTACTCTCTTCTACTCTTCTCCTTCTCTTCTTATCTTTTATACTCTTCTTCTTTTTTTCTTCTTCTCTCCTTCTGTTCTTCTCTTCTTTTCTTCTCTTCTCTACTTAGAAAATGGTGTCGACAAATATCCTGAGGAAAAAAGCATGAAGTGCATCTCGGAGCGAAAAATTCTAAGTCATGTGACCCTCCAAACCACACTGGGCTCGCGTGGCTGTTACAGAATTATGACGTGAATGGTTCTTGGCTAAACTGGACTTCTTCAATAAGAACTACCAAAATTCATAGTGAAAGACTCCAGATTATATCATCACCTCAGTTTGGGCTTTACGATTAATTAATTAAATACAAGAATGAGTGAAACGTGACGTCAATTAGAGTCTGCAACCTAGGTGTAATTTATTTTGATCAAACATTAATTATATATGATATTTAACAGTAATTATAATATAACATTTACTCATATCAAGTATCAGTAAATATTAAGTATAATATCTTCAGAAGTTAATAATTGTTTGCGAAGGGCGGGCGTTTTGACTGCCTTGTGTAATATTATCGTTTAAAAATGTTGATTCTCAGCCTAATTTGAATAAATGCCTTTTGATTTTGTATCTATAAGTACAGCGTTTTTTTTTCTTTATTAGAAACCTGAATATAGTTTGTTCAGAATAAGCAACTGAATCGATCATCTTCACACATGTTATATTTTTTCCCAAATATATTAGAAATTGTTGAGTTGAGTTTTCCGAGTGCACAACTCAGATGCCGTTAGATCATAGTACTAGGCGCGTGAGACAGTGCCCCCGCGCGCCACGCCGCTGCAGGCGCGGCAAAGCGAGCGATGCGTTGACCGTATTTTTGTTGGGATAACCAGGTAAGATAATAAACTCATAACTTTGTGGTTTTTCATGGCATACTAACTGTGCCGATCGGACTCACCCGCGTAAATTTCGATATGCTCCGCTCCTATTGGTCTCTCATCGTAATGTTATATAGCCTAAAGCCTTCCTGGATTAAGGGGCTATCCAAAACAAAAAGATTTTTTAAAATCGGACCAGCAGTTCCTGAGATTAGCGCGTTCAAACAAACAAACAAACTCTTCAGCTTTATGTATAAAAAAAATATAATTTTTTGAAATTTAGTGCATATATTCTTTACTTAAAAATACTGGATAAGTGTTTCGGGTTTTGCATGTACAATAAATAACGTTATGTAGCGGAAAACACGTTATAATGCTCTCGCGACCCGGTGTAGATAACATAATAAATTACGAACGAGAGCCTCGTGTGTAACATACAAATCTATCAAAGATGGGAATTTCATTCATTGCTAATGACCTCTATAATACGACCCTAGGGGTCCATGGACCGCCAGTGGCTAAACAATAAATGCCGCACAGCAGGGTAATTGCGTAACACAGTGTCAGTAGCAATGTGTTTAATTTTGACAGTTCAACAATATTCATTGCGTTCTTTAAGTTGTTGAGCTGACACACTTTTCGAACACATGGAACAATAGATTAGGATTAGTTACGTAATTAGGGTGCAGGTCGATCAATCGGGTTGCCGGGGTTGGTCTCTGTATGGGTGATCAAATTTACATACCCGTCCGTGCCTTGGAAAGCACCCTAAGAGCAATAGCGCACTAGCGGCTTGGCCGCAGCGGCCAGGTCGCGGCGGCCATCGAGATAGATACCTTAGTATGAAATCGACACAGAGCGCGCGCACCTGGTCGCACGCGACCAGCGGCCACACTCAGCCGCAGCGGCCAGCGAGATCGGAGCGGCGCGTTTGCGGCCAGTGTTCAGTCGCTGGTCGCTGCGGCCACTGAGATCTATAATATTGTAGTTAGTCTCGGCTATCATACGTACATAGATCTTTCAATAATTCGATAGTCAAAACTAAACTGACTAATTGGAACATAAAAATTGCCTAAAAATAATTTAATGAATAAAATTCTTCTTTTAACCTATAGAGGTTCACTGCTGGACATAGGCCTCCCCCAAGGTTCTCCACGACAACCGGTCATGCGTCTCCCGCATTCAGCGGTTTCCCACGACCTTCACTAGGTCGTCGGAGATAATTGCAAAATTATCATTACAATCAGAAAATTTTGTTCAATAACTTCTTTGGCAATGAAGCTGAATACTAAGGAATAACGAGGAAATTTTTAAAAATCTAATTCTTAAGCCTCCAATTTTTGCATCAACATCTTAATGCGGTTCACAGAATACATCTACTTACCAAGTTTGCCATTTGGCTACGAAACCCTAAAAACCCATGCATGTAAGATCTTGAGTATCATAAGATATCAGTAAAGCTGCCACACCCGTAGAATAAAACCTAAATTACTATATGAAGAAATGACTACCTCTCCTAACATTTCCTCTATACTTATATTTTAGTATAATATACTTGTTGAGTCGTTGTAGTCTTATTTGTCGAAAAAAAGCATTAAAAGTGAATTCTTGTTGAAAAATCGTCCTTTATTTTTCCTAATTACCAGTCAAGTCCCGTCAACTTGTCATTACTTAAAAAGTCTGTTCGTTATCCAGCCAGTCAGTTAGTCAAAGGAGGCTGGACGCCGCGACATTCCCACCCCCAGTATCAGAAGGCTGATACTCAAGATTGGGAGCCGACGTCCAGTTTACACAGTTTAGTCGCCGGTCGTGTATAGGTACCCTGTCTCGTTACCACGTCTGCTACGCGTCCTGGCCATCCCTTCCGGGGAATACTTTTGCGATACGGCCCCGAGGCCATTGTCCCCTTGGAAGTTGATCATCAGCGATTATTACTATGTCGCCTTCGGTCAGCGGCCTATCAGCTACCTGCAGCCACTTATCCCGTCTCGTCAGGGAGGGCAGGTATTCGCGTACCCACCGCTTCCACGTCAGGTCCGCCAATCTTTGGGACTCCCGCCAAGAGCGCCACAGCAAATCACCGTCAGAAAACGTACCGAAGGGTCTGTCCATCACTAAGGTGTCTGTAAAGAGAAAACTGTTAGGCGATAGCGGTAAATCGTCGTCGGAGTCAATTGGTACATAGGTTAACGGTCGGCTGTTAACAAATTGTTCGGCTTCGGCCAGGAGCGTACGAAGGGTTTGTTCGTTCGGTACTCGCTCTTTTAGCGTCACACGTAGCGCCGTCTTGATGCTACGCACCAGTCTCTCCCAGCAGCCTCCCATGTGCGGAGAGTTCGGAGGTATAAACCTCCACTCAATGTTGCGAGTGCTGCCAAAACGCAGTAGCTCGCTCTGGTCCATCGCTAGTACCGCTTGTTTCAGTTTGCGGTCGGCTCCGCGGAATGTCGTCGCGTTGTCACTGTGTATGACCGCTGGGCAGCCACGACGAGCTACGAAACGGCGTAAGCTGAGAATTGCGGAGCTAGTTGTCAAGTCGTTGACTAAATCTACATGCACTGCACGTACGGTAAGACAGGTATAAAGGGCTCCCCATCTTTTCTCTTGTCTTCTGCCTATTTTTACTAACATAGGTCCGAAATAGTCTAAACCTGTGTAGGTGAAAGGCCGGTGTCCGCTTTGAAGCCGAGAGTCAGGTAGTTGTCCCATGAGCGGCGGAGATGCTCTCGTGCGTCTAATTTTGCAAACAAGACAGTCATTCCAAGTCTTTTTGACTGCGTTGCGACCGTTAAGAATCCAGTAGCGCTTTCTTAGTTCGTTAAGAACTCTTTCTCTACCGGAGTGTGCAGATTCGACGTGGTAGCGAAGCATCAGTAGCACAACGAATCGATCGGCCGGGTGTAAAATTATTGGGTGCTTAGGGTCGTAATCGAGGTTCGCCATCTCAATCCTCCCCCAACTCGGAGTATGTCGTGCGCGTCTAGGAAGGCGTTCAGTTGACGAATTGAGCTTGATTTATCTACCCGTCCATGTCTTTTCAAATTGTTGACGTCTGTAGAAAACCTCTGTCTCTGGGTTTGTTTGATGAGGGCTTTTTCTGCGTTCACCACCTCTGTCGCGGTCAGTTCACTTCGAAGCCAGTCCGGCTTTTTGTTCTTAAAGTTGTGGACTCCGCGGAAGAACCAAGCTGTGCTACGTACCAGTCGCCAGTACTGAGAAAAACGATTTATGTCAGGTAACTCTAATGACAGGTCTTCACTAGTAGAGCAAACAGCCTTGAATTCGTCGCCATCGATGTAAGCGTCGATGGCGTCAACGTCGTCTATATCTGTAGGCCATTCACGGTCAGGCTTAAATAAAAAGTCAGGCCCTTTAAGCCACCTCTCACCATTATCAGCTAACGCTGTGTCTCTCGTGGATTCATCGGCAGCATTTAAGTGAGTAGGAACTCATCTCCACTGCTTATAGTCTATCAGTTCCGTTATTTCGCAGACGCGATGTGCCACAAACGGCTTAAATCTACCTGAGTCCGACCGCAGCCAGCTCAACACTGTTTTCGAGTCAGTCCACAGTGTTACTTTAGATAGGGTTACCATCTCGCAGTGCTGTAGACTCACAAATAGTCGTGCACCCAATAGCGCTGCCTGGAGCTCAAGGCGTGGAATGCTCATTACCTTCAAGGGGGCTACTCGTGCTCTTGCCATCAGAAAAGTGACGTGCCAGGTCCCGTCAGTCTTGTTGCGATCTCAGGTAAGCGACGCTGGCGAATGCCCTGGAACTAGCGTCACAGAAGATGTGCAGCTCTGCCACACCACCGTAGTTATCTGTCAATATCCAACGTGGAATTTTAATGTTATTTACAGACTTTAATTCTGTTAACCATATCTGCCACGCAGCAAAATGAAGACTTTCGATTTCGTCGTCCCATCCTATCTTACTACGCCAAATATTCTGGAAAAGAATGCGGGCTTTGACAGTAGTGTGAAGAAGAAATCCGAGAGGGTCGAACACCGACATAATGATTTTTTATACCTCCCGCTTTGTCGGTCTCTTCACGCCATGTACCAACTCGTCTGATATATTAGACCAGTTCAATATAAAAATAAAGTTGTCGTCGTCGGGGGTTCATCTCACCCCTAGCACCCCCTCAACGACCTCATCTTTGCTGTCACTGATCACCTTTACTGCCACTGCGGAAAGTCTATCCTCAGGAATATTATTTAACAATTTCTTGGAATTACAAATGAAATTCCTTATAAAAAACCCACCTGATGAGTGTATCTCTATGACGTCTCTCACCAGCTGGATTAGGTCATCCTCGTTGTCCATAAAGTATATACAGTCGTCGACGTAATGATGGTCAGTGATAACATGACAGGCGAGGGGATGAGATATTTCATATCTCCGTGCGTTCATATTCTTAACATACTGTGATGAGGACGGGGAACATACGCCACCAAAGGTCATTACAATAAAAGAAGGGGTTTGGATGAAGTAAAATGACATAAAAATTACTACCGTAATCTCACTTCAGTGAAAGTCAAAGCTTTTCAAACATAGAAAGAAATTTCAGGCGTTTTAACAGATCTATATGTCTCTCTGTCTGTGATCTATATTTATCGCGCTGTTTACTTTTAAACGTAAATAGTACGGACTTAGTGCAAGAAGTCTGTTAAAGAAACTGACATATTTTATAGCAGACTTTTGACAGCTGGTTTAAGTTATATGGTGACTACAGTTATGCGTTAGACACCCTATTGACCAAAATGTTTTAAGCAATTCTACTGTTTTAACATGACGTCATACAAAATAAAAAATGGCGGGTATCATGTTTTATTACGGTTTTATTAGGGATTTCGAATAATTCAATCTTAAATAATCGATAATAGTGACTTGTGCTACTATGACCATAATGCGGCTTTGCTAGATAAGCTTGATAGATTGCTCAACAATGGGATCGGGTTCATATACAATCTCAGGAAATATGACCATGTCGAGCTACAGGTATGAACTCAGATGGATGCCCATTGGCCAGAGAAAAAATTTGCGCGCCTTGACGATGCTTTTCTCCCTTCTTAACACTAAAAGTGCGGAACATCCTGACCCCCCTAGAAGCGCGGATGGGTCAATTTTGGCCATTTTTTTTTTACAAATTATAAACTAGCGCTTAATTGGTAGAGAATGCCTAAGGGTTTAGGTCCAAGTAAAAATAAATAAGTAATGTTTTTTCAAATATCAAATTTAAACTATTTTACATAAACACAGGGCTACCTATGAAATGTATACGGTTACAGTAGCTCGGTCGTTTTCTACGGAGAAGAGCCGGCAAGACCCTTCACGGTTACTCGTTTAAAAATAGTATATTATCCGCCAATTTCAGAGCCACCCTAAATACTACGAATACTTTTGTTATACCTAACAAAGAAATTCACATGAATTTAGTAAGAAAATGATCTATGAATGCCATTTTGAAACATTTCACATTTCTCTATAGATATTAGAAAAAAGCCTTAAAAATATTCATGGGATGAGACCTCGATTTCTTTACTCTTTTAAACCATTTTCTTAGAAATAAGAAAAAAATATAACATATTCAATATGTTTTTCTTATTTTTAGGAAAATGGTTAACCCATTTTCAAGAGTAAAAATAAATCAATAAAAACATAAAAATGAAACAATAAAATAATAGTCATAAGTGAAGTTACAATATTTCACGACGTCAACCTTGGAGACTGGGCAGACATGTAGCTATATGAAGGATGTAAACCAACATTTCACCAGCAACCCAACTGCATAAGACATATTACTACTATCAATTGGAATAATTTTAAAACCAATTCTAAACCATTATTCTTCTGTTAAGAAAATGAGTCTGCTCAGCAACGTAAATCATCATCATCATCATCATCATTTCAGCCGAAAGACGTCCACTGCTGGACATGGGCCTACCCCAAGGTTCTCCACGACGACCGGTCCTGCGCCTCCCGCATCCAGCGGTTTTCCGCGACCTTCACCAGGTCGTCGGTCCACCTTTTCGGGGGCCTACCTACGCTACGTCTTCCGGCGCGTGGTCGCCACTCGAGAACCCGTCGGCTCCATCGGGCATCGGTCCTACGGGCAACGTAAATAACGCAATGAAATTTGTTGAATTATCAAAACGAAACTCATTGCTGCTGATAGTATGTTCCGCGAATTCTTACGCCTAGTCAAGCGCATTGTGCATATATCATTGTGTAAATAGTCTCATCAACATTGTTCTCAATATGGTAGTTTTCTGTAATCTGTGATACGGTGAAAGATAACCTCTCAAGAAAACCATTAAGGCTTAGAACCAAAAATGAGAAGTAAAGTCCAAGAAATTACAAAAACATTATGGCCTATCCCCTCTCGTATAAAAGAGACCTAGGTCCCAGTCTGCTATAATGTTATATAGTCATTCCAATACGAATCTATTGTCATTCCATTGTCATTATGCTTAAAAGTTCATAATCTGCTAAATTCATAACCATTTATTAAAATCCATCATCAATTATCTCAGTCGTCTGTTAATGGAATGGTAAAAGAATGACATTGTCGTATTGCCATATTATAATAACCCGTTAGTAGAAATGAGATCCTAAAAACGTATACTATGTAACGATAAACATTAAAGTACTTCACCCCAAGACAGCTTCTAATGTTATACAAAGCACAGTCCATTTTTGTGTGGAGTACTGCAGCCACATTTGGGCTGGTGCTGCAAAATGCTATCTGGAAACTATGGATTCGGTGGAGAGGCATGCGAAGAGGCTAATTGGCGACCCAAATTTGGTTGTTGGCCTGGATGCTTTGCAGAACGTTTACTGATTGATGATGGTGAAGCGCGCTAGTTCATTAAGAGCCTATTCACTCTAGCCTTGAAGACACTTTAAAACACCGGAGGCAAATTATTCTAGTCCTTCGATATACAAGGTATAAAAGACGAAACGCTCCGTCGTAAGGGTGGATTCTCGCTGCATGTTTAGTCAAACTAAATAAAAAGACCATAAATCACCTACTAATATAATAGGGTAGTTGACTAAAAAAAACTAATTAGTCCGTCAGTCAGATTTCCAAAAAATACTAGACACCTATATTTTCTTTTTTCATATAAGCAAAAAATGAAGACGACACAGTGCGTTGAAAACTCGTGTGACGTTTCTGCACGCCACACTTTTTGGCGAGCAGTGACGTCACCAGCCACCACTCCTGACCTTTGATGCCTTTTATATTTGTGAATTGTTATTGTTTTGATAAAACAAAATATACGTATTCAATATTTTTCTATAATTTGAATGACGGACAAATAGAATCATTTTTTTTTTAACCAGGAATCATCCCTATCATTTGTGTGGGAGTACGCACAAGTGTTATTTCTGAAAACAAATATAAAATAAATATCAGAATAATAATATTAATTCATTGAAGACTTTAAAGGTTAATGTGTATTGTAGTATCTTTTTATAGTATCGTAAAAGGGCGACGAGGCTTTCGCACCTCGCCCGTTTAAAACTGAGTGCTGAGAATAGCGGTTAACGGGTATTTAGAGGAGAACAAATGTATTTTTGTTAAAACTCTGTAGTAAAGATTAATACTAGCCACTAAGAACACCATGTACAAATTTTATATTTTTGGATACTTCCTTACTTGTCAATAAAAACCTTTCAGTAGACTGCGCAATTTTCTGTTATATTTATTATACAAATTAGTGGTTATGGGCCATTAAGAATAACGAATACAGTTAAAACAGTAAGAAATACGTATTCTGCAAGTATTTTATGAGCAAGTGCTATGGAAAATATACCATCGAGTGATCGGTCGAAGACCACGTCAACGGCAGAACTACCGGCACAATCGCAGCTCATAAACAAGCTGAGAGGTAGCAGTAACTTTTCTAATTGGATGTTTTCTATACAATGCTATTTAGTCGACCTTGACCTCTGGGAGATTACTACAAGTCAGCCCAACCTCAGTGATCCAGTACAAAAAAGGCGAGATGAGAAGGCACGAGCGAAAATATGCCTACTTTGCGACGAGTCTGTATATCCAGTTATACGACCGGCCACATCAGCTTTTGACGTACTAAACAGGCTGAGAAAAGCATATGCGTATAGCGGCTTAACCAGAAGATTATCACTTATGCAAAGGTTGCTAAGCAATAAGTACACTGGTAGCATCCAGAGCTACACAAACGCGGCAACAAGCATTCAACAAGAGCTACAGGCAATTGGCAAGGCAGTCGAAGACGAGTTTCTCGCTATTATCATACTAGCAGGCCTACCTGAAGAATTTCGACCGCTAGTAATGGCATTAGAAAACACGAACACCAAACTAACGTCAGAAAATGTTATAGCAGCCCTATTGAAGGAAGACTCCAGGAAATCTTTACCTACCAGAGTTAAAGAACCTAGCACGACGGCATTGCAAACTAACGAGCAGCAGAAGAAGAAACTCTTTTGTACATTTTGTAAAAAAACCGGGCATGTCGTATCACAGTGTAGGAAGTTAAAGAAAAATAAGATTTCAGTTTCGGCAAAGTGTAATTCAAATTATACATCCCACTCTACACTTTCATCTTGTTTTTCTAACATCCCTTTTTCAGGTTCAGAGGATTGGATCCTAGACTCTGGTGCAACCACACATATGAGTAATAACAAAGAGTGGTTTGAGACTTTGTCCACCCATATTACTCCAATCACTGTTGCTAATAAAGAGCAACTCCTGAGTCAAGGCAGAGGTACTGTAAATATTAATATATCTGACAATGTAAATAGAGTTTCTGATGTTTTATACGTTCCCAACCTTGCAACTAATTTACTATCAGTCAGTAAATTAGTAAATAAGGGGTATGATGTTTTATTTACATCACAAGGGGCTACCATATCTTTGAGTGGCAGTTGTCAAGTGACAGGTAATGTCATTGCTTCAGGTTCACACTACAGAGGCATGTTTAAACTTGATGTAAAGAGTTCTCAAGCTCTTTGCTCTACCACCAAAGAGACTGCTATGTTGTGGCATAGACGCCTTGGTCACCTCAATGCAAGGAGTATGAATATTTTAAAAAATAAACGAGTTGGCGTTAATTTTAGCGGGAACTGTAATGAAACTTGTGTTCCATGTTTACAGGGCAAACTGTCAAAGAAAAAGTTTTCAAAATCTCAAAGTAAATCAAGTAAAGTCCTAGAATTAGTCCATTCGGACTTATGCGGACCCATGAGTACGCATTCTTGGGGCGGAGCATTATATCTTCTCACATTTACCGACGACTACAGTCGAAAAACTTACGGGTATCTTTTGAAATCAAAAGCCGAAGTTTTTAGTAAGTTTGTGGAGTTTAAATATTTAGTTGAAAACCAAACTGGCGAAAAAATTAAGGTTTTACGTTCAGATAATGGTCGCGAGTATGTAAATACGGATCTGTCTAATTTTTTAAAGGAGAATGGAATCATCCATCAGACCACCGTACCATACACACCGCAGCAAAATGGAGTTAGTGAACGTGCTAATCGGACTATAATTGAAAAAGCCAGATGCATGCTCAAAGACTCGAATTTACCTTTAGCATATTGGGGAGAAGCGGTAAATACGGCAATTTACCTTAAAAACCGTATGCCCACCCAAGCCCTAAATAACAGAATTCCAGAAGAATTATGGACCAGGAAGAAAGTTAACCTCTCTAACCTGCGAGTCTTCGGATGTGAAGCTCATGTCCTTATCCCGAAAGAAAAACGGAAGAAACTGGATTCCAAAACAGAAAGTTGTATCTTTGTTGGCTATACAACTGAAAGCAAAGGTTACCGCCTTATAAATCCTGAAAATCCTCGAACGATTATAATTGCAAGAGATGTTGTCTTCATAGAGGATAAAATATATGCCAACACTAAATCTGGAAAACCAGATTTAGAATCAACAGATCCTCCAAAGTCAGTAGAAGTTCTTGTACCCCTTGATCCTGAACCAATTGAAGACGGACCTGTTCCACAATCTGTATCTCAGCAACAGCGAGACATTCAGCCTGTGACGATACCACCATCAGAGGAAGTACCTTTGGATGAACCCTCAACTTCTTCCAGTCCTCCTCCAAATGAAGCTATAGCTAGAGAATCACCATCGCCAGAGCGCAGATATCCTCAGCGAGACAGACGTCAACCTGATAGATTTGAAGCTGGTTGTAATATCTACCTTACTTCAGATATGGAGCCTGAGACTTACAAAGAAGTTGCACAACATCCACAAAAGGATAAATGGTTAGAAGCAATGAATGCTGAATACAATTCTTTAATGAATCACGGAACATGGGTTCTAGTCGACCGACCGTCAGATCGGAAAACAACTAAATGCAAATGGGTTTATAAAATTAAAAAAGATACAAGTGGACAAATAACAAAGTACAAAGCGAGACTAGTAGCAAAAGGTTTCACTCAAGTGGCTGGAGTAGACTACGGAGAAACTTTTTCACCAGTTGCTAGACTCTCTTCTGTAAGACTTCTTTTGGCATATGCAGTTCATCACAATCTACAAGTACATCATCTAGATGTAGAAACTGCTTTTCTAAATGGAGATCTCGATGAGGAAATATATATGGAACAACCGGAAGGTTTTTCTGAAGATCCAAGGAAAGTGTGTTTACTGAAAAAAGCACTATATGGCTTGAAGCAAGCTCCACGACAATGGAATAAAAAAGTGTGCGAAGCACTTGCCACTTTGTCGCTTACTCAAGTTCCATCCGAACACTGTCTCTACATTAAAAGAGATGGTAATGACATACTAGTCGTTGCCGTGTTTGTCGACGATTTCCTTGTTTTGAGCAGCAATGATCTCATGAGAGAGACATTTAAAAAAGAACTTAAAAAAATGTTCAAAATTAAAGATTTTGGTCCTCTTAGAGACTGTCTCGGTATGCGTGTCATACAGAGCAAAGGCTGCACTACTCTCGATCAGACCAAGTACATAGAGAAACTTATTACAAAGTTTGGGATGAATGATGCAATAACTATATCAACTCCTTTAGAACCTGGTCTGAAACTAACTCTTCCCTCGAAGGAAGAAGAAACTGAAGCTCCTTATCAGGAACTTATCGGCTCGCTAATGTACATTGCTATATGTACAAGACCTGACATCTCACACTCAGTGTCGTATCTTTCCCAATTCAATGCACATTACGGGGGGGTACACTGGAGGGCCGCTAAGAGGGTTCTACGGTACCTGAAGGCTACCAAAGATCTAAAGCTTCAGTACACTTCAAAAGGTCAGTCATACCCAGTCGGATATATTGATGCCGATTACGGGAACAACATTATTGATCGACGTTCATTTACTGGATTTACCTTTATCATGTGTGGTGCACCAATCTCATGGGAAGCACGCAAGCAGCGCACAGTCGCGCTTTCAACCACAGAGGCCGAGTACATGGCTCTAGCTGAAGCTTGCAAAGAGGCGATTTACCTGAAAACTCTCATACACGAAGTCTTTGCCGTCTCTCATCCCATCACCATACATACAGACAACCAAAGTTCTTTAAAACTGGCACACAACAATACATATCACTCACGCACAAAACACATAGACATTAAACACCATTTCATACGAGACTCGCTTTCACAACACTGCATACGTCTTCAATACATACCCACGACAGAAATGATTGCAGACATTTTGACCAAACCTTTGCCGAGACTGAAGCACTGTAAATGTGTACAGTTGTTAGGCTTAGTTTAGGTTTAGGTGTATGTTGTTATTATTCTGCAGGTGTATAGTAGTTGTGTAAAGATAGTGATAGGTCGGTGTATATCAATGTGTCTATTTTTTGTAAGTATGTATTAGTGTTAAGTGTACAGTTAACTTTGATATGTCTATATACCTTATCCATAATATTGTATATAGGGTGTTCTTATTGCGGGGGGGTGTTAAAACTCTGTAGTAAAGATTAATACTAGCCACTAAGAACACCATGTACAAATATTATATTTTTGGATACTTCCTTACTTGTCAATAAAAACCTTTCAGTAGACTGCGCAATTTTCTGTTATATTTATTATATAAATTAGTATTTTAATTGTTCATTTTCGGCTGTGATTTCAGCACAAGAGCTAAGTACGATTAACGTGAATACAAAAAAAAATTACAGCTAATGTCATCATCATCATCATCAACAACCTTTATATCGTCCCACTGCTGGGCACAGATGACAGAGGGCACAAATGCGGGTTGGCGATTTCAGACTTAAAGTCCAGGTTTCCTCAAGATGTTTTCCTTCACCTTTTTTTTTTTTTAAATAATTATATACTAGCGCTAGACCGCAATCCCGCCTGATGGTAAGCAGTGATGCGATCGTTGATGGTAAAGCGCGCTAGTTTATTAAGAGCCTATTCACTCAGAAAAACTGATCGAAAAGAAGGAAGACGACAGTTGAGCGAGGTGATACAATGTTAAACCCAACAACACGACCAACGATGCTGCGCCAAAGGGAGATTGATCTGAAGACCCTCCACGACCAAACTCCCAACACAACAACATTTGGCGCATGGTACCCGGCACACATCGCAACACAACTGGTCAGACCCATCCTCCGTACGGCTTCGCCAGACGTCATACCGGAACACGACAAATCGCTTGGCGGCAAGGCTTTGTCTGGTGGGTGGTAACTTCTGCCGGCGGTCGATGTTATGGCCTACCACCTAGAAAAACCTTCAGTCATTAGTGTCCAAGATATAAATAAGCTAATATGCTTTGAAATAATTACGTTTCCCTCAGAGAGTAGTGGTGGCCTAGTGGCATCGACCGCGACTTACAAGATGTAGGTCGTAGGTTTGAACCCCATAAGGCGCATTTACTTTGTGTAAATAATTATATGACTACTGCTCTCAAAAAAGGCGAATGACAACAACGTGAGGAAAACGGCTTGTACTATAGTCAAAAAATTCGAAGACAAGTGACAGCTACCAACCCCGCACTGGGCCCCTGAGCTAGATTACGGTAGCACCACACTTTTCACTGGTAGGCCACATCGGCTGCCGGCAGAAGTTACCACCCACCAGACAAAGTCTTGCCGCCAAGCGATTCGTCGTATTCCGGCATGATGTCTGGTGAAGCTGTACGGAGGACGGGTCTGAGCAGTTGTGTTGCGATGTGTGCTGGTACGATGCGCCAAGTGTTGTTGTGTCGGGAGTTTGGTCGTGGAGGGTCTCCACATCAATCTCCCTCTGGCGCAGCACCGTTGGTTGTGTTGTTGGATTTAACATGGCACCACCTCGCTCAACTGCCGTCTTCCTTCCTATTCACTAAGTTTTTTAAGTGAATGGGTTTAAAAAACGAGCGCGCTTTACCATCAACGATTGCATCACTGCTTACCATCAGGCGAGATTGCAGTCAAGCGCTAGTTTACAATTAATAAAAAAAAACCACACCCTGTCACCGAGAGAAAGCTTGTGGCCCAGGAGTGGGAACATGGGAAGAGGCGAAACACTTCGTTCGGATCGTTGTGGTGTTAACAACGTAAGGGTGGAAACTCGCCGTACGATGGGTCATCCGATGATGGAACGGAGATGGGGAAATTAAATCATGCAATTTACTTGCACACTCTCCAAATTACATCCTATAGAACACCGACAGGCTGGCTACTCTTCGCCTGTGCTCCAGGCTTTAGAGACCGTTTTGAGCTAAACCTGGGTCGCCAATCAGCCTCTTCGCATGCCTCTCCACTGAATCTAAAGTAGCTACGTGGCATTTTGCAGCACCAGCCCAAAGCAAAGCACCAGCATGTAAGTAGAATGGAAGCCGATTCTAAAGTAGTTCTAAAAAGCCTAGGAAGATAATGATGATGTATATTGTAGAATATTTTTCTTTTAAACGAAATAATTTTATAGACACCAATGACTGAAGGTGAAGGAAAACATCTTGAGGAAACTTGGACTTTAAGTCTGAAATCGCCAACCCGCATTGAGCAAGCGTGGTGATTACGCTCAATCCTTCTCTGTATGAGAGGAGACCTGTGCCCAGCAGTGGGACGATAAAAAGGTTGATGATGATGATGATGATGATTCTTGTATCAATTACACTCACAAAATCTCTCATAGTCATCCAAATCAACCGCTACGCTCCACACTAAGCTACATCTCTTCGCATCTTGTATTTGCATTAAAATTTAATAAAACGCCCGGTGTATTTATCCTGCCATTTGGTGTGTTGAATGAAATTAACCCTGCCTGAAAATTAGCGATATTGTCTGCAATGAAGAGATATCATTGGCTCCGGATCTAAGGGCAGCGATACAATTTAAGCTTTTATTAAAGTCTTCTTCTTCTATCTAGCGTTTTCTCAACTAATTTGTGGTTGGCTTCCAGTCTAACCGGTTTCAGCTGATTACCAGTTCTGGCGACAACGTGCCTACATCGAAAGATTTTAAACAAGATTTATGTGGACTGTATTTGGGATAGCAATATATTAGAAATTATAAGTAAATATGTGATAAAATGATGCCTTTGGAGTATATCTCTCTGATTAAAGTGCAAAAGCGGCGAATCACCTTCAACCTTCAGATGCGGACTTCGTAAACCACCAGACGAGATCACGAAAATGCGCACGTCGACACAATTCACTGACTCCCTAACTTTATTAATTTTGAATTTTGAGGCTAAATCCCGCCGAGGGTTACTTTAAATACTTAAAACTAATTAAATTTTGTGTTTAAAACACCGTGGCCATGACTTGGTAGCTTGCCAGTTCGAAAGGAAGTGCGCTCGTCACGTCATTCGGCGGTCGGCGGAAGAATACGGTCACACTATGGCCGCGTTCCGCTTAGTTTTTGGCAGCGTTTACCGCCGATAATCACAAAAATCAGAAGAGATGTTTAACACCAATGGCAGCCTAATGGTATCGGCCGCGACTTACAAGATGTAGGTTGTAAGTTCGAACCCCGCCAGGCGCTTTTCTTTGTCTTAATTATTTCATCACCAGTGCTCTCACAACGGTGAAGGAAAACATAGTGAGGAAACCGACGTCATGTGACACCTACCAAACCGTACTGGGCCCGCGTATTAGATGACTCACTCCCACTTACCGAGAGTACGCTTGTGTCCCAGAAGTGGGAGCATAATAGGCTGATGATTGATGATGACTGATGACCTATCTGACCTCCACAATCCAGTTACTGGATAAAACGATACCCCTTGTTAAGTCTGGTGGTCAAACTTTCAAACTTCTAACCATTGTCAAAGTTTTACGAATAAGAGATACAGCTGAGTTTCTATATTTAACATGAAGCGTCAGCTTTCTTATCCTATCCTAGCCTTTTTTTTTTGCTGTTGCTGGGGAAAATGACATTTACGCATCCCCGCCCGCGTCGGGGGACGGGAGGGGTATGTGGGACTCCCCGGAAGATAGCCTTCTGGTATACCCACTAAAAACCCCAGCGGCACTCCGGCATCGCCTTAGTGGCGGGGGAATGGGAAACTAGCGGAGCCTGAGCTACCACTCCCCCGTCGGCAATACCCGCCTAATGTCCTATCCTAGCCTGTCCCATCCTATTCTGTCTTATAACACTTGAGGTTGACGCAACACATTTCTTCAACTCTTCCCTCTTAGCCGTCACGCTATTACCCACACTTTTTTCTTACATATCATCCCTTACAGAATCTATCCCTCTTAGAAAGTAAACCGGTTATATTTTTAACCATTTCCTCGTTGGCCAAGATCGGTAAAATATAACTTTCCAACAAGTTTTTTTACCCTATTTCCAACTTCCTGACAATTTTTAACTTCTATCCCGTAGGGTTATTTTGTATTTATCTATATTTTATCGTAAAACTTTATCGCAGGAATCCAGTTGTGTTTCCAACTCAAAATGTCTTACAATGTCAAACGGTTATAGGAAGGTCTTTTTCATTGAAGCAAAAAGTATGGGTAAAGTTTTTGAATAGTATTGACGTACTATCTGATATGTATTTTACTTCGAAAAGGATAAGGTTTAAATTGCATTGGTAGTAAAGTTTGTGAAGTATAGCAAATATTGACTCTGATGAGTGAAGTTTGTGAATAAATGTGAATAAGTCATTTTGTGATGGAGGGTTATGGAAAAAGTCGCAAAGTGTTCTTAGAGGACTTTTTAAGAACTGCGTTATTTGTATTTATTGTATGCTGGTTGTTTTTGTGACCCACTCTATCTGGAATAAGACATTACACATAAGACACACAAATTAATGAAAATTCACTACATAGTTCTGCTGCAGAAATATATCGCCAGCTATCAAAAAACGGATCGACACTTGGATACCATTCACGCAAAAATAAAAGTAACACGTTAACTTTAATAAAATTTATGGACACTATTCCTGCAGAAAATCTGAAACTTAGATAAATACACACACTTGATGACGTTCTCACATCTGCATTTGAATTTCTTGTGAGGCAAATTAAAAAAAAAAATGTATAACTTATCCAGGTAATACATAACTTAGGTTGTGCCCACATAAATCCAGAATTCTCGTTACTACGCGCCTTATATAATAAAAAGGCTATTGTAATTGTGTTCCAGTCGTCTGTAACTACAATAAAGGTATGGCCAATAAATTTTCAAAAGCTTTTTATCCCTTTTGCGAGGGAAGGACAGTTAGAAGTACTATTATGAAAACTTATTTTTATATTGATGTGATATTTTTGTGTACAGTTTTTAGTTTCGTTTCCATTATATACATCACGTTGCTGTATAAAATTATTTCACATCCGTCATCTCACACATACGCCCGATTATGACATACGCTTGTCCAGTCTTCGCACATGCCAAGCCGCGTCATATCCATAGGATGCAAGTAGTCCAAAACCGTTTTCTACGTAAAGCCACAAATGCCCCTTGGTTCATCCGTAATGAGATCCTCCACCTTGATCTCAAAATCCCCACCATCCAGCAGTTCATGAAGCGTCTTTCCAAACGCTTCTTTGACACTGCCGCCAAGCACCGCAATCCCCTGATAGTAGCGACTGCTAATTATACCCCCTCCACTATCTCCAAACTTCGCCGCCCAAGGCATGCCCTCACAGACTCTGATGACCCCATAACCCTCCTCCAAGCGGCCAATAAGGCTACTAGTACAACACTCAGAAAAAGACCGACCTACCGACCTCGCCGCCGAGGTCCATCGCGACGCGTTCAACGTAGTGGCCCCCTCCCCCGTCCCTTGTCCGATGAAGGCCAGCCCGCGCCGCAGCTGAGCTAGTAAATATAATTTCCCAACCATGACCTCTGAGTTTGTTTCGGACGTTTCTTCTCAGAGCTAGTACTAGGAAACGCCGGGGTCATCAAACCGAATTAAAACAAATACTCGATCCAGCCGTCCCTTGCTGTTCTCTCCAGCGACGCCCTAAGCCGAGGTTCGTACCCCACAGGGGGTGCCCTTAGCGTGTAGTCGTTTAGTTTTTTTAGTCGCCCTGGCTGGAGGCTTTAAATTCATTTAAGGCATCCATAGGAAAGTCCGGTTAAGTACTCACGGCCTCTCAAGGTCAACTACGAGATACCATATCAAAAAAAAAATATCTCACATATCAGGTTCCGTTGCAAACCAGTGTCAGGCGCTAGTTGTCTGCCATAATTGCTGAACTGGGCCTTTATGGTGCATCTGGGAGGCCGAACCCTGGTCATCCCTTCTCCTTCTTCTCAGTCTATAGAGGTCCAATGCTGGACAGAGGCCTCCCCCAAGGCTTTCATTTTATTGGAGGGATCGCAGTAATTTGATATTCCACAGGAGAAGCGCTGCTGCCCACTTTCCTGGTGAGAGTTCCCTTAGTCGCCTCTTACGACACCCATGGGTAGATATGGGTTGGTACTATTCTAAGCCCGGTACCACACGGGTCAACCTTAGCCTGGTGGCAATAGGACTGGTGGTTCGTACAATGCAACACGTTGACAAAATCTTTTGACATTATAATAAAAATCTCATGAATTATGTGTTCTCTCAAATACAAATCAATCTCATCATCATTTTCTCTTCACAAACAAAAGCTTCAATAGAAGTTGTTATTTATTTTCCTTATACTCATTTGTTCTTCTTCTTTATTAGGAAAATCAAACACAAAGGCGAATATAAAATCGCTGGACCAATAATACAACCAATATTTTGCTTTGGATTTACTAATCCAAAAAGACCGAAGAATTTTTTTTTTTAATCCCTAAAGTATTTGGGTATTTTTTAGATTATCATAGAATTTACGTTTGAATACGGGGATTAGAGTGAGGTATTTCTAGCACTGATGTAGTTTTTTTTATAATAGATAAAGTGATTAAAGAGGAAGGTGCATATGTATAATAACATCCCTTAAATTGTGGAGAAATAGTATTATTTTTGAGGTTTGTGATGTGATGTCGTAATTGATTACATTTTTTCCTCGTTTGTAGTGAAACGAAGGCTTAATCCTGCGAAATTTATCAAAATAATGTACTAAATATTGTACACATTGAAAAGGTCTACAAAAAAGTCCGGGATGGTATATGTTGATCCCTTATGGATATACCACAATAACATTTTTTATCATTTACTTTTTACGAATTTAATACCTTAACTTTACCTTACATTGTTGATTTAATATAACTCTATAAAGCATATGATTTTAATGAATATTTTCGAAGATATGTATTATTGATTTAAAAATTGAGGGTAGTCGCGTTTGGAGTGCCGGCGCGCGGGCCGTTGTTTTTTATACAACGTTCACAGTTTTTCTGTAGTTTATTTAGATCAGCATTGCTCCCGTGCGAAGCTGGGGTGGGTCGCTACTCGCTAGTTCACTATGAAACAATGGACGAACTTTGAAAAATGTACGCCAGATTGTGCGGGATTTTGGGAATTGTCGTGGCTTCGAGTATGGAATCGTTAAGTATTCATAGTGAATTTGACCCAGCTTGAGCTTATTCAAAATGTGGCGGCGCTTATATAACATTTGGGAAGTATAATATTACATATTATATATAGTTAATAATTAATAGCTGTTTTTGCTTACACAAGGCCATACCAAAATGAAAGCCTGCCCTGTAAATCCAACAGCATATTGTGAATTTGACAATGCTTAAAAATGTTTACATCTCTACTCAACTTCCCAGTAAGACTTTACGTTCAGAATAATTATTTAAAAAAAAGTCTCTTTTTGGATAGGAATTCATCAAATAAGCTCGCCCGCTCTGGCTGAAGCGAGCATGAAAGACTTTCACTGACTAAAATCCACTCGTGTTCGGTCACTTGCCTGTGAACCAGGGCTCGGGTATCACTTATGAACAATACGCGGCCCTGGCAGGCGTCCGTCCTCATGGATCCCGTTACAGTGTGCTGACATATCTTTGAGGCGCGCGTGGAACACAACGCGCTGTCGACCTGGCCGTGGTCCTTACCTGCAGTGGCGAGTTGCCCACAGCTCGTAGCCTGTAAGAACCTGTACTGGATTCGATTCTCGGATCGGGTTATTTGCGGATCTATCTGGATTTTATCAATAGCAGCCCGGTGTTTGTATTGGTGCCCGGTTTATATCAATAGGCATATTACAGATGAAATTTGAATACCATAGCACCATACATCCTTGACCAGTAGGCCTAGTATGAGATTTCAATACGAAACTCGAACGTCGATATCGAGCGCGTTTGGCGCTCTCATTGGTTGAGAGTTCTTACGACCTTGAAGCGGGCCAATCGATGAGTCAAACGCGCTCGATATCGACGAACGAGTTTCGAAATGAAAACTCATACTAGGCTGTCAGACCTTAGCCACTTGAACGTCCCGGTTTGACAGCTGGAAATGCGTTGTACGTCCTAGCGCGCGATCGATCGTTATTTTCTTCTTATTTTTAGCATTATTCTATTTAATTAATAAATATGAACTATTTATCCTTCAGGGAATATTTTGTCATATTTTAAGATATTATAATCAAACAAAAACTTGACGGAAATCCGGCACACAATGAGCAATGAGCAATCATTCCATCGTCCATTTTAACACTCGTAAAGACAACTTATCAGACATTGGATACAAAGTATTTATAAATATTCAGAAAGAACAAATCTCGATAATTATTTTAATATGTAACACTAATAAGAGTCCGATAACAAAAAATAATTTATTACTCTCATTTTAATCGCAGAACTCACTGCCACTGCACTCACCGTTTATAAACAAACTTTTTTTCCGATTTTAGAGGAAACAAAGCAATGATGAATGAAAAAATAAAATACGTTTGTTTAGGCTAAAATCCACCATATAATAGCAGACTAGCTGTGCCCGCGACTTGGTTCGCGTGGTTGTCGAAACAAAACAACGTCGTTTAGATAAGAGTAGGCTACATACATATATTTTTCAATCAAGAAGGTTGTATAGAAAGAATTTGCGATTAATGATCCTGACTTTGGTATAGTTGATTACGTTAATGCTTCTCTATATACTATGTTAGCGGTGGAATTATCTGGAGCATATGTATACAAAAAGATGATATCGTGGTCATGGCTGAGAACCTGGAAGACTTCGGCAAAATGCTCAATGACCTCAGCAGAGCTTCCCAACAAGTGGGTCTAAAGATGAACATGGATAAGACGAAGATCATGTCGAACTCTCATGTCGCACCCACTCCACTTCTAGTTGGTTGCTCTGCACCCGAAGTTGTTGACGAGTATATATACCTGGGACAAACAGTCCAACTAGGTAGGTCCAACCTCGAGAAAGAGGTGTCTCGTCGAATCCAGCTCGGCTGGGCAGCGTTCGGGAAGCTACGATACATCTTCTCGTCGTCCAAGATACCACAGTTGCTCAAGACTAAAGTCTTTGACCAGTGTGTGTTGCCAGTGATGACTTACGGAACTGAAATGTGGTCGCTCACAATGGGCCTCATACGAAGGCTCAGAGTCACACTAAGGGCAATGGAGGCACTCGGTGGTAGGCCATAATATCGGCCGCCGGCAGAAGTTACCACCCACCAGACAAAGTCTTGCCGCCAAGCGATTCGTCGTGTTCCGGCATGATGTCTGGTGAAGCCGTGCGGAGGACGGGTCTGAGCAGTTGTGTTGCGATGTGTGCCGGGTACGATTCGCCAAATATTGTTGTGTTGGGAGTTTGGTCGTGGAGGGTCTTCAGATCAATCTCCCTCTGGCGCAGCATCGTTGGGTCGTATTGTTGGGTTTAACATTGCATCACCTCGCTCAACTGCCGTTTTCCTTCCTATTCGCTCAGTTTTTCCGAGTGAATAGGCTTTTAACAAAGAACACTTGTGACCGAATAGCTTGCAAACTTAAAAGAAAGGTGCGTCGAACAGTCTCCTATGACAACAAATCGTCTGTTCTTGGTCGCGACTCAACGAATTGGCAACACTAACTGTAACACAATTGGTAACTATTCAATCTCCGAAGTACTTACTACTTGTTTCAAATATCAAGGAGCATCTTTATTTCGTACTTCAAATTAATGACCAAACGAAACCAAGAGGCCCATACTTCTTTTTGGATCAATTTAAAACATCGATAATTTCCCAAGCAACAGAAGACCTTTTACGACACACTCAAGAACTTTTAAGACACCTAACGAAACCCAATTTGTCAAGTACATAAACACGGACGAAAGTGATTCGAGTGGAAAATCTTAACACCGCCATTCAAAAAAAGGACGCCATTTGCACAACGCCACCTATCGGATTTGGATTTCAACTATCAACATTAGTTCTATTTTTAGTCTCAAAATGTCATTGCAGGTGCTATAGGTACTGAATTGCGTATTGTAATATTTTACTTCTTGAACTCACTAAATTAATCATGTCTTTTGATATAGTAGGAGAGCTGGCACGAATTTTTGGGTAGGTATTTGAGGCAAGCTGAAAACTTGTCCTATACCTCTCCTATTATACCCCAACAGGGAACTGCAGACCTGGCTGGAGAGTAGCGGGGCTAAATTAACCCCAAAATTTTTGAAAATATTATTTTTTTATTTTGAAAAATATATTTGAGGCAATATGCAATTTTTATATGTTGTAGTTTAATGTATAAAGAATATTTAAAAAAATAAGCCAGACGATTTGATCGGGATTTTATTATTGCCAGACGCGTGCAAAAATATTTTGCAAAAAAATATAAAAAATATATTTGAGGCAACTTGAAATTTTAATAGAACATTATTTATAACTAAAAAATAAGATCCTCAAAAAGACAGGTCATTTCTGTGGGACTTTCTACCTGCCAGGTGATCCAACAAGTTATGTATAGGTACGAGTGCGTAGCGCTATAGACAAGCTGTAGAGTGAGAGAGAGAGTTTATCGGCAGCGGTTATTATTGGCTCTGGCGAGGTCACGTGACTTACAATAGCCATGAGGTTTTCAGTCGGAATTTCGGAGTCGTAGAATTTTAATATTTGTGTTACACGTTTTATAAGGTAAATAATTTTAAAATGTCTGGTAAAAAATTAGTTTGTGTCATTTGCAAAAAAAGTGATGATAAAGTGATTGCGTTTGTAGAGAAAACTCTCAAAAAAAGTCATGAAATATTAGAAATCCGTAAACATCATGGATTAAAATATAACAACGTGGTTTTGCCAGTGATTCCTAACCTTACAGACGGTTATCATACAAGTTGCTATAAAAACTTTTTAGCGTTGATGAAAAAATATTACGACAATGTTGTGATAGGATCTAATATTTCTACTCCTATAAAAGGTATTGTATTAATTTAATTATTTTTCAAGTAATATATGCTCACAAATAAAATGAAGCATTCACAATATTGAGTTTACCAATTTTCTTACTATTAATATTAAACTTACTCTTAATATTAAATATTCAGTATACTTTTATTATTATTGTATCCCAATCCTATCTAACTCAAAACAATAGCTATAACATCTGTGCATTCACAAATACTAGGTACCTGCTCGAATTCTGAGGGTCACTCAGACACTGTTAGAAGTTATTTCAACATAGAATTTTTAAACTTATTTATATTTCTATTTTATGTTTATTTAACTAAAATTACTTTTTGCTTAATTAAATGCAAATTTATTGTAATAAGCATAAAATTAATAACTTGTAATAGCGTTGCTTCTTTTTCAATAAGTTAAGGTCATTTTTATTGCATGTTTTTTGGCCTAATGAACATTTCATTTAGTTATTGTTACAAGCCTTCAACTGTTAACGAAAATTTAGATTACATTTAAAAAAAAAAAATTATTACAGACAATTTATTATCTGACGATTCCCATCAACAAAGTGCGTTTGAAGCATCTACATCAGCAACTGCAGTTGAACTCTCTACATTTCCAGCAGAACCAGCTACCTCAACGCTCCAACCATCCACATCTACAGTCGAAGCAGCAACATTAGCACCCCAACCATCTGCATCTACACTTCAATCATGTACATCTACGTCAGAAACTCATCTTACTGTCAATGATGAAGATAATATCACCGATTCCCCAAATACGCCTGTGGATTACTATCCACAGGCAAAATACAAATTTTTGAATTGACCTGAGAATTTTTGTGGATATTCAAAAATTTGTATTTTTTGTAACAAAAACTTGAAAAAATACCAAGGACAACGACAACCGCTTCCTGAGTTGGATAAAGAAAGTTTAATAAAATCCTTAGAAAAGTATAAAACATTTATCCAAGAAACAGAAACTTTCCAAAAAATACAAAATTCCACAACGTTATATAATCATCGCATTTGCCGAAAGAATGATTTTAATAAATTACGAGATCTTGAAGAAAAACCCGAAAAAAATTATCATAAAAATTTACAATTACACAAAGAAGCTTTTAATGAAATTTGCAGCTTTAATAATGAAAAAGAAACAAATTTTATATGATAAAAAAATATAACAAAATAAATATATCCTTTTAACACGCACAAATCAACACAATCATTTTTATATGAACCGTTTTTAGTAGAAATTCACAAAAATTTTTATTTTTTACTCCGAAATTTTGTATTGGAACCTCGTGGCTATTGTAAGTCACGTGACCTCGCCAGAGCCAATAATAACGCGGCAAGCAAGAACGCAGACAGCTGCCGATAAACTCTCTCTCTCACTCTACAGCTTGTCTATAGCGCTACGCACTCGTACCTATACATAACTTGTTGGATCACCTGGCAGGTAGAAAGTCCCACAGAAATGACCTGTCTTTTTGAGGATCTTATTTTTTAGTTATAAATAATGTTCTATTAAAATTTCAAGTTGCCTCAAATATATTTTTTATATTTTTTTGCAAAATAATTTTGCACGCGTCTGGCAATTATAAAATCCCGACCAAATCGTCTGGCTTATTTTTTTTTATATTCTTTATACATTAAACTACAACATATAAAAATTGCATATTGCCTCAAATATATTTTTCAAAATAAAAAAATAATATTTTCAAAAATTTAGGGGTTAATTTAGCCCCGCTACTCACCAGCCAGGTCTGCAGTTCCCTGTTGTGGTATAATAGGAGAGGTATAGGACAAGTTTTCAGCTTGCCTCAAATACCTACCCAAAAATTCGTGCCAGCTCTCGGACTAATAGAGTGAACCGATTTCGATGAAAAAAATAACTAAGTTTTACCTCAAGTAGCGTAAAACTTTTGTATATAAACATTGGCGCCGATTCTGTTGTTACAAACTAAACTAATTGTAAGTTAATTGCATCTTTTTCTTTCCATTTCTATAAGAAACGGATAGAAGATAACATTTTAGTTTAACACTGTCAAATTATAATACTCCATAGACAGTTTAGACGTGATTATAAACATGGCGACTAAAAATACGCCAGTTTACGTCAGGAGCGCACTAATTTGATAGGTCTATACTGACATTTTATCTTCTGTCCTTTTCTTAATGAAATAGTTAGAAAAAGATGGATTGAACTTAAATTTAATTTAGTTTGTGAACAAGGGAAATTCATAGATTTTACATGATGCGCGCACAAACAAACATATAAAGAGACAAACAGACAAAAATTTCAAAAATGATGGAAATGGGTCCTATTAGTTATCCTTTAACACGCTAGCTATTTTTTTTTCAATTTCTTCTGTGTACTAAAATGACTTTTCTACAGATTTATTATATTAGCAGATAGGAACACATAAAATACAAATGGAAAAACTTTCAACATAATTATGTCACAACTTATGATATAAATGTTAGATTATAGAACATAATCAGTCATTGGTGTCCAAGATATACTTAGAAAGTAAACATAACTTTAGAAAAGTTACATTGGTACTTGCCAAATTGGTACTTTCTTACAAGGAGAAGGAAAACATCTTGAGGAAACCTGGACTTTAAGTCTGAAATCGCCAACCCGCATTGAGCAAGAGTGGTGATTACGCTTAATCCTTCTCTGTATGAGAGGAGACCTGTGCCCAGCAGTGGAACGATAAAAAGGTTGATGATGATAATGATAGAACATAAATATTATGTAAGATTTCAGAACATTACGCAAACGAGTAAGCAACGTAACGTGTGTATGCATCCTTAAATAAAATTATATAAATATGAGTCGGATTAAAAACAATAGCGAATATGCGGTTCATAAAATGTGAGAGTTCAGTAAAAAATACTCCAAAAAATATTGGTACATAATATAATGCGTCGACCGCATAGTAATGCCTTCATTAATATAACATTTTATCTTTTTCCTTTTTACATTCGTAAGTAAAGCAAAGATTGAATAATTTGTTCTTGGAGATATAACCTTTTTTTCTATCTCCTTTTGTTATTTTACTTTAATAGCATCAGATAATTTAATTGTGTATCTCTTACGTTGCTGTTTTCACATATTTGTTAAAGTTACTTACTCACATTGATCTTTAGTGGATATTTATAATTGGCCATCGTTCACACATTGAATTAGATATTCAAATGAAATAGCTCCCAGGTTTCCTAAAATAGGGTATTTGACTAAAAAAAAAACTAATTAGTTCGTCATTCAGATTATAGAAAAATATTGGATACGCATATTTTGTTATATCAAATTAATGAAGATTGATAAATATAAAAGGCATCAAAGATCAGGAGTGGTGGCTTGTTCAGGATGGGTGGGTGATTTCTGACTCATTGGCCCAATAACGTCATTAGGTAACACACTATCAATGGGTTTCATTTTGATAGTTCAGCAGAATTTATTGCGTGATTCACCTCGTGGAGCAAACACATTTTTCGAACATATAGAGCAATGGATTAGCAATATGCATCAAAATTATTACAATTGATTGTACTAGTGTGTTACGCAATAGGGATGTTTCTTGGGTAAAAAAAATTGATTCTATTTAGTCCGTCATTCAGATTATAGAAAAATATTGGATACGTATATTTTGTTTTATCAAGTCAATAAAAAATGACAAACATAAAAGGCATCAAAGATTGGGAGTGGTGGCTGGTGACGTCACTCCTTGCTAAAAAGTGTAGCGTGCAGTGACGTCACACGAGTTTTCAACGCACTGTTTCGTCTTCATTTTTTGTTTATATGAAAAAAGAAAAAATACGTGTCTAGTATTTTTTGGAAATCTGACTACGATCCGCAGAAGAACGAGAGTAACCGACATAACCCGAAGAATTGCAACACTAAAGTGGCAGTGGGCTGGACACATTGCCCGTAGGACCGATGCCCGATGGGGCCGACGGGTTCTCTAGTGGCGACCACGCACCGGAAGACGCAGCGTGGGTAGGCCCCCGACAAGGTGGACCGACGACCTGGTGAAGGTCGCGGGAGGCGCAGGACCGGTCGTCGTGGAGAACCTTGGGGGAGACCTATGTCCAGTGGTGGACGTCTTTCGGCTGAAATGATGATGATTATGATGATGACTGACAGACTAAATAGTTTTTTTTTTTAAATTAAATACCCTATTAATGAAATAAAATAAATAAGGCTCAAGTTTAATTGGGAATATTTGACTGTTTTGGGTAACTTGACTTACTGTCGTCCATAGATATTTAGGTCACTTTCGAACCAGTAGTGTTTTCTTATATTATTTCTTCGCGACCAGATTTTTCGATATGTCATTGGCTAAAATCCGAAAAGAAATATATTGGAAGGGAGCGTCGATATGTCTACGAATAGTCTCATTCCAGAGAACTGAAAATAAATCATATAACTATAGATAGGCACTTGTATAAAATAGAGATTTTTCTTATGGAAATACCCTTCGCTTATATTTGGATTACTACCCACGCTGATTTCCAAAGACGGAATGAGGGATGGGTATATGTGAATTGTAGAAAATGTTTACCAAGGACAGTCTTTTAGGAAGTTTTTAAGGTTTTTCAAACCATTTTCTAAGTAAAATTACTTATGCCCAAAGGGTCTGATATTACTGTAAAGAATGAAAAAGAAGACACGTTTGTTTTTGGCAAGCATTACGCAAGGGTAAATAAAACAAACACAAAAAAATCGTCTTTTGTAAAAGATTTATAAACACGAACATCGCTCAGCATAAGGCTTAGACCCTATACGCAATTGTGGAAGTGAAGTGACAAGTTAAGAAACGTTCAGAGCGGGAGAGCGAATGGAAACTCATCAAATGACATTGAGTTTCCATCCGTAAAAAAGCCAGGGTTAACGTAATAACGTTAATCAGCATAGTTCTGAATAGGTAGAGTGATTTTAAGTACTTGTATCATAAATGTTCACAGAAAGAATACCGTGGATAAGCCATTTTAATTTCGGATCCAAGTAAATATTTTTAATGTTGGTAGTGACATTATTACTACTCAATTCATTTAAAGGAAGGTAACAAAACTTAACTAAAATATTATTTACTCGGTGAAAAATAAAAACAATCAAATTCCGATCGAAGCATTAATACATTTCAATATTTTATTTTTAGCCTCTAATGAAGGGTATGGCCAAATCAAACAGTTTTACGACTTAATATAATTTATACATATTTTTTGAAATCATCAACCAATTCCGTTAATCCGGAGGAATGTCCATATTAATATATATTTTTCCGATCAATGACCCCAAATCACTCTACCTATTCCTACCTATGTCAATCAGTCATCGTCATCTCAGGATATAATCCCGGTTGCATTTGCGGCTTTCATGTTGGAGCCTGGGGTCCGTTTTCTTACATATAGGTACGCCTCCATTTCGCACAATCTCTGGCATCCCGTAGTGTGAGATTGTTGGCACGCCTGTTATCTCTTACGACGTCAAGCCAGCACTTAATCAGTAGGTATAGCATACAATTTGATGTAAATAAAAACCACCCATATAAAATAAAATATTGCAGCATACGATCAGACACAAACACAATAATTTTTTTTTACAAAAAAAAACAACCGACTTCCAAAAACCACTACAAAGTGAAAAATAACAATAATGGTTTTCAACACCGACTTCCGAAATTAGTTATTTTTACTGTTCAGCTGCATCCGGTTAGACTGGATGCTGACGCTAATTTTTTTTTTAATGGGACAAAACCCGCCACACTTTTCCCACCCACTGCAACTCCTGAAAGCCAGAATCAACAGTGGAGACCGCCAGAAAAACGCCGAGCAATGAAGCTCGACGAGTACCGGAGAAACGATTCAACTGTTTTGGGTCCCGCAACGAAATTAATCAGAAGAGAATAGTGGAGGAGTAAGAAAAAATATATTTTTTCCACTTCCCTCCATAACAAGCAGGAGACAGAACAGAACTAGGCCAATCGGCACAAAGGGACATTATTGCAACTGGGAGAAGCCCAGATTGCCAAACACCACGGAATAAAATTTGATTAAGTTAATGGGTCCTAAGTAGGTATTAGCTGTTACAATTGATTCCAATAATAGGTATGGCAAAAGCGCCTGAACGCACGGAAATTGGTTCTAGTTTCTACAAGGTCCGTATAATAAACGACTCCGGATGTAACTTGTACACTATCCAACATAATATTGCGTTCATTCTGCCAAAGAACACACTCCCACAAGATGTGATGTGCGGACTGTTCAAATTCACAGTTCAATGTAGAACACTGACACAAAGGGGAAGGAACAAGTTTAAAAGAATACAGTTTACTTTTAAAGTTGTCATGACCTGTGAGAAATTGGGCAACGCAGTGGTCAACCTCCAGCCATGTCTTAGCCAGCCGATCGCCAACGGATGGAAAGAATAGATGGAGGTGCCGGCCCTTGATGGAATTATCCCACCTACTTTGCCATTCGGATAAGAGGTCCTCCCAGACTTCAGTCTGAGGTTTAAATAATCTAGAAATTTTATTAAAGTCGCGTTGTGTAACAAAATTAGTGTCCATGGCCTTCCCCCTCGCGGAGTAGTACATTGAAGCACGTCGCTGTACCTCAAGGTCGACTGGAAGTACACCTGCCAGTACCGGTAAGGCTTCAGTACTGACCGTTCTATACGCCTTGCATAAAAATATCAATGCCAAACGTTGGCTTTGAAGCAGTTTACGTCGTGCTGCCCCTATGCTGGCCCTATCGGCCCAAACAGGTGCACCGTAGCACATACATCCTAAGTAGGTAGCTCCATATATAGTTTTTAAAGTTAGGAATGATAGACCCCAAGTTGCTTTGGATATTCTAGTTAGGGCATAAAAGTTCCTTTTAGCTTTTTCATCAACTATTTTTATATGTTCGATAAATGAAAAATCCCTTTCTAAGATCATACCAAGGTAGCATACGGATTGCTGTTTTTTAATGGGAACGTTGTTAAATTTAATAGTAGGCAATGATTTAAGATTACCTATTAGTAGAAGTTGATAGGTTTTATGCGGCGCAAACGCTAGGCGGTTACGATCACCCAACTGGTACTTGACTGAATGAGCAGTAGGCCATCGTCCGCGTAACCACTAAGTGAACAGCCGCAAGGAAGCGGGATCGCGAGGAAGTCATCAAAACCCAAATTCCATAAATAAGGACCGACAACTGAACCCTGAGGACATCCCATGGTTAGTGTTTTAGTACTAGAAAAATGACCGAGCTTAAGTACCGCGGAACCGTTTATAAAGTACGACTAAACGAGATTATATATGTTTCTATAGCAACCGCGGGTTTTTAATTTTAACAACAGCATAGGCCACCAGGCGTTATCAAAAACCCCAGAAATATCCAGGAAGATCCCAATTACGTACTTTTTTTCAGATTGGTTAACGGTTCTTCTGACAGAAAGCGCCGCGTCGACTATAGATTTACCTATGGTGAAGCCATATTGATTATTATGGAATTTTGGACCGTTCGGTAGTAAACGTGGAACGATGAGGCGCTCAAGAAGTTTCCCCAAAGATGGTAGAAGTGTGATAGGACGTAGCAACCGCGGGTTTTTAATTTTAACAACAGCATAGGCCACCAGGCGTTATCAAAAGCCCCAGAAATATCCAGGAAGATCCCAATTACGTACTTTTTTTCAGATTGGTTAACGGTTCTTCTGACAGAAAGCGCCGCGTCGACTATAGATTTACCTATGGTGAAGCCATATTGATTATTATGGAATTTTGGACCGTTCGGTAGTAAACGTGGAACGATGAGGCGCTCAAGAAGTTTCCCCAAAGATGGTAGAAGTGTGATAGGACGATATGACTTCGGATCATCCGGTGGTTTGTCACCACACTTTGGTATTATTCGAATGAAACCGCGTCGCCATTTACGAAGAAAAACGCCTTCAGCAATGCATCGGTTGTATACAGTTAAGATGGCATCACCCGCTGTTTTACACGCTTCTTTAATCATCCTATTAGATATTTTATCTTCACCTGATGATTTGTTGACCGGTAGTTTTCTTACAATATTTATAAATTCGTCATTAGATGGTACGTCTGACATTGGTGATTCAGGTGGCACAGGAGCGCACGCTCGAATCTGTTGGTGGTAGTCGCTATCGTTAGCCGGTGAATCATCAGGGATAAGTGTATTAATTAGCACTTCTGTTGTTTCCTCTATGCCTGTGGTATGCTTATCATTGACTTTAACGCTAAAATACTTAATGAAAAAACTTACAAACGCACTGGTTGCCCCTACGATTTTTGAAAGTTCCCCTTAATTTCTCTGGCCTTCCACCATCAAACCCTGATGTCCTTATCATGGGAACACCTCGGGAATGTCTTCTTTCAAACAGAAAAAGAATTATCAAAATCAGTTCATAAACGACGAAGTTATCCGCGCACAAACATACAATAGCATATATACGGTCGAATTGAGTAACCTCCTCCTTTTTGAAGTCGGTTAAAAATAAAAATCCCTACTAATATTATAAATGCGAAAGTAACTCTGTCTGTCTGTCGGTCTATTACAGTTTCATGTCTAAACCACTGAACTAATTTTATTGGAATTTGATACAAAGATAGAGTTGACCTTGAGAAATAAAATAGGATAGTTTTGATTCCGGACTTTTGAAGAGTTCTCTTGGAATCGTGATATAACCAAAATCTACGCGGGCGAAGCCGCGGGCGGAAAGCTAGTATGAAATAAAATAAACGCACATTTCAAAAGACAGTAAAACGTGAATAATTTGATATGGTAACATTTCAGGTAGGTAATTGATCTCGCTCCGCCAAATATTAATAAAATCTGTGCTCATCACAATGTTTTAGATTTGACGTTTTGACATGAATTGAACGTTATAATTAGCAAACAACATGGCTCGTTTCATTCATGGTTCGTTATTGGGTCTGTGGTTTTCGTAAAACAGTGTTTGATAAATTTGTGCCAAAACATGGAAATGACAAAACTAATTAATTAATAAATTAATGAGCAATATTCAAGCAAATTGCTGGACATTTTGGAAAGCTTCTCTGCTCTAATGGATATGTCAGTCCTCAAGATATTTTTTTGGACCGTTTAAAGAGCTGCGTGGCGTAGATATAATTACAGTATTTTACACAAACCAAAGTTTCTCTATAATCGACTATGGTGACGTGTGCTACTTTGGTGTGAATGCGGCTTAGCTTGATAGATTGCTTAACAATGGGATCCGGTTCATATTCAATCTCAAGAAATATGACCATGTGTCGAGCAACTGGTCTGCGATGCCCATTCGCCAGAGAAGAAATTTGCGCGCTTTGACCACGCTTTTCTCCCTTCTTAACTCACCCACTTCTCCTTCTTATCTTGAGACTCACTTCCAATATTTATGTTCTTCACACAATAAGATCTGCGATTTTCTAACAATCTTCTCTTACTCTGTCCTTCACATACGTCTGACTTTGTTCACTCTTTATTTCTTATTCAATCCATTCTTCTGTGGAATGCGCTTCCTCTTGATATCAGGATGGCCGCCCGCCGGTTTGCATTTAAGCTGAAATTGCAGAGTTATTTTCGCAACGATTAGGGTACACCCATTTCAACACCTCTCTTTCAAATTGTTAGTTTTCTATGTATATATTATAAGAATATATTTTGGTGATAGTATGTATGTATGTATTGTATATCGCTTATTTAAGTATTTATTTAAATAGTGTTAGGAGATTCTTTTTCCTTTATATTTTTTTCAATTAAAGCACCTGCCATCTAATCTCTTCACCATCTAAGGTTGACAGGTAGGGAATGCCTAAGACATTCCGCCTCTGTACAATTCTTGTGCGAAAAAATAAATAACTAAATACACACATAAATAAATAAATAAATATTAATGTGGAAACGGTGCGCATCCTTGGTTCATAGGGAGCGTCAACAACATTCTAGTTATGATGGCTGGCAAGATGAACAGTTAGTTTCCGAACCATAACAGCAAGGTTTCGGCTAGGCATTTCACCTTGCAGCAATGATGTCACAATATGTGTCATTTGTTTTATTTGTTAATGTAATAACTATCAAAAATTGTAGGCACATTGTTAATAACACTATGAGTCTTGTAGCTAGAAATAAATTGATAATTAAAAAAGACGTTACCTTGAGTTCGGTCCGACAAACTACATATGTACTTACATCTTATTTTACAAATTATAAACTAGTACTTGACCGCAATCCCGCCTGATGGTAAGCAGTGATGCAATCGTTGATGGTAAAGCCCGGGAATTTATTATGAGCCTATTCACTCTGAAGACACTTAAATATTAGTCCAACGGAAACATCGCCACTGGCAAATTGTTCCAGTCCCTCGATGTAAGCGGTAAAAAGAAGAATTTCGTAAAACGTAGCCCATACCCAGCACGGCTACTCTACTAGTTGATATGTGTCCGATTGGTATCATAGGCTTTATCCTGTTATATGGGACTTAATATTACTGCAGCTTCATTGCGTACACTATCAGCAGCAACGAGTATCATTTTATCACATTGATGGTAAAGCGCGCTAGTTTATTAAACCCATTCACTTAAAAAACTTAGTGAATAGGAAGAAAGACGGCAGTTGAGCGAGGTGATGCAAATTTATAAACCCAACAACACGGCCAATGATGCTACGCCAGAGAGAAATTGATCTGGATGGACCATGATCAAACTCCCGACACAACATCATTTGGCGCATCGTACCCGGCAAGCTTCACAGCACAACTGCTCAGACCCGTCCTCCGTACGGCTGGAATATGGCTCATTTTCGAACATGAAACCCAGCAGGTATCTCTCCATAACTATGTAGATGACAGCCCAGATACCTGCCGGGTGCTCCAGTTAGTAAGGAGTCAAAGCGGTTCGAAAGAGAGTCATTGGTCGAACTTGAAGATTCCCAAGTTATATCGATTTCGTAAAGGAACCAGTTGCGTAACACACTGGCGCCAATTCTTTTATTCAGAAACTAAACTAATTATAAATTTAGTACATCTTTTTATTTCTATTTCATTAAAAAAAGAACGCAAGAAATAATATAAGTTTAGTTTTGTAAATAGGGATGTATCCAAGGTATGAAAATCAAAAAAATAATTAGACCCGTATTTTTTATTTTGTCGAAATTACCAAAAACTACTGAGATATAGCTTATTAAAGTTACGGAGTGGGGGCTAATTACATTCCGCAGTGGTACATTTTGTAGCACGGCGTGACGTCATGCGACATTTCAAATCAATATATCTTCCTAAGTATTTGAATGAAAGAAAAAATAAAAAATACGTGTCCAGTATTATTTATAAAACTATCTGGTGGACATTAATTTTTTTTTAGGATACAACCCAATTAACATACTCCATAGGCAGATTAGATATGATTAAAACATTGCTATTAAAATACGTCAGGCGCGGAGTAATTTGGCATGTTCTCAACTAATATTTGTCTTGCGTGCCTTTCGTAGTGAAATAGAAATAAAAAGACGTACACAACTTTTTAGTTCAGTTCGTCAACAAGAGAATTTGGTGCCACTATCAGTAGCAATAGATTTCATTTTCATTTCATTATTGTAAGGTTCATTACGTTATATATCTTGTTGAGCATACATATTTTTCGATCATATGGAGCAATGGATTAGAAACGGACTTCGAAATTATTCAAATTGAGGACAATAACACAACATTGCTCTATTTAAATAATTTCTTTATATGTATATTCATACTTTTTACAGAAACGTATAATGACGGATTTAATGCCTTACTATTTCTCACCATTACATTAATTAGCTTTGATTCCCATATTTTATACATTTATGAATGAGCAAGAAAATGTAAATATAGTAATAAATATTCATTGAAATATTAAAATATAGGCAAAACAATAAAAACAACCGTTCAAAATGATGGTGATTGAATGGCAAATTAAGATGAAATAATTCATGAGCATTTGCATAAAGCAATAGTACTAGTACCTATTTTATTTATTTTTAAAACTGAATATTTATTTTATGTATTAGATGCATCCTATAATTGCACCCACATAAGCTGCCGTGGGGATAATAGGATGAAAAGTATAAATGAAGAAAATCTGAAACTGTTTTTCAATAGAGGTTTCACATCTATCTGTGTGCCAAATCCGTCCAGTAATTTTTGCGTGGAAGAGTCATCATCATTATTAATTATTGCATACATGCTTTTTATTAGCTTCACTTGTATATTTGCCTGCTTGCTTGTTTATTTGTCCGTCTCAAACTCTTTGTACTACGAATGAGCGGCTCATTACTGTGTACTCGGTGGTAGGCCATAACATCGGCCGCCGGCAGAAGTTACCACCCACCAGACAAAGGCTTGCCGCCAAGCGATTTGTCGTATTCCGGCATGATGTCTGGTGAAGCCGTATGGAGGACGGGTCTGAGCAATTGTGCTGCGATGTGTGCCGGTTATGATGCGCCAAACGTTGTTGTGTTGGGAGTTTGGTCGTGGAGGATCTCCAGATCAATCTCCCTTTGGCGCAGCATCGTTGGTCGTGTTGTTGATTTTAACATTGCATCACCTCGCTCAACTGCCTATTCACTAAGTTTTTTTTAGTGAATAGGCTAAATAAATTAGCGCGCTTTAGGCGGGATTGCGGTCAAGCACAGTTTATAATTATTAAAAAAAAATATCGAACTAAAAAGTTGAAAATAAATATAGTTTGTAAAACTAAAAAAAACATGCTTTTAAATAATATCAAACTAAAAAGTTAAAAATAACTTTAAAATTTAATTTTGCGAAAAATAAAAAAGCGTGAGGCGATTAATATACAAAGAATATGGCACAAAGCGCCTCACGCTTTTTTCTCATTTTAATAGTATTGTTTATATACTATTGTCATAAATTAAATTTTAAAATTGTTTTTAACTTTTTAGTTTGTTTTTTACAGTTTTTAAACTATATTTATTCATAACAATTAACATTGTGTTGAAAATTAGTCCTAGAGCCAATCCGATCCTCTTGAAAGTCTCTAAACCATCTACAGACACAAGTGGAAAGATGTGCCTCCAACCTGTAATGTGGGGCTACCTTGACGGAACAGCAAGAAGATGTCATTGTAGAGTTATGTCCTCTGCTCCGCCATTGACGACGCCATTGAAGTGATAAGTATTGAGTTAACAAGAAATACAAATTAGTATTGTTATCGATACGAAGAAACCTGTTGTACAATAAAGGCCTAACAATATTACACAATAAACTTGAAGTTTTCCAACTAAAACTCAGACTTACAACTGAGCCTAGAAAATCCTGGAATACTGACTATCATATTGTCGTAGGTTGTTACTAAACTATCATATTGTCATAGGCTTAGTACTGGAACTCGTCTGTTATTCACTGTAGAACTCAGAACTTTGTAAAACTTCTTTACAGGGTGACATTTGTCATCGTCGCCAACTTATATCTGCCATCTCTGAAGACAAAATCTGAGGATTTTAAACCTTATTGGCTTGCGAGAAGAGATGTTGTCTGAAGGGTGAAATATTAAGCAAGTTTGTCATTTGTAGTACCTAGAACGCTTTACAACGCAGACAACGTTCTCTTTTTGTGACACAAGGGTGCATACGATGACAAGCTTGTATCTATATGTCCTTTTTTATGTATTCATGTGTCACTTACTACTAGTTATAAATCTGTTGATGCTAACACTATGGACCCAGGTCTGAAATGAAGAGCCTATACCACTGAACAGATTTTGATAACATAATTATGGCCTAAGCAAAGCTAGGCTAGGCTAGGTAGGCAAAGCCTACTTTTGCTCCAGTAACACTTTCCAATGGGATAATTTCCAATGCCAATGCCGGCGAAGCCGTGGTGAGAAACTATTCAAATATAATTGAAAGTTATTGCTTGCATTGCATAATTAATATTGACGTCATTTGTCACGCCACGGTTTGTGAATAATTTAGGCATTATAAATTATCTAATTATCTCATTGTACCTTGCCATATAGATGAATTGTGGTATTCGTTCCGTGGCATCGCCAATCTGCCTAATTACCATTTTAAATTTACTTGTGTAGATAAACAATTGAATTAAGGTGCATTGGGGTGAGACGGCACTGGAGTAAGAACGTGCAAAAAAAAATATCCCATTTGTTAGACTTTAAAGCCTAATAAATGGGATATTGGTTTTGCACGTTCTTACCCCAGTGCCAATCTTACCCCAACGCACCTGACAGTAAATAATTGTATGTGAATAATATTGTGTATTAAAATTTTCAGACTAAGTAAAAACTAGTACTTAAATACCGCAACATGTACACATAATATACAACATTATTTTTAAGTAAAGAATCTATGTACAAAAATTTCAAAAATATGTCATGAAAAACCACAAATTTATGGGCTTGTTATCTTACCTGATTGTCCCAAAAATATGGTTAACGCATCGCCTGTCTCACGTGCTTAGCACTATGATCTACCGTTATCTTTGTTCTCGCTCGGTAACCACACTGCACAATTTGTAAATGTATTTGGGAAAAAGATATAACGCGGTGTAAAAATTATTGCACTTGATTCAGTTGCCTATTCTGAACAAACTACATAACATTCAAGGTTCGGACAAAGGAAACATAACGTTGTGTAATATAAATTGTATGAAATGTTAAATGACGTTAAAAGTTAACAGTAACAGTGTTAGTCTAAAAGTATTCTTTTCTTTTGTTTTTTTTTTTTCATTTTAGCGCATTTAAATGATGTAAAATCATTATTAAAAACTAAAAAGGTTTTGACTCGCATTAAATATTAATAAGTATTATAAAATTTATGTGACCTTTCGAAGAAAGAGCCAATGCAGCTTTGAATTGATCTTTTTATTTATTTTTTTCAGATGAAAATCCATATTGACATTCGCCATCCTAGTATTTCACTAGTGTTCCATCTGACACCTACAATGAGGTCACGAGAACGTACAAGCCTTCCGCAATTCCTAATTGATTTCGCTCTGCCACAGAGGGAATCGGGTGGGGCGTTTGATAACACCATCTCTGGACACTGCACACTTTGGAAGTTTATGCCACATTGTATCCTCCTAGCAGTCTACGGGGTGGTGACACCGAGCTATTTGCTACTTATTTATATGACACAGGTACCTACTTCCTCAGAGCAACTATCTCATCCGATCACATCGATGGTGATGAGGCTGGCGGTAGGGCGGGAGAGCCTATTCAGTTTCAAGTAGACACACCTTCGAGTTAAGCTATCCCAATAGATTTCATATATGCACCTTAAAAATGAACCTTCATAAGATAGGCTTAAGTTTGTCTTCGTGATTTAAGACTTCTATAAGCTGCCTTACTCATCAACATTTCAGCCGAAAGTCTCCACAACGACCGGTCCTGCGCCTCCTGCATCCATTAATTTCCCGTGACCTTCACCAGATCTTCGATCGACCTTGTCGAGGGCCTACCCACGTTGTGTCTTCTGGTGCGTGGTCGCCACTCGAAAACCCGTCGGCCCCATCGGGTATCGGTCCTACGAGCAATGTGCTCGGCCCACTGCTACTTAAGTGTTGCAATTCTTCGGGCTATGTAAGTTTCTCTCGTTCTTCTGCGGATCGCCTCATTTGATCACGTAGTGAAACCCCAAGCATAGCTCTCTCCGTTGCCCTTTAAGTTACCTTGAGCTTTCTTATAAGGCCAATTACTGCCTTAATGAACAAGACAAATTAGCAAAATATAAATCCCGGCTAGCAGTTGACTTACTACTCAGTGTGTTCTAACAAAATTTCTGAAATGACGTATAACTTACACGTCACGACGTGCTCACGTAGAATAGCTAACAGACTGAGAGCGATCTGCTGATGTAACTATCCTGAGTTAACAGTAACTGTTCACTCGCCTGAGCTGAATTACAATGGAAGGGACGGCCGACCGGACGAGCGAAATAGATTTTGTGAATTAGAACAGTCGGTTGATTTGTTTTGTGTGTTTTGGGTGGTTTCTGGCTCCAATTGGCCACTATTTGAGATGGGTATAATAATAATTACTAAGCTCTGACCGCTGGATGCTCGGACCTTATTTCTAATAAGGTCGGTTATACACTTTTATAAAAAAATATAATTATAAACAAGTGCTTGACCGCAATTCCGCCTGATGGTAAGCAGTGATGCAATCGTTTTTGGTAAAGTGCGCTAGTTTATTAGGAGCCTATTCACTCTAGGTTTGAGGGCACTTAAACTGTAGTCAGACGACAACACACCCCCTGTAACATTGCTGCAGTCCCTCGATGTACACGGTATAAGAGACTAGGTGAAACGCTTCCTCCTGATCGTAGTGGTGTTAATAATTTATGGGTGGATACTCGCCGTACGACGGCCCGTTCGATGGTGGAACGGTGATAGGGAAATTATGTTGTTCAATTCCCTCTCCTCATCTGTATGTTTGCTTGCCTGTTTGTAGTCGACTCTTTTGAACGACATTTTGACCCCCTTTACATGGACAGTCTTAATAGGAATTTGCAGGCTTTTCAGGCACCGATGGCATTACAAATTTTTGATGGGCGTATATATAAAAAAAGAGCATTTTTAGGTCGATTTTTCCCTAAAGCGTCTTTTTTAAACTAGGTATACTATGTTTATAATTATTCTTATATTCAAAAATATGATTTGTGTGTGAAATGGTCCATGTTATAACAATAGAGTTCGGAGAACAGATGATAGAGGTTACTGAAGTAAAATGCACGATGCTTCGTGCACGGTGTGACGGAGCTCAGGCGGCTGTCACTAAAAGGGGCGCGCGTCATATATTTTCTAAGGAACATTCTAGAAGGTTCACGTTATGAAGTTTATTTATTTTCTATCATATTCGTTTTGCAGCTGATGACCGAAGACGATTTTAGACCAACCCTGATTTTAGAAAAAAAATCTATCAATTGGAATAATTTTAAAGCAAATTGCTAATCTATCGCTTCATATGTTCGAAAAATATATCTGCTAAACTACGTAAATAACACAATGATACATTGATTGTGCTATTTAACACAATGAATGTTTCACAAATGTTGAACTGTCAAAATGATACCTATTACGACTAGTAGTATGTTACGTAATTATCTTGCTGTATTAGTCATCACCCCCATTATTGACATCATACAAAGCATGTGTGTAATTCACACGCTGTAGAAATGAAACCTTCAGAAAAAAAAAACGAGCGAGTGGATAAGAAGCACTCAACAATGCTGCCTATCTTATTATCTCCCATGTTAAATCTAATACTTTGTTAATGATCATGCTTGATCAGAGGCCGCCCATCAGTTCAACAAAATAAATATATTACGTGTATTTTAAAAGACGATTTGGTTGGGTTCTTTTGAATTTTAGCAAATATATTACCAGCTATAGAATAGTTTACAATATGGCTGTTTTATTCAGACCTTCAACCCTATTAGTATATACGTTAGGTCCATATTTCAGTAATGAGCACTTCACCAGGAGTTTGGTGTTTTTAACATGCATTGATATGTCTGTCGTTTTTTTTTTTGTTTCATCGACTTAAATCACAACGATAGAAGAGAGAGAGGAGTTCAATTCAATACAAGAAAAGAAAAATGTAAAACACAACAAAAACAGTCAAAGGGGTACGTTGAATGTGTAAATTAACGAAAGTAACTGGATCTCTTTTCTTCTTAGCGTATCGTGAACTCAGCTAATCGTTTGGCGCCATCACCTGCGTCACCTGTAACCTGACAGAATACGTAGGATACATCTCATCCATAGTCCCATCGTTTGAGGAACATCCCCACATTTAGACTCTAAGGTGGAGTCATCTAGAGGTGTAGCGAGTGAGGGAGCGGGAATCTCAGCGCCCTCACGTCACAAGCCATCGCAGGAGACGCCCTGGTCGGAAGACAGCATCGAACACCCGGCCACCGTCGCATAGGCGTGGACTTGCGGGCGGCGAGCGATGGGCAGCTCGCCGCCGGAAAGGACCAGGCCCAAGCCGACGGCGCCTGGTGTTTCACGCGCGCCTCAAAGAGATGTCAGAATACCGTGACGTGGTCCACGAGGACCGATGCTCCCTAGGTCAGGCTTGCGGGTCAGTAAAAAGAAACCGTGGCCCTCGCGCACAGGCAAGGGAAGGAACACGGGTGGGTTTTAGTCAGTAAAAGTTTGACACGCCCTTCCGCTCCGACCAGAACGGGAGAGGTCATTTGATGATTTCCTACCCAAAACAAAAAAAAAAAAAATAGTCATCTATGAATCTCCAATTGAACAGATTTTCGTCGTTTCGGCCAATCTGGGTCCGGTGTTTAAAGATTGGGATGAATGGTGGAGAATGTGTAGATACCATAATTATTTAAATAAAAGTTTTATTTAATCGAGTGAAGCGCTTTTGTTTTTAACAAATATTTGATTTTTTTTTTATAATTATAAACTAATGCTTGACTGCAATCCCGCCTGTTGGTAAGCAGTGATGCAATCGGTGCTGGTAAAACGTGCTAGTTTATTAAGGGCCTAATCCCTCAAAAACTGAGTGAATAAGAATGAATACGGCAGTTGAGCGAGGTGATACAATGTTAAACCCAACAACACGACCAACGATACTGCGCCAGAGGGAGATTGATCTGAAGACCCTCCACGACCAAACTCCCAACACAACAACATTTGGCGCATCGTACCCGGCACACATCGCAACACAACTGCTCAGACCCGTCCTCCATACGGCTTCACCATACACCATGCCGGAACACGAAGAATCGCGTGACGGCAAGACTTTGTATGGTGGGTGGTAACTTCTGCCAGCAGCCTACCACCGAGAAAATACATTAAGATGACCTACTACCACATAACTTTTAAGTCCTGGTCGATACCTCTATATCAAGAAATATGCTATACATGATTTCGATAGCCTTGTCTACTGGCAGAGTAGTAAAGATCGATCTCTAGCCCCGTGACTCGACACCGACGAGGCAGTTTTCTGGAGAACTTACTTAATTAATGACTCCGTTCAGCTTTTAATTGTATAAGAAGGCTATTGTTTCGCAAGTTCGCCGAATAAACAAGAGCAGAATTTTATCAGATTTATTATTTTGATATTTATTTATTGAAATATACGGGTGAGAGATTGGGTGGAAGCCGCAATGATTTATTATAATCAAATGAAATATTAGTCTTATCAAGGGCTATACAGTTAGTTGTGGAGGTCAGAAGGCAGTAACTCAATCTTAAATACTGTAGTCTAAGATCTGACTAAGAACGACCTACACTCATCTGCTTATTGGACGAAACGTATTTTATATTACATAATATAACCATGGGTGGGCTGGTTAAGAAAATCCTGGCCGATAAGCTGGCGTAATCACCACGCTTGCTCATTGCGGGTTGGCGATTTTAGACTTAAAGTTCAGGTTTAAGTTAGTTAGTTTTAAGGGACTTTAAGTATGAAATCGCCAACCCGCATTGAGCAAGCGTGGTGATTACGCTCAATCCTTCTCTGTATGAGTAAGACCTGTGCCCAGCAGTGGGACGACAAAAAGTTGATGATGAAATGAAACTTATTGTCATCGTACCCTGTTTTGCTTCCTAAGATAGAGGCCTAGACCAGTTTAGGGGATAGGATCAAATCTATTGTTGCAGTATTAATGTTGACAAAAAATGAAAATCTTCTGTCCCAATAAATATATTTGTATTGTATTTGTACACAATATACTTGCCGATCTATATTTCCACTATCAAGTTGTTTACTCCAAGCAAATAGAATCAATCAATACAAACAACCCTTCAAAATGATAATACGATTAATTGTGTGCCTTTTATTGTTGTCTGAGATCTGCTTGACTGTTATGTTACTTGGTAATTGTTGCTACGTGATTCGATGGCTATTCTTCAGAGACTCAAGTTAAGCCTTATTAATAGGTTTACCTAATATTTTCTGGGCAGTTGAGGTTGGCTCAGCTAATAACGCAATTAACACCGTGAACAAATTGACATGTCCTTCAAACAAAACATCGTTAACATGATGTGCCATCTACCAACCCATAATGAGTCTCCGTGGTTGATTACTGCCAACTCCTTCTTGAAAAGAGGAGAACTATCCTAATATCGGGAATAATATGGACTGATTTTGAGGTTAGTTTCGGCACTTACATGGTCAGAAACAAGCCTCTGGACGTCGTTGACATTATAATTATTTAGTATAATAATGTCCTAACTTTTGAGAAGGATCATTTTAACGAAGAGGTCTCCAGAAGAATACAGCTTTGGAATTAAATAAGCTGTAAGTAGGCTGGAGCACATTTTTATTTCATAAGTATTTGTTATGGTCGCAAATCATATTCTGAGTCAACAATTCAACCTTCTATCTTCTATCAAAAAGTATTCCTGTTCTGTGTGGAGCAGGAGGGCTTGTCAGGCTTTTACTGACGAAAATCTACCATGTATTTTCAGGCAAGGGACCATGGTATCAAAATCAAATCAAAAGTCATTTATTCAAATTAGGATGAGAGTCACAACTTTTTTGAACGTCAATGTTCATAAAACAGTCCCCCAAAACGCCCACCCTTTGCCGAAGGGGCAAAGGGTGGGCGTTTTGGGGAACTGTGCTTTCGCTGGGAAGAAGAAGTGGCGGAATAAACTCCCGAGCAGCACAGCTGTCTGTTTATTAAAATAAAAACACTTGACTTTATGCAATACTATATACAGCAACAAACACAAGAAAATTCAACAACAATGAAAATATTTACCATAATTACCAGCAAAGCAAAAATAAAATATCATTAAAATGTAAATGTAAATAAGTAGAAACTTATTACCTAAATACAAGCCACAGGTATAAAAACCGTGACAGCTCACATATTTATTCATTGTAAAAATACTCACTTAACCTATAGCTAATTCCGGAGAACGAACACAAACATTGTCTTAAGTTAATCACAGCGAACAGCTATCCTTCTCATTTAAATAGACATTTACGGAATAATTTGCCTTTGAACAATTTTAAGTATCTCTTTTGAACAACCCGCGAACCTGGCAGGCATTGGTCATAGCGGATTCCGTCAATTTGCGCAGATATCTCTTTAAGGCGCGAGCGGAATACAACTCGCCGTCAACCTGGGCCTGGTCCTTACCGGGAGCAATGCTCTGCCCGCAACCCCGCGTCTATGGTGGCGGGAATTCGCTGCTGGTTCACGACGCCTGGAGCGTCTCCTACAGCAACTAGGGCATGAGAATGTAGATTTCACTTTATCACGCCACTGTATTTTATATAACGCTTTTAAGCTATTGCATAGCTTCTATCGCGGGCCTTGAGCGCGGGGACCGAATCCAGAAATTCCGTAACGAAAAAACCTCACGCTCCCCACTCCGACGGGCACGGAGGTGTGGCTTGAAGGCCGTACATCGTCTAACGTCGTTTCAGTTCGGCAGTCTTCGGCACGGTATGTTTGTGTGCGTACGACTACATCTTTTGAAAACAATTTATAGATTTTCAAAAAGAGCATGCATATTGCAGGGCGCGAACTCAGTTCTACACACTTGCCATGTTACTGATAGTCGCGATGTGCTAAACTTACGATTAATTTTCTCTCTGAAATAGGTCTTCTATAGAGATATGTCATAGACGTCATCGACGTTGTCATGGCTACCTTAAAAACTTTTCATATAATTAATTATTAAGTACTTTTATTCAAATTAATTTAGTAGTGTTTTTATAAAATAGCTTTTTTTTAACGGAAAAGCTAAGATGAATGTCACGCTAATTTTTCATTGGACTTTTAAATTATTTATAGTGTTGTTTACTAAATAAAAGCGCGTGATTTTATAGAGTAAAAAGTGCTCACGCGGCCGTTTTTTCAACTGTTATTGGCGATATCCGCCATTATTGTGAAATATTTTTTTAAAGAATTTCTATAATTTGTTACACGTGTTATTGGCAAAATTGTGGTATCTATCCACAGGGACCAGATCAAGAGTTGAAGTTGAAGTTTTTATTAAATAAAATATTACAGAAAGATGTCGGTGAACAATGTTAATACGAGTACATTTAAGTGTACGAGTTGTAATATTGTTATCTCCGAAACGAAACAACGAAAGTTTAATAAAAATATGCTCGTCGGCTTTTTCTGAGGAAGACATTGATGAGGCAAAAAAGTTATTGTTTGTTTCTACGAAGACAAGACAAAAACATGTATCGAGGCGTAAGAACAAAAAGCAGAAAGACCTAAAATATACGATTACGGTGTTTAAAATCACGGATCCCGAACAATCCCAGTTTTTGTGGCATATGACCTTCACAAATTGCCACCAGTTTGCTTTGACTACGTAGAACGTACGTAAAGAAGTTGATGAAGGATTTATTTATTCTACGGTCAGATGTTAACGCAATCAGAAGTGATTATGTAACTAAAGATCAGCTCGAAAATATTAAATTGATAACAAATAATTCGACACCGACGCCGTTCATCATCAACAACCTTTTTATCGTCCCACTGCTGGGCACAGATCTCCTCTCATACAGAGAAGGATTGAGCGTAATCACCACGCTTACTCAATGCGGATTGGCGATTTCAGACTTATAAAGCCCAGGTTTCCTCAAGATGTTTTCCTTCACCTTCAGTCATTGGTGTCCAAGATATACTTAGAAAGTACATATAACTTTAGAAAAGTTACATTGGTACTTGCCTGACCTGGAATCGAACCCGCGCACTCATACTTGAGAGGCTGGTGTTTCACGACAAAACAGTGGGGTATATTGAAAAAGAACCTCGGAGTCTTTGAGTATATTTCGTGGTGCTCCCTGTGCGCCGTTTCCGAGTCAACGAAATACCAGTTGGTGGAGTCATAAGGATACTATAGCTGTCTTGCCTGCCCCTCAGTGCCCGGCCGGTCTTGCGATTGCACCGAAACAGCACACAATGACAGAGATTATAAGTAATAGCATAGACAGACCTTACGGAGGAATTGCCCTATTGTAGAGGAAGTCCGCTTTCTCAAAGGTATCAGTGTTATTGTGTAATAGTGATCGTTTAGTTCTCACACGGATCGTTCTATGTTAGTTTTCTCATTTTACATGCTTACTGACTCGAGTGATAATATAATAGATTTCATGGGTTTTTTCTTTATTTCTTTATTTTTTGGCTTCGCACGGTTTGTGCATTTAGCCAATGCCACGTAATTATGAATTATTCATGTCGAAAAAGACGGCCGCGTGACCCGTCTTACGAGTGAGGTTTGGGACAAAGTCATGATGTGGCCACTATGCAGCGATATTTCACTGTTCTTTATGAACTATTTACTAAATGCACTTTTTACTACATAATCATTTAGTAAACAACACTATAAATAATTTTAAAAGTCCAATGAAAAACGAGCGTGACACTCAGCTTGACTTTCCCGCCAAAACTCAGGGTGCTGATCACGAAAATGATTTCATTTTTGAAATCCAAGATGGCCGACATCATATTTCATGACATTCTGACATGGGTGTGATAACGAACATGACGTCATTTTTAAGCTATTGCTTAGCTTCTTTCTATCTCTTTATCAAAGTCGAACAGAAAACATTGAATGTAGTTTAGTCGCTTAATCATCACCATTTTTCTCACTCTTTTGATGACGTTGCTGGTAAAAAATAAATAAATTACAAAACAGAAAGAAACAAAGGAAAAATTACTGTATAAATAAAATAAATAAATAATTATAATTGCAAGTTATAGTTGATAAAAAAAGGCTATGCAATAGCTTTACCGCGGCAGTCTCCGAGTGCCACACGCCTTTTTTTTTTTTGCAAACACAAGTCACGTTGCTGTATAAAAATGTTTAATATCCGTCACCTTACATATCAGGTTCAGTTGAAAACTAGCGTCAAGCAGTAGTTCTCTGGCATTTTTGCTGAAGTAGGCCTTTTTTCACTTACTTAATTTTATTATTCCATTTTTTTTCTTTTTTTATTTATTTCGTCTTTGCTAAATATGTGCATTTTCATTCTTTTCCTTTCTTTCTTTGCCACTCGTAAAGTTTCAATAAACAAATTTTACCCATGCATCAAAACTAGAAATTTACTAGCCCTAAAACACCCTAATAAATTCTAAAGCTTCTTACTAAGTAAATCTGAAGCCGTTACTACATGGGTGGATCCTGAAATCAGTGTGATAGATCGCCGTTCAACCCCTTACTATTTGATCCCTGACCTTATTTCCTTATAGGGACTATATCCTGCATCTAACGACGAAACGCACCTACGTTTATAAGTAATGAGAGATAGTGATTTAATTTTGACTTGATTTAGAGATTGTATTAGATGAGTTTATTTTTGACATTGATGAGGGGAAATATTAAAAAAAAAAATTGGCTAAGTGCGTGTCGGACTCACCCACTAATGGTTCAATGGTACCATTTATTTGTGAAATTGAAGGATTTAAGTTAATGAATGAAAGATGATTACGCGGTAATAAGCGGTTTACGATTTACGAGGTATTAAAAAAAACTACTCACTAGATCTCGTTCAAAACAATTTTTGTTGGTAGTTTTTATAGTAATGTACATCATATATTTTTTTAGATTTTTCATTTTCTTATTTTAGAAGTTAGAGGGGGGACCAACTTTTTTCCACTTTGGAAGCGTCTGTCACGCAAACTATTCAGTTTAGAAAAAAATATTTTAGAAACCTCGATATCATTTTTGAAAACCTATCTATAGATAATAAATAAATTCTGTTAATTGTTGACACCGCTACGAAACGTTTCGCCTCTTGTTTTGTACTGCGTACATCGAAGGACTGAAACAATTTTCTTGCAGCGGTCTTCACGTCTGCAGTTTATGTATCGAAAGCTAGAGTGAATAATAAACTAGTGTGCTTTACTAGCAATGGTTGCATCACTGCTTACCATCAGGCGGAATCGCAGTCAATCACTATTATATAACATTTAAAAAAAAAACTAATTGACTATAAGTTCTGAATTTGGCCGACAGGAAATAACAAAGGTCATTCAACTTGTGTCTATGCTATATTATTTTTTTCATAAATAATAATAGTAATTATTTTTAATTTTATATACAATATGTAAAGAAAACCCTGTCCGATCCGTGAAGGTATTGTTAGGTAGCGATAACTGATTCTACTAATGCCTACAAAGCCGAATTAAACTTAAAAAAAATGCTCCCCTAAACATTTAATTATTATTTCGCAAAAAGAGTTAAGTTAATACATGTGCGGTAGGTAATCCTTCCGCGGGCGACTGAAGACAGGGCACGCGGCACGTGGTCGCATCGCTATAATAATACCGTGAAAATGGTGTTGTCACTTTTTTAAAAACTTACAAATTTCGGGGAAGTTGGAATTAATTCGCGGGAAAAAAAGATTATTTCAAAATCCATTAGTATTGTTACTATAATGATTACGTAAAATTTTATACTATATTTGGTCATGTGTTAACCTAACCTTTATTATCCTTATGGGTCGGGCGGGATTTTCTTTACATATTGTATAATTTAGTTTTCCATATTCATAGTACAGTTAAATATATTGCATAAAAATGTACGTAAAAACAGCACAAAGTGCAGGATCCTGCCGTAGATTGTTAGCGCAAGTAATCCTATGCATACAGTGCAGCGCAATAACGAGATGGGTGGGAACGTTGCCCAACCTCTACGTATACCTATAACATACTTAGGTTACCGTTTTTTAAGACAAGACTTTATAACACACAATATACTCCTACATCACACACTTCCAATAAAAATAAAACCTATTGCGCATTTCATTACATTTAATAACATAATGCTTTCAACTACTGCAGCCATTTTCTATTAATTATAACGTAAATTATTGTGAACATTTTCATTTTTAATGTCTGGACTTGAAAAAAGACGATGATCCCTGAATTTGTTTCGGCTATTTCTTCTCAGAGGTAGTCAGTTAGGAAATGCCGGCTTCAACTAGTTAAAAAAAAACATACCTATGACGTGTAAAAGTGATCAGTGAACCTACTAGCTTATTAAACGATTTCATTTCATTTCATATGCATAAATCGGCGCCATGTCAGCATTGTCATTAGGTATAAGTCTGCTACACCATAGGGTAGTTGACTAAAAAAAACTAATTAGTCCGTCAGTCAGATTTCCAAAAAATACAAGACACGTATTTTTTCTTTTTTCATATAAACAAAAAATTAAGACGACACAGTACGTTGAACACTCGTGTGACGTCACTGCATGCTATACTTTTTAGCGAGCAGTGACTTACTAAACGTCGATTGAAAGAGACCTTTCCTCTATATTGTGAGAATTTGTTTATTATTTATACATATATATATATTTTAGTATTATGTATTTATTTAAGTACAGTTATATAATTATTTTTGGTATTATGTTTAAGTATATTTAGTATTATTACTTTTAGGTAAACTTATCATATTCATATTTTATTTTCTCCTTGTTTTTACACAATATTGTCTACATTTCTGTTTTACTCTCCTTTCGCAGCTCTGTTGGAAGAATTTTCTTAAGAAATAAACAGCACCTTTGTACTCAGATCTTAATTTTGTTATATCTTTATTTATTTTATTTTGTGTACATAAATAATAAAATAAATAAATGAATAAGAATAGAGTTAAAATGATTCAAGGTTCCTGGAACATTTAAGCAAAATGATTTTCGTATTTTTTCCCATACTGTATTAAAAGCATAAATGTTCCAGGTAATTTGGATCATTATAGCAAAAAAAAAGACACACCTCAGGGCAATAAAAAATATGCAGAAATGTTTCAAAAAGCTTGAAACACTCATGCATTTTAAAGAATGATGTTTGCCATAACAGCTGTGGGTTGGATCATACGGATTTTTTGTTCAAATTTAACACAGAGTTCTGCGTCTTTGGTATGTCAAAATATACTTTATTTAGAGTCCATACGTCACAGAATATCGAAAATATCGAGTTTGTGGGTTGGATCATTTTTGCAGAAGGCGGTCCAAATTTAGTTAGCTTTAATACCCTAAATTAGTTCAAAATTTCTGTTGATTATGAATTTTAGCGTGTGCTTACGGCAAATAGCTGTTCAATTCTGTTTTGTTTACGTGTTATTTTCAATATTAAAAGGAAATTGGAACCCTTTTAGAATCACTTTTTTGCCCGCCGGTCCGGACTGGCTCCTCTTTTCCTAATAGATGCCTTATATACACACTGCCTTAATACAGGGTGTTGTTCCTCTAAATCTAGGGCGTCAATGAGACCACATCAAAGAATGAACTGGCGTGATTTTATATCAATTTTAATTTATATCGCTTTCTTTTTCTTACAAAATAATTCGACAAAATCAGGATTATTAATGTAAAACGCCGCGCCGTTTCGTAAAACATGACAACGTCGCATTTTATTAGTTTTAATGTGAATTAAGTTTGATAAATGGTTTGCATGAAAACTACAGTTATTCATCAATGAATTTTAGATGTCACACTTAGATACACTATATAAGAAAACATCGAAGTTTAGCCAAAATCAGCAGTTAGTACTCTAAACTACTGGTAAAGCGGACCCCAGACTCTAATGCTAAAACGATTCGGATACGACTGGGATTAACGCAGAGATGATGACGATGATGACTTAGATACACTATATAATATTTTATATCTTCGATACTATGCATTTTGGACGACATACAGAATATAACCTCTGGAATTATGGAATATTTTTTTATACTTATATTTAATTTATTATAATAAACTAGTGCTTGACCGCAATCCCGCCTGATGCTAAGCAGTGATGCAATCGTTGATGGTTATCCGCGCCAGTTTATTAAGAGCCTATTCACTAGCTTTGAAGACACTTAAATTGTAGGTCGACGGAAACACCGCCGCTGAAAAATTGATCCAGTCCCTCGATCTACGCGGTGTGTGCGGTAAAAAATACAAAAAAGATGTCACCCGAAACTTCTAACGGGCCATTTCATTATCTATTCGGCATCGTACCGAATACGCGAATCGTATGAACCGAATGGAATGTATTGAGCCCCATATTGAAATTTATGCCCCTGAGAATTGATACGATTTTATTGTTTATATTTATTGGTGTAGCGAAAAGTAATGGTTGCCATTATTTATAGGGTTTAGTGGACAGGAATATATGTTTATGGTAATTTGTTACGGATGAAATCTAGATCGGATTTTAAGTCTGAAAATATATGATATGTAAAACTAGCTTTTTCCGCGCTTTCGCTCATGTGGAAGACTTGTCTTGTACGAGTCAGACTTTGGGGTTTCTGACGACAAATAGCTTTTTTTGACCCAACTGTCATTCGTGGATCTTCTAAAGTCATTCCTGGTCGTTAGCCAGTCGCCCGAGACATTAAGTCTTATCAAGGCGTGTTGTATTTATTACCTACCCAAGAACTGGATTGTGGAGGTAAGAGAGACAGTCGCTCCATGTATAATAGGGTATTTGACTAAAAAAAACTAATTAGTCCGTCACTCGTATCTTTAGCAATTTGGGCACGCCACAATAGCACTCCTCAAAAGGAGTGGCTGGAAAGGCGCCACGGCGCTCTCACCTTCAGCCTGACGCAGGTCCTCACTGGATACGGCTGTTTCGGGAGATTCCTGTTCCGGATAAGGCAGGAGGAAACGCTAGCGTGTCACTACTGTGGAGATCGCCCTAGGGACAGGGTGGAGCATAGGGTGGAGGTCTGCCCGGATTGGGTAGAGAGCCGCCGTGTCCTCGTGGCGGTGATCGGTGGCGATCTCGCGTGAGAGGAAGTGGGCCGTAATCTACCATGCGGCGCCAGTTCGGTTTGAAAGGAGTCACAGTCATGTCTTCGAAGTTTTTTGACTCTAGAACATGCGTGTCCACACGTCCACTACTTCGTCCATCTGAAATCTTAATATAATGTAATCATTATTCGAAAGAGGCGTGGCGTCATCTATGATCACAATATCGTTATTGTTGTTTTCCTCTGAATCAGCATATTGTTTCGGGACGAAAGAAATCCTGTAACTGTTCGCCTGACAACGTACAAAACAGCACCCTAATTGAGTAACACACTATTACAATCAGTTCATTTTGAATCTTATTGCTGTTGCATTGCTTCCTATGTTGGAAAATGTGTCTGTTCAACAACGTAAATAACGTGAATGTCTGTTGAACTGTCAAAATGGAACCCATTGCTACTGTTAAAGAATAATTACTGCTGTTTAAGGCGTGAAAAGGTAATGAACAAACTTGCTTTAGATTTTTAACATTAGTTAGGATAGTATGGATAAGTACGATGGGTGTTCTCAGGTGGGTATCCTAAAGCCGGATTAATTGACGATAAAATCCATTAAATCCATTTTAGTCAACTTTTTCAAATCACAGACTGCTTGTGTGTATTTTACATATTAAACTTTTTTTATATAGACAGACTCATGGCTACATCATCATCATTATTTCAGCGTAGAATCCCAGTTGCATCCGCGGCTGACGTGTTGGAGCCCGGGATCCCTTTCCTACATATGCGTCTCCATTTCGCACGAGATGGTATGAGATTGTTGGCACGCCTGTCATCTCTTACAACGTCAAGGCCCGGCGGAGGCGCCATGTCAAGATATTTGTTACCCACGTAACACGTGACGTTTCGTTCGCGTTTTTGTAAGACGTAACCGACTGCCATGGATGCGGGAGTTCCTAACAACTTTCGGTGTAACTCCACACATCCACCGCAGCAAATTCATCTCCGTGGCTTCATATGTAGTTAATATCTTTCCATAAAGAGAATCCTCCTTGCCTCGACAGGCACAATAAGCCCCCGGCCCCGGCTGCGGCGGTCCTGGCTGTCATACCATGATCTATGACAGTCGTCACGGGTCGTCAGATATCCGAAAGTCTGACCACCAGTCTTACAAAGGGGTATAGTATTAATGCTGAGCGATAGCCGTTTTGCGTAGATGTGACGCATATCAACTATTATCACTCAATTGTTTTTGTACACTTTTATGTCATGTTTACCGCAAATAAACGATTTTTCTTTCTTTTTCTTTCCTTCTTATTACCCAGTTACTCGGTTGTAGAGGTCAGATAGGCGGTAGCTCAATGTAAAATATTCGTTCAGCTGAATCCAGTCTAACCGGATTCAGCCGACCCCGATATAGTAGGGAAAAGGCCAGAGGCAGATGATAACTTTTTTATATAGCAGCAGGTTTTTTTTAACGACGCAAAAGAGGAATTGTCTTTTGTATCCTGTGTAGAATTCATTGTAACTTGCTATCTAGCGCACGAAAGCGTCTTGATATGTAACAGATGGAAGCAACACTTGCCGCGTTCAGCATAGTTGACTATTGATAATCTGAAGGCAGCAAGCGTCGTTTCATCTCTGATTGAGCCATGTAATTGTTTTTAGTTTGTCACGAGTACTACGTTTCGTTGCTGGCACAGACACGTAATACCCTATGTACTGGGGCCCTAGTTTTTTCATTTAATGGGCATTCTGTTAAAAGTTCATAATCTGCTAAATTCATAATGATTGGTCAATCGTCTCATAATGGAATGGTGATAGAATGACATTGTCGTATTGTCATTATTATTTATTTATTTATAAAACCCGTTAATAGAAATTATTTCTAAAAATACTACTCAATTTGAACATTTATTAATATGGATTGGAGTGTCACTGATTGACCACTGTAAATTGTCAAAATCGATCATTACCAGATCACTGATTGATCATTCTGACTCTATTGTAAGTTGTCCATGCTTCCTGGTAATAAAAATTCATAATGGTTCAGTGGTTTAGGTGTATTTTGATTTAACAGATTTGATCATTTATACGTATATTTTAGTATGAATATATAGATGTAGTCATCTCCATAACAAACAAACTTATCATTTTATCTAAAAAACATCCACTTGTGAATATAGGAGGAGACATATGTCCTACAGTGGACTCCTACTTCCACACCACTTCGACCGGTTCTGTGCTTCACGCATCTAGTGGGCTCCTACGGTCTTCACAAAAGTCGGTCCACCTTGTTGGAGGCCTTCCAAGAAATAACTAAATTCATACTAATAATTAACCCATAATTACTTGTAGGTATATTATTTTAGGCGAATTGTAGGTATCTTGGCAGTGAGCCAAGAAAATCGACAATCTAAATACCGATATTTTTAGCGTCTTCATTATTTATTTATTGGCAATGCTAGTGCTTTCTGCATGAAAAAGTGAAATGCAAGTCGTGGTGGACTAGTGGTAAAAACACCAGCCCCTCAAGTATGAGTTGACTCGATTCCAGGTCAGGCAAGTACCAATCTAACTTTTCTAAGTTATATGTACTTTTTAGTAAGTATATCTTGGGCACCGATGACTGAAGTTACGAGGTGAAGAAAAACATCGTAAGTAAACCTGGACTTTAAGTCTGAAATCGAGCAAGCATGGTGATTACTCTCAATCCTTCTCTGTATGAGAGGAGATCAATGCCCAGCAGTGGGACGGTAAAAAGGTGAATGATGATGATGAATGCTAGGGCAAAGTATATTGGAGCGGTGAATACTTATGTTAATCCCACACCCCGGCTGTAGGTGGAGGTGAAATTTGTTACATTTTGTTTTATTTTTAGGGTTCCGTTGTCAACTAGCAACCCTTATAGTTTCGTCAAGCTTATGTGTCTGTCTATCCGATCGTCCGTAGATAATCTCAGTGACCATTAGCACTAAAACACTGTGGTATCATTATGTATATCAATCACTTCGATAAAATTGTAAAATAATAAGTGAAAAAATATTTTATTAGAGTAGGTTACCCCTCGTACGCGTAAACGTGAGCCTTGTTTTTTTTAAATAACTCCGACGTGTTATATTTTTCTGTATATGTATGTATTGAAAAATTAGTACGGATTTACTAATATTATTTTTTGATAATGTTAGTATTTTAGAGAATAATCGTTCCAAAAATTCAAAGAAATCCTCCTCTCTTTTGAATCACAAGTTTAAAAAGTATAAAAACAAATCTTGAATATATATTATCTGGAACAAAAAAAAGAATTATTAAAATTGGCTCACGCGACCCAAAATTACCACCGAAAATCCAACATATATAACCCGTCCATATTGCATAAATTAGTAACCCAATTTCCCGAGAGATGGCGGTGTACTTCGCGCTGTTAACATTTTTTCTGTCGGGACGGGTGAGGGCTATTAAAAATGGGTAGGTTTAACGCTCACGTTGTCATTTAAATTCGTTGATTGTTCATAACGTACATACAGTCTCAACGTAAACACTGGCAACAATTTCTAAATGTATGTGGAAAAAAATATGACATGGTTGGACAAAAATTATTGGTATGGATTCAGTTGCTTATTCTGAAAAACTGCATATATTCAGGTTTCGTATAGAGAAAAAGTAACGTTATATTCTTCCCCAGAAAGTTAATTTTCCTAAAAAAAAATAACGTTCAAGTCCATCTCAGTGACAGACAACGTCAAAAAACTTGATAAATTAGAATTATACCTGAGAGAGAGGAACTAAATTTAAAATTCGAATGTTTTTAAAATCACGATAGCCTGATAATGTTCATTCAGATACTAGTGGATTTGAAACGAAAGATGAATGAACAAATATCCCAAAAGTTATGCCCCGGGTGAGGATCGAACTCACGACCTTAAGATTATGAGACTTACGCGCTGCCTACTGCGCCACCGAGGCTGGTGACGACAAACTGAAATAAGTTATCTACTTAGTTTTTATCAGATTTTTTGTCGGAATTTTAGTAAGCAATAAAAACTTGTTACAAAATAAAAGAAAAAATAATCGAATGGAAAAAAACAACACTAATAATTTAGAAAATCGATGTTTTTAGTTTTGTATTTTGGTTTTTTGTTACCCACTTCTAATATTAGTTACTTTTCACAATATAGTGTTTTTGGACGTCGGTTATTTAGTAAAAAAATATACCTAAGTACATCATAAACTTTTACGTTACGAAAATTACTGGTTTCTAGGTTGATCAGACTGGACGCTAATCACAACATAGCTGGGAACAAGACAATATAGTTGGTAACTTGAATATTTCCCCGTGCTATGTTTTGACGTGAAGGTGTATAAATATTGATATCATAAAATCTTTAAAAACTAAAAAAATAAATAAAGTACTTAACACTAATTGAACTCATTTTACAGAAATTTTACATATACTATAGGCAACATTTTAAATTTATAATTAAAGGAAACTTAAATTAAAACAACTATTACACGCATCATGGATGTAAAATATTAAAAAAAATACCGGCCAAGTGCGAATCGGACTCGCGCACAAATGGTTCCGTACCATTATCTTTAAAAACGGAAAAAAAAATCTATTTCAGTTATTAATATGGAGCAAAAAATCACGTTTGTTGTATGGGCGCCTCTTAAATATATATTATTTTTATTTTTAGTATTTGTTGTTACAGCGGCTACAGAAATGCATAATCTCAGAAAATTTCAACTGTCTAGCTATTACGGTTCATGAGATACAGCTTAGTGACGCACGGACGGTCGGCCAGACGGACAGTGAAGTCATATGAATAGGGTTCCGTTTTACCTTTTAGGTACGGAATCCTAAAAACATCTCTTAAAAATCTTCTAGAAATATCCATAGAGAGTGGAAACTTTTTTTAAATTTTGATAGGGTCAATTTTTTTATACTATCAGGTATTTTATTATAAATTTTCGGGGCCATCCCAATAAAACTCTTCTTCTTTAAAGCGCTTCTGTATTTTCTGTCGCACAGTTTAAATGGTTCTTTTTTACATCATATATTTTTTGAAATAAATTTAAATTGATATACAATGTTTACATTAAGTGTCTCTATGGCCAAGCGGTTTACGTCGTGATCAGTATTTAAGATGGTTCGCGTTCAAATCTAATAACTTACAATAGTAGTTTATGAAACTATTACATAATGAGGGATATTATGCACGAGTGTGAATTTAAAAAACGAGCGAAGCGAGTTTTTTAATAGTATCACTCGAGTGTGTAATACCTAATTATGTACAGTTTCATACACTACCTTATCTAATCTCAAACATTGTATTGAATATATGAAGTAGCACTTTTATTCATTTTCCATATTAAAAAATCTTGATAACATTTATCGTATAATTTCCTTGACTTAATTGGTAGTAAATTAAGACTGACTGCTGTCGCAGCCTCTAAAATATCGGGCGGCGTCAAATTTTCTTCATTGTCACTTGACATTTTAATAAATAATAATAATCAATTATGTGTCAGCGAAACACAACGACTTGCAATGCAAAGAAATGTATGTGGCGCCAAAATTATGCACCCTGCATCACCGCGCACGCGCCAAGCGCGCGCAGCCACAGATAAAAAATTAAATAGTGCTGTCCATGGTTTGTAATCTGTACGGTAATGAAAATAATTTTATTATAACATTATTTTGTTAGAGAAATAATGTTATAATTTAATTTTTTTTTAATTTCCTTTCGATATACTATTGGTAACTTAACGATGATACATTGATACATGAAGCATTATAAAAAGATGAAGGTATATTTGAAACAAAGTTAAAGCAAAGCTAAAGCAAATATTGTGGCTTTTGTGTAAGTTGTTTTTATTATTATTTGGGTAAGGTGCAAAGCAATCGCTTGTTGCAAGTGTGTAATAAAATTGTTATTGTTTTAGAGAAATACTATAAGCTCTTGAGCCAAGAGGTTGGAGGACGAAGGTAGCTTAAAGTGTCGAGAGAAGTGGTACAAAAAGACAATATTGACCGTTGAATAAACCTTTAAGTCGTGTGAAGAATGGAGGTTAAATTTGTGGTTTAAAAATAACACGCATTGGTCTGAAGGCCAATGCGTGTTGTTTTGTGTGATTGGAAAAGAAATAAGTTCTTTAACTATTGAACTAAGAAAGCGCTTGAACTTTATAATCTCATGCCATCAAACTCCAATAAAAGTCACTACAAGATGGCAGCTCTAGTAACATGCTACACACGCAAAAAAAAAAATAGTAAATGTAAAAAGTTGTGTCCTATAAATTATTTGAATAATAAATAATAATCATCATTTATTTCAGACACAGGACCCTAAATTACATAAAATGAGATAAATTGAAATTAATAACAATCTAAAAATAAATTAATAATCATCAAATGTCAAAAATGTTGTTTGTCATAAAATTCAGGTTAAGCTTCAATCCTCTTTTCTTTAAGAAAATGAATAAATAAGCTATAACCTCTTCAATGATAACATATAGTATTATCATTTTCATATCCAAAAACCAAAAATGATTTTTTTTAATATTTTTATCATAACACTATCATTAGTTTGTGAGGGATTAATTTTATATAAAATATTACACTGCCGCTATAATCAACGTTTATTTCATTTATTACATACTACACCTAATAATTTATAACTTTATAATATATTGCATTATAATAGGTTTATTGTTTGTTATTGTATTACATCTATAGTATAATAAAAAACTTTTTTGGTATAAATATTCAATAAATTTTACTTTACTGTTTAATTTTACTTTAAAATACAAATCAATTACCATAATTTTAAATTATATGAAACAAGAAAAAGATTTGCCGTTATTAAGGATCGAACCCACAATCTTTTTTTTTTATAAATTATAAACTAGCGCTTGACTGCAATCCCGCCTGATGGTAAGCAGTGATGCGATCGTTGATGGTAAAGCGCGCTAGTTTATTATGAATCTATTCACTCACTGAGTGAACAGGAAGGAAGAGGACAGTTGAGCGAGTTAAACCTGATGCATTGTTAAACCCAATAACACTACCAACTATGCCGCACCAGAGGGAGATTGATCTGGAGATTGCGGGGACGCGCGAACCACCCTAGGAATCGGCATCAGGTCCTCTCGTCCGGTCGCCAACCGACACAATGTGGCCACCCTAGGATTTTTCGCAATGCGCGGGGCAGCCTTTCGTGTGTGGCTGGCACACTACCTGCGGTCGGCCAGCGGAGCACCGTGCTTCGGACCCTGCTACCCTCCATGACCAAACTCCCGACACAATAACATTTAGCGCATCGTATCCGATGTTGTTGCCCACCACCGAGAAAAATCGCACGCAAGCTAATTTAACTTCATTTCATCTAACGAAATTTCGCATTACTTTAAAGACAGACGAAGTCGGCTATAAAAAATGGTTCACTAATAGTTTTTTCCTTATCTAGCATAGACTACATCTTTAATTCTTCGTAGCGATACTACACAACACGCGGTTGATTGGTTGGAATATGACACACACGGATATAAAATAATGCATTAGTGTTCCGTGGCCGGTTTAGCGCAGCTGACAGTAGTATTTAAGGTGAAAGTGGAATTCTGTCGGTGATAGTACATATCTGGTCAAACTGCCAAAAATCAGAAATGTATCCAATACAGTTTTGGCGATGATTTCCTATACAAAATCAAAGTACTCTATATATGTATGTACGGACGACAGCAGGTCAAGCTACCCGCATCTGTCAAATATTCCTAATCTAAGGGATAATCAAATCTAATTAACACTTTTAAAATCGTACTTTTACTTGTATTCATACAAATTTAATCATTCATTATAAAATAAAGAAAAAAAAACTTATTCCAAGAATGTTGTGGTCTTCTTTCTCCAAGAATTGGATGTTAGATTAAAAATTCAGTGTATGTATTATGATAATTATTGTGTTTAAGATTGTGCGTTAATTAAATTACATGTTGTGTAGTGTATTTGAAAAGAAATGAAAAGAAATCGTTTATCAAGCAAGTAGGATCACCGATCACTTTTACACGTCATATGTTTTTTTTCTTTTTTTTTTAAACTAGATGAAGCCGGCATTTCTTAACTGACTACCTCTGAGAAGAAATAGCTGAAAAAAACTCAGGGATCATCGTCTTTTTTCAAGTCCAGACATTAAAATTGAAAATGTTTACAATAATTTACGTTATAATTACGCATATTGCTTAATAACAATGTTTAACAGAGCGAGCAGCTCAGTCCCAAGCCTCCCTGTCCTCTAAATAATCTGAGATTTTATAATACCCCTTTTTGCAAAGTTTGGCCTTTATATAGGTTTTATATCGTTTAATGGGTAAGTTTCGAATGTCTATATAATAAAGAGTATTCTATTCTATCATATTCTAATATCTTGCAAACTTGACTGTAACTATTTAAAATTTTCGTCCCAGTTCTGTATCTATCCATATACGCCTAAGTGGACATTCTCCATATTTTTGTTTGTTGTAACAAACCAGGTCGTTATAAGGTATCGCTGATTACGTCATGAATACGTAACTTTTATCTAAATTTCACTGATATTACTTTAGTAAACATTGGATTTATTTGATAAGTTTTTTTTTCATAAATATGGTTATGCAAACGTGACGAGAGCTAGCATATTTGATTTTAATGACGTATCTGATACTTGTGAACTCTAAGGCTCGTATTTCGCGGCGATACTTAAAAGTAACGTGTTACAAAATTAATGAGTAGCTAGAATGTGACAGCTCTAGTTTTTTAATGACGGTTTTCACACGACGGAACCAATTACAAGCTATGTAATTAAAACCGCGTTAGCGCAGACATTAGAAAATACTAAGGCTAAAGGCGTCTGTATATTACGCCGTGTATAAACTCCCACTGATTACTTTTGAGTAGCGACATACAGAAACGGTCTAAGATCATAACCCACTTACACGACTATGCTCCTACCAGGCTAAAAGAATATAATTTAAATATAGGCTTTAAATATTTCTCTTTACATTTATTTTACATTATCATCATAAATCAGCAGTCAGCTAGCTGTTACCGCCGCCAGACTGGTCCGGTCGATGGTTAGATAGCTGGCCGTCTGCTACCTGTCGCCGCGTGGACTGCTGGGAGCCTGCTAGCTGTCACTGCGTGGACTGCGAGTAGTCCTCTTAGTTTTTTTTGTTGTTTGTTTGCCGTCAATTCCCTCCTTGCATGGCAAGGATCCTTTTTTACCATATTTTATTTTCTGCCAATTCGTTTTTTTTTTTTTTTTTTTTTTTTTTTTTTCCACACTTCTCTTTTTGTGGCATTGGCCTTGTCATTTTGGGTCGCTTTTTTTTCCCACGTCATTTCTTTTGTTTTGTCATGTTTCTTTCTTTTTTTTTTTTTTTTTTTTTTGTCATCTTTTTTACCTTTATATTCTTATTTCTACTTTATTTATATTTACAATTTCACTTACTAACTTACTTTTTACATGATCCTTGCCGACGGCACAGCGCTTGGCTGTGCTGCCCTCGTCCGGTTCCTTTCGATGGCCACTTTTGCAACCTTGAGGCAAAACCGCTCCAGGTACGGCCTGGAGTGCTTATTCGCCATAAGGTCGGCTATGGATCTTTCTGTCAATTCTATGCCAGTACTTAATTCCAGGTCGTACCTGTCGCGGTTGTGCCTCGGGCATTCCAACAGCAAATGTAGCACTGTCTCCGTGGCCTGTGTGTCACACACACAGGCTGGACTATCTTTAAGCTTAAAACGGTGCAGGTACGCGGCGAAGCCGCCGTGACCGGTCAAAATTTGCGCCCAGATAGACGTCCTGTCGAGGCACTTCAGGACCTTGCGCGCGCGCACCACGTCGGGGAAGAACATTCGCGTGACCCCAGCCGTGGCCCCGCCGGTGTACCTCCCGTTCCAGACAGCTACTGTGCCCTCCCTCAAACGTCTCTTGACGTAAGAGACTGGACACCTGTCATACGCTGGGGCGACCCTGGACTGGGCCGCCGCCTGCCTAGCCAATTCGTCGGCGCGCTCATTGCCGGGGATCCCGACATGAGCTTTCACCCAAAAGAACCGGAGGACTTTACCACTCCCCTCTTGCTCCCTGATATTCTTACGAATATGGGTAGCAAGGGGATGGTGCGTTTCCGGGTTCCGGATCAAGTCGAGCGAGGATCGAGAGTCGCTGAGCACCGCCGCGCAGTCGAAGCCTCTCAGGACAACCAGGTCCGTAGCCCTGGCTATCGCGAGCAGCTCCGCCTGAAAGATGGTACACATCGGCTCCAACCTCATTCGCTTGGTCCGGATCTCGGACCCATCCCGCCAGTATGAATATGCCGCCCCGACCCCTTCATCCGATTTAGTACCGTCTGTGTATATCAGATGAGCGGGGAGCTGTAGCTGAGCCACAGTTTCGGGGAGCATATTCTCCAGACACTGATATTCAACATCTGGCTCACTGGCGGGGTGAGGGGCCTCCGTGAAGGCCCTACGCTCCTCCAGTTCGCGGGATTCCAGCTCTTCTATCGGACGTCCCCGTTTGCACTGAAACAGCCGGGCGACCTCCAACACTCGAAGATCGAGCGGGAGGAGACCCGACAGCGTGAGCGCTGCATTGAGCGACACCGTACGATGTGACTTGGCGATCTTCTGTGCAAAGCCCCTTTGGACGGTAGCAAAGGTTCTTTGCACAGAGATCTTCTCGGCGGCTTTCGCCCAGGAGCTTGCGCCGTACAGGATGGTGGGTTCGACCACCGCGGTGTATATCGTCCTGATGATCTCCGGACACAAGCCCCAATCCACCCGAGCCATCGCCGACAGTTTCCTATAAAGGTTAGTTGCCTTGCAACAAGCATATGAAATATGCTTGTTGAAGGTCAACTTACTGTCGACGATGACTCCGAGGATCTTGATCTCGGTCACCATCGAGATGTCAACGCCACCCATCTGCACGACCGGAGTGTCATATCTAAGCTTCCGCGTGACAACCATCGCCTGAGTTTTTTCGGCGGAGAAGCGCAGCTTATTTATGACACCCCACTCGTGCACACAGGCTAAAGCGGCATTGGCATCCCGCTGGATCCCGAGCGCCGTGTGCCCAGAGAACACCAACACGATATCATCCGCGCCCAGCGCATCCAGGTTGTCCAGCAGAGGGTCCAGCAGCATGTTTCAGAAGAGAGGCCCACCGATGGAGCCTTGGACACAGCCCTTGGTCTGGGGCTTCCGCATCGTCTTCCCCGCGTAGCGCACGACTACGCTCCGGTCCCTGAAGTAATCCTCGACAAGACGCCTAAGATTAACGGGAATACCTTTCTCTATCATTCTGCACTTTATAGCAGGCCACCATGCATTATCAAACGCCCCCTCGATGTCAAGAGAGACTATCAGGGCGATCTCCTTCTTGTGGAGGATGCCAGTCCTCTTAGTTTAGGGCGGTGTTGGGTGGGAGCGGTGTTGGAGCAAAGTCGTTTAAGCCTACCACCGAGAAAAATAATAATAAACTCTAATACACAATTATAATATTATGTAATTTTTTTGCATTTTTAAGAAAGCACTTACAATTTTCCACTCTTTGATATTAGGAATGTAACTAATGTATGCCGTCTGATTATCAAACTTCAGCGCGTCTGAATAAACTGGAAACAAAAGAATTGTAATGAGAATTTTCAAATCTTAAGAAGTCGAAATTGTCGAAATATCTTTGGAGCTGACATTGAGTTATTACTTATTGGTGGATGGTCTAAGGATTTAGGAGCAAGTATTTTTGAATTCAAGTTTATTCTGAAAATTTTAATTGTTATTTACTATTTAAATATATAGAAAAATATTATACTTCTGTATTGTTTCAGTAAACGCCCAAAACTCCAGTGGCATGCTAAGAACTACATTGCTATGAACTGTACAAGCGCGCAGCCTGCATAAGTGTGCGATAATTTTGACACCCCCTGGGTTAAATGTTTTCATCAGGTTTTGCGTGATATTCGACCTGCTTACGGTATGTTTAAATTAATCTAGTGGTCTTACCCAAACCTCTATACAATATGTAAAGAAAACCCTGTCCGATCCGTGAAGGTATTGTTAGGTATCGTTAACTGATTCTAATAATGCCTAAAAAGCCGGGCTAAACTTTAAAAACATTCTCCCAATAAACATAAATATTATTTCGAAAAAGCGAGGTAACTTAATGCATGTGCGGTAGGCAACACGTTAGGCATACATGCGCGGGTGAAGCGATGCGATCACGTGCCGCCTGCCCTGCCTGGGCAGGCGGCACGTGATCGCATCGCTATTCGCTCCGTCACAAATAGTATTGTCACTTTTTAAAAAATTACCAAATTTTGGGGAAGTTGGAATTAATTCGCGAAAAAAAAAATGATTATTTCTAAATTCATTGTCACGATGATGATTATGTAAAATTTCATATTTTATTTGGTCATGTGTATACCTAACATTTATTATCCTTTTGGGTCGCACAGGGTTTTCTTTACATATTGTATAATAGTAGATAATTATGCAAGTGGATATATTGGTAACAAAAAAAAATCGCGCCTATCTCTCTCTCTTTTGTAGCCGCAACGCAATTCACGCATTCTATTGAAAAATCGCCGTCTGTATTTCCATTTTCAAAATAAAATTATTGTTCTTTTTTCTTTTTTTTTTTTAGTAGTAGGTAAGTTGAGTGGTAATTCAAAATTGTTCTGATTATAAATAAATACTTTTTCTTCTTTACTGACTTCTATGAAACCATAAACAATTCTACAATGAAGATCTTTTTCAGCAAGAGGAATGAAACAATATTTGAGTTCGCATAACCTTACATAGTGATGGGCACATATGGAATATCAAAAGCTAGATGCAGGGTTAAATTGGACGTAACCTAAAATAACAAACATTTTCAGTACTATTATTTAATGGAATAGAAAATATTTATCTCAATTCTAAACTCTTTACTTTTTCATGGCTTGTAATTGGCAAAATATGGCTGTTTCTGTGTTTCTACTATGTACCACCATACCTTGTCCTTCCACCACCAATTGTGTAAAGATAATTTACACAATTGTTGGTTTTACATACCTGTGTATACAGTTCTCAACTTTATCTTTCATCAAGTCCCTTTCTATGTTCATATTCCATCTCCTTGTACCACAACCTAAAGGCGTGGTGTCTTTAATGGTTGTCTGTTTAACTGCACTGTCCATTTCATCCCAGTCTTTTATTCAAACGTCACGAATGTTCGCAAGATTCTCTTTAACTTTCTATAATATATTTTGCTACTTACGAACAGTTGATTTTATTTTAAAAAATCAGCTTCTTTTTTAAGACGTGTTGTCAATATGGAATTGAATTTTAGAAACGTTAACAACGGCAGGTAATATAATCTTAAAATGGCATTTCGTCGATTGGTTTATGACGAAATGTATCTATTTATATGACGGTCTGATTCACTGTTGACTATGATTAGATTCCCGTTCGGGATTCCTGATGTAAAAACAATAAAACTTTTACTGTGTCTCGTTTGACTTCTATTGTATTAATATTGTATTGGTTTTATTTTATTTATTCCAACAACCGATGTACGTATTTCTTAAAACTCTCTCAGCTACTGTCTTGTCAGCATTGAATGCACCATTTACAACCGATCGATTCTGTATGTAAGAACCTCACCATTAAAAGTTGTGTGACGTGAGCTGAGCCAGCAGTCAATATTGTCAAATATTTTTTTTTTTGTTCTGGATGGTAATCATCAAATGACCTTTGCCGTTCTGGGCGAAGCGGAAGGGAGCGACAGACTTTTACTAATTAAAACCCACTCGTGTTCCTTCACTTGCCTGTACGCCAGGGCCACGCTTTCTTTTTTAACCAACCCGCAACCCTGTTCCAGGAGACATCGGTCTTCGTGGACGCCGTTCACGATGTGGTGACATCTCTTTGAGGCGCGTGTGAAACACAACGCGCTGCCGACCCGGGACTGGTCCTTACCGGGCGGCAAGATGTCCACTGCTCGTTGCTTCGCAATCCCTCGCCTACGGTGACGGGGATTTCGATGTTGTCTCCCGACCAGGGTACCGTCTCCTGCGGTGGCTAGACGCGTGAGGGTGCTGGGATTCCCGTTCCCTCATGCGCTCCGCCTCCTCCTTTGCCAGCATCACTGCTGCGCAGAAGGAGGTGACGACCTGCCATGCATTCTCGCTCCGGACCATGGCGTGGAACAGGGTCGGATGCTAGATTTTGTCAATCCCTTAGCATTAGTAGGAATGACAGCTCAAACCACGCCTTCTTCGCTTAAGTTTTTACCATGACATGATCAAAGAATTACACCTCAATTAATCCAAAAAAAAGATCGTCTTCTCTCATAAAGTAATCCATATTCACACTCGAAACTTTCCACATGACTTATCCCTCATACTCACAGAAAACCAACACTGTTTACTTCATAAACGTGACAAAATACCCAAGTTTATTTTTGCCCAAAATTATAAAAAAAAAAGAAACCCAGTAATTTCTACGGCTAAGCCTTTCGTTTTGAGGCGGCAAAGGGCTCTGTCCACATAATTTACTACAACTTTGTAACAAAAATCTTAAAAACAAGCAAGTCTTTAATTACAGAAAACTTATACCCATTCTTCAGAGGCTAACAAAGCTAAATTAAAATTTTATGAAAGTAGAAACAACAGGAGTTGATGAAGGGTTCTTAGTTAGACTCTTTATACTAAATTGTTTGAAGTTTTGAGATACGCTTTTTAAGTATTAACAATACTGAAATTGATATTTTTTTCAGTCCTCAATACTCGCTGCTTTATGGAACGAAATTCCTTGATTTTCTTTTTGGTAGGAGCTGGTAGAAATCGTCAGATTACCTTGACATCAGAGACACTATACATCAGAGTCATCAGATAACAATAAATAAAAACAAAAATCCAGTCGAAAGTGTGAATTTCGATGTAAGAAGATAGATAGAATGTAGACCTCCTGGCTGCACTAAAAAGGCAAAAATTTGCAATAATGTCAGACAATAGGAATGATTCCTGAGTATAAAAAAAATGATTCTATTTAGTCCGTCATTCAGATTATAGAAAAATATTGGATACGTATATTTTGTTTTATGAAATCAATAAAAATTGACAAATATAAAAGGCATCAAAGATCTGGAGTGGTGGCTGGTGACATCACTGCTCGCTAAAAAGTGTAGAGTGCAGTAACGTCACACGACTTTTCAACGCACCGTATCTCCTTCATTTTTTGTTTATATTAAAAAAGACAAAATACGTGTCTAGTATTTTTTGGAAAACTGACTGACGGACTAATTATTGTTTTTTAGTCAACTACCCTATTAGACGCTGACGCTGGTATTCAACTGAATCGTACTTAATATTATAAACGTCAAAGAAGTTTGTATATATGGATGACGGATGTGTGTTTGTTACTTTTTCATACAAAAACCATTGAACGTCATTATCATCATCATTTCAGCCGAAAGACGTCCACTGCTGGGCATAAGCCTTCCCTAAGGAACTCCACGACCACCGGTCTTGCGCCTCTTTTTCTGTTTCCCGCGATCTTCACCAGGTCAGCGGTTCACCTTGCCGGGGGCCTATCCACGCTGCTTCGTGGTTGCCACCACGCACCGAAAGAATGCACGCAGGAACCCGTCGGCCCCTCAAAGTTGTTGACAGTTACGTATACCTGGGACAAACTATCCAGTTAGGTAGGTCCAACTCCGCGAATAGGTCGATCGTCGAATCCAACTCGGCTGGACTGCTTTCGGGAACCTACGTAGAATGTTCTCGTCTGAAATACCACAGTGTCTCAAGACAAAAGTTTATGCGGGAAAAACTACGGGAAATAAAACCAAATTTTTGTCAGGTACCTAAAAAATTGTAACGAAAATCTATGTACTATCACACGTAGAAGTCCCCTTCCACCTTAAAGACTACTGTCGTCTGCGCTAAACCGGCCACGCTATTGTGGATTACAATTCTAATTCAGACAAAATGTTTTTGTTGTTTCATATAATTTAAAATTATGATAATTGATTTGTATTTTAAAGTAAAAATGTTTGCAAATAATATTTAAACGAATAGGAAAATTTATTGAATAATTATACCAAAAAAGGTTTTTATTATATGTTTCAGTTTACTATAGATGTAATATAATAACAAACAATAAACATATTAGAATGCAATATATTATAAAGTTATATATTATTAGGTGTAGATATACTTATACTAATAAATTAAACAAATGTTGATATGGCAGCATTGTAATATTTTATATAAAAGTAATCCCTGACAAACTTATGATATTGTTATGGTAAAAAATATTTAAAACATTTTTGGTTTTTAGATATGAATATGATATTATTAAATGTTATAATTAAAGAGGTTATTACAATGATAAAATAATCTATAGAACACAAAACAGTACTTTTTAGATTTTCATTTTTTTTTTGCGTGTATAGCATGTTACTAGTGCTGCCATCTAGCAGTGCCTTTTATCGGTTTACAGTATTTCTCTAAAACAATAACAATTTTATTACACACTTGCAACAAGCGATTGGTTTGCACGTTACCCAAATAATAATAAAAACAACTTACACAAAAGCCGGTTTCATACGATATTTGAGATATATTGAGTCCATTCGTAATGTATTAGCCTGCATATTGATTAAAAAAGTAAAACTAATAACACAAACTCGTAACTATATGTTCACCAACCAACAGCAGTTAAGTAATATCATTTGAGTTTTTGTAGCTAATAGGTAGTGGAAGATTTTATGTAGACTAGTGATTCACTTTGTTTCAAATCTACCCTCATCTATTTACAATAACTCTAATATAAGTAAGTATCTAAAGTATCATTGTTAAGTTGTGGATCGGCATTTTTTTGTCAGAATTTGTGGATGCTGACAACAAAAATAAACATTTAAAAAAAAATTGTCAGTCATTAAAATTAAACTCGAACCACCTTGAACGCTAATCACGGCGAGGACCGCTTAGCCATTCGGACACTGACTGTGAACGTTGAAATTAGTAAGTAGTACCTAACACTCATAAGCGAACAGCACTTTATTATAGAATAATAATAATAATAATCTTTATTCAAAAACTTACACAACATTGTAAAATAAAAGCTACAAAAATATTGTTATACAAATACATACATATCTTATTGCCTAAATAACAGCTAGGTATTATGTGTGACTAAAAATATACATAAGGTCATACAGAACGTATTATTATACAGAGAATCATGTAAAATTAGCGACATGCTCGAGCTAAGTTTATTAAACCTGTGTTTCAGGCGATCACTCTACATCACAATATATTAATAAGTTCGTAAGATTTAATCATGAAACGTTATGGACTAGGAATTCAATAAAAAAAAACTTTAGTTATTTTTCATACTATCTTATGTTATATTATTCCATAATACATCATAATAATATATTTTATTAAATTATAAAGGTGAAAGTATTTTGTTCGATAATAATAATAACTTTATAATAATAATTAAATAATAATAATAATTTATTAGTACACTTTGAAAACATATGTGAGTACACAGGATCAAAAACGAATGTTTAAAAACGAAATTAATTCTATATCTAATCTAACTTTTATCTGCGAACTATCTACTATCACGCTATAAATTCCAGTAGATTTTCTGTGTCTGAGTAATTGAGATTCAATAGGTACTCCGATATTACTAGACTACATTTTTTATAATTAATACTGTATATATCTAATAGTTTGTTGAGCTTGTTATATAAGAAAGGGCCTAAAAATACATAAAATCTGTAGGCATAAGCATGTCTTGCCTGTGGTTTTATGCAAACCATGTCTTTTCTCCTCCTGGTTAAAGGTCAATTCTTCATCAAAAGGAAGCTCAGAGTGCAGATGAAGGTCGTAACTACTACTAATTGCTTGGCCATAGTTTTGTGAGATTGTAACTCGACTTTTATTTAGCTTCATCATTATCTGCCCAGAACCCTACTAAATATACTTCGGTAAAGGCTAGCCAAAAGACTGGTCCTGATAAAGTTTAGCTTCCAGTCTGACCGCATGTAACTGAATACTAGTATTTTACATAGAGCGACTGCCTATCTGACCTCCACAGCACGATGTCCCTGAAGAAGGCTAGTTATCTGACTTTCAGGCCATTGACGACCCGTAACGACTGTCAAAGATCCACAAATAACAGGCACACGGGAATGGCGGGTACCTATGCTAAGATGTCCTGGTATGGAAAGAGGGTCGCCTATCCACGAACCAACCGCAGAACGTAGCTTAACCTGACCGACACTTATGGCTGTTATTTTTACTTTTAGCCATAAGTCCTTTTAGTGTTAGCTCTTAATTTATTCATGTACAGTAAGTGTCAAAAGTGCATTACCACTTTTGAACTTTATTGCTTTACCAATAAGTGTCAGAAGTGGTACTCCACCTTTGGACCCTTACTGTACACATTCAGCCTATATTGTTACCACTACTGGGGACACAGACCTCCTCTCGGTGAGAGGGAGTGGGCCATAATCTACCACACTGGCACAGTGCGGGTTGTAAAATTTATTTCAGTAAAGATGATTAAAGTTATATTAGAGCAAGACGTGCACTGGGTGGGATTTCGCTTCGACAAAAATGACCCTGAAACTCAAGCCGTGTACAGACGACATCACATCAAGCTACAATCTGTCAGATTTCTTTATTAGATTTTCAACTTTATCCCTAAAGTATTAAGGCTTTTTGAATGATTGGGAATCTTTGATAGTTTTGGGTAACTCGACCTGCTGTCCTCCTTACAATGAGACTTAGGGGATACAAAATTCCAAAAGTCTACAGTTAGTGCTGAGAGTTTTATGTTGCAGTGTGTTACTTAACAATATAATATTCTAAAGTCCAGCACCATCACTATCACCCCAGCATTGTCGGAAACAAATCTGACTACTCCTCACACGTCTGAACCGTTGCTACTTCAGAAGAATACCAGTCGAAGTGATGGTGATCGAATTAATATTAAATCAAATCTAGACCAGATTACAAGGTTAGTTAGAAGACTACCAAAAGCACTTTTGTTTTAAATTCAAAATGGTCGTCCCCAAAAACCCACTCAAGAGAACACTAGAGCGTGAAATTGTCAACAGACTACTTAAAATGTGTTTAAATTTTTACTCCTACCAGTTTTATGCGTCAAAGTTTAGGAGGCAAACGAAAACTTAATTCATTAGAGCCTGCTAATGCCACTGGGGTAAAAACTGTTTTTATAAAATACGATGGTGGAGTTTGGTGGGCTTGTGAAGGGTTAATCAACTGCCCAGAATGTTTTCAACTACTTTGGCGTGGATGCCGAAGCAGCCAGATGGGGTTGAATGTTTATAAAAGGTTGTGTTGCTAAATGTGATATCATACGCCAGCTCCAGAACTTTGGGCTGTTACTAAGTAATTCCATAATGGAAAACCCATTTGAAATTTATCTAAGCCGGTAATAAAACCCAAGACTCCACGACTAGCAGTCATTTTTCTTACCATGTTACCAACGTAGTACTCAAAGGAAAGTGTCAAACCTTCAAAATTCAAACCAAATAAACAACTTTTGCGTCACTGCTTACCATCAGGCGGGATGGCGGTCAAGCACTAGTTTATTATTACAAAAAAAAAAAACTCATTAATTTAAAACCCAAAAATTAAAAGGTACTTTAGTTTTTGGGTTTTAAATGAATGAGTTTACGTACTAGATCTCGTTCAAAACAATTTTCGTTGGTAGTTTTTATAGTAATGTATATCATATGTTTTTTTTAGATTTTTCAATTTCTTATTTTAGAAGTTAGAGGGGGGGGGGCAACTTTTTCCACTTTGGAAGCGTCTGTCATGCAAACTATTCGGTTTAGAAAAAAAAATATTTTAGAAACCTCAATATCATTTTTGAAGACCTATCCATAGATACCCCACAGGTCTGATGAAAAAAAAAAAAAAGACGTGTGGCACTCGGGGACTGCCGCGGTAAAGCTATTGCATAGCATTTTGTATCAATTTATGCAATTATAATTATTTATTTATTTTATTTATGCAGTATTTCTTTTTCTTTGATATTAATTCAAGTTACACTTTTTGAGCGTGGTGACCGATAAGAAAACAATTTTTTCTTTTATTAAATAAATAAAAAGTTAATATTATTTAAAATATTTTTATTATTTTACAATACATGTGGGTTTTATTACCTTACAGTAGCTGTTGGTTATTCAGGAATATTTATCATTGAAACTATAGGTTTATGATAACTGAAATAAGAAACATAAGTTTGCGACTTAATATCCTCTAAATACCTAGAAAATACCGCGTCAATGGTGGTCCCATATTTTGTTGTGGCCTCTTGTGGATCATTATTCATTTTCAAATTCAATGTTTTTGATAGAAAAGTTGTCAACCGCTCTGATTTTTTATCAGCGAAGTTAATGTTGAAATCGCCAGCCAAGATAAGTGGAAATTTATTACCATTTGTACCAAGTATTTTCGAGCCTTCTTCAGTGTACTCCAGTAAAGTGCGATGAATAAAATGCTCTACCTCGTCCAATTTTGGATTCGGAGAAATGTAAATTGCTACCATAACTATTTGTAGGCCATTTCTAAGTTTGCATAAGCACGCACAAATATCTCCAACAACTGAGCGCCTAACATTAACATCGCTAACGTGTGCAATATTTACTTCAATATTCGGAGTCATAATATTAGTAATATCAGTTTTATTTTGGTAAATAGCTACCCCACCCTTTGAAACAGTATCTCGTTTAAACTGAACAATACAATTAAAATTAGGTATTTCAATTGGATTATCATGCGTCATGCAAGTTTCGGTAAGAAGTAACACATTTGTTTGTCTCGTAACTGAATCTTGTAAACCGTATTTATGACTATTTAGACTTTGGCAGTTGAAAGTCATTATTGAAATGCCATTTCTATTACTAATGAAATCTAATACACTTTGAGCAATCGTCTGAACACTATTTAAAGACAGTCTTTTGAATTCTTGCAACAATTGAAAAAACGGCCGCGTGAGCACTTTTTACTCTATAAAATCACGCGCTTTTATTTAGTAAACAACACTATAAATAATTTAAAAGTCCACTGAAAAATTAGCGTGACATTCATCTTAGCTTTCCGTTAAAAAAAAGCTATTTTATAAAAACACTACTAAATTAATTTGAATAAAAGTACTTAATAATTAATTATATGAAAAGTTTTTAAGGTAGCCATGACAACGCCGATGACGTCTATGACATATCTCTATAGAAGACCTATTTCAAAGAGAAAATTAATCGCAAGTTTAGCACATCGCGACTATCAGTAACATGCCAAGTGTGTAGAACTGAGTTCGCGCCCTGCAATATGCATGCTCTTTTTGAAAATCTATAAATTGTTTTCAAAAGATGTAGTCGCACGCACACAAACATACCGTGCCGAAGACTGCCGAACTGAAACGACGTTAGACGATGGGGAGCGTGAGGTTTTTTCGTTACGGAATTTCTGGATTCGGTCCCCGCGCTCAGGGCCCGCGATAGAAGCTATGCAATAGCTTAAAAATTGAGTTTTAGTTCTAAGTATGGGGAGCCTTCAATATTTATTATTATTTTTTTATTTTTACATCTAAATCTTAATGCGGTTCATAGAATGCGCATCTACCTACCAAGTTTCAATAGTATAGCTGTATACAGTTTGTTAAGAAAACCCTGTCCGACCCATAAGGATAATAAAGGTTAGGTAAACACATGACCAAATATAATATAAAATTTTACATATTCATCATAGTACCAATACAAATGAATTTAGAAATAATCTTTTTTTCCCGCGAATTAATTCCAATTTCCCCGAAATTTGGTAATTTTTAAAAAGTGACAACACCGGTATTATTATGAGCGAATAGCGATGTGACCACGTGCCGCATGCCCTGCCGCCCGCCCCCCGCGGGCGGCAGGCGAAGGGTGGTTATTGCGCATTTATTAAGTTACCTCTTATTGCGAAATATTATTTATTTTTTTAGGGGGATTTTTTTTTTAAGTTTAGCCCGGTTTTGTATGCATTAGTAGAATCAGTTATCGATACCTAACAACACCTTCACGGGTCGGACAGGGTTTTCTTAACATACTGTATATTATAGTTTCGGAAAAAAACGGCTGTGACATACGGAAGGACAGACGGACACACAGACATGACGAATCTATAAGGGTTCCGTTTTTTGCGATTTGGCTACGGAACCCTAAAAAGAATGAAAGATAAAATATTATTTTAGTCCTATCAAATTAAGATACTCCAAAGACAGTTTGTACGCGTTTAAATAAATGGTTACTAAAATTATGTCTAATTGACATAATTTTAGTAACTATTTCCCTATGATAATTCATAGGGAAATAACATCATGAGCATTTAATACTATACGAGTCTAAATAGAAGAATCTAAGTTAAGTCCCGGCTACTAATTAAGATAGAAAATATCAAGTCATATTGTTCTAAGGCAATTTCATCATATTGTTCCAAGGTAATTGGGTTCGGTCGTAAGAAAGCCTGGAGCGCAGACGTAGGGTAGCCAGCCTCTCGGTATTCTATAGGATGCGTTTTGGAGAGAGTGCGCGGAAATTACACCACCGTTCCATCTGACGACCCGTCGTACGACGAGTATCCAACTTTACGCTGTTGACACCGCTTCCATCCGGATGAAGCGTTTCGCCTCCACTTTTATACCACGTAGATCAAAGGACTGCAACAATTTTCCTGAGACGGTCTTCCCATCGGACAACAACGACAACACACACACAGTTATGCACTTTACCATCAAAGATTGCATTACTGCTTACCATCAGCGAGAACACAGTAAACCACTGATATCATCGTCATCACTATCATCAACCTTTTGATCGTCCCATTGCTGGGCACAAGTCTCCTCTCATACTGAGAAGGATTGAGCGTAATCACCATGCTTGCTCAATGCGGGTTGGCGATTTCAGACTTAGAGTCCACTGAAGCCACTGATATAAACTCCTAGAAAAGAAAAATATCGATATTTTTGACGGGAAACTACATCCCTATGTGTAGGTGAACAAAGCTTTTGGACACACATAAGTTATTATTAATACACTATTGTTCATGAAATAAGCTGATATAAGGAGTAATAACTTCGGGTTACAGAGGACTTTATATTGTAAGTCCTTTTGCTATTGAGTGGGGGTTTTATTATTTAGAATCGGTATACTGGAGTATGTGTGTAGGGCAACTTAAACCAAGATAAGTTTGTACGAAACAAATTATCAGTTAGGACATTATTTTTAAACCACATTTTTTAAGATAACATTGATGATTATTTTCGTGTACACAAACTAAAATAATTTTAAGTTTAGGGCATATTTTTCTTTTTTCAGGCTATGGTAGAGCGAACGAGTGTTACACTACAGGAAGTCTCCGAATGGGGCAATGCCAATCTTGTAGCATTCAATGCCGGCAAAACACAGCGTATCTTTTCACCGCCAAAAGGAGCCCGTTCACTTTGGCTCCTACTTTTCGAAATGTATCCTTGGAGTGTACCGACCGCCTTCAGCTTTTGGGAGTTGAGATTTCCTCGAACCTAACCTTTGGGCGGTTCATTGAGTCCAAGGCCAAGGTGGCTGCCAGGAAACTTGTCGTTATCGCAAAGGTCCGGCAGTACTTCTCACCAGGGCAGCTTCTAATGTTGTACAAAGCACAGGTCCGTTCGTGTGTGGAGTACTGTTGCCACATTTGGGCTGGTGCTGCTAAGTGCCACCTGGCCAGTTTGGATTCATTGGAGAGGTGTGCGAAGAGGCTGATTGGTGACCCTGATTTAACTCGAAATGGTGTCGAAATCCTGGAGCACAGGCGTAGAATAGCCAGCCTTTCGGTGTTCTATAGGATGCATTTTGGGGAGTGTGCGAGAGAATTGCATGATTTGATTCCCCTATGTCCGTTCCACCATCGGACGACCCGTCGTACTAGTGGTCCGATTTGAAAAGTTCTTTTTGCGTTGGATAACCCATTTATCCAGGAAGCTATACATATCATCACGCTGCAACTAATAGGAGCGGAGCATATAAAGAAAAACAAATCAAAATCTACGCGGGTGAAACTGCGTGACGGAGCTGGTAAAGAATATTAAAATAACTTATTTTTCTAAATAGGTGATGATATGGTAAAGTTTGTGCGCATGTCCGACGCGTAATGACATCATTTTGACGTGAATAGGTCTTTAAAATTGTTTCCACAGGGAGGCAATCCAAAACACGAATGATAACAAAATCTGGTGATACAGTTTGGTTTTGTAGCTTTATATCTCTCATTGCTATCCAAAACCCAATTACAGCATTGGTTAATTAAAGAATCAAAGAGTTTATTACGCTCTGTAACGACGGTCATACATCGCTCGGGGTGCGGGGGTAACGGCGCCGTTTGGAGATCATTGTGTTGATTTTTAGAGATTTTTATTTAATAAAACTTTAGACCAAGATAAGTTCCGACGTTTGTGATTGTTTCAATTGTTAGCTTTTGTAAAAACCTAATGATATTAAATAGATAAAACATTTGTCTATCGACATATAGAGCAATGAATTAGCAATATGTTTTAAAACGATTCAAAATGATAGGAATAGTCTGTTACGTAATTAGAGTGCTGGTTAATAAGACCATTCCAAAAACAAGCCTTTAAAGTGTAATGCAACAAAATATCAGAATGTAAATATGAAGGCTTCCATATTCATAATTGCTCCACCATTTCACTGGAATTATTTAAAAGTTTAACTAGACTGGAGTGTGCCAGACTCTACCGGATGGTTTGGAATAACACCTAACTTTGTATTAACTCACTAATATTTATAAGCTGTGAAAGTTTTCTACGTATGTCAGACAAAACCTTGCCGCCAAGCGATTTGTCTGGTTTTTTTTTTTTTTTTTTTTATAGTTTGCCGTCAGTTCACTCCTTGCATGGCAAGGATTCTTTTTTGCTTTTTTATTCTCTGCCAATTCCTTTTTTTCCGCCTATTTTCTTTTAGCGGCATTGGCCTTGTCTTTATGGGTCGCTATTTTCCCACGTCATCATTTCTTTTCTTTTGTCATTTTTTCTTATAATGTACTTACTTCTAAACATTTGTTTACAATCTTACTAAACTACGGAATCCTTGCTGACGGCAGCACTGGCTGTGCCGCTCCCCTCGTCCGATTCCTTTGAATACAAATTTTAGCCACCTTGAGGCAAAACCGCTCCAGATACGGCCTGGAGTGTTTATCTGCCATTATTTCGGCGATGGATGATTTCGTCAAACTAATACCTGTACTTACTTCCAGGTCGTATCTGTCGCGATTGTGCCTCGGACACTCGAACAGGAGGTGCTGGATGGTCTCAGTTGTCTCAGAGGTCTTTCAGCTTAAGTCTATGTAGGTACGCGGCGAAGCCGCCGTGACCTGTCAAAATCTGCGCCCAAATAGACGTCCTGTCGAGGCTCCTCAGGACCTTGCGCGCGTGCACCACATCGGGGAAGAACATCCGCGTGACCCCAGCCGTGGCCCCGCCGGTGTACCTCCCGTTCCAGACTGCTACTGTGCCCTCTCTCAAACGTCTCTTGACGTAAGAGACTGGACACCTGTCATACGCTGGGGCGACCCTGGACTGGGCCGCCGCCTGCCTAGCCAGTTCGTCGGCGCGCTCATTGTCGGGGATCCCGACATGAACTTTCACCCAAAAGAACCGGAGGAGTTTACCACTCCCCTCTTGCTCCCTGATATTCTTAAGAATATGGGTAGCAAGGGGAGGGGAGGGGATTCGGATCAAGTCGAGCGAGGATCGAGAGTTGCTGAGCACCGCCGCGCAGTCGAAGCCTCTCAGGACAACCAGGTCCGTAGCCCTGGCTATCGCGAGCAGCTCCGCCTGAAAGACGGTACATATCGGCTCCAACCTCATTCGCTTGGTCCGAATCTCGGACCCTTCATCAGATTTACTACCGTCTGTGTAAATCAGATGAGAGGGGAGCTGTAGCTGAGCCACAGTTTCGGGGAGCATATTCTCCAGACACTGATATTCAACATCTGGCTCACTGGCGGGGTGAGGGGCCTCCGTGAAGGTCCTACGCTTCTCCAGTTCGCGGGATTCCAGCTCTTCAATCGGGCGTCCCCGTTTGCACTCAAACAGCCGGGCGACCTCCAACACTCGAAGATCGAGCGGGAGGAGACCCGACAGCGTGAGCGCTGCATTGAGCGACACCGTACGATACGATTTGGCGTGTTGTTGGGTTTGACATTGCATCACCTCCCTCAACTGCCGTCTTCCTTCCTATTCGCTCAGTTTTTCTGAGTGAATAGGCTCTTAATAAACTAGCGCGCTTTACCATCAACGATCGCATCACTGCTTTGCACTGCGGCAGGATTGCGGTCAAGCGCTAGTTTATAATTAATAAAAAAAAAAATGTAACCCAAACATGCTAAACGGTAAGACTAAGGCCCGGCGTCCACTATCGGTGGGGAACGTTACTGTTCAGTACAGCTCGGGTGCCCCACATCGGCTTCGGGCGGCTTCGGGCGATTGAGAGCGCCTCGGCAGTTGTAAGCACACTTAAGGATGCCGTAGCTGATTTTGAGTAGGCTCAGAATAGTCCGGGCTGCAGAAACATCGCAGAGCAGTCGTAACGTTACGTGGAAACAGTTGTGCGTATAAATTTATAATGATGGTATGGGTCTCAGTTGTCATTGTCCTAGCTACCCGAAGACAGCCTCGGTGTCCATAGCCATGCTTACGGCTGCCAAGGCAGCCTGAAGTCACCCGACGCAGTTCTCAGGCGCCCGAAACCGTAAGGCACCCGAGCTCCCTGTTCGGGAGACAAATCGTCGCCCGCGAGCTTGTGGGCGGCGAGCAGTAGGCAGCTCGCTGCCCGGTAAGGATCAGGCCCGGGTCAACGGCGCGTTGAGTTTCATGAACGAATCGAAAACCGATGCCTGGGTCAGCGTTGCGGGTTGGTCAAAAGAGAAACCGTGGTCTAGCTCACAGGCAAGTGAAGGAACACGAGTGGGTTTTAGTCAGTAAAATACTGACACGCCCTTCCGCTCAGCCGAGAGCGATTTTTCATCCACACCAAAAAATAAAAAAGGCGGCGTTCGTCTTTGGACTATTGCAGCCACATTTGGGCTGGTGCTGCAAAATGTCACCTGGATACTTTAGATTCAGCGGAGAGGCGTGCGAAGAGGCTGATTGACGACCTAGATTTAAATAAAAACGGTCTACAAAGTAGTACATACAGGCGTAGAGTAGCCAGCCTTTCGGTGTTCTATAGGATACATTTTGATGAGTGTGTGAGGGAATTACATGATTTAATTCCTCCATCTCCGTTCCACCATCGGACGACCCGTCGTACGGCGAGTTTCCACACTTACGTTGTTAACACCACTACGATCCGGACGAAGCGTTTCGCCTCCTCATTTATACCGCGTACGCCGACGAACTGGAACAATTTGCCAGCGGCGGTGTTTCCGTCTGAATACAGTTTAAATGATTTGAAGGCTAGAGTGAATAATATACTAGTGTGCTTTACTATCAATGGTTCAATCAATGAATTTGGCCGACAGGAATAACAAAGGTCATTCAACTTGTTTCTATGCTATAATTGTTTTGTGTCTTCAAGGCTAGAGTGAATAGGCTCTTAATAAACTAGTGCCCTTTACCATCAACGATTGCGTCACGGCTTACCATCAGGCGGGATTACTGTCAAGCACTGGTTTGTAATTCATAAAAAAGTTGTTCCGAGCCGAACCGATGCCCAGCGATAGTGGGCGCCAGGCCTAAACGTAAAGTTGGGTTCTGAGTTTGGCGTGTGTTAGATTAACGTAACATACTATATTATATAGTACATTAATGTAATTAATTATGTTGCGAGTGCTGGTAAGTAAGTTGCTTTGTAGCTTTCCCCAAGAATAGGATATAAATAAGTATTTTCTCGATGGTAGGCCAAAACATCGGCCGCCGGCAGAAGTTACCAGCCACCAGACAAAGCCTTGCCGCCAAGCGATTTGTCGTGTTCCGGCATGATGTCTGGTGAAGCCGTACGGAGGACGGGTCTAAACAGTTGTGTTGCGATGTGTGCCGGGTACGATGCGCCTAGTGTTGTTGTGTCGGGAGTTTGGTCGTGGAGGGTCTTCAGATCAAACTCCCTTTGGCGCAGCATCGTTGGTCGTGTTGTTGGTTTTAACATTGCATCACCTCGCTCAACTGCTGTTTTCCTTCCTATTCGCTCAGGTTTTCTGAGTGAATAGGCTCTTAATAAACTAGCGCGCTTTACCATCAACGATCGCATCACTGCTTACCATCAGGTGGGATTGCGGTCAAGCGCTAGTTTATAGTTATTTAAAAAAAAAGGTTTTTCTAATGTACGTTATAAAACGTATTCATGTTTATAAAAAAAAAACGTAAGAATACGTTTTTTAAATATGAATACGTACTGCAGCCTTCAGCTCCAGCTTCTATGTCTAAATGACTGCTCCTTGACATGTAATGTAAGCCAAAATGGCATGCAATAAAGTTATTTTATGTTTATCTCAGATGGTTAAAAATCTGAATCGCTGAGCTTTTTCGACGCGCTGATCCCAGCGCTTCTGCTGATCGAGTTGATCCGCATTCTGTTGAACTATCAACCCTCGGTTCAACATCGAATGTTAAAAATCAAGTGCACTACAAAATCCTGTTGAATTATTTTTACACATGGGAGCTGTGACACGTATATTTAATTATTTTCTCTTAAAGGAGTTGCTCGTTAATCTTTCAATGACGTTGTATGTTCTGACGTAATCTTCAGACGCATGATAACGTTAGCAAACATTCATTGTGTATCAAAAGATGCTGGATAGTATAAGAGTTTTTTGGAAAGGACCTTTTCCGTAAAACTACAGTTAAGGCATCATCCTTGTCAGGCAAATTGAAAATATACGTTAATTTGCCTTGTGGTTATTGTCTAACAAAACAGTTAAGATTTGTAAATGCGGACATTTTAACTCTCGCCTATAATATCCCAACTGTTAATATCTACTCAGGCCTCCTCACTGTGACCCGGGGAGTAGACCATGATCCTTAATTTAGGCCCACTATACAAATATACAAAGTGATTCGAATACGGGGGATATGGAGTATAGACCGGGCCAGCACGAGGGTGCGGGGCCGTGGAAGAATTTATACTCCCGCGGCCCCACGCGAGCTCGTGATAGAAGAGACACCGGCTTTTAGTCAGTAAAAGTCTGACAGACCCCGTCGCCCGCCCCGGGTTGGCGGACATCCTTTGAGGACTTCCACCCCGAAAAAAAATAAAATAAAAAAGGGTTCTTACTCGCGAGTTAATCTTTTTTATCCTCGTAGGTTGGGGCGACACCACTTAGAACTCGCGACCTCCTTCTCCTCGTAAACTATGGCGAGGTGGCCAAATGGTATCGCCATTTGGCAATACACGGATATTTGGTACTCAAAAGATAATTAAGAGGGAACTCTAGTTGGGTTTTCTCTATACAAATGTAGTCCCCTGTTTTCTTCGTGGATAATGCTTTTGGAGCAATAATTTTTTTTTACACTTTTACGCCGTAATTATACGTGCTCATTTCATTTGATTTTTACCGAAACTTAATTAATAAAATAAATATGATAATTCAAAATGGTGAAAAATAACCCATTTTTACCGTGATGACTTTTAAACAAACTTGATAAGTTTTTGACAAAAAAGAAATATAATAGTAGTATAGGTATACTTTTCCTCTAATTTTTAGTATAAAAATAATTGAGATCAGTCACAGCGGAATACGAAACGTCTTTTGGTCCACGTTTTTGTAGGTAAAATCAGCTTGAGCTGCAACTGTCCTTTTCGCACTATACCGTGTGCGGTTGAAAGTACAATACATATTTTCCAAATTCCTCAGCACAAGAGTCACCTCTTAATTCCCAAGCTTTGCTACTGTAGCGGTATTTACAACATAGAACGACGCGTTGAACTGACGTCATACAGATCCTGTACCTCACAAGCAGTGCTTACCGAACAACTACATACAACTTCCCAACATCAACCGTTGAGCAAGTGCCCGCCAGACATAACACCCCTCTGGTCAGAGGCTCCTCCCTTTAATATGGAGGATGAGAGAACTTTACACCTTGTTCCTCACAACGTCACACTCATACCAAACTTATCTATTCCTTGATCACATAGCAGTGTCAAGGTTCTGGTTGGAAAGGTACGGGCAGCTGGTGTAATATTTTTTTATTTTTGTTTTTCTTATTGCCTTTATTTTTCTATATATTTTTTTATTTTTGTTTTTCTTATTGCCTTTATTTTTCTATATATACATATCGTTTTACATTTTTAAATATTTATATATAAACATACAAAAACATTTAAAAATATAAAAAATAGTGTTCCACCGATGACGGAAGCAGGGTCCTATTGAAAACCTATCAAACCTATTTTGATCACATAGCAGTGTCGCTGTGTTCTGGTTGGAAAGGTACGGGTAGCTGTTATAATATTTTTTGTTTCTGTTTTTCTTATTACTATTATTTTTTTCAATAATTATAAACTAATGCTTAACCGAAATCCCACCTGATCGTAAGAAAAGCGCGCTAGTTTATTAAGAGCCTATTCACTACAAAAAAACTAATTGAATAGGAAGGAAGACGGCAGTTGAGCGAGGTTAAGCAATATTAAACCCAACAACACGACCAACGATGTTGCGCCAGAGGGAGAAGGATCTGGACAAACTCCCGACATAACAACATTTGGCGCATCGTACCCGGCTCACATCGCAACACAACTGCTCCGTCCTCCGTACGGCCTCACCAGACATCATGCCCAAACATGACGAATCGCTTGGCGGCAAGGCTTTGTCTGGTGAGTGGTAACTTCGACCGGCAGTCAATGTTATGGTCACTTAGTGTCAGGTCCTTGTTATTACTTACATAAACCTTAGTGTGATGAAAGGGCATAAATCGAGATTCTTGCTTTTTTGTTCATAGAAACATACACTTTCGGATGAGCAGCAAGCTTCACTATTCAAACTGATCGACTCTCAATACAATCGTGGACTGGAACAATTTGCCGGCGGCGGTGTTTCCGTCACACTATACTTTGAGTGTCTTCAAGGCTAGAGTGAATAGGCTCTTAATAAACTAACATGCTTTATCATCAACGATCGCATCACTGCTTACCCTAATGGTAAGCAGTGATGCGATCGGACTGCAGTCAAACGATAGTTTGAATTTAGAAAAAAAAAGACAATAAATATTATTCTATTCTATTCTATTGAAAGGGTGTAAAAAATGCTTTGAGTTGGAATTAGTCAATGTCCAAGCTTATTTGTTTTATTTCACAATTGTCGTATATTGTTAACCTATTGTTATTATAATCTTTTTTGGAACTATTTGGCATTAGTCGGTTCGCATGTTTTCAAATTATACATCCCAGTTATACAGGGAAACCTATAATAATTGGCCATGACTCATATTTTTTAAAATATATTAATTAATGCTTTTGGTTACCTTAGTAAATAAATAAAAATAAACCTCCATAGAAAAAGTAAAATAAAATATCATCATCACCAGGTTATGTCGGTGAGGCCACCATAGTTGCCTGAACGCTTAACGCCAAAAGTCAAAGCCTATATCCAGCAGTCCAGTGTTGGATATAGGCCTCTCCTATTGCGATACACCTCGGTTTTCGGCAACTCTCATTCATGTCCTACCACCCTGCGTAGATCATCACTCCACTTCTTTCTATCGGTGTTGATGTCCGCCGCTCTGGGTCGAGCAGCGGGATCTGTCAGACTTACTGACTAAAAATCACACCGGTGTTCCAACTCACATCTATGCTGGGGATCGCGGTGGTCGCTACATCTAGCTTGATCCTATTGTCACTACTGTTTGTGTATTTTGTGGGCTATTTCGACGACTTTGGTTCTCTGCCAGATCACCGCGTTACAGATTCGATTCCTCAGGGAAACTTCAAGCATAGTCCGTTCTATAGCTCGCGTGTAAAGTTGCAATATTAACTTTCCACAATACCCACTCAAGCGTCCGGGCCAACAGAGTTGCCTAAAAATTTTTGGCGTTAAGCGTTCAGGCAACCATGGTGGCCTCACCGACATGTACACTTTAAACGAGTTTATATTTATGATATGTATCAAAGAGCTGCATGAACTTCTCACTAGATAGTTCTGTATTAAACAACGATTCTCGGGTGGCTATAACAGTGCCCCACCTGACAGATAAAATCGGAAAAACAGTTTGTTTATAAACGGTGAGTGCTGTTTTGTACAGTGGCAGTGAGTTCTGCGATTAAAATCAGAGTAATTTATTATTGGACTCTTATAAGTGATATATATTAAAATAATTGTCGAGATTTATTTTTTCTGAATATGTATAAATACTTTGTATCCAATGTCTGATAAGTTGTCTTTACGAGTGTTAAAGGGGACGATGAAATGATTTCTCATTGCTCATTGTGTGCCGGATTTTCGTCAAGTTTTTGTTTAATATAATATCTTAAAATATGACAAAATAATACCTGCAGGAAAAATAGTTCATATTTAGTCATTAAATAGACTTCTGCTAAAAAATATGCAGAAAATAACGAAGATTTTACGAACGCTCGGCGCGCCTTGATACCGATCGCGCGCTCGGACGTACAACGCATTCCCAGCTGTCACGTCGGGACGTTCAAGTGGATACTAATAAATTTTATCTAAGCCCCTAACTACATTTACAGAAACTGGCCACAGCAGCCATTTATGTACGAAGCTTAAAGCATCTGCATATTCAATACAATGCAAATATTTATGCAGCTAGGATATAAGCCTGCATAAATACATGGAATTGAATATGCGGTCAAATGCGACTGGGATTTACAAACAAACATTAGATTTCATTCAAAAATGTGATAACTACTGAAAGTGAAAAAATTACACTTTTGGAATATGTGAAACAAAAATGACTATGGATGTAAGGAGATGTTTCATTTTGGGCCACCACTATGTACGCTATATAGATAAAAGAAATAAAAATAAAAGATTTTCATAACAAATACTACTAAATTAATTTGAATAAAAATACAAGTATATATAATTAATTATTTGAAACGGTTCACCGTTGGTCCCGGTTGCCATACGAACATCTAATGGCAGTCGTTACGGGTTGTTGGAGCCCTCAAAAGTCCTACGATTGGCTTAACTGCAATGCTTCGATATCGCCTTCGGGTTGTGAAGGTCAAACGGCAGTCGCTTCATGGAAAATATCGAAGTTTAGCCAAAATGAGCAGTTAGACTGGTAAAGCGGACCCTAGACTCCAAAGCTGAAAAGCTTCGGATACGACTGGGAGTAACGCTGAGATGAAGAAGAAGAACCGTATAAGGATAGTTTCACAGTAAACTTTCATTACACGGTCTATCTATTCATAGAAATTTACAAGAATAAAAAAATAAAATGGTTTTTCTTATATTAACGGAAAACGCTTTAAACTAAAATATTATATCTGTACATCTAATGTGATAATATATTTTTTATCTTTAATTTGGTATAATTTGTTTGACCCTATATACTACCAAACAAAAGTAATTTAAGTTTTATAGTTTATATGTTTTCCTTAAAAGTTGGCGTTTTTGACTTACACGTTTCTTCTGTGGGGCCATAGTTATCGAAGTGTTGTTCTAGAAAACCTTTGGTATACATGGGACGTACTGTAGCTACTTATTTATGTAAGCTGCAGCTACCTTCGCACGGAAAGCAGAACAAAATTTTGAAGAATTTGATATTCTAATCGTGTGTTTTGACTAAAACCCCTAGCGCTCTGTAGTAAGTGCACTACCTAGTACTTACAAGCATGCAACTATGTGCTGAATACGCAAAATCGGGAACATGCTATCCGGGAATAGGCTACCTTAGAATAAGTAACATGACATGTTTGAATACATTCTATTTAAAGAATATCTTTATGGCTAAAAAGGGCCACTCCCTTTTTAGCCATAAAGACGCTTCTTCACGCACAAGACCAACCAGGAGGACTAAACGAAACCTGTAACATAAAACATAGAAGGGGTTGGCTATAGACTTGAGGGCTAATGGAGAACTATGGGAGAACAACAGATTTAAAGAATAAAATTATGGCTAAAAAGGGCCACCCCCTTTTTAGGCATAAAGACGCTTCTTCACGCACAATACCAACCAGGAATACTAAACTAAACCCTTAACATAAAACATAGAAGGGGGTAGCTATAGACTTGATGGCTAATGGAGAACTATGGGAGAATAAGGCATATTATGCCAAACAAATAAAATATAAAGTCAAGAGAGAGAATGGTTACGATGATAAACTCAGCGCTATGCATAATGTTAATGTCAAAAATGTTTTAAGCGCCAGAGAATTATATGTATACTAGTATAAGTGTAAGTAAATAACAAAATAAAATAAAAAGCCTTCTATTTTATGCATAAAATAATATTAACACTTATAAATTAATTTAATTTCATTGTTTGATTTTTATTTTCATAATTGCAATAAAAAATGTATTATTTCACTTAACAATATCAATATAATATACAATGTTATTAATTACAATGTTCATTTATAAAAAGTTATTTTTTATATATATTACTAGCAAATCCATCGAACCCCGTTTCACCACCAGATGGCTTCGTTTTATGTAACATTTCATTTGGTGATTAAAAGATGAAGACAATTTTTTTTGTCTTATATTTGAAAAGGAAAAAATTTATTTCATTTCACAACAGTAATGAATTCATTTCGATTACAAAAATAAAGTGTTATTTAGTTGAACTTCTCTAAGTAAATAAAAGTGATTCCAAAGTAAATACTGAATCGAAGCGTTACACGTGTCCGCAAATTATCCGTTTCATTGAAGTGCTCTTTGGTAAACCACATTTTTTGTTTTTTGGTCTGACGTTAACACAAACAATTGGATGGTTTCCCAACTCGTGAACACGCAACGTATAACTGCCCATGTGAAAAACAATGATTTTCTATATTTATCCCGCAAACACTTAGCGATTGGCCTTGCGACTTGTTAATTGTCATTGCGAACGCAAAGCGAACCGGAAATTGCAATCGTTTGAAGTCAAACGGAAGATCAGTCGGAATCATTGGTATTTGAGGAATACATACATTTTCACCTGCGTACTTTCCGTTAATAATGGTTGCCTCAATCAAATTCGGCATAAGTCTTTTTACCGAAAGTCGAGTACCGTTGCAAAGTCGCGGTGGATTCAAATTACGCAATATCATAATAACTGTACCAACTTTGAGTTGCAAATTAACTGGTGGAAATCCTGGTAACTCCAGAGAGTTCAAAAACTCTGTTGGATAATTTACTACATCATCGGGATTTGTTATGGAATCAACGGATTCGGATGTCACCAAATCGCCAGCAATTTTTGATTGAATGCTGAAATTCAGTGCGTGTACATCATTATTCTTTGCGGCAAGAATTGCTCGTTGACTTAACTAAGCATAATTCTGATAATTCTCACTAATGTTTGGGAAAACATTTTCAATAAGAGCTAATTGAGAGTGTGCGGGACGAATAGTTTTTAATAGTACATAGGAACTAATTAGGAATAGTCTTACGAACAGTGTATACAGTATAGTAGATGTTATTGTAATTACTTAGAATAGAACATTTGTGCATAAGAATTTAGAAAGCGTAAGATGGACGATCATTCATTGTGATAGGAATGGTTGTACACATCTGGCAAGGCGGCAATTATGATAGGAATGACTGGGAACATTCGGTAAAATATCAGTGACAAAAGTTAACCGTCATAAAGTGTTCCCTTGTCATAAAATGCAGCAGACATAAAATTATAAAATTAGAAATCGTTGTCCCACATTTGGCTGAACATAACAACACCAAAAAGGTGGGCGCCATAAAATCCCTTGTCCTTGGTTCCTTGGGATAGGCGCAATAAAATGACCCCTTGTAATGGACGTTATAAAGTGCAGACCCTCAGGTTTATGATGCAGCCCAGAAACGTGCGTAAGACAATGGCTGGTGAAACCCGACGATCTCGTCCCTTCCCACGGTTTGCGCCCTTGTCACAGTATAAATAGGCCCCACGTTTGAGCATCAAGATCACATTCATCTTCACCATTGGGGAGTCTACAGCTACAGTAAGAAGAGACACATTCATCTTCACCATTGGGGAGTCTACAGCTACAGTAAGAAGAGACACATTCTTCTTCATCTTCGAGAAGTCAATAGCTACAGCACAGATCAACAGCAAGATCCCTACAAGATCTCTACAGAATCAACAGTCAAGAAGTAATAGTTAAAATCAATAGTAGTATAAGTTAAATAGTGACTCCGCTAATAATTTGAAGAATATAAACCAAGTAAGTCTACACACCGAAGTCTCACTTATTTCCACCAACCCAGCAACAGAGTGTGCATCAGAACGTGCAGAGTGCAACCGCATACGTCCACTAAATGGTCCTGCATGTCTGTCACGCAGAATTTGGTCCTTCGATAGCCGGATAAGTGGAAAATAAGTGAAGAACGCATCCGGATACACGCATAATTTGGTCCTTCGATAGCCGGATAAGTGGAAAATAAGTGAAGAACGCATCCGGATACACGCAGAATTTGGTCCTTCGATAGCCGGATAAGTGGAAAATAAGTGAAGAACGCATCCGGATACACGCAGAATTTGGTCCTTCGATAGCCGAATTAGTGGAAATTAAGTGAAGAACGTATCCGGATACACGCACATATTTAATGGTGCTTCGATGTCCGGATAAGTGGAAAATAAGTGAAGAACGCATCCAGCTAGAAGAAACGTGAAGACTCTCAAGTCCTCGCTACAAGATAAGTTCGCGTCGTAGACTGACGGCTATCGATAAACAATATGCCGGTCACACGATCAGAGGGAAAAGCCGCTAGCAAATCAACAACGGGAACGTGCACAGAAACCGGAACAGTTACTACCGGGACGGCTACCACAGGGACAGCGACCACGAGGGAGACAACAGAAACGGGTACCACGGAATATACTGGTACCTCGACAGCCACAGGGATCTCCGCCGTATCAATGCCCGCCGCCGCCGCCGCCCCGCCCGCTGTGTCGCCCCCCGCTGTTGTCGCCGCCGCTGCTACTACTCTCTCCGTGACACAGTCAACAGCTACAACGATGAACCCGCCTACAACTGTGTGCCACAGCAACAAAGGAACACGACCCGCAACAGAAAAATCAACAGTAAAGCGGGTCAAGAATACAGATGGTTTGCCACTGCCGAGCGGACTACAAGACCCCCGCACCCCCGCTAGGAAGGGCGCGGGGGGATCGACCTACAGTAAATCAAAGGCATACAAGTTGGCGAAGGCAAAGGAAGACTTACTGCGACTGCAAGTGGAGCTAGCCGCCGCACGCTTAGCTACTTTGGAACATGAAGACTCCGACAATGAAGAAGATGATGTCTCCATCTACTCTAAGGAAGAAACAGATCGAAGAGTAGACAACTGGCTAGAGGACCAACAGAACAGAACGCCCGTGGTTGCCGTACAACAGAATCAACCTACAGCAGAGCCGGTGATCACGCGCATAGAGAATAGCGTCCCAGCCAGTACAGAACAGAAGCGTCAAGTACATAACGTACTACAGTTACCGGCGGGAGGTCAATCCGACCTCGCCGCGCTCGCCGACGCAATCACAAGTGCCGTCAACGCAGCTCAACGACCGAGATCCGTAGAGCTACCTTTGTTTAGTGGATCACATCAAGAGTGGTTACCGTTCCGCGCCGCTTACTACGAAACAGAAAATATATACACGCCGATTGAAAATACAAACAGGCTACGAAGAACACTGAAAGGCAAAGCGAAAGAAGCAGTGGACTCTTTGCTGATTACCAACACGGATCCAGCAGACATAATGAAGGCTTTAGAGTCAAGATTCGGAAGACCGGAATCCATCGCCATGATGGAAATGGACGCGCTCCGTGCCCTGCCACGCCTCACCGAATCACCGCGGGACATCTGCATCTTTGCAACAAAAGTGTCCAACATTGTAGCAACATTGAAAACTCTCGGCTGTGTACACTATCTGTACAACCCAGAAGTGTCAAAGACCGTCGTAGACAAGCTGACGCCTACGCTTCGCTACAGATACTACGATTTCTCGTTCGTACAACCGAGGGAAGATCCTGACCTAGTGAAGCTAGACAAGTTCCTCAAAAGAGAAGCGGACTTGTGCGCACCGTACGCTGTACCCGAACAACTAAATACAGGAACAGCAGCCACTCAACAGAAGAGAATACAGAAGGTCCACAACGTAACAGAAAGGACGAATACGTCGAACTGTCCGGTCTGTGAACAAACCGGTCACACAGCGGTTGACTGCAATCAATTCAGGAAGTTAGATGAAAACGGCAGATGGGACGCAGCTAAGTCCAAACGCCTATGCTTCAGATGTCTTCGATACAGAAACAAGACTCACAGTTGCCGTCCTCGTGAGTGTGGTGTCAACAGCTGCAGATTTTCACATCACAAGCTGTTACATCACACTAAGAAGCAGGAGGCTAAAGAAGAGGCATCGAAGGAAGCTACAGAAATCATCAACTCAGCCTGGGCCGAGAGTAAGAAACAGTCGTTCCTGAAAATTCTACCGATCCAAATAAAGGGTCCAAAGGGTACAGTCGACACCTTCGCGTTGATGGACGACGGGTCAACAGTCACGCTAGTTGACGACAGCGTGGCAAACAGCATCGGAGCAACAGGCCCCGTCGACCCACTGAAAATAGAAACCATCAACGATCTGAAGGCGTCTGAATCAAATTCGCGTCGAGTTAGTATCAAGTTGAAAGGGCTCAACGGGTACGAAGAACAAGTACAAGCACGCACGGTGAAGAACTTACATGTTTCGTCTCAGCGAGTACAGTCAGAAACAGTAACGGGATGCAAGCACCTGGCAGACATCCGCGACTACCTCACGTACGCCAATGCCAAGCCTAAAGTGCTGATTGGGCAAGACAACTGGCATCTCCTGTTGACATCGGAGGTCAGAAGAGGCAATAAGTATCAACCAGTGGCATCTCTCAAGCCGCTGGGTTGGGTACTACACGGCAGACAGATCCGGACCTCCAGGCACAATATCGACTTTGTGTCTCATGTCGCTGAGAAAGCGGAAGACAGTGAGGAAGTCCTAGCGAAGCAATACGTTAAGATGGACGCCCTTTGCATCAACCCCAAGAGACCAACCGATACCTCTTCATCGATAACAGAACCGTACGGGAAAGTTAAGATATGCCACGTATCGAACAAGAAGGGACTAAGTTTAGGAGAAGCTTTACCCGATCCAATAAGATTCTCCAATTCGCTACATTCCACCGGACGCCCCGTTCATGGGAGGAGCCTGCGAACGCATGGTACGCTCAATGAAGACAGCACTAGCCGCGACACTACACGAGCGTCTCCCTACAGAGGAAGTACTCACTACCTTACTCGCAGAGGTGGAATATGCTATCAACAGCCGCCCTCTGACACACGTGTCAATCAGTGCAGAGGACCTTCTGGCCCTGACCCTGAACCACTTCTTGTTGGGAAGCTCAGGACGAGTGCCTCAACCGGGCACATTCGACGACAAAGACGCCGCATCGAGATCCAGTTGGCGAGCAGCACAGAGGCTTGCCGACCTTTTCTGGAAACGCTGAGTTCAGAAGTACCTCCCGGAGCTGCAACACCGGCGGGAGCCGCATGGAAGAGGACCGAAAATACAAGTCGACGACCTTGTACAAGTCGTCGACCCCAACCTGCCGCGCAATATATGGCCGCGTGGCAGAGTCATAGCGACGTATCCGGGCCCCGACGACATCGTGCGAACAGTGGACGTCCGAACTAAGGGAGGTGTGCTGCGACGACCGGTGAGGAAGCTAGTAGTCCTGCCTCTCCAAACGGAAGACAAACCCGCACCGGAGATAGCTGCGACGCGGTCGCACGGCGGGAGTGATGTGCGGGACGAATAGTTTTTAATAGTACATAGGAACTAATTAGGAATAGTCTTACGAACAGTGTATACAGTATAGTAGATGTTATTGTAATTACTTAGAATAGAACATTTGTGCATAAGAATTTAGAAAGCGTAAGATGGACGATCATTCATTGTGATAGGAATGGTTGTACACATCTGGCAAGGCGGCAATTATGATAGGAATGACTGGGAACATTCGGTAAAATATCAGTGACAAAAGTTAACCGTCATAAAGTGTTCCCTTGTCATAAAATGCAGCAGACATAAAATTATAAAATTAGAAATCGTTGTCCCACATTTGGCTGAACATAACAACACCAAAAAGGTGGGCGCCATAAAATCCCTTGTCCTTGGTTCCTTGGGATAGGCGCAATAAAATGACCCCTTGTAATGGACGTTATAAAGTGCAGACCCTCAGGTTTATGATGCAGCCCAGAAACGTGCGTAAGACAATGGCTGGTGAAACCCGACGATCTCGTCCCTTCCCACGGTTTGCGCCCTTGTCACAGTATAAATAGGCCCCACGTTTGAGCATCAAGATCACATTCATCTTCACCATTGGGGAGTCTACAGCTACAGTAAGAAGAGACACATTCATCTTCACCATTGGGGAGTCTACAGCTACAGTAAGAAGAGACACATTCTTCTTCATCTTCGAGAAGTCAATAGCTACAGCACAGATCAACAGCAAGATCCCTACAAGATCTCTACAGAATCAACAGTCAAGAAGTAATAGTTAAAATCAATAGTAGTATAAGTTAAATAGTGACTCCGCTAATAATTTGAAGAATATAAACCAAGTAAGTCTACACACCGAAGTCTCACTTATTTCCACCAACCCAGCAACAGAGTGTGCATCAGAACGTGCAGAGTGCAACCGCATACGTCCACTAAATGGTCCTGCATGTCTGTCGTGCACAGAGAGTCTACAAATCGGCAAAAGTCGTTGGTAAGAGTAATTAATCCAGATGTCGCATCAACTGGGACTTTTCCATTTCCAACAGCTAACAATTGCTCGGAAAACTGTACAGCACATTGATCATTTTGAAGTTGAACTGTCATATTAGTGTTTAGCGATAATGTTATTACGTTATTCCATAAAGGTGATGCCTTTAGGCAAGCATTCAATTCATCTGCAGGCGTTCCACGGGGAATTACTGGCAACGTCTGAATGAAATCGCCTGCCAACAATATCATCAAGCCGCCAAATATGTTGTTATTTCGCCGAAGATCCTTCAGTGTGAAGTTAAGTGCTTCAAGTGATTTCTTATGTGCCATTGTGCATTCATCCCAAACAATGAGCTTGAATTGCATCAACAATTTTCCCATTGCACTGGATCGGGAAATATTGCATGTTGGAGGATACTCCAACATGCAATGCATGCATGCATGCATGCAATTGTGTTTAAATTGAGTGGCAACTTAAGCGCAGAATGTGCAGTACGACCGCCATCTAGAAGAGTCGCCGCAATTCCAGATGATGCTAACGCCAAAGCTATGTCACATCTTGATCGAATAGTGGCCAAAATCAATGAAATGACAAATGTTTTCCCTGTTCCTCCAGGTGCGTCCAGGAAAATAGATCACCAGTATTGTTGTCCACCTCTTGCAGTAATGTTTCGTATGCTTGTTTTTGCTGTTCATTCAGCAACGGCACATTATTTCGAACGAATTCCTGCATTGTATCAACATTGTATTGCAGCTCTCGATTTAATTCTTGGTTGAATGCATCATGCATCGATCGATTTGGCGCAATCATTCCTACTTCAATCAGTAGCTTGTTTGCAATAGTTAAGCATTGATCCTCAATCAGAATCAATCCTTCATTGTAGATTTTATCGGTTATTTGGATATCAGGATTATTCGGTTGAATGCGCAAGCGATGCAAGATATCTTCACATATGTTGTCTTTGTATTTGTTCCATAACTGAATTGGTTGTGAAGGAAAACATGTGGTGATGATAATAATTGCAAATAGCGTTCGTATTTGGTACGCATTTGATGAAACAACTGAATCCGCAAGTGTTAAATTCCAATGTGAAATGCAAAACCGTGGAAATCGGTTCATGCGTTCTGGAGTTATAGCGTCAGGAAGGAAAACCCGACTTATTTTTATATAGTAAGAAAAATAAATAACTTTTTTTTTTCACAATTTTACAGTGAACACAATACCGAATTGTCACGTGAAATTTAAAGAGAATGTAACCACTACGTTTTCATGAAAATAACTGAGCAGAGAACAATGAGTAGCTGTCAAACAATGCATCACGCAACGGCGCCATCTACTTAAAATATTGGTTTGTAGTACATGCTATGTATCAGAGATGGCGCTGTATGTGAAAAAAGATTTTCCCGCTTTTCTGTGGAAATTTTTTGCTGAATTTTCTATAAACCTTGCTATAAACCTCACGGAGCCCGAGACCTTTCCAACGAATGCAAAACCGTGGAAATCCGTTCGTGCGTTCTAGAGTTATAGCGTCAGGAAGGAAAACCCGACTTATTTTTGTATAGTAGATTTATAACAATATTACTAATTAGATTTCAATATTAATATTATTTGAATGAAAGAGTAAATATAAAGCAGAGAGAGAATTTTAAGTGTAGAGAACCTTTTTGAAACCGTTCCCTCCGGGCCAATAAGGTCGCAAGGAAGCTTCCCTTAAAATATTTGACGCGCACCCTTTTTGTTTTGCTGACGTCCATCAACGCTAATGTTAAATCAACATCATCATCATTTAAGCCAAAAGACGTCCACTGCTGGACCGATGTCCTACGGGCAAATGTGCCCGGCCCACTGCCACTTTAGTGACGCGATTCTTCGGGCTATGTCGGTTGCTCTCGTTCTTCCGCGGATCCCCTCATTTCTGATTTGATCACGCAGTTAAATCCCAAGCATAGCCGTCTCAATTGCCCTTTGAGTGGCCTTAAGCTTTCTTATAAGGCCCATTGTTAGCGATCACGTCTTAGTTCCATATGTCATCACACATCGAAGACTTTTGTCTAAAGTTTATTGACTGTACAGTACTAACTAGCTTTTTAAATGTTACAAGATAATGTTTGGCTTCAAGAAAAAAATTTACACAGCTAGAGGGGAGTACAAACGAGACAGGGAGGTTTTGCCTGCATGGGATATCATGGGCACAGAGAGCAGAGAACAAGCAAGAAAGCAAGCCATGTATTTGACTGTTGTAAAATATTATCTAAAGGTAACTCAATAGTAATAAAGACGACATCGTCGCGGGTTTGATTCCCGAACGGTACAATGATTTGTATAGCCTACATATAAAGGGTTTTCAATAGGGACGTTCGAACTTCGACAGCGCATAGCGGCCATCTTGGTAATGCGATAGCTGTCAAATTTGGCATGAATACATATTTAGTCGTGTCATTTCACCATCGAAAGCTACACGCTTCAACAACCGGTAGAAATTATTAAAATTTTTTATGAAAATCAGTGCTCTATTCGCCTAACGTTTCGTGGCGACCGATATCGGACGATGATAACAATTTTTTTATGGCCTAGGGTAGGTGGTATGGATCTTACAAACAGTGGTTCCAACATGACGGCGCCACTTTCCATACAGCACGGGAAACATTAAGTTTATTGAAAAAGAAGTTCGAGGGCTTCGTCATCTCGCGTGGTGGCGACATCAACTGGCCCCCGTGATCGTGTGACTTAACACCGCTCGATTATTTTCTGTGGGGCTACGTGAAATCTCTAGTGTATGCAGATAAACCACATTCAATTACTGCCCTAAAGGTCAACATAACTCGCGTTCTTCGTGAAATTGAGCCCCAATTATGCGAAGACGTCCTTTAAAATTGGTTCACCAGAATACACCATCTACAGCGGAGTCGCGGTGGCCATTTGGCTAATATTATTTTCCACACATAATGTCATTGAATATTCTTTAAAATGTAATTAATATTGTGGGAATATCACTTAAACAGATTGTTTTATTTCATTTCAATGTTCGAGCGCTCTTAATGAAAAACCCTGTATTTGTTCAGAGTCAGACTGTTTGTGTATGTGAGTTTAGTAGTTTAATTAACGCAACTACGACACAGGATTCCTAATGTAGGATAACGTTTTCTTTTTATTTGTTTGAAAGAGCATGCGCCGGTGTTTTTTTTTTTTAGCGCTTGACCGCAATCCCGCCTGATGGTAAGCAGTGATGCGATCGTTGATGGTAAAGCGCGCTAGTTTATTAACAGCCTATTCACTCAGAAAAACCGAGCGAATAGGAAGGAAGACGGCAGTTGAGCGAGGTGATGCAATGTTAAACCCAACAACACGACCAACGATGCTGCGCCAAAGGGAGATTAATGTGAAGACCCTCCACGACCAAACTCCCAACACAACAACATTAGGCGCATCGTACTCGGCACACATCGCAACACAACTGCTCAGACCCGTCCTCCGTACGGCTTCACCAGACATTATGCCGAAACACGACCATTCGCTTGGCGGCAAGACTTTGTCTGGTGGGTGGTAACTTCTGCCGGCGGCCGATGTTATGGCCTATCACCGTAAAATGCGCCGGTGTTATTTGCACTCAGTATAAATGCAGGGAAGGATGTGCCTTACATTTATCACGACTAATTTAACCGCAGACAATTTATTTTAAGACCTGTGTCTTTCAGAAGTGTATGACAAAAAATGAGTTACATGGCCAGGACCAGGGTCGAACGCGAGAGATCGCCGCCGATCTCCACTACGAGGACACGGCGGTGCTCTACTCAAGCCGGCAGACCTCCACAGTGTCCTGAGGGCGATTCGCACAATGGTGACACTCTGGCATTTCCTCCCGTCTTATACGGAACAGGAACCTCCCGAAACAACCGTGTCCGGTGAGGACCTGCGTCAGGCGGAAGGTGAGGGCGGCGTGGCGTCTCTCTAGCCACTCCTCAAAGAGAGGACGCAACTGTGGCGTGCTCAGCACTGAGTTTACGACAATGGCAGTCTCCATATCTCAGTTCGCCGTACCGCAACTTTGCGGCAGCGGAGTAATGTTTTTCCTTCTCTCTCCAATCCCACATATGGGCGAGAGCTTTGGCCTCCAGATCCCATAGCGGCTTTCCAGCAAGGAGGCTTGCAGCCTCAGCGGAGACCGTTATCCCCGGACCACCTAAACGGCCCTCTGGGACGCGGTCAGGCATCGGGTTGGTCGCTTCCTTAGCGACCGCGCACACACCGGTGCCCCGTAAAGGGCCATGGACCGCAAGGCGTTCCGCTAGATTGGGGAGGAGCAGCCTCAGGGTAGCCCCGGCCTGTTCCAGTCTGGGTGCCAAACGTCGGAAGTGCTCCTCGAAGTTCCACCGGCTATCGAGGGCGTCTCCCAGATACTTCATCGTCGACCCGACGCCTATGTGAAGCCCACTGCTTACCATCAGACCGGATCGCAATCAAGCTCTATTTTATAATGTTTAAATATAAATCTTTAATTGCTAGATATCGCCAGTTCATTAGAAAAAATCTCCCTATTTTACATCGTTATTTGTAATGCTACCGATGAAAGGGTTCCGTGACAAGTTCAGAATCTCATTAGCAGTGACCTGAATTGTTGGACAGGGATCTCTATAGTGGCGTCATTAGAGTAGGGTAGGTGGGACAATTGACGTCCGTGGTAATTGTTTGGTAGGATTCAGAAATTCAGGGGAAATACGTTTAAGAATATTATCATCTGCCTAGCCTTTTCTTAACTACGTTGGGGGTCAGCTTACAGTCTAACCAAATTGTACTGAATACATATACATATTTTACATGGAGCGCCTGCCTTTATATCTGACTTCCACAACTCAGTTACTGGGGAATACCTCTTCGTAAGACTGGTGGTCAGATTTTCGGAATTCTACCGGTAACGAATTTAAAAAATTTACAAATGACAGCCGGGACCAACGGCTTAACGTACTTTCGTACAGAACGGTATACAGAGATCACGTTGATCTTATAGAGATCACGTTGATCTTATAGTGTGAGTCTTATACTGTGAGTAGTAAACAAATAGTAGGTGGTGAGGACATTATGAAATCTGAATGGAAGGTAGTGCAGAAAAAGCGTTATGGACAAAATCGGTTGAATAGTAGGAAAGGAACGGCTATTACTGCCTCGGATGGAAGATTTCGGGCCGCGGATATTAAAGTGACGTTGTTGATATCCAACGTTAGTATAGAAACAAGTGAAGATGACATTATTCGTTATATTAAAGACAAGACTGGGGAAACTGTTACTTTAAAAAAGATTAATATGAAGTCATTCAGAAAGTATAACCCGTACAAACTATATGTTTCTAAGCACAAATCGGACTTGTTTTTGAATAATGAGCTATGGCCCGATGGAATTGTGTTTAGGCGTTTTGTACATTTTATGTACCGAACTAATCCTCAGGAGCCTAAGATTATAGTCAGTTAACGTAACAATTTATGGATAGAAAAAATAGTAACAGGTATCTTAAGTTAACTAGTTTTAATTGTAAGTCGGCCAAGCGGTCCATAGATGACATTAAAGATTTATGTATGTGGTCTGATCTGGTGGCCCTACAGGAGACGTGGCTGCTTCCCCATGACATTCCCATGTTAGGAACAATAAGCCCTAATTTCGAGTTTACTGGTAAGTCGGCTGTGGATACGGCTGAAGGCTTGTTGAAGGGTAGGCCTCATGGGGGGGTTGCAATTCTCTGGAGGAGGGGCATTTTTGACAAGGTTTCTATTGTTAACTGTAGCAGTCCTCGGTTGCTGGCTATCACAGCCACGTCAGCGGAACGTACTATTATTGTATTTTCTGTATACATGCCTACAAATTGCCCAGATAACCTACCAATTTTTACAAATATATTAAGTGAGGTTAGTGCTACCATAGCAAGCTGTGAGGTAGAAAAAGTTTTTATCTTAGGTGATTTCAACGCTCACCCCCAAGAATTGTTTTACAATGAGTTGATGAGTTTCTGTTCGGATCAATCCTGGGTTTGTGCTGACGTAAAGAAGCGGGGGGTTGATAGTGGTACTTATACCTTTATAAGTGATGCGCACGGAAGCAGGAGATGGTTAGATCACTGTGTGGTATCTGTATCAGCTTGGCACACAATCACAAGTGTGGATGTATCGGAGGATGTCTACGTTTCGGATCATTTACCTGTACATTTGGAGTGTGACTTGGAGGTTGTGAGACCGAAGTTGATGACGGGGGGTGTAGGCCGTAATTCAGTCTTTTGGGGTGAAACGCAAATGCAAACGCAAAGTTACCATAATTTATGTAATAGTAAATTGCGAGACATTGATTTCCCCCATGAGTTTGAAAGGTGTAGCGTTGGATCATGTGGTTTGGCTGAGCATAGGGTTGTTCTGGACAATTCGTATGAAAAGATTGTAGAAATCCTATGTGCGGCGGCTAGGCAATCTAGGGGATCATCTGTAGGGGGACCGAGGCGAGGTAAGCGGGTGTGTGGGTGGAATGAGTATGTGAGAGATACCTACCGCGAGGCCAGGTATAGTTTTCAGGTCTGGTTACTGAATAATCGTCCCTCGTCGGGCCCGGTTTATGATGAAATGCATGAAAAGCGAAAGGTCTTTAAAAGTCGTTTGAAGTTTTGTCAGAATAACGCTGAACAAATTGTTATGGATAGGATAGCTGAACAACGAGCTAGTAAAGACTAGCAAATTTTGGAAGTCCACCGGTAATTTGGATGCGAAGCCTGGCCTCTCTGCGAGTGTGGAGGGGGTAAGTGATAAGAAGGGAATTTCGAATATTTTCAAAGAACATTTTAAAGTTCAATCCCCACTCGGTTCCTCGTCTTTGGTGAATTATGGTGAGCTCATCCGTCCCGGCGCGAAACCTCTGATGCGTTTCTCAGCCAAGCAAATATGTGCTATCATTAACAACATGAAACGAGGTAAGTCTCCGGGACATGATGGGCTCAGCATTGAGTACCTGAGGCATGCAGGTGTCCATCTGCCGCGAGTCCTGTCTATGTTTTTCACAATGTGCATTAGTCACGCGTACCTTCCAGCTAATCTAATGAAGACCATCGTGGTTCCCATTGTGAAAAACAGAACAGGTGACATCGCTGATAAGGGTAATTATCGTCCCATTTCGCTTGCGACTGTAATAGCTAAGGTGTTGGATGGTGTGCTTGATTCTTATTTAAGTAAATATATACATCTTCATGATGCACAGTTCGGGTTTCGACCCGGACTATCAACTGAAAGTGCTATTTTGAGCCTCAAGCACACCGTTCAATATTATAAAGATCGCGGTACGCCGGTGTACGCCTGTTTCCTTGATCTCTCCAAGGCGTTCGATCTTGTCTCGTACGATGTGCTTTGGAGAAAGATGGGAGACAGTGGTATACCAGCGGAATTATGTGGGCTACTCCAGTATTGGTATGGTAACCAAGTTAATTATGTGAAATGGGACGATACGGTTTCTGAACCGTACAGGTTGGAGTGTGGGGTGAGACAGGGTGGTCTGACGTCTCCCAGACTCTTCAACCTCTACGTGGATGACCTGCTGGTTGCACTTAGCGGAATGCGTGTCGGATGCAGTGTTGATGGGGTTACAATAAATAACATCAGCTATGCAGATGACATGGTGCTGCTGGGTCCGTCGGCGGGAGCAATCAGAGAGTTACTTAAAACGTGCGGGGCCTACGCTGCCGCGCATGGGTTAATTTATAATGTAAAAAAATGTGAGTACATGGTCTTTGAGGTCGGCGGGAAATGCCGTGGAGAAGGACCGGAGTTGCTGCTGAACGGGTCATCAATTAGTAGGGTTACATTTTTTAAATACCTAGGGCATCTTCTTACCGCTGATCTCAAGGACGATGCAGATATTGAAAGGGAGCGCAGGGCACTTGCGGTCCGGAGTAATATGTTGTCCCGTAGATATGCTAGGTGTACAGACCAAGTAAAAATAACACTATTCAAGGCTTATTGTCAAAGTCTGTACACGGGCAGTCTGTGGGTCAATTGTACTAAAAGATCGCTGGACGTCCTGCGTGTCCAATATAATAATGCTTTCAGGATGTTGTTGAGACTACCTCGTTACTGTAGTGCGTCGGAAATGTTTGCGTAAGCCCGTACCGACGGTTTTCAAGCAATCATACGCAAAAAGATCGCGTCGTTGCTGAGAAGAGTGAGGGACAGTCGGAACAGCATCCTGAAAACTGTAGCTGAGAGCTTCGGCTCTCCAATAATTAAAAAAAATGTTCAAACTTTAATAATTACTAACACTAGGCAATAAGTTTTTGTTTTCTTTGTATGTTACTAACACTCTTATGGATTTTTATGTCTGAAATAAAAATGATTTATTATTTATAGAGATCACGTTGATCTTATAGAGATCACGCATCCACAGACCAACCGCGGCATGCGTAGCTTAACCCGATCAATCAACCTCTGCGGGTATTATTATTTTAGCCCCTCAGGAAATATTTTTAGGAATACATTTAATTTTAATATTTATTCATGTATAGGCCCATTGTTGTTCCCCGGTATTCCTCCACAAAATCCGAGTCAGAGACACATCGCTCTGTGAATGTGGACTGGATGATGGTACATTGGAGCATATATTTTTCCAGTGCTCCAATAATAACCCAGCCCATGATCTGTATAGTCGTCTACCTAAGTTACATATCCCTGTCCCAACTAACTTTCCATCTTTACTAACACATTCTTTTCCAAAGCTATTTGGAGTTTTGATGGATTTTATCCGTATTAATGACATCAAATTATGATTATTTTTGTGTGTTTATCTATGTTCATATTTAATATAATTAACCATAATATATTTAAAGTATTTTTATTTTTGTTTGTTTCAGTGTACCTACTAACACTTGTCTACAAGTGTCACATTAAACACAGTGTTATCAAATTATTATTGGATTAGAATTGTTTTTTTTTTTTATTGTTTATTTCATTGCCTTCGCACATTTTCTCATATCACATTAGACATTGGCTGAATTGTCGACAGTGGCACCATTGCCATAAACAAAAATAGAATAGAATATTTTTTCATATAGCGAAATAAAAAAAAAAAAAAACTAGTGTGTATGTAAAATGTGTAGGGATTCGTTAAAATTGGCATAGCACGCACAATGGTCCACTGAAGGGATTGAGTGTGGAAACCAAACCAGTAACAGCAACAGTAACAGTAATTGGCATAGCGATGTTTTTGCTTTTCAGACTTTAGTTTTGATTTTATTACCTCCTATGACAATATAATCGTATTATTCGCACGATATAATTGCATGACTTAATTCCCCGTCTCCGTTCCATCATCGGACGACCCGTCGTACGGCGAGTTTCCACCCTTACGTTGTTGACACCACTACGATCCGGCTGAAGTGTTTCGCCTTGTCTTTTATATCGCATACATCGAGGGATTGGAAGAATTTGCCAGCGGCGGTGTTTCCGTCTAACTAAAATTTAAGTGTCTTTGAAGGCTAGAGTGAACAGGCTGTTAATAAACTAGCGCGCTTTGCCATCAACGATTGCATCGCTGCTTACCATCAGGCGGGATTGCGGTCAAGCACTAGTTTATAAATATTTAAATAAAAAAATCGATAATATTTTATAATAAAGTGAAAAAGGTACATTAAAATAATACTACCGAACAACAGAATGAAGATAAGACAGTCTTAAAAGAGAAAAATGTAAAAATCGGGCTGAAATATTATAAGCTACAACAAACAACGTATCCGCTAACCCACTGATTGATACATGAATATCAAAGTATATATTGACTCGGCTAATGACTTGTCTGTTTTCTCTCAGATTCCAATTTCTGCTACTTGAATCAACAATGTGATTGTGTTCCTAATCAGCCGACAATGGGGTTGCCTTCCGCGATCTTTTATCTCAGAACTATAATTGCTCGCGTGGTAGAATACGGATGTATCCAAGGTATGAAAATCAAAAAATAATTAGTCCGTCTTATAGATAATAAAAAAAATTAAGACACGTATTTTTGATTTTGTCGTAATTACCAAAAATTACTGAGTTATAGCGTATTAAAGTTACAGAGTGGGGGCTAATTACGTCACGCCGTTCTATATTTTGCACCATGGCGTGACGTCATGCGACATTTCAAATCAATATATCTTCCTAAGTATTTGAATAAAAGAAAAAATAAAAAATACGTGTTCAATATTTTTTATAAAGCTATCTGACGGACATTAAATTATTTTTTAGGATACAAGCCAATTACGATACGAATAATCTACCACGTACGCAATATTTAATGCAGTATTATGTTTCAAATCTGACTGACGGACTAATTAGTTTTTTTTTAGTCAAATACTCTATTGCGTGATATGCCACCAGGCGCTATGGGTTTCAATTTAAGAACATAATAATATTCATTGCGTTGTTTAAGTTGTAGAGCAGTCGCATTTTTCTCGCACATAGAGTAATGGATTAACAATATGCTTCAAAATTAATTTAAACAATACGTGTAGTGTGACACGCGTTTTTTTTTCTAAGGCATTGGCCCGTACTTAGAATTACTCCGCGTTTACAAACATTTAGATTCACATACACAAACATCCAGACCCGGAACAACTATCTAAAGGCCAAACAAACTTGTACCGCGCAGGATGATCCACCTCAGCACTGCAGTCGATCGTTAGGTAGTGAACCAAGTATGCCGTCAAAGTCGAGTTTATAGGTAATAGCTTTGAACTCGAACAGAAGCTTTGTATTCGACAGTAAAATGGGAGTCCCACCCATTAGACTAAAAGACGATGGATGACAGAAAGATAAGTAGTATGCGGAATAAAAGTGCGAAAGGAATAATAGCGAGAACTGGTATGAAAGGGTATAGTTATAAAAAAGGCTCCAAAAACGTTGGAGATAGCTAGAAAAAAAAAACGGAAGCTTTGTTTTGTGTTAATTGTTTTATCACTCCTATTCTAACATAGTGAAGAATCCGTCATATCGTAGAAACAAAAATTTCTAAGACATGACATTACTAATTCTCACTGGACCTCTGAGGTGAATATGGCTCACTCCCTCCCATAGATAGGAGTCCCCAGGAGTGGGGGGCTAATAATGCTATTGTAAAACTATACTATTGTGTTTACGTCATTAAAGGTTCATTTGTAATATAACTAAATGATTGTACCCTTTGTGCAAACACCCTTTCATCCATAACAAGGTTTTCGGGGTAACTAGGTACCCACCTCTTGAAAGGACCTTAAATATCTATGCCGAAATTCAGATACATGAAGAAAAGGGTGTGTTTTATATTTACCTGTCACTATATAGTTTGTAATTAAAACATATGGAGTGGTTTAACGACGCGCGTTACTCCGTCCATTCATGGATAGTTTACGCGCTTTATACATTATGCTCTAGTCTAGATCAAGCACGTCGTAGGAATATGTTGATTTGAAAAAAATCTTGGTAGTACAGATACATTGCACTAGTTTCTATGATAAATCCTTTACTGTTCAAGCAGTATGGCTATGGAACACATGCCCGTGTCCGTAAGGTATGCTCAAACTCCTGACACAACAACATTTGTCGTATCGCACCCGGCACACATCGCACCACAACTGCTCAGACCAGCACACCAGACATCCTGCCAGAAGACTATAGGCCATAACATCGGCTGTCGGCAGAAGTTACCACCCACCAGACAAAATCTTGCCGCCAAGCGATTCGTCGTGTTTTTTTTTTATAATTATAAACTAACGCTTGACCGCAATCCCGCCTGATGGTAATCAGTGATGCGATCGTTGATGGTAAAGCGCGCTAGTTTATTAAGAGCCTATCCACTCAGAAAAACTGAGCGAATAGGAAGGAAGACGGCAGTTGAGCGAGGTGATGCAATGTTAAACCAAACAACACAACCAACGATACTGCGCCAAAGGGAGATTGATCTGAAGACCCTCCACGACCAAACTCCCAACACAACAACATTTGGTGCATCGTACCGGGCACATATCGCAAGATAACTGCTCAGACCCGTGCTCCGTACGGCTTCACCAGACATCATGCCGGAACTCGACTAATCACTTGGCGGCAAGGCTTTGTCTGGTGGGTGGTAACTTCTACCGGCGGCCGATGTTATGGCCTACCACCGAGGAGTGTTCCGGCAAGATTTCTGGTGAAGCCGTACGGAGGACGGGTCTGAGCAGTTGTATTGCGATGTGTGCCGGGTAAGATGCGTCAAATGTTGTTGTGTCGGGAGTTTGGTCGTGGAGGGTCTTCACATCAATCTCCACGACCAACGATTCTGCGCCAGAGCGCAGAATCGTTGGTCGTGTTGTTGGGTTTAACACTGCACCACCTCGCTCAACTGCCGTCTTCCTTCCTATTCACTAAGTTTTTTTTTTTTAAATGAATGGGCTTAATAAATTAGTGCGCTTTCCATCAACGATTGCATCATTGCTTACCATCAGGCGGGATTGCAGTCAAGCGCTAGTTTATAATTATTAAAAAAATATATATTTAAAAGTGTAGCTTCTGATGAAGAAGAAAGACAAAATTCAGTGGTTACTCGTAAAATCACAGTGATACGGCACCTTTTCTCATCCTATAAGCCACTTTACGTCATCGCTTAGAAGTCAACAACATCTTTTCGAAATCTGATCAAATATTTACAAAATATAGGAAATAAAACGACATATAAATAATTTTTCACAATCGCTGGCCTTTAATACTGACTAGTGTTATCGCAAGCAATAATAAACTTTATCCCGAAGAGGTAAGGTTGATAGTCAATGCCTGTATAAGTGCGTGGGCCAAGAAAATAAATATCCATGTCATTCTCAGCCTTTCTGATATTTTATCAATTTCGTTGGGTGCAAATAGTTCTTACAAATCTATCACAGTGAATAGGCAACGTTTTCTTGATAAACATGTTTTTCTTGATCGCATGCTTGTACACTGAAAATAAGAGCTAGACAAAAAAATGCAGTCGTGGGTCTACCTGAATCTTAACAAAAAAATAGACCCATTGGGATAATAATTAAGGTAAGGTTAACACTTGACCAAATAAAATATGAAATTTTATATAATCATCATAGTAACAACACTAATGATTTTTGAAATAATCTTTTTTTGGTATTTTTTTAATAAGTGACAACAACATTTTTGACTATATGATTATGAGCGAATAGCGATGCGACCGTGTGCCACGTGCCCTGCCTCCTTTCGGCCGCGCATGTATTGACTACCGCACATGTATTAAGTTACGTCATTTTGCGTAATAAAATTGAATTTTTTCACGCTTGCTCAATGCGGGTTGGCGATATCAGACTTAGAGTCCAGGTTTCCTCAAGATGTTTTCCTTCACCTTCAGTCACTGGTGTCCAAGATATACTTAGAGTGTACATATAACTTTAGATAAGTTATATTGGTACTTGCCTGACCTGGAATAGAACCTCATACTTGAGAGGCTGGTATTTTAACCACTAGGCCACCACGACATGTAATTTATTGACTACCGCACATGTATTAAGTCTTGGACTTTGACTTTTCTTGGACTGATCGACATTGACTATTCAATCGCACCAACGGATGGTTAATTTGAAATAAACAATTTTGATTTTGATTTTGATTCTATAGGCGATGAAAAGTGTGTTGCGAAGCAGCCTAGAGGTGACCAGAAGTAAACCGTTGTGGAGGTATGAGGAACAGGGTGTAAAGTTCACTCATCCTCCTTAGAAAAGGGAGGATACTCCGACCAGACGGGTGTATATCTGGTGGGCATTTGCCCAACGGTTGATTTTGGGAAGTTGTATGTATGCTAGTTGTACCGTAAACTCTACTTGCGAGATGTAGAATTCGTGTGACGTCAGCATGACGCCCTGTTTCTTTGTGGCGTTTGTAGGTACCGCTACAACTGTCATAGGCTGAGTTGTAGATGTAGTTGAAAATAACATATGATAAAGAAATTTTAATATTAAAATTTAAAAAAAAATGTAGCAAGATCTAATCGGTCCTTAAAAAAAAATGTTACATCAATTTTAGTTTTACTCCAAAGAAAAAAATATTTAAATCTGTTACGTGTTGTTCATAAGAGGCCGTAAAACTAAAGACGCCGCTAGCTATTACTGCTATTTCTCTATTTTATGAGCGCGATAAATTGTACTTTAAAGATGTTTACTGTTTGCGGTCCGCCATTTTATCTGCGAGTGCTAACAAATTATTGTTTGCACCCTTGGATAATACAAGGTTCCTTCCTGAATGTGAAATTTCACGATGTTAAGTTGTTTATGATAGTGTTTGTTTTTCAGATAGATGTGATGGAGTGACAAGCGTTTATAAGTTAGTAATCTACGTATATATCTTTATCTTATGTCCATATATAATAATCATAAAGATGAAGAGGTTGTTGATCTGATTGAGTCCTTGACACTGGTTGGAATTGGAATATTATTTTTACATTTAACTTCCCAATTCTCAAAGAAGGCTATATATTTAATAAAAACTATGACCATTAGGAGCTGAGCAAAAAACAAGTCAGGAAGAAAACTAAGTAAACATGAGGTAATGACGCAGACAGGCGACGCGATGCGTTGAAATGGGAGTCAAAAAAATTCAGACGGTCTAAGTTGCACTCAGAAGCTAATGAGTATTTATGGGGAAATGTGAAAAAAACACCAATGAGAGAAGTGTTAGGAGAAAATCGTTGGGCGTAGTGTAAACTAAGAAAGAAACAAAACAAATTTCACTAGCACAGATTAAAATACACAATACACTAGAGATATATACTCGTACATACATTAGTTAGATACAAATAAAAGATTTTCCTACCAGCATTGGAAAGTGCTGAAGGACTGGGGTTTCGGAGAACAATCTTTTGTAATTTTGACACTGAAAAATTCTGATTCGTGGCCTGATTTCGAACAAATAGCTGTTTATTATAAGTTTAAGCTAGTGCCTAATGGTACGCAGTGATGCAGTCCTTGATGGTAAAGTGCGGTTAGTTTATTAAGAGCCTATTCACTGTAGCCTTGAAGACACTTACATTTTATTCAGAAGAAAACACTGCCGCTGTCAAATTTTTCCAGTCCCTCGATGTCCGCAGTATATTATTCATACATTGTTCATACCTAGTTCGGAAGCCGCCTGCAAAGTTTTAAAGTTTGTTAAGACTTAGTTCAGCAACTTATTGGATTAGGTACGATGAGGATGGCATACAAAGTCGTGTAAAAGTCCTTAAATAATATTGATCGACGGAAATGGAGAGAAAAGCCAATAAAAGATTGTTTTTAATACGTTGCCTCACATTTTGAATTACTCATATGCCGTGGGTGCTTTTACAAACATTTAAAGTCACAAACACAAACAGCCAGATCCAAAATAACTACCTGTAGACCATATAAATATTTGTTTCTTGAGGGAATCGAACCCGCGACACACAGCGCAGCAGTCGATTGCTCAGTTACTGCACCCAAGTGACGACACACGTCATTTCATTCAGCAGATGAATGGATTGTGTGAGGAAGGATGCTAAAGAAAAGGGAGTATCTAATAGCTTGACGGTTGAGAGTCGAGAGCAGAAGAAGAAAACTTTTTACACCGACCCCAAGTAACAAGGACAGGAAAATTATATTGAAGATATTTGTCCAAATATGCCTTTTTCATAAGAGAGAGGATGAATATTTATTACCTCAATTTCATCATTACAATACCATGCCATACCTTACCATGCAAAGTTATGCAAAGAAAGCTTTGAGTGAAAAAGATTGATTCACCAAACTGTGAAGTATGCGCAACACCGGAGGATGTCTGATATTTACTAACGAAACAATTAAAGACAAGAATTGATTAATGCGTTGCAAGTAAATAGGTATGATGTTGGTATTTATCATCATATATTGTCCACACCTAGTTCATAGGCCGCTTGCAAAGGTTTTATGTTTGTTAAGATTTAGTTCAGCAAGTTACTGGATTAGGTACGATGGGGCTGGCATACAACGTCGTGCAAGTCATCCAATAAAATAAAGAGTGGAAAAAGCCTTTAAGTGAGTTGTCAAAAACTTCAATCTCTAGCATTAGTAGAAATAACTTCAACATTTCTTACTTCGGAGGACGGGTTTGAGCAGTTGTGTTGCGATGTGTGCAGGATACAATGCGCCAAATGTTGTAGTGTCGGGAGTTTTGTCGTGAGGTGTCTTCAATCAATCTCCCTCTGGGTTAAACATTGCATCACCTCGCTCAACTGCCGTCTTCCTTCCTATTCACTCAGTTTTTTGAGTGAATGGGCTTATTAAACTAGCGCACTTTACCATCAACGATTGCATCACTGTTTACCATCAGGCGGGATTCCGATCAAGCACTACTTTAAAATTATTAAAAAAAAAAACAGACATAATCCATACTAATATTATAAATGTGAAAGTGTGTTTGTTTGTTTGTTTGTCCTTCCTTCACGCCGTAGCTAAACAATCAATCGACCTGATTTTTGGCATACACTTAGTTGAAAAGATGGAGAGTAACATAGGCTACTTTTGGTCCTAAAAAAACATCAAGTTCCCAAGGGAGATTACTGGAATATTTGTATGTGTACACCAAATATTATCTAATATATAAAATTCTCGTGTCACGGTGTTCGGATTTAAACTCCTCCGAAACGGCTCGACCGATTTTGATGAAATTTTTTGTGCTTATCCGGTATCTATGAGAATCGGCCAACATCTATTTTTCATCCCCCTAAATGTTAGGGGTAGTCCACCCCTAAATTTTTTTTTTTATTTTTTAGACAAAATTTTTAATTTCTATTTTTTTATGATACAACATACAAAAATACATACAATCCCCAATTTTCATCCTTCTACGATCAACCCTTATTTTTTAATAGCCATTTTAGTAATTTAATCTATTATTTATATGGCAAAACAACGTTTGCCGGTCAGCTAGTATATATATATATATATATTATACATCGGAAAGTGAGTTTGCAACTCCGCCGTAACTCCTGAACCGATTACTTTGAAATTTTGCAGAAGTAAAGTTAGAAGTCCGAATTAAATAATAGGGTACTTTTATCCCGAAAAAAAATTGATATTCCCGGGAGAAATCTAAAACGCGGGATATAACCGAAGTTAACGCGGGCGAAGCCGCGGGCGGAAAGCTAGTCAGTCTATAATGTTCCCATTCCTGGGACACGGGTCTCTCGGTGAGAGGAATTGGGCCGTAATCTACTACACGGGCCCAGTGCGGGGTGGTAGATGTCAGAGGTCTTCGAAGTTTTGCCTATAGGACATGCTGGTTTCCTCACGACGTTTTCCTGCATCGTTTTGAGAGCAATGGTGAAGAAATATCGCTACAAAATAAAGCGCCTACGGCCTACAAATTGTAAGTTGCGGACAATACCACCAGGCAACCACTGCTCACAAACAACTGGGTTTGATACAATTTATTTTATCTGTACCATCATCGGAGATGACGAAAAATTTGTGCCACTCGATTACGATTCTCTAAGAATAGCTCTAGTTTTTTTTTATGAATTTGTTCATATTTATACTTATCATACAGAGAAGGATTGGGCGTAATCACTCAATGCGGGTTGGCGATTTCAGACTTTAAGTCCAGGTTTACTCAAGATGTTTTCCTTCACCTTCAGTGACTGGTGTCCAAGGTATACATATAAAGTACATATAACTTTAGAAAAGTTACATTGGTACTTGCCTGACTTGGAATCGAAACCGCGCACTCATACTTGAGAGGCTGGTGTTTTAACCACTAGGTCACCACGACACACCTTCTCTCTATGAAAGAAGACCTGTACCCAACAGAGGGACGATAAAAAGGTTGTTGATGATGATACTTATCTTATTAGATTATATACTGTGTTTAGTAAGTAAGATCAATGTACAGGGCACGATGGTGCTGACATGACGGCTGATGATAGGACGGGTCTGAGAAGTTGTGTTGCAATGTGTGCCGGGTACGATATGCCAGATATTGTTATATCGGCCGTTTGGTCGTGGAGGGTCTCCAGATCAATCTCCCTCTGGCGCAACAACGTTCGTCGTGTTGGTTGGGTTTAAGATTGCATCACCTCGTTCAACTGCCGTCTTCCTTCCTATTCACTCAGTTTTTTATTAGTTAATAGCCTCTTAATAAACTAGCGAGCTTTACCATCAACGATTGCATCACTGCTTACTATCAGGTGGGATTGCAGTCAAGCACTTCTATATAATTCTTAATTAATCATTAATATCTGATTTTATTCTGGGGCTTTTATGGGGACCTATTAAAAAAAAAATACATCCCTATCACAAACGTAGAAACAATCTGTAGAAATAACTTACTCGACACTCATTTCACCTACATATGTTCACTGAGAGACCCTTCTGTTGCAGAATCACATTGCAGACTAAGACTACACATAGTGCGAACTTATGTTGGTTCAAATTCCATGAATTCAAATTCCTGATCCCGACTCTATCTAAACGCTATATCTTGTTACATCGACGCCACTCCGTTAGTGTAACGTTACTTCCGTGTAAATGATAATCTGTAGCTGGAGTTGGCTCAGAATTCGAAACGTGTCTACATTTACGAGTATACTGAAACTTCGATGTTTAATGTTTCTATATAGTGTATAACTCGTTGCTAGGCCATATCATCGGCTGGCGGCAGAAGTTACCACCCACCAGACAACATTCAAGCAATCGCTTGAATGTTGTCGGCTTCACCAGACATCATGCCGGAACACGATGAATCCATCGTGTTCCGGCATGATGTCTGGTGAAGCCGTACGGAGGACGGGTCTGAGCAGTTGTGTTGCGATGTGTGCCGGATACGACGCGCCAAGTCGGGAGTTTGGTCGTGGAGTCTCCAGATCAATCTCCCTCTGGTTAAACATTGCATCACCTCGCTCAACTGCCGTCTTCCTTCCAATTCACTCAGTTTTTGAGTGAATGGGACCATAAAAGATTGAATCACTGCTTACCATCAGGCGGGATTGCGATCAAGCACTAGTTTATAATTATTAAAAAAAAGAAAAAAAAAGGTAATTGCATCAATTTTTTTCCCGCGAATTAATTCCAATTTCCCCGAAATTTGGTAATTTTTAAAAAGTGACAACACCGGTATTATTATGAGCGAATAGCGATGCGACCACGTGCCGCGTGTCCTGCCGCCCGCGGGGGGCGGGCGGCAGGCGAAGGGTGGTCAACGCACATTTATTAAGTTACCTCCTTTTGCGAAATAATATTTTTTTTTTTAGGGGGATTTTTTTTTTAAGTTTAGCCCGGTTTTGTATGCATTAGTAGAATCAGTTATCGATACCTAACAACACCTTCACGGGTCGGACAGGGTTTTCTTAACATACTGTATAACTATAGCATAGTTTTTGGATTTTGTTTTGGTTGGGATATCACCAAATGAACTCTCCCGCTCTGGTTGGAGCGGAAGGGCGTTATTATATATAACCAACCCGCAACCCTGGCCCGTTATAAAGGGTTTTTCATTAAGAGCGCTCGAACATTGAAATGAAATAAAACAATCTGTTTAAATTATATTACCACAATTTTTATTACATTTTTAAGAATATTCAATGAAATTATGTGTGGAAAATAAATATCAGCCAAATGACCACCGCGACTCCGCTGTAGATGGTGTATTCTGGTGGACCAATTTTGAAGGACGTCTTCGCATAAATGGGGCTCAATTTCACGAAGAACGCGAATTATGTTGGTCTTTAGGGTAGCAATTGACTGTGGTTATCTCCATACACTAGAGATTTCACGTATCCCCACAGAAAATAAACGAGCGGTGTTAAGTCACACGATCTCGGGGGCCAGTTGATGTCGCCACCATGCGAGATGACGAAGCCCTCGAACTTCTCTTTCAATAAATTTAATGTTGTTCTTTGGGTTTTAGCTCTTGAGTTAATTGAACTTTATATGGATGAAAACCCAAATCTCGGCGCAAAATTCGCCATGATGATGTCGCAGAAAGACCCAGTTCTTGCGCACGACGCAGAATGAATTGTCTAGGATTTTCTCGCACACTGTCTCGAACGGCAACAATATTCTCCAATGATCTTGCGTTTCTTTGACATATAGGAACTGATTCATCGATCACCGACCCGTTTGTCTCAAATTTTTTTATCAAACGACTGATTGTGAACTCTGCAGGACGGCCATGAACGCCATAAATTGGACACAACGCACGGAACGTTAAGCGAATAGAGCAATGATTTTGATAATAAATATTAATAATTTCTACGCATTGTTGAAGCGTGTAGCGCTCTATGGTGAAATGTCACGACTAAATATGTATTCATGACAAATTTGACAGTTATCGCATTACCAAGTTGGCCGCTATGCACTGTCAATGTTCGAGCGTCCCTATTGAAAAACCCTTTACTATTAATGGAATGGTACATTACATTCCCTCCATTCATATATAGGTCCTCATAAATTGTCGCATCGCATTAATATTAAGTAGGAGGTAGGATAGTAAAACTAATAGGATTACGAGAGCTCTTATTCATCACAACCGATAGGTCCTATGCTTCCATCGTCATCAGCCCATCGCAGTTGGACATAGGCCTCTCCTATTTAACTCCATTTTCGGCAACTCTCATCCAGTTATTACCAGAGATCCTGCGAAAATCGTCGCTCAATCTAGCCTGAGAGCGTCCGGCCTTAAATTTATCGATTTGCGGTCTCCATTCAAGAACACGTCTACTCCAACGGTCATCGTTTCTATTGCTAATATGGCCGGGCCATAGCAGCTTAAGTTTGCTTATTCTGTGAGCTATGTCGATAACTTTGGTTCTAGTCTGCCGGATCACCTCGTCGCGGATTCGATCCCTCGATTTGCCGTGCTTCCTACACCCAGCTATTTCCTATGATAAAAATTAGGATCAATCTAAATGGCCTTCTGAAGGTTATGACCTTCAGAAGGCCATTTAGATTGATCCTAATTTTTATCACAGTCACATTCAATCTTCTAGTCAATACAACGAAACCAATTTCCTTTTCCATTCGGAAAAAGAAATGTATTGATCTTATCTGTCACGCTTTATTATTGGCTCATGTAATAAATCCTAAGTCAAATAAAATGGCTTGAAAGCCGAATCGTCATTATATTGTACCACGTAATACGTACAGTTGGCAAAAGATCCTCGTATACCGCCAAAAATAAACATTTCACATCGTACAAACTTTTGAAACATTAACATAAACGTAACATTACGCCTTTATCGACTTCGAAACCGGTTATGAGAATATTTGTGTAAGCAAAGTCAGGCTTAATTGACACCCCACGTCAATTTTCCACGATATAACCATTTTGTACAGCTGGTTATGACAGTTCTGATTTGAATAATACCTACGGACTATAATTAGCTGATAGTTATTACTGATTATAAGGTGAACGAAAACATATTGAGGAAACCTGGACTTTAAGTCTGAAATCGCCAACCCGCATTGAGCAAGCGTGGTGATTAAGCTAAATCCTTCTCTGTATAAAAGGAGACCTGTGCCCAGCAATGGGTCGATAAAAAGGTTAATGATGATGTTGATGGTGATTAGCTTAAGGAGCAATAATATAAATGCAAAAGTTTTATATTATGGTGGTAGGCCATAACATCGGCTGCCGGCAGAAGTTATCACCCACCAGACAAAGTCTTGCCGTCAAGCTATTCGTCGTGTTCCGGCATGATGTCTTGTGAAGCCGTACGGAGGACGGGTCTGAGCACTTGTGTTGCGATGTGTGCCGGGTACGATGCGCCAAAATTTTGTTGTGTCGATAGTTTCACTGTGGAGGGTCTCCAGATCAATCTTCCTCTGGCGCAGCATCGTTATTCGTGTTTTAACATTGCATCACTACTTACCATCAGGCGGGATTGCAGTCAAGCTGTAGTTTTTATAATTATTTAAAAAAAAGGGGTGTTCGTCGGTCTTAGTCGTGTCGCCGACGACACTCCACATTGCCGCTTGCTGATGATGCGATGATCTCGCCGCCTGCTCATGCAGACCGTGCAAAAAGCTTTCAGTTTGATTCTCAACAATAATCATCATCATCTTCCAAGTTTTTCCCAACTACTTTTGGGTCAGCTTTCACTCTGACAGCATTCAGGTGAATACCAGTATTTTACATTTAATGACTGCCTATCTGACCTTCACAACAGGCTAATTAATACTTAATTATACGGTCAGACTTTCGGACTTCTGACCACCCGTAACAACTGTAAAAAATCTACAAATGTCATCGGGACCAACGGCTTTCCGAGGCATGAAGGAGTTTAGGTATGTACCCATCCACAGAACAACCGCGGCAAGCTTAACATACGGCTATTATTATTTAGTCACGGGCTTCTCAACAGTACAGTTTTCATGTCATACTTTCCATGGCATGCGAGTCGTGGTGGCCTAGTGGTTAATACACCAGCCTCTCAAGTATGAGTGTGCGGGTTCGATTCCAGGTCAGGCAAGTACCAATGTAACTTTTCTAAGTTATATGAATTTTCTACGTATATCTTGGACACTAATGACTGATTACAAGGTGAAGGGAAACATCTTGAGGAAACCTGGACTTTAAGTCTGAAATCGCCAACCCGCATTGAGCAAGCTTGGTGTTTACGCTCAATCCTTCTCTGTGTGAGGGGAGGCCCAGCAGTGGGACGCTAAAAAAGTTGATTATGACTTTCTATGACTACCCAAAATATAAACAGCACTAAAAGTCAAAACTTGCCTTTGAATTACTTGCAAAATAGTTGAAATTGATAGAACATTTTCCCATGCTATATTCCTGTTCCACTTACCTAATTTACTAATTGTGCATACTGGCTGTTTGCTGACGGTTGCAATTTAATTACCTAAATACTTAGCTGCATGTATATGACGTATGTAACTATGTATATACTAGCGAACTCAAATATGGGCCGTCCATAACACGTTCCCGTGTGTAGAGTACAGGAGCACTACCACCAGAGCGCGACATGAACGTAGCGTGAATTCGAACGATTTTGAATCGAAAATACAACTGCACATTTTGTTATGTATAAGAATACTTGTACACGTTGCTATAGGATTTTGGTTCATTCCGTGCGCAGTTTCTGGCCTGCCATCGGACGCGTCCCCAGGTGGCGGATAGGGGATCGGCCCCCAGATATGGGGGTTACCGGTTTACCGGCGCGGACCAAAACCAGAAGTGGGGACCGCTTCGGCGGTCACGCGCGGCGGGTCGGCCACCACTCCAGGTGGCTGACGTGACCCGAAGTCCGGGTCACCGTCGGGCAACCCGGTCTCCTCATTGAGAGGAGCTGGGGGCCCCGTTTGCCTTCGGGCAAACGAGTGGGGCTAAGAGGAAGGACACCTCGCTAAAAAACCCTTGGCTGCTGCGTCTTCTTGCACACGAAGACGTACCCAGCCGGGCTCCTCCCTATGGAGGACCCACTGTGGGCCTGCCTTCGGGCGGGAATCGCTGGCGGGGGATTGGTAGGCAGGCATGCTATTTCCCATGACCCCGCCACTAAGGCGATGTCGGTGTGCCGCTGTTCGGTTTTAGTGGGTATTCCCGGCTTCGGCTGGGCGAGTCCCACACACGCCCTTCGGGGTATGGTGCGTAAATGTCATTTACACAGCGTCAAAAAAAAAAAAAAAAAAGGATTTTGGTTCACATTTTTTGATTATCACTGTGGAGGAATGAGGAACAGGGAGTAAAGTTCACTCATCCTCCATAGAAAAGGGAGGATCCTCCGACCAGACTGGTTGTCTGGCGAACCACTTTGCCCGTCGGTTTATGTGGTGAACTTGTATGCGTGCTAGTTGCACAGAAAACTCTGATTGCGAGATGCAGGATTCGCGTGACGTCAGTATGACGCGTTGTTCGCATGTTGCGTTGTAGGCACCGCAACATCACCATTGATATCACCCATAGCATATGTATCCTAATCAGCGTCAGACTTTTAAACTTTGTAAGGTCATCTGAGGGATAATCCTCGTAATTTTAAGAACAGTGTGGCTACCATGAGTTTTCATTACGAGACTCGGATCGTCCATATCGGGCGCGTTTGGCGTTCTCATTGGTTGAGAGTTCTTACAACTTTGAAACGGGCCAATCGATGAGTCAAACGCTGTCGATATGGACGATGGTAGCCACACTGTACCATTTTTTGACATTTAATTGTCACCGAGTCATCTCGGCGTTATTATTTGACATCGTAACGCAAACTTGGCGAAAAGGCTAGACCGCATGCCACTAACAAAATTATGATAATCATTTATGTCGTTAATGAGCATGTACAACAGCGGGTGGCGGCACATGTCATGTCGATGTTGCTATAATCAACATTATAGCAACATCGACATGACATGTGTAGGTACCCTAAAATAAAATTATCTTTATCTTTACCCTAAGCAAACACGTATTTTAAGTACAGAGCTACAATATTAGCGTTTATACTACGTCAATGTGACGAAGGATATTTTAATTTTCTAAACTGTCAATGTCTAATTGTCAAATAAAATGTGTGTCTTTGACGGGTCAAAGACACACATTTTATTTGACAATTAGACATTGACAGTTTGTAAAATGTTTTCCTGATGTCATAACCCGGGGGTTATGACATCAGGAAAACATTTTAATTTCGTCATTTTTGAGTACGAGGCTTTATAGTGAATTATATTTTTTTTTTCTTTATTATAATATATTTATTATTATTTTAGTGTATTTTAATTGTAATGCGCGTTCTGTTTGTGTGGAATAAACATTTTTTCTTTCTTTCTTTATATCAAGGTTCGACTATGCTTTAATTGAATTCGTGAATTTCTCAGGGCTTTTGTTTTCCTAAGCAGGCTTGGGTTGAATCTAGTAATGGGATCTTAAGATAACTTACTTAGTTTTTGCTTCTGAAAGTATTATTGTTCTAGCCAAGCTTTGATAATTTTGCTGAAAATCGAAGAAGTTTTAAATAATTGGTAAATAGAATACTAGTTAGCTTGTTAAAGTAGATATAAAGTAGGAGCCCTTGAAAAGTCGGAGACCATGGTATTTCATGGCCCCCGGAGTGAGCCAGCTCCGGAATCACATATCGTGGTCAGCGGGGCCCGGAAAGCTATCGAATCCACCATGAAGTATCTGATTGGTGCTCGACAGCCGTTGGGAATTGGGGCCCCACTTCCGGCGGCTAGCGCCCGAGCTGATGGATGCAACAGGCGTGTTATCAACGTTGCTTCCCAACATGGGGGGCCCGAGCGCCGCCTGTAGGCGGTTGTACGTGGGAATCGTGCGGTCCATGGCCCTGTATGGGGCCCCTGTGTGGGCGATGGACCTGACGGCCGGAACTCTCGCCATTCTGCGTAAACCACAGAAAGTGATGGCCGTCAGGGTCGCCGCGGGTATCGCACGATTTCCTACGAGGCGGCTTGCGTCCTGGCCGGATCCCCGCTCTGAGACCTAGAGGCGAAAGTACTCGCGTCATTGTACCGATGACGCGAGGAAGAGCGAACACGGGGCTCTAGTCCGGTGCAGCGGCAGATCGAGCTGCGCCGCGAGGAGCTCCGGCCAGTACGGCACGGCGCCCTGTCGTTGAGGGTGACGCAGGTACTCTCGGGCCACGGCTGCCGAACGCTCGGTGCCACCACTGCGTCCAATGCGGGGAGGACATGGCGCAGCACACGCTCTCCGAGTGTGTAGCTTGAGAGGAGCAGCGCCGTGTCCTCACAAATGACGTAGGAGGCGACTTGACGCTGCCAGCAGTAGTGCGGAGAATGGTCGGTAGCGTAGAGTCGTGGGATGCGGTGGTGTCTTTCTGACTTAATGTCGCAGAAGGAAGCTGCGGAACGGGAGAGGGAGATATCAACTCCCTTCCCGGGCCGCAGAAGATGCACCGGGCGCCGAGGAAGGGCGGATAACTTCCGGACCCCATGAATGGGTCCAGGGGCGAGGGACATGAGGAAGTCCCCGCCCCTATTCGTTGGACACTAAGGCGGATGCGCGCGAAAGTCGGCGTGCGCCTCAAAGGCGATCCACGGGGTAGTTTAACGCCTCATTACTACGTGCAGGAGGCGAGGCTCGGACAGGCCAGTCTGAAAGTGTGGTGTCAAGGATTCCCGCGGCTCCATGCGCACGTAACCGGAGAGACACCGGGGTGGTTTTTAGTCCGTAGGAGTCTGACAGACCCCGTCGCCCACCCCTGGGCGGCGGACATGAATTAAGGATTTTCCACCCCGGAACAAAAAAAAGGTATAAAGTAGGAAAATTACCTTTGTATATTTTACGAGCATGCACTTCACTTGTGGTAATCAAGTTTAGACACAAGCTGGTAATGTGTTTGTAAGCGGCTCCCAGTACTTTTAAAGAAAATGGCGAAGTCGCAAGTGTGTGTGTGTGTGCTGTGTGTACGTTGAATGTACTTTATTGATAGTCCAGATTTGTGTCTGCAATTTTGATTTGAATAGAACAGATAAATGTCTATCACAGTAATTAATATTTCAGCATACAAAAAACAACATTTAATAATAATAATAATAATTTGGCAACACCAACACCAACGTCAACATCAAGGATTATTTTGTCTCTTCACATTTCTAAATAATTATTACAATAGACGCTGTTTTTATATTTATTTTAATACGTGAAATACCTACAAATCGGAACCTATAAATATACAAGGAAAATATTTTTTTTGAACATGTTTTTAATAAAAATAGCCAAGACAACCTGTGACATCTGTCATACCAAACCAAGAAAAATTATAAAGAATATAATATAATGTGACAATAATATCGAAAATGTTGACAAGATCTGCCGCTCGACGTGCACGCTCACCACCCCCGGACTCGTCGCCCAGCTCCGCCTCGCCGCCGCCGGTCTCCAGCCTCACTGCGAACGCTGTGACGACACCGGCCGCGGCAGTTGCGTCGAGCTCGAGCGACGAGTATTTCTCTCCGCCGACGTCGCCAACACCTGTACGTCGGCAGGGGAGAGGCCGGCCACCGAAGAGCTTGGGACTTAGGGGCCATCCGGCCCCGAGCCGGGTCCCCGCTGCCGGTGGTTGTGTGCAGCGCATGAGATGGACTCAGACAATGAATGAGAACGTCATGCGCGCATATTACGGGGCTACAGAGGGGGGAACTAACCTCACTGCGTACCGTGAAAGGATGCTGTCTTTGTTTCAGGCACTGGAACCAACTGTCAACGTCTCGGCCCAACGACTGTCGGATCAGGTGCGTGTCATCCAACGCAATCACAGGTTGGACGATATCGCGCTTGATAGGCTGCGCTCAGAGGTACTGAGCAACCAAATCACCCCGACTCTGACCCAGACCGCGGCACAAGCGTCAATTATTGATGCTGTTCCGCCGCGGTCCAATCGTGTCGAAGAAGAGAACGATAGGGTTGAAACAGTAAGTAGCCAGTATAACGATCGACTGAGGAGCGCACTGGAGGATGCGTTCCGCGACTATAGATCCACTCCGACCAACCTTAGACCCCGGTTACCACGGCTACCTATGCACAAAAAAAATAGGGCGCTGGTGTGTGCTTTGGACTCGCAGCTCAAGAATTTTTTCGAGAGCAGCGAGGATCTCATTGATACACACTCGATCCTGTATTGTGCGGCTGTAGCGGCATGTCGATTAGCCAAAGTCAAGTTTCCAAATTATGACGAAGCTACTCGACCAAAACCAGCCGTACCAGCCTGGCAACGCAGAATCGAGCGTCGTATCGATGGGACCAGGGTACTCATCGGCAAACTATACTGCTTCAGGGAGGGCAATACTAGACCACGAGTGATGCGCTTTGTGAGACAGGCATTCTCGGGGACTGGTATCAGCCCTCGAGAATACATACATAATGTCACAGAGCGCATCGACTTCCTGAAGCAGAAAGTTTGTGCATGGGCGAGCCGTATTCGGCGGTATAAGCGGCGAGTGGATAGATATACGCAGAATCGCATGTTCCAGAGCGATGAGAGGTGGGTATACAGAACTTGGGAGCGACCAGAACAAAACGAGGCTGACGTGTACCGCCCAGATGATGCCACCACAAGTGCATTCTGGCGCGGTATATGGTCGGTATCCGTTTGTCACACTGAGGGTGACTGGATACAGGATATCAAACAAGGGTGTGAAAACTTACCAGAAATGGATAGTATTTTCATAACATCATCAGACGTAGCCACAGCAGTCCGTTCGTTACCGAACTGGAAATCACCGGGACCGGACGGACTGCATAACTTTTGGTTAAAATGGCTAAGTAGTTCACACACTTGTTTGGCATCTCAATTCCAGTCATCCTTAGATTCTGGTTCGCTACCCCTGTTCTTAACAACTGGAATTACCCACCTGCTCCATAAATCAGGTAGCACCGCGGAACCCAAAAATTATAGACCGATCACTTGTTTACCAACGGTCTATAAAGTTCTTACATCCATTTTGAAAGCTAAAATAAACAAACATCTTGACAGCAACACCATCATGTCTGTCTCTCAAAATGGATGTAGGAGCGGGTCCCGTGGTACTAAGGAGCTACTCCTCATAGACATGGCCATCAGCCAACAGGTTCGCCGATCCCGCAAGGATCTCTCAACCTGCTGGATAGATTATAAGAAGGCCTACGATTCGGTGCCACATACATGGCTTTTGAGGGTGCTGGAGTTGTACAAGGTAAATACAACTCTACGCACTTTCCTTAAGTCGTGTATGGGGCAATGGAAGACAGTCCTTCGCTATCCAGGGAGTCGACAGATCCAGGGGAATGATGAACCTGTATGGATTAAGCGGGGAATATTCCAGGGCGACAGTCTGAGTCCACTATGGTTCTGCTTAGCTCTGAACCCTCTAAGCACACTGCTGGAGGATTCAGGTCTGGGTTATCGATTGAGGAGAGGCGGTCAGGTGATATCTCACCTTCTCTACATGGATGATTTGAAACTCTTTGCCCCCAATAAATTGCATCTGATGAAGCTACTGAATGTAACTGAAACTTTTAGTAGTGGCATCAGAATGGAATTTGGTGTGGACAAATGTGCAGTCATGCATGTAAAGGGGGGGGAGATTATGGAATCCGAGGGAATTACACTCCCAGATTCCATACACCTTAGATCCCTCTCCTCATTCGAGAGCTATAAATATTTGGGTATGTCGGAAGCGTTAGGTATCAACGATGCTGACATGAAGCAATCGTTGAAGGAGCGCTTCTTTGGTCGCCTGAAGAAGGTATTAAAAAGTCTTCTTTCGGGCGGAAATAAGGTGCGCGCCTTCAACGGGTGGGTCATGCCGGTTTTGATGTACTCTTTCGGCATACTTAAATGGACTCAGACCGAACTCGACGCCCTGGATAGAAGGGTCCGTACACTGCTGACAGCATACAGGATGCATCATCCACGATCATCGGTGATGAGACTGTATATTCCGCGGAAGTGCGGGGGTCGAGGCTTTTTAAATGCGAAGATCCTCCACAACCGAGAAGTATGCAGTCTCAGAGAACATTTTTTAAAAACCGTAGTGGGTATGCATCATGATGTGGTCACGGTAGACAAGGGGCTTACCCCGCTATCCATGGCGAAAGAGAACTGGCACAAGCCTATAATACTTACTACTGATGACCGCAAGATGATATGGCAAAGCAAGGAACTTCACGGGCGATTTTATCGGGCTCTTCATGAGCCCGATGTAGACTTCTTAGCCTCCGTATCCTGGCTACGATTCAGTGACCTTTTCGGGGAAACTGAAGGTTTCGTCTGTGCAATTATGGACGAAGTTATCTTAACGAATAACTACCGGAGATATATTATGAGGGACGGGACGATTGACGTGTGTCGGGCATGTCACCATCCGGGTGAGTCCATCAGACATATTATCTCTGGTTGTTCTCGTTTGGCTAATGGCGAGTATTTGCACAGGCATAACCAAGTAGCTAGGATTATCCACCAGCAACTTGCTTTGAAATATAAACTTGTGGATTCTGAGGTACCGTATTATAAGTATGTGCCCGACCCAGTTCTTGAAAATGGCCATGTCACGTTATACTGGGATCGGTCTATCATTACTGACAGGACTATTGTTGCAAATAAGCCTGATATAGTAGTGATAGATCGATTAGCGCGCCTCGCAATGATTGTCGATGTTACCATTCCACATGACGGGAATCTCGTGAAAGCTGAGAAAGAGAAGCAAATTAAATATCTCGACTTGGCGCACGAGGTTGTTGACATGTGGAATGTGAACTCGGCTGTCATTGTACCGATTGTCGTATCGGCCAATGGTTTGATAGCCAAGAGCCTCGACCAACATCTATTGAGGCTCTCGTTAGGCAGTTGGATCAAAGGCCAGATTCAAAAGGCAGTACTCCTCGATACGGCCCGCATCGTGAGGAGGTTCCTCTCTCTGGAGCCCTAACCACCGGTAGCTTGGACCCCGCTCCCGCCATCGGTGGAACACTATTTTTTTATATTTTTAAATGTTTTTGTATGTTTTTATATAAATATTTAAAAATGTAGAATAATATGTATGTATAAAGAAATAAAGGGAATAATAATTTATTTCAGGTAAGATACCCATAATTTCACATAGTAAATACAAATACACAGCAGACATGAAATACAAACAAAAGAAAAATAAAATAAAATAAAATAAAGAATATACTAGAAACATTCATTAAATCATTCTAATTACATAATTAATTATAGTTGACATCGCATTAAATAAATCAATCAATCAAATCAAATAATAAATGTCAAATAAAAATAAATAAAATTTCAGATAAATTAATAATGCATTAAACAATTTACTAATAGACTAGGTACTATAATAATATTAATCAGAATAAATTTTAAAATATATTGCTAAGTTTATGATGACAATAAGTTAATTAGATGTCAGCTACATTACATTTACATGCATCATACACAGCCTGGATAACGACATTGTTCGTGTTACGAATTCTGTCCATAAAGGAAGCGGCCCGCTTTCTCATTACTGCATAGAAGTCATCTACCCTATTCTCGGCGAACATGCCAGAAGCACTACACCGCCACGGCAGATTGAGTATTGCTCTGAACGCATTATTGTACTGCACGCGAAGAGCGTGGTACGTTCGCCGGGTGTATTTGCCCCACAGGTAGCAAGTATAGAACGACTGACAATACGCCGCGAATAGGGTGATTTTAACAGTTTTACTGCACCGCGCAAAACGACGCGCCAACATATTGCTTTTAGCGGCAATGGACCTCCTCTGCCTTTCCATATCAAGATCGTCCCCAAGATTATCCTGTATTACATGCCCAAGATATTTAAAGCTGGCCACTATTTTTAACTGTTTACCACCCAAGGTGATTACTGGGTTATAGCAATTCGTTTTGTCGTGTCTAAATATCATAACTTCCGTCTTACCACCATTATACTTAAGTCCGTGGGCTGTAGCATATTTTTCACAAATTGATAGCAGTGTACGTAAACCGTGCACGGAGGGGCTTAACAAAACCATGTCGTCGGCGTAGCTCAAGTTGTTTACTGGTTGATTACTCATATGACAGCCAACGTTTGATCTGCTAAGCTCCTCAATCAAGCCATTAACATACAGGTTCTAGACTGTTTTCTGTTGGTATTGATACCATCTACATATGCAAATAGGTTACATGCGAGACGATACGATAAAGGGTGTAACTGACATCGACGCACAAACGAGTATCATGGATTCAGTACATGATTCTGAACCCCCAATAGTGGAACTTTTCGTCGGCTTTTTCATGATTAAAAAAAAAAAAAACATATGTAGTGTTTTTCACTTAAGACCGTTCATAATTGCTATTCTTTTATAACCCAATAAGATTTTAAAGTAAAAACTAATTAATTCGCTAATTACACAAAAAAGCGCAATGTGAACAAAACTCGAAAAACTATCCTATCAGCTGATTTAATAGAGTTCACATCAGAGATCAACGTCATACCTACAAACCCGCACGGTGGCACGCTTGCTACGTTCAAAGGCTGAGCCGACACTTTTTTTTAAACATTGTTATTTCTGTAACCGTACATGAACGACATAAATTACTATCATAATTTTAGTAGTGGCATGCGGTCTAGCCTTTTCGCGAAGTTTGCGTTACGATGTCAGATACAACCTGTATAATAAATAAAAAAAATATGGCCGACAACCAGTACACCAGGCTCGGTATAAAAATGGTCAATCCCCTTTGATGTAGCGCCTATTAAAAATTTTACAGAACCTTTACAAATAAAATATATTTATATTCGATTTACAGATATCTGCTATACCTATTTTCGTCTCTACTCTCTTTGTCTATAGACCTATATCTATCCACTGTTCTTAAATTGGACAATACAAACATAGTTAACGAGAGCTGTAAGGCAAAACAGCGTCCCGCACACGATGACTCTCAAACTCAATTCAATGGAAATCCTAAGCTTAGACGCCTTTGAATTGATAGACGATATCAACACAGGTTAAGTGCTTCGTGGAAATGTCAAGTTGTGTCAATCTCAGATTAATTTGCACTGTTGTATAGAAGCGAAACTCATGTACATGAAACCACTTCAATCTGTTAAATTTCTTTAATGGATTTTCAACTTTATCATTATTTTTGCGGTTTAAGGTGGCTTGATGTACTAATGTCAATATAGTAAGAGAAATTAAATTGTTGGAAAGTTGACTACTAACTTAAATTATCCGTATATTCAAATTACAGCTGGAATTCTTCTAGACAGTTCACAAAATGTTTATTACACGGCAAAGTCACGTTCGGTGTCGATTTTCTTATCGAAATCGTAACCATACATTATGAACAACCCATTACGGCCCGCACTGAGAATTTATTTATCTAGTTTTTTCCAATATTCGCCATCTCTCCAGTATTTTATATAGAGCGACTTTTTCACTGACTTCCACAATTCAGTTACTGTATAATACTATTAGACCATTTGGTAAGACTGCACGGCAGACCTTTACGCTTCTGAAAATCCGTAACGTTTGTGATCTGTGTCTAAAAATGACAGCAAAAATAGAATAGAATACTCTTTATTATGTACACCATATAGATTACAGACCACGACAAGTTAACTGTAACTTGACATCGATTACCTGTCGGTTATCATTCAATCAATCATTAAGCAACAAGCTGGCAACTACAGCTACTAAGCAGCCTGCTTTTGAAGGATATTGCTTAATGGCAATTGATATTATTTTGACACCCTATCTCGATCAGCCATGTAATAGACGTTTTATCTTTTTGTAAACATCATACCGTGAAAAGTTGGATCAAGTGAGCTTTTAGCATTCTTTCGGTGTTCTGTCGGTAGAAGATAATACCCACCAGACAAAGTCTTAGCGCCAATCGATTCGTTGTGTTCTGTGTCGGCATCAGTGTGATGAAGCCGTATGGAGGAAGGGTTTCAGCAGTTGTGTTGCGATGTGTGCTGGGTACGATACGCCAAATGTTATTGTACGGGAGTTTGGTCATTTAGGGTCTCTAGATCAATTTCCCTCTGGTGCAGCATCGTTGGTGTTGTCGTTGGGTTTAACATTGCATCACCTAACTCAATTACCGTCGTCCTACCTATTCACTCAGATTTTTTGAGTGAAAAGTAAAACAAAAAATTGTTGGAATGCCAGTTCACTCCACGCTCACTTCAAATAAGGTTTCATGGTGAGATGGTTAGAGAATTGCTTTAACTAGGGAAGTTATACAAGTATATAGAAGGGTCAATTTTACTTACTACATACACAGCAAGATACAATCCAGAGGTAAATGGGTAACACACAATCAGTAGCCTTTTTTTGTTGTTTTGGATGAGGTATCGTCAAATGACCTTTCCTGCTCTGGGCGAGCGGAAGGGCGTATCAGACTTTTACTGAATAAAAACCACCATGCGCCAGGGCCACGGTTTCTTTTTTAACCAACCCGCAATCCTGTCCCAGAAGGCATAGGTCTTCGTGGACCCCGTCACGATATGCTTACATCTCTTTGAAGCGCACGTGAAACACAATGGGCCATCGACCCGGGCTTGGTCCTTACCGGGCGGCGAGCTGCCCACTGCTCGTTGCCCACAAACCCGCGCTTACGATGGCTGGGAGTTCAAAGTTGTCTCCCGACCAGGGCCTCTCCTGCGGCGGCTAGAGCCGTGAGGGCGCTGGGATTTTCGTTCCCTCACACGCTCCGTTTCCTCTTTTGACAGCATGACTGCTTCGCAAAAGGTGACGGCCTGCCATACAAAGTGCTGAAATGCCAAATTTGAGCCTATGAATTATAGGATTAGCAATTTCCTTATTGCTAATGTATTACGCAATTCAGTCCTGACTCAGATGAGCGTTTTAAGCGTCCCGAGCCGAGAATCTGTGGTAAATTCATATTATTTTCCTCTTAGTCTGCAAATCGATGTTAACGAACATAATCAACGTAAAGTAATTATACTATAACTAATTATAACTAGTTTTAGTTTATAACTAGATGTTTAAATGTGGAAATTTCTAATTAGTAAATTTTCCTACCGACGGTTTATTTTAAATTGTGTTAGTCGAGAAACTTTCTGTAATAATAAAAAGGAATTTAAAAACCTGAAAGAAAGTGTATGTTTGCCTCCCTATCTGATCATACTTAAAGGCTGAAAGTATACTTATTTCAATGATAGGTATACTGCTAGACTATTTCATTCTTCGACATCGGACGAATATCCACTCTTACGTTGTTAAAACCACTACGATTCGGACGAAGTGTTTCATCGTGTGTAATCCAGTTATGGTTAAACCATCTGTCAAAAGGTCGCGATACGAAACATAACTAAAGTTTTGGTTTGGTTGCGATGCAATTCTGTTATGGTTGACTTATTTTAGCGCGATTGCCGCCCTGTGGCCTTAGACATGGTGTCCTGTCGCTTCTGCAGGCCCACATAATATGCTTGTGAAGTACTATTTTATGTTAGAAACAGGTTCGTGTCGCTTAAAATAAATCCTGTCTCACTATTTTTTTTTTTTTTGGGTTGGGAAATCATCAAATTACTTCTCTCACTCTGGGCGGAGCGGAAGGACGTGTCAGCCTTTTACTAACCCACACGTGTTTCTTCAGTTGCCTGTGCGACGGCCAGGGCCACGGTTTCTTGTTTAACCAACCCGCAACCTTGACACAGGAGGCATCGGTCTTTGTGGACCTCGTTACGATATGCTGACATCTCTTTGGGGCGCGCGTGAATCACGACGCGCCGTCGACTCGGGCATGGTCCTTACCGGGCGGCAAGCTGCTCCCTGCTCACCTCCCGCAGGCCCGCGCCTACGGTGGCTGGGAGTACGGTGTCGTCTCCCGACCAGGGCGTTTCCTGCAGCGGCTAATGGCGCGAGGGCGCTGGGATTCCCACTGCCTCACGCGCTCCGCCTCCTCCTTTGCCAGCATCACTGCTTCGCAGAGGAGGACTTCGTGGAGGTGACGGCCTGCCATGCACTTTAGCTAGACTAAGGTCGGACGCGAGAGATCGCAGCCGATCGCCACTACGAGGACACCGTGTCCTCAGGGCGATTCTCACAATGGTGACACCCTGGCGTTTCCTCCCGCCTCATACGGAATAGGCACCTCCCGAAACAACCGTGTCCGGTAAGAACCTGCGTTAGGAAGAAGGTGAGGGCGCCCTGGCACCTCTCTAGCCACTCCTCAAAGAGGGGACTTACCGCCGCCATTGTGGCGTGCCCATGTTCAGTTCCAATCATGTGACAGTTTGTATACGGATGAATGAGTGGATAGATGTATCACGGGGGATCGAATCTTTCACGAAAAATTACCTAACGGATTTGGATGAACTTTGGTAAATTGGCGGTTCATAACCGCCTGAAATTAGGGGGCGAAGCGAAGAAATGTCGCTTCTACGCGTAACAACTCTATGATAGGACTTGTGATAAGTACTTTGATTGATTCCGCTACATTCTACCTAATTGGCTTCGCTGTGTTTAGTAAACCTAAATAGATTAGTTATTTGTAGTACAATTGTTGGCTTAATTTAGCACATTATTACTTTCAATTGGAATCATTTTGTAGCATATCGCTAATCCATTGCCTTGTATGTTCAAAAATGTATCTGCTCTATAACGTAAATAACACAATGAATGTTGTTAATCTGTCAAAATGAAACCTATTGCTACTGATGATGTGTTAGGCAATTACCCTGCGGGAAGTTGTAAAAAGCCTACCGATCGATGACGAGAATAGAATTTCTCAACTTTTCCGTTTGACGAATATGAACGAGTGTACTAGAACATTAAATTTAACTTTGTGGTGGTGTTTTAAATATGGTTAGAAATTATTATATTTATATCTTTATCCGATAAAGTAAGTACTTTAGGACATAAATGTCTTTGTTCTTCTCCTGATAGTCTCAATATGATAAAATAACATATAATGATAAGATAGCAGAAGATTTAAATTTTCCGAAGAATTGAACTATCAATTCCTATTTTGCATATCCGTATAAGTACGAGTATGTGTGCGTAAGTGTGTATGTACCAGTATATACACACTTAGTATGATACACTTTATCTACATATTTATTGTATAATCTATGTAAATAGTAAACTGAAGACTACCTTCTTTATTTATCGTTCAGTTCAGTATACCCAGGCAGCGTTTAGTTGGCCAAAGGCTGTCTGTAAAAGATCAATCTTAGCGATAAGAATAGAATAGAATACTCTTTATTATATACACCATATATTCTTTGGTTGCCTGGAAGAAATCGCATTAGCGATAAGGCCGCCCATTGTATGTTTTATGTTCCATGTATTTTGTTCGATGTTTGTTTGGTGTACAATAAAGAATAAATAAATAAATAAATAATAAATAAAGGGTGACATAATGGGCGGTCTTATCGCTCAGAGCGATCTTTTATAGACAACCTTTGGATGGATGGATGGATGGAATACTAAGGGGAAGGAGAGAGAAATAGTGTAGGTAGTCTACAGTGTACTTTTTACATAGAATATATAATAAATATGCACGTTAAGTATATCATACTAGTTTAAATAAATATATATCTAATTAATAAACATCATACAAGAGCAAAATGAAAAAAATATATGTTGTGTTTAAAGAGAGAGGAAGTGCTTTTTTATCATAGTTTTAAAAGTGGACAGAGTTTGAGCATGCCTTAAGGACACTGACAAGTCATTCCATAACCGTACTGCTTGCATAGTAAAGGATTTATCACAGAAACTAATGGAATGCATCGGCATCTCTAATATCAGGTTATCCGATGACCTCAGATATCTATTATGTGTGTCATGAAGTATGCTGTGTGAACTTCTTTTGTGTTGTAATATCTGCATACTCATATCTATGCTTCAGTAATATACAACGTGTAACATAAAGGGTATATACATACATACCACGGGCATGGCATCTTTACATGGTATCAATCGATACTGGAAGGGTCTTTTAATCCTATCTCTTTATGTTAGGAAATTCCGAGAAAAAACACCGCCTGTGATAGGCTACTACCATACTAGGCGCACAGAATTTTTGAACACATTTATCGTGATTTTGCCGTGTAATGTGACATGTAACGAGTAGTTATTAACGTATGTAGTGTGGTGCACGTTTGTTATGATTTGAATTTAAGAAACACACGGAACCGAAAATTTAATATAAATTTTTTGAGTATTTTATTTTGAGTTGAAAACGTTCCGATATCATTTGATATCATGTAAAGATGCCATGCACTTGGTATGTATGTACCCTTTATGTTACACATTGTATATGGTGTACTGTACAATAAAAAGTATTCTGTTATGTTCTATCCTAGACAGTTCCAAAAATTGGCGCCTTCATATAAACAAGCACTTATTCAGTTATACAGAGCAAATATTTTTTCTAAAATTTTATTGTATGCTATAACAGACAACACACTCGCTTCAAATAACTGACACTTGATTAACAAAATAGAGTTAATATGAAACGCAGACACATATTTATACATGTGTCATAGAAATGAACCCTTATTTAAGCCGATTATTATTATTATTTACTAGCTTTCCGACCGCGCCTTCGCCCGCGTGGAATTCGGTTATAACGCACTTTTTAGATTTTCCCGTGGGATTTTTTTTCCGGGATAAAAAGTAGTAAACTTGGCGTTATTGCAAATGTCCGGCAGGACTTCACACCAGGACAGCTTCTAATGTTGTACAAAGTACAGGTCCGTTCGTGTGTGGAGTACTGCAGGCACATTTAGGCTGGGGCTGCTAAGTGTCACCTGGCCACTTTGGATTTAGTGGAGAGGCGTGCGAAGAGGCGTGATTGGTGATCCTGATTTAAATCGAGATGTTCTCCAAAGCCTAGAGCACAGGCGTAGAATAGCCAGCCTTTCGGTGTTCTATAGGATACATTTTGGGGGGTGTGCGAGGGAATTGCATGATTTAATTCCCCCATCTCCGTACCACCATCGGACGACCCGTCGTACGGCGAGTTTCCACCCTTATGTTGTTAACACCATTACGACTCGGACGAAGCGTTTCGCCTCCTCCTTTATACCGCGTACATTGAGGGACTGGAACAATTTGCCAGCGGCGGTGTTTCCGTCGGACTACAATTTGAGTGTGTTCAAGGCTAGAGTGAATAGGCTCTTAATAAACTAGTGCGCTTTACCATCAACGATTGCGTCACTGCTTACCATCAGGCGGGATTGTGGTCAAGCGCTAGTTTATAATTTAATAAAATAATAGTAGTTTATGAAACTTTTACATAATGAGGGATATTATGCGCGAGTGTGAGTTTAAAAAACGAGCGATGCGAGTTTTTTAACACGAGAATGAAACACGAGTGTGTAATAGGTACCTAATTATTTACAGTTTCATACACTACTTTATCTAATCTCATACATTGTATTGAATATATGAAGTAGCACTTTTATTCATTTTCCATGTCAAAAAAATCTTGATAACATTTATCGTATAATGTCCTTGACTTAATTGGTAGTAAATTAAGACTGACTGCTGTCGCAACCTCTAAAATATCGGGCGGCGTCAAATTTTCTTCATTGTCACTTGCCATTTTAAGAAATAATAATAATCAATTATGTGTCCAGCGAAACACAACAACGACTTGCAATGCAAAGAAACGTCATCATCATCATCATCATCTCAGCGTTTATCCCGGTTGCATCCGCGGCTTTCGCGTTGGAGCCCGGGGTCCGCTTTCCTGCTTAATTTCCTCCATTTCGCGCGATCTTTAGCATCCTGTGGTGTGAGATTGTTGGCACGCATGTCATCTCTTACAACGTCAAGCCAGCACCTCTTTGGTCTACCCCGCTTGTTCCGGCCCGGCGGAGGCCCCATGGCAAGACATTTGTGACCCACGTAACATGCCGGTTTTCGTAAGACGTGACCGTACCAACGAAGGCGACCCTCTTGCAGTTTTTCCGCTATGTCACGGACATGAAGGCTGCCACGGATGCGGGAGTTCCTGATGCGGTCCTTCCGCGTAACTCCACACATCCACCGCAGCATATTCATCTCCGTGACACGCAGCTCCTGCTTGTGTCGCTCAAGCACAGGCCACGCCTCGCTGCCATACAGGAGAACAGGTCTAATGATGGTCTTATAGACCTGCCCCTTAAGCTTAACCGGCATTTTGGTGTCACAAATGACACCTGACACCTCACGCCATTTTGCCCAAGCTGCAGAAATGCGTGCCCTGACGTCGCAATCAATGTCGCCGGACGCGTGGAGTACAGACCCCAAGTATTTAAACTGGTCTGTGCACTCGACCATGTCACCGCCTATTCGCACGGATATGGGGTCTGTCGTGTTGCTAGCCATATACACGGTCTTCGCCACATTGAGTTTCAGACCTCCGTTCTCGAGCGAGTCCTTCCATACATTCACACGCCGCACCAACCGATCCCTGTCCGCGTCCGCCAGCGCGATATCGTCAGCATACATAAGCAACCAAGGAGGTTGCTCATGTGAATCCCTGATGCTATCCGACAAGGCGTCTAATATCACGCTGAACAGAAACGGACTAAGAACGGAACCCTGGTGGACTCCGACGGTGACGGGGAAGGGTTTAGTGTCACCAACAGCGGTCCTAACAACGGAATCGGAATTGAGGTACATGTCTCGAATTATGTCAACATAGGCTTCTGGTACCCCTTTGGACCTCAGAGCCCACCAGATCACCCCCCGAGGGACACAGTCAAAGGCCTTCTGCATATCAAGAAAGAGCAAATGCAGAGGCGTGTTCTTCGATCTGTATATCTCCATGGCGATCCTTAGTGCGAAGATAGGATCCATGGTTCCGTACCCTGGACGAAACCCATATTGACACTCCGAGACAGCACACTCCTGCCGGATCCGGGAGTCCATAATCCTCTCAAAGATCTTCATGGTGTGGGACATGACCTTTATACCGCGATAGTTGCCACACTCCTATACCGAGCCCTTGCCTTTGAAGACTGGAGTAATAATACTCAGTCTCCATTGGCACGGGATTTTGCCGGTCAGGAGCACGCGGTTCAAAAAGCTAGTTAACATGCCCACACCGCGAGGACCCATCGCCTTCCAGGCCTCAATGGGAACTCCATCAGCTCCGACAGCCTTCCGATTTGCCATGCGACGAAGAGCCGTATGGACTTCCTCAGGCGTTATCGGGGGCACTAATCCAAGATTTGGAGGGAGTTCCGGTGTCTGCACCTCTTGATGCTGCTTATTCAGCAGCTCGTGGAAGTACGAGCGCCATCTCTCCTTCACCGCGAGGTCTTCGCATAGTAGGTTGCCAACAGGATCTTATACACAGCGGCACTTGGATATATCCTGTGCCGCTTTGACCCTAGAACGTGCCAACTTGTAAATGAGCTTTTGCCCCTCAGACGATTCCAGCTTCTCGTAGAGCGGCTGCAAGTGATCTGGTCTGGCTCTGGCTACAGCTCTTTTAGTGGCACGTTTGGCAACTTTGTATGCGTCGCGATCTTCAGGGGATCCGGTCGCTTGCCACGTTTTGAAGAGGGCTTTCTTCACCTTAGTCTCCCTCTGGACTGTGTCGTCCCACCACCAGGTCTCCTTGTCACGTTTGCGGCCACCCTTGGAGACGCCGAGCACCACCCGCGCCGCCCCAGTGATAGCTGCCATGCTGCAATGCAAAGAAACGTATTTGGCGCCAAAATTCTGCACCCTGCATCACCGCGCACGCGCCAAAGCGCGCGCAGCCACAGATAAAAAATGAAATAGTGCTGTATATGGTTTGTAATCTGTACGGTAATGAAAAAAAAAATATTATAACATTATTTTGTTAGAGAAATAATGTTATATTTTAATTTTTTAATTTCCTTTCAATATACTATTTGTAAAGTACGTCAATATAAACTCCTTTTTAGTTTTATATTTTTATTTTTTTGATATGAGAGTAGATAAAAACTATTATTTAATCCGGACTTCTAACTTTACGTCTGCAATTTATAATGCGATGCGATTCATAATATTAGTAAAGATTGTATGTCAATCCTATTAATATTATAAATGGGAAAGTTTCTGAGGATGCATGAATGGATTTTTGTTACTTTTTCGCGCAAAAAATTCTTTACGTATTTGAGTGAAATATGGCACATAAAGGGTTATAATCATGGATAACACATATATAATAATAATAATAAAGCTTTATTTGAATTTCTTACAATAAGTTTAGGTGTTACTTATGAGCTAATGTTTAACTATGATTAATATGTAACGTTATTGTATGAACCCTCTTCCGGTGAAAGCCTCCTCCAAGATATTCCATCTCTCTCTATCTAAAGCAGTGTTCAGCCAGCTTTGGCCAACTATCGCCACTATATCGTCGATCTATCTGGTGCTTGGGCGTCTTCTAGCTCTGATGCCTTGCAGCCCGTTCCATCTTACCGACCGTAAGGTCCATCTGACCTCTGTGTATCGTGCCAAGTAGCCGGCCCACTTCCATTTTCTTTGTAAAGCAAAGGTTGACGCGTCGGTTACTTTTATCCTGTTACGGATTTTGCCTTCCTAATTCTATCTTTTAGTTTTATATTAAGGCAACTTCTTTCCACTTTTCTTTGGGTGGTTTGTATCTTTTTCTTTGTCATGGATAACACATAGAATAATTTTATATTCGATATTCCTACGGGATCGAAACTTGACGAGTGAAACCGCGGGGCTTAGTTAGTGTGTTATATTTACATACAAGTCGTACTTTTAATAATATATACGTACAAAGTGTAGTAGTATTCCGGTATCGGGAATGAAATTTTAAACTACCAGCGCGGTGTTTTGAGCTCTAAGAAAAGGAACCTCTTCACAATGCGAGCCATGTCCAAAAGCAACGCTTTTTGTGCTAAACCCTTGATCCAGCTGTCTAACGATAGCATCCTCGGGTATTGGTCGAAGCTCTTGGTTTTAAGCCATTAGCTGTCACGACTGCCGGCACAATGATCGCTCGCCACATCTTACATGTCGACAGCCTTTCTGTCCATCCGAATAGGCCATTAGGCAGTACGCAGTATCCATTAAAATCTGTGTGGCACTTTCCTCAAAATGTCATTTCACCCGTCAACCTGCACATTCTTTACATGTTCTAAGATTAAATCTGAACTTTAAGAGAAACTGACTTCTTGATTTTTTTCGGCCTTTTTTTCAGAGTTATCATAAGAAACGCCGAGATCGCCTTGCTTATAAGTTTTTTCATAAAATTACGTGCAACATTTTTATTCTCATATTCTTTTTACAGATTAAACATTTGTATTTCATTTCCTAGCACAAGTGGCTGGCGGAGAGTGATTATTGATGAACACAGACAATGACAGGCCGGAAAGGAAATCTCCAGAGGAGGCCTTCATTTTCAATTTAATGAGAGACTTATACTAGCGCATTATAAAAAATTTCAAAGAAATTTAATTTATACACTTTAAGAAATTATAGTAAACTCAGGCCCGCATGGGAACGGGCCTAAAATAGTACCGACCCATATCCTCCCGTGGGCGTCGTAAGAGACCACCAGCGCTTCTCTTGTGGAATATCAAATTACTGCGATACCCAACACGCTTACCAATCGTGGGGATTATGGCAAACCCAAAGCAATGAAAGCTTTGGGGAGGCCTCTGTCCAGCAGTGGACCTCTGTATGCTGAAGAAGCAGAAGAAAACTTAGAAAGTTAGTAGTTTCACTACTATGTTTTCTTGATTTTTTTATAGATATACAATATGTAAAGAAAACCCTGTCCGACCCATAAGGATAATAAAGGTTAGGTAAACACATGACCAAATATAATATAAATTTTTACGTAGGTAATCATCATATTAACAATACTAATGAATATTTAAAAATAATCTTTTTTTCCCGCGTATTAACTTCAAATTCCCCGAAATTTGTTAATTTAAAAAAAGTGAAAACACCAATTGGGATGTATTATTATTTAGCGATGTGACCACGTGCCGCGTGCCCTGCCCCCCGTCGCCCGCGGAAGGGTTGCCTACCGGACATGTAATAAGTTACCTCTTTTTGCGAAATACAATTTATTTTTTTAGGGCGATTTTTTTTTTAACTTTAGCCCGGCTTTGTATTCATTAGTAGAATCAGTTATCGATACCTAGCAATGCCTTCCCGGATCGGACAGGGTTTTCTTTACATATTGTATAAGTTATTTTTATATATTAGTATAAGGCCGATCCAGTTTCACACTTTTGTTAGAGATACAAACCATTAGATATTATTTGATATGTATATACCGAAGGTTTCGCCCTTTTCTTTCTACATTCTAGTCGTCCGCTTCAGAGTTTCATCCACGTAATTTAATAAAGTCACTTCCTTTGAGAGTTGGGGACGCTGGTAAAGAGAACCTAGCCTTTTGCGACCTAGAATACTAGATGTTCTTTGAAGTTTTTCGATATTAGTCTCTTGCGGCTGTCGGTTACCTACTTCGTTCTAAATCTTATAAAGGATTGTTTTCTGGCCACTTTATGGACATTATTACTTTTATTTTTTTTTATTTCAGGACGGGCGGTTTGTTGGTCTACCCCGCCCGCCCCCGTTCGGTAGGGTCCACGCTTGGGTGGACGCGCGTCTCAAAGAGATGTCAGCACATGATGACGGGGTACGAAACAGATTATTTCACGGATTACTCTAAAGAGATACCATTGCTCGTGGCAGTGTCTGCAAGTGTGTGAGTGTGTGTGTGTGTTATTTACTCACACTCATGTTTGTGCACATATTCATAGCGAGTTAGTCCACTTGCTTACCACTAATACAAGTGAAGCGAGTGTTGTTTTGTTAGGTTTAAAATACTTTAATATTTTTACTAAATAATAAAGGTAGCAGTGACGCAATCGTTGATGGTAAAGCGCATTAGTTTAATAGGAGCCTATTCACTCAGCCATGAAGACAATCAAGTCTACTACACTACACTACTGCTATAATTGACTATAATTGTCTTGATTGGGTTGTACAGCAATCGACTCATAAGTATTCTACATCTGAAATAAGTCATCATCATCATCATCGCATCCGAAGCTTTGGAGTCTGGAGTCCGCTTTACCAGTCTAATTGCTGACTTCGACATTTTCGATGAAGCGACTGCCGTCTAACCTCCACAACCCGAAGGCGATATCGAAGCAAGCATCCGTAACGACTGCCACTAGATATTCGTATGGCAACCGGGACCAACGGCTTAACGTGCTTTCCGAGGTACGACCAGACCTGTGCAAATATTAATATTAATGCATACAAATATTTGCACTGCGCGGGGTTCGAATCCGCGCATCCTTGCGGCCGCGTTCGCTACCGCTACGCCACGGAGGATGTCATTACATCCGAAATAAGTGACTTCAACCAAATTAAAGATATCTAATTCCTTCTAGATTTTATTATCTTTGCATTCTTGGACTAAATTTAATAAAGCACACTGACGTAGTTTGTGGGTGGGTATAATACAGCGTGCACAAATCAACTGTCATATGCAATGTCCCATGATGCAGACTCCCGTCCCATTTGTTTCTAAAATCTACTTACATTTTAAAGGGACTATCACTTTTGCAAAGTAAAAATATTTGCAATTGTAGCGTGAACTGAGCTTAACTTTATAAGAATTCAAGTTAATTTTCAGTAAGCACTTAACGTTCGTGGTGCGTATTCACGAAAAGCGATTTTTTAAATTTTCATCATATATATATGTCGGCCCAAGGCTAACTTAAACCTTTATAATATTAACCTTAAGTTCAGACTTCACAGTTAATATGACTGGCTAGCTTGTAAATTGGTTTAGATTTATTTGTGGTTGTCAGTTTGCTCTTTTTCAAGGTAGAAATCCAGGTTGGGATTTCCGGTTGCTTGGATAGTAACCCATTATTGAGAGCTTATCCAAACTGAGGTCTAAGAAAATAGTTATCTATAGTTAATTCATTTCATGATTAATAAGAGACATGCGTATTCTAAAGCATGTCGATAGATGAATTTGGATTATAGACTCTTGATAAAAGGAAAAAGCATGGCGCATGTTTTAAATAAATGTCATCATTAACCTTTTTATCGTCCCACTGCTGGGCACAGGCCTCCTCTCATTCAGAGAAGGATTGAGCATAATTACCACACTTGCTCAATGCGGGTTGCCGATTTCAGACTTATAAAGTCCAGGTTTCCTCAAGATGTTTTCCTTCACCTTCAGTCACTGGTGTCCAAGATATACTTAGAAAGTACATATAACTTTAGAAAAGTTACATTGCTACTTGTCTGACCTGGAATCGAACCCGCGCACTCATACTTGAGAGGCTGGGTGTTTTAACCACTAGGCCACCAACAACATAATACCTACACTGAGTTTTTAATTTAACATTTATATGCCTTGTTATTTATTAGTTACACCAATTCTTGAAAACCGAAGACCTTAACGTTCTTGGAATAAGGTTTTATTTCTTTATTAAATTTGTATGAATACAAGTAAAACTGCAATTTTAAAAGTCCGTACCAACAACAGTGTTTTTATGACAATAATTTCCGTATTTTTAATTATTTTTAGGACAAAAAATTACTTATATTAAAAAGGACATAAAACGTTTCAGTAAACAATTCTGAACAAACTGTTTTCAGGAAGTGCTTTAATTAATTTACATGTTGTATAAAAAGGTACAACAGCTCATATCTTCTAAGTTTTCAAAGTTACATTTACACAGATTGAGAGAACCGGCTGGAAACGTGGTCGCTCACAATGGGCCTCATATGAAGGCTCGGAGTCACACAAAGGGCAATGGAAAGAGCTATGCTCGGAGTTTCTCTGAGTGATCGAATCAGAAATGAGGAGATCCGTAGAAGAACCAAAATCACCGACATAGCTCTGCGAGTCGCTATACTTAAGTGGCAGTGGGCAGGGCACATTGCTCGTAGAACCGATGGCCGATGGGGCAGTAAGATTCTGGAGTGGCGGCGGCACGCAGCGTGGGGAGGCCACCACCAAGGTGGACCGATGACCTGGTGAAGGTCGCGGGAAGCCGATGGATGCGGGCAGCACAAGACCGGTCAGCGTGGAAAGCCTTGGGGGAGGCCTTTGTCCAGCAGTGGACTTCCATAGGCTGAAGAAGGACAAGAACGGCTGGAGTAATGGTCTCCGCATTTCATTCCAAAGTGATATCATACTTGAGTGTTACCTAAAATCGACTGGAATGGCGTGCAATTGGAGAGACTTATATTCAACAAAGATCTGCGGCAGGCAGATGATAATGATGTAACAATTTAGTGACTTCTTTCCACTTTCTAGAAATATCTATCTCATAATATAGGAGATTGAGGACGCAAAGCACTCGTATGTTTTCCACATCTTCTATAAACTTAAACTAAATGCATACATGTTTGTCTACAGTACTTGTAATGCATTTCCCGTGTATCTTTCGAGGACGAGTTCGTTTTACGTGTAATAAAACGTTAGTGCTATCTCTTTTACGACTGAGTTTGATTCATTTATTTGTCTCTTTTTAATTTTTTTAACATTCGAAACTTACCCATTAAACGATATAAAAACTACATAAAGGCCAAACTTTGCAAAAAGGGGTATTATAAAATCTCAGTTTATTTAGAAGACAAAAAAGCTTGGGACTGAGCTGCTCGCTCTGTTAAGCATTGTTATGAAGCAATATGCGTAATTATAACGTAAATTATTGTAAACATTTTCATTTTTAATGTCTGGACTTGAAAAAAGACGATGATACCTGAGTTTGTTTCGGCTATTTCTTCTCAGAGGTAGTCAGTTAGGAAATGCCGGCTTCATCTAGTTAAAAAAAAAAAACATATGACGTGTGAAAGTGATCAGTGATCCTACTTGCTTAATAAACGATTTCATTTCATTTCATTTCTTTTTAATATTATTTATTAATTGGATTGAAGGTAATAGGAGCTTAATGTGTAACTAGAGACGCAAAAGAAATTTTAAGGTTTTTTCTGTCTATATTCCATACTCGTTAGCTTTAGACTGAGGTTCGTAGCAGAGATGTATAACATTTAAATTTCGAGATGAATAGCTGCACGGTTAGAACAGTGGTTAAACTATTGGCTATTGCGCTGCGTGTCGCGAGTTCGATTCCTGCACGAAACAAATATTTGTGTGACCTATAAGTAGTTGTTTCGGGTCTGGATGTTTGTGTATGTGTAATTACATGTTTGTAAACGCACCCACGGCACAGAAGAAATTCCTAGTGTGACGTTTTAAAAAAAGGAAAGAAAAAATAATTTTAATGTAAATTATATAGTTTTAATATAAAATTTAAATATTGCCTATTTAGACACAATCTTATTATTGTAAATTAAGTAATAATCGTTTAGATAATTATGTAGGTAAATGAAATGAATAAAACAAAAATAAATATGACGTTATTTCAATCAATTATGTTATAATGGCGTATCAACAACTTTCGCATGTACTTACAAAACAAGTTTCCTACTTACAATAAAATATAACATTCACAAGTATCGACAAGTGAATGACAACCAAATATAGCTAAGTTTTTTGGTAGAAGTCATTACAAACCAGGAAAAAGGTAATAAACCCTGCTACGACAACGTTTATATCTATTATACAATATGTTACAAAAACCCTGTCCGACCCGTGAAGGTGTTGTTAGGTATCGTTAGCTGATTCTACTAATGCGTACATAACCTGGCTAAACTAAAAAAAAAAAAAATACCCCCTTAAAAATAAATAACTTAAATAAAATAAATAGGTAATTTCATGGCAACACAGGCACAGGTCATGACCTCAGTTGACCTCATGCATGTAGGTATTGGTAGTCTAACCACGTTTATCGACTCTAGAAAGAAACAATGATACCTACTTAGGCAGCTCGTGAAAAGAACTTTTTTTTAAGTAGGAAGGTCGTCTGACCCTCCGAATGTATCTTCGAATTTCATTCGATGAGCACAATGGCTGTGGCGGAGATGTTGTTCCATATTTCGTTCACTAAGAACGATACCGGCTGGCACCGTCCCACGAGATTAGCACGGTGTTTCACAACGTTAGTCCACTCCTACCAATCCACTGCTCGCCGAACTGATAGTGGAGGTACTCACGTACAGGTCGGCAAAAATATGGTGGGGCACCGTCATGCTGGAACCACATTGACCAAGAAGTAGTCACATCCGAATCGTTCAACACCTGATCACAACACAACACAATTGCAGTTTCACTAGGTACCTTCCATCAGCAGGTTACATTACGTTAGAAAACTATATGATCACACAATAAACGATACGTCTACACGGACGCGATGTCTACGCGAAACTAATAAATTTAAAATAAAAATGATTTTTATTTCATAAAAATAGGTACTCTAACTGCACGGCGGTGCCCTTTGACTAGAGGTGTGAAAGTATTCAAAATATTTCTCGTATCGATTTTTGGTATCAATTTTGTATTTCAGAATTTCACGCATCGATTCAACATCGCATGGCATTCTTTAGATTTTAGAACTTTCACATAACTTAAATCAGGTGAACTTAAATGCTTTACATTGTTTATAATATTCTCCTAAAATCGTATTTCATAAGACCTTTCTAGTTCCTATTTACTAATAATAGGTACTTGTGTTACAATATTGTTATGAGTAATTAATCGATAATCAAAAAAAGTACTTTTACCATTAGGTAATCTGTGTTTTTACAACAAATCATTCGGCCAGGTACAGTTTCGAATAATAGCTACAAAAACAAAACGTTATTACGCATAAACTAGTACAGCTCTAATTATTCCTTTGCCGCCGTCGGCGACTAGACACACTGACGCCGCTAAAGAACCTAAAAAAATAATCAAAAGAAAGCCGACAATTATAAGGTCTAAAATGGTGTTTACACTTTTTTAAATTTCCCGAATTTTGGGGAAGTTACAGTAAATTCGCTGGTAAAAAAGATTATTTCAAAATTCATTAGTATTGTTACTATGATGATTATGCAAAATTTTATATTTTATTTGGTCATTTGTTTACCTAACCCTTATTATCCTTGTGGGTCGGACAGGGTTTTCGTAACATACTGTAGATTTGGTAGACTTATAGTAAAACGTGAACGTTCGAAACGCAACGTTCTAGGTTTCCCTTGGTTCATTTAGGTTTTAACCACAGAAATCGTAATAACATGTTATTACGATTGTCACGATACGTGGTCTTTACCCTTGAGTGGGCGCACTATGAGGATTTTGCCGCCCGCGCGAAAAAAATATTATTAATTTTTTCTGACTTGCAAAAAACACTACCTACAAACTGAAAAATAACTATTTCAGAAGTAGGTGTCACAAGCGAAAATGCATAAACCAAGGACACCAACGTTTTTTGGAAGTCGATTTTTTTTTTTTTTGTAAAATAGCTTTTATTTTACACTTTATAGGTGTTAAACTGTTCAGCTGCATCAGGTCCGCTGAGGCTAATAATATACAGAGTGTTGCTGATAATACGACAATAAATGAAAATACGAATAATGCTGGTTCATAAGAATAATCCTAAACCATAGAAAAAAACCTAGTATCAAAAACAAAAAAAAATGAAACAACATTCTTTAAAAATATTGGTTCACTGACCTCCGATCGGCGACAGCGCGATCCTGTCTCGACTTGCTTTTTTCACGCCATTATTATTAAAGTTTGGTACCGCAGGATGCGGCGGTCATTAACTTGTAAGCGCTTCCTTATCAACATGTACATCATGTAGAAAATGTGAAAAAAGAAAAATAATTTCCGATGACTAAACTAATGGACATATTTATATGATTTTTTATGAGTAGACGGAGAATCAGTTGAGGTACACGATGTTTAATTTATTGTCGTATTATCTGTCCACTCTGTATAGTTGGGAAAAGGCCTGGAAGCTAACGACGTAATTTTGACTATTTTAACTTGGGTAATCATCAAATTACCTTTCCTGCTCTGGGTCAAGCGGAAGGGCGTGTCAGACTTTTACTGACTAAAACCCACCCGTGTCCTTTCACTTGACTGTGCGCCACGGTATCGTTTTTGAACAATCCGCTGCCCTGGAATAACAGAACTGGTGAAGTTTGCCAAAGCATTTATGCTAAATATAATTAATAAAATTAAACTATTGGAATTTGGCACACGAATGATTTAAACCACGTCTCCAGTATTATATACAGTATGTTAAGAAAACCCTGCCCGACCCGTGAAGGTGTTGTTAGAAACTGATTCTACTAATGGATACAAAACCGGGCTAAACTTAAAAAAAATCCCCCTAAAAAAATAAATATTATTTCGCAAAAAGAGGTAACTTAATAAATGTGCGTTGAGCACCCTTCCGCGGGCGGCGAGCGGCAGTGCACGCGGTACGTGGTCGCATAGCTATTCGCTCATAATAATGCCGGTGTTGTCACTTTTTCAAAAATTACCAAATTTCGGGGATGTTGGAATTAATTCGCGGGAAAAAAAGATTATTTCAAAATTCTTTTGTATTGGTACTATGATGATTACGTAAAATTTAATATTATATTTGGTCATGTGTTTACCTAACCTTTATTATCCTTATGGGTCGGACAGGGTTTTCTTAACATACTGTATAAAGAATTTATGTGAGAACCAATACAAAACATTTCTGGTTTAATGGTACAAAACGAACAAACTTGTAATGAATAAATATAAATAATAAAAAAAAAATGTACGAGATTTCAAAAGATATCATGTAAAATCACAAAATTATGAGCTTTTTATGTTACCTTCTTCTTCTTCTTCAGCTTATGAATGTCCACTGCTGGACAAAGGCCTCCCCCAAATTGGGGGGGTTTGCCATAATCCCCACGCTTGGCAGGCGGGTTGGGGATCCCAGTGATTTGATATTACACAGAAGAAGCGCTGCTGCCCGCTTCCCTGGTGAGTTCCCTTAGTCGCCTCTTAAGACACCCACGGGAGGATATGGGTTGGTACTATTCTAAGCCCCACACGGGGGCGGGGTTATGTTACCTGGTTGTCTCAAAATATGGTGAACGCGCGTTAAAAAAATATGGAGTCAGTTGCTTATTCTGAACAAACTATATTAAGGTTTCGTAAAAAAAAAAAAAATATAGTGTTGTATAGGATAGATTTTATCAGATATTTCCACAGGATCAAAATTCATGCAGCAGAAACGACGAAAATCAGCTACTCCTAAATAAATAACTGGATCCTATACCTAAAATTACCAATATATTTCGGATTCTAAGAAATTCGAAGTTGCAAAATTACACCAATTACATTTCTTATTTCCGAAATACTCGTTACTTATCGGCGTGGCGTCGCTCGGGATTAGCGCGACTTGTCACAATTTATGTAGTAATTTCCTTAGGAATTTTTAAGGGTTTCCTGATAAATATGATGAAACTTTGGCAGTTGACCGAGTATCATTTTAAAAGTGAATTGTAAGAGCGGTGAGAGTGCGGTGTTTTTAAGCTATTGCATAGCTTCTATCGTGGGCCTTGAGCGCGGGGACCGAATCCAGAAATTCCGTAACGAAAAAACCTCACGCTCCCCATCGTCTAACGTCGTTTCAGTTCGGCAGTCTTCGGCACGGTATGTTTGTGTGCGTGCGACTACATCTTTTGAAAACAATTTATAGATTTTCAAAAAGAGCATGCATATTGCAGGGCGCGAACTCAGTTCTACACACTTGCCATGTTATTGATAGTCGCGATGTGCTAAACTTGCGATTAATTTTCTCTCTGAAATAGGTCTTCTATAGAGATATGTCATAGACGTCATCGACGTTGTCATGGCTACCTTAAAAACTTTTCATATAATTAATTATTAAGTACTTTTATTCAAATTAATTTAGTAGTGTTTTTATAAAATAGCTTTTTTTTTAACGGAAAAGCTAAGATGAATGTCACGCTAATTTTTCATTGGACTTTTAAATTATTTATAGTGTTGTTTACTAAATAAAAGCGCGTGATTTTATAGAGTAAAAAGTGCTCACGCGGCCGTTTTTTCAATTGTTGCAAGAATTCAAAAGACTGTCTTTAAATAGTGTTCAGACGATTGCTCAAAGTGTATTAGATTTCATTAGTAATAGAAATGGCATTTCAATAATGACTTTCAACTGCCAAAGTCTAAATAGTCATAAATACGATTTACAAGATTCAGTTACGAGACAAACAAATGAGACACTTCTTACCGAAACTTGCATGACGCATGATAAGCCAATTGAAATACCTAATTTTAATTGTATTGTTCAGTTCAAACGAGATACTGTTTCAAAAGGTGGGGTAGCTATTTACCAAAATAAAAATGATATTACTAATATTATGACTCCGAATATTGAAATAAATATTGCACGCGTTAGCGATGTTAATGTTAGGCGCTCAGTTGTTGGAGATATTTGTGCGTGCTTATGCAAACTTAGAAATGGCCTACAAATAGTTATGGTAGCAATTTACATTTCTCCGAATCCAAAATTGGACGAGGTAGAGCATTTTATTCATCGCACTTTACTGGAGTACACTGAAGAAGGCTCGAAAATACTTGGTACAAATGGTAATAAATTTCCACTTATCTTGGCTGGCGATTTCAACATTAACTTCGCTGATAAAAAATCAGAGCGGTTGACAACTTTTCTATCAAAAACATTGAATTTGAAAATGAATAATGATCCACAAGAGTCCACAACAAAATATGGGACCACCATTGACGCGGTATTTTCTAGGTATTTAGAGGATATTAAGTCGCAAACTTATGTTTCTTATTTCAGTTATCATAAACCTATAGTTTCAATGATAAATATTCCTGAATAACCAACAGCTACTGTAAAGTAATAAAACCCACATGTATTGTAAAATAATGAAAATATTTTAAATAATATTAACTTTTTATTTATTTAATAAAAGAAAAATTTGTTTTCTTATCAGTCACCACGCTCAAAAAGTGTAACTTGAATTAATATCAAAGAAAAAGAAATACTGCATAAATAAAATAAATAAATAATTATAATTGCATAAATTGATACAAAATGCTATGCAATAGCTTTACCGCGGCAGTCCCCGAGTGCCACACGTCTTTTTTTTTTAAATTAATATAAACTAGTGCTTGACCGCAATCCCGCCTCATGGTAAGTAGTGATGCAATAGTTGATAGTAAAGCGCGCTAGTTTATTAGGAGCCTATTAATTTAAAAAAAATGAGTCAATAGTAAGGAAGACGGCAGTTGAGTGAGATGATGCAATGTTAAACCCAACAACATGACCAACGATGCTGCGCCAGAGGGACATTGATCTGGAAACCTACACGACCAAACTCCCGACACAACAACATTTGGCGCATCGTACCCGGCACATATCGTAACACAACTGCTCAGACCTGTCCTCCGTACGGTTTCACCAGACATCATCGCACGCAGACGAATTGCTTGACGGCAAGACTTGGTTTCATTATCAACCTTTTTATCGTCCCACTGCTGGGCACAGGTCTCCTCTCATTCAGAGAAGGATTGAGCGTAATCACCACGCTTGCTCAATGCGGGTTAGCGATTTCAGACTTAAAGTCCAGGTTTCCTCAAGATGTTTTCCTTCACCTTCAGTCATTGGTGAAATGAAATCGTTTATTAAGCAAGTAGGATCACCGATCACTGTTACACGTCATGTTTTTTTTTTCTTTTTTTTTTTTTTTTTAATCTAGATGAAGCCGGCATTTCCTAACTGACTACCTCTGAGAAGAAATAGCCGAAACAAACTCAGGGATCATCGTCTTTTTTAAAGTCCAGACATTAAAAATGAAAATGTTTACAATAATTTACGTTATAATTACGCATATTGCTTAATAACAATGCTTAACAGAGCGAGCAGCTCAGTCCCAAGCCTCTCTATCCTCTAAATAATCTGAGATTTTATAATACCCCTTTTTGCAAAGTTTGGCCTTTATATAGGTTTTATATCGTTTAATGGGTAAGTTTCGAATGTCCATGGGAAGCTTGTTGTAAAAGTGTATACATTGACCCATGAACGAGTTGCCTACTCTGTGGAGACGAGTGTGATGTACAGCAAGATTGTGTTTGTTCCTGATATTTATATTATGAACTTCGCTTATTTTCTTAAAATTAGATATATTTTTATGTACATACATAAGATTTTCAAATATATATTGCGAAGCTACAGTCAGAATGTTCACCTCTCTGAATTTTTCTCTAAGAGAATCTCTAGGACCAAGGTTGTAAATGGCTCGAACAGCCCTTTTCTGTAAAACAAAGATGGTATTGATGTCCGCACAAGTTCCCCAGAGAAGAATCCTATAAGTCATAAGACTATGAAAATAACTAAAATAAACAATTCTGGCTGTATTCACATCAGTTATCTGTCTAATTTTCTTAACAGCATAAGCGGCAGAACTGAGTCTACCCGACAGCTTCTCAATGTGAGGACCCCATTGTAACTTGGAGTCAATAGTCAATCCAAGAAAAACTGTCGACTCGACAGGGATCAACTCTACTCCATTCAGTTGAAACTTGGTACTTAACTGCCTGACATTTGGCGTAGAAAATTTAATGAATTTAGTTTTTTTTTCATTCAAAAGAAGGTTATTTACATTAAACCAATGGACAATGGTGTCCAAGATATACTTAGAAAGTACATATAACTTTAGAAAAGTTACATTGGCACTTGCCTGACCTGACCATACTTGAGAGGCTGTTGTTTTAACCACTAGGCACTTGGTTTGGTGGGTGATAAATCCTGCCGGCAGGCAATGTTATGGCCTACCACCGAGAAAAGTGTTATGTGCGGCATGAACAATGGTGGCCTAGTGATATGAGCTGCGACTTACAAGTTTTAGGTTGCTTTACATTGTGTTGGTTATTTCATCACCACGGCTCTCAAAAGTTTGAAGGCAACATCGCGAAGAAACTGGCATGACCTTGGGCTAAAACTTCAAAGCCATGTGATATCTACTAAACCGCACTGGGCCCGCGTGGTATATTATGGCCTATTCCCTCTTACCGAGAGGAAGCCTGTGTTCTATTACTGGGGAAATTATAGGCAGATTATGTTATGTATGAAGCCAGATGAAATCAAATCAAAATCAAAAGTCATTTATTCAAATTAGGCTGAGAATCAGCACTTTTTGAACGTCAATATTACATAAGACAGTCCCCCAAAACGCCCACCCATCGACACTTCCTAGTGCTTTCGCTGGGAAGAAGAAGTGGCGGAACAAACTCCCCAGTAGCACAGCTGTCTGTTCATTAAAAAAAAAAAAAACACATGTCTTTATACAATACTATGTATAGTGATGAACACGATAAAATACAACAACAATGAAATTATTTACCATATGCCAGCTACCATGCCAAAATACCAGCAAAGCAAAACAATATATTTATATTTAAATGAAAATGTAATTAACTAAAACTTAATACTTAACTAAGAAGCCCCAGGCATAAAGGGCGGGACAGCTTACATATTTATGTAATGTAAAAAAGTAAATTATATGAGCTCATATAACGTATCAATAAGCTAATTCCTGAGAAAGAACACAAACATTGTCCTGAGTTAATCAGAGCGACCAGCTATTCTTATCATTTAAATAATCATTCACGGAATAATAAATTGATATTTTAAGTAATCAAATAATTGCATTTTGACAATTGATTTCTTCGCTAATAAACTACGTTTCTTCTTAAGCCTATGGATGTCGACTGCTGGACAAAGGCTTCCCCCAAGGCTTTCCACGCTGACCGGTCTTGTGCTGCCCGCATCCATCGGCTTCCCGCGACCTTCACCAGGTCGTCGGTCCACCTTGTCGGGGGCCTACCTACGCTGCATCTTGCGGTGCATGGTCGCCAATCGAGAACCCGTCGGCCTCATCGGGCATCGGTCTTGCGGGCAATGTGCCCGGCCCGCTGCCGCTTTGGTGTTGTAATTCTTCGGGCTATGTCGGTTACTCTCGTTCTTCTGCCGATCTCCTCATTCCTGATAAAGCATAGCCCTCTCCATTGCCCTTTAAGTGACCATGAGTCTTCTTATAAAGCCCATTGTCAGCGATCACGTCTCAATAGGGTAGTTGACTAAAAACAAAGTAATTAGTCCGTCAGTCAGATTTCCAAAAAATAGTAGAGGCGTATTTTTTTCTTTTTTCATATAAACAAAAAATGAAGACGACACAGTGCATTGAAAACTCGTATGACGTCACTGCACGTTACACTTTTTAGCGAACAGTGACGTCACCAGCCACCACTCCTGATCTTTGATGCCTGTTATATTTGTAAATTTTTGATGATTTGATGAAACAAAATATACGTATCCAATATTTTTCTATAATCTGAATGACGGACTAAATAGAATATTTTTTTTTTTTTACCCAGGAATCATCCCTATTATAAGAAGGTCCACAGTCCGTTATAGGTCTTATTTAATACCTCTAATTTTCTTACATTTTTAACAAGTTTTTGACATTGATTCAAGTTGAAATGAAATCAAAGACATAGTTTCAAAATTTTAATGACAGGAAATGGCCTGCTTGTTTAAGAATCATAGATTATGCTGGTCATATAAAGGGTGTCTTTGACATCGACGCACAAACGAGAACCATGGATCCAGTACATGATTCTGAACCCCCCACAGGTGGAATTTTTCGTCGGTTTTTTCCTGATTTAAAAAAAATAATATGCATTTTTTTCACTTTAAACCGTTTATAATTGCTATAGTTTTATAACTCAATAAGATTTTAAGGTGAAAAATAATTAATTCGCTAATTACACAAAAAAGCGCAATGTGAACAAAACTCGAAAAACTATCCTATCCGCTGATATAATAGAGTTAACATCAGGGGTCAACGTCATACCCACAAATACGCGCGGCTGCACGCTTGCAACGTTCAAAGGCCAAGTCGACACATTTTTTTAAACACTGTTATTTCTGTAACCGCTCATTAACGATATAAATGACTATCATAATTTTATTAGTGGCATGCGGTGAAGCCTTTTCGCAAAGTTTGGGTTTCGGGTCAGATACATCCTGTATATCTATTGTGAAGGAAAATTATAAACTCTTCAGTAACAAATGAGCTACTAGCTTTGTCTTATTGACTATCCGGCCCTTTGACAATTCAAAACTACCTGTAGTTGGTTTGATTTTTATTAAATTTTGATTTTAAAAAATCCTACCGAACAGAGTCTACACATTAATCACTTGCTTCATTACGTGTTGAAGATTTCATAGAAGCCGTCACGATGTGCTGATATCTCTTTGAGGCGCGCGTGAGACACAACGTGCCGTCGACTCGGGCCTGGTCTTTGCCGCAAGGCCGCGCCTGCGATGGACAGGAGTTTGATGTTGACTCCCGATCAGGGCGTCTCCTGCGGCGGCCAGAGGCGAGAGAGCGCTGAGACTCCCACTCGCTCATGCGCTCCGCCTCAACTTTTACCAGCATCATTGCTTCGCAGAAGTAGGTCACGTCCGGACCATGGCCTGGACCTGGGCCGGACGCGAGAGATCGTCGCCGATCACCACCACGAGGTCACTGTGGTGCTCTACCCAAGCCAGGCAGATCTCCACCGTATGCTCCACTGTATCCTCAGGGCGATTCTAACACGGTGACACCCTGGCGTTTCCTCCCGCCTTATCTAGAACAGAGCGAAGTCATGCCCCAACGTTTTGCCTCCTCTCACCACTCCCACATGTGGGCGAGGGCTTTTTTTCATCGAAATTTTCAAATTCCACTTTACTCTATAAATAAGACAGTCCGTGATTACGGGAATATTAAAAGTTAAAAAAAAAAATATCAATTTAACGCCTTGAGTCAAATTTTTTTCACAAACCCTTGCCCCATTCTGCTTTAATACTCTCACCAGATTCTTAACTTTTTACCTCGTTTCATGTTTATCGTTATCTCGTTTCTTCAACATCATCTATCTCTATCCCTATCCTTGTTACTCTTATACAATCTGCAAAGTTTGGAACTAACAAACTGCTGGTACCCACCGGTGCAGTTTACGCCTGCGATAATGAATTAACTTTTGTTTATTTGTCACTCCGAAACTTCATGACTTTGATATAAGTACATGTGGTTCTGGGTTTTAGTAAACAGCTTGTTCGCGTTGAATTAGTAATCTCGGAGAAGATTGGATTTTGTTCCCGTGTTTATTTGAGTTTATAACTTTATGCAATTAGTTTCTTGTGAGTGGAGGGACTTCGTATTCAAGTGAGAATCTTTGAGGATTATCGTTAATAGAATCTGATGAAGCTTGATGGGTAAGTTTGTTAGTCCGCCCTGTTTTTGTTGCTCTCGATTTAAGTAGAATAGTAAATTTAGGAACTTTGTGCTGTTTAATATGACAATCATTTTAATCAAGAAGTATTCTGTTACTCAGTAAGAGGATTGTAGATATCAGATATACTGTCGCAATCGTCTAAAAGACTAGACCCGCGTAACTGTTATTACTTAGACATGGACTTCTTGTAAACAAAGTATCTACTTAAAAGGCAAAGATTGTCTGTAAATTTATTTTATTTTATTTATGTATTTATTTCAGGCACCAAGGTCCCTATAAACATAATATACAATACTACACACATCAAAAGTGTCTAGGGATCAACATATATTTTTGCAATAACTTTTCTCCTGATTGATATTAATTAAAATTTTCTTTAAGGATTCATCAAATAAAGTGTTTTCGTTTGTCACAGTAACGATAAACCAAGTCACCTTTGCATTAATAAAGAAATTTGCCATTTTCCTAATAAAGGGATATTTGACATTTGAACCACTAACACAAAAGTTCGAAAAAAAGACTGAAATAACAGTTTTCTCTAAAATTTTATTGGGTAACTTAAACAATTAATAATCCATGTTTCTACCGCGAACACTAACAACACAAGAACATCGGTTTGGCATACTCAAAATGAGTTCATCCAAATCACGTTGTGGAATGGCCGCCCATGTTCGTTGCAACAACAAAAAAAGGTCTTCTTGCGACTGGATACCCTCCATATTCGGCAGAGCTCTTCTCTGTAGCATATCCCATGCATGCTCAATCGGGTTCAAGTCTGGCGACTGAGCAGGCCAGGGCAGGACATTGATGTTAGCTGCGGCGAGAGTCTGTCTTACAACTCTTGCGGTGTGCGGTCGTGCATTATCATGCATTAACTGAAATAAGGGACCGATTTGCACTTGTAGAGGAACGATGACGTCTGATACAATCGTCTCAGCATAAATTTGAGCGTTGAGGTTGCCTCTGATCCAAATCAACTCAGTTCTTCCGCCGATCCAAATACCCGCCCATACCATGATGGTTCCACCACTATAAGGATGGACTTCCTGGCAGGATTTTAATCGCTGTTGGCGTCCAGGGGTTCTCCAGTGTCGTATACGTCTTGTATCCGGTCTCATACCAAAACGAGACTCATCAGAAAAGCACACGAAACGCCATTGTTCTTCTGCCCAATTTCTGTGTTCAAGAGCCCATTGATATCGAATCCTACGATTGTGCATTGCTATAGGTGGTACCCGTAGCGGTCTTCGGGAATGAAGGTTCACTTCATGCAAGCGGTTTCTGACTGTTTGGTCGCAAATTAAGCTCCCTGAAGAGTGATGAAGCCTCACGGCTAACATCATGGCGGTTATTGTTGGAGCTCTTCGAGTTAAGATTTGAATGTATCGGTCTTGTCTCCGTGTGGTGCAGCGATACCGTCCTCCATGGCGCTCAGCCACGGTACCAGTGCTTCGGTAACGTGTCCAAAGTCGACTGATAACACTCTGACTTGTATTCAGAGCTAAAGCCACAGTACGTTGCCGGGAACCAGCTTCTATCATTCCAACGGCTCTGAACATTTCTTCCCTGCTTAAATGACGTCGCCGCTCCATAATAACGTTGGTTTTAATCAGTAGTAGGGAAACAGTAGCACTAATAATGTCTTCAATGCGTTGTATGTTTTTATAGGGAAAATATTGACAGCTGATTTTCATCTTTTACTCGAATTTGATTCACAGTTCCTGATTCAAATTATGAAATGCACCAAAAAGGATCCATATAAATTTATAAAATCATAAATTTATTACAAAGCCACATCTCAATCTCAAGAAATCCGCATAAAAATGCTTGATCCCTAGACACTTTTGATGTGTGTATATTAACATAAAACACTTAAAATACTTTAAATACATATACACCTAATGTACACGAAATGTTGGCGTTGTGTTTCGCTGACTGGGGCCACGTGGCTGGCCACGAAACCGGCGGTACAGAACACCTTTCAGCCAGAGAGAATTCTTCTTTGAGGAACTTCTCGAGATGGTGTGTCGGAACGTGCAACACGAACGACTTGAAATTTGTGTTGGGACGCGGCTTCAACCTCTCGACCCTCAAAGTCCAGTTGGTTTTAACGCGCAGATACTCCACAACCACTTCAATCTTCGTGGATTGGTTCAGTCTGGACACAAAGATCGCTCTTAGCGATAAGACCACTCATTGTATCACCCTATGTAAAAAGGTCATATTAATATTGTTAATACTGTAATTTATATGGTGTATTTAACAAAGAGCATTCTACTCTATTTTACTTATAACTATTATTCCCACGAAATGCTGAAAGGCCAATTAACCAAACATAAACTGAAGAAAACATAAGTCTCGTCCTTGTCTGTACTATCTGTCATTTGAGAAAAGGAAAACATTATTAAAATCTATCCATTACGCTTGGAGAAAATCCCTGGAAAAATAACACGCTACGTGCTTTAGAGATATTATTGTTTGGGTTCCGTATTGCAAAACTATACGTGATTTTTATGTCCCTTATGGGACACCCTTTTTTTCTCTAGAGTAGTTCTATAAGTAAAATAATACAATAAAATGTAGAATATGTGGTTTTAAAATCTATAGTTTCGAAGATATGTCGTTCCCTTAGTAATATATCTGCACATATACGTTTTTCAAATTTTACAGACAAAAGGATCAACGATCTTATAAATATTTGGTCAGTGTCAGGAAGCTTGGCGTTATCGCAAAGGTCCGGCGGTACTTTACACCAGGGCAGGTTCTAATGCTATACAAAGCACACGTCCGTTCGTATGTGGAGTACTGCAGCCACATTTGGGCTGGTGCTGCAAAATGTCACCTGGCCACATTGGATTCGGTGTAGAGGCGTGCGAAGAGGCTGATACGCGACCCAGATTTAATTCAAAACGGTCTCCAAATCCTAGAGCATAGGTGAAGAGTAGCCAGCCTTTCGATGTTCTATAGGATTAATTTTGGTGAGTGTGCGAAGGAATTGCATGATTTGGTTCCCCCATCTCCGCTCCACCACCGGACGACCCGTCGCACGGCGAGTTTCCACCCTCACATTAATAACACCACTACGATTCGGACGAAGCGTTTCGCCTCCTCTTTCATCGAGGGACTGGAACAATTTGCCAATTTGAGTTGAAAGGTCGAGAAAACTTCGACGATTGGGCGTTCGCGGTCGAGAACTTACTGGTTCTGGAAGGTGCAGATATTTATTTGAAACAAGAAGGCACCGAAGCAGTTTCGACAGCAGCAGACGCAAAAGCACGGGCAAAATTGATTTTGACCATAGATTCGGCTTTATTTGTGCATATAAAGGAAACAAAGACCACGAAAGAATTGTGGACAAAACTATGGGCGTTGTTCGATGATTCAGGATTTTCAAGGAAAATTACTTTGTTACGACATTTAATATCTATAAGATTAGAAAACTGCGAAAACATGACGAGTTATGTATCTCAAATAACCGAAACATCTCAGCATTTAAGTGGAACAGGATTCAAGATTAACGATGAGTGGGTAGGTTCATTATTATTGGCTAGATTACCCGAAAGATATATGCCGATGATAATGGCCATCGAACATTCCGGAATTCCAATCACAGCAGACTCAATAAAAACAAAATTGATTGATCTGGAATCGACTGATGTGGGCGAGACGGAACGTCATTCAGCGCTAGCAGCAAAGAGCTGGCAGAAAAAGAAATCCTGTAAGAACAAAACTTCAAAATCAAGTAACATGAATCAATCAACAGTAAAGAAGATAATTACTTGTTATAAGTGCAAGGAAACAGGCCATTATAAAAATCAGTGTCCACTTTTGAACGAGAAAAGGAATAACAAGAAGCAGAGCAACGCTTTTAATGTTGTATTCCTTAGTGGAGAGTTCAGCAAAAGTGATTTTTATATAGATTCAGGTGCAAGTACCCACATGATAGCTAATGAATGTTGGTTGAAAAACCCAGATTATTCATCAAGCTTACCTGAAATAATCATTGCAAATAAAACAAAAGTTCCTGTTTTATGCTCTGGAGAAATAGATATAACAACAAGTTACAATTATAATGTAACAATAAAGAATGCATTATGTATTCTGAGTCGCACCACTAATCTGCTATCAGTAAGTGAATTGATAAAGAATGGTAACAGTGTTGTTTTCGAACCAGAGAGATGCTTAATAAGGAACAAAGAAGGCGATTTGGTTGCTGATGCAAATCTTGTTAATGGTGTTTACAAGGTTAACCTAGAAATTAAAAAATGTTTATTGACATCCAGTACAGTAAATGGGGAAATATGGCACAAGCGGCTTGGACATATTAATAGCTGCGACATGAATAAGATGAAGCGTGATGGAATGGTTGACGGAATGGATTATCCAGGGAAATTTACAACAAGCAAATCAAGTTGCAAGGTATTGTGAGGGAAAACAGTCAAGACTACCATTTTCTGCAGGTTCACGATCATCAGATGTACTTGAAATTATTTATTCAGATATATGCGGCCCCATGGAAAGTAAGTCAATAGGTGGAGCAAAATATTTTCTGTTATTCATTGATGACTATAGCAGAATGACTCATATTTACTTCCTGAAGAACAAGAGTGAGGTTTTTAAAAACTTCAAAGAATATAAAGCAATGGTGGAGAATTCACAAAATAAAAAAATAAAAATACTCAGAACAGATAATGGTTCTGAATACTGCAGCAACGAATTTGAAAATTATTTGAAACAAGAAGGTGTAATGTATTACACCTTCTTGTTTCAAATAATTATATATGGATTAGTTCTTTGATGTATCAAAGAACTAATCCATACACACCAGAACAGAACGGACTTAGTGAAAGGACAAATCGTACTATTGTGGAGAGAGCGAAATGCTTGCTTTTCGAAGCTGGTCTAGAAAAAAAGTTTTGGGCAGAGGCTGCAAATACTGCTGTATATTTAAAAAACAGATCAATAGCTTCAGGCATTGAGAAGACTCCATATGAAGTTTGGAATAAAAAAAGGCCAAATTTACAACACATCCGTATATTTGGCAGTCCAGTGATGGTGCATGTGCCCAAAGAAAAAAGAAATAAATGGGACAAAAAATCAAAAGAGTATATACTTGTTGGTTTCTCAGAAAATGTCAAAGGTTATAGGATCTATGATCCAGAGAAGAACACAGTTACAACAAGTAGAGATGTTGTAATTCAAGAAAAAGTGAAAAAAGAAGATGCTGTATCTGTCTATGTACAGGACACAGATTCAGTGGGGGAATCGGTATTGGAATCTGTGAAATCAAGTGAGTCAGAATATATGGAAGGCGAGACTAGAGACACTAATGATCTTAAAAATATACCGTCTGAGACCAAAGACTTGAATACTGAATATGTATCACATGATCCCGAGACTTCTGATATGAGTCAGAGAAAAACTGAAATGAATCCACAAACTAACACAAGAGCGAAAAGGCAAAGGAAGGTGCCTGAAAGATATGGCTATGCAAATGTTTGTACTGAGTCCATAGGAGAAGATGAATTGACATATGCAGAGGCTGTCACAGATCCTGAGAAAAAACAGTGGTTGCAGGCGATAGCTGAGGAACTGCAGTCATTCAAAGACAATCAAGTGTGGTCGATTGTCAATGCTCCAGATAGTGGAAGTGTAGTACAGTGCAAGTGGGTCTTAAAAAAAAAAGTTCGATTGTGACAATAAAGTGAGATTTCGTGCCAGACTTGTCGCTAAAGGCTTTACACAGAAAGCAGGTATAGACTATAAAGAGACATTTTCGCCAGTAATTAGGCATTCTACTTTGAGACTCTTATTAGCATTAAGTGTAGAATTAGATATGGATATTATACATTTAGATGTGACCACAGCATTTCTTAATGGTTTTGTAAAAGAAAATATATTTATGTGTTTACCTGAAGGGTTCCCAAATAAAGAGGGCTCTGATAAAGTACTTAAATTAAAAAAAGCTGTTTATGGACTGAAGCAGTCATCTTTGGCATGGTATCAGAGAGTAGAAGAAACTTTATGTAAATTAGGATATGTCAAAAGTAAGCATGAACCATGTGTTTTCATAAAAGGACATAGTAATAATAGCAAAACTATTGTTGGAGTTTATGTGGATGATTTTTTATTTTTTTCGAATAATAAATCTGAAACGGACAATTTAATAAAAACTTTAAGCAAATGTTTTAAAATAAAAAATCTAGGTCAAGTAAAGCAATATTTAGGGATGAGAATCAATATAGATAAAAATGCAAATGTGATTACAGTAGATCAGGAGAATTACATTAAACAACTTCTTAAAAGGTTTAATATGTCTGATTGTAACACATGTAACACTCCAATTGAATGTAAATTGAATGTAAAAAAATCTAATAATTTAGAATCTCATTTGCCCTACCAAAGATTAATTGGCAGCCTAATGTATTTGGCTGTAATGACACGACCAGATATCTCATATTCTGTAAGTTATTTAAGCCAGTTTAATAATTGTTACTCTCATATTCATTGGAATTATGCTAAGAGAATATTAAAGTATCTGTTAAAAACCAAGGATTATTGTTTAAGATATTCCAAAGAAAGGGCAGAACTCCAAGGTTTTGTAGACGCTGATTGGGCCAGTGATACTATAGACAGGAGGTCATATACCGGGTTTTGTTTTGTAAAAAATGGATCTGCCATTTCTTGGGAAAGTAAGAAGCAAAAAACAGTAGCACTAAGCAGTTGTGAAGCTGAGTATATGGCTCTATCAGAAGCTTGTAGGGAAGCCATTTACTTATAGAACTTAGAGTTAGAAATCACAGGCAATTGTAATAAGATAGTGCTGTACAATGATAAGCAGAGTGCTTTGAAACTAGCAAACAATCAACAGTCTCACAAACGTTCAAAACACATTGATGTTAGATACAATTTTTTTAAGGATGTAATTTGTAACAACCAAGTTTAGCAAAGCATTTGCCTAGTACCAGTATGCCTGCTGATTTATTGACTAAGGGATTGCCAGAAATAAAGCATTATAAATTTATGAAAATGCTTGGAATTGTTCATAGGTAAACTTTTGTGGATGATGACTAATATTTCCTATTTTGATATAGTGGGGGTGTTATAATATGATATCAAAATGGGATATGTGGCGCCATCTGGTAGGAAAGATGTAAAAACTTCTGTGACAATGTTACTAACAAATCAATAAATGTCACTTGTAAGACAGTCGTCAACTCGTGTTTTATTATATATGTATGTTATGTAAGTTTTATTGATAAATACGAATGAATCAGTTTCATGCAAAAAGATCAGACCAAATTCACATTTTTTTTAACGGTGGCCCACTTTATGAAGTTCTCCTGTATCGTGGGTGCGTTGACAAACATATATACTCACATACACAAACAGTTAGACCTGGAACTCTTAATTGTAAGTCATACAAATATTGGTTTCGTGCGGGAATCGGACCTGCGACACGCAGCGCATCAGTCAATAGCTTAACCTATCAGACGTTGTCATATTTCACTTCAGCATGTTTTATATTAATAATCGCGACTGTCGAATCAATATGTAGTATAAAACAAAGTCGCTTTCTCTTTCCCTATGTCCCTAGGTATGATAAAACCTTTAAAACTACGCAACAGATTTCGATGTGGTAATTTTTAATAAATAGAGTGATTAAAGAGGAAGGTTTGTAGTGAAACGCAGGCTGAACCCTACGAGATTTATGGAAATAATGTACTAAATATTGTACACATTGAAAAGATTTTTCTTTTTTGATTTATTGTATCTATTCCTTATTGATATCCCACAATAACATTTTTGCTATTGACTTTTTACGACATATTCTGGCTAATTTTCGAAGCGATTTTAATTTTTAACCAATACAGCATTAATCTTTTTCCAATTTAATACATTGTTAATTTAATATTGATCTATATTGCCCTTTACAGCATATGATTTAAATGAATACATTCTAAGGTATTACAAAAATTCCGTGGCGTCACGTTTGCCTTTGCGGCCATACCGGCCGGTCGCTATGCATATTTTGAAACTACAGTTTTTCTGTATTGTATTTAGTATCAGCATTGTACTCGTGCGAAGCCGGGGCGGGTCGCTAGTTATTTTCTATGTAAAGTTAAAACAAAAAATTGCAATAGTCAAATATATTTTTTTAAACCGTCATATTGAAACAATAATCCAATGTTTGGTCTGTGAAGTAGCAAAATTCGTGCAAAATAATCATGAATGGCTAGTTATAAAATAAAGTTACTTCAGCATTATGTTAGGTAAACAGTGTGAAAACAGGAAGATAGATTGTCTATTCTTGGAAATTCTCCACTTAGTTTTCTTCAACTTATATAAAAGGTAATATTATTTGTAAGAAAACTTTTAATTATCTTGTTAATATTATTATTGTAGACTTATAGGAATTGGCAGTATTCTATAAACATTTTAATTGATTCATTAGAACGTCGTTTAGAGATGCAATTGTCATTTAATCGTTGAAAACCAACGCTGGGCTCTGTCTTATATCTTTTTGCTTTACCGGCTGATAATATTGCATAGAATAAGAAAAAAATACTTCAAAGGAACACACAAAAAGTTTCTTTTCCCACGGACCCCTAAATAACATCATAATAATATTTAATAATATCGCAAACAGAGATGCCTTTATTAACGTCATGTCTGGTGCGGAGCTTATGAGTTGCTTCCAGATGTCACTACATTGTTCTCTGAGTTGACAGATACATAAGTACGTACTCGTATATGTAATGTTTTACGTAATTACATGTTTTGGGAGGTTTTATATATTATATTTGTGGAAAAAATGAGCTAAGCTTCAAATTATTCGGCGACATGATTGGCGCGGTAGCTGAGCGGTGACTTGCTGCGTGTTACGGATTCGATTCCCGCATGGAACAAATTTTAGTATCGCGGTTTCGGTTTCGGGTCTGACGGTTCAAATCCTCACTGTCTACACCGCGCAGGGCAGCGAGCTCCCCCGCAGGGCAGCGAGCTCCCCTTGCGCTCCGCCCGGCGCGGTGAGGACCGGGCCCAGGCCGTATTGTATTCAACGCGCGCCTCGAAGAGATGTCAGCATATCGTGACAGGATACATGAAGACCGATGCCTGCCAGGTCGGTGGGTTGTTTGAAAGAGATACCGTGTCTTCTGGCACACAGGCAAGTGAAGGAACACGAGTGAGTTTTAGTCAGCAAAAGTCTGACACACCCTTTCGTGCCGCCTACAGCTGAAGAGGTCTTTATATACAATGTTATTTTAACTTTATACGAAACCTGAATATAATTTGTTCAGAATAAGCAACTGGATCGATTGCAATCATTTTTACACCATGTTATAATTGTTCCCAAATACATTTAGAAATTGTTGCAGTGTGGTTGTCAAACGGTTACGTTATATTATAGTACTTGCGCGCGAACCACAGCTGACGCCAGAGGTCAATTCACCGCGCTCGTCCGCTAGAGTGGAGCTTTGACCATATTTTTGTTGGGACAACCAAATAGAATAGCAAGCTCATAACTTTGTGGTTTTTCGTTATATCTTTTTGAAATTTTGTACATACTAAAAAAAATGGACACGTGTTTTTGGTTTTGCATAAACAAAATATTATGTTGTATATATTTTTTTGCATATTATAAACTAGTGCTTGACCGCAATCCCGCCTGATGGTAAGCAGTGATGCAATAGGGATGTATCCAAGGTATGAAAATAAAAAAAAATAATTAGTCTGTCTTATAGATAATAAAAAAAAGACATGTGGCACTCGGGGACTGCCGCGGTAAAGCTATTGCATAGCATTTTGTATCAATTTATGCAATTATAATTATTTATTTATTTTATTTATGCAGTATTTCTTTTTCTTTGATATTAATTCAAGTTACACTTTTTGAGCGTGGTGACCGATAAGAAAACAAATTTTTCTTTTATTAAATAAATAAAAAAATAATATTATTTAAAATATTTTTATTATTTTACAATACATGTGGGTTTTATTACCTTACAGTAGCTGTTGGTTATTCAGGAATATTTATCATTGAAACTATAGGTTTATGATAACTGAAATAAGAAACATAAGTTTGCGACTTAATATCCTCTAAATACCTAGAAAATACCGCGTCAATGGTGGTCCCATATTTTGTTGTGGACTCTTGTGGATCATTATTCATTTTCAAATTCAATGTTTTGATAGAAAAGTTGTCAACCGCTCTGATTTTTTATCAGCGAAGTTAATTTTGAAATCGCCAGCCAAGATAAGTGGAAATTTATTACCATTTGTACCAAGTATTTTCGAGCCTTCTTCAGTGTACTCCAGTAAAGTGCGATGAATAAAATGCTCTACCTTGTCCAATTTTGGATTCGGAGAAATGTAAATTGCTACCATAACTATTTGTAGGCCATTTCTAAGTTTGCATAAGCACGCACAAATATCTCCAACAACTGAGCGCCTAACATTAACATCGCTAACGTGTGCAATATTTATTTCAATATTCGGAGTCATAATATTAGTAATAGCATTTTTATTTTGGTAAATAGCTACCCCACCTTTTGAAACAGTATCTCGTTTGAACTGAACAATACAATTAAAATTAGGTATTTCAATTGGATTATCATGCGTCATGCAATATCTTAAATCTCTTTGGTAAGAAGTAACACATTTGTTTGTCTCGTAACTGAATCTTGTAAATCGTATTTATGACTATTTAGACTTTGGCAGTTGAAAGTCATTACTGAAATGCCATTTCTATTACTAATGAAATCTAATACACTTTGAGCAATCGTCTGAACACTATTTAAAGACAGTCTTTTGAATTCTTGCAACAATTGAAAAAACGGCCGCGTGAGCACTTTTTACTCTATAAAATCACGCGCTTTTATTTAGTAAACAACACTATAAATAATTTAAAAGTCCAATGAAAAATTAGCGTGACATTCATCTTAGCTTTTCCGTTAAAAAAAAAGTTATTTTATAAAAACACTACTAAATTAATTTGAATAAAAGTACTTAATAATTAATTATATGAAAAGTTTTTAAGGTAGCCATGACAACGTCGATGACGTCTATGACATATCTCTATAGAAGACCTATTTCAGAGAGAAAATTAATCGCAAGTTTAGCACATCGCGACTATCAGTAACATGGCAAGTGTGTAGAACTGAGTTCGCGCCCTGCAATATGCATGCTCTTTTTGAAAATCTATAAATTGTTTTCAAAAGATGTAGTCGCACGCACACAAACATACCGTGCCGAAGACTGCCGAACTGAAATGACGTTAGACGATGGGGAGCGTGAGGTTTTTTCGTTACGGAATTTCTGGATTCGGTCCCCGCGCTCAAGGCCCGCGATAGAAGCTATGCAATAGCTTAAAAATTAAGATTCGTATTTTTTATTTTGTCGAAATTACCAAAAACTACTGAAATATACTGTATTAAAGTTACGAGGTGGGGGCTAATTACGTCACGCCGTGGTATATTTTGTACCACGGCGTAACGTCATGCGACAATTCAAATCAATATATCTTCCAAAGTATTTGAATGAAAGAAAAATACCTGTTCAATATTTTTTATAAATCTATCTGATGGACATTAAATTATTTTTTAGGATACAACCCAGTTGTTGAAGCGCGCTAGTTTATTAAGAGCCTATTCTCTGTTACTTCGAAGACACTTAAATTGTAGTCAGACGGAAATCAGGCCACTGGCAAATTGTTTAACATACATCATAGTGTGCATATTAAAACTCTTTAGGTAAACTCGTTAGGTATCGATAACTGATTCTAATAATGTATACAAAACCGGGCTAAACTTAAAAAAAAATCCCCCTAAAAAAATAAATATTATTTCGCAAAAATAGGTAACTTAATAAATATGCGTTAACCACCCTTCTGCGGGCGGCCGGCGGCAGGGCATGCGGCACGTGGTCGCTTCGCTATTCACTCATAATAATACCGGTGTTGTCACTTTTTTAAAAATTACCAAATTTCGGGGAAGTTGGAATTAATTCGCGGGAAAAAAGATCATTTCAAAATTCATTTGTATTGGTACTATGATGATTACGTAAAATTTTATATTATATTTGGTCATCTGTTTACCTAACCTTTATTATCCTTATGGGTCGGACAGGGTTTTCTTAACGTACTGTATATGTATGTAAGTGCACTATGTGAGTTCGATATACGCAAAGGGCATTAAACGCCCATGAAAACAACGAAAATAAAGAAATATTTTGAAGGCTTATTGAACTTCAAGTTCAATAAGCCTTCAAAATATTACTTTATTTTCGTTGTTTTCGTTCCTCAATACTGCAGTGCATCAAGAATGTTAAGATACCTACACATTCAGATAAGTTCAATACCATCCTGCGAAACAAGACGGCCACATGATCCACAGAAAACGTAGAAGTCGCAATGGTATTCTGACGGTCATCAATGAAAATTCTTAGTAATATTTATAAATATGTATTACTATACTAACCTTAAGCCGGCGCCAGACATAGTTCAAATATTGATTGATCACTTATTTGAACACTTGTTTGGACACATGTATAGCACGGGTGTTTGAACGTTTGTTCAAAGCTTTGTTTGTTAAAACATTTGTACTTTGCCATTTGTTGTCGGTTTTCGAACGCACATCAAAGCGTTCAAAGTTGCCTGTGTTCAAATGTTTGCGTAGCCTGCTACATATGCGCAAAGTTCAGTTCAGTCAGTTGCTCGAAGCGCTGCCCCGATTGATCGTCGCGTCGTCATCAAAGCATAGATGTTCTATTCCATTTCACATATCCACTCGCGACTTCTTTTTCTTCTAACTTTGTTTTGTATGTGCAATAAATAATTAAATGTACTTAGGTAATATAGAATTAGATTGATAGATATTTTATTAGACTGTCGCTGAGATTTATTGTAATATAATTGCCCTACCGTTCTTTTGGACAGCGAATAAGCGATCACGACTTTTGATAATTAGGCTAATATTATATAACAACAAAGGGGTGAAGCTACTTATTATGACATCAAAGTTAATATATTTCAATGTATTTATTATTTTATATGTATATCGCATCCACAAATCCGTCGTCCATCTTGTTTGTTGTCTTTGCAACAACTGTAAAGTGAAAAAATCTGTGAACAGGTGAAACATACAAGCGTTCAAATAAGTGCAAAGTGTTTCAAAGTCTTTGTACACATATTTTTCTGTGTCTGGCCCCGGCTTTATGATAATGGATCAAGATCTGAAGTTTTTTTTTTGTAAATTATATAGCTTCTTTGTGCAATTTAAATGCACAATTAGAGTCACCTATAGATGCGAAAGTTTTTAAACTAACTCAATATTAAGTTTGAAAACTTTCTCACTTTATTACTTTTATAAGCAAATTCGCGTGGATATTGGCACAAGTTTGCTTTTGCCAATATCCACGCTCATTTGCTCGTTGTCTCTCTTTGAGAGACATAATTATATTCCAATATGGGTTGATATCTTCCAGCGGTTGATTACAATAAGGTTGATTATATTTTTATTTTTTAACCGACTTCAAAAAAAGGAGGAGGTTCTCAATTCGTCGAAATGTTTTATTTTTTATGTATATTCCCCGATTACTCGAAGACGGCAGGACCGATTTGCAAAAATCTTTTTTTGTTTGACAGGGTATACTTTCCAGTTGGCTCCATAGTCACGTCAGGATCTGATGATGGAAGACCAGAGAAATCAAGGGGAACTTTCAAAAATCGTATGGGTGACTAGTGCATTTCTAAGTATTTTCATAAGGTATTTTAAAGCACTACGATGTAATAAAGGTCTGGGATAAATCTGATGATGGAGCCGGGAGACAGTCAAAGGAACTAATCAACGATTCACAACAGCTTCCTAGTGTCTGTGCTTGATTAATTTGTATTGAGAAGAACTTTACACCTCGGTGGTTGTGATTGTCATAAAGGCTCTGATGATGAAGACAAAGGCCTGTTCCGGGAACTCTTCAGCGGCTTGCAGTAGCTGCTTTATGTTTGGACTTAATTAATTTATATTGATGAGTACTTTAAACCCATGTGTCATTGCCTTCTTCGTTATCGCATACTTCATTACAAAAGGTCGTGGCGCTAAAAGGCCTGTGTCACGATGTTCTTCCACTTCGTTCGATCCTCTCTGGGCTTTGTAATGTAGTGTAATGTACATATACAGTGTTAACACTATTATTCTAAGATTAACACTTATTATTTGCGCTCATACTTATTTCGATTTATTCCTCTAGGTCAAAATAAGCATTTCAGTACTATTAGGCGCTGCACTGATTCTGATTATTTTCCACTACACCAGGACTCATCATTCATCCACAAGCAGCTCACAGACCCTCAACTTTAACTTAATATTTATTAAACTTAATTGATGCCTTTATTTTTGTCAGAGTGTTATAGTTTTTATAACAGCTGTCGTAACAGAGAGTCCAGGGAGGGCCGATGCTTAGTGTGAACAAAGGTTAGATTAGGTAAGGACTATAGACTCGACCCCGAGGCGGAGGCGAGCGCGAGTATCGGTATGGGGTAGTTAAACACTTCACTACCCCGTGCAGGAGACGGGGCCCGGACAGACCGGACCAGCACGAGAGTATGGCTGACAGACCCCGTCGCCCACCCCAGGGCGGCGGACATCCATTGAGGATTTTCCATACCGAAACAAAAAAAAATAAATCCAAAGAGCAATTTGCCCGAAGTAACAATAAGAATACAATTATTGTACTTTCTAGGAAAAGTCCTGGATAATAGAAGTACTTCTACTTATATAAATAAAATTATACGAAATTGTTTTTCTTAGAAATCCAATCAGTGACAGAAATATTGTTTAAATTACAGTACGTTTTCTTAAAATTGTTCAATGATCGGTAATTCAAAGACGAGAGTTATGCGAACACCTGAGAGATAATTCTTGTAATTTTAAGAAGGTCTCAGTCTCAAAAAATACTTCTGATTGCCCTACATTTTGACAAATTTTGAATAGGTGTAACAAACACTTATTCAAAATAAGAATACAATTCGATTTTGAACGTAGGAAAATTGGCCTTATGTTTAAGGACGAGGCAATCAGGTAAGGTAAGGTTTATACTACGGTACTTTTTTTAAAAGTAGATTGGAATCCATTGAATTATTATATAACTGTTAATATAATCGATGTTTACACTTTTTACTAATCTCTGTCCTTATCACTAGAAAAAACATCTGAAGTGCTACAAATTCAAGATAAATTAATTGAATTGCGAGACGCGTTGCTGGCTAAACGGTGGCCTTACCTTACGGTTGTGAGTTCAAATCCAGGCTAATTTTGTGTATTTAATTTCACCACCACTGCTCTTAAAACGGTGGTGGAAAGCATCGTGAGGAAACTGACACATCCTAGAATCAAATAAAAATCTAATCCGTCAACCCGTATGGGGCCCGCGTATTAAATGCTGGCAAAATAGGAGGCGAAGCGCGTGATATAGAGGCAATCTCAGCCCTCTCACGCCCTGGCCGAAACAACATCCAACTCCCGGCCACTGTAAGCACGAGCGTGCGGCCGGCGAGCAGTCGGCAGTTCAACGTCTGGTAAGCATCAGACCCGAATCAATGGCGTGTTGTGTTCCACACGCACCTAAAAGAGATGTCTGCACACAGTGACGGGTTCTACAAGGACCTATGTCAGGGCCGTGAATTGTTCAAAAGTGATACTGTGGCCTCTGGCGCACAGGTAAGTGAAAGAATTCGGATGGGTATGGAGCACAGTATACGATGGAGGTCTGCCCGCCATGGGTGGAGCACTGCAGTGTCCTCGTGGTGGCGTTCGGCCCACTGCACCGCTAACTGCTCGCCATCCGGTAAGGACTAGGCCCGGGTCGACGGCGCGTTGTGTCAACGAATACCGATGCCTGGGCCAGGGCTGCGGAATGGTTGAAAGAGAAACCGTAGCTCTGGCGCATAGGGAAGTGAAGGGACACCTTCTGCTCCGCCCAAAGCAGGTGAGGTAATTTGATGCAAAAAAAAAGCAAATAAAAAAAGAAGGCCCACTTCTTCTCCTTAAGAGAGAAGGTCAGTATCCTATTAAATCCCAATGGGAATATTATATATAGCCTGTTTATACTATGCTGCAAATAACGTATTTGGTACAAAGTAATAATTGAATCCAAAGCTAATTTATGGATAGCTATTCTCAATCTGTCAATACCACGTGTCTTTGACTCCTGGGCTGGTCATTTGAAAAGGGTTGACGTTAATACAAAGGCAGAGAGATTAATTTACCCCGTACTCGTGCAAGGTGCTTATGAAAGGAGTTCTAAGTAATAATGTTTAATTGGGAATTTGTTGAGTCTTTGTATTGAGATTAATTGTGTTCAAAAGTTAGCTATGATAAAATTGATAGAAAATCACATATGATATCTTAATTTATTATCAAAGTCGGCGCAATAACATTTATCCATATTTCTATACCAATCAATCGCTATGGGTTGTCAGAAATCCGAAAGTATGGTGGACATCAGATAAGCAGCCGTATTATGTAACTGATATTCAGATGAATCCGGTTAGATTGGAAGCCGACCCCAATATTATAGGTGGGAAAAGTCTCAGCAGATGATGACTTCTCTATCAATCTTTCTTTTGGAAGTTCCATTTCTAGCCAGTAACATCTTTCACAGAGTCCATCCATCATTTGATTTGGTCTTCTCCTACTCTAGGGCTTTCTTACTCAAAACTTTCTATACGATATTTTCCTTATTCCTTCTTATGACAACCGATTACCGAATAACTTTACTTTACAGCTAGTATCTATTCATTTCTTATACTATTCATTCGTGTAACACTACACAATCTTTTTTAGCATCCTCACCTCAGATGCATGTAACTGGCCTTCTTTTATTTCTTTCTTGGCCATTTCATTCAAACATTGTTTTATAATTATAATTATCTTTGCTCAAGTTTAAGATAATCTCGTATAGTACCGGGCTTAGAATAATGCCAACCCATACCCTCCCGTCGGTGACGTAAGAGGCGACTAAGGGTACTCTTACCAGGGAAACGAACAGTAGCGCTTCTCCTGTGGAATATCAAAATACTGCGTTCCCCAACCCACCTGCCAAGCGTGGGGATTATGGCAACCCCCCCCCCCCCCCCCCTCTGCTCTTCCATGTGCAGATTAATCCTGTGGTTGGGTATAAATATAAAATTAAAAAAGATTTTTAAGAAATTATTGGTATAGTTTTAAATGAAAACAACCATGCCAGGATACAGCCACTTAGTCCATACTTTGAAGTTTCCTGGTTAGGTTAGAAATTTTAGCAACAAGATCTTTTAAATGGGCTGGATTATTTCAAATACTTTAGATTAGTTAAAAGTAAATGAAAACTTTATCGTTAACCAAACTTTCAATGAAAGATGCTATCGGTATTTCGTTCACAAAAGACTCGAAATCACTTACTTAGGGGTCGCCGGCAAGCAAACTCCTGACCCCGTGACAAGGCCCTTTATCTTGACAAAAATTCATTTCAAATGATTTACGGAACTTTTCTGCCCAATAAAATTGATCTTTTAAATACAATTAGGTTTGTTTGAAGAGGTTTCTAACTCTGAGACACAAATGAAATCAATGCTGATTTTTTTGTCAAACTTGGAAATCAATTTTGTAGGTGTTAAGTTGAACAAATGTGTCTTTTCTTGGAGTGTTTTTGAAAGAATGTTTTTCCTTTTTCATCCTTGGTTATTTACTTACTATTTATTTACTGCACTAAAGTCTACTTTGTTGAATCATGGAGAATCAATATCAGAAATATAGGCATACTAATTAATCAATAGGGTATATTATTTTGAGATGTGTTCATGGTGATATGGTAACAGCCGTACGGAACTACAGTTAAGCTACGCTTACCGCGGATAGTTTGTGGATGGGATCAAATATATACAAAGTAGTGACTAAAATACAACAATAAATTAAACAATGTGTACCTCAACACATTCTCAGTCTACCCATAAAACATCATATAAATATGTCGATTAGTTTAGCCACAGGAAATTATTTTTCATTATTCACATTTTCTACATGATGTACATGTTCGTAAGGAAGCGCAAACAGGTTGATGACCGCCGCATCCAGCGGTGACCAACCGTTCTGTTTATGGGGCCGCAAACACATTTCAACCTTGACACTTGATGTTCCAGTTGTTGTGACACTTGATGTGACAGTTTTTGCTATCGCGCGTTCTTGTAATGCATCGTCGCATCATTTAATAGCGCTCTATTTTCTGATGCTCTTGCTTTTAGTGAACAGGAAAAAGATTATGGTTAAAGAAATAGAAGGCGCGAGAGAAGCGAACGCGAAATATTTAATTAATTGTACTAATTATCAACATATTCATTCAAAAGAAATTTATTAATATGTAGGCAAAATTGAGGAGCAGCTAGTTTAGGTGCTTGACCAACAAAAACGTAGGTGTTTATTCCTATGACGCTTTACGTTTAATTGCTCTGTGCTCGAGACGCCGCGTTTGTTTGTTTACATTAGGTATTGACGGTATATTGCGATTTTGGACGCTTTATTTCAGTGAGCGGACACGTAAAATTTTGTCTTATTTAATAATAAGTACCTAGTTAAATGAATACTTAGTGCGAAATTGGCCGCTTCATTTAATAGTTTTATACGTCGTGTTTTCTTTTATGTAAATAATAATGACGTGTTATAATTACACAGCCTCTGAGTACACGGGCATGATTTTAATTTCTAGCGAGTATCAATGTAATGCCGCTTTGACTTTACGGAAATACCGACAGGTATGAGAACACCAGAGTTTGTCCGACCAAAAAAGCAAGTCGCGACAAGACCGCGCCGTCGTCGATCGGAGGTCAGTGAACCAATATTTTAAGGATGTTGTATTTAGTATTCAATTTTAAGCGATTTAGTTTGTTTGATTTTTTTTTTTTTATTTTTGATGCTAGGTTTTTTTCTATGGTTTAGGATTATTCCTATGAACTAATATTGTCCGTGTTTTCATTTATTGTCGTATTGTCAGCACCACTCTATATAGCACGGTGAGCCATTGGTTCCGGCTAGCATTCACAGATTTTGACAGACTTCATCATCATTTCAGCCGAAAGATGGCCCCTACCGATGATAGTCCTCCCCTAAAGTTCTGCACGACGACCGGTCCTGCACCTCCCGCATCCAGCGATTTCTCACGACCTTCACCAGGTCGTCAGTTCACCTTGTCGTTGTTCGCCACTCGAAAACCTGTCGACTCCATCGGTCATCGGTCTTACGGACAATGTGCCCGGCCCACTGGCACTTAAGTATTACAATACTTCGGGCTATGTCGGTTACTCTCATTCTTCTGCGGATCTCCTCACTTCTGATTTCATCACGCAGTGAAACCCCAATCATAGCCCTGTCCATTGCCATTTAAGTGACCTTGCGCGTTCTTATAAGGTCCATTGTTACCGACCACATCCCAGTTCCATATGTTATCAAACCATATCTTACCAGAGGGTAATGTTTTAGTCAGTAACTAAGTTATAGATATAGAATAGACAGTAAGTTGCTCCATGTAAAATAATGCTTATCAGCAACGTTTGATTAGACTGGAACCTCTTCCAACATAATTGGGGATAGGAGATAAGTTGGTTACTTTTAACAGTTTTCCTATTTGTTATTTGAAAACAATATCATTAGTTTGAAGAATATTGATTAAATGCAAACGCTTTACGCGTATACATATCTATCTTAGGAGGGACAGGATAAGACAGGACAGGAGAACTTCCGGCCACCGTAGGGCGCGGCCTGTGGACGATAGATTGGCGGCGTCTTGACCTCCAATCAGCAGCAGGCCTTGAGGCGGCGGAGTCGTGTTCTGCGCACGCCTCACTGTGGAGTCCTGCAGCCGGGATGATGGCTGCAGTGGGTGGCGAGGCCTGCCGGACCATCTGGCAGGCCACTGCCTGTCGGAAGTAGCGACTAATGCTTTGGCAATACACGCCGCCTCCGACACACGGGTAAATGAGTTTGAACACGGGTTGGTTTTTAGTCGCCCCCAAGGCGGTGGAACACCATGAGGATTTTCCGACCCGAGACCAATAAAAAAAACAGGATATAGACATACATAGAATCCAATCAGAGTTTTCTCTGCAACTAGCACGCATACAAGTTCACCACATAAACCGGCGGGCAAAGTGGCCCGCCAGACAACCAGTCTGGTCGGAGGATCCTCCCTTTTGTGTAGAGGAACGAGGAACAGAAAGATCTTAAAGCCAAGAGTTACTTGTATTCTGCCTGCAAGGAGGCGTGCAAATTACAAATGTCAAAAAAAAGCAAAGTTTAAGTTGTAATTATGACTTATAAATAAGACTATAAAAAATTGACAAATATCAAAAATAGCACAGTGACATAAATTTAAACGTAAACACTTAAAATCTGAAATTTCATTAATCAAATTTTAAGTACGTTATGTCAATAACTGTTATTAAATAAATTCAAAATCATACATACAATATTAACGTAATATCAAAGTCAATAAAATACAAATTAAAAAGAAACAATTAAGTATACAAATAAAAATTGCCATTAAACACCAATTACTCATAAAACATATGTATACATCTTTTGACAACAATGTTTATGTTCTATAAATTCCTTAATACTGTTAAAGCAATTATTTTGTAACCACGCTGACAATTTGAATTTAAAAACATTATCCTGCAATAATTTCAATTCATTAGGAATTCTATTATAAATCAATATACACATTTTTCTTATAAATATCTTTATGACCAGATGGCTGATATAATAAGTAGCGAAACTTAGCCCTTTTTGTCTTGGTACAACTTCAGTATGTTACCTAAAGTACTCGTAATGCATCTGTTTCTTTGTGAAGACGCAGATGTCCCTTATAGGTATACATACCATCATCACCACCAGTCGCCATTAATCTTATAACTCTCTTTCAAGTTCTCAATAAGGCACTCTTTATTTAATTAACTTGATTGTCTTTCTATTTCATTATCACGTTTATTGCCTTGACAGTTCAATGGAAGTCGAAAATATTAACTGAATGTTTATTTATTTTACTGAGACTTTGGAAGAGCTTTGGAATTTTCAGTTAATTAATTTGAGGAATTTTAGTTATTAATAAAGTTTATTTTACACTATAAGCAGTGGTAACTGTCGTGATTAATGAATAGGGTATATGACTAAAAAAAACTAATTAGTCCGTCAGTCAGATTTCCAATAAGCCACCTAAATGTTTATTGAATTACGCACCTAACCGTTACAGAAACGCACTTTTTTATATAAAAATGACAGTTTAGTTAGGTGCTAAATTGTCACTTTTGTATTAAGAACTTTGACTTAGCCTTTTTTTGGGGATGGGAAATCATCAAATGACTTCTCCCGCTCTGGGCGGAGCGGAAGGGCGTGTCAGACTTTTACTGACTAAAACCCACCCGTGCTTCTTCATGTGCCTGTGCGACGGCCAGGGCCATGATTTATTTTTTTATCAACCCGCAACCCTGAACCAGGAGGCATCGGTTTCCGTGGACCCCGTCACGATGTGCTGACATCTCTTTGAGGCGCGCATGAAACACAACGTGTCGTCGATTCGGGCCCGGTCCTTACCGTGTTGCGAGCTACTTTGTCTTAGCCTCAATAATGTTCGAAAAACAAACACTGAATCAAAGGTAGCTGAAATAAAGTAAGAAAAAAGCTAGACGTACAATTAGATTTCGTGTTGTAGTAAAAGTGTTTATATATTTTATTATACATAGTTTCATTTTTTTCATCATTTCAGCAGAAAGACATCCACTGCTGGACATAGGCCTCCCCAAGGTTCTCCACGACGACCGGTCCTGCACCTCCCGCATCCAGCGGTTTCCCGCGGCCTTCACTAGGTTGTCGGTCCACCTTGTCGGGGGCCTACCCACGCTACGTCTTCCGTTGTATGGTCGCCACTTTAGAACCCGTCGGCCCCATCGGGCATCGGTACTACGGGCAGTGTGTCCAGCCCACTGCCACTTTAGTGTTGCAATTCTCCGGGCTATGTTGGTTATTCTCGTTCTTCTGCGAATCTCCTCATTCCTGATTCGATCGCACAGTGAAACCCCAAGCATAGCTCTCCCCATTGCCCTTTGAGTGACTTTGAGCCTTCTTATAAGGCCCTTTGTTAGCGACTATATATTATATAGTTTAGGGTTTATAAAATAATTAAGGTAGCCTACAGTGTATTGACTTAGTCACCTTTCAATTTAATTTGAAGGCCTAATTTTGTTTTATCTCTATAGTTCCATAGACCATATTTCAACCATGCCTACGAATCTGAACGGTGACAAGGCTTCGGCTAACTGCGCGTGCAGTTATGGGTGTTAGACCGAGAGATTAGACGCAGAAACAAACCTGGAGGAGTGTTCGGGATGTCACATAGGCAAATTCCAAACCGGGGTTTGAAATCCACGATCCTGCCTCATGGCAAGCAGTGATACAACCGTAGATGGTAAGGAACACTAGTTATTAAGAGCCTCTTCACTCTAAACTTGAATACTTATTGTAGTGAGACGGTAAACCGCCGCAAGAAAATTGTTCCAGTTCTTCGACGAATGCGGTATAAAAGAAGAGGCTAAACGCTTCGTCCAGATCGTAGCGGTCTCAAAATTTTTAATGGAATAATCAGAAAAGTTTTACCAATTTTGTTTGGGTACAAGTTTATTTTTAAAAGAGTAGATATAGAAAACTATACTAACTATGTTTTGATTTAAAATACAAAACAACAAAACTAGAAAATCCGTAATAAATCAAGGCTTTTACAAACTAAAACGAATTTGCAAATCATTGTATAAAGGTTCATCAAAATTCAAAACAACGATCAAACCAAACGTTTGGACTACAAACTTATGATTAAAATCAACATGTTTATTCATCAAATTGTCTTAAGTTTCTTAGAAGTAACATAATTTATGCAAAAAAAATAGGCAAGACTGATTAATATGAATACTAGAACCAGAAAGATTATAAATACGGTCAGGAATAGGTCTATTTCTAAGTATTCCATCCAAGACATGTTGGCGGCGGGCGCGCGCAGATGGCTCGCGCCTCCGTGACGCAGCACGTGCTCCGTCCACCACACAGCGCGCTCCAGTGGTCCCATTGGCTGATCATACATGAGGACACGAAGTTTAGCAATGTTTTGACGATACCTGAAATTGAAGTCAAAATGTGTTTTTTTTATATAATTATAAAAAAGTGCTTGACCGCAATCCCATCTGATGGTAAGCGGCGTTTATGGTGAAGCACGCTAGTTTATTAAGAGCCTATTCACTCTAGCCTTGAAGACACTGAAATTGTAGACAGACGGAAACACCGCCGCTGGCTATTTGTTCCAGCCCCTCTATGTTGGCGGGACATTTTTTTTTTTTAATAATTATAAACTAGCACTTGACCGCAATCCCGCCTGATGGTAAGCAGTGATGCGATCGTTGATGGTACAGCGCGCTAGTTTATTAAGAGCCTATTCACTCAGAAAAACTGAGCGAATAGGAAGGAAGACGGCAGTTGAGCGAGGTGATGCAATGTTAAACCCAACAACACGACCAACGATGCTGTGCCAAAGGGAGATTGATCTGAAGACCCTCCACGATCAAACTCCCAACACAACAATATTTGGCGCATCGTACCCGGCACACATCGCAACACAACTGCTCAGACCCGTCCTGCGTACGTCACTAGACATCATGCCGGAACACGACAAATCGCTGGGCGGCAAGGCTTTGTCTGGTGGGTGGTAACTTCTGCCGGCGGCCGATGTTATGGCCTACCACCGAGGCCTACATTTTTGACATTGATGAACAATTCTCGTAATTTTTGGAATGTCCACGGTCTGAATGCCAAGTGTCATCTCAGAGACAACCAAATACCAGAAAATAGTCTAAATTTAGGGAAATTAAATGTATTTTTGACAGATCGAGTCTTACATCAGACTACGTTCTTAAAATGAAGAGATTTGTCTCTGATCTCAATCTCAATCTGTCAGAAATGCCTCTAATTTATTTAAATTTTTGACATGGATATCCGCTGAGATTGCGAGTAATCTATCATTGTTAAATATGGGAATTAGGTACCTTTCTAGTAGGTTAGCAAATAACTCGAAAACCCACTTTATAAGAAGTTGTTTTAGCATCGTGATGTATATACACTTTTCATCGGAAAAATCGAAATAGATCAGTATTTATGGTTTCTACAAAAATATAAAATAAAAAAAGACATGATTGTGTAGCTGGCAGTCCGGCAGTTCAGTTGGTAAGTGAATATTCAAAATTAGAATTTCATTTCTTTATTCTATAAATGATATTATTCACTGCATTGAGACAAATGTGTTTCATACCTTGTTATTTTTTTCATTTAAATTTAGAAATAGGAAACCTATGAAAATTTTATTTGAATTTAGAATATTAGAATTAGGATTTAAAAACCTTATATTATTCACTATTAATCGATATTTGACATAATAATACTTCTAAATATACACTTTTTTTGATAATCCTTAAAAAACAAACTTTTAAGGTATTTCCATGTTCGTGATGAGATATGTGAATTGTATGTAAAGTTTTATCAAGTTTACGCTTCTATACTTGATAGATTTAGAACCACCATAATTAAGAAAAGCTTATTAAACATACCTTTCGTTTTCAATAATGGTAGTGACAGCATTCTTAAACTGTTCCTCATCAAGTGTTCCCCAATCTATTTTGATTCCAATATTATGGTATTCATATTTTTCTACATTATGCCACTGGTCCGCAATCATTGGTATACCAATCATAGGTACTCCTGCTGTAATAGCCTCATCCGTGGATTGCAGACCGCCTTGTGTTATGAACAACTTTATGTTCGGGTGTCCTATATATTAAATAAGCACCAAATTATGACTGCTGATGCAAAACGTCAAATCATTGATATATTTAAATTATATCGAAGCGCAAACTGTTTTCGTGTAACGTCAAGAAAATTATTGTAAAAAAAGTGTCTACTTTTTTACAATAATTGTCTCAGTCTTAAGTTTTAAGACTGATTTACACGGTGCAATTTAATTGCCTATGGCTTCAATTAAGTCGAAGCAAGAATAAAAGTTGCATTCTCTTAACACTATTTGGACGATGCAAGCCGTCTGTTGCATCAATGTTATTGCCATAGGCAATTAAATTGCACAGTGAAAATCAGTCTTAAGAAATTAAACAAATGTTGTGTAAACCACCAAATAAACTAACTTTAAATTTTAATATGCAAAAAATAGAGGACGTAGACAATAAATAAAAAAAATAAATGTTAAATTGTTTAAATTATTAATAAATTATTAGGCCTATATATTGATGATATAATGACCTGGATGATAGCTGATCTAGGGATTAGCTATCTGGTTCTCTGAGTTCGTTATTGAATTCGTTCTTTGTGCGGCCTGCCACGGGCATTTATTTCGCTATATGTTGACGGATTATAGGTTTTTTTTTTTATCTACAATCTACATAATTAAATAACATCGTTATTAAAAAAAATGACTAACAAAATTTATCATATTGTTTTTGGCAAGAATTATTACTTTCACTATTTTTATATTTTTAAGCCTTTCCAAGGTTAAAATTTTGAATAATTTCAATGTTAAATGAACTTATACGAATTTTATTTCCTTCAAATATTATTTTAACTACAAATAACGTAAACAAAACATTCTACGACTCATTACTCTATTGTCATCCACCTCTTGCCTATCTATTGCCATTTCACGCTTAAGCGAACAGACTTGACTTTTGATTTGAGGCTTAAGATTGGACCGAACAGATTTGGACAAAAGGCATTCAGGACATAGAATACTTTTTATCCGGGCAGTGCCGTGAGATAATTTCCGACAGGCATGTGGACATAATTATATATCATACGGCCATTAGCAATAGAACCGATGACTGTCGGAGTAGACGTGTTCTTGAGTGGAGACCGCGAATCGGTAAGCGTAAGGTGGGACACCCTAGGAGATGCCCTGGTCGGATTGTGAACGGCCCAAGACCAGGCCCAAGTCGACGGCACGTTGTATTTCATGCCCGCCTCAAGGAGATGTCAGCACACCGTGACGGGATCCACGAAGACCGATGCCCCCTGGGTCAAGGTTGCGGGTTGGTTAAAAAAGAAACCATTTCCCTGGCGCACAGGCAAGTCATGGAACACTGGTGGGTTTTACTCAGTAAAAGTCTGACTCGCCATTCCACTCCACCCAGAGTGGGAGAGCTCATTTGATGATTTTCCATCCAAAACAAAAAAAAGAAAAAGGTAGGACACCCTCAGGCTAGGAGCGACGATCTTCGCAGAATGGATAGGTAGGTATTAACTAGTTAGTAACTTCTGATAGGTAGTAACTTTATGACAGTTACCGAAAATGGTGTTAAATGACGTGAATTAGTAGAGGCCTATGTCCAGCAGTGGACTATAGAATGATGATAATGATGATGCGGACGAAGCGGAAAAGATCCAGTGTACTAAATCTTACGAAGCAGATCCGATTGCGGCAACCATTTTGATATTCTAATATTATCAGAACGTCCAGGCAGGTCGTCTTCATTCCACTTCATAAGTACGTCGTAAGGTAGCTCAGAGAACACTTTAAGCATTATTTTTAAACTTTCTGTAGTCAGTTGATCCGTTTTCACATTTGTACCGAAGCTCATATAGATAACTCCATTTATGGAAGCATCTAAGTAAGATTTTAGGTCCTGAAATAAGTAATAGAAAACAGAAAATTAATATGAGGTAATACAGTAAGCAGGTTCACATATATCTTCGTCTTCTCCTTCGCCTATAGAGGTCCACTGCTGGACAGAGGCCTCCCCCAAAGCTTTCATTTCATTGGAGGGCATTATCATAATCCACACGTTTGGCGGGCGGGTTAGGGATTCGCGCTGGAAGGAGAAGCGCTGCTGCCCGCTTTCTTGGTGAGAGTTCCCTTAGTCGCCTCTTACGACACCCACGGAAGGAGGAACCCCCCTATACCCTACTATAAGCCTTGTACCACAAGACTCTACCCGGTACCACACGGCTCACGGCACAAAGGTACACATATGTGACCTGAAATATTACCTCATCATCAACCTTTTAATCGTCCTACTGCTGGGCACAGGTCTCCTCTCATACAGAGAAGGATTGAGCATAATCAACACGCTTGCTTACAATGCGGGTTGGCGATTTCAGACTTTAAGTCCAGGTTTCCTCAAGATGTTTTCCTTCACCTTCAGTCATTGGTGTCCAAGATATACTTAGAAAGTACATATAACTTTAGAAGTTACATTGGTACTTGCCTGACCTGGAATCGAACCCGCACACTCATACTTGAGAGGCTGGTCTTTTAACCACTAGTCCACCACGACTCGACACGAAATATTACCTACAGCTTACAATTTTGGTATTTGCTAGTGAGACCCAAACTAGTAGATAGATGTCTGAGACTAGAGTTGTGTGTTTTGATGTGTCTGTTGTGGACGTGTGTGTGTAAAAGTGAGTTAGTTCCTTTGAGCTCGGTTTGATTTGATGTCAGTGTAGAGTCTTTGTATTTATTGTTATAATTGTGGATGAAGATTATGGTCTCCGCATGCCGAATATTATTTGTTTATTTCATACATGTATGTTGAGACCAACGCTGCGTAGTAAAACAATATCACGTCCAATTTACCTGGTGATAAGATAGACACACCTATGAGGCTACCTATCATATAGTTCCTCGTCTGACCACCTTGTCGGTCTTGTGGTTCCGAAAGTGACTACAAGCACAGGTAGTTATCTATTAGGATTTTCTTAGTAATTGTCCGTTGTTTGGAAGTAGGCGGCTTAAAACTGGGGTATTATGGTAAGCTTTACAAGCTTTCCGAGTACACAGGGGCCTCGGTATGTAAAGACGGTCATCCATCTACAAATTAACCGCGGCAAGTGTAGCTTAACCTGATCGATTGAACGGTGTAACTTGTATTATTTAGCCACCGACCCCTTCTAAATTTTATACAACTATATTACGCTTGCACTTCCCGCTGGTAAATCCTTTACAGGTTTTTGATGTAAGCCACCAGTAAACACTACACTGGGAGGAACAGGCCGAATACCTTCATACACTGGATGAACATTCAAGAATAACATATGCACATTTTTATACAATTCCGATACACTTGGCATATCTTGACCTAACTGTTTCCTAATCACTTCTGTCTCTATATCTTCATAATTTTCCGACATGCTATGGAATATATAAATACGGAACAATTCCGAAATTTTCTCCCATTTTGTAAGATTGTACGATCTTTGTTTAAAAATGTTTGGATACAATAAAGGATGGGTGGGGGCACCAACGCTTTCTAAATTTCCAGGCATAGCTCCAAATGAACTAATTAGGATAACCGGAGCTTTGTAGATGTAGGAATATAAAAGCGCTGGTCTAACACAAGCTTCTAAAATCAATAAATCAAACTCCTTTGTTTTATCTTTTATCAGTTGCTGTACTTCATCTGACAGTAATTGTTCTATAACTATATCTAATATAGTTGGATAGTATAATTCAAATTGTTCTTTCATATCATTTTTGTTTCCCTTGCTAATTTTCTTCAGCAGTTTTGACCATACTTTGTATGAAAGATCATGGACGTCAATTTCTGTGATGTTAGACAGCGTTTGGTCTTTCGGAAAAGCAGGGTCTGTTGTAATAATAGTGACGTCATGTCCTCGCTTAGCTAACTCCTGAGTCAAAGGTCGGAATACCATTTGATGACTAACGGATGGGGTAGGGAACACAGCTAAAATTCTTGCTGCGTCGTTTGCACTTAATAAAACACTCACTAATATACACAAAAATATTATCATCTTTACAGTTTCACTGCAAATTGCCAACTGAGAGTAGAAATTATTTTACTTGTATGGTTCTCTTAACATCAAGTAATATCTATACAGGGTGTATCTGACATCGTAGGGCAAACTTCGCGAAAAGGCTAGACCGCATGCCACTAATAAAATTATGATAGTCATTTATATAGTTAATGAGTGGTTACAGAAATCACAGTGTTTAAAAAAGTGTGTCGGCTCGGCCTTTGAACGTTGCAAGCGTGCCGCTGCGCGTGTTTTTGGGTATGACGTTGACCCCTGATGTGAAGTCTATTAAATCAGCTGATAGGATAGTTTTTCGAGTTTTGTTCACATTGCGCTTTTTTGTGTAATTAGCGAATTAATTATCTTTTACTTTAAAATCTTATTGGGTTATAAAAGTATAGCAATTATGAACGGTTTAAAGTAAAAAACTGCATATTATTTTTTTTAAATCAGGAAAAAACCGACGATATATTCCACCCCTGGGGTTTCAGAATCATGTACTGGATACGTGGTATTCGTTTGTGCGTCGATGTCAGAGACACCCTTTATTTATTTTTATTGGTTATACAGAATACTATTTTACTTGAATTTTATGGTCAGCAGTACTTCAATGTCATACGATTCAATAACTTTGATGACTGACGATAATTTTTACAAATCGCAAAAGTATAAAAATCTTCATAAAAAAGTCTTTTGCATTCGCTTGTTTATAACTGTAAATAGTATAAGTCATTGTTAATGTCTATCATTTTTGTGACTGTGTAGTTCTTTTAATTTTGTTTTTATTCTAATTTTGTTTGGGAGCATTTGTACAGAGTTACTTTTGCAACGAGTGTAGTAACACCATGTACACTCAAGATTTCTCTTTCTCTCAGGCACAAGCATGCATTTTGTTTTATTTTTTTCCATCTCTCTCTTTTTGGTGCTTCGATTTTTTTAATGTAAGGGAAGAGGAGTCTCATAAGGCATTTCTATGCCTAAATGGAGACTTCTGGTCATGCAAATAAACTTAATTTATTTTATGTACCAAAGATAATACATACATATATAAGCCCTAACGTACACTTCTACATTGATTGGTTTACTTATAACACTATATTATTCTTAATAGGTAATGAAATAGAATTATTTGTGGAGGACCAAAATTAATGGCAAAACCTTTTTATTTCATCGAAGATGGTACTGATAAATTAGATTGTGCCTACATCCATTTTTTTGCGTTTTAAAATCCTTCAGAAACAACCGGTGCATCCTACTCCATTACGAGCACACTCCCAACAACAAATGGTAGTATTTGATTGTTTTGCCATTATTTATAAGAGATCAATGTGTCTGTAAAATTTGTAAAACAGTCAGAGTAACATCTTTTAACCTTCTTCTTCTCTACAAGTAAAGGGAAAATAATTGTATAATAAGTAAAATAGAATTAGCCCTTTTTTTTTTCGCTGTGGGAATGCTTTGTTTACGCACCATACCCCGAAGGGCGTGTGTGGGACTCGCCCCGCCGAAGCTGGGAATACCCACTAAACCCGAACAGCGGCACACCGACATCGCCTTAGTGGCGGGGTCATGGGAAATAGCAAGCCTGCCTACCAATCCCCCGCCGGCGATTCCCGCCAGAAGACGGGCCCACAGTGGGCCCTCCGTAGGGAGGGGCCCGGCTGGGTACGTCTTCTTGTACGAGAAGACGCAGCAGCCAAGGGTTTTTTAGCGAGGTGTCCTTCCTCTTAACCCCACTCGTTTGCCCGGAAACAAACGGGGCCCCCAGCTCCTCTCAGTGAGGAGACCGGGTTGCCCGACGGTAACCCGGAGTTCGGGTCACGTCAGCCACCTGGAGTGGTGGCCGACCCGCCGCACGTGTGACCGCCGAAGCGGTCCCCACTTCTGGTTTTGGTCCGCGCCGGTAAACCGGTAACCCCCATATCTGGGGGCCGTTCCCCTATCCGCCACCTGGGGACGCGTCCGATGGCAGGCCAGAAACTGCACACGGAAAATAGAATTAGCCTAGATAGAATAAGTAATAGTAAGTCAATGTATTAAAGAGTTTTTATTAATAAGATTTAAAATAAGAAATGTTGAATAGTATAAGGAATAGTGATGTAAAATAGCATACATTAAGTACCTATAAATGGAAAAAAAAACGAATAAAGATTTTGGCTCCCTGCTTATTGAGTGCACCCAAAGAATAAATACATATAAAAAAGATACAGAAGAGAGGATAGCTATATATGAATAGGCGTAGAGTAGCCAGCCTTTCGGTCTTCTGTAGGATGCATTCTGGTGAGTGTGCAAGGGAATTGCATGATTTAATTCCCCCATCTCCGTTCCATCATCGGACGACCCGTCGTATGGCGAGTTTCAACCCTTACGTTGTTGACACCACTGCGATCCGGACGAAGCGTTTTGCTTCCTCCTTTATACCGCGTACATCGAGGGACTGGAATAATTTGCCGGCGTCGGTGTTTCCGTCACATTACAATTTGAGTGTCTTCAAGGCTAGAGTGAATAGGCTCTTAATAAACTAGCGCGCTTTACCATCAACGATCGCATCACTGCTTACCATCAGGCGGGATTGCAGTCAAGCGCTGGTTTATAATTTATAAAAAAAAAAAGAACTAGAAGGAATGAGATCTGATGACCTCAGCCTATACAGGTCTTCCACGGGAGAAGCGATGCTGCCAACTTCCCAGGTGAGAGTTACCTTAGTCAACTCTTACGACACCCACGGGAGGATATGAGTTGGTACTATTCTAAGTCCAGTACCACACGGGTTTTAACCTGTCTGAATATTATGTTGTGAGCTCAATGCAGCCATGTTGTCTTTCAATATATTTCACTAAACAATTTCTCAAACGTTTATTAACCACGCCTCGTGTCAACGTGATTCAAGCCCAAATGGTTCTTTGAGACGCTCACACAGGAGGCTGTATACAGGCTGATAGTTGATCAGAGAGCTAAGAAGCGTTCCATGCTTGGAATTAGGCTAATAGACCGAGATATGAAGATGTACAAAAGTCTCCGATATCGGAAAACGAATTATGGAACTCAAATGGAGTTGCATACGGTACCTAACTAGGCACAGAGAGGATTCGTCCGGCATCATCATAGATAGAAGAAATGATTACCAGGAAAACATGGTTGAGCCTGACACGAAAGCGTGGCGATCAGCATAATAAAAAAGAGACATATCCCAGCAGTGAGAGAAGTCGAGCTGTGTAACAAGATGATGATGATGGCCACATAACCAAAACTTTAGCCAAAAATAATTTCGCGCCGTGTGTGCCGAGCACCAGCTGCATATTCCGAATAACTTGCGAAGTTGAAGTAATTAAGGCAATCTGGGGCAGTGGGAGGCGCTTGCGGTAACTTGTACTATAAGTATCTATGTAAAGACCGTTGCAAACTTTGAACACTAAGTGATTGCAAATAGAAATATGCTTGGTAAGGAGGTTGACGACTTGGCTAACAAGCTTGGTATATCTTTTAGTACCATATATTTTGTACTTAGTTTTTAAAGTATTTTTCTCGGTGGTAGGCCATAACATAACCCACCCGACAAAGCCTTGCCGCCAAGCTATTTGTCGTGTTCCGGCATGATGTCTGGTGAAGCCGTACGGAGGACGGGTCTGAGCAGTTGTGTTGCGATGTGTGCCGGGTACGATGCGCCTAATGTTGTTGTGTTGGGAGTTTGGTCGTGGAGGGTCTTCAGATCAATCTCCCTTTGGCGCAGCATCGTTGGTCGTGTTGTTGGATTTAACATTGCATCACCACGCTCAACTGCCGTCTTCCTCCCTATTCGCTCAGTTTTCTGAGTGAATATGCTCTTAATAAACTAGCGCGCTTTACCATCAACGATCGCATCACTGCTTACCATCAGGCGGGATTGCGGTCATGCGCTAGTTTATAATTATAAAAAAAAGTATAAATTGATTTAAAAATAAAATTAAAACAATTTTATTAAAAAAGGATTACTATAGAAGATTTATTTAAAAAAGTATTTCCACATCACAAACATTTAGATAACATTGAAAATAACTTAATCTATTTAAGTTATGGCCACTTTAGCTTTGACGCCGACCTAGAACCGAAAATACAAAGACATGTGACATCTTCATACTTGCAATGTTTATACTTACCTAAACCTGAGACCCAGGCAAGTGAAGAAACACGGGTAATTGTTGATTTCGCATTTGCAAAAAAAGTAGCAGTCGTAGGACTGACCAACAAAAGTGAAATCTGAAATCATTAAAAGACACAGAATACAAAAAAAAAAAAAAAACGATTACGGTGCAGGTGTCAGGTCGGTTACACTTATGCGAAATCAATGCTTTTTCTCCATCCAACATAAGTGCCCAACGTGCCTTAAAAAAAAAATAGTTTTGAAGGACTCTCTTAATAGGGTATTTGACTAAAAAAAAAAACTAATTATTCCGTCATTCAGATTATAGAAAAATATTGGATACGTATATTTTGTTTTATCAAATCAATAAAGATTGACAAATATAAAAGGCATCAAAGATCAGGAGTGGTGGCTGGTGACGTCACTGCTCGCTAAAAAGTGTAGCGTGCTGTGACGTCACACGAGTTTTAACGCACTGTGTCGTCTTCATTTTTTGTTTATATGAAAAAAGAAAAAATACGTGTTTAGTATTTTTTTGGAAATCTGACTGACGGATTAATTAGTTTTTTTTAAGTCAAATACACTATTGTTAGCCCAGTCATATTAGGTAAAAAAAGGGGTCAACCTCGGAATGAAAGATAATAAGCTGCAAATTGGTATGAACCTTTGTTTTGTCATTCTAAATGTTGTCTCAAAAGTCACAATCGTTATCGTGTCCGCGTCTCAAGATATTCAAGGTCAAAGGTCACAAAAATCGGTTTTTCGCGAATATCTGGCTTCCTATCGGTTAAATGAGATTGGCATTTATTATAAAAGTTGTAGGCTATAAAATTCCCTACAACTTTTGTTTAAACTTTTTTTTCATACGACCAACCGTTTTGAAGGTAGAGCGCGAAGAGTGCACATCGTACACTCATATACGGCCTAATGCAAGGTCAAGCGTGAGTTATGGTTATCAGTACGTTATAAAGTCAATTATTTACTTGGAAATTATAATTATTAAACAATGACCATTATTTATGTACTAACTATTAATTATTTATATTTAATTAAAGTAAGTAACTTGATTATTTATATATAATTATTCATATTTAACTATTTAAGTATAAAATATTATTAATTCTGGATTATATATTTGATATATAATCCAGATTTATAATGAGGATGATGACAATGAATCGAACATTTTTGAGCGACAAGAAGAAGAAGACGACGAAGAAGAAGAAGAAGAAGATAATTAGCTTCCATTTCCAATTTCATTACAATTAAAATCAACAAAGATACTTTTGATATTTGAACTCACATTTTGATAAATGTATATTATGCCGTATTTAATAATAAATAAAAATATGTGTAAAATATATACTCTTACTATCATTTTAACTTAAAATAAAACTAAAATATATAATCCAGAATTAATAATATTTTATACTTAAATAGTTAAATATGAATAATTATATGTAAATAATCAAGTTACTTACTTTAATTAAATATAAATAATTAATAGTTAGTACATAAATAATGGTCATTGTTTAATAATAGGGATGTATCCAAGGTATGAAAATCAAAAAAATAATTAGTCCGTCTTATAGATAATAAAAAAATTAAGACCCGTATTTTTTTGTTTTGTCGTAATTACCAAAAACTACTGAGATATAGCGTATTAAAGTTACGGAGTGGGGGCTAATTACGTCACGCCGTGCTATATTTTGTACCACGGCGTGACGTCATGCGACATTTCAAACCAATATATCTTCCCAAGTATTTGAATGAAACAAAAAATAAAAAATACGTGTTTAATATTTTTTATAAATCTATCTGATGGACATTAAATTATTTTTTAGGATACAACCCAATTATAATTTCCAAGTAAATAATTGACTTTATAACGTACTGATAACCATAACTCACGCTTGACCTTGCATTAGGCCGTATATGACTGTACGATGTGCACTCTTCGCGCTCTACCTTCAAAACGGTTGGTCGTATGAAAAAAAAGTTTAAACAAAAGTTGTAGGGAATTTTATAGCCTACAACTTTTATAATAAATGCCAATCTCATTTAACCGATAGGAAGCCAGATATTCGTGAAAAACCGATTTTTGTGACCTTTGACCTTGAATATCTTGAGACGCGGACACGATAACGATTGTGACTTTTGAGACAACATTTAGAATGACAAAACAAAGGTTCATACCAATTTGCAGCTTATTATCTTTCATTCCGAGGTGAAAGCCCTAATATGACTGGGCTATGTAATTTTTGAGGCTGATGTATTGATGTTGAAGGTAACGGGTACATGCTGTTGTCTCTGCTAGCTTATCCAAGTTTGTGAAATTGTCTCCATGTAGCTTTAACTTAACACCAGTACTTTTAAGGGATATCCCTTTTTTTTTAATAATTATAAACTAGCGCTTGACAACAAATCCCGCCTGATGGTAAGCAGTGATGCGATCGTTGATGGTAAAGCGCGCCAGTTTATTAAGAGCCTATTCACTCAGAAAAACTGAGCGAATAGGAAGGAAGACGGCAGTTGAGCGAGGTGATGTAATGTTAAACCCAACAACACGACCAACGATGCTGCGTCAAAGGGAGATTGATCTGAAGACCCTCCATAACCAAATTCCCAACACAACAACATTTGGCGCATCGTACCCGGAACACATCGCAACACATCTGTTCAGACCCGTCCTCCGTACGGCTTCAATTAAGCATGTGACATTGTCTTTGTTTTTTTTTTTTTGTAGTTAAAAGAGACTTTTTCTCTCAATCGATTTTGTACTGAACCTATTTTGTATAAATACGTCCCTTGGTAATAATTAATTAGTAAATGTTTGATGAAATGAATGTGCTAATATCTATTAATTTCGTACAGAGAGGTGTTTCTGTAATAAAAGGGCTAGGTGCTACACATCCTCACCCTATTTCAAGTTAAAAATATAAACTTTATTTCAATGATAACTAAGTTGACATTAATAGTGACTGTCACTAATGAAAAAGTTATGAAAATTTTGAAGTTATTATTTTTTTTATATAAATAATAAACTATTGCTTACAGTGAACCAGTCGTTGATGGTAAAGCGTACTAGTTTATTAAGAGCCTATTCACTCTAGCCTTGAAGACACTTCAATTGTAGTACGACGGAAACACCGCCGCTGGAAAATTGTTGCAGTCCCTCGATGTACGCGGTATAAAAGACGAGCCGAAACGCTTCGTTCGGATCGATGTGGTGTCAACAAAGTATGGGTGGAAACTCGCCGTACGATGGGTTGTCCGATGATGGAACGGAGATGGGGGAATTAAATCATGGAATTCCCTCGCACTCTCTCTAAAATGCATCCTATAGAACACCGAAACAAAATTTTATATTTGTTTACATTTTTAGCGTATGTGCCACAATGCCAATGATAGTATACTCGTATATATACACGCAGTCACGGTCATGAACCCCGGAAAACAAATAGTTTTTATTCTTGTTTCATTATAATTAGAACTCTATATCTGTTCACAATACAAATTTGATTTGATTCTGTTCATGTTTTTAAATAGAAAAGAAAGAGAAATTAACTGGTACTAAAGGTACCTTGCAAACTTCAATGATTAATTCTGAGCGATGGTTTCATCCGTCAGTCTCGTAACTCTGTGTAATTAAGAAAGTTCAGCCAAATATAATTATATTTGGCTAATTAATATACATTCCAGATATATTTATGCCTTAAATAAGATTCGATAAATGGCGGGAATTTCACAACTATCCGCCATTTTGAAATCCTTACTATTGGTGGTGGTTTGGTATAAATTGTTTGAATTTTAAAATGGAATTATAAATTCAAACTATAAGCAGCGTGGTCTAGTTTAGAAACAAAACTGTTTGAATTCAAAAATGGAGATCGAAAATCAATCTTTAATAAAAATTTTCGTGAACATTCTTGCTTTGCCATACCTTCTTGGGGACATCAGATCTTGTGCTAGTTCTCTTTCTACTGTGACCACATCAGAGTGCAAACCCACTATGGTTTATCGATACAATATCAATATAAATTTTGTTACATATTATATAATATACTTATGTAATGTTAAGAACTTAAGCCAAATTAGCCCATTACGTCCAGCTAAGACACAAACCTTTCTGTGAGAAAGGCCGTAATCCACCACGAGAGCCTTCTGGGGGTTGATGGCCTTCGCATGTCTCTTTGAATTTTTCTCATGATTGTTAGCGTCAATAAAAGTTAAGTTTTCGTTTAATAACGTGCAATATTCGACGGTGCTCCTACTATTTTATTAATTGGCAACACTCGAAGTGCTCTCATTGGCTGTTGTCTCTGTGTGGTTGAAATCAAGCAATCACAGATGCGCGTCATATTTTATCGTAATAGCGGAAATAGAAAAATTACGAAGGAGAACAGCCCAACTCATAGGGCATTCTTTTACGCGGAGTCGGAAAGCGAGGAACTCCAAAAATAAGTAGAGTGACCTGAAAACTTAAGGTAATATGTTATATTTCTGTAATTTCTGTAATGTGTTCTAAGTACTAATGCTCTTGCAAACTACTTATGCCACTGAACATAGGCAATAACTTCAAATTTAACCTTGTTGCTGATGTTAACAATAATCTGTGTAATGAATTATTTTAATCTGTAATAAATTCTTGTAAGATTGTACAAACCTCTTTTCATTCAACACACTTAAAGTTTCATAAATTAGTGCAGTGCTTACATGATGTTTTCCTTTAACGTTTTGAGACTGGAAAGAGACTTTACTAAGAATATTATAAATTCGAATATAAGTCTATCTATATCATCATCTTAGCCTTTTCCCAACAATGTTTGGGCTGGTTTCCAGGCCAGTATTTTGCAACCCAGTTACTGGGTAATACCCCTTGGTAAGACTTGTTGGCACTCTTTCGGGCTTCTAACTACCCGCAAACACTGTCAAAGAATAACGAATGACAGTTAAGGTCTGGGAATGGCTTAAAGTGCTTTCTCAGTATGTATAAACGGTCGCCCATCCATAGGGTAACCGCGGCAAGCGTTGCTTAACCTGGTTATTAGACCTGTGCGGCTGTTATTATTGTAGCCTAGAGCCCTTCAGTAAGTTTGTCTGTATGTTACTTTCTAATAGATCTCTATATCTTTTTTTCTTGAGGAAGGACTTGTCTATTTGACACGCTTTTTACATGCTTTTTATTAGCTTCACTTGTATGTTTGCTTGTCCGTCTCTAACTCAAAATTTTTTTCAACCTTACCTTACATTAATTTGTGCAGGCAAAACTTTTTTTTTAATTTAGATTTAGGTTTAGTTACTAGGGTAGGTAACGCATCATTACGAATTTTAGCACTTGCTATTCTGTCTGTTGGAGATCAAGAAAAAACAAATGAGCACCACTTAAGCGTTCGTATTATCCGTATATTATTTAAAAAAAGAATATCGAACTAAAAAGTTGAAAATAAATAGGTATAGTTTATAAAACTAAAAAAACATACTTTTAAAGAATATCGTAATATAAAAGTTAAAAATAATCTATACAAATATATAAAGCTGAAGAGTTTGTTTGTTTGTTTGAACGCGCTAATCTCAGGAACTACTAAAACTAGTTACATTTTTATGACCGTTAAAAGACCGTGGCCATGACTCGCTAGCTTGCCAGTTCGAAATAAAGTGCGCTCGCCACGCCGTTCGTGATCGGGGGAAGAACACGATCCACTATGGCCCCGTTCTGTTCACTTTAATTTTTAGGCCGCGTGCACCGCCTATTTTTTTTATATATACAGTATGTTACGAAAACCCTGTCCGACCCGTGAAGGTGTTGTTAGGTATCGATAACTGATTCTACTAATGCATACAAAACCGGGCTTTACTTAAAAAAAAAATCCCCCTAAAAAAAATAAATATTATTTCGCAAAAGGAGGTAACTTATTAAATGTGCGTTGACCACCCTTCGCCTGCCGACCGCGGGGGGCGGGCGGCAGGACACGCGGCACATGGTCGCATCGCTATTCGCTCATAATAATACCGGTGTTGTCACTTTTTAAAAATTACGAAATTTCGGGGAAATTGGAATTAATTCGTTGGAAAAAAAGATTATTTCAAAATTCATTTGTATTGGTACTATGATGAATACGTAAAATTTTATATTATATTTGGTCATGTGTTTACCTAACCTCTATTATCCTTATGGGTCGGACAGGGTTTTCGTAACATACTGTATATTATAAACTAGCGCTTGACCGCAATCCCGCCTGATGGTAAGCAGTGATGCGATCGTTGATGGTAAAGCGCGCTATTCACTCTCGCCTTGAAGGCACTCAAACTGTAGTTTGACGGAAACACCGTCGCTGGCAAATTGTTCCAGTCCTTCGATGTACGCGATATAGAGCAGGAGGCGAAACGCTTCGTCCGGACCGTAGAGGTGTTAACAACGTAAGGGTGGAAACTCGCCGTACGACGGGTTGTCCGATGGTGGAACGGAGATGGGGGAATTAAATCATGCAATTCCCTCGCACATTGCCCAAAATGCATCCTATAGAAGACCGAAAGGCTGGCTACTCTACGCCTGCGCTCTCGGTTTTGGAGACCATCTCGAGTTGAGTCTGGGTCGCCAACCAGCCTCTTCGCACGCCTCAAAAATCAGAGGAGATATTCAACAATAGGCTATAAACAAAGTAGTTTTCACTCGTTAAGACCATTTTTCTCTTTATTTTATGATTTGCCTCGAATGCGCACCACTAAAGACAATAACCGGACTCTATAAACATACCACACGCTATCAAAAGGCCATTGAGACTTCCGAGCTACCTACAGCTATCTTTATAGTACATATGGTTCATCTACCCATTATTGCACTCGGCAAACAGATCCAACAATGGCTTGAAGCCACGTCTTTCATCTATTGAAGACGTTCTATTGAAAACGTCTGATGCTAGTTTAATAGATTCCTGATGATGATAGCATATTGTTAGAAATTTGGAATTAGAAGTAATGTTATATTGCAACCTTTTAGTGAAATAAAACCTACTTCGACTTTTTTTTTAATAATTATAAACTAGCGCTTGACTGCAATCCCGCCTGATGGTAAGCAATGATGCAATCGTTGATGGTAAAGCGCGCTTGTTTATTAAACCCATTCACTTAAAAAACTTAGGAATAGGAAGGATGACGGCAGTTGAGCGAGGTGATGCAATGTTAAACCCAAGACCAACACGACCAACGATGCTGCGCCAGAGGGAAATTGATCTGGAGACTCTCCACGACCAAACTCCCGATACAACAACATTTGTCGCATCGTACCCGGCACATATCGCAACACAACTGCTCAGACCCGTCCTCCGTACGGCTTCAACAAACATTATGCCGGAACACGACGAATCGCTTGGCGGCAAGACCTTGTCTGGTGGGTGGTAACTTCTGCCGGCGGCCGATGTTATGGCCTACCACCGAGGAATATATATTTTATATATTATTGACACAAAGTAAAGCGTAGGGTCTAACGAACCTCTTTTTTGTTCTGGGTGGGAAATTATCGAATGATTTGGGCAATGGACAATGGATGGGACAATGAATGACAAGGGGGCGTCAGACTTAACCCACTGCTAAAACCCACCTGTGTGGCGGCTAGAGGTATGAGGGTTCTGGGATTCCCACTCCCTAACGCGCTCCGCCTCCTCCTTTGCCAAGAATTTGAAGCCGCGACCTGCAACTAGTCAGAATCTGTAGCACTGAGCCACTCTAACAGCTCAATAGGAATTAAAAAAAAAAACAATTCCTTCTTATTCAATCCATAACTTATCATTTTATACAAAGAGTTAAGACGATGACGTGTTCGAGTAAACGCAAAAGTTTGCGTTAGGTTTAAGTTTTCCGTACGATTCATACTGCAAGCACATGGGCGCTACTTCCACTGTGAGTTCCAAATACCCTCGCGTATGAAGATTTTAGAGCGGTTGTGGTAGTATTTTATTATCCACGCCTTATTGATAGATACCAACTTAATATAGTATGTTGCATTTTGTATGGAAATAAGTAATTAATGTGAATATGTTTATTTTTATCGATGAGATTATTAATATTTTCTAGTGCAGATGTGCTTCTCTGTCTCTTCTCTAACTTTAAACTTAGGTGTTTTACTTTATTTTATTACTAGCTATGCTCCGCAATATCTATATCTTTCACGCAAAACTTTTGAACAGATTTAGATGAAATATATGCACACAAAGGATACTTTTTATCCCAATATTCCCTATTATTTTATCGGTAGCCATAACATCGGCTGCCGGTAGAAGTTACCACCCACCAGACAAAGTCTTGCCACCAAAGCCATGCGGATGACGGGTCTGAGCAGTAGTTTTACGATGTGTGTCGGGTACGATACGCCAAGTATAGTTGTGTCGGGAGTTTGGTCGTGGAGGGCCTCCAGATCAATCTCCGTCTAGCGCAGCATCGTTGGTCGTGTTGTTAGGTTTAACATTGCATCAACTCGCTCAACTACCGTGTTCCTTTCTATTCACTAATTTTTTTAAGTGAACAGGCAGGATTGCGGTCAGACACTAGTTTATAATAATTATTAAGAAAAAAAACCCATAGGGTCGAAACCCACGGGGGTGAAACCACGGGCGGCAGCTGATACCATAAACGTGAACGTTTGTAAGTATGTTACTCTTTCAATAAATTTGGCTTATAACGAGGATTTCATGCATATATCAGTATCAAAAGTATCATATGTGCTATTTCAATCCCGATAATTGTCGATGGAATCGACAATTATGCAGATGCAATCGCAGAGTAAATAGTAATAATAAATAAAACCACAAATAAAAGAATTTGACTTTACCTTTAGGCGCTCTATATCTAATTGGTACTAAACATATTTCTAAATTGACTCAATGTGTGACCAAAGTTTGCAGCAAATTCAATTTTAAAGTTGCGTCTACTTTTGTAATGAATCTCCGTCAATTGTTATAATTCTTTATTCAATTTGTGAACTAGAGTTGAGTACATAATGAATTATTTATCAGCAGCCTTTAGCATTCCACTGCTGATCTTCTTAGAGAAAGAAAGAAAGAAAAAAATAAAAGAAAAATTGTTCATTAATTCGTATTGGAGGAGCGATATACATTTTTTTCCGTTTTATTCATTCTAATAGTGACAAAACGTTGCCATTATGGATCAAACTAGATAGTTTCACATTCAAAATTATTTTGAGATATATTAAAATTTAAAGCCTCCGCAAGACCATCAAAGTTTTAGAAAAAAATAATTTTATGGTATACTTCTAGAACATGTGAGAGAAACATATAGCTTTAAAATAGCTTTTTATCTGATATGACATTACGGTAATAAAGCCAAGTACTAAATAAAAATATTAATAGTATAAAGTACTGCCATTCCCGAATTATTAAAGCTCACTGCAAACAAATTACATGGGCGAGCGACACGCCCGCCAGTGCATTTTTGTTACCTAATGAAAGTAAAAGGCCTCACTATTTCTTACGAAATTACCACGAAATTTAGAATAAAACTGTTAAAATATGGATAAGACGCGTAGCTACTAAAAATGTCCGCTTTTTGGTGACACGAGTGAACCAAAACTAAATATTTTGCCTACTTTTACGAAAACGTTATGAAATTTTACGTTTGAATGAGATGTCATTTGTAATCTCAGCAAGAAAAGCCCAAAGAGCCCTCGTTCTTTGCAAAATCCAAAATAGAAATTTGGAAAATTACGTCCATTCCGACAGCAAGTCATATAAGAATAATATGAATGTTATCTTATCACTTTTAATGCAAAAACTTAGAAAAATCTCTAGAGGCTTACTGACGACAAAACGTGTTCTATTCGATATAATCATAGTGCAAGTGTAAAAACTCGTGGTTAGAGTATAGACCAACTTTGAAAGAAAGAAAGAAAGAAAATACATTTATTTAGCACAGATTAAAAGACACACAATACATCAGATAAAGACAAACATTAAAAAGTAAAAAAATAGTAATAATAAAATAAAGTAAATTGTGATAAAACAAATTAATATAGAAAACTAGCAGGAATGTGTGCCGGTTTAAGCTGTAATAAGTGGGTTTGTTTCAGATGTCTTGACTCAGAAATCACCTGGAAATATTTCATGTGCAAGGTGGCTGACTCGCGCAAGTGGAAAGTATGCGATTCTGTACATATGTAGGCACAAAAATCCGTATGAAAATTTATTGTGTTAGCAACGTTTGTGGTAAAAGTTCTGCACCGACTTGGTTCGACATTCAAAACTCTCCAAGCTGCAAAGACGGCGCACGTCACCTTTGCAAAGTGATTTTACGTTCTAGATATCTGCCAGGAAATCTAAAAAAAATTGTAGATGATGTAGTGCAAAGAAACAGTTATTTCGTTCATAACGAAAATCTGCTACTGGCTATAACTTTTTTTTTTATTTATTTATTTGGGACAAAAACAGTTACATGTTACAATATTAACAGTCGGCTAAGATATAATACGCAGTAAACAAACATATAACCCACACCAATGTCCACGGAATCATATTGTTTGTACAAGACATAAGGAAACGGACGTATACAGAAGGGGACAGTGAAAAAGTAACGAATGATAAAACTAAACCCTAAAAATCACACAAACCAATTCAAGGCAGCGTGCCCCGTCCAGATATGGTCCATGGGCACAATCCCGTCACACCAAACATCACGTTCCATAACTTCATCGACCATGCCAAGATTACTTGAGATCCAGAAAATTATTTTTCTGGATCTCCGTGCGGAGGACGGGTCTGAGCAGTTGTGTTGCGATGTGTGCCGGGTACGATGCGCCAAATGTTGTTGTGTCGGCAGTTTGGTCGTGATGGGTCTCCAGATCAGTCTCCCCCTGGGTTGCATCACCTCGCTCAACTGCCGTCTTCCTTTCTATTCACTTAGTTTTTTGAGTGAATAGGCTTATTAAACTTGCGCGCTTTACCACCAACGATTGCATCACTGCTTACCATCAGGCTGGATTGCGATCAAGCACTAGTTTAAATGATATTTATTGAAATTATTTTAAAAAAATATCAATTTTGACGCATCGGATTACATAAATTTGATCGATTGACACTATTGGCAGTGCGAGATTACCGAATGACCACTGAAACATCTGATAGAGCAAGAAATCCGTTTTATAGACAATGGTGGAGAAGGTAATTTGGATTTCCTACAAATTCCATGTTATACACAAGCTAGAGAACGAGCAGTAAAGGTCACTACAGAGGCATCTACTGATCTTTGTACAAGAAAAGCTAGAATTGAGTTGATCAAATCAAAGTTAGAGTCACGAGCAATCATGCCCAAATTTGAAACAAAGAGAGATTTTAAGGTCCAATAAATGCTAATTTACTTTAATTTTCCAACTCACTATTCATAGTTTTGTTAATGTTTATTAAAATCTGTTTTTAAACACGTCTTTTGTTACATTAAATTTAAGAATACGAGTATAGCTATAACTGAGGCACTTGAACCCTTTCCAACATATACGTTTTTTGGTATTTTCAATAATTTTCGAAGTCCATGCGGAGGCATTAAATAGAATAGAATACTCTTTATTATGTACACCATATAGATTACAAAAACATAAATATAAAGATCTTTTACAGACAACCTTCCTAAATATACCATTCAACCATTCATTCAACCTTCCATTAAACATCCTTTTAAAATTACGAAAAAGAAAGCTATAGCAATATATCATAATAATACAACTTTTCCACACTATTAGAAGTCAAAATTGGAGAAAAAAAAATCTGCCCTATTCATTAATGTTCATTCAGCACAAAAGAAATGCACGTTACAATGATAACATAAAAAAGAATAGTACTTATAGTAGACTCAAAAGCCTCGTTCTCAACATGAAAAAATTAAAACAAACCTGATCACTCATGTCAGAGACAACACTGGTTATTTGACAATTAGACGGGTTTGTGCGGGGAATTTTAACGGGAGAGCTAAGATGAGTGTCACGCTCATTTTTCATTGGACTTCTATTTTTTTTTTTTTTTTGACAAATCACATAGATTGAGCTAGCCCCAAAGTAAGTTCGAGACTTGTGTTATGGGGTACTAACTCAACGATACTTATATAGAGATAAATATCCAAGACCCAGGCCAATCAGGAAAAGATCGTTTTCCATCATGACCTGGCCGGGGATCGAACCGGGGGCCTCCACGTCGCAGGCAGGCGAGTTGGCTGCAGCACGGAGGCCGACAAAATTTATAGTGTCGTTTATTAAATAAAAACGCGTGATTTCTGTAGTAAAAAGTGAAGTCAATTATTCACAATAATTCATAAAGAATATTGAAATCTCGCAGCACATCATGACCACATCATGACTTTGCATCAAATCTCCCTCGTTGACGGCTCACGTGGCATTTTTCCACTGTCATTGGCGATATCCGCCATTATTGTGAAATAATTTTTTTAAAGAATTTCTGTAATTTGTTACACGTGTTATTGGCAAAATTGTGGTATCTATCCACAACTCTTCAACTATCAACTCTTGATCAATGGCCCCATTGATCAAGAGTTGGAGTAGGTATTATTCAATCTAAAGAAAAGAAAGAAAAGACAATTACACATTGACAATTTATAAAATATCCGTCTGTCATCCCTGATACGCCCGCAAGACCGGCAGATGATAAAATAACAAACATCAACAACAAATATCTACAGAAAAAGTGTGAGGAAATAACTGCTTGTGTTATAAAACAAACAACAATTAAGCCGCGTGTTGCATCTCTGTAAGAATAGATCGTTGCTCAGCAAAATGCGGTGACTTCAGACGAACCTATCGCCAACAGCTCTGATTTCCAGCAACTACCTCTCTTACTTTCTTTTCTGAAATTTTCTTCTTCTTCTATTACATACCATTCCACTCTATTTCGGCAACTCTCATCCAGATGCTATCAGCTATTCGGCAACTCTCTCATCCAGGTCCACCACTGTACCATCGTATCTCTCAAACTTCATCGGTTTGGGCTCTTAATAAAAGTAAACAATCCATGGGTTGCTTGAAAGCGAAACTGTGGCCCTGACTCACAGGAAAGTGACACGGGTGGGTTTAACTCAGTAAAAGTCTGACACGGCCTTCCGCTCTGCCCAGAGTGGTAGAGGTCATTTGATGATTTCCCATTCAAAGCATACAAAAAAAGGATAAGTTGGATAATAGGATTTTCGTCAGAAATACTTACAACAATGTGTAACCAGTAATCCACGAAAAAAATATAACTACCTCTATATTTCACTGCGACCCACCCTTTCGCTTATCTCAAGTCCTGGGCCCTTCATAACTAATGGGAAGACGCGGAATGTTTTTACATTCTCCATTTTACCTTTTCATAATTCTTAGTGATCGATTTAAGGATCCTGAGGTGCTGAATGGAGCTTCTTGCCGCCAAGCGATTCGTCGTGTTCCGACATGATGTCTGGTGAAGCTGTTTGGAGGGCGGGTCTGAGCAGTTGTGTTGCGATGTTTGCCGGGTACGATGCGCCAATTGTTGTCGTGTCGGGAGTTTGGTCGTGGAGGGTAGCGGGATCCGAAGCACGGTGCTCCGCTGGCCGACCGCAGGTAGTTGGGGGCCCAAGTAGTGTGCCACATACGAAAGGCTGCCCCGCCAACTGCGAAAAATCCCAGGGTGGCCCCATCGTGCCGGTTGGCGACCGGACGAGAGGACCCGATGGCGATCCCTGGGGGGATTCGGGCGTCCCCGCAGTCTCCAGATCAATCTCCCTCTGGCCCGGCAGCGTTGGTCGCATTGTTGGGATTAACATTGCATCACCTTTTTTTTTTTTTTTTTTTTTTGTTCCGGGGTGGAAAATCCTCAATGGATGTCCGCCGCCCTGGGGTGGGCGACGGGGTATGTCAGACTCCTACTGACTAAAAACCACCCCGGTGTCTCTCCAGTCACGTGCGCACGGAGCCGCGGGAGTCCCTGATTCTGCCGCAGCCCCACACTCTCGTGCCGGCCCGGTCTGTCCGGGCCTCGCCTCCTGCACGGGGTAGTGAGGTGTTAAACTACCCCGTGCATCGCCTTTGAGGCGTGCGCCGATACTCGCGCGCGCCTCCGCCTCGGGGTCCATCAATAGGGGGGGCGGGGACTTCCCCATGTCCCTCGCCCCTGGACCCATTCATGGGGGGCGGAAGAGGGCGTTATCCGCCCTTCTGCGGCCCGGGAAGGGAGTTGATATCTCCCTCTCCCGTTCCGCAGCTTCCTTCTGCGACATCACATCCTCGCAGAAGGACACCACCGCGTCCCACGACTCTGAGCTGCCGACCATCTTCCGCACTACTGCCGGCAGCGTTAGGTCGCCTCCTACTTCATATGTGAGGACACGGCGCTGCTCCTCCCAAGCTACACATTCGGAGAGCGTGTGCTGCGCCGTGTCCTCTCCGCATTGGACGCAGTGGTGGCACCGAGCGTCCGGCTCCCTGCCTAAGCGACGCAGGTACTTGCCGAAGCAGCCGTGCCCCGACAGTACCTGCGTCACCCTGAACGACAGGGAGCCGTGCCTCCTCCCGAGCCAGTCGTCGAGTACTGGCCGGATCGCCTCGACGGTAGCGAGGCCGGCAGTAGGGCGCATAAGCCTCTGCTGCCAGTCCGCCACCAGGACCTGACGGAGCTCCTCTCGGCGCAGCTCGATCTGCTGCTGCACCAGACTGGAGCCCCGTGTCCGCTCTTCCTCGCGCCATCGGTACAATGACGCGAGTACTTTCGCCTCGAGGTCCCAGGGCGGGGATCCGGCCAGGACGCAAGCCGCCTCGTAGGATATCGTGCGATACCCGCGGACGACCCTGACGGCCATCGCCCTCTGCGGTTTACGCAGAATGGCGAGAGTTCCGGCCGTCAGGTCCATCGCCCACACAGGGGCCTCATACAGGGCCATGGACCGCACGATTCCCACGTATAACTGCCTACAGGTGGCGCTCGGGCCCCCCATGTTGGGAAGCAACGTTGATAGCGCGCCTGCTGCAACCATCAGCTTGGGCGCCAGTCGCCGGAAGTGAGGCCCGAATTCCCAGCGGCTGTCGAGCACCAATCCCAGATACTTCATGGAACATTGCATCACCTCACTCAACTGCCGTCTTCCTTCCTATTCACTCAATTTTTTTTTTCTATATGAAAAGGTCTAAAAAGAAAAGTAGGTGTGTACAGCGGGCGCACGTCCTCTCTTTCAAAGTGCACCTCTCTAATATTCGAGGTCTGCACTCCAATCTCATTGCAGTACCTCACCACCTTGAAACTGAAAAGCCCCATCTACTTTTCTTGACGGAGACCCAGATCAGATGTCCGTCTGATGCGGCATACCTCAGTTACCCGGGATACGCATTGGAGCACCATTTCCTGCAGCGTGCCGGGGTCTGTGTGTATGTCCGCAATGACATTTGTTGCCGGTGCCTCCGTCACCTCGAAGACCCTAATTTCTCGTCTCTATGGCTGTTGGTTGACACTGGTGTGGACAAAATTGTTTACACTTGTGTTTACCGATCGCACAGCGGTGATCAGGAGACAACTCGATTATTTGACCACCGCAGTGAGGCTGCTGACAATGCACTGCACCGGCACCCTGACGCACACTTCGTCGCTCTGGGGGACTTCAATGCCTGCCATCAGGACTGGCTTTTCCCGTACCAGAGGACCGACCATGCTGGGAGAGAAGCGCGAAACTTCGCGCTTTCAATGGGCCTTTCCCAGCTGGTAAAGCAAGCGACTAGGGTGCCTGATGTAGTTGGTCATTCTGCCAATTGTCTGGACCTTCTGCTGACCACTGATCCGGACAGGTGTGTTGTAACAGTTTCCTCACCGTTGGGAACTTCAGACCACTGTCTGGTGAAGTCTGTGTCGACCTTCTCCCCACCAGATCACGACTCTCGTGGTGAATGGCGAATGTGGCGATACAGGTCAGCAGACTGGGATGAGATGCGCCATTTCTTTGCGTCTTATCCTTGGCAGCAAGTCTGCTTCTCTTCTGAAAATCTGTCGAGCTGTGCGGATGCTATAACCGATGTGGTGCGTCAAGCTATGGAGTATTTTATCCCCTATAATGACGTGCCCTTCGGTGGCTCGGCTAACCCATGGTTCAATGCCGATTGTGCCCAAGCTGAACAGCGTAAGCACGCGGCATTTCTCATCTGGGTTGATGCTCGTGACCGCGGTGCTCCGGATCTAAGCTCAAAGAAGAGAGCCTTTAACCGTGCTGCCAAGTCCTACAAAAAGGCGCTAAAGAAGGCTCGCTTCGACCGTATTTCCCATATTGGGAACAAGTTATCTGCGCAGCCTTCCGGTAGCAAATCTTTTTGGTCCCTTGCCAAATCGGTCGAGGCGAACTTCAGTCGGCCCTCACTGCCTTCGCTGGTTAGGCCTGATGGAACACTGGCTCATACGGCGAGAGAGAAAGCAGGTCTCTTTGCATCTCTCTTTGCCCATAATTCGCGTCTTGATACTGGTAGTGCTACTCCAACTATTTTACCCCATTGCGGTACTTCAATGCCTGAGGTTCGCATTCGGAACAAGGAGGTTCTGAGAGCACTGTGTCGTCTGGACGTGAATAAGGCTAGTGGTCCGGATGGTATACCAGCGATTGTTCTAAAAGCATGTGCGCCCGAGTTGTCTCCTGTATTGACACGCTTGTATCACCTCTCATTTGGGACTGGTATAGTGCCCAAGTCCTGGAAGCTTGCCAACGTGCAGCCCGTGCCCAAAAAGGGTAGTCGTGCCGATCCTACCAACTATTGGCCGATTTCGATCACCTCATAATTTGCAAAATTATGGAGCGTGTATTCAACTCGCGCCTCTTGGCATACCTGGAAGGTAACGATCTCCTCAGTGACCGACAGTACGGGTTTCGCCGCAATCGGTCAACTGGGGACCTACTAGTGTATGCCACTCACTTGTGGGGCGAGGCCCTCGAGAGAAATGGGGAAGCGATTGCTGTCTCCCTTGATGTCTCGAAGGCCTTCGACCGGGTATGGCACGCTGGCCTTTTGAGTAAGCTTCCAGCGTACGGCATTTCCCCTAGCCTGACTGGCTGGGTAAAAGACTTCCTGACTGAACGGTCCCTCCGAGTTGTTGTCGACGGATGCTCATCTGAGCCCATGTCGACTAATGCCGGTGTTCTTCAGTGGTCTGTTCCCTCTGCAACTCTGTTTCTGCTGCATATTAACGATCTGCTGATGCCCGGTATCTATGGGTATGCAGATGACAGCACAGTTGTGGAGAGATACCTGCCGGATGCTCGGGCTAGTAGGGAATCAATCCGGTCCGAAAGAGAGGCCATGGTAGAGCGAACGAGTTTGAGTTTGCAGTCTCCGAATGGGGCAATGCCAATCTTGTAGCATTCAATGCCGCCAAAACGCAGGCGTGTCTTTTCACCGCCAAAAGGAGCCCGTTCACCTTGGCTCCTACTTTTCGGAATGTATCCTTGGAGTGTACCGCCCGCCTTCAGCTTTTGGGTGTTGAGATTTCCTCGAACCTAAACTTTGGGCGGTTCATTGAGTCCAAGGCCAAGGTGGCTGCCAGAAAACTTGGTGTAATCGCAAAGGTCCGGCAGTACTTCGCATCAGGGCAGCTTCTAATGTTGCACAAAGCACAGGTCCGTTCGTGTGTGGAGTACTGCAGCCACATTTGGGCTGGTGCTGCTAAGTGTCACCTGGCCATTTTGCATTCAGTGGAGAGGCGTGCGAAGAGGCTGATTGTTGACCCTGATTTAACTCGAGTTGGTCTCCAAAGCCTAGAGCACAGGCGTAGAGTAGCCAGCCTTTCGGTGTTCTATAGGATACATTCTGGGGAGTGTGCGAGGGAATTGCACGATTTAATTCCCCCATCTCCGTTCCACCATCGGACGACCCGCCGTACGGCGAGTTTCCACCCTTATGTTGTTAACACCTCTACGATCCGGACGAAGCGTTTCGCCTCGTCCTTTATACCGCGTACATCGAGGGACTGGAACAATCTGCCGGCGGCGGTGTTTCCGTCGGACTACAATTTGAGTGTCTTCAAAGCTAGAGTGAATAGGCTCTTAATAAACTAGTGCGCTTTACCATTAACGATTGCATCACTGTTTACTATCAGGCAGGATTGCGGTCAAGCACTAGTTTACAATTATAAAAAAAGACTGGAAATCCTGGAACCCCAACATAGTTGGAAATAGGCTAGGCAGGTGACGAAATTAATCAACTTGTTAAAAAAAACCTGCCAGCGAAGATAAGTTCAGATGCTCTAAACGCGGAAGGCAAGCAATATCTTATCTTCAATAAAACTTGCTTTATCATCAGAAGTCATTTCGTTTATCATTTTTATCTACAAGAAAAAAAACTATAAATAATATTCCACTCGATACAACTAAAAAAGTACTTATCTTAATACGATATTTACATAATAAGTTATCTTCATGTTACTGCAAAAGCCCAAATATTAGTATATCTTTAATTCAACTAGAATTGGTGAAAAAGCATAAAAAGGTATTATATATGTAACGGTATTTGAACGCGGATACTAACAACGCGTAACACTGACGTCACACAGATTCTACATCTCGCAAGCAAAGTTGGAGCAACTAGCAGATAATATACAACTTCGTAATATCAACCGTTGGCTTGTCCGATTAAGACGGGCCCGCTCCGCAGCTGAGCCAGTAAATATAAATTCCAGACTATGACCTCTGAGTTTGTTTCAGCGTTTCTTCTCAGAGCTAGTACTAGGAAATACTACAGACTGAATTAATAAAATTTCGATCCAGCCTTCCCTTGCTGTTCTCTCCAGCGACTCCCTAAGCTGAGGTTCGTACCCCACAGGGGGTGACCTTAGCGTATTGTCGTTTAGTTTTGAAGACTTTAAACTCATTTAAGGCGGCCACAAGATCTTCCGGTTGAGTAGTCACGACTTCTCTAGGTCAACTACCAAAGGTAACAACCTGTCTAGTTGGAGGATCCTCCCTTTTCTGTGAAGGATGATTTAACTTTACACCCAGTGTGGAACACTCATACCTCCAAAATATACATTCTGGTATTAAAATTAGTTTCAATATTCACATAGTGTAGGCGCCCCAGTAAAGCACGTACATCTACCGCGCATTTGTCACGGCTTATCCAACAAACAAGGTCGGCTTACACCACAAGTAAAATCAATCTCCGATCACACTCTAGTAAATCTACGGGACTTACCTGGGACCCAGTGTGCTCCGTCACGAAGCGAAGTCTCGGCGAGGTCGACGCGCGCGCCGACCTTACAATGACGTCCGATGTCTTCAGTTCACTGACTGTCCCATACCAGTCGACACACCAAAGTTCCCTTATTAGGGCATCAAAGCTCACCAACGTAAGAAGTTATTTAACAGTGTCAATCACGCCCGACAAAGATCGCCAATAAAACCACGTTTCCGATTCAAATTCAACTCAATTTACAGACGCACCGTTACATTTTATAGTTCAAGTAAATACTTCAAAACACGGGCAACAATCGCGACAAACTATACAAAACGCGGCCGGTGGTATTTTTCCCGAAAATCACTCGTCCGAAACACGCCACGCATGCGAGGATTTCGTCAAGAAGTTCAAGCAACCGCCCTTTCGCGGCGAGGTCGCAAAACGTTGTTATTCTCAAGCAACGACCGCTGCCGGCGCGGTCCCAAAACGTTGTTTTATTTAAAGTTCAAGCAACGGACCCCGTACGCGACGGGGTCGCAAGACGTTGTGTTAATATGGCGGCGCGTCACCATAGATCATACTAAATTACGCTAGCCCGTACCGATCGGGCATCTATCAACTCGACTAACTAATAATCGGACCCGGCCGATAAACTAGCGCGAACATACCCCCGCCCCGGACAGTAACAAACGGTCCGACAATTCAATCTAAGGGCAGGCGAGAGAGTGTGGCGATCGCGCGCTTCAAGACAGAGTCCCCCACCAGGACCTCGGCAAACCTGGGAACACCATCCGACCCCGGATACAATTTAACAATGCGTCCACGACGCCATCGGAGGGGTGGCAGGTTTGGGTCCTTTAACAAAACGAGGTCTCCGACTCTTGGTGGGTTCGTCTTGTCTGACCACTTAACGCGCTGTTGTAAAATGTGCAAATACTCCAGATGCCAACGGCGCCAAAAACTCTGCGTAAGCTGTTGAAGCAATTCAAATCGCGAGAGCCGTCCGGAGTTAATGTCCAAATAAGGATATTCAGGCAGGGCGTTAAGTGGTCTACCTATCAAGAAATGGCCCGGCGTGAGGGCCTCCAAATCATTCGCGTCGGATGACAAAGGGCATAACGGACGCGAGTTGAGGACCGCCTCAACCTTACAAAATACGGTCGCGAGCTCCTCAAAAGTTAGGATACTATCTCCAATAACGCGACGAAGGTGAGTTTTCGCGGCCTTTACAATTGTTTCAAATATACCTCCCCAGTGGGGACAGGACGGCGGTGAGTACTGCCATCGTACCCCTCTGCGGGAGAGTGTGGATCCGATCTCAACATTATGTTTATTTAAAAATTCACAAACTTCCTTCAAATAACGATCGGTACCCTTAAAGTTGGTCTCACAGTCGGATCGAACCAAGGACGGCAGTCCGCGACGCGAAACAAATCTGCCAAGAGCAGCGACGAACGCCTCTGTTGTGAGAGCACTAACCACCTCGAGGTGGACCGCTTTAGTAGCTAAACACACAAAAACGCACAAGTAAGCCTTCTCGGTCTTAGCGTTACGGAGACGCGAAGCTTTTACTACAATGAATGGTCCCGCAAAATCCGTACCAACTCCAGCAAAGGGCATCGATTCGGTGACTCGATCGGCAGGCAAATCCCCCATTTGGGGCTGCACGATGTCCGCTTTCAAGCGGTAGCACGGGAGACAACGGAAGACAACATATCGGATCACTCTCCGCGCAGACAAAATCCAACATTCCCGTTGGAGGATCGCAGTAAGAGCGTTGCATCCGGCATGTGCATTTTTCACATGGCGGTCTGCGATCAACAACTTCACCAAGGGGCCGTTCTTGGGGAGCAACAATGGATGACGAGCCCCATAGGGGGGCTTAGCAATTCTAAGCCGACCTCCGACACGCATCAAACCCTGATCATCCAAGAAGGGATTCAAGCGCCCTAAGGGTCCCTTCAGATTGGATGTGCGTTGGCGGAGGGTTTTCAACTCCGATGCAAATTCACTCTCTTGAACTATCCGCACCCAATATAGCAGAGCGTCATTGCGCTCTTGCGGTGAGAGGACCGGAGACTCAAATTTGCCACGAGGGTTACGACAGTTGTGGATGAAACGCCGTATCCAGGCGGTGACGCCGAGCAATTTATCCAAAGAGCTGTAGCGCTCAAGCAAAAACTCCGGATCTGGAGCCGCTACAGTCTCGGTGGCGTGAACATGCACCCCTGGCGTATATGCCCCGACCACTGCGGGGGTATGGGGCCAAGAACCTTCCAGCTGTAACAACCATGGTGGACCCCACCACAGCTGGTGATACACAAGTTCGGGCGCCTCGCAGCCGCGGGAAGCGCAGTCTGCGGGGTTCAATTCGCCAGGCACGTGGCGCCAAATCAACCTCCCAAAAGCGTTGGAGGATGTCCGACAAAGCAGAACCAACAGCGAGGTCGCTGTCTGCCGAAGGGGGGTCTGGGACGTCCCTAAACGATCCCATTACTACATGACCCAACAACAAAGAGGTGGATATGGCTACAAAACCGGCCGCCTGCAAAACTCGCTCGCTCCCACGCAGCAAACGACCTAGCACATTCACACCGATCAACAAATGGATCGGGCCAGGTCGGTGGAAGTGAGGATCAGCCAGAGCTAATCCAGCCGAAAATTCAACGGCGGCGTGTGGGGCTCGCACTTGCGGAAGCGGCCCGACCACCGTTTCACAAACAATCGCCGAAGTATCGATTTTCGGCGTTGAGGAGGAGTGGGGGGAGAAGGAGAACGAAACCCGACCGATCGGATCCGAAATCCGCAGGTCTCTAACGCCCCGTACCGATGAGCCAAGTAGAAATTATGCAACCCTGGGCCCCTGAATCCAAGAGGGCACGCACTGTGACAAAATCACCTTTGGGGCCCCAAACACGCACGGAGGCTGTTGGCAACAGCACAACTCCGGTGGGGGGTTGCGCCCGACAGTGGCATCAATGAAAACCCGGGGGGGCTGATTGCCCCCCTGGACCCCGGTTGGACTGAGTCGAAAAGATGGGAGGGGGTCGCCGACAGTAGGCGAGAGGGTCCCACTCCGCAACATCGGGACTCCTTCCAACACCACTCCGGGGTGTGGGCCAATAACCGTGGGCCGCGTACGGTGGAATATAACGCCCCAGTCGAGGGTAATCAATCAAGGGGGGGGAGCAGCGTACCGCCCGCCTCCCCGAGCCCCCGACGGCCACCGCTACAACCTGCGGGGGGCCCCCGCCCGTGGGGCCCCCGCCCTTGGGGCCCCCGCCCGTGTGCGGGGGACTTGGGCCCCTTTCGGACCCGCCACCATTGCGGTTCAAACACAGGAGAGCGTGATGTCTCCCGCCGCAATGTGGACAAACCTTAGCCTGGAGGCACGCTGACTGGCGGTGGTCCCCCAGACACATGTAACACCAGGCGCGTTGCTTGGCGAGGGCTCTTCGTCCCGCAGTGCGGAGGCCCTCGAACTTCGCGCAAGCACGCACGTCATGTCCGTCCCCCCGGCAATACCGGCACCGTTTACCTGGTGCGGGGGGGAGTCACTTCGGACAGCCGAGCATTGTTTGGTCGGACGGCGGGGTTGTCCCCTCGCCGCCACCGGACGACCCGTGCTCGTCCCCGGCGTGGGGTCGGTCAGCTGGTCCAGTACTCTGCACTCGTCCTCCAAAAAACGAAGCAAATCCGAGAAGGGGGGGAGGTACGAGGCGCTATTGCCCCCGTACCTTTGCTCAAATCGCCCCTTTACGTCTGCGGGCAACTTCGTTAGGACGATGTGCAGAAGCAGAAAAGACCACTGGTCGACCGGCAAATCCAGCCGGCGCAACGAGTGGACGGCGGTCAAGAGCGGGTTGACCAAATCCTTCCTTAGTGAGGAAACCCGCGTTGCCTTCGGTAAGGCCAAAATGGCTGCCACATGGGTGTCCGCTAGCAAGCGGACGTTTTGGTAGCGGTCCAGCAACAACTGCCGCGCAACCTGGTAGTTAGCATCGCTGACTATCAGGTGCTGGACCACTGCACTGGCTTCTCCGCGGAGGGCGGAGCGCAAATAAGCCAGTTTCTGGCTTGGGGACAAATCTTCCCTGGAGTCCACCAAGCTGTCAAACAAGTTGATGAAGCCCATCCAAGCCGTGAGGTCCCCGTCAAAGTGGGGAATCTCCAATGTGGGCAGTCTCCCTAACAAAGCCGGCGGGGTCGGTTTAACCTCCCCGCTCCAAGTCGGCTTTCCCCTACGGGCAGCCAGGAGCCCTTCTGCTGACTCCGTAATTTGGTCAGCCAATTCGTACGCCTGGTCGACATCCCGTTTGAAGGTCTCCACTATGGCTTCATCCCCTGGAGGGTGTTCCAAAACGTACGCATGGAAGTCGACAACGTGTCGCTCCAAGCCTTCCATGCGCGCAGGCAACCCTTCATAACGGGTCAACAAAGCCTGTACCCGATCCGGCCGAACTATCAGGGCGGCCGCACCCGCGAGCCAACGCAATGCAGCCTGAACCTCTGCCTTCGCCGTAGCAAGCGGACTGGTAGCCATTTCAATTAAAAGCCTTTAATTCAAATTAACCAATTAAATTCAATTAAAGAACGCGCGGAAAGCAACAAAAACAAGCGTAAATAACTCAATAAATTCCGCGAGACCGTGTGGGGACCAAAGCTAAGGGCAACCGTTACAAACAAAACACTAACATGTACAAATAAAAAATATTACAAAGTATACAAACAAAATATCAGTGTGCAAACGGCCTAACTTAAGTGCGACACAGATCAAAACTTATTAGCAAAACAAAATTATTACTACCAATTACACAATAAATCAACAAACAAACAGAATAAAATTATTACTGTGAATTATGTAATAAATCAACAACAAACAGAACAAAATTACGACTGTGAATTACGAGCTAAATCAACAAAATTACCACTATGAATTACGAGCTAAATCAACAAAATTACGACTATGAATTACGAGCTAAATCAAAAGATTCAAACACGAACTATCTGGTTCGTACAATACACGAGTTGACTAAAACAATAACAAAACATTAGTCATAAAAATAACTCGTAATTATTTATCCGTAGCTCAATATTCAACAACAAAGCGAACTATTTGGTTCGTACAAATACACAAGATAATCGAGTGAACAATAACAAAACGTTACTCGTAAACATAACTGGCTGTATGGCGTATCATGCCTTAGCCTACTCCGTTCCTCTGAACGGAAAGAAATGAACCAAAAAATAAAACAATCTACCTACAATTGTTTTACATTTCTTACTTTGCAAATTATCGGATCCACACAATGATGGAGGTGGTCAGAGATATAATTTTACGAGTACCGACAATAACAAATTAAAAAATCAATTTTTTGCAAATTAGCCTCTGAAGGCTACCAAAATACTGGAATGATAGTCTAATTAATCAAATTAGTAATTAGAAACCACGCTCTGCTACCACAAAGATGTAGACGCGCCCCAGTACAGCACGCCCATCTAGCAGCGCGTTTAGCGCGACTTGTACAACAAACAAGGTCGGCTTACACCACAAGTAAAATCAATCTCCGATCACACTCTAGTAAATCTACGGGACTTACCTGGGACCCAGTGTGCTCCGTCACGAAGCGAAGTCTCGGCGAGGTCGACGCGCGCGCCGACCTTACAATGACGTCCGATGTCTTCAGTTCACTGACTGTCCCATACCAGTCGACACACCAAAGTTCCCTTATTAGGGCACCAAAGCTCACCAACGTAAGAAGTTATTTAACAGTGTCAATCACGCCCGACAAAGATCGCCAATGAAACCACGTTTCCGATTCAAATTCAACTCAATTTACAGACGCACCGTTACGTTTTATAGTTCAAGTAAATACTTCAAAACACGGGCAACAATCGCGACAAACTATACAAAACGCGGCCGGTGGTATTTTTCTCGAAAATCACTCGTCCGAAACACGCCACGCATGCGAGGATTTCGTCAAGAAGTTCAAGCAACCGCCCTTTCGCGGCGAGGTCGCAAAACGTTGTTATTTTCAAGCAACGACCGCTGCCGGCGCGGTCCCAAAACGTTGTTTTATTTAAAGTTCAAGCAACGGACCCCGTACGCGACGGGGTCGCAAGACGTTGTGTTAATATGGCGGCGCGTCACCATAGACCATACTAAATTACGCTAGCCCGTACCGATCGGGCATCTATCAACTCGACTAACTAATAATCGGACCCGGCCGATAAACTAGCGCGAACACATAGGATTCAGATCCATCCTAGCCAATCCCAATATGACGATCACTGTACAAGATATTTCTCCTGATGAAGGAAATGATTAGCAATATCCTTCAAAATTATATAACATACATACATAATCAGCCTTTTTTTTTTTATTGACTGGAAATGCCTTTACGCACCATACCCGCCGCTAGCTAGGCGACGGACGTGTGTGGGACTCGCCCGGCCGAAGCCGGGAATACCCACTTAAACCACCCGGATACCCTCAGGCCCTGTGTTGAGAGTGTCACGGGATCGGCCCGAAGGCCTAGTCGCCGTGCCACTCTCAGAAAGGGGGATTACCCGGGTACCGGAGTAATCCCCAGATGTGGTGACCGGTGCAATGCGCGTGCGGGGGCTACCCGCACGCGCTGGTCACACTCTGGGGCTAAAGGAGACGGGGGTTCGTCCCCCGCCTTCTTCGCCCCGCCCGTCTACGCCGGAGGGGAGCGGCAAGAGCATCCTCTTCCCACTCCCTCTCCGCAGCCTCCTTCTGCGAGAGGACGGTCTCGCAGAAGGAGGCGGTAGCCTCCCATGCACTCTCGCTTTCAACCATGGCTCGCACTATGGTTGCCAGGGAGAGGCGTCCGCCTCCGAGCGCCGCAACGAGGTCGCGGTTTCGCCAGGCCGGGCACTCCAGCAAGGTGTGCTCGGCCGTGACATACATCATCAGCCTATCATATGTTCCCATTATTGGGACACATGCCTTTTCTCGATGAGAGGGATTGGACGGCAATCTTCCAGGCTGGCCCAGTGTGTGTTGGTACGGATGACAGCTGCAGGTTAAGCTACCCGAAACTGTAAAATTTTTCCAATCAAGCTTGAGCCTTAAAGCTTTAGAGATAAAGTTGAAAATCGATAGTAGCTTGATGTGTTGTCGTCTGTACATGTTTTTGAAAGTTTTTGGCTCTAGGACATGATGGGTTCCTCACGATGTTTTCCTTCACCGTTTTGAAAGCAGTGGTTATGAATTAATTTACACAAAGTAAAGCGCCTGATGAGGTACGAACCTATGACCGACAACTTTTAAGTCACGGCTGATACCACAAAGCCACCTCTGCTCTCCTTCAAAATTATTTGAAATATAATTGATATTGGTACGGGCTAGGGGTACTAAAACGCCGGTTAAGGATTGCGAAGTTTATTGCCAACGAAGGTACAATCGATCGTAGTAGTAGTAGAATGTAGCTGACGTTGCACCGAAGTCTTCCCTTACGTCCACGAAGTCCGTGTCGTAAACACACAGTAGCACTACAGATGTTACTTCACGTAGTACTCAAAGTTCTCGTTACAGTTGTCGCAGTATTCTCTAAGATCGCTTCTTAACTGTCGCCTGTTCTCGTATCGCTAATCGAATGCAGACTGTCTGCCCGCTTTTTTTTTTTTTTGATATGGCATCTCGTAGTTGACCTTGAGAGGCCGTGACTACTTAACCGGACTTTCCTGTGGATGCCTTAAATGAATTTAAAGCCTCCAGCCAGGGCTACTAAAACTTGACTGCCCGCTGGCGTCACGGGGCTTTATATAGGGCAGCTGATCGAACATTCTAGATTCATCTAGACGTAATAATAATAGTGCATAGTTTCGAGAAAGTTCGGTAGGTACCTACGGTCATTCACCGGAGACGAGTTTCTGGAAATTTCGATGTCGGCACTTTGATGACAAAATTGTTTAAACCTGCACCATTCGATAAGCCACTTTAGGTTTAGCAATGCGTTTTTATATTGTGCCTCGGTAATACCTAGGACTCGAGAAATAGTGCTTAAAAGTTATCTGCTGCATGTCACGCAATATTGAACCTTCTGCCCTCGACATAAGGTGCATTCGTAACAATATTATATTACGTAATGAGGGTGAGATTTTGTAGAAATTAAATCTTATTATTTTTCTTTTTTCTTTTTATATGAAGTTCAAATATATCATAGTTTTTCTTTTTATTATTGTAACAATTTTAAAGTCCGCCGCAACTCACCGTAAATATTACAGTTAAACATTAACTGCTTTATACCTTTCTGTGTGAAACCACCTGAAAAGAATAATGTCTTGTCTATTAACTGTGCACACAAAATTATCTTATCACTGAGTAAACAATTATCAAATAATATTAAGGAAGGGCCTTCTTTTTTGTGGCGATAAGTCCCCTTTTGAGGAGTGGCCGGAGTGGCACTTTCCGTCCAACAACACTGTCCGGTGAAGAGCTGCTCTTCACCGGGCTGTTGACGGTTGTTTCGGGAGGTTCCCGTTTAGCGTAAAGCAGGAGGATTCACAAGGAAATCACCACTGTATCTATCACATGTATCACTTGGAGGACACGATGGCGGTCTGCCCAGCTTGGAGAAGCATCGCCATGTCTTCGTGGGGCGTTGACTCGCGTTCGGCCCTGGTCCAAGTCATGGTACGGAGCGAGAGTAAATCTAGGCTGTCACCTCCCACTCCTCAATTTTTTGATATAGAAAAATTTCATATTCCCGAGGGAAAACAAAAATATTGTTATCTTCCAGTTCGATGCGATATTAATCCCCGAAAATGAGGAATCTAAAAAGTGCGATATATGTAACCGAAAACCACGCGGGCAGAGCCGTGAGCGAAATGCTAGTGTAAAATATATCTAAAGAGATATATTTAAAGCCCATATTTAAATGATATTCTTTTTGCAGGGTGTGAGCAGAGTCGTTTAAGTGTGATATGAGCTTTAATACTCGCAAAGATGGAAGCGGATGTTGTATTCTAAGTGGGTCTAATAGAGATATCAGCACATCGTGACGTGTTCTACTAGATCCGATGCCTGCCATGGCCGCAGGTTGTCACTCACAAAACTTCAAATTCTTGGTTCTAAGACAAATATCAACTGAAACTATAAAAGTTGATGATAATAAAAGGGTGACTGAATATCTCGCAGAACATTTACGAACTCCCCTAATAACTAATCATACTTCGAAGAAGTTTACAGTAGGCCTAGTATGAGTTTTCAATACGAAACTCGTTCGATCGTATCGAGCGCGTTTGGCGCTCTCATTGGTTGAGAGTTCTTACGACCTTGAAGCGGGCCAATCGCTGAGTCAAACGCGCTCGATACGATCGAACGAGTTTCGTATTGAAAACTCATACTAGGCCTACAGATAGATGCGAATCGTTGATGAACTCGACAGTTTTTTCTTGTTCGTGACGCATTTATTACCAATATTTTAAAATTGCTTGTCATTGTACTAATAAAACGTATGTATGTACGGACGACAGCTGGTCAAGCTACTCGAAACCGTCAAATATTTCCGATCAACCTTGAGCCGTAATGATTTAAAGATAAAGTTGAAAAGCTAATAAAGAAGTCTGACAGATTTTAGTAGCTTGATGTAATGTCGTCTGTACAAAAAGCAAGCCCTTGTCCTTGAACGAAAGTCCTTGTCGATTGATGTCTTTCAAAAAATTTACACGGAATAAAACTGAAAATATTTTTATAGCTGTTGTTATGATCGCAATAGGATAGTTGATTAAAAAAAAACTAATTAATCCGTCAGTCAGATTTCCAAAAAATACTAGACACGTATTTTTCTTTTTTCATATTTAAAACAAAAAATTAAGACGACACAGTGCGTTGAAAACTCGTGCGACGTCACTGCACGCTACACTTTTTAGCGAGCAGTGACGTCACCAGCCACCACTCCTGATCTTTGATTCCTTTTATATTTGTCATTTTTTATTCATTTGATGAAACAAATATACTTATCCAATATTTTTCTATAATCTGAATGACGGACTAAATAAAATATTTTTTTTACCCAGGAAACATCTCTATTCAGAAATTTCATACCATATATTTGCGTAACTTGAACCGTTAACACAACGCACGCAGAGAACGCAATAAAAATGAATAATTTACCCCATTTTTTCCACGTTTTCCATTGATTCTTTGCTCTTATTGGTTGCAGCGTGATGTTATATAGCCTTCCTCGATCAGTTAACTATCCAATACAAAAAGATTTTTTCAGTTCGAACTAGGAGTTTTTTTTTTTATACTTACAAATTTGTTCTAGACCACAATCCCGCCTGATGGTAAAGCACGCATTTATTAAGAGCCTATACACTCAAAAAATATCGAGTGAATAGGAAGTTAGACTGCAGTTGAGCGACATGATGCAATGTTAAACCAAATAACATGACCAACGATGTAGCGCCAGAGGGGGATTGATTTGGAGACCCATAACATCGGCCGCCGGCAGAAGTTACCACCCACCAGACAAAGCCTTGCCGCGGTCAAGCGCTAGTTTATAATTAATAAAAAAAAAAAAGTGGTCTGGTGGGTGGTCCGACTTTACGGCAGAGGCTGCTGATCCTTAGTTTCTGTTCGGAATTCATCTTGCCCTTCGAAGCTATGGTGCAAACTTCATGCAAGCACTGCTCGATGCTGGACATTCACGACTGGATTTCAAGAGTACAAAACATTGTTTCATCCTGAACTTGACTTCTGCTGCTGATAGTGAAAAGCGTGGCGGTAGACCGCCCCGAACGGAGGGTCTGCTATCCATGTTTGAGAAAAAATATTACTTAGTTTTTGTCCATACTTGCCATAAAAATCGTACAACTACACAACAAAATGCTATCTATGATTCTAAAACTAGGTCATAATTAAAAACTGTTAATTTATACAATTATTTGATAAAAAAAAATTGCTTTGATGAGCACGCCCATATGTACGAATGGCGTAACAGATGATAGGATAGGAACAGAGCAGTAACAAAAAATGTTGCGAAAACGGGAGAAAACGCGGACGTACATATTGCTGAAATTCTTTTAAAAGGCGCTTATTTAATATCAGCTGAGCTCTATTAATTTTTTTCGGAATGTACTACGGCTTTCAAAATTGGCATAAATACTGACTAAAACATTTGAAATAAGTAAAAAACATGTACAATAATAATATTAGTCTTCATTATATGTACATGGTTACGTTTACACTTATTCTTGGGGTCTAAGGAATAAATTGATATAAAAAGAAATAGCTTTAACATAATGAGCATTTATCAGAGATAAAATCTGCCTTTTAGAGGATGTCATTTAGTCGTCCAGTTTAGAAGATAATATAAATAATAATAATATATAGATAAGCGCGCTTTACCATCAACGATCTCATAACTGCTTACCATCACGCGGGATTGCGGTCAAGCGCTAGTTTATAATTATAAAAAAAAGTTTATAATACCACCCATATGGATTCATTGGTCTGAATTAACATGTTTGAATTTGATTTATAGAAAAATCAAATACATATAAATATTGTGATCTGTCATGCTACGCGTCCGGTCTGTGTTAAACGAGATCAGTCGACAGTCGGTCAAAGACCTCGCCGCCTAGTAACTGCGCCGGCACCTACCGAGTACGTCTCGCACACCGCGCACGCAAGGCCATCGAGTTCAAAGGTCGAGGCCAAAGTACCATAGTTTTGGCTGCTACTAATACTACTTATATTAGTAATAATAGGTATAAATTTTGTTTATATATTTAATTGTTTTTATGTATGTTTGCTGCTTTCGGCTGCTTTCGGGAAGCTACGTAGAATCTTCTCGTCCGAGATACCGCAGTGTTTCAAGACAAAAGTCTTGGACCAGTGTGTGTTGCCAGTGATGACTTATGGAATTGAGACGTGGTCGCTAACAATGGGCCTTATAAGAAGGCTCAAAGTCACTCAAAGGGCAATGGAGAGGGCTATGCTTGGGGTTTCACTGCGCGATCGAATCAAGAATGAGGACATCCGCAGAAGAACGAGAGTAACCGACATAGCCCAAGAATTGCAACATTGAAGTGGCAATGAGCTGGACACATTGCCCGTAGGACCGATGCCCGATGAGGCCGACGGGTTCTCGAGTGGTGACCACGCACCGGAAGACGTAGCGTGGGTAGGCCCCCGACAAGGTGGACTGACCACCTGGTGAAGGTCGCGGGAAACCGCTGGATGCGGGAGGCGCAGGACCGGTCGTCGTGGAGAACCTTGGGGGAGGCCTATGTCCAGCAGTGGACGTCTTTCGGCTGAAATGATGATGATGAGGATGATGATGTATGTTTTTATATTATAAATATTTGAAAATGTAATTGTGTATGTACATGTATTGTGTATACAACGTTAATTTTTCTTTATGTTCCTGAATATAGTTTGTTGTGTATGAAATTAATTTGTTCTACAATTTATTCTTGAAGACACTTAAATTGTAGTCAGATGGATGCCACTTTGTATTCCGTGGAGAGGCGTGCGAAGAGGCTGATTGGCGACCCAGACTTAACTCGAAACGGTCTCCAAAGCCAGCACAGGCGTAGAGTAGCCAGCCTTTCGGTCGGTGAGTGTACAAGGGAATTGCATGATTTAGTTCCCCCATCTCCGTTTCATCATCGGACGACCCATCGAACTGCGAGTTTCCACCATTACGTTGTTGACACCACTGCGATCCGAACTAGCGTTTTGCTTCCTCTATTATACCGCGTACATTGAGGGACTGGAACAATTTGCCAGCGACGGTGTTTCCGTCACACTACAATTTGAGTGTCTTCAAGGCTAGAGTGAATATTTTCTTAATAAACTAGCTCGCTTTACCATCAACGATCGCATCACTGCTTACCATCAGGCGGGATTGCGGTCAAGCGCTGGTTTATAATTTATAAAAAAAAAAAAAATTGTCCCTGTCCCTCGATATATGTATATACGGCCCCGCTTCGCCCGAATAGTAGTCGTGTCAACAATTACGTAAAGGTGGATACTCGCCGTACGACGGGTGATCGTATGTTAGCAAATAACAGCTAAGTAATAATAAACTAATTGGCTCTAAGAACAACATAAACACATGCATACATGTGCATGAAAAATTTCAACTAAAGCCACAGACACATGACTGTGTCGTGTTGTGCCGAGATTTGGAGTTAAGCAACCATAAGAATAGGTAATGTTCAGGACTAGATCATCAAATACAACAGAGTTTTGATTGGCCTGAACTGCGTCAGAAAGAACCACGACACAATACAACCACCCATCAGATAAAGGCTTGTCGCCAAGTGATTCGCCGTGTTCCGTCATGATGTCTGGTGAAACCGTACGGAGGTCGGGTCTGAGCAGTTATGTTACGATGCGTACCGGGTACGATGCGTCAAATGTTGTTGTGTCGGGAGTTTGATCGTACAGGGTCTCCCTCTGGCGCAGCATCGTTGGTCGTGTTGTTGGTTTGCACCAACTTTTTTTTTTCTTGACGCTGTGGAAATGCCTTTACGCACCATACCCGAAGGGCGTGTGTGGGACTCGCCCAGCCGAAGCCGGGAATACCCACTAACCCTAAACAGCGGCACACCGACATCGCCTTAGTGGCGGGGTCATGGGAAATAGCAGAGCCTGCACTACCAATCCCCCGCCGGCGATTCCCGCCTGAAAGGCGGACCCACAATGGTCCCTCCATAGGGAGGGGCCCGGCTGGGTACGTATTCTTGTGCGAGAAGACGCAGCAGCCAAGGCTTTTTTAGGCCTGGAGTGGTGGCCGCCTGCCGCACGTGTGACCGCTGCAGCTGTCCCCACTTCTGGTTTTGGTCCGCGCCGGTAAACCGGTAACCCCCATATCTGGGGGCCGTTCCCCTATCCGCCACCTGGGGACGCGTCCGAGGGCAGGCCAGAAACTGCACACGGATGGTTTGCACCACCTGGCTCGACTGCCGTCTTTCTTCCTATCCTAATAGGCTCCGCGCTTTACCATCAACGACTGCATCACTGCTTACCATCAGGCGGGATTGCTGTCGAACACTAATTAAAAAAAAAGTATAACAATGTATGGGTTCTAATTTCAAGTTGGAAAAACGTCTTGATCATTGTCGTGTTCAGATTGATAATTACAAGATTCTTAAACATGACTGGCAAACATTTTTATCGAATCATTTTCCACAATCTTACTATCACGGCTCCGTGCGGAAGTATAATCCATAACACAGTAAACTCCATAATCCACGAAATACAAAAATGCGTTATCAGAGTTGAGTGCCTTTTTATCTTCTACCGATAATCACAGACGACACTCGTATACGTCCTTGGGTGTTCTGGGGCTTTTTCCATCAATGCTGTACGAGAAAAGCCAATTTGGTGAAAATAAGATGAAAATCAAGATTTTTAGTCACTTTTGACTAGTCCAATTATTTTAAGAGCACCACCTACACACTGATTGAAACCACAAAAAGTGTCAGCCTATTTGTAAATTATTTCTGGCTATACATAGTCGTGGTGGCCTAGTGGTTAAAATACCAGCCTCTCAAGTATAAGTGCGCGAGTTCGATTCCAGGTCAGGCAAGTACCAATGAACTTTTCTAAAGTTATATGTACTTTCTAAGTATATCTTGGACACCAATGACTGAAGGTGAAGGAAAACATCTTGAGGAAAGCTGGACTTTAAGTCTGAAATCGCCAACCCGCATTGAGCAAGCGTGGTGATTACGCTCAATCCTTCTCTGTATGAGAGGAGACCTGTGCCCAACAGTGGGACGATTAAAAAGGTTGATGATGATGCTGATGATACATAGAACATGGATGCAAGGTAAAGTCATCTAAAAACAAAATATCCTTAAACTTAGTACGGACGACAAAAGATCAACCTACCCGAAACTGTCAAAAATTCCCAATCAACCTTGAGCCTTAATGCTTTATAGATAAAGATGGAAATGCAAGATTGTGGTAACTTGATGTGCTGTCGTCTGTCATCATAAACTGTTCAGTAACGCAAAATAATAATACACAAAATTATGTACATTATCGTTGTTACCAGGCGGATTTAGAATCCGCCACTATAACACGCAACACTATAATATAAATATGTTATGTGTAGGTAGTAAAGTTTCATGGGCAGATCTGGAGGATTTTAATAAATAAAAACGACGAATTGGTTAAACAAACGCTAATCCGTTCTCAAGTGCATCGCCGATAACTTCATTATCGGCGATTACTTCGTTATCGGCGATTAGTTGGTGATTGGAGCCTCCTGTTAAGCAAATAATGCCTTTACTAGGAGACTACATATATACAGTACTAGAGTAATAACTTAGTAAGTCAAACTTTTGGACTCTTTCTAGTCATAGACCTCAAAGAGTACGTAGATGTAGATCGAGAGAACAGGGTGTTAGCAGTCAGAGTCAACATGCTGATATACAGCTTCGCTCGTTACAAGAATGAGGTTAAGGTTAAGGCGAGCAGTGGACAGCTCGCCGCCCGGTAAGGACCAGGCAGATGTCAGCACATCGTGTCGGGGTCCACGAAAATCTGTGCCTTCTGGGCCAGGGTTGCGGGTTGATTAAAAAAGAAACTGTGACTCTGGCGCACAGGCAAGTGAAGAAACACGGGTGAATTTTATTCAGTAAAAGCCTGACACGCCCTTCCGCTCCACCCAGAGCGGGAGAAGTAATTTGATGATTTCTCATCCCAAAAAAAGAGCACAGGTTACCTACACAAGCGGTATTTGGATCAGGTGTAAGTACTAAAAGATCACTTGACGCCCTGGTAGTCAATATAGCAACTGCTTTAGAATGCTGTTGTGACTGTTGTACTATTGTTTGTAGTGTGCTCATACCGATGATTTTATGCATAATTAGTAAAAGAACAAACTCGATCTTGTCAAGAACATAGTCTAGTTTAAATATTATTAATAGTATCCTGATGGATAAGTTCAAAGCATTTTGGTTGTCACACGTTGTAGAGGACTGGAAGTGACAGTCAGAATTCCCCACAGCTAACTTTGCAACTTTCTTTTTGTTTTTGTCTCTGTTTTTGTTTACTATATTCATTATGAACAATGTTACTAAGGACTATTTTTGTCGGTACGTTCCAACTTCCTTCATACTATATCAATATACAAAAACGAGGAATCGTTTTAAAGTTTTTCTGGGCCGCTACACCAGAAAATATACAAATTACTAACATTTCAGTGGTTTTCGAAAATATACGATTGAAAAATCTGTGAAAATATATGATAACTAGTTTACCCGGTCACCTAGTAATCATACATTTATTGTAAAACAACACCACAGTACATAACCTATTTAAACAATGGATTGTACTACCTCGCAACTACGTATGCAAACCTGTATTTTTTTTATAATTATAAACCTGTGCTTGGCCGCAATCCCGCCTGATGGTAAGCAGTGATGCGATCGTTGATTGTAAAGCGCACTAGTTTATTAAAAGTCTATTCACTCAGAAAAACTAAGCGAATAGGAAGGAAGACGGCAGTTCGGCGAGGTGATGCAATGTTAAACCCAACAACACGACCAACGATGCTGCGTCAGAGGGAGATTCCACGACCAAACTCTCGACACAACAAGATTTGGCGCATCGTACCCGATTCACATCGCAATACAACTGCTCAGACCCGTCTTCAGTATGGCTTCACCAGACATCATACCGGACGAACACAACGAAGCGCTTGGCGGCAAGACTTTATTTGGTTAGTGGTATCTCCTGAGTTAGAGAATTTACGACTTCAATTTATATAACACAACTGCGAATTTTGTTTACTAACAGAGGTTGTAAACACAGCAAATAGAGTGAGTGACCGTAGTTATGTAACATGTGTGTAGGGATGTATGTATGTGAAGTGTGAGTGTTTGAGTAAGCAAACACTCACACTTTCTATATCATTCAAGGTTGAATTAATAAAGTTATGATGATCACTAACCAGCTTAAACACATTCTCATCAACGTTGACGTCATCAGTGACACTCAAAACGCGGTGTGGCCATGAGATAGCGCCCATTTACTCGGTGATATCGCAATATAGTATATTTAGGTGGAATTATCATTGCATCGTGGATGGTCTCATTACAGCTTGTTGCCGTTATTGCCAATAAATCTAGATTTGCTTACCTCCAACTTTGATCGAAGCTCGAGCACGTTTTGGTACAATAATTCAACGGAGTTACATAATCTTTCTAGGATTTTAGATTGCTCTCCAAAATCACACTCACATCGTTGACTTTCCAACTTTCAGGTCGACATAACTTTTCATATCTACTTCCCAAAAAGTAGATTATTATTATTATTATAGAGTATTGTTTTTAATTATTCATCCAAAATTAGTATTTCTTCCCCATAAATGTTTCTTTCGTATTATTCTAAACTTTCTGCTGTTGCTCCCTTCTGTAAACGACACATGTGTATATATTTTTTTTCTTTTCCATTCCCTGTATCTGTTCGTGTATCCGAGTATTTTGGTTGTTTTAACGAGCAAAAAACTCGGATGATTGTTATTTCATAACATTTTGCAAGACATTGACTATGAAAATTATCTAGCGTGGAAACTAACACGTTATTGCGCAATATTTCTTTTCGTTGTGTAATAATGTTCAGAATTGTTAATAAAAACACTCTTCCATTATGATTACAGTACACCAACACAAAAAATATACAATGAAACCAAACTAATGAATATATCACAAACATACATATACAATAACTGCATATTAATTAGAAAGATACTCAATAAAAACATTCACACGCAAATACATTTCACAAAAAAACATCAAATACACAAAATTGGGCTTAGAAATGCTAATGATATACAATTATACTCACCACGCACTAACTATGGCAAAAAAAGTGTAATGTACGAAGGTGCAGCATTGTACAATAAATTACCAAAAACAATTAAAAACGAAAAGTCTATGTCAATATTTAAAAAGCATTTAAAATTACATATATTCAACCATGCGAGCGCACCTTAGTACATGCCACATCTAGTTGTGCGTGCTCCGTGTGTTGTTGGCAATCTACCCTACATATTTTTAATTTTTGTTTTTGTATAGTGTTTTACTGTTACTGTACGTTTTAAATATTTGTTTAAGTTAGTATTTAAAAATTTCTCATGTAAGTGATTAATTTCTTATGAGAAATAAAGATATCTCAAACCTCAATTGTGCAAGACCAAATTCATATAGCAAATGAACTGAAACTTTGTTATCTTATGATTTTTTTTTTATTTTTAGGGTTCCGTACCTAAAAGGTAAAACTGAACCCTATTCATGAGATTTAGCTGTCCGTCTTTCCATCCGTCTGTCACTAGGCTGTATCTCATGAACCGTAATAGCTAGACAGTCGAAATTTTCAAAGATTATGTATTGCTGTTGCCGCTATAATAAAAAATACTTAAAATAAAATAAAAATATTTAAGGAGGGCTCCCATACAACAAACATGATTTTGTAGCTGTTTTTTGCTCCACATTAATAACGAAAATAGATAGACGCTTGAAATGTTCACAGAATATTTGGTTATTTATTAAAATTTAAAATAAAATAAGTATTGAAGGCGGGCTCCTATACAACAAACGTGATTTTTTTGCCGTTTTTAAAAATAATGGTACGGAACCCTTCATGCTCGAGTCTGGCTCGCACTTGGCTTTTTTTTATAAGTAGATACTTTGATCAAATTTATCTTATCCAGCAAATGTATGTACTAACACTTTTTTATATCTTTTTTTTTATGTAACGTTAAGAACAATAATTATGACCAGTTTTTTTTTTTCAATTAGATCAGGGTGACACTTATATCCCAGTTATCATTAGTTGGAAGTGTTTTTGGTTTTCCTGAATTTCCTGGTGGATTCCTAAAAAACTTAAAAATGTTCCATAATAGTCAATGGCCCCGATTTCTTTGTTCACTGGCTAAACTAAATTCAAATTCTATCTAACCTGTCAAATTAGTCCGCGCATGATTTAAATTGATCTATTTTGGATCGCCTTATTTATAATTACGTCTAAACTGTCTATGGAATATCTTAATAATTATGGAATATATTTTCTTGAACTTAAAATTAATTTAGTTGTTACCTTAGTGTTACCTTGGTATTTGACTAAAAAATAGATACTAATTAGTCCGTCAGTCAGATTTCCAAAAAATACTAGACACGTATTTTTTCTTTTTTCATGTAAACAAAAAATGAAGACGACACAGTGCGTTGAAAACTCGTGTGACGTCACTGCACGCTACACTTTTTAGCGCGCAGTGACGTCACCAGCAGCCACTCATTAGTTGACAATAAAAGGCATCAAAATGCCTTTTATATTTGTCAATTTTTATTAATTTGATAAAACAAAATAAACGTATCCAATATTTTTCTATAATCTGAATGACGGACTAAATAGAATCAATTTTTTTTAACCCAGGAAATTTCCCTATTGCCTTTTCCATACCTACATACGTAAGTACCTACCTACACTGTTGGTATGGCAAAGCTACCTCTTAATATGAACATTAATAGGCCACATAGTTTCTCTCATTATAAGGTAGTACAGGTCTCCCAAAGTGCGCATAGAAGTCTTCGTCACTGTTCGACAACGGTCGTATTCCCCGAGCGGTCGGAAGAAGTTAACCACTTTTTATGCACTTAACAACTCTATATACATATCTTCTTCCGAACGCTCGGGGAATACGACCGTTGCCGAACAGTGACGAAGATTTCTATGCGCATTATCACCTTGGGAGACCTGTACGTTAATCTGTGTGTGTGTGTGTGTATCTTAAAATTGTTGGTTCTAGAACATGGCGGTTTCCTAACTATTTTATCCTCTACCGTTTTGAGAACAGTGTGGCTACTATGAGTTTTCATTACGAGACTCAATCGTCGATATCGACCGCGTTTGGCGCTCTCATTTGTTCAGAGTTCTTACAAACTTGAAGCGGGTCAGTATAAGTCAAATCGAGTCTTCTTATTGAAAACTCATAGTAACCTCACAGTAGTGATAATGTTATTAATACACAGTAAAGCGTCCTTAATATCGACATTTATAGATTTTCCTTATTAATTCCTGGTCGGAATATTTCGTGAGGTTAACGTTTTACCGAGTCTGGTTGAGTTATCTAGTAACTGTCAATATTTTCCTGCTAATTGGAAACAGTTGCTTAATGCTTTAGTGATAAAGATGAAAATCTCAATACTTAATAATTTATTGCATTCCATAATGTTACATAATAGTTCGTATATTAAAATATTGAGTCAATTATAGACCCTGTCGGGCACAGCATTTTTTTTTTTGAGAAGTATGTTAAAGAGATTTGACAAGGTTTTTTTTTTGGCGGGAAAGTCAAGCTGAGTGTCACGCTCGTTTTTCATTGGACTATTAAAATTATTTATAGAGTTGTTTACTAAATAAAAGTGCGTGATTTATGTAGTAAAAAGTGCATTTAGTAAATAATTCATAAAGAACAGTGAAATATCGCAGCATAGTGGCCACATCATGACTTTGCCCCAAACCTCACTCGTAAGACTGGTTACGCGGCCGTCTTCTTCGACAAGTATAATTCATAATTACGTGACATTGGCTAAATGCACAAACAGTGCGAAGCCAAAAAATAAAGCAAAAAAAAAAAGAGATTTGACAAATTCAAATAGCTAGTCTGTACTAATTCATAAGTTAGTGAGATCATTATTATTTATCTTTAATACGGCTTTATTTGTTGAAACTATAAATAGTCGAGTCAAGGCATAACAACAAACATTAAAATGTTCTAAACAACATTACGTAACATTATATTACTATCAAGTAGAACCATTTTGAAGCATATTGCTAATCTATTGCTGTATGTGTTTGAAAAATATGCCTGCTTAGTAACGTAAATAAAGCAATTAATGTTGTTGAATAGGGATGTTTTCTGGGTAAAAAAAAAATGATTCTATTTAGTCCGTCATTCAGATTATAGAAAAATATTGGATACGTTTATTTTGTTTTATCAAATCAATAAAAATTGACAAACATAAATGGCATCAAAGATCAGGAGTGGCGGCTGGTGACGTCACTCCTCGCTAAAAAGTGTAGTGTGCAGTGACGTCACATGAGTTTTCAACGCACTGTGTCGTCTTCATTTTTTGTTTATACGAAAAAAGAAAAAATACGTGTCTAGTATTTTTTTGAAATTTGACTGACGGACTAATTAGTTTTTTTTAGTCAACTACCCTATTGTCAAAATGAAACCCTTTGCTACCGATAGTGTGTTACAAAATTACCCATTAGGTCGATTTTGACTGTAGACGATAAATTTAGTAGGTATTAGAATAATAAGCCAATAATGTCCCAACTGCTGAGATACAGGTTTCCACTCTGTGAGAGGGATTGGGCCGCAATCCACGAAGTAGCCTCAATTATGGTAGGTAGATGTTACAGACATGTCTCAAAGTGTAGTTCTAGGATAAATTTTTAATATAATTTTTCTCGGTGGTAGGCCATAACATCGGCCGCCGGCAGAAGTTACCACCCACCAGACAAAGCCTTGCCGCCAAGCGATTTGTCGTGTTCCGGCATGATGTCTGGTGAAGCCGTTCGGAGGACGGGTCTGAGCAGTTGTGTTGCGATTTGTGCCGGGTACGATGCGCCTAATGTTGTTGTGTTGGGAGTTTGGTCGTGGAGGGTCTTCAGATCAATCTCCCTTTGGCGCAGCATCGTTGGTCGTGTTGTTGGGTTTAACATTGCATCACCTCGCTCAACTGCCGTCTTCCTTCCTATTCGCTCAGTTTTTCAGAGTGAATAGGCTCTTAATAAACTAGCGCGCTTTACCATCAACGATCGCATCACTGCTTACCATCAGGCGGGATTGCGGTCAAGCGCTAGTTTATAATCTTTAAAAAAAAAAAAAAAATTCGACTGAAAGTGTGTCACGTTATTGCTCTGCTGTTTTGAATGGCGTGTTCTAACCTTGCAACATTCGCAAGCTCACTAATGATCCATAGTAAATCCAGTGTCAAGTCCATGGTCGCACAGCGCCCGATAACAAACAGTCAGGGGCACAAAGTGGGTGGCCGCACGGAGGTTGGAAGAATGAGTGGATAATAACCATCGCTCCATAAGTTCGAAAAATGTTTCCGCTGAACAACGTAGTAACGCAATGAATGTAGAAATATCAATATGAAACCCAGTGTGATGTGCAACTATCATGTTGCTTCGAAGTTTTATGACGAAGAGGCTGTACTGCCTATCGTTGGTCTAGTGGCTGCAACTTCACAAGCCTGTGCTGGTCTTAGCTTGGATTTCCGGGGAGGCAAAGTGTGGTTGGGTTTGTCTATCAAGGATATATCGGAGTCTGGATTTGTGTCTGGCAATATTCTGGCGAGTGTCCAATCGCAATTGAGAACCTAAGACATGGACCTTCTCCCAGGGCTGCGTGTTGCTCGAAAAAGATACCGAGGCTTTGGCGCACAAGTAAGTGAAGGAACATGAGGGTTTGAGTTATTAAAAGTCTGACAAGCCCTTCGTTTCCCATCCACAAAAATGAACATTGACCTTAAAACATAATCTTTGAAACAGTATTAAACTTTAGGTTTTTTTCAATAGTTAAAACTAGTGCTCGACCGCAATCCCGCCTGATGCAATCGTTGATGGTAAAGCACGCTAGTTTATTACCAGCCTATTCAGTCAAAAAAACTGAGTGAATAGGACGGAAGACGGCAGTTAAGCGGGGTGATGCAATTAAACCCAACAACACGACCAAACTCCCGACATAACAACATTTGGCGCATCGTACCACCTTCACCAGACATCATGCCGGAACACGACGAATGGCTAGGAGGCAAGACTTGGTCTGGTAGGTGTTAACTTCTGCGGACAGCCGATTTTAAGGCCCATCTGCGTCTCTCCGTTAGGATCTACTTGACTGATGTTATATAATTCTACACATAAATATATCGAACGAGTCCTCTAAACGCTTGAAAATTCGCACAGCCGTTGTATAGTTCCAAACATCTTAACTCACGCATAGATAGATATAAATAGAAAATTATATGTCTTTCTTTTCAAAATTTACTTTTACTCGTAAATAGTGACAGTAGTAGTAATCTGTAGTTTCCATACAAACAATTATTAAGTGTTCTATATCTGTACAGACCTACGAAATTAATCTAATTAATTAAATATTGTTTACTTTTATTATTATTCCGTTTTGTGAGTCTTACACGGAACATATAAATAGCTTCAGGGCCGAATTTACTTTAGTATGCCGTCATCACTACTCGAGCAACAATGTCAGTATTATATTATGTACTCGCGTGTTCTATTCTAGTTATAAGTTCAAACGAAGCGGCGAGAATCTTAGCAGTGTTTCCAGCTGCAGCTATCAGTCATCAAGTGGCCTACCGTCCTTTGACCCACGAACTAGCGAGGAGAGGTCATGAAGTCATCGTCGTCACAACAGATCCAGTTTTTAAGAAAGGAGAAGGACCTGCCAACCTGACAGAAATTGACGTCCATGATATTTCCTACAGTATATGGCGGGAGCAGTTCGTCAAAGCTGCTGCGAAAGGAAATAAAAACAATCTTGTGAATCAACTTCAGATAATTATTTCTTCATTAGTGTCAGTGGTTGAAGCACAACTTCAAACTAAAGAGGTGCAAGATATTATAAATGATAAGAGCAAAAAGTTTGATTTGTTACTGCTAGAATCTTGTGTGAGGTCAGCATTAGCCTATTCTCATATTTACAAGGATGTACCTGTGATTCTAATGAATTCTATGGGAGCTGTTCCTGGGAACTATGAGTTGATTGGAGCAGCTGGCCACCCGTTCCTCTATCCATCTATCTTCAGACAAAGACTGTACAATCTTAGTTTATGGGAGAAAATAACTGAATTGTACAGTTATTACAGTCTTCTGAAAGTATTTGAGGCCAACGAAGTGCTTGAGAATGAAATGATGAGGAGAAATTTAGGCCCAGATGTGCCACCTGTCACAGAGTTAGAGAAAAATGTGGATATGTTATTCCTGAATGTGAATCCAATATTTGAAGGTATAAGACCTGTTCCTCCGGCCGTCGTTTATATGGGGGGTGTGCATCAGGTACCTCAGAAGGAACTGCCAAAAGTGAGTACTACATTCAACCTTACTGAAGGTAAGGTACTTACGTTCTTCAAATAATTCTTCTAATTACGCTATTATTTTTCAAAATAACATTTAATAATATGGTGCAGTAATATATACTACTTGTAGTTGTGCGAAACTTTGTTCGCTCAATTATGATATAAAACCACACATCGTTTAATCATTTAAAAAAAACTGTTTTTCAGTACATTTTTTTTTTCAAATTATGACTGGGAAATGTCTATTGGAGGGAATAGAACGCATTCTTTCATCGGTTGAACTGTACAGTTTCTTGGACTTACTGCTCGTAGAACATTTTTTGTATCTCAATACTAGGGAGCGAATACTCCGATCCAAATTTGTAAATCGAAATTATTAGTATAAGACGATAAAAATTTACCGGTTATTTTCCTCAATATTATACTAGCTGTATTGAAAGGGAAAAACATGTCTTATTTTATTACACTTATTGGGAAGAATAAACAATTACACATTTTATTTTACAAGGAAATGGAACATACGAAGTTGTACAAATAATACATATTTGTACAACTTCGTATCATAGAGAAAAATACAAGAATAATGTTGATATAGCAAAAGTCCATCAAAATGCATGACATAAGATATCCATAATAGGGTAGTTGACTAAAAAAAACTAATTAGTTCGTCAGTCAGATAACCAAAAAAATACTAGACACGTATTTTTTTCTTTTTTCATATAACCAAAAAATAAAGACGACACAGTGTGTTGAAAACTCGTGTAACGTTACTGCACCCTACACTTTTTACCGAGGAGTGACGTCATCAGCCACCATTCCTGATCTTTGATGCCTTTTATATTTGTATTTTTTTATTGATTTGTTAACACAAAATATACGTATCCAATATTTTTCTATAATCTGAATGGCGGACTAAATAGTATCAATTATTGTTTTTTACCCAGGAAACATCCCTATTTAGAGCTACTAAGGAACACTAAAAAATATTCAATATTATTCATATAATTTTTCAATTTACGAGTATTACTAATCTTTCCAACGGTTAAAGCAAATATACCTACACCTGATATATATTTATAAATAAATATGATAAGGAGACTATCTGAAACATTCGTAGGTATGTTCAGTAGCTAGACCACACAAAAATTTTGACAGTTAAATAATTCTTTCGTAGAACCATCTTGCAAAATATTAAGTCTGTTAAGTCATATTGTAAATTAACAGGAGGCCTTTCTTTTTGTAAATATATTTTAAATCCTTTTTATTTATTTTAAGCGAGTTCATATATCTAAAAACTAATAATTCACTTAATTGGTCAAAGCAAGTGCAAACACATAAGTACACAAAATATTATTTTCAAAGACCTTGAGAAAGAACAAATAGAAGAAGAAATTATGTTTTTTTTTTTTTTGTAATAATTAGCGCAAAATTCCCATAACTGAGATATAGGGCTCCAACATTCCCATTACATGCAAGCACCAACATCATTAATTACAAGCTCTACAATAGATCTAACAATTATATTGTTTCTGTTAAAGGATCTCAAATCGTACTTAGATTCATCTAAGAACGGCGTGATCTACATCAGCTTTGGTACCAACGTGGATCCTACGACGTTACCACCAGAAAGGATTCAGGTTTTCGTGAAGGTCTTCTCTCAATTGCCATACAACGTTCTGTGGAAGTGGAATGGTGATGAACTACCAGGACGAAGTGAGAACATTAGGATATCCAAGTGGCTGCCGCAGTCCGATCTACTTAGTAAGTTTATATTTTATTATTTTTCCAATTTTTCTAATTCAACAAACAAATAGCCGATCATTTAAGGTCGCTTATTTGTTTGTTCATTGGTATGAATCTGGTTACTTACGTCCTTAGATGATGCTACGTAAATTATACCCAGATTCCGCCTTTTATATTTTTGTTCTTGGAAGTCGATCCTATTACCATCAATCTGACATAAATTTAGACTCTGTGCTACAGAGAAATTCCAGATATATATACCAATAAGACTTTATCTGTCCTGGGATTCTCAACCAGTAACTCATGCACCACATCACCTTGTGATTATATTAACGAGGGTGTTACAATGTCTATCCAATTTTATTAAAATAGTATCTTATAGATTATTCCTTAATTTTTTTCAGGGCACCCTAATATTAAGCTGTTCATAACACAAGGAGGTCTACAGTCAACGGACGAGGCTATCACAGCAGGAGTGCCTCTGGTTGGTATACCAATGTTAGGAGACCAGTGGTATAATGTAGAAAAATACGTTCACCTGAAGATTGGACTTCGCCTTGAACTGGATTATTTTACTGAGGAAACTCTTAAGAATGCTATTAATACTGTGATTGGAGACAGCAGGTTTGTAAAACCTATTTATTGTAGCTACAAGACTAGCAAGGTAATTTCGTAACAAACTATCAGTAGTGATGTGTTTAATTTTGACAGTTCGACAACATTCATTGCGTTACTTACGTTGTTGAGCAGACAAGTCTTTCAAACATATGAAGCAATGGATTAGCCACATGCTTCAAAATTGTTCCAATTGATAGTAATAATATGTTACGCAGTTAGAGTGAAATTAGGATGCAGAATCCTAATTGTGTAACAGAATATCAATTTCAATCCAAAATATTTTGAAGTATATGGCGAAACCATTGCTGCATATATTAAAAAAATGTGTCTGTTCAACAATGTCTGACCTGTCAAATTGAATTCCTTTGCTAGTGATAGTATAGTGCGCAGTTACCAGTAAGCCAATTCTCTTACCTTAAACGTTCAAAATTTTGTCGCAATATAATCTTGGCGACAAAAACTTGTCAAAATGTACGAAATTCGAGGTTTCTTGGCAGATTGAGACTAAGATTGATGTTAAAATTACGAGAATTTTCTCTCAGTTTGAAATCAGACGAAAGTTTTTGTGTAAATTATTTATCATTCAAAACCCTTCTCACCTGAAACACGGGTTTACCTAGTTCAGTAACGTTAGTCTTAGAAATATAATTTAAATTTGAGCTTTTTTATACAAATTTTCTCACCTTATTTTTTATAACATATATATATTTTTATTTATTATTAAGAAAACGGTGAAAAAATCGCCATGTCCTTCTCTCGTCGTCCATAGTAAATTGATTAAGCGATCACTTAATGAAATGCAATGATATTTCATCATCACTCGGTGATCACGGGAAATCGTTGCATAAAATTTGATGGTGTAGGTACTGACGATAGCAGGCGAAGTTACCCGAAGCTGCGAAATATTCCCAGTCAACCTTAAGCCTTAATGTTTTAGAGATAAAGTTGAAAATCTAATAAAGAAATCTGACAGATTGTAGTAGCTTGATCTGCTGGCGTCTGTTCTATTGCACTTTCAGGGCAATAGAATAATGATGTAAAGGAACAGTAATGCTATTCTGTAAAATCTCACCAAGAAAACATAGGTGAAGTGAGTTGTCAATAGTTTTAATTCCCACCATTAGTTGGAACTACAACTCACTCCATGCTTACTAGAACTAAGTTTTCACGTTGAGATATTACAAAATCGCACTGCTGGGTATAAAGATCACTTTTCTACATAGAAAAGAAATGATCCTTGGTCTGGTCTGGTAGGCAACCACCTGACGATGGATGTCGGGATGTTGTATACATTCTAGTTGCCTGGCAAACTCTTCGTTCGACGCAGGACTTTTGCGTGACATTACTACTGCATTACATTATTTATTTCACATGTGGCTATTTAATAACCATAATTAATAAATAATAATTTCTAAATAAATAAATAATAATAATAAAGCCTCAACCATCATCTACTGAGGCTCAAGCCTCGACCAACATTTACTGAGGCTCACGTTAGGCAGTTGGATCAAGGGCCTGATTCAAAAGGCAGTACTCCTAGATACGGCACGAATCGTGAGGAGGTTCCTGTCTCTGGAGCCCTAATCACCGGTAGCTTGGACCCTGGTCCCGTCATCGTTATAAAACTATTTTTTTATATTTTTAAATGTTTTTATGTATTTTTATAAATAATTAAAAATGTAAATGAATACGTATATGTAGAAAAATAAACGGAATAATAATAAATAAAAATAAATAATTTCTACGCTGGCATGTATATTAAAATTTGTCTTTTTGATTCCAGCTATCGTCGCAATATCGAAAGATTACGCCGTTTGATGCTGGATGAGCCAATGCCTCCACTGGAGCGTATCGTGTGGTGGACGGAGTACGTGCTACGTAACGGTGGCGCGAAGCATTTACGCGGGCCCGCCGCCAAAATGTCATGGACAGAATACCTAGAACTAGAATTAGTATTAATTGTATTATTAGGAATATTAGCTATTTTTGTACTATTTGTGACTGTATTGTACGTTTTATATAAATATGTCACCGGTGGTAAGAAAGTTAAGGCTAAACGTAGTTAAGAAAAGGAGATTGTAGATAGCTTTTGTTTGTTGTTAAATTAGTTTTAATTCTTGTTCCTAGTTTGCAGTTGACGACAAGATCTTCGAGATCTTTTACTTTGTTCCATATACAGTATGTTAAGAAAACCCTGTCCGACCCGTGAAGGTGTTGTTAGGTATCGATAACTGATTCTACTAATGGATACAAAACCGGGCTAAACTTAAAAAAAAAATCCCCCTAAAAAAATTAATATTATTTCGCAAAAAACAGGCAACTTAATAAATGTGCGTTAAGCACCCTTCCGCGGGCGGCGGGCGGCAGGGCACGCGGCACGTGGTCGCATCGCTATTCACTCATAATAATACCGGTGTTGTCACTTTTTTAAAAATTACCAAATTTCGGGGAAGTTTGAATTAATTCGCGGGAAAAAAAGATTATTTCAAAATTCATTTGTATTGGTACTATGATGATTACGTAAAATTTTATATTATATTTGGTCATGTGTTTACCTAACCTTTATTATCTTTATGGGTCGGACAGGGTTTTCTTAACATACTGTATATAGTTATTTAACTAGCCTACCGTTCCGGCTACACCCGGGCGCACTGATACTCATTTTAAATATACTAAATTGTATACAATATTCAGTTTTTTTTTTTCATTATACAATACAAATATGTTATCTTTAGTGGTTATTCTTCAAAGAGAGATTTATAAATAATTGATGTATGATGTCTGGTGAAGCCGTACGGAGGACGGGTCTGAGCAGTTGTGTTGCGATGTGTGCCGGGTACGATGCGCCAAATGTTGTTGAGTTGGGAGTTTGGTGGTGGAGGGTCTTCAGATCAATCTCCCTTTGGCGCATAATCGTTGGTCGTGTTGTTGGGTTTAACATTGCATCACCTCGCTCAACTGCCGTCTTCCTTCCTATTTGCTCAGTTTTTCTGAGTGAATAGGCGCTTAATAAACTAGCGCGCTTTGCCATCAACGATCGCATCACTGCTTACCATCAGGCGGGATTGCGGTCAAACGCTAGTTTATAAATGTAAAAAAAAAATTAGCCATGTGAAAAACACTGAACGCATAGCCTGGCATTCATAGTAGATAAACTAAAGAATGATCGCCTGCACTGGTACGGTCAGGTCATGCGAAAACCGGCAATGTTACGAGGTGAACAAAGCGGCGTTTCCGTCGGGCCGGAACAGGCGGGGTAGGCCAAAGAAGTGCCGGCTTGACGTGGTAAGAGATGAGATGCGTGCCAACGATCTCCCATCACAGGATCCTAAAGATTGTGTGAAATGGAGGAGAGTGAGCAAGAAAGCGGACCCCGGGCTCCAAAGCAAGAGCCGCAGATGCAACCGGGACTAAACGCGGAGATGTTGATGAAAAATATTTTACGTTCAAATGTGGCTTTGTTTGGGAAAATAACATTAAAGGCAACGAAAAGTTGAAAGTTTAACTATACTATTTATTAATAGTCATTGTAAAAGATATATTTACAGAGAATTTTTGGCGTTTAAATTGGAACGATAAATCCAATGGCATCAGATAGACTCGGGTAATCAATACATCTATCTACTTCGGTATCACAACCGATGCATATTGTGCTATTATGAAAATTGTTCGTGATTTTAGCAGCAAACCTGTGCCATTCTATTAGGCTTTTTTAACTTAATTACCTTAAACTGTGATTTTTAATTATTAAAAATATTTTCCCCATACTAAGTAGCCTGAACTAAATTCAAACCAAAATCTTAATATAAAAAATACAATTCATAAATTATGGTTTAAATCTCAGTGCTCTTTATAGGTACACGCTGGGTGCCCCTGCATTTTAAATCTATAATATCCGTATAGAGCCATATTGATCCCTATTAAATGCATAATCTATTTAATGTAGGTACTTCTTTGTGTAAGAATTAATGCTTTTTTGCTTGAAATGGTTTGTAAATAAGCTATTATTGCACACACATAATCATGGACTTTTTGTAGACCTTTTTAAGGTGTAAATACTGTACTACATTATTTAGATGTCAGGGTTAAACCAGCGTCGGGGGGAGACGCTAGGTTGTCATCACTGTGGGGATCGCCCTGAGGACACGGTGGAGCATACGGTGCAGGTCTGCCCGACTTGGATAGAGAGCACCGCCGTGTCCTCGTGGCGGTGATCGACGGCGATCTCTCGCGCTCGGCCCAGGTCCAGGCCATGGTCCGGATGTAACCTCCTTTTGCGAAGCACTGATGCTGGCAAAGGAGGAGGCGAGGCGCATGAAGCCTGGCCCTGATCCTGAGCGAGAGTGCATGGCAGACCTGGCAAAGGAGGAGGCGGGCTGTGTGAGGGAGCAGTAATCCCAGCACCCTCATGCCTCTAGCCGCCGTAGGGGACGCCCTGCTCGGGGGACAACATCGAATTCCCAGCCACCGTGGGCGAGGGCTTGCGGGCGGTGAGTAGTGGGCAGCTCGCTGCCCGGTAAGGACCAGGCGCGAGTCGACGGCGCGTAATGTTTCACGCACACCTCAAAGAGATGTCAGCAAAATGTGACGGGGTCCACAAAGACCGATGCCTCCTGGATCAGGGTCGCGGGTTGGTTACAAAAAGGAAACCATGGCCCTGACAGGCAAGTGAAGGAACACGTTTAGGTTTTAGTCAGTAAAAGCCTGACGCGCGAAAGGTCATTTGATGATTTCCCATTCAAAACAAAAAAAAAAAGGGTTATGGACTGGTTTGCTCAGTCCTCCGAACTGAATCCCATTGAAAACGCATGGAACCTGAAATACGAAGAGCTATGGTTTATACGTATTTCTCCAACTCTGATCACATAAGAACAACTTTTCCTGCATTTTTAAAATAACCCGAGACCTGATACCGCTGTGAATAAGAAAGAAGACGGCAGTTGAACGTGGTGATTAAATGATTAACCGAACAACACGACTAACGATGCTGCACCAGAGGGAGATTGATCTGGAGACCCTCCACAACCAAACTCCCGACACAACAACATTTGGCGCATCGTACCCGGCACATATCCAATGATTTTATGCATCTTTTTGTGGCATAAAACTGATATCTAAAAATAATGCCATATCGCAAAATTGAGCCTATTAAAGTATGATATGCAACTAGTAGCGCGTCCAGATTTATTTTTCTAGCAATTTGGAAAAGTGCGTACGTTGATTTATTTACTTTTTTACTTAGGTCATCTACATATGGCCCTTCCAGTTTAGTATAAAAATGAGAATTTTGCTACTTTAACTTCTTCAATGTCACAGTTATTATATTTGATATTTATATTTGGAGCAGTTCTTAGATGATAGTGCATTATTTTCATTTTCTTTAAGTTTATAACTAAATTATTTTGTTCATGCCAAGTATACTAGCCTGAATACACGTATACTGCCTGATAGTATACTATCTATGTCATCTTGATAAATATTGCGATTAACACATTTGACTATGACATTAGTGTCATTTGTAAACATCGCCAAACATTTGATGTTAAGTCACAAACGCCAAACTTTATCAATCTAGGACGAGAAAAGAAACTCTTTATAATTTTAGTTTTATACATACTCTTGCAATTTCTGTACGTTGCATTCTATTAGAAAGATAGGATGTGAATAGTTTTAAAATATTGCCTCTGATGCCGTAGCTATGCATTTTCACTATTAAGACGTTTTTTACTACTGATTTTTATACCGCGCGATATCCATTTTACTTTTTATTGTTCGGAATAGATATTATTTTATCTTAGAAGCAGAGTTTGTAAAACAAGTAAAATGGTTCAAAAAATATTTTCTAGGGTAAATTAGCATCATTCATCATATACTTCTTTAAAAGTTAAACTACGACTGCGTTCTCGGAATTAATTAAGGTTCTCTGTGGAGTATTCTTTTTTAACTATTTTTCAAAATGTGAAGCAACATGTTTTATTTGTCAGTAATCTGAGTAGGTAGCGAAAAGGATGCATGCATATGTTACTGCTTAGCCTAGTAGGTTAATTTATTTTTAATGTCAAGGTAATAGCTCCGTAGAAAAATCTTTAATTCTAAAGTAGTTCTGTTCCTTTTTAATACATCCCTATTATAATCGCCACATAAAACATTTTATTATTTATTGTTATTTAATAAATACAGCTTACTCAAAACGATGTAAAACCTATCATAAAATATCAAATAATTATTTTTAGGAACTCTAGAAACATAAAATACAATAATAGAATAAGTTAACAATTCAATACCACAAATTTTAAGAATGCCTGACATACAGTGCTTAGCAATATCTGATCTTTATATTGATGCCCAGTTCTAACTGTTAATACAAGTTTCACGATTTGTTGCGCGATAAAAGATAGCAGCGGGAAGGAAATTGGAAACCAGTGACATATTAAACTTTCATGACCAGAAGTAACAAAATGTTCAGTTACACAGAGAATGTCTACAATTGTTTCTTGATTTTCAATTTAATAATCAATAAGTCTGACTTGTTCAGTAAACCGGCAATATTTTGGTGTAAAATATTGACGGTATTACATAAAAAAACTGAGTTTTGTCCTTCAGTTGTAATTACAGGTGTTGTCTTAAACATATCGAGTTGATATTTGGATTTATTAAGTCATTACTGCATATACCTATAAACTTTTGTATTCGTACTGTCAATATAAATAATCATATTATAAATGATATTAAAAATGGACTTGACTCTTGAATGACGAAGACGAAAGTGTATTGACTGTAGATCTTACTGTAGACTTTTTGAATGTCGAAGACGAATGTGTCTGAATGCTTTTTTTTTTAATATGGCATCTCGTAGTTGACCATTAGAGGCCGTGTCTACTTAACCGGACTATATTGTGGATGCCTTAATTAAAATTAAAGCTTCCACTTAAAAACTAAGCTAAAACCAAGGAGCGACTACGCACTAAGGGCACTCCCTGTGGGGTACGAACCTTGGCTTAGGGCGTCGCTGAGAGGACAGCAAGGGACGGCTGGATCGAATAGGTTGTCTGAATGCTCAAGCGTGAGCCTATTTATACCGAAGACAGGGCGTAAGCCGTAGGAAGCGGCGAGCGTGTTGGATCGCGCCGGCCATTGTCTTACGCACGTTTTCGGGTTGCATCCTCTGAACAAACAGAAGGTCTGCATTTTATTATATGAGACCATTTCATTGCGTATACCTTTTTGACACTGTCATGTTCAATCAAATGGTGTGATGGCTTTCTGGTCACTTACCATCGACTAACCCACAGCGGCAACAATTCATGACGGTATGTTGTGCATGAAGTATTGATTGGAATAAAACAAATGTGATTCAGTCTTCTTAATGATTTTAATTAAGCACTTTGCGCCCACTCGTTTGACAGTATGATGCAGCGGTTTCGAAATCGATTTGTAAGAACTTCCATGACACTAATTATAATTTATTCCCTTTTGCCGCTAGTTGTCGCTACTTATCTCATTTAAGATTTGAAAGATTTTTTAAGCGTAACATTGTGTACAAAAGATCGCTAACGCTTTGTTATTTCTTACAATAAATTCTGTCTTACGCTTTCTAAATTCCTATTCACAATGTTCTTATTCACTTACTAACTGTACTATACCGTTTATTCGGTGTTATTTATATAAAACTAGCTGACCCGGCGAACTTTGTTCCGCCTTAAAGGCAATAAATATCACATGATCACATTTTTTACTTTTTAAATTAGGAACACTGTAAATAAAAATAAAAAAGTATGATTTTTTTATTTGTCATTTATTTATTGTAGCACCTTGTGAAAGAAATTATGAATTTCTACCTTTGCTTCGTAAATTATCTAGCTGTTGATCTCTGAGATGTCGTGGTGGCCTAGTGGTTAAAACACCAGCCTCTCTTGTATGATTGCGCGGGTTCGATTCCAGGTCAGGCAAGTATCGATGTAACTTTTCTAAAGTGATATGTACTCTCTAAGTATAATATCTAGGATACCAATGACTGAACGTGAAGGAAAAAATCTTGAGGAAACCTGGACTTTATAAGTCTGAAATCGCCACCCCGCATGGAGCAAGCGTGGTGATTACACTCAATCCTTCTCTGCATGAGAGGAGACCTGTCTCCAACAGTGGGACGATAAAACGATTGATGATGATGATGATGATCTCTGAGGTTTGTTCGCCGATTTCGCATTGTCAACGGAACAGTTTCACGGACTGCCGCCTCCCTTTGCTCTTGTGAGTGAGAAGAACGAAGTCGAGTCATAGTAAGGCGGCGCTCCGCACGTGCAATTTCTTGCTCTTCTTCAGTGCTTTCATTCAGAATGTTTCGATTTACTCTTGCATTACCGCTTTGTCGAGAAAGATTTGATGGTCTTGGTCACGGCATGATATTTTTATTGATGATAAATGGCACAGCAATACAATATTAGAAATTTTGAAGTTGAAGTTGGCTTTGTGGTTTTTTATTAGAAACTTTAAACCAGCAGAGAGTATTTATATTCTTTGCTTTAAACGATTGCTTCAACCGGTTAGACTTTTTTTTAAATATGCTCAGCTGTCATTTGCTTTTTGTTATACCATTTTTGGTATATGAATTGCTGACTTACATTTTGAATGTCTTATGTCACGTCACACGGGAACGACGGGGACGGGTTCTTAACTACCTCCCACCAATATTCAGCTAAATCGGTTCAGCCGTTCTTGAGTTATATATAAATAGTGAATAAGCAACTGAATCGATTCCAATAATTTTTACACCATGTTATATTTTGTCCCAAATACATTTAGAAATTGTTACAGTAGTTACCGAGTGCGTCACGCAGCTTACGATACATCATCATAGTATTGTGCGCGCGCAAAAGCTGACGCTATAGGTCAATGCACCGCGCTTGCTCGCCCGCGGATCTTTGACCATATTTATGTTGGGACAACGAAGTAGAATACACGTAGCAAGCTTATTATAACTTTGTGGTTTTTCATTATATCTTTTTGAAATTTTGTACATAATATTATTAATTTAAAAATACTGGACACGTGTTTCCTACTTTGTGGAGGTGCAAGGTATCAGGGTAGCACAAAACTGTAGGAGAAGTCGAAATAATAAACCTCATTCATTCATCATTATCACAAATCATCATAATACATGAAAGAAGTTTTATTGTGCATATTTTTTGACGTGCAAGGCACCAGGGTAGCATAAAAGTGTAGGAGAAATCGAAACAATAAAAAAGCTCATTCATCATTATCAAATCATCATAATACATGAAAGAGGTTTTATTGTGCATAGTTTGTGGACGTGCAAAGTACCAAGGTATCACAAAACTGTAGGAGAAGTCGAAACAATAAACCTCATTCATTCATCATTATCAAATAATCATAATACATGAAAGAAGGTTTATTGTGCATATTTTTTTGACGTGGAAGGTACCAGGGTAGCACAAAAGTGTAGGAGAAGTCGAAACAATAAACCTCTTTCATTCATCATTATCAAATAATCATAATACATGAAAGAAGGTTTATTGTGCATATTTTTTGACGTTCAAGGTACCAGGGTAGCATAAAAGTGTGGGAGAAGTCGAAACAAAGAAGCTTATTTATTCCTACAGGAACGACAGGGAGCGGCATAGAAAGTATCCTATGTCCTTCTCCCAGTTCTTAGCTACCTCCTTACCAATTTTCAGACAAATTCGTTCGGCCGTTCTTGAGTTATAAATGATGTAACTAACACGACTTTCTTTTATATATATAGATGTATACTGTATATACTATTCGGATTTAGTTACTATTTATTTTATAAATAGTGGTCCCGAACAAAGTTGGTTAGAATTTTTGATAAAGTCAAAAGACTAGAGTCCCGACAATTGCTGAGAACTACTCATCCCCGTTAAATAAAATTAAATAATAAATACTTCCTACTAACAATTTATGTTCATGGTCTATTCTATTCTATTTTTGTTTATAGTAATGGTGCCGATGTCGACAATTCTGCCAATGTAAAATGTGATATGACAAACGTGCAAAGGCAAAGAAATAAACAATAAAAAAAAAACAATTCTAATCCAATAATAATTTGATAACACTGTGTTTAATGTGAAACTTGTAGACAAGTGTTAGTGGGCACTGAACTGTACGAGTATTATGAATTATATTAAACTAGCTGACCCGGCGAACTTTGTTCCGCCTTAAAGGCAATAAATATCACATGATCACATTTTTTACTTTTTAAATTAGGAACACTGTAAATAAAAATAAAAAAGTATGATTTTTTTATTTGTCATTTATTTATTGTAGCACCTTGTGAAAGAAATTATGAATTTCTACCTTTGCTTCGTAAATTATCTAGCTGTTGATCTCTGAGATGTCGTGGTGGCCTAGTGGTTAAAACACCAGCCTCTCTTGTATGATTGCGCGGGTTCGATTCCAGGTCAGGCAAGTATCGATGTAACTTTTCTAAAGTGATATGTACTCTCTAAGTATAATATCTAGGATACCAATGACTGAACGTGAAGGAAAAAATCTTGAGGAAACCTGGACTTTATAAGTCTGAAATCGCCACCCCGCATGGAGCAAGCGTGGTGATTACACTCAATCCTTCTCTGCATGAGAGGAGACCTGTCTCCAACAGTGGGACGATAAAAAGATTGATGATGATGATGATGATCTCTGAGGTTTGTTCGCCGATTTCGCATTGTCAACGGAACAGTTTCACGGACTGCCGCCTCCCTTTGCTCTTGTGAGTGAGAAGAACGAAGTCGAGTCATAGTAAGGCGGCGCTCCGCACGTGCAATTTCTTGCTCTTCTTCAGTGCTTTCATTCAGAATGTTTCGATTTACTCTTGCATTACCGCTTTGTCGAGAAAGATTTGATGGTCTTGGTCACGGCATGATATTTTTATTGATGATAAATGGCACAGCAATACAATATTAGAAATTTTGAAGTTGAAGTTGGCTTTGTGGTTTTTTATTAGAAACTTTAAACCAGCAGAGAGTATTTATATTCTTTGCTTTAAACGATTGCTTCAACCGGTTAGACTTTTTTTTAAATATGCTCAGCTGTCATTTGCTTTTTGTTATACCATTTTTGGTATATGTATTGCTGACTTACATTTTGAATGTCTTATGTCACGTCACACGGGAACGACGGGGACGGGTTCTTAACTACCTCCCACCAATATTCAGCTAAATCGGTTCAGCCGTTCTTGAGTTATATATAAATAGTGAATAAGCAACTGAATCGATTCCAATAATTTTTACACCATGTTATATTTTGTCCCAAATACATTTAGAAATTGTTACAGTAGTTACCGAGTGCGTCACGCAGCTTACGATACATCATCATAGTATTGTGCGCGCGCAAAAGCTGACGCTATAGGTCAATGCACCGCGCTTGCTCGCCCGCGGATCTTTGACCATATTTATGTTGGGACAACGAAGTAGAATACACGTAGCAAGCTTATTATAACTTTGTGGTTTTTCATTATATCTTTTTGAAATTTTGTACATAATATTATTAATTTAAAAATACTGGACACGTGTTTCCTACTTTGTGGAGGTGCAAGGTATCAGGGTAGCACAAAACTGTAGGAGAAGTCGAAATAATAAACCTCATTCATTCATCATTATCACAAATCATCATAATACATGAAAGAAGTTTTATTGTGCATATTTTTTGACGTGCAAGGCACCAGGGTAGCATAAAAGTGTAGGAGAAATCGAAACAATAAAAAAGCTCATTCATCATTATCAAATCATCATAATACATGAAAGAGGTTTTATTGTGCATAGTTTGTGGACGTGCAAAGTACCAAGGTATCACAAAACTGTAGGAGAAGTCGAAACAATAAACCTCATTCATTCATCATTATCAAATAATCATAATACATGAAAGAAGGTTTATTGTGCATATTTTTTTGACGTGGAAGGTACCAGGGTAGCACAAAAGTGTAGGAGAAGTCGAAACAATAAACTTCTTTCATTCATCATTATCAAATAATCATAATACATGAAAGAAGGTTTATTGTGCATATTTTTTGACGTTCAAGGTACCAGGGTAGCATAAAAGTGTGGGAGAAGTCGAAACAAAGAAGGTTATTTATTCCTACAGGAACGACAGGGAGCGGCATAGAAAGTATCCTATGTCCTTCTCCCAGTTCTTAGCTACCTCCTTACCAATTTTCAGACAAATTCGTTCGGCCGTTCTTGAGTTATAAATGATGTAACTAACACGACTTTCTTTTATATATATAGATATGAACATGTGTTTGTCTAAACACACAAAAATAATCATAATTTGATGTCATTAATACCGATAAAATCCATCAAAACTCTAAATAGCTTTGGCGAAGAATGTGTTAGTAAAGTTGGAAAGTTAGTTGGGACAGGGATATATAACTTAGGAAGACGACTGTACAGATCATGGGCTGGGTTATTATTGGAGCACTGGAAAATATATGGTCCAATGTCATCCAGTCCACATTCACAGAGCGATGTATCTCTGACCCGGATTTTGTGGAGGAATACCGGGGAACAACAATTTCCTATACGGAGACGAGAAATAGAAGATATTACCCTCTTTGAGGTTTCTTTACACGGGTAAAACCAAGGTTTGGGTGTAACATTAGGCTGTATTACGTGATAAAAAGCACCTTTTCGCTTACTTGTATTTTGCCACTGCACCTGCCATGTGAATAGCAAGTTCTTTTTTGGAAGACTCAGTAAATTTGAGTGTCTTCAAGGCTAGAGTGAATAGGCTCTTAATAAACTAGTACGCTTTACCATCAACGATTGCGTCACTGCTTACCATCAGGCGGGATTGCGGTCAAGCGCTGGTTTATATTTTAATAAAAAAAAAAAAAATCATAACCCCAACATTTAAAATACTTAAGATAAGCGTCTTAGTAAGAGCATCGACACACTCGTTTCCTCTTATGCCACAGTGGCTTGGAATCTAAACCTAGTGGAATGTTTTAAGGTTCTTGGCATAGGATAAAAGGGACTTTTTGATTTGGAGCAAAATTGGACTGTACAGATGCTCTTGAGAGGACTTTGCTCCAAAGCTTGCAGGCAACTAAGAGAGTCTGTGAAGATGACACTAAAATATATGTTATGGGCTTCTATAAATAAACAAGATTCCAGTATGGCTACGCACTCTCCCGTAAACACTGATGATTGTTTAGGGCATCTAAATTTCAACACAATTTTTGAGTTTTGGTAGTAAAGCGTAGCACGAATTCTTGAATTTAATGGTGTCCGTGAACCGACTTTTTAGATATTTTAGATATTATAGAAAATGTCAGGTTTGGAACATATGGTTTCATAGTCAAAATTGTAAGCAGGGAGATTAAATTTTGGTACCAACGAAAAGAATTTACAAACAAGGGGACTTTATGTTTCCAATAATTGGAACTTCGGCATGCAGTATCCAGGTCTTTCACTCTTTGAACAAGCGAGTGAGAGAATTTAGTAGTGAAAATCTCGACGCTAGATACTGTCTTCTCAAGGCCAAAGGTGGTTCAGCGCACTCTACCTGCAACGCGTTAATTCGTAAGGATTTCATACTATCCAAAATGATCCTTAGGCACTTAGCCTGAATACTATACAACCTTGCCAAAGCACCTTTGTTGCAAGGAATTAAGAGGAAAGATCCATAGTCCAAAATACTCCGTCCAATCAGGGTGAGACAGATTATACCTCAAGGCTCGATTTTTCTAAATACACACATCAAAAGTGTCTAGGGATCAACATATATTTTTGCAATAACTTTTCTCCTGATTAATATTAATTAAAATTTTCTTTAAGGATTCATCAAATAAAGTGTTTTCGTTTGTCACAGTAACGATAAACCAAGTCACCTTTGCATTAATAAAGAAATTTGGCATTTTCCTAATAAAGGGATATTTGACATTTGAACCACTAACACAAAGTTCGAAAAAAAGACTGAAATAACAGTTTTCTCTAAAATTTTATTGGGTAACTTAAACAATTAATAATCCGTGTTTCTACCGCGAACACTAACAACACAAGAACATCGGTTTGGCATACTCAAAATGAGTTCATCCAAATCACGCTGTGGAATGGCCGCCCATGTTCGTTGCAACAACAAAAAAAGGTCTTCTTGCGACTGGATACCCTCCATATTCGGCAGAGCTCTTCTCTGTAGCATATCCCATGCATGCTCAATCGGGTTCAAGTCTGGCGACTGAGCAGGCCAGGGCAGGACATTGATGTTAGCTGCGGCGAGAGTTTGTCTTACAACTCTTGCGGTGTGCGGTCGTGCATTATCATGCATTAACTGAAATAAGGGACCGATTTGCACTTGTAGAGGAACGATGACGTCTGATACAATCGTCTCAGCATAAATTTGAGCGTTGAGGTTGCCTCTGATCCAAATCAACTCAGTTCTTCCGCCGATCCAAATACCCGCCCATACCATGATGGTTCCACCACTATAAGGATGGACTTCCTGGCAGGATTTTAATTGCTGTTGGCGTCCAGGGGTTCTCCAGTGTCGTATACGTCTTGTATCCGGTCTCATACCAAAACGAGACTCATCAGAAAAGCACACGAAACGCCATTGTTCTTCTGCCCAATTTCTGTGTTCAAGAGCCCATTGATATCGAATCCTACGATTGTGCATTGCTATAGGTGGTACCCGTAGCGGTCTTCGGGAATGAAGGTTCACTTCATGCAAGCGGTTTCTGACTGTTTGGTCGCTAATTAAGTTCCCTGAAGAGTGATGAAGCCTCACGGCTAACATCATGGCGGTTATTGTTGGAGCTCTTCGAGTTAAGATTTGAATGTATCGGTCTTGTCTCTGTGTGGTGCAGCGATACCGTCCTCCATGGCGCTCAGCCACGGTACCAGTGCTTCGGTAACGTGGCCAAAGTCGACTGATAACACTCTGACTTGTATTCAGAGCTAAAGCCACAGTACGTTGCCGGGAACCAGCTTCTATTATTCCCACGGCTCTGAGCATTTCTTCCCTGCTTAAATGACGTCGCCGCTCCATAATAACGTTGGTTTTAATCAGTAGTAGGGAAACAGTAGCACTAATAATGTCTTCAATGCGTTGTATGTTTTTATAGGGAAAATATTGACAGCTGATTTTCATCTTTTACTCGAATTTGATTCACAGTTCCTGATTCAAATTATGAAATGCACCAAAAAGGATCCATATAAATTTATAAAATCATAAATTTATTACAAAGTCACATCTCAATCTCAAGAAATCCGCATAAAAATGCTTGATCCCTAGACACCTTTGATGTGTGTATGTTTTATCAGCCAAAGATATTAAAATTGGGTAGTGATCACGTCCACGTGACAAACTGGTACACTCCCAGTGACACGACGCTGCGATATCCAGTGAACAAAATGTAAGGTCAACACAACTCTTATGCTGTCCGGGAAGAGACCTATGGGTTGGGCAACCATTGTTTAATATACATAAGTTAAGGTCATCTAAGGTTTCCACTAAACCTTCCCCAAACGAGTAGCAACGTTTAGAACCCACCTGAAGTGGTGGCAGTTGAAGTCCCCCATAACAAGTACAGGGCCTTCTATGTATTCCAGGGTACGCTTCAGGACTGGGAATAAACTTTGGTGAGGATGAACAATATATACTGGTAGGAGGGTTATACCCTCCACCCTGCCGGCCACAGTGCTAATATCATCCCCTACAAATGATACAGCCACAAGTGGAAGACGATTATTCATGCAAGGAGCCGACCCGCCATAGCCATCAGATCGGTCGCATCTGAGAATATGAAGGAAGGTAAACGGAAACTAAGACTCGGAACAAGCCAAGTCTAAGCGAGAGAACAAGCTAAGGGTTTGAATTTTTTTAAAAGGAATGCGAGCTCGTGCTTCTTATGCAGCACGCTCCTCACATTCCATTGAAGAAACACTGGTTGAGGCATTGTCGTAAGATTGAAGAAAGTTGATAAGTGATGAGGCAAGGTTGGACGATAATTGAGTTGTATTAGAAGAAGACATTAAAGTTAAAAGGAGTTTACTGGGAAGTTCAATTATTGAGGACAAGTTTTCAGGAGTTTGTGTAGGTTGATTATTGAGAGCACAGCCATTAGGCTGAGAAGATGAAGGAGTGCTAGTATGCTGCTGATGTACAGATTTATTATAAGAGGGAGAAAGAGAAGCTTGGGTCTTTGGCTTAAGAAACACAGTTTTGCGGTATGACTGGGTTTGTGACTTCATAATGTCAGCATAGTTACAAGTACAATTAGGGACTGTTTTACTTGCTTCAGCGTACGAAATCACTTTCTCAGCTAAGAGGACTATTAAAACCATTATGGTTTTAATAGTTGCCTGCTATACTCCGGGCAGGACTCGCTATTAGCAAAGTGACCCCCAGAGAACAACACGCAGAAGGCTTCACTCTCAGCAATGCTGCAACCAACACCTGGGTGATCATTGCCGCACTTGCTACACTTGCTGCAGCAGGGTTTAGAGCGACACAGGGATTCTACATGCCCAAATCGGCAACACTTGCGGCATTGGATAGTAGGGTATATATTTATATTGCTCGACGGTAAATGACGTGTAGAAGCAGAAATTGCGGTTAGGTAGAACTTGGCCATCAAATGTGATGACGCAAGTTTCTGTTGGCCTGTATTCTATTAAAACGTCTTTATTAACTCTTCGATTTATCCTCCTAACTTTAATTATAGGTCCACAGCTAGCTGGTAGTTTTAAATACGCCAGGACTTCATCCTCCGAGAAGTCTGTAGGGGTACCACTGACAAAGCCCATGCGGGTTATGTTAAATGATGGAATAGTTACTTCATGGTGATTTGAGCCCAAAACATTATTAGACTAGAAGGCGTTGGCGTCCTAAAGCGATTTAATTTCCACGGATACGCGGTTTCGGCCAACGCGTTTGTCGGCAACAATATCGCTTAAGTTTAAATTTGCTAAAAAACGACCAAATGTTACCGGATGTAAAGTAGATTCAGAATTAGTTTGCGTTTCCAGGCGGGAAATGTGGACATTCCTTTATCAGTGATCGAGTATCTAGCTCGGCCTATATGGGATCTAGGTTGTTTTGTAGAGCGATTAGGAACACTCTCATTGTTTACGCTAGTTCGTCGGCCAAGTCCGATTGTTAGTTAGTCGAGTTTGATCGACGGCGCGACCCGTAGGGATGAGCGTAATTTAGTATTGTCTATGGTGACGCGCCGCCATTCTGGACACAACCCACACACGCACCCACAACACGTCTTGAGACCCCGCCGCGTACGGGTCCGTTGCTTGAATCTTGACGAATAATCATCGCGTGCGTCGCATGTTCGGTCGAATGATTTTCGGGAAATTATAGATACCACCGGCCGCGTTTTGTATAGTTTGTCGCGATTGTTGCCCGTGTTTTGAAGTATTTACTTGAAGTATAAAACGTAACAGTGCGTCTGTAAATTGAGTTGAATTTGAATCGGAAACGTGGTTTCATTGGCGGTCTTTGTCGGGCGTGATTGACACTGCTAAATAACTTCTTACGTTGGTGAGCTTTGGTGCCCTAATAAGGGAACTTTGGTGTGTCGACTGGTGGGACAGTCAGTGAATTTGAAGACATCGGACGTCATCGTAATCGACGCGCGCGCGTCGATTCTCCGGACTTCACTTCTCGACGAAGCACACTGAGTCCCAGGTAAGTCCCGTAGATTTACTAGAGTGTGATCGGAGATTGGTTATACTTGTGGTGTAAGCCGACCTTGTTTGTTGGATAAGCCGTGACAAATGCGCGGTAGATGTACGCGCTGTACTGGGGCGTCTACATCGTTTGGTAGCAGAGCGTGGTTTCTAATTACTGATTTGATTAATTAGAGTATCATTCCAGTATTTTAGTAGCCTTCAGAGGCTAATTTGTAAAAATTTGATTTTTTATTTGTTGTTGTCGGTACTCGTAAAATTATATCTCTGACCACCTCCATCATTGTGTGGATCCGATAATTTGCAAAGTAAAAAATGTGAAAACAATTGTAGGTAGATTGTTTTTATTTTTGGTTCATTTCTTTCCGTTCACAGGAACGGAGTTGGCAAAGGCATGATACGCCATACAGCCAGTTATGTTTACGAGTAATGTTTTGTTATTGTTGACTCGATTATCTTGAGCTACGGATAAATAATTACGAGTTATTTTCATGACTAATGTTTTGTTATTGTTTTGGTCAACTCGTGTATTGTACGAACCAGATAGTTCGTGTTTGAATGTTTTGATTTAGCTCGTAATTCATAGTCGTAATTTTGTTGATTTAGCTCGTAATTCATAGGCGTAATTTTGTTGAATTATTACATAATTCACAGTAATAATTTTATTCGGTTTGTTTGTTGATTTATTGTGTAATTGGTAGTAATAATTTTGTTTTGCTAATAAGTTTGATCTGTGTCGCACTTAAGTTAGGCCGTTTGCACACTGATATTTTGTATGTATACTTTGTAATATTTTTTATTTGTACATGTTAGTGTTTTGTTTGTAACGGTTGCCCTTAGCTTTGGTCCCCACAAGGTCTCGCGGAATTTATTGAGTTATTTACGCTTGTTTTTGTTGCTTTCCGCGCGTTCTTTAATTGAATTTAATTGTTAATTTGAATTAAAGGCTTTTATTTGAAATGGCTCCCAGTCCGCATGCTACGGCGAAGGCCGAGGTCCAGGCCGCATTGCGTTGGCTCGCGGGTGCGGCCGCCCTCATTGTTCGGCCGGATCGGGTGCAGGCTTTGTTGACCCGTTATGAAGGGTTGCCTGCGCGCATGGAAGGCTTGGAGTGACACGTTGTCGACTTCCATGCGTACGTTTTGGAACACCCTCCAGCGGATGAAGCCATAATGGAGACCTTTAAAAGGGATGTCGACCAGGCGTACGAATTGGCTGACCAAATTACGGAGTCAGCAGAAGGGCTCCTGGCTGCCCGTAGGGGAAAGCCGACTTGGAGCGGGGAGGTTAAACCGACCCCGCCGGCTTTGTTAGGGAGACTGCCCACATTGGAGATTCCCCACTTTGACGGGGACCTCACGGCTTGGATGGGCTTCATCAACTTGTTTGACAGCTTGGTGGACTCCAGGGAAGATTTGTCCCCCAGCCAGAAACTGGCTTATTTGCGCTCCGCCCTCCGCGGAGAAGCCAGTGCAGTGGTCCAGCACCTGATAGTCAGGGATGCTAACTACCAGGTTGCGCGGCAGTTGTTGCTGGACCGCTACCAGAGCGTCCGCTTGCTAGCGGACACCCATGTGGCCGCCATTTTGGCCTTACCGAAGGCAACGCGGGTTTCCTCACTAAGGAAGGATTTGGTCAACCCGCTCTTGAACGCCGTCCACTCGTTGCACCGGCTGGATTTGCCGGTCGACCAGTGGTCTTTTTTGCTTCTGCACATCGTCCTAGCGAAATTGCCCGCAGACGTAAAGGGGCGATTTGAGCAAAGGTACGGGGGCAATAGCGCCTCGTACCTCCCCCCCTTCTCGGATTTGCTTCGTTTTTTGGAGGACGAGTGCAGAGTACTGGACCAGCTGACCGACCCCACGCCGGGGACGAGCACGGGTCGTCCGGTGGCGGCGAGGGGACAACCCCGCCGTTCGACCAAACAATGCTCGGCTGTCCGAAGGGACTCCCCCCCCGCACCAGGTAAACGGTGCCGGTATTGCCGGGGGGACGGACATGACGTGCGTGCTTGCGCGAAGTTCGAGGGCCTCCGGACTGCCGGACGAAGAGCCCTCGCCAAGCAACGCGCCTGGTGTTACATGTGCCTGGGGGCCACCTCCAGTCAGTGTGCCGCCAGGCTAAGGCTTGTCCACATTGCGGCGGGAGACATCACGCTCTCCTGTGCTTGAACCGCAATGGTGGCGGGTCCGAAAGGGGCCCAAGTCCCCCGCACACGGGCGGGGGCCCCAAGGGCGGGGGCCCCACGGGCGGGGGCCCCCCGCAGGTTGTAGCGGTGGCCGTCGGGGGCTCGGGGAGGTGGGCGGTACGCTGCTCCCCCCCCTTGATTGATTACCCTCGACTGGGGCGTTATGTTCCACCGTACGCGGCCCTCGGTTATTGGCCCACACTCCGGAGTGGTGTTGGAAGGTGTCCCGATGTTGCGGAGTGGGACCCTCTCGCCTACTGTCGGCGACCCCCTCCCATCTTTTCGACTCAGTCCAACCGGGGTCCAAGGGGGCAATCACCCCTCCCGGGTTTTCATTAATGCCACTGTCGGGCGCAACCCCCCACCGGAGTTTGTGCTGTTGCCAACAGCCTCCGTGCGTGTTTGAGGCCCCAAAGGTGATTCGTCACAGTGCGTGCCCTCTTGGATTCAGGGGCCCAGGGTTGCATAATTTCTACTTGGCTCGTCCGACAGTTGGGCCTAAATATTGTACCGCATAGGGAATCGGTACGGGGCGTTGGAGACCTGCGGATTTCGGATCCGAGCGGTCGGGTTTCGTTCTCCTTCTCCCCCCACTCCTCCTCAACGCCGAAAATCGGTACTTCGGCGATTGTTGTTGAAACGGTGGTCGAGCCGCTTCCGCAAGTGCGAGCCCCACACGCCGCCGTTGAATTGTCGGCTGGATTGGCTCTGGCTGACCCTCACTTCCACCGACCTGGCTCGATCCATTTGTTGATCGGTGTGAATGTGCTAGGTCGTTTGCTGCGTGGGAGCGAGCGAGTATTGCAGGCAGCCGGTTTTGTAGCCATATCCACCTCTTTGTTGTTGGGTCATGTAGTAATGGGATCGTTTAGGGACGTCCCAGACCCCCCTTTTGGCAGACAGCGACCTCGCTGTTGGTTCTGCCTTGTCGGACATCCTCTCCGGCAACTTGCTCCGAGATTGGGAGCTAGTGTCGACTTCAGGTCGATCCTTGCATGGTCTGACAGCCAAGTCGTACCTTGTTGGCTGAAAAGTTGAGTCCATACCCTCGAGGTATTCGTGGCCAACCGGGTGTCTCAAATTCAGACATCGAAAGCCCCGTTGATTTGGCGCCACGTGCCTCGCGAATTGAACCCCGCAGACCGCGCTTCCCGCGGCTGCGAGGCGCCCGAACTTGTGAATCACCAGCTGTGGTAGGGTCCACCATGGTTGTTACAGCTGCAGAGTTCTTGGCCCCATACCCCCGCAGTGGTCAGGGCATCTACGTCAGGGGTGCATGTTTACGCCACCGAGACTGTAGCGGCTCCAGATCCGGAGTTTTTGCTTGAGCGCTACAGCTCTTTGGATAAATTGCTTGGCGTCACCGCCTGGATACGGCGTTTCATCCACAACTGTCGTAACCCTCGTGGCAAATTTGAGTCTCCGGTCCTCTCACCGCAAGAGCGCAATGACGCTCTACTATATTGGGTTTAAAACCCTCCGCCAACGCACATCCAATCTGAAGGGACCCTTAGGGCGCTTGAATCCCTTCTTGGATGATCAGGGTTTGATGCGTGTCGGAGGTCGGCTTAGAAATGCTAAGCTCCCCTATGGGGCTCGTCATCCATTGTTGCTCCCCAAGAACGGCCCCTTGGTGAAGTTGTTGATCGCAGACCGCCATGTGAAAAATGCACATGCCGGATGCAACGCTCTTACTGCGATCCTCCAACGTGAATTTTGGATTTTGTCTGCGCGGAGAGTGATCCGATATCTTATCTTCCGTTGTCTCCCGTGCTACCGCTTGAAAGCGGACATCGTGCAGCCCCAAATGGGGGATTTGCCTGCCGATCGAGTCACCGAATCGATGCCCTTTGCCGGAGTTGGTACGGATTTTGCGGGACCATTTATTGTAAAAGCTTCGCTTACTTGTGCGTTTTTGTGTGTTTAGCTACTAAAGCGGTCCACCTCGAGGTGGTTAGTGCTCTCACGACAGAGGCGTTCGTCGCTGCTCTTGGCAGATTTGTTTCGCGTCGCGGACTGCCGTCCTTAATTCGATCCGACTGTGGGACCAACTTTAAGGGTACCGATCGTTATTTGTAGGAAGTTTGTGAATTTTTAGATAAACATAATGTTGAGATCGGATCCACACTCTCCCGCAGAGGGGTACGATGGCAGTACTCACCGCCGTCCTGCCCCCACTGGGGAGGTATATTTGAAACAATTGTAAAGGCCGCGAAAACTCACCTTCGTCGCGTTATTGGAGATAGTATCCTAACTTTTGAGGAGCTCGCGACCGTATTTTGTAAGGTTGAGGCGGTCCTCAACTCGCGTCCGTTATGCCCTTTGTCATCCGACGCGAATGATTTGGAGGCCCTCACGCCGGGCCATTTCTTGATAGGGAGACCACTTAACGCCCTGCCTGAGTATCCTTATTTGGACATTAACTCCGGGCGGCTCTCGCGATTTGAATTGCTTCAACAGCTTATGCAGAGTTTTTGGCGCCGTTGGCATCTGGAGTATTTGCACATTTTACAACAGCGCGTTAAGTGGTCAGACAAGACGAACCCACCAAGGGTCGGAGACCTCGTTTTGTTAAAGGACCCAAACCTGCCACCCCTCCGATGGCGTCGTGGACGCATTGTTAAATTGTATCCGGGGTCGGATGGTGTTCCCAGGTTTGCCGAGGTCCTGGTGGGGGACTCTGTCTTGAAGCGCGCGGTCGCCACACTCTCTCGCCTGCCCTTAGATTGAATTGTCGGACCGTTTGTTACTGTCCGGAGCGGGGGGATGTTTACGCTAGTTCGTCGGCCAAGTCCGATTGTTAGTTAGTCGAGTTTGATCGACGGCGCGACCCGTAGGGATGAGCGTAATTTAGTATTGTCTATGGTGACGCGCCGCCATTCTGGACACAACGTCTTGAGACCCCGCCGCGTGCGTCGCATGTTCGGTCGAATGATTTTCGGGAAATTATAGATACCACCGGCCGCGTTTTGTATAGTTTGTCGCGATTGTTGCCCGTGTTTTGAAGTATTTACTTGAACTATAAAACGTAACAGTGCGTCTGTAAATTGAGTTGAATTTGAATCGGAAACGTGGTTTCATTGGCGGTCTTTGTCGGGCGTGATTGACACTGCTAAATAACTTCTTACGTTGGTGAGCTTTGGTGCCCTAATAAGGGAACTTTGGTGTGTCGACTGGTGGGACAGTCAGTGAATTTGAAGACATCGGACGTCATCGTAATCGACGCGCGCGCGTCGATTCTCCGAACTTCACTTCTCGACGAAGCACACTGAGTCCCAGGTAAGTCCCGTAGATTTACTAGAGTGTGATCGGAGATTGATTTTACTTGTGGTGTAAGCCGACCTTGTTTGTTGGATAAGCCGTGACAAATGCGCGGTAGATGTACGCGCTGTACTGGGGCGTCTACACTCATCATTTCCGGGACGTTTTCGGATTTTACTCTGAGAAGTAAAGGAAGTAAAGGCTGTCTTAATGTGTTGGGGGTGGGACTTAGGTGAGAAGGGGAGAAGCCGGATAGGGGGGTTGTAGGTATATCATCCGGAGGGTCCGGAGGTTTAGTTTTATCCATATTCCTAGATAATCGTGTTTGAGGTTATAATTTAAAAAAATAAATAAAAAAGGGATAAATTAACTAAAAAGAGATACACAACAAACACAATACCTATAACCGAAAAACAACCAAAATTCTAGCAAAAATATACCTACGGCGAGAATCCTATTATATCTATGTTCATGTTATTACCTATTAATAAAGTTTCATTACCTTGAGTCGCACACTGCTCATTAATATTCGCAACATTGAATATAAAGGACTTTGAATCACATCGTTCGCCTTAGTACGCTGGCTTTGCATCTCAAGTAATGATGACAATATTTTATTTACTCGTGTGTTCTATTCTAGTTATAAGTTCGAATGAAGCGGCGAAAATCTTAGCAGTGTTCCCAGTTCCATCTATCAGTCATCAAGTGGTCTTCCGACCTTTGACTCAAGAACTAGCCAAGAGAGGACATGAAATCACCATCATCACACCAGACCCAGTCTTCAAGAATAAAGGGGCACCTCCCAACGTAACAGAAATTGACGTCCATGATATTTCCTACAATATATGGCAGGAGGAATTTATGAAAGCAGTTTCGAAAGGAAATACAGATGATCTACTATCTCAAGTGAACTTAATTTTTACTTCATTTATTTCTGTGTTTGAGGCACAAATCCAATCTGAAGAGGTCCAAAATGTTGTTAAAAATAAGACCAATAAGTTTGATTTGTTGCTGCTTGAAGCTTGTGTGAGGCCAGCGTTATCATTTTCTTATATTTATAAAAACGTGCCTGTGATTCTAGTCAGTTCTATGGGAGCTGTTCCAGGAAATTACGATTTGATTGGAGCAGCTGACCATCCGCTCCTTTACCCATCTGTCTTAAGACAAAAGCTGTACAATCTGAGTTTTTTGGAGAAAATTTCTGAATTATACAATCATTACTGCATTATAAAACTATTCGAGAACATTGAATTGCTTGAGGATAGAGCGCTGAGACAACATTTTGGGACTGAGATACCACCTGTCAGAGAGCTAGAGAATAATATGGATATGTTATTCCTGAATGTGCATCCAATATTTGAAGGGATAAGACCTGTCCCTCCATCTGTTGTTTATATGGGAGGCTTGCATGTTATACCCCATAAGGAACTACCAACAGTGAGTACTTCTACTACTAACTTCAGTATGTCACTTTCAGTATGACGTCACGATTGACGCAGTGGGTGAGCGATCGACTGCTGCACTGTGTGTCGCGAATTCGATTCCCGCACGGAACAAATAATTATAATTATATGACAAATAATTAGTTGTTCCGGGTCTGGCTATTTGTGTGTGTGACTTTATATGTTTATAAACGCACCCTCGATACAGGAGAAATTGCTAGTGTAGGGCAACGTTTAAAAAAAAGACGTGTGGCTCTCGGGGACTGCCGCGGTAAAGCTATGCCATAGTATTTTTTTCAAGTTATGCAATTATAATTATTTATTTATTTCATATATGCAAAAAACTTCATTGGTACAATTGACACAGCCCTTCAAACCAAACCAGCAAAACGATTCCTGGATTTTGGTTATGATTTCTGCACCAACGTCCAACCATCGTTTCTTTTATTGTCTCTCCGCTTGCTATCGCTTATAATCTCTACCATTGTGAGCTGTTTTTCCGCAACCGCAAGACCGGCCGGGTACTGAGGGTAGGGCAAGACAGGTATAGTATTCTTATGACTTGTAGTGCCAGCAAGCGGCACAGCACTCGAAGGTTCATGACTCAACCAACTGGGATTTCGTTGACTCGGGGACGGCGCACAGGGAGCATCACTAGGTAGATATACTCAAAGCAAGGAACTTATACCTAAACTGAAATGTGCACTATTGATCAAAACGCGGTCCGAGGGAGATAGCTTCACAGTAGCCCTTTGTCCTTGTTGTGTAGGGTAACTATTATAATGGAATTTATAAGGAATGTACGCAAAATATTTTTTTTTTACTTATATTACCTGAGTTTTTTGACGTGACAACGTCTATTAAATTGGTACGGCGTGGAGTCATTCTCGAAAACACCGTAACGGCCGAATCTGACGCCACACAGAGTCCACGCCTACTTTACCCCCACCCCTAGAGCGCCCGATGTGTAAACATGTAATAGACGTTGTCACGTTCAAATATCGGCAGTAGACGGAGTTCTACAGACAACCAATTTTTTTATGAATATTTAAGCATGCATGCGAACTATTTAATTTTATTATTCTAAAAATGGATGAATAAATTGATGATGTATGGACTCTTGAACCTTGTCAATTTAGAAATTTAGTTTAAAATCGAAAACAGAATTTAATATCATTGTAAATACCTAATAAAAACCACTTACTTATTACGTACACAATGACTAAGTGCATATTTATTATTTATTCCGAAATTTAAAGTTATCCTACACACAAACAAAATAACTTGTTTGATTACCGCAAGAAACTTACTTAAAGAGTGATATTCTGCATCTCCATCCAGGGTACGACTTACTGCTGCAGCCAATAATGACACCCTTTTTCACCATCTTTTTCTAATCGAAATTGTTGATTTCAAACAAAATTACGAAAACTAAATACGGATAACACTTAGTAAGACAGAGAGCTACTAGGGCGCTTTCTCCCTCGGACCGTTTTCTCTTCAAATAAGGTTTTATTTCCGATCGACCTTATTGCTCTTGCGATAGAGTCTTCTTTTAAATAAGAGAATTATGCAAGTTCACATTCCAGTTTAGCTATAATTTCCTTGACTCAATGATTTCAAGGTTTTTTTTTTTTCAATGTAGCCCCTGTTTTGAAATTCACATTAAAACTTGGTAACGGCCCCGGCGTCGAATTATTTGTACTTAATTTAATATTTTAGAGCTGATCTTTAGTAACATAATCACTTTTAACTTTTTTTTCGTTTACATCTGTCATTATCAACCTTTTAATCGTCCCACTGCTGGGCACAGGTCTCCTCTCATACAGAGAAGGATTGAGCGCAATCACCACGCTTCCTCAACGCGGGTTGGCGATTTCAGACTTAAAGTCCAGGTTTCCTCAAGATGTTTTCCTTCACCTTCAGTCATTGGTGTCCAAGATATACTTAGAAAGTACATATAACTTTAGAAAAGTTATACTGGTACTTGCCTGACCTGGAATCGAACCCGCGCACTCATACTTGAGAGGCTGGTATTTTAACCACTAGGCCACCACGACTTATTAGGCCACCACATCACGTTAACATCTGACCGTAGAATTAATAAATCCTTCAACAACTTCGTTACGTCTACGTGCTCAAAGCAAACTGGTGACAATTTGTGAAGGTCATATGCCACGAAACTGGGATTTGTTCAGAATCCATGGTTTTAAACAACGTAATCATATTTTCTAGGTCTTTCTGCTTTTTGTTCTTACGCCTCTATACAAGTGTTTGGCTTGTCTTCGTAGAAACAAAGAATAAGTTTTTTGCCTCATCAATGTCTTCCTCAGAAAAAGGCAGCGAGCATATTTTTTTTAAACTTTCGTTGTCCACTACATCGTGTCTATTTCGTATGAAGGCAAGGATCTCGGAGATAACAATATTGCAACTCGTACACGTTACTGTATTAACACTATTCACCGACATCTTTTTATTTTATATTATAATAATACTACTAAATTAATTTGAATAAAAGTATTTAAATTTATTTTTAAGGTAGTCATGACAACGTTGACTTTGATATATATACCTGAAGAGAAGACCTATTTCAGAGTGAAAACTAATCGCATGTTTAGCACATCGCGACAATCATCAGCTTGTCAAATGTGTAGACCTGAGTTCGCGCCCTGAAATATGCATGCTCCTTTTGAAAATCTATAAATTGTTATCAAAAGATGTAGTCGCACGCACACAAACACACCGTGCCGAAGACAGCCGAACTGAACCGATGTTAGACGATGAGTGGGGGGTGATAGGTTATTTTCGCTCCGGAATTTCTGGATTCCACCCTCAAGGCCCGCGATAAAATCTATGCAATAGCTTAAAAACTTACCTTCTCCAGATAATCGTTTATGTTTTATTTATTTAATTCATTATTTAAGTACATACAATAGAATATACATATAAGGATATGACAAAATTTAAATCTGAATAGCTGAGGCGCTCCCTTTTTAGGGCTCCGTAGCCAAATGGCAAAAAACGGAACCCTTATAGATTGGTCATGTCTGTCCGTCCGTCTGTCCGTCCGTATATCATAATCATTTTTTTTCCGAAACTACAAGAGCTATACTGTTGAAACTTGGTAGGTAGATGAATACTATGAACCGCATTAAAATTTTGATGCAAAAATAAAAAATAATAATAAATATTGGGGGCTCCCCATAATTAGAACGGAAACTCAATTTTTTTTTTTCATCAACCACATTCTTGTGGGGTATCTATGGATAGGACTTCAAAAATGATATTGAGGTTTCTAAAATATTTTTTTTCTAAGCCGAATAATTTGTGTGACAAACGCTTCCAAGGTGGAAAAAAGTTGGTCCCCCTATCTAACTTCTAAAATAAAAAATGAAAAATCTTAAAAAAACATATAATGTACATTACCTATAAAAACTACCAACGAAAATTGTTTTGAACGAGATCTAGAAAGTAGTTTTTTTTTTAATACCCCGTAAATCATAAACCGCTTATTACCGCGTAATCTTTCATACAAATAACTTAAATCCTTTAATTTCATAAAACAATACGATACGAAACCCTTGGTGCGTGAATCCGACATGCACTTGGCCGGTTTTCTTAAGATATTTCTTATAATAGCCCTGCTAAAGAAGAAGTAAAACAGAAATGTAGACAAAAGTGTGTAAAAACGCGAAGAGAAACATATGAATGTGTTAGTCTCATATAATTATAAAATAATTACATAAATATATTATATTGAAGTATATAAATATATTATGTATATAATATACAAAATTCTCACATTAAAGAGAAAAGGGGTTTTCTTGGTTGTAGGCCTAACGTCGGCTGCCGGCAAAAGTTATTACCCACCAGACAAAGTCTTGATGTCTGGTGAAGCCGTACGGAGGACGGGTCTGAGCAGTTGTGTTGCGATGTGTGCCGGGTACGATGCGCCAAATGTTGTTGTGTCGGGTGTTTAGTTACGGAGGGTCTCATAAATCAATTCCGCTCTGGCGCAGCATCGTTGGTCGTGTTGTTGGATTGAACATTGCATCGCTTAGCTTAACTGCCGTCTAATTTCTATTAACAAAGTTTTTTTTTTTTGACGTGACAACGTCTTAAATTAGGTTGCGGCTGGGAGTCACTTATGAAAAAGTGTAACGCTCGGTAACGTTACGATGAGTCACCGAAAATTTGTGCAATTCTTATTTTCATTCAATTCCTTGTTCCTATTGTGCAATTTAATTATATTCATATCAATAAATATTCTACCGAGAAAAAGACGTTGTCATGTAAAATCTTCGCCCGTAAAACCGACTTTACAGGCAACCATTTTTTTTGTGAATAGGCTCTTAATAAACTAGTGCGCTTTACCATCAACGATTGCATCACTGCTTACCATCAGGTGGGATTACGGTCAAGCACTAGTTTATAATCCACCCCCAAGGATTTCCACGATGACGGATCTTGGACTGCCCGCATCCATCGGTTTCCCGCGACCTCCACTAGGTCCGTCAGTCCACCTTATTGGGGCCTCCCTACGCTGTGTCTTCTGGTACGTGGCCGCCATTCCAAAACCTAGTAAGATTCTGGAATGGCGACCCTATCGGCCATCGGTTTTACGAGCAATGTGCCCTGCCTACTGTGACTTAATTTTAGCTTTTTCTATGTCGGTGTGTTTGGTCTTTGGTTCTTCTGCGGAACTCCTCGTTTATGAGGACATTATAGACTGAATATGTAATCTGCAGAATAATTGAGTAAAACACTATCAGTATTAATGTGCTTCATTTTGATAGTTCAACAACATCAATTGCGTTTGAGAAGACACATTTTCGGACATGTGGCAATGGATTAGCAATATCCTTCAAATTCATCATCAATCTTTTATCGTCCCACTGCTGGGCACAGGTCTCCTCTCATATAGAGAAGGATTGAGCGTAATCACCACGCTTGATCAATGCGGGTTGACGATTTCAGACTTATAAAGTCCAGGTTTCCTCAAGATGTTTTTCCTTCACCTTCAGTCACTGGTGTCCGAGATATACTTAGAAAGTACATATAACATTAGAAAAGTTACATTGGTACTTGCCTGACCTGGAGTCGAACCCGCACACTCATACTTGAGAGGCTGGTGTTTTAACTACTAGGCCACCACGGCGTTCAAATTGCCTGGAGTAAATATGTATATATGCTATTTTTCATCCGAATACACAGGCATGATAGTACTCTAGTAACAGCTAGTATTATACTCAAATATTCAGATAAGACGTTTTCCCTTACATTAACTTTCTAACTTAATCCTTGGCATTGGCACACTCTGCTTAGACGAGATAAGGGTACTTAAGCTGAACAGTAAGAATAAAGAAAAATATAATGTCGCTTCGTAACCTCTATAAGTAATCTTACGGTGATGGCCGTATAATAAACCGGTTATACGAGTACCGAGTACCTTTTTTCATACATATAATTCATACCTCCAAACAGTCATTTCATTCAAATCTATTAAATTGTTTTTTTTTTAATATGTATAATAAATTAGTGCTTGACCGCAACCCCGCCTGATGGTAAGCAGTGATGCAAACGTTGATGGTAAAGCGCGCCAGTTTATTAGGAGCCTATTTACTCAAAAAAACTGAGAGAATTGGAAGGAAGACGGCAGTTGAGCGAGGTAATGCAATGTTAAACCCATTAACACGACGATGCTGCACCAGACGGAGTAATCTGGAGACACTCCACGGCCAAACTCCCGACACAACAACATTTATCGCATGGTACCCGGCACATATCGCAACCGGCGCACATCGCAACACAACTCAGACCCGTCCTCCGTACGGCTTCACCAGACATCATGCCGGAACACGACGAATCGCTTGACGACAACTTTGTCTGGTGACTCTAAAATAGACGTAACAATTTATTTTGTTTCTTCTTGTGCTTGTTCAAGGATCTCAAATCGTACTTAGATTCATGTAAGAACGGCGTGATATACATCAGCTTTGGTACCAACGTGGATCCTACGACGTTACCACCAGAAAGGATTCAGGTTCTCGTGAAGGTCTTCTCTCAATTGCCATACAACGTTCTGTGGAAGTGGAACAATGATGAACTACCAGGACGTAGTGAGAACATTAGAATATCCAAGTGGCTGCCACAGTCCGATTTGCTTAGTAAGTCCAAGAAGTATATCGGGTCTCGGTATTTAAAGCTATCAAATGATGAACTAATTGCAGTTTTCTATGAAACAGCAGATAGCTCATGCAACTATTAGTCCAAGGTGTAACATAATTATGTACTATCTCCGTAATCTGTGGTACTATGATTACTTTCTTATTTCATTAAAATAATGCCTAACTAATGGCCCTGATTTCCTTGTTGGCAAATGAAACTAAATGCAACTTCAGTCTTTCTATGTCATTCTCAAAAAATCAAAAGAAAAGGTATTAGACTAGGTCTATCAAATTAAGATATTCTATAGACAGTTTTGACGTGATTGAAAACATGGCGTCTAAAAATACGCCGATTTACGTCAGGCACTGACTTCTTGTTCTTCAGCCTGTAGAAGTCCACTGCTGGACAAAGTTCTACCCCAAGGCTGACTAATTTCACTAAATCACCTTGCGAATATACCAACGAGGGATGTATTGTATCCTATTTTATTAAAATAGTATCCCTTAATGTTTTTCAGGGCACCCCAATATTAAGCTGTTCATAACACAGGGTGGTCTGCAGTCCACGGACGAGGCTATCACAGCAGGAGTGCCTCTAATTGGTATACCAATGTTGGCAGACCAGTGGTTTAATGTCGAAAAATACGTGCACCTGAATATTGGAGTTCGACTCGACCTGGATACAATTACTGAAGAAAATTTTAAGAAGGCTATTGTTACTGTTATAGAAGATGGAAGGTTTGTAAAGTTTGAAATAAATTAGCCTGACTTAGCTACCTGTCCAGCACCCTAATTGAATTAGGGTGCTAGAAAGCAATAATATTTATACTTACTATTTTTGGAGAAAATATTGAATTCCATGAAATCAATGATTGATTTCACAATTTTCCTCAAACTAAAAGCAAAAACGAAAATCTCTCGGGCAATTCGAGGGAAGTCAATCTTTATTATTTTTAATGTTAACAGATATCGAAAAGAAAATATTATGAATGTCAGGAAAAATATTAAAATTGACGATATTGATTAAATCGAATTGAAACATATCTACTTAGTATAAGGACCATCGATACACAACATTGCTACTGATAGTGTGTAACATAATTACCCTACAGATATTTTGTACATTTTGACGGTATAGCTAAGTACTTCTACGGTAAGATATTGATGAGGTATAACAAGGTTAGGAAGAGGGTATAAAGTAAGTTTACTCTTACAGCATGGAAAAAGGAGAATCCTCCGATCAAACTAGCACTGTATCCTCTGGGCAACCGCTCGAAACTTGGTGGGACGTCACATATATTCTAGGTGCGTGATAAACTCTGCTTGCGCGATGCAGACGGTTTTCGTGACGTCAGTGTGCTGATAGTTTACGTTTGACGACGTAGATGGCGCCACAAAGATGTTGCATTTTTCTGTGATCGGTATCTGTATCTAGACGTATTAATAATTGTCATCAAATAAATTTAACCCACTTTTAAATTCAACTGGTGAAATGTGGTTATCCTCACGCATTTTTTTACAGATTTTTTGCACACCTAGGCAATCAATTGTTTTAGGTGCCTTATAAAACATTATTTTTTGTTTATTCGAAACCTGAATATAGTTTGTTTAGAATAAGCAACTGAACAAATACATTTAGATATTATTGCATTGTGGATACCGAGCCCGCCACGAAGCTTTCGCGGGCAACAGCTGACGCTAGAGGTCAACGCCTCGCGCTCGCCCGCCCGTGCGGTGCTTTGATCACATTTTTGTTGGGATAACCATGTAGAATAGCAAGCTCTTAACTTCGTGGTTTCTCATTATATCGTTTCGAAATTTCGTACATAGATTATTTGCTTAAAAAATACTAGACACGTATTTCGGGTTTCGCAAAACAAAAAATAATGTTGTATATTACAATTATTGTTTTTTTTTTGATTCCAGCTATCGTCGCAATATACAAAAGTTGCGTAGTGTGATGAAGGACGAGCCTATGCCTCCACTGGAGCGCGCCGTGTGGTGGACGGAGTACGTGCTGCGTCACCGCGGCGCCAGACATCTGCGCTCGCCCGCCGCCAATATGTCATGGGCGCAGTACCTTGAACTGGAACTAGTATTATATGTGCTAATAATATTATTATCCATTCTTGCACTATTTCTCACTTCCTTGTATTATTTATACAAATATTTCACCAGTGGCGGGAGTGGTAAGATTAAACGTAACTAAGAAAGGGTAAATATATGTTTGTTTTACTAACATTTTTTTTTTAAATTTCGCGCTTAAGTTGCGGTAGTATGATAATCCTAAGAGTACCTTTACTCAGAGGTTTTAAGCTATTGCATACCTTTTATCGCGGGCTTTGAGCGGGGCGCTCAAATCAAGAAATTTTGTAACGAAAATAAAACCTAACATCCCCCACTCCGACCGACCCAGCAGCGCGGCGTTGAAAGTCGTGCATCGTTTAACGTCGAATCAGTTCGGCAAATTTCGGTACGGTGTTTGTGTGCGTGTGACTAAACGTATGCGTTTAGACTAGCTGCTAACTGCTCATAACTGGGCCTGTAGCCAATGTAACATCGCTTCGTAGCGTAGCGAAATCTAATACCAAACCAACCAATGGCGAGAACGATTGATCACGTGACTTATCGCGTCACGCGGTCAATCGTTTTCGTTATTGGTTTATTTATCATTTGATTTCGTTTCGTTGTGAAGCGATGTTACATTGGCTAGGGCCCCTGATTCTTTCTCTTTTAGACACGATAAGAGGTTAGACAGCGTACCTTTTGGCCGCGTCCAAGTATAAGTTAAGGTAATATCAGAGAAATAAAAAATACTGTAGAAATAAAAAATAAATGTATTTATCTGTTTTCTATTTATACAGTATTTATTTTATAATTATATATGTTGATAAGTAATGCTTTGCAAGAGCATTACCGCGGCAGTTCCCGAGTGCATTAAAATTAGCGTTTTTTTTTTACTTTTAAACTCACGGAATAGACCTGTTCTGTGTTTAAACTAGTGCTTAAAACCACGATCCCGCCTGATGGCAAGCAGTGATGCAATCGTTGGTGGTAAAGCGCACTACTTTATAAAGATTTTATAAAGTAGCTTTTATAAAGTAGTAGTAAGATAGCCTATTCATTCTAGCTTTTGAGAAACTTAAATTGTAGTCAGAATTGTATAAATTTTACTTTGTAACTAATACATAAATATCAAAAACCGAGGAACATTTCGGATATTATTTTCAAATCCAATGAAAAATTTCACAAATACCATTTGACTGTACTTCTGCCGTAAAGCGAATCTGTCCTTCGTCTAGGGGAGACAAGAAGATTTAAAAATCCTGATGTCTCCCCGAGGGGAGCCGTATATTTTCAAATGCTTAGAAACGCCCTATGAATTCAAACTCAGCCTATTTGTATCGTGTCCACGAAAACCGCCGCGTATCAACTCGACATTCACATTCAAGAACAAGGTTCTACGATAAGAAGTTGCCCTTACATCACCATCAACACAATATCTAGCCATCTGAAAGTTCCTTTAATTCCAAGATATTAAGTAAATGCGTTCAATTCTCACCCTTATCTCAATAATGGTAGAGGAAACACTACTCATAAGCGGAACCGGCGTGGCTCTAATGCAAGCGTGGAAATGATTACGATTGTGATTATTCTTGATGAATGGTAATGAGAGTTTTTTTTTTTGTGGGGGTGAAAGTTACAGTAGGTACTTGAAAAAGATGTTGTTATTCATCATTTTCTGGCTTTTGATGTGTCAGAGTCTTAGGTGGCCTAGTGGTTAAAACACCAGCCACACCCACCACCTCCACCAGCCTCCCAAGTATAGGTGTGCGAGTTGCATTCCATGTCAGGCAAGTACCAATGTAAATTTTCTAAGTTATATGTACTTTCTAAGTAGATACATATATCTTGGATACCAATGACTGATGACAATGTGAAGGAAAACATCTTGAGGAAACCTGGACTTTAAGTCTGAAATCGCCAAACCGCCTTGAGCAAGCGTGGCGATTACGCTTCCTTTTCTGTATGAGCGGAGACCTGTGCACAGCAGGTCGATGATGATGATGTGTCAGAGTCCAAAAATGGTTGATCCATTTTTGGACTCTGACACATTTTTACTGTCGCATCTGCCTTAAAAGACATGCGAGATGCGGAATATACCTAATGCCTATAAATTATTATAGGCACTGTTGGCAAAAGGCTCAGAAATGACTAAACGCTGTGTGTCGAAATCCAATACAGTATGAATATTTGTATCCATGCAAATAGGTAGAACATGGCAACAAATATCAATTTATATATTTTGTTTGGTTGTTTCCCCTCCTCAGAGCCAGTATGGAGCAAGGTTGTTATGTACTCCAGTACATCATATCTTCGAGCTTCTGACTTCCCGTAACCTCTTGTTATGCTCGTATCAATTCCGTGGCTGGCTCAGAATACTTTAAAAGTTTATTTAAACATAACTACCGCTTGAAATTGCTAGTTACCTATTTGTAGTCCTTCTTGGTCTCCGTACCCTTGTTCTTGTACTTGGGGTAGCGCATCACTTGTTTCTCTTCCGCTCTCCTCCTTTACGTGTTCAACCTAGATATAAAGGACTATTATAGTATCACAGTACTGAATTTGATATTTCTACTTAATTCTAATTACACGTATTAAGCACATCTTTCCCGCTTGCGACGACCAGAGCAAGAAGATAGTGCATTTTCTTTTTTCTACGTGCTTGACGTGCTGCGGAAAGGGGGTTTCTGATAGGATTTATGAAAGACCTTTGCCCTATATTGGGACAAAAACGCTACCAAAAAAAATGTGTACAATTCAGTTTACATACTTACAGTTCGGCCGACAAGAGAAAGCGCTCTTAATACCTACCTATCATAAATACATAGGTATTTTATTTCTCAATGGCTGTTTTTGTCGGTACGTCATAACTTCTTTCATACTTTATATTAAGGGCATACCCTGAGCCAATGACCTTAAGCATCTGTTTCCTCTTCACCGCGTCCCAACCTGTACAATATTTCGTAAAATATTACTAGCGCCGTCTGGCGAACGAAGTACTTACAAATACAAGTAAAATTCATAGACCATAGAAGTAACAGACATGGCACTTTTATTTTTGTATATTGGTACGCCCAAATACTTTTGGTTATTATAAACTTAAACAAATGTTGACGATACTTCATAATAAACATTCTGCGGTGTTTATTTTTTAACCGACTTTCCAAAAGATGGTTCTCAATTCGATTTATGTGTGCTCGCTGATAACTTTATCGTTAATGAACCAATTTTGACCATTCTTTTTTTATATGAAAGGGTATGCTGCCTAGGTAATCCCATTGCTACCACGTCAGTATCGATGATGGAAATTCTGAGAAAAATAGGTTTAAATTCTCGAAAATTGTAGGCACGCTTAGGGTGAAAACTTGATACTCGTGTGTATATCGGATGATACATAAAACCGTGAAGATTTGGGCCTGACCTGATGATGGAGACGACAGAGAATCAAGGGAATTCAACATCAGAAACAACTGTCACCTGTTTGGGATTATTTAATTTGTATTGATTGGACATTTACAACTAAATATGTTATGACTGTAAATTCAGGTTTGGTTTTTGTAGATTGAAAGTTAGCTGTCAAAGTCAGATGGTCAAAAGGATAGAAAAATAATATAATGGAGTTTAATTTATCATTATTTATTATTTTAAGGGAAAACGTAATTAAGGTCAAATAAATTACTATAGAACTGATACCGACATAAAAAAAAGATTTAATGTTTTTTTTGGGCTCAGGCAAGATTGCAAAATTATATTATTATTCTCTTTTAATAAAACAAATACGTAAATTGTATGTCAGTTACAAAATATATGATAAAGTCGCATTTTACTTTGTCAAAACAATAGCGTCCTTTCGCAGAAATTAAAAAAAAAAAAAAACTATCGAATATCAAACTAAATAACAAATACACATATTATAATGTTATTTAGACAAAGCTCCCTTTCGCGAAAAAATAATAAACATCTGACTTATACAATATCCGGTCCACTGGACGCATCCGGTCCACTGGACGCTAACGCCAGCATATTTAGAAATGGCCTGCAAGCAAACGCCGTAATTTCGTTTGCTTTAATTCCTATGAAACCATAATGAAATAATGAGCATTGCTAGAAATAATGCAATGAAATAACATCACAACTTAAATTCAGTCTCTTGACTTTATGTAATTGATTGTTGCATAAGCATGACGAGTAGGTAGTGTTTGTCCTATGTTAAAGTTCAGTGTTGGAAATTGTTGAGGAATTCCCTCGACTATCTATGGTCTACATCAGCAGTTCTAATTCATACCTTCATTTTTACCCATATGGGTGCAAAGTTCTTATTCATATAGATGAATTAAGTCCAAATACAAGGTAACTATTGTAAACCTTTGAGGAGTTCTCTTAACTGGCCTTTTTCTTCGTCGTCAGAGCTTTAATGACAGTCACAACTCATTTAGGTGTGAAGTTCTTATCAATACAAATTAATCAAGCACAAACACGAGGCAGCCGATGTGAATCGTTAAGGAGTTCCCTCGGCTGTCTCCCGGCTCCATCATCAATTCTGAACTTTACTACATTGTAGTGCGTTAAAATACTTAATGAAAAAACTTAGAAATGCACTAGGGGTCCTTATGATTTTTTAAATTTCTCCTAGATTTTCCTAGTCTTCCATCATCAGACCCTAATTTCCTTAACATGAGACTACCTTAAAGATATCATCTCTCTAATAAAAAAACGTGTGGCACTAGGGAACTGCCGCGGTAAAGCTATTTGCATAGCATTTGTTATCAACTTATGCAATTATAATTATTTATATTTTATATGTTCGCAAATACCAAATTTTGTATGGAAAAATGCATAGTATAATACACTGAATCTCCGCTCACGCGCAGGGCTGCAGATCTGCATGGTAATGCAGACAGAAAACACAATCCTGCGCATGGCTGCGTGCCAAATCGCAAAGGTGTGGCACACCGAGTTCTGCACTATGTAGTTAGTAGGTTTTTTTTTAGTTATCTATTTTTTTATTCGGCCAATTGAATGACGTATACATTTGTATAAGTATTTTCTTTTTTGTAGTTTATTTATTTTCTACCAGTATGACGTTACTGGTAAAAAATAAATAAATAATAATCAAAAGTATGCGAAAAATGGTGGCGATTTAGAGACTAAACTATATTTAACTTTGATAAAAAGATAGAATCTATGCAATATTTTTGCCATGTCAAAATATCATAAAATTGGTGTCGGCCATCTTGGATTTCAAAAATGACGTTATTTTCGTGATCAGCACCTCCGAAAACCCCTTTCACGACACCCATGTCAAAATATCATAAATTTGGAAAGAATAAATTGACATATTAATCGAATCGTAGGCCTTCTTATAATCTATCCAACAGGTTGAGAGATCCTTGCGGGATCGACGAACCTGTTGGCTAATGGCCATGTCTATGAGGAGTAGCTCTTTAGTACCACGGGACCCGCTCCTACATCCATTTTGAGAAACAGACATGATGGAGTTGCTGTCAAGATGTTTGTTTATTTTTGTTTTCAAAATAGAAAATTTTTGGGTTCCGCGGTGCTACCTGATTTATGGAGCAGGTGGGTATTTCCATTTGTTAAGAACTGGGGTAGCGAACCAGACTCTAAGGATGACTGGAATTGAGGTGCCAAACAAGTGTGTGAACTACTTAGCCATTTTAGCCAAAAGTTATGCAGCCCGTCCGGTCCCGGTGATTTCCAGTTCGGTAACGAACGGACTGCTGTGGCTAAGTCTGATGGTGTTATAAAAATGATATACATTTCTGGTATGATTTCACACACTTGTTCAACATTCCGTATCCAGTTACCCTCAGTGTGACAAACGGATACCGACCATATGCCGCGCCAGAATGCACTTGTGGTGGCATCATCCGGGCGGCACACGTCAGCCTCGTTTTGTTCCGGTCGCTCCCAAGCTCCTCTCATCACCATCTCATCAGCACCTCTCATCGCTCTGGAACATGCGATTCTGCGTATATCGATCTACTCGCTGCTTATACCGCCGAATACGGCTCGCCCAAGCACAAACTTTCTGCTTCAGGAAGTCGATGCGCTCTGTGACATGATTTATAAATTCTCGAGGGCTGATACCAGTCCCCGAGAATGACTGTCTCACACTGTCGAGTATTGCCATCCCTGAAGCAGAATAGTTTGCCAATGAGTACCCTGGTCCCATCGATACGACGCTCGATTCTGCGTTGCCAGGCTGGTACGGCTGGTTTTGGTCGAATAGCTTCGTCACAATTTGGGAACCTGACTTTCGCTAGTCGACATGCCGCTACAGCCGCACAATACAGGATCGAGTGTGTATCAATGAGATCCTCGCTGCTCTCGAAGAAATTCGTGAGCTGCTAGTTCAAAGCACACACCAGCGCCCTATTTTTTATGCATAGGTAGCCTTGGTAACCGGGGTCTAAGGTCGGTCGTGGACCTATAGTCGAGGAATGCATCCTCCAGTGCGCTCCTCAGTTGGTCGTTGTACTGGCTACTTACTGTTTCAACCCTATCATCCTCTTCTTCAACACGATTGGACCGCAGCGGAACAGCATCGATGATTGACGCTTGTGCCGCGGTCTGTGTCAGAGTCGGGGCGATTTGTTGCTCAGTACCTCTGAGCGCAGCCTATCAAGTGCGATATCGTCCAACCTGTGATTGCGTTGAATGACCCGAACCTGATCCGACAGTCGTTGGGCCGAGACGTTGACAGTTGGTTCCAGTGCCTGAAACAGAGACAGCATCCTTTCACGGTACGCAGTGAGGTTAGTTCCCCCTCTGTAGCCCCGTAATATGCGCGCATGACGTTCTCGTTCATTGTTTGAGCCCATCACATGCGCTGCACACAACCACCGGCAGCGGGGACCCGGCTCGGGGCCGGACGGCCACTAAGTCCCAAGCTCTTCGGTGGCCGGCCTCTCCCCTGCCGACTTACAGGAGTTGGCGACGTCGGCGGAGAGAAATACTAGTCGCTCGAGCTCGACGCAACTACCGCGGCCGGTGTCGTCACAGCGCTTGCATTGGCGCTGGGGACCGGCGGCGGCGAGGCGGAACTGGGCAACGAGTCCGGAGGTGGTGAGCGTGCTCTTCGTGCGGCTAATCTCGTCAACATTTTTTTATCGGAGGTGACAGCTGTCATGTCACCTCCGGTTCGGTAGTTTTTTATAGACTTTGATGCACATTATTGCTTATTTATTTAAAAAAAAAATGGATATACTATTGAATTATTGAATTTCCGTGTACATCTTCTGTAAATGTTGATAAAACATTATTATTATTATTGCATTTTTATTTTTTTTTTGTACCGGTTTGGTGTCAGTTGTGATTGTTTGCTGCACCGGGTGACGCCTTTACGTCGGAAGCGGCTGTCGCTGAAAACCAGCGCTGCACTCTGTTTTGCATAGGGTCGCAGCATAATGCTGAGCGATAGCCGTTTTGCGTGGATGTGACGCATGTCAACTATTATCACTCAATTGTTTTTGTACACTTTTATGTCATGTTTACCGCAAATAAACGTTTTTTCTTTCTTTCTTTCTTTTCTTTCATTATGTTTTGTACAAATATATTTCAAAAATTATAACAAACATTGTTAACAACAGTAACATACTTTGTAAAGAAAAAATAATATATTAACATTTCTAAGTCGGTTATATTTTTTGATAAACTCAAAGGACTAAAGTTACGACAATTACATACTGAGAACTACCCACCCACGTTCAATAAAATTAGTTAAATACCTCCACTTAGTACTCGTACTTGTGTCATTATTTCCTCTATTAAATGTTCTGTTTTCTTGAGTCTCGCACTGTTCATTATTATTTAATAAGTAACATTGAAGGACATATAGTATTGCATTGCTTCACAAGTAATGATGACAATATTTTATTTACTCGTGTGTTCTATCCTAGTTATAAGTTCGAATGAAGCGGCGAAAATCTTAGCCGTGTTCCCAGTTCCATCTATCAGTCACCAAGTGGTCTTCCGTCCTTTGACTCAAGAACTAGCCAAGAGAGGACATGAAATCACCATCATCACACCAGACCCAGTCTTCAAGAATAAAGGGACACCTCCTAACATAACAGAAATTGACGTCCATGATATTTCCTACAATATATGGCAGGAGGAATTCATGAAAGCAGCTTCGAAAGGAAATACAGATGATCTACTATCTCAAGTGAACATAGTTCTTACTTCATTTCTTTCTGTTTTTGAGGCACAAATCCAATCGGAAGAGGTGCAAAATCTTATTAAAGATAAGAGCAAAAAGTTTGACTTGTTGCTGCTTGAAGCTTGTGTAAGGCCAGCGTTAGCATTTTCTTATATTTATAAGAACGTGCCTGTGATTCTAGTGAGTTCTCTGGGAGCTGCTCCAAGAAGCTACGATTTAATTGGAGCCGCTGATCACCCACTCCTTTACCCATCTGTCTTAAGACAAAAGCTGTACAATCTTAGTTTTTGGGAGAAAATTTCTGAATTGTACAATCATTACCGCATTATTAAACTGTACGAGAATATTGAAATGCTTGAGAATAAAGTGCTGAGACAATATTTTGGGCCTGAGATACCATCGGTCACAAAGTTAGAGCATAATGTGGAGATGTTATTCCTGAATGTGCATCCAATATTTGAGGGGATAAGACCAGTGCCTCCGTCCGTCGTTTACATGGGAGGGTTGCATCAGACACCTCAAAAGGAACTACCAACGGTGAGTAGGTACTTTATTCAAAACTTCAGTATGTAAGTTACCTTTTTTTTTTTTTTTTTTTTTTTATTAAAATATAAACCAGCGCTTGACCGCAATCCCGCCTGATGGTAAGCAGTGACGCAATCGTTGATGGTAAAGCGCACTAGTTTATTAAGAGCCTATTCACTCTAGCCTTGAAGACACTCAAATTGTAGTCCGACGGAAACACCGCCGCCGGCAGATTGTTCCAGTCCCTCGATGTACGCGGTATAAAGGACGAGGCGAAACGCTTCTTTTACAAATAATTGTTTATTATTTATTTATTTAGTTTATTATTTAAATACACAGAATATAATATAAAGGGATATTACAAAATTAAAATCTGAGCGGATGAGGTGCTCCTTTTTTCTTAAGAAATTTCTTCCTGCGAAAGGTGAAATATATGAATGTGTTAGTCTCATATAATTTAAAAGTAATTATATAAGTTTACCTAAATTAATACATAATAATAAATAAATGTGACCGCGTTGTTGTACTGGACACGTAGCACTGTACTGTTTCTGCGTGTAATCTACCCACAGACTGCCAGTGTAGAAGGACGGACAGAATGCCCTGAATAGGGCTATTTTGACGCCGCTTGAACACCGAGCAAGTCTGCGTGCTATCATATTCGCACGAACAGACAGCGCCCTACGTTCTCTTTCAATGTCGGCATCGTCTTTCAAGTCAGAGGTTAATAAATGTCTAAGATTGATTGTATCAACTTTCATAAGTGGGCATCCGTTGACCTTATTGTGGGCAAGTAATCTGAACACCTCCTTGCCTGAAAGACATGCACTCGCTCTTTTTCGTGTTGTACAACAAACCATGTGCCTCAGCATATCCTTCGCACATGTCAATTAACTTCGACACCCACAGACGGAGGCGCTCAGCAGCACCATGTCATCAGCATAACTGATATTGTTAAGGCACACATCTCCAACAATCCAACAAATCAACATGCGTGCTGCTGAGCCTCTCTATTCGCGCTTTTAATATACACGTTAAAGAGCTACTAACTAATATCGGAAGTCATTGTCTTTGGTTTTTGTACATTCGTTTTTGACACCGACTTCCGAAATTAGTTATTTTTCACTTTGTAGTGGTTTTTGGAAGTCAGTTTTTTTTTAAAAGTTCTTAGTTTACACTTTTTGGTTGTGAATAGTACTCTTCAGCTGCATCCGGTCAGACTCGATGCTAACGCTGATATAGTTGGGAAAAGGCCTGTAAGCAAACGACGTAATTCGACTCGGGGCCTCCCCTTGAGCCGCCATTCGGACCCGCCTTACCTCGTCTAAGGCGGGTCGCTCCCCCCCCGTTCCCGGGCCGCGACACGGTGTTGATGCACCTGTGAGAGCACCAGGGCATCAATTTCCCACAGGGGCGTGCCCGCGAGCACGCAGGCAGCCTCGTGGCTTACCGTGCGCTATGCCCGCACGGTCCGTGTCGAGGTAGTGGTTGCCCTATGTTAAACTTCAGTACTGTAAATTTTTGAAGAATTGCCCCGACTGCCTATATATAGTCTTAATCATCAGATTTACTGCAGACCATGATTTTAACCCATAAAGGTGCGAAGTTTTCATCAACATAAATGAATTAAGTCCAAACACAAAGTAGCTACTGCAAACCATTGAGAAGTTCTCTTAACTGTCCTTCGTCCTATTCTAATGACAATCACAATACATCTAGGTGTAAAGCTCTTTTCAATACAAATTAATCAAGCACAAACACAAAGGTAGCTGCCGTCCCGGAGTCCCCTCGATTGTTTCTCGGCTCCAACATCAAATCTACTGCAGACCTTCATTATTACGCATATGGATGGAAAGTTCTCATGAATATAAAAGAATCAGGTCCAAGGTAACTACTGTATACCGTTGAGGAGTTCCCTAAACTGGCCTTTGTTTTCATCGTCAAACCTCAATGACGGTCACAACCTATCTGGGTGTAAAGTTCTTATCAATAAAATTAATCAAGCACAAACGCAAGCTAGCTGCTGTGAACCTCTGAAGAGTTCCTTCGACTGCCTGCCGGTTCCATTATCAGATCTACTCCAGAATTTTATTAAATTGTAGTGCTTTAAAATACTTAATGAAAATACTAAGACATGTACTAGTTGTCTCTATGATTTTTGAAAGTTTCCCTTGATTTCTCTGGTCTTCCATCATCAGATCCTGACATAGTGACTATGGGACCACCTGGAAAGTGGTCCCATAGTCCAGTGGTGGTGGACCAGTTCAAACAAAAATAAATAATAAAAAACATAAAAAATTACGACGAATTGAGAACCTCCTTTTTTGAAGTCGGTTAAAACCAATTTCACAAAACACGTGTGTGAAGTTATTTCTCGCTAAACTTATATTGGTTTATATTTTTGACAAATAAGCTTCGATTGCAAATTAGACCCAAGCGTTCGAAGGCGTGGAACATGTACGGACGAAAAGAGGTCAAGCTACCCGAAACTATCAAATATACCCAATAAAGCTTGAACATAAATGCTTTAGAGATAAAGTTTGGAGTTTGCTATGTAGAAAATCTAATAAAGAAGTCCAGACAGATTGCAGAAGCTTGACGTGCTGTCATCTGTATCAACCCGCTCTGAGCCCGCATAGTGTATTTTTGGCTCACTCCTTCTCACCGAGACTAGGCCTGTGTCCAGCTATGAGAACATTATAAACTGATATGTTATCTGCCAGGTAATTGCGCAATCATTTTGATAGTTCAACAACATCAATTGCGTTCGAGAAGACACATTTTTCGGACATATAGCAATGGGTTAGCAATATTCTTCTAATTGCCTTGAGTAAATATGTATATGCTATTTTCATTCGAATACTCAGGCATGATAGTACTCTGGTAACAGCTTGTATTATACTTAAAAATTCAGATAAGACATTTTCCCTTACATTAACTTTCTAACTTAATCTGCTTAGACGAAATAAGGGTACTTAAGTTATACAGTAAGAATAGAGAAAAAATATAATGTCACTTCATAACCGCTATTATTAATCTTACGATGACGGCCGTATACTAAACCGGTTATTGATACTAGTACCTTTTATGATACAAATATATACTACATACCTATAAACGGCCATTTCATTAAATTCTATTAAATTTTACATAATTAGATGATTGAGCAAAATAAGCACGCGTGTCAGTAATGTGCCCGCCCGTGTATTTGAGAACGGTATTCAAACGCACGAATGAAGTCATGGTGTCCTAGTGGTTAAAACACCAGCCCCTCAAGTATGAGTGTGCCGGGTCGATTCCAGGTCAGGCTAGTACCGATGTAACTTTTCTAAGTTATATATATGTACTTTCTAAGTATATCTTGGACATCAATGACTGATTACAAGGTGAAGGAAAACATCTTGAGGAAACCTGGACTTTAAGTCTGAAATCGCCAACCCGCATTGAGAAATTGTGGTGACTAAGCTCAATCCTTCTCTGTATGAGAGGAGGCCTGGGCCCAGCAGTGGGACTATAAAAAAAAGGTTCATGATGATGGTGATTCAAACGCACGAGAGCCACGCAGTCGCTGCATGTCGAGAGGCGACTTTAGCTACTCCGTTGACAAGTACCGCTCCTATGGCACACTAACACTCAGCTCTAGCACGAAGGACAACAGGTCAAGCTACCCGAAACTGTTAAATATGACCAATCAATTTTGAGTCTTACTCAAAATTGCTTACTTTACTAATAAACTTGAAATACTAATAAAGACATTTGAGAGATTGTAGTAGCATAATGTGCTTTCGTCTGTACATAGATACTTAGGCGTATTACTCGGTTTCAATACATCCTGAAATTGCGCCTACCCTCAAATACGTAATTTGTTTTACAAGCTCTAAAATAGATGTAACAATTTATTTCATTTGTGTTAAAGGATCTCAAATCGTACTTAGATTCATCTAAGAACGGCGTAATCTACATCAGCTTTGGTACCAACGTGGATCCTACGACGTTACCACCAGAAAGGATTCAGGTTCTCGTGAAGGCCTTCTCTCAATTGCCATACAACGTTCTGTGGAAGTGGAATGGTGATGAACTACCAGGACGAAGTGAGAACATTAGGATATCCAAGTGGCTGCCGCAGTCCGATTTGCTTAGTAAGTCCATAAATTTTTTATACATATAGGTATATATTTTTCATACGTTCACTTGATTTATTGGGTGTTTGTTGATTACCATCAAAAGCTATCGTGGTGGACTAGTGGTTAAAACGCCAGCCTCTCAAGTATGAGTGTGCGGGTTCGATTTCACGTCAGCAAGTACCAATGAACTTTTCTAAAGTTATATGTACTTTGTAAGTATATCTTGGACACCAATGACTGAAGGTGAAGGAAAACATCTTGAGGAGACCTTTAAGTACCGACGTGTGGTCTGACAGACACTTGAAGCGTTCGGATACGGTAGTTTCATTTGTTAACAGAGACGTAACCCCCCGCGCGTTTGTGTACCCCTAAAGGTAAAGGAAAACGTCTTGAGAAACATCGCCAACCCACATTAAGCAAGCATAGTGATTACGCTCAATCCTTCTCTGTATGAGAGGAGACCTGTGCCCAGCAGTGGGACGATAAAAAGTTTGATTGTGATGATGATGATTATAAGTTGTAATACCATCTCAAAGCAAATTTAAAAAAAAAATGAGATTCCTGAGCTCACCCTTTTTCTCCGTTTGAGGTTAGCAATTTGAACTGTAGGGCTATTACGTTATAAGTTATCACAAGCAATGGGTTTCATTTTGACATTCAACAACATTAATTGCAATATTTACATTGTCGAGTAGACAGTGAGCAGAGACATTTTTCGAATATATGGACCAATTGACTAGGAACATGCTTTAAAATTATTCCAACTGATTGAAATAGGGTGTAACGCAATTAGGGTGCTGTGCTGGTTAAAAATCATACTAAATACATACATAGATTTATTCCAAAACATATTCAATTGGGTTAACTTATTCAGGTACCCGGGTGTTTAAACTGTATTACAACTTATATGAAAAAGCTGTAAAAACTTGTTATCAACGTCAGTTATCATCATCAACCTTTTTATCGTCCCACTGCTGGGCACAGGTCTCCGCTTATCATCAGATCTACTCCAGATCTTTATTAAATTGTAGTGCTTTCAAATACCTAATGAAAACACTTACAAATGCACTAGTCAACCCTACAATTTTTGAAAATTGCCCTTGATTTCTCTGGTCTTCCACCACCAATCCCTGAATGCCTTATCCTGGGACAACCTTGGAAATATCTTCTTTACAACGAAAACAGAATTATCAATTTATAAACAACGAAGTTGGCCGCGAACAAACAAAACAAAAGCATATATACGGTCACATTGACCTCCTCCTTTTTGAAGTCAGTTATTAATGTCTAACAATGGCCCCTATTCCTTCGTTGACAAAAGAAACTAAATTCAACTTCACTGCATCTTATCCTTTCCATTTCATTCTCATAAGAACAGAAGAAAACATAAATTAGTCTAGGCCTATTAAATTAAGATATTGTTAGGTTTCGTAATAATTACTAAATCCATAGTTTGTCTTTGTCGATTATTATGACATTGAGTTCGATTTACTGGCAACACAACCAAAAAAATGGCGGAAGGGAAATGACGGTTGGGAAGGCGGGAGGAGATTCTGCCTATTTGCTCGGGGCCAGCATCGAAGGCGGACGTTTGGACTTGTTGAGAATAGTTATAACATCTTCCTATAAGTAATTGTTGTAAGATAATAATTATACACTACCCATAATTCGTGTGAGTATTATTTTATTACAATATTTTATAGTTAATTTAGACGTGATTGAAAACATGGCGTCTAAAAATACGCCGATTTACGTCAGGCACGAACTTCTTCATCTTCTTCAGTCTATAGAGGCCCACTGCTGGACAAACGCCTCCCCCAAGGCTGATTAATTAATCACCCTGCGACTATACCAACGAGGGAGGTATTGTATCCTATTTTATGAAAATAGTATCTAACAGTGTTACCCTTAATGTTTTACAGGGCACCCCAATATTAAGCTGTTCATAACACAGGGAGGTCTGCAGTCCACGGACGAGGCTATCACAGCAGGAGTGCCTCTGATTGGTATACCAATGTTGGCAGACCAGTGGTTTAACGTCGAAAAATACGTGCACCTGAATATTGGAGTTCGACTCGACCTGGATACAATTACTGAAGAAAATTTTAAGAAGGCTATTATTACTGTTATAGAAGATGGAAGGTTTGTAAAGTTTAAAATAAATTAGCCTGTCTTAGCTACCTGTCCAGCACCCTAATTGAATTAGGGTGTTAGAAATCATCAATATTTATTCCTACCATTTTTGGAGAAAATATTGAATTCCATGAAATTGTAGCAGTACCTACAAACGCTACAAAATGAACGACGCGTCATACTGACGTCACACGAATTCTACATCTCGCAATCAGAGTTTACCGTGCAATTAGCATACATACAACTTGCCAATTTCAACCATGGGGCAAGTGCCCGCCAGACATAACACCCGTCTGGTTGGAGGATCCTCCCTTTTCTATGGAGGATGAGTGAGCTTTACTCCCTGTTCCATTATGCCTCTACAATGGTGACCCCGAGCATGAACGTCAGCGCAGCCTTCGTGCAACAACTTGAGCGTGACGTCATCATCATCACTCCCGCAAGCTTCATCGGCGAATCACCCACCCAGCCAGCACCCACTTCTTCAACGGGTATCCTGACCACAAGCATGCAGCGACCGCGCATACCTGGTCATCACCCTAAACCTCATCAGCAACCTCGACGCAGCTTCAACCCGGCGCTGTACGACATCCGACGCACTGGAGTACAACGCAGCGCCCCACCACCCCGACTCACTGGGGAATCTTCAAAGACAGTTCGGACTCACCGTGAACTACGCGGCAACCGGTTCCGACTCACTCGAACCTCAGCTGGCCTAGCAAGAATCACAAGATACAAGACTCAGCCCACTATCGACCTCCGGTCTCCGGAGGGGAGTGATGTAGCAGTACCTACAAACGCCACAAAAATGAACGACGCGTCATACTGACGTCACACGAATTCTACATCTCGCAATCAGAGTTTACCGTGCAATTAGCATACATACAACTTGCCAATTTCAACCATCGGGCAAGTGCCCGCCAGACATTACACCCGTCTGGTCGGAGGATCCTCCCTTTTCTATGGAGGATGAGTGAGCTTTACTCCCTGTTCCTCATGCCTCCACAAAATCAATGATTGATTTCACCATTTTCCTCAAACTAAAAGCAAAAACGAAAATCTCTCGGGCAATTCGAAGGAAGTCAATCTTTATTATTTTTAATGTTAACAGATATCGAAAAGGAAATATTATGAATGTCAGGAAATATATTAAAATTGTCGATATTGATTAAATCGAATTGAAACCTATCGACTTAGTATAAGGACTATCGATACACAAACTCTTACCACGAATTCAATCCATACTAATATTATAAATGTGAAAGTGTGTTTGTTTGTTTGTTTGTCCTTCCTTCACGCCGTAGCTAAGCAATCAATCGACCTGATTTTTGGCATACAGTTAGTTGAAAAGATGGAGAGTAACATAGGCTACTTTTGGTCCTAAAAAAACATCAAGTTCCCAAGGGAGATTACTGGAATATTTTTATGTGTACACCAAATATATCCTTACTAATATTATAAATGTGAAAGTGTGTTTGTTTGTTTGTTTGTCCTTCCTTCACGCCGTAGCTAAGCAATCAATCGACCTGATTTTTGGCATACAGTTAGTTGAAAAGATGGAGAGTAACATAGGCTACTTTTGGTCCTAAAAAAACATCAAGTTCCCAAGGGAGATTACTGGAATATTTGTATGTGTACACCAAATATATCCTTACTAATATTATACATCGGAAAGTGAGTTTGTTTGTACCACTTTCACGCCGTAACTCCTGAACCGATTGCTTTGAAATTTTGCAGACGTAAAGTTAGAAGTCCGGATTAAATAATAGGGTACTTTTTCTCCCGAAAAATTTTGATATTCCCGAGAGAAATCTAAAAAGCGCGATATAACTAAAGTTAACGCGGGCGAAGCCGCGGGCGGAAAGCTAGTAATTGCATAAATTTAAAAACAAAATAAAATCGGCACCCTAATTGTGTATCACACTATTACTATCAGTTTGAATAATTTTGAAGCTTATTGCTATTCCATTTGTTCATATGTTCGAAAAATGTCTCTGCCTGTCAAGTCGGCTCTGTAAATAACGCAATGAATGTTATTCAACTGTCAAAGCGAAACCCATTGATATTGAAAGTGTGTTACGTAACTACCCTACAGATGTTTCGTACGTTTTTTTTTTTTGATATGGCATCTCGTAGTTGACCTTGAGAGGCCGTGACTACTTAACCGGACTTTCCTGTGGATGCCTTAAATGAATTTAAAGCCTCCAGCCAGGGCTACTAAAAGCTAAGCGACTACACGCTAAGGGCACCCCCTGTGGGGTACGAACCTCGGCTTAGGGTGTCGCTGGAGAAAACAGCAAGGGACGGCTGGATCGAATTATTTTATTTTTATTTCGGTTTGATTTCGTACGTTTTGACGGTACAGCTTTATATACTGGGTGCGTGGTAAACTTCGTGACGTCAGTGTGCTGATAGTTTACGTTTGCCGACGTAGATGGCGCCACAAAGATATTGCACTTTTCTGTGATCGGTATCTGTATCTATACGTATTAATAATTGTCATCAAATAAATTTAACCCATTTGTAAATTCAACTAGTGAAATCTGGTTATCCTCACGCATTTTTTTTACAGATTTTTTGCACACCTAGACAATAAATTGTTTTTAGGTGCCTTATATATATTATTTGTTTAGAATAAGCAACTGAATTGATTCCAATCATTTTTACACTATATTATATTTTTTCACAAATACATTTAGATATTGTTGTAGTGTGGATACCGAGCCCGCCACGAAGCTTTCGCGGGCAACAGTTGACGCTAGAGGTCAACGCCTCGCGCTCGTCCTACCGTGCGCTGCTTTGACAACATTTTTGTTGGGATAACCATGTAGAATAGCAAGCTCTTAACTTCGTGGTTTCTCATTATATCGTTTCGAAATTTCGTACATAGATTATTTATTAATAACACGTGTTTCAAGTCTCGCATAAACAAAAAATAATGTTGTATATTACAATTATTGGTCTTTTTTGTTCCAGCTATCGTCGCAATATACAAAGGTTGCGTAGTGTGATGAAGGACGAGCCTATGCCTCCACTGGAGCGCGCCGTGTGGTGGACGGAGCACGTGCTGCGTCACCGCGGCGCCAGACATCTGCGCTCGCCCGCCGCTAACATGTCATGGGCGCAGTACCTTGAACTGGAACTAATATTATATGTGCTAATAGGATTATTATCCATACTTGCAGTATTTCTCACTTCCTTGTATTATTTATACAAATATTTCACCAGTGGCGGGAGTGTTAAGATTAAACGTAACTGAGAAAGGGTAAATATATGTATTTTGTTTTACTAACATTTTTTTTATTTTGCTCTTAAGTTGCAGTTGTAAGATAATCCTAAGAGTACCTTTACTCAGAGGTTTTAAGCTATTACATACCTTTTATCGCGGGAGCCTTATAAAGAGCCTATTCGTTCTAGCTTTTGAGAAACTTATATTGTAGTCAGAATTGTATAAATTTTACTACGAGTATGTAACTAACCGTCGTGTCTTACCTGACGGCTCCCCTCGGGGAGACATTAGGATTTTTAAATCTTATTTCCTCCCTTGGCGGGGGAGACATCAGAATTTGCTAATAAATTATATTATTTCGGTCTCGGATCTCCTAAGATTTAAAAATCCTTAGACATTTGGATTTTTAAATCTTATTATCTTCCCTAGACGAGGGACAGATTCGCTTTTCGGTAGAAGTACAATCAACTAGTATTTGTGACATTTTTCACACCTTAGAATCGTATTATACAACGTGTAACATAATGTGTATATACATACCAAGGGCATGGCATCTTTACATGATAAAAATGATATCGGAAGGTTTACAACTCAAAATAAAATACTCAAAAAATTTATTCTAAATTTTCGGTTCCGTGTGTTTCTTAAATTCAAATCATAACAAACGTGCACCACACTACATACGTATGTAATAACTACTCGTTACACGTCACATTACTTGGCAAAATCAAGATAAATGTCTTCAAAAATTCTGTGCGCCTAGTATGGTAGTAGCCTATCACAGGCGATGTTTTTTCTCGTAACTTCCTAACATAAAGAGATAGGATTAAAAAAAACCTTCCAATATAGATTGATATCATGTAAAGATGCCATGCCCTTGGTATGTATATACCCTTTATGTTACACGTTGTATAGATATATTTGTTGAGACTGGTGAAATAATAAATCTAATAATGATTTTGCCTCCTTTCTACTTCTCCTGCCCTAGTAACTTTCAGAAATAAAATATGTATGTTTTTGTTGGAATTTGTGAAAAAAGTCTAAATTATTTTGCCTCCTGGCGATTTTGGGTGTGAATAATTTCACAACTACCAGTTGACTGTATCTCTGCCGTAAAGCGAATCTGTCCCCCGTCTAGGGGAGACAAGAAGATTTAAAAATCCTTATGTCTCCCCGAGGGGAGCCGTCAGGGGAGACTCGAGACCGAAATAATATAAATTATTAGTAAGTTCTGATGTCTCCCCGCCTAGGTGAGACAATAAGATTTAAAAATCCTAATGTCTCTCCGAGGGGAGCCGTATATTTTCAAATCCTTAGAAATGGCCTATGAATTCAAACTCAACTTGTTTGTATCGTGTCCACAAAAACCGCCGCGTATCAACTCGACATTCACATTCAAGAACAAGGTTCTACGATAAGAAGTTGCCCTTACATCACCATCAACACAATACCTAGCCATCTGAAGCTTCCTTTAATTCCAAGATATTAAGTAAATGCGTTCAATTCTCGCCCTTATCTCAATAATGGTAGAGGAAACTTTACTCATAAGCGGAACCGGCGTGGCTCTAATGCAAGCGTGGAAATGATTACAACTGTGATTATTTTTGATGAATGGTAATGAGCGTTTTTTGCGGGGAAAGTTACAGTACTTAAAAAAGATGTTGTTTGCCTCTCAAATATGAGTGTGCGGGTTGCATTTCATGTCAGGCAAGTACCCTTGGTAAGAAAAGTAGTCATACTTTCTGCTAGCTTCTGACTTCCCATCACGTGATCTCTTGTTATCCTCGGTGTTTTGTTTCAGCTGGCTAATACTTAAAATGTGTTATTTAAACATAACTAGGCTTGAAATTGCTATGTTTTCTCCCCTTCTGCCGGGTCGACGCATCACTTGTTATTCATCCTTAAAATGCCATACCTCAGCCTAGATATAAAGTTTTATTATAGTAACACTGTACTAAAATTGATAATTCAACTTAAGATATGTGTTTAGCAACTTTCCCGCTTGCGACGACCAGAACAAAAAAGTAGTGCATCTCTTTTTTTCTACGTGTTTGACGTGGCACGGAAAAGGGGTTTCTAAAAGGATTTGGGAATAGTATATTTCATTACAAGTGCGGAAAGCCTGTCATTACAACGAGTTCCGACAAATGTCGACCCGAGCAGAGGCGCAGCCGAAGGTGAGGGTTGACAGTCGGAACAAGTTGCAATGACGGTTCCGCACGTGTACTGAACAACTATTTTTAATACAGTTGCGAAAAAATTAAGCAATTTATTAAAATAATAAAAACACAATAAACTCGCAAAGAAAATTTTTGAAAAATGGCGCAAACCGTAAAAGAATATAAGCAGAGATTTTTTTTTTCTTCACCCATTCGATTAGGCAAAGGGAACTATGCCTATACAGCCAAGTCTTCAGTAGAATTTTTTTATTGATATGAAATGAAAATGAAATGAGATGAAATTAAATAAAACCTAACCTAACTCATTAAATTAAATCATTAAATCTGATATTGAAACAAATTAGTAGCTTCTTTTTAGAATTATTTGCATGAATCATAAAAACTTCTATGATTTTTTTAAAGTAAAAACTTCATGGTTGTTTTTTTTATTTTTAATAGACAATATTTTGACAGTTGGGAAAGAGAACGCACTAGTTCGGAAAAGGTAAAGAAAAAGCACGAGTGTGTAATAGCCCACTTTCCGAACGCTATACGTCCCTGTAATACACCACTTTTTGAGCAACTGTATTAAAAAGATCTTTACCCTATATTGGGACAGAAAACTATAGCAAAAAAAAAAAAAAGACGTGTGGCACTCGGGGACTGCCGCGGTAAAGCTATTGCATAGCATTTTGTATCAATTTATGCAATTATAATTATTTATTTATTTTATTTATGCAGTATTTCTTTTTCTTTGATATTAATTCAAGTTACACTTTTTGAGCGTGGTGACCGATAAGAAAACAAATTTTTCTTTTATTAAATAAATAAAAAGTTAATATTATTTAAAATATTTTTATTATTTTACAATACATGTGGGTTTTATTACCTTACAGTAGCTGTTGGTTATTCAGGAATATTTATCATTGAAACTATAGGTTTATGATAACTGAAATAAGAAACATAAGTTTGCGACTTAATATCCTCTAAATACCTAGAAAAAATACCGCGTCAATGGTGGTCCCATATTTTGTTGTGGACTCTTGTGGATCATTATTCATTTTCAAATTCAATGTTTTTGATAGAAAAGTTGTCAACCGCTCTGATTTTTTATCAGCGAAGTTAATGTTGAAATCGCCAGCCAAGATAAGTGGAAATTTATTACCATTTGTTTCAAGTATTTTCGAGCCTTCTTTAGTGTACTCCAGTAAAGTGCGATGAATAAAATGCTCAACCTCGTCCAATTTTGGATTCGGAGAAATGTAAATTGCTACCATAACTATTTGTAGGCCATTTCTAAGTTTGCATAAGCACGCACAAATATCTCCAACAACTGAGCGCCTAACATTAACATCGCTAACGTGTACAATATTTATTTCAATATTCGGAGTCATAATATTAGTAATATCATTTTTATTTTGGTAAATAGCTACCCCACCTTTTGAAACAGTATCTCGTTTGAACTGAACAATACAATTAAAATTAGGTATTTCAATTGGATTATCATGCATCATGCAAGTTTCGGTAAGAAGTAACACATTTGTTTGTCTCGTAACTGAATCTTGTAAATCGTATTTATGACTATTTAGACTTTGGCAGTTGAAAGTCATTATTGAAATGCCATTTCTATTACTAATGAAATCTAATACACTTTGAGCATTCGTCTGAACACTATTTAAAGACAGTCTTTTGAATTCTTGCAACAATTGAAAAAACGGCCGCGTGAGCACTTTTTACTCTATAAAATCACGCGCTTTTATTTAGTAAACAACACTATAAATAATTTAAAAGTCCAATGAAAAATTAGCGTGACATTCATCTTAGCTTTTCCGTTAAAAAAAAAGCTATTTTATAAAAACACTACTAAATTAATTTGAATAAAAGTACTTAATAATTAATTATATGAAAAGTTTTTAAGGTAGCCATGACAACGTCGATGACGTCTATGACATATCTCTATAGAAGACCTATTTCAGAGAGAAAATTAATCGTAAGTTTAGCACGTCGCGACTATTAGTAACATGGCAAGTGTGTAGAACTGAGTTCGCGCCCTGCAATATGCATGCTCTTTTTGAAAATCTATAAATTGTTTTCAAAAGATGTAGTCGCACGCACACAAACATATCGTGCCGAAGACTGCCGAACTGAAACGACGTTAGACGATGGGGAGCGTGAGGTTTTTTCGTTACGGAATTTCTGGATTCGGTCCCCGCGCTCAAGGCCCGCGATAGAAGCTATGCAATAGCTTAAAAAAGTGTACAATTCAGTTTAGGTAGGGGTGAGGTGTGTCAGGAGTAACAGAGAGGCAATTGTAACATATGATGTTTCACAACATCTATTGACAAATAGTGATAGCTCTTGATGGTATTCGAAGTGTTATTTGGTACTGTTTTACGGACCGAACTTGCAAGTGAAATAGTTCCCGCGTATGCTTTCAGTAGATGATAGTTTGAGATGGAGCAAGTTGAGTGGATTTTTTTTTTTGGCACAATTTTTGTTACCTATTTTAATTAAATAAAGCAGTTTTGAAATAGTTCAGAGGTGGTTTTCGGATAAGTTATCATCCAATCTATGCATGAATATATGCGAGATGTTTGAAATTACCTTATATTTTTGTTAAATAAGACTTCATTGCAAAATTTGGGGAGTGGTGCAAAATTAACAAAACAAGGAGGGGCAATTGTAATGTGTTACATTTGAAACAAAATGGTTTATAAACGATTTCGGAAGACATTGCGTGGCACCGTACCTCTAGAAAAATATACTGAAGCTTGGGAAATTGTAATTAAGCCATAATAATGAACCAGAAGAAGATATAAAAGAAGACACAGATGGTGCAGATGAAGACGACCGTTACTGTATAGTCTGTTTTGAACATTATAGAACGAGTAGAGAACATTGGATGCAATACAGAGACCGCCATAAATGGACACTCCAACTGTGCAAACAATGATATATTTTTGTGTTTGAACTGCTTGTGGGAATGACTGTTGATATTGTTTATTTTAATAAGTTTTTTTCAAAGTGTTTAGCGTTAACTGCTGATAAGAATTTGTTAGATTTATTGTTTTGTCTTCAATTTCTGTATGTTACAATTGACTCTCATTGCTGTTACAATTGGCTCTCTTGGTGCAGCAATTGTAACACTATGAGTTGATCTCATTAAGTGCCATTTTCTAGAATTTTGTTGTGTTTTTGCTATTTTCTGTATTTTATTTTATAATTAGATAATTAAACTATACCGTGACCAAAATGATTGCGCTGTGATTTATAATTAAAATATTATGAAGGATTTTTTTTTTGTTACTGTCGACGCACCTTTCCCCTTCATACTTATGGTTCGGCCGACAAGGGAAAGCGTTCTTAATACCTACCTATCATATACATATGTATATTATTTCTCAATGGCTGTTTTTGTCGGTACCGTCATAACTTCTTTCATACCTTATAATAAATAAGTAAATGAGGCCTCATTTTAGCTAGCAGCAAGCTTTTCTGGACCGCTACACCGTAAAAACATATTGATTACTCAAATTTTAGTAGTTTTTTGAAAATTTACTATTAAAACTGCGAATACTTCGCACGCGACACCTAGTTAATTTCATGAAAACAAATGCGTGTTTTTGGTTAACGGCAGAACACTAAACTTTATATTGCAAAATAAAAAGCAGTTGAAATTGCCCGCTTCTACCGAGACCACATAGATACTTCGTACGAAACAAGCGTCTTTTATATTCTTGCGCTTCAGCAATGTTTGCTGAAAAAAGAGTGGATGGTTTCCATGCCATCATGCGAAAGCGCTGTGCATCTCTCTTGAAGCGAATGCGGGCCAGCCCGAACAGTCTTCTGAATGTTTTCGTGGACCGCTGGGACTCGCCTATGTGGCGGCACTGGATGCGACTACACACTACGGGTAGTCGCGTCCTGGGCTTGGCATAACTTGGAGCTTCTGTGCGGTGCCATTTGATTGTATTGTATTTCTGTTTTGTGTACTAACAATAGATTTATAAGGTTTTATTTGTATTTCAATTTTTTGTATGACTAACATTATATGGACTACGTCTGAAATAAATTATTATTATTATTATTATTATTATTATTATATTAAGTGTGATGCTAAAAGCATGGCGCTTCCATAGTATTGGTTTTGTTTTTACTTATATTGTTACTGTTAGGCTTATCTTTTGTGTTGGGACTGTGAATTTAACTGACCGCATCAAGGCACTCGAATGAGAATAGTTGCTGCAATATTTTTGACAGGCGTTATTAAGAATATCTATGACCTCCCCATCAAATAGTTAACAAAAAAATATTATTTTGGCTAATTATACTTAAATTAAATGAAACTAAATAGTGTTAATTAAACTAAATTCAAACAAAACCGTATCACTGCCTCTCTTTCATAATTCTATATTTCAGCTAATATATTTTTAATAATAATTATGTGTGGTCAAACTTTCCCAAATTAGGAAACGTGTAGGTATAACATAGAAACATCCCTCTTATTACGAAATTGTAAATTAAGATTCTACTTTATTCACGGTGAAAGAACTTTTTTAAGTGGAAACTTTAGCCAAGTGATACCCGAAAGATATTAGGGGAAAAACTTTGACTCGTTCCTTGTTAAAGTAACCTTAACTTATAGATAGGTTTCTACCTTATTTGAAGTTAAAATGACGTTGTAATGATAGTTTAGTACGCTCCAGCAGGTAATTGCGTAACAGACTATCAGTAGCAAAGGGCTTCATTTTGACAGTTCGGCAATATTCATTGCGTTATTTACGTTTTAGAGCAGACACATTTTCGAACATATGAAGTACTGGATTGGCAATTTGCTTCCAAATGATTCCAACTAATGCGAATGGCGTGAAGGAATGGCGCCAGTAGCAATGGAAAATGGACTCAAAGCTGAAACGCTGAGATAATGATGATGATTATTGGCAGCAATTGGTTTCATTTTGACAGTTCAACAACTTTCATCGCATTATTGATATTGTTGAGCATAAACACTCTGCTTACATATGGAACTATGGTTTAACAATTGGCTTCAGAGTGATTCTAATTGATAGTATAGAGTGTTACGTATTTAGGGTGATGGTAGTGTAAAGAAAGACATAAGTATTACCACAGGAACCGATATTACGATAGTTCCAAGTGATCCGTGTGATTCATTACTTAGACGATTACAGGATGGTGGTATTTCCGCGAGCATTTTAGAAGCCTTTGATTTCAAAGCGCCTGTGTAGGAAGTAGTGCTCGTGTATACGTAGATCATGAGTAGACCGCAGAAATCCAGCGGGTCACTGGAGAATCATCTGGAAGAGATTTTTGGGGAAGTCTATGTTCAGCAGTGACCGTTTTTTGGATTTTCATCCAATAGATATCGTAATAATGACTCATCATGATCATTGTAGCGTTAATCCCAGTCGCATCCAAAGCTTTTTCAGCTTTGGTGTCTGGGGTCCGCTTTTTTTTTTAATACTTATAAACTAGCGCTTGACTGCAATCCCGCCTGATGGTATGCAGTGATGGAATCGTTGATGCTAAAGCCCATTCACTTAAAACAAAAGCCTTAGTGAATAGGAAGGACGACGGCAGTTAGCTTTACCAGTCTAACTGCTGATTATGGCTAAACTTCGATTTTTTCCGTGCAGCGACTACCGTCTGACCTCCACAACACGAAGGCGATATCGAAGCATTGCAGTTAGACCTATTGTTGGACTTTTGAGGGTTCCAACAACCCGTAACGACTGCCACTAGATGTTAGTATGGCAACCGGGACCAACGGCCTAACACCGCTTTCCGAGGCATGACCAGACATAGAAATATTTGCAATGCACGGGGATCGGACGCGCCTCCTTGCACAACGGCCGCGTTTGCTACCGCTACGCCACGGTAATAATGACTAACCGGTACATTTCCAAGTTTTGACGATAAAAATTCATATGATTTCTTTTAATGAGCGCGTTATAAGAAATCATACAAATTTTATTATAGAACTTTATTATTCAAAGTTCAAAACTAAGTTCGCGAAGTGATTTCTCTCAACTTTTACACGAAATAAATTGGATTCTTTTGTCTCTTGAAAATTACTTACATAATCATTGTTCTGAAATTGTAATTGAAAGTTTGGTAATCTTATGTAAGTACCGCTCAACGTTTTTGTAGTTCCAAGTGAAATAATTATGTACCTATATACGACGTTTTTGTTTATATGAAACCTGAATATAGTTTGTTCAGAATAAGCAACTGAATCGATTCCAATCATTTTACACCATGTTATAATTTTTCCCAAATACATTTATAAATATTGTTGCAGGTTACCGAACGCGCCACACAACTTACGGTAGAGCACGCCACAGGTCAAAACACCGCTCGCCCATTGAGCGTTGACCACATTTTTGTTAGGATAACAAAGCCATAATTTTGTGGTTTTTCATGATATCTTTTCGAAATTTTGTACATAATTATGTAGATTCTTTACTTAAAAAATACGGGACCCGTGTTTCGGGTTTTCCATAAACAAAAAATAATGTTGTATAATATAGTACAATAAGAATGTGTCTACGTGAGCTTGATTAACAAACTTGTATAACAAAACTAAACCTACCTCAAGCTCAGCTCCCTAATGTTAGGCCTCTATTGCGTGTATCTGTAAGAGTGCGGCCGGCTGAACGCGCGTTCACTAAAAGTACGATAGCTCTGAAATTAAAGAGCGCATCTCGACACACAGTATGTCACTGAAATCCTTATGAAATAAGCTATATGACTTTCTATAGTAACAGTTTTATGGTGGAATCTACTGACGAACCGAAATTTAAAGTAGGGTAGCTACTTTTTCCCAGTTTTTGGTACAAAAGTCGTAAAGTCGTCATTATAATTTTTTTTTTAAGTTATTGTTTTATTTACATAATAACACATTATTGTACAATAATCAAGTAAAAAAAACAGACACTTCCATACATATTTTGCATCTGCAAGCTTAACCGTAGTTTTACGGCTCAGATAGTCAACCCGTACACTTGAAACGTCCGTTGACATACCTAAACGCTTTTTATTTTAAAAAAATTCAAAAACAAATTTTGTGGAATGTTTAACATGTGATGTTTTATGCATTTCTTATTCTTTCTGTATTTAGTCTGTGTAAGTTAGAGTAAGAAAAGTATACTCTAGACAGGCAATATTTGTCATATAATCCAACCCGATCCACGAAATCTCCAGGAGATTCCTACCGGACACGGGTTTTTTGACAGAAATGTCCTGGAGATTTCTTAACATACGGGAAGAGAACTCCATTCCAAATTAAACATGCCAAAGAAATAAAGTACTAAGTTACCTGCGTCTGTCGTAACTTTTTCACTAGTGTCTGTGATAAATGAAATGAAATGAAATGAAATCGTTTATTAAGCAAGTAGGATCACCGATCACTTTTACACGTCATATGTTTTTTTTTTCTTTTTTTTTTGTAAACTAGATGAAGCCGGCATTTCCTAACTGACTGCCTCTGAGAAGAAATAGCCGAAACAAACTCAGGGATCATCGTCTTTTTTCAAGTCCAGATATTAAAAATGAAAATTTTTACAATAATTTACGTTATAATTACGCATATTGCTTAATAACAATGCTTAACAGTGCGAGCAGCTCAGTCCCAAGCCTCTCTGTCCTCTAAATAATCTGAGATTTTATAATACCCCTTTTGCAAAGTTTGGCCTTTACGAGTAGGTATATAGGTTTTATATCGTTTAATGGGTAAGTTTCGAATGTCCATGGGAAGCTTGTTGTAAAAGTGAATACATTGACCCATGAACGAGTTGCCTACTCTCTGGAGACGAGTGTGATGTTCAGCAAGATTGTGTTTGTTCCTGGTATTTACATAAATCCTTTACTATGCAAGCATTACGGTTATGGAATGACTTGCCAGTGACCGTAAGGCATGCTCAAACTCTGTCCACTTTTAAAACTATGATAAAAAAGCACTTCCTGTCTCTTTAAATATATTAATATATTTTATTTGCTTTTTTTTTCAATAATTATAAACTAGAGCTTGACCGCAATCCCGCCTGATGGTAAGCAGTGATGCGATCGTTGATGGTAAAGCGCACTAGTTTATTAAGAGCCTATTCACTCAGAAAAAATGAGCGAATATAAAGGAAGACGGCAGTTGAGCGAGGTGATGCAATGTTAAACCCAACAACACGACCAACGATGCTGCGCCAAAGGGAGATTGATCTGAAGACCCTCCACGACCAAACTCTTTGGCGCATCGTACCCGGCACACATCGCAACACAAACCCGTCCTCCGTACGGCTTCACCAGACATCATGCCGGAACACGACAAATCGCTTGGCGGCAAGGCTTTGTCTGGTGGGTGGTAACTTCAGCCGGTGGCCGGTGTTATGGCCTACCACCGGATTAGCATAATTTTGAAGAAATTGGTAGTAATGATTGTGTTACCTAAACGCATTAGGTACTGAACTGCAGCTTAATTGCGTAACATATTATCAGTAGCAATGGGTTCAATTTTGACAACAGCATTCATTGCGTTATCTATGTTGTAGTGCAGATATATGTTTCAAAATTAGGGAGCAATGGAATAGCAATAAGCTTCAAAATGATCCTAACTGGTAGTAATGGAGTGTTGCCCAATTAGGTTGCTGGACGTAAACGGCGTTGTATGCCGAGTATAATCAGCCCACAGGAGCTACATCAGCTCTAAAGAGCTTTATTTTTACTTCCCATGAATATCGCACAAACGTACAAGTTAACGTACTTATAACAACAATGAACTGCCTACGACCACCGCTCTCGTTATTCTACTAATTATTTACTGATAAACTCGTGGAGGTTGCATGGTAGCACCAAATAGGTTACAATTTACAGTCTCTGCAATACTTAGGTGTTATTATGGCGTGTTAAAAGCATAACTAATTAGTCCGCCAGTCAGATTTACAAAAAATACTAGACACGTATTTTTTTCTTTTTTCATATAAACAAAAAATGAAGACGACACAGTGCGTTGAAAGCTCGTGTGACGTCACTGCACGCTACACTTTTTAGCAAGTTTTCAGTGACGTCACCAGCCACCACTCCTGATCTTTGATGCCTTTTATATTTGTCATTTTCTATTGATTTGATAAACCAAAATATACGTATCCAATATTTTTCTATAATCTGAATGACGGATTGTTACTGTTACTGGTTTGGTTTCCGCACTCAGTCCCTTCAGTGGACCATTGTGCGTGGACCGCGGCGGCCTTTGGCGGTTTTTCCAGCCAGCCCACCTCCCTCCAGAAGCCCATCAGGTCTCCTAGCCTGTTGAGAACATCTGTGTAAGATCTTGGTGCTCCTATGGTTTTTTTTTAATAGTTATAAACTAGCACTTGACCGCATTCCCGCCTGATGGTAAGCAGTGATGCGATCGTTGATGGTAAAGCGCGCTAGTTTATTAAGGAAGGAAGACGGCAGTTGAGCGAGGTGGTGCAATGTTAAACCCAACAACACGACCAACGATGCTGCGCCAAAGGGAGATTGATCTGAAGACCCTCCACGACCAAACTCCCAACACAACAACATTAGGCGCATCGCACCCGGCACACATCGCAACATAACTGCTCAAACCCATCCTCCGTACGGCTTCACCAGACATCATGTTTTGTTTCTAATTTGGGTAACGCCTGTACACTCGAAGAATACATGCGCAACTGTCTCGTCAGCCTCTATACAGGCTCTGCACAGAGGGCTGCATAAAGGACAGCCCTCTGAATGACGAACGACGAAAAATGGAATAATTTTTTTCTTTTACTCAGGATACATCCCTATTGCACCGCTAGAATACCGCTATTCCGTTTCCACGACGTTTTACTAGACTGTCGACGTTAGATAAGCAGTCGCTACTTATAAAGTATTGGTCATCAGCTGCACCCGTTTAGACTGAAGGCCGACCACAGAGTCTAGACAGATGATAAATCAATATTTCAATGTGCTCTGTAATGAACAGACAACAGCACGTCAATCTCCTACTATCTATACTAATATATAAAGCTGAAGAGTTTGTTTGTTTGTTTGAACGTGCTGATCTCAGGAATTACTGGACCGATTTGAAAAATGTTTGCGTTGGATAGCCCATTAATCCAGGATATATTACATGCTGTAATGCTGTAGACCTAGAAGTGTCAATATATCAAAATCGACTCTTTTTTAGTTAAAATAAAATGTTTAAATAACTAACTCCACTTAACGAACCAAGTCGCGGATGGTCGCTAGTCTATTATAATTCTTTATTTAATTTACAACATTATCTCTAAAACATTAAGGCTCAACATTGTTAGGGAATATTTGACAGTTTAGGGTAGCTTGAAATACATATTTTGTGTTCTTCTTTTTTTTTTTTAATTATTATAAACTAGCGCTTGACCGCAATCCCGCCTGATGGTAAGCAGTGATGCGATCGTTGATGGTAAAGCGCGCTAGTTTATTAAGAGTGAATAGGTCACTCAGAAAAACTGAGCGCATAGGAAGGAAGACGGCAGTTGTGCGAAGTGATGCAATGTTAAACCCAACAACACGACCAACGATGCTGCACCAAAAGGAGATTGATCTGAAGACCCTCCACGACCAAACTCCCAACAGAACAACATTAGGCGCATCGTACCCGGCACACATCGTAACACAACTGCTCAGACCCGTCCTCCGTACGGCTTCACCACACATCATGCCGGAACACGACAAATCGCTTGGCGGCAAGGCTTTGTGTGGTGGGTGGCCTCCCCCAAGGCTTTCCACAATGACCGGTCTTATGCTGCCCGCATGCATCGGTATCTTGGTGTTATCCTGAACAATTTAAGTAGCAGACTTTGTTTTAAATTACAGAATACAATGAAAATGGTTCTCTTATTTTAAGAGCTGACGATTTAACTTAATGAATTTTCAGGAATTCTGTTGGCGAGAAACATTGTCGAGTTAAGGATAGGGGTGGTCAACTTTTTTATTTTTTTTTAAGCTTATTTTTTTGATTAAAGAATCATCAAATGACTTCTCATGCTTTGCAGGGCGTTTGCCTGTGCCAATGGCCAAGGTAACCCTTTCGATCATCTCGCGATTACTTTTGTGGGCCGGTAATGGTGCAGAAGAAATAAAATCTAAGTATTTAGCTATCTCATACAAAACACGACAGTCTACGCTTGGACTAGGATCACGTAGTAACGCGGGTCCAGTGTGGGTAATTGTCACATGTCTTCGAAGTGTGGCTCCAGGACAGGCCGGTTTCATCACTATATTTTCCTTCGCCTTTTTGAGAACAGTGGTAATGAAATAATTTACACAAAGTAAGACGCAATAATGGGGACTACGACCGATAACTTTTAAGTCGCGGCGGATACCATTAGTCCACCTCTGCAGCTATAGAATAGACTCAGATTGCAGATTTCGACTCGGCAAAGACAGCGAAATGCCTTTAAACAATGCCTAAACTGTTAACTGTGTTTAACTTATGTATATGTTCGATAAGTTTGTGGTTGAAACATTAGGGCTACGGGGCAGACATGGTATCTATATCGAGACATTACTAAGAACTTGTCACTGCCAGCCTATTGGCCACTTTTCCTATTGACAACGAAAGGTATAAATTTTTTGATGTCCTGTATTTTTTCACCGACTTTTTATGTACTCCTACATAAAGGGTGTATCTGACGTCGACGCACAAACGAGTACCATGGATCCAGTACATGATTCTGAAGCCACCAGTGGTGGAAATTTTCATCGGCTTTTTCATGACTAAAAATAATATATATGTAGTTTTTTTCACTTTAGGCCGCTCATAATCGCTATACTTTTATAACCCAATAAGATTTTAAAATAAACATTAATTAATTCGCTAATTACACAAAAAGCGTAACGAGTGTTACGTTTTTTGTGTAATTGTAATATGTAGTGGCATGCGGAGTAGCCTTTTCGCGAAGTTTGCGTTACGATGTCAGATACACCCTGTTATGTAGCAATAGTATTCGTAACATAATATTATTGTTACGAATGCACCTTATGTCAATAGCATAAGGTTCAATATTGCGTGACATGTCTTACATAACTTTCAAGCCTAATATCTCGACACCTAGGTATTTTAGGGGTATGATCTACGAATGCATTGCTAGACGTAAGTTGACCTATCTAGCGATATACGTTTCATCAATAATGACAACGAAAGGTCAACATCGAAATTACTATAACTTCGTCTCCTATTTGGTACCTGGAGAATCGAGCGTTATTATTATTATTACATCTAGATAGATCTCGAACGTTCGATGTGCAATTGCATATGACGTGACTCAGCGCGTAGTCAGTCTGCATCTGACTCATCATTATCATCATCATTTCAGCCGAAAGACGTCCACTGCTGGACATAGGCCTCCTCCAAGCTCTCCACGACGACCGGTCCTGCACCTCCCGCATCCAGCGGTTTCCCGCGACCTACACCAGGTCGTCGGTTCACCTTATCGGGGGCCTACCCACGCTACGTCTTCCGGTGCATGGTCGCCACTCGAGAACCCGTCGGACCCATCGGGCATCGGTCCTACGGGCAATGTGTCCAGCCCACTGCCACTTTAGTGTTGCAATTCTTTGGGCTATGTCGGCTACTCTCGTTCTTCTGCGGATCTCCTCATTCCTGATTCGATCGCGCAGTGAAACCCCAAGCACAGCCCTCTTCATTGCTCTTTGAGTGACTTTGAGCCTTCTTATAAGGCCCATTGTTAGTGACCACGTCTCAATTCCATAAGTCATCACTGGCAACACACACTGGTCGAAGACTTTTGTCTTGAGACACTGCGGTATTTCGGACGAGAAGATTTTACGTAGCTTCCCGAAAGCAGCCCAGCCGAGTTGGATTCGACGATTGACCTCTTTCTCGAAGTTGGACCTTCCTAACTTGATTTGTTTGTCCCAGGTACACGTAGCTGTCAACAAGTTCGAGAACAGAGTCTCCAATCTTTATAGGAGTCGGTACAACATGAGCATTAGACATGACTTTCGTCTTGTCCATGTTTATTTTAAGACATCTGACTATCGAAGCCATTCGATAATCGTGAATATCTACAGCGACATCTGTAACAAGAACTCTGAGGACTAGATCGGGTAACTTCTATAGTGTTGTTATGTGTATTTGTACGACACAGACTTCGTGGACATAAGGGAAGACTTCGGTGCGACATCAGCTAAGTTCTACTTATCATTGCCTACTATAGAACAATGTACCTTCGTTGCCAATAAACTTCGTAAACCTTAATCGGAATTTTAATACCCCAATCCCGTATCATATGTTTTTTAAAACGATTAGCTTTTTAAATTATGTAAATATTTCGTTTTAAAATAGATTAAACTTGAATGTATTATATACTCAAATAATAACCTTGGATAATGTTAGACATCTGCTCCATCCATTGGGGTTTAATCATTTTACAAACAAAATTATTTACATAATTTTATAAGCTAATAGTTTTGGAAGCCAAGTAATCTCTTCAGATGAAATTGTAATCTGTACCTGCAATGTTAATTTCACCTTTCACTCCCAACCTTGTGGAGGACGTGTTGTTTCGCAGAACATCGAACATTGTATTCATTTTTAATTATTATTTTTTTTTACTTAAGGACAAGGCAAGAGTACTAAGGTTAAGCTTATCTTGATTATAGCGTCTGTGGGAAGCGCTTTGAGTCACGGATGTGACAATCACGGTTTATTTTTCACGAAAATAACCTTAGCAATAAAACTAATTTCAAAATACTCGTAATCACCGCCATACATCAAACTCCCTCTGAGCGCCTCTAGCGGATGGAATAGAAAGCTTTTGGGTTGCCACGCTATAGGTACAACATTATTTTCTTGTTTATGCTAAACCAGAAACACGTGTCCAGTATTTTTAAGAAAAGAATCTATGTACAAATTTTCAAAAAGATATTTTGAAACAATGAAAAAATTACGAGCTTGATATACTTGTGATGACTTTGTAATTATACAAAGGAATTGTTTTAAATTAATAAAACCACACTTGTTGTACCACGGAATCATAGATAAGTAATTATTATTATAGAGCTGTCATAGACTACAGATGTACATAGTAACTTAACATAGACTGAGGAAAGGCGGCAAATTTAATAATTAATTCAACACTCCTGTCAAATTCAAGCCTTCCATGTACTAAAAACTAAATTATTAATCATAAACGAAACAAAGCAAACATACTTGATTAGATTAAAGATTACATAACATATCTATGGATAACATTCCAATTTGGTCTCTCATATATTGAAATTTATCTCTAGGTAAAGCCTTAGTTAGAAAGTCAGCAAGTTGATTGCATGTTGAAACATATTTTAAATCAATAACTTTAGAATAATACTTTTCTTTTATGAAATGATATTTAGTGTCTATATGTTTGCACCTCTTGTGAAAGTTTATATTTTTAATAACACTTATTGCATTTTGATTGTCTATATTTATCACTACTGTTTGTTGCTTAAATTCACCAAGGTCACACAATAACTGTTTAATCCAAATAGCTTCTTTGGTGGCACTACATGCAGCCATAAATTCTGCTTCTGTAGTTGATAAAGCAACAGTGTGTTGCCTTTGACTACACATCTACACATCTTGATTTAACAGAGTCTGCACATATTTTCATCCCAGAGCTCTCAATGGCTAGGATCATTGGTTTATAATGTTCAGGTAGCCCGGAGAGTAAAAGTGTCCCGAGCCACTCATCGTCAACTTGGAATCCTATATTTCGGAGCTTATGTGCTGTAGACATTATCTTACTCACATATTCGTCTATATTTTGGCAACCAGAGAGTGTAGTAGTACAGAGATCACGTAGTAGGCCAACTCTGCGTGTAAGCCCTGAATCGTCGAAAGCACGGGATAAGTTTTCCCACACTTCTTTTGCTGTTCCTGCCTCTTGGATGTGTACGTAGTTGATACTATCGACAAGTAAAATTATCTTAGATTTGGCTTTTGTGTCCTTCTTTGCGTCGAATGGTTCGTTATTGGGATTTTCTATACATTCCCAAAGTTCTTCATGTTGAAGGTATGTTTTCACAGCAAACCGCCAGGTATTGTAGTTCTCTCGGCCTGTTAATTTTTCTATTAATGCCAGAGGATTATTACTAGTCATGATCACTGGGATTTTTTAAGATTTGAAAAACTGAACCACGCGGCTTGAAGGTTATGTCGTCGGCACACAATCACTTCACCGGCACAAATTGTTTATAATTCTATTTTATTAGTCTAATGAAATTCGCAATCACTTTTCTTTATGACTTAGGCTTTACTGGGCCCATAACCTGATGACTTTGTAATTATACAAAGGAATTGTTTTAAATTAATAAAACCACACTTGTTGTACCACGGAATCATAGATAAGTATTTATTATTATAGAGCTGTCATAGACTACAGATGTACATAGTAACTTAACATGGACTGAGGAAAGGCGGCAAATTTAATAATTAATTCAACAACTTGGAGCGGTACATTGATCTCTGGCGTCAGCTGTTGCGCGGGCGATGATCTACCGTAAGCTGCGTACTGCGCTTGGTAACACTGCAACATTTCTAAATGTATTTGGGACAAAATATAACATGGTATAAAAATGATTGGAATCGATTCAGTTGCATATTCTGAACAAACTGTATTCAGGTTTTGCATAAACGAAAAATAACGTTATATATTTATCTAAATAAATAGATTAGATAAGGTTATCATATAATTTGAAATTACGTACATATACTTCTTTGGCATCTCGCGTTTGCTAATGGAATTTCTATGAAAAAGTGGAGAATAAGGAACGTTTAGCACGTTTTACAATGACCTCCTTACTAAAACGTTTCGAGCTAACCGATGCCACTTTAGTATGGAATTTATTAAATCATGGCATAGATAGCCCCCCTTTATTAGCTATGTTAAACTTACGCGTACCTCGCAAATATCCTAGATACAGATAACTCCCTTCTTCGCACCATTGCGAAGAACAGTTTTCGGATCGAATTCTCCGATTCCTTGACTCTGCAGGCTTGTAAACAAATGCAGTGACATGGTTGACTTCAATTTTGACTCGCTTAGTAGTATCCGCAAAGTTATTGCTAACAGTTAACTTCTTTGTTTCACCTTTAATTAGATTCCTACTATAAAAAATACTTAATAATAAAAATTAATTGTCTAGTAAGATGTCGAATTTACTTGTAAGTGTTTGTTATATTTAACTATTATTAAAATATATTTATCATTGTATGAATCAATATAATCAAACGTTGGTAAATCTAATTTTTTTTTTTTCCAGTGGAGATGCATTACGCACCGTACCCGCCGCTAGCTAGGCGACGGCCGTGTGTGGGGGTCGCCCAGGCGGAGCCGGGAACACCTACTAAAACTACTCGGTTCCCCTCGAGCTCTGCGTTGAAAGTGACACGGGATCGGCCCGGAGGCCTAACTCCGTGTCACTCTCAGGGCTTACCGGCCTTATTTAGGCCGGTTTCCGCGCCAAGGGAGGATTACCCGGGTACCGGAGTAATCCTCAGACGACCAGGTGACCAGTGCAATGCGCGTGCGGGAGCTACCCACACACGCTGGTCACACTCGGGGGCTAAAGGAGACGGGGGTTCGTCCCTCGCCTTCTTCGCCCCGCCCGTCTGTGCCGGAGGGGAGCGGCAAGAGCATCCTCTTCCTGCTCCCTCTCCGCTGCCTTCTTCTGTGTCGTAAGAGGACGGTCTCGCAGGCGGCAGCCTCCCATGCACTCTCGCTTTCAACCATGGCTCGCACCATGGTTGCCAGGGAGAGGCGTCCACCTCCGAGCGCCGCGACCTCGTTGCGGCGTTTCGCCAGGCTGGGCACTCCACCAGGGTGTGTTCGGCCGTGTCGTCGAGAGAGTCGCAGTGGTGACACCGCGTCGACTCCTCCCGACGGGCGACCCGGTGCAGGTAGTAACCGAAGCACCCATGTCCGGTCAGTACCTGCACCAAGCGGTAGGTGAGGCTACCATGCCGGCGCCTAACCCATTCCTTCAACACCGGACGAATCGCTCCAATCGTCCGGTGGCCGGCAGAAATAAATAAATAAGTAGTCTATGTCTAGACATAACGTATTTTGAATTATTTATCACTAGGTGCGCTCGTCTCGTGTGGTACCGAGCTTAAAACAGTACCAACCCAGATCCTCCCGTGGGTGTCGTAAGCGGTGACTAAGGTAACTCTCACCAGGGAAGCGGGCAGCAGCGCTTACTCTGTGGAATAACAAATTACTGTGTTCCCCAACCCGCCTGCCAAGGGTGGGGATTATGGTAAACCCCCCCAATGGAATTAATGCCTGGGGGGAGGAGGCCTTTGTCCAGCAGTGGACCTCTTTAGGCTGAAAAAGAAAAAATGACATTAATTGTTAATAAATAGTGTGCGTTGGTGTCAATTGCTCGGTGGTAGGCCATATCATCGGCCGCCGGCAGATGTTACCACCCACCAGACAAAGCCTTACCGCCAAGCGATTTGTCGTGTTCCGGCATGATGTCTGGTGAAGCTGTACGGAGGACGGGTCTGAGCAGTTGTGTTGCGATGTGTGCCGCGTACGATGCGCCTAATGTTGTTGTGTTGGGAGTTTGGTCGTGGAGGGTCTTCAGATCAATCTCCCTTTGGCGTAGCATCGTTGGTCGTGTTGTTGGGTTTAACATTGCATCACCTCGCTCAACTGCCGTTTTTCTTCCTATTCGCTCAGTTTTTCTGAGTGAATAGGCTCTTAATAAACTAGCGCGCTTCACCATCAACGATCGCATCACTGCTTACCATCAGGCGGGATTGCGGTCAGACAGTTTCCTGTGTGTGCTTTTTTCGTCAGTTTTGAACATTATTTTCTTATTTTACAAATGTGACCTCTAATGTTCAAGGTTAGCCATCCCTAAATGAAGCCATTATTTGTGGCATTTCCGTCCATACAAAAACTGCTGTCGTGGCTTATACATTGTTGTGGCCAGCTCCCGAAACGTAATTCTTTATGTCTGTTCTAAGTTATGGGGTCGAATCTCTTTTGATTTTGTTTCATTTACGAGGATGTTGTTTTGATACCTATCTACATATGAAGATATCTGACACTATTTAACGTCCTTTCATAGAAAAAGTCAAAATATTTTTCAAACGAAACCTTCGACGACGTTGAGAATTTTTCTTGTATGGGGAAAAGCAATGAATTCGCGTGAGCGTGACCGACCTGACACCGTGATCACTACAGCGAGATATATACGTAACATATATGTAACAATAAAATATATATTCATTATGTATAATGTATACAATGATATAGATTGCATGTGACAATTTTCACTTCTGTCGATCAATCCCGGGGCTGCTAATTTTTCTAATCTATACAAATACATAAAGCTGAAGACTTTGTTTGTTTGAACGCGCTAATCTCAGGAACTACTGACGCGATTTGAATAATTATTTTTGCATTGGATAGCCTATTAATTCAGGAAGGCTTTAGGCTATATAACCTCACACTGTGACCAATAGGAGCGGAGCTTATAAAAAAAATAAACATATCGAAACCTACGCATGTAATATGGTAAATGGTATAAAATTGGTCTTATACTTACTCCCACTTATTCATAAACGATGTTTGTAGTTAACTAGTGATTAGCGATTAGACGTTTGCATGTTACTTAACTTTAATCATCGTTTATGAATAAACCCCTTGAACACTGGTGTGTTTATTCGTTTATGAATAAGGAGGAAAATGTTTTACCTTGCAAGGCATACAAATTAGTAAACAAAAAAAAAATACACTATATAATAGGAAATATAAAATATTAATAATAATTAATATAAATAATAGTACATATTTACCTATTCATTTTAAGCTACAAAGACCAAATATTTCCTAGGAAAGTACGTTAAGCTGTTGGTCCTGGCTGTCAATTGTAGATCTATAAAAGTTGTTACGGGTCGTCAGAAGTCCGAAAGTCTGACCGCCAATTAAGACTGGCGGTCAGACTTTCTTCTTTCTTCTTTTTTCAGGTTGTGCATGAAATCCATGTAAAATACTGGTATTCAGCTGAAACTGGTTAGACTGGAAGCTGACCCGATCATAAATGGGAAAAGGCTAGACAAATGATTATAATTATGACGATGATGATTATACATCTAAACGCAAAGGTTAATGTGCGTCATGCTTATAAAAAAAAATTAGTAATTTATTCAAAATTTTTGGACCCAGGCCGAAAAGACAACTCTTTGAAAAAGTGCAGTATTGTTTCTTTTCCACTTTAGTGTGCTTTAATAGTGCTAGTATTAAATGTTTCAAATTTAAACAAATCTTTGTAACGTTACATTTTATTTTTCTGATATAAACTAGTGACTTGACCGCAATCCCACCTAATGGTAAGCAGTGACTGGGTCAGAGTTGCGACTTGGTTAAATAGGAAACCGTGGCCCTGACCTACAGGCAAGTGAACGAACACAGGTGGGTTTTAGTCAGCAAAAGTCTGACGAGAGAGGTCATTTGATGATTTCCCACCCAAAACAAAAACATGGTAAGCAGTAACGCAATCGTTAATGGAAATAAAATATCGGTAAGAAGGTGTGCCTTCTTACCGACATTTTATTTCCATTAACAGAGTGTCATTCCTGTTCACACTCTTGTGTATAATCATCTTACATCGCGCTATTGATTGTACACGTCATAACATCGTACCCTTTTACGTGCAATACACAACGTTTGATTTATCTGAGTTTTAATTACGTAACACGACCTACGCGCTACAGTGTGCCTTCTTACCGACATTTTATTTCCATTAACCCGCCATCACTCGCGCGGGGTGCTATCAGCACCCCACGCATTTTTGAACGTAAAAAAGAATAATAATTTCTTGAGCTAGGCATCGGCCCGTCTCAGTACCTTCAAGTGACCTTTAAATACACCGAAACGGGTCGGGAGCGGTAGTGTGCAGAGGTGTAAAAGTAACGAAAAAAAGTGTACCCGCATGTATTCGTTACTTTAACAATTAGTACTCGTTACTATCGTATCGTTACGTTACTCGTTACTTCTGACACCTTATAAAACGCTATGTTATGATATAGTAACGAATTCAGTCGTGTTGCGTACGCGAACAGTACGCGTACGCAATACGACTGAATTCGTATGCGTCAAGAAAGTCATAAGGACTGATTTTTAGACAATGAGGCTACAATACTCTATGACGGAAGCGGCAGTGGCGCCATTAATTAATTTCATGACTTTTCTGATGCATTATACTTGCGTGAACTGAAACAGTGTAGGTGTGCTCATACGAAAAGTACGAGTAACGAAATGCATTCGAGTGTAACGTTTCGTTACTTCATACTAGATAGCGCACCCGTTACTCAGTAACGAATACATACGGTTTGTCACAGTTCTAGTAGTGTGGCGCGTGCGCTCGCAGTGTGAGGACGTGTCAAAGTTTGCGTGGGGAGCTCACGACACCCCGCGAGCGCTCGTGCTATACTTTTGCGGAGCTTATTTTATCATAAAGGTATGTGATTTCAACTGTTTTGTAAACATAAATTATTATTTTGTATTTTTGTTTACTATAAATATATATTTATGTATTTCTAAGAATATATTCAATGGTTTTGGTTTCCACACACTTCTAATTAGGTACCTTCCTGTGTAGGTAGGTGTGTATTTTTTTTACATTTCTTTTTGTTTTCAGATGAGTTGGGAACAGGAGCAAGCGAGATTGGCAGCTTTGTTAGAAGAAATAATATCGGATAACGAAGATAATATTGCAGTGGAAAGTGATGCCAGCTTGGATGAAGATTTTATTCAAGAATCTGATCATGATTCTTTATCAGAACAGGATATTTTATCGGAGTCTGAAGTAGAAGAGGCTGAAACTGAGGATCGTCAACGAGATTATTACATTGGAAAAGACAAAGTAACTAAATGGCACAAAGTCAAGGGTCGTACTACAATTAGAACCCGCACTCACAATATAATTACTGAAGCTCCCGGTCCTAAAGGTAATGCCAAAACTTCTAAATCTCCACTTGAATGTTTCCAACTCTTTATTACTGACGACATGATTGCAGAAATAACTAGTTGTACAAATATTTACATCGAAAAAATAAGCCATAAATATGCACGTCAGAGAGATTGCAACAAAACCGATGAAATTGAAGTAAAAGCTCTCATTGGCTTGCTAATTTTGTCTGGATTGTGTAAATCCAGCCACAGAAAGCTAAAAGATTTATGGGATGAGTCTAGACTAGGTATTGCAATTTTCCACAAAACAATGAGTTATAACCGATTTTCTTTCTTACTGAGATGTCTACGGTTCGATGATATAAACACTCGAGAGTCGAGAAAATCTATAGACAGATTTGCTCCAATTAGAAACATTTTTACACAGTTCAACAATAATTGCGGTGATAACTATAGTCTGAATGAGAATTTTACCATAGATGAACAGTTGCTGAAATTTAGAGGACGTTGTATTTTTAGACAATATATTCCAAGTAAGCCAGGGCGGTATGGTTTGAAAAGTTTTGCTTTATGCGATGCAAAGAATTTTTATACGTATCAAAGTGAACCATATCTTGGTCAACAACCAGACGGACCTTACAAAGTCAGCTATAAACCAGGCGACATAGTTATGCGATTATGTGCGTCTATTTTGGGTTCTGGAAGGAATCTTACTTGTGATAATTGGTATTCTAGCATTCCATTAGCAGAAGAATTGTTGAAAAATAAAATCACAATGGTAGGCACATTGAGAAAAAATAAAAAAGAGATACCCGCTGCTTTTGTTGGTCAACGAGTTGTTGGAACGTCAATTTTTGGCTTTCATTCCAAATTGCCATTGACTCTGGTGTCTTATTGCCCAAAACAGAAAAAAAATGTACTGCTTATATCAACATTACATGAAAATAGTGACAACATTATCACAACATCGACAAATGAGCAAAAGCCAGAAATTGTTTTATTCTACAATGAAACAAAAGGCGGTGTTGACACAGCTGACCAAATGTGCGGTAACTACAGTATTTCAAGAATATGTTCACGTTGGCCACTGAGATTTTTCTTTCACATCTTAGATACCTCTGGTATAAATGCTAATGTTATATACAATTGGAACATGGCGCAATCGCAATGTAACCTGAAACGGCCTGAGTTTTTGGAAACATTGGGTTTGAGCATGCTTCAAGGTCATCTTGATAGAAGATCTTTACAACCAGGGTTACCGAGAGCACTCAAGAGGATGTTGAATGCTCCTGGATCAAGCACTGAAGGAATGTCGCCAACAAAAAAGCAGCGCTGTATAGTTTGCCCACGTGCTAAAGACGTCAAAACATTGAGTCACTGCAATTTTTGTAAAAACAGCATGTGTCAAAAACACATGAAGTTAATTTGCAATTCTTGTAGTGAAAACTAAGAAATTTTTATTTAATTTTGTTAATTCATTCCTATATTTTGTTATTCAATCAAAAAATTTATGCTAGAACGTAGAAGTTTTTTGTTTTTGTTTTTTTTTTGAGAAATCATCTCAGTACTGTGATTAAAAGGCTGATTATTATAATGTTTTGTAAAACACTATTAAAGTTGATTATAAAATTTAGTTTTTTTTTATTTACATACGTTATACAACACAAAATAATAAAATGCAGGTGTAACTCCATTAACTTCTACTATATTTGTTTAAATGTACTTTGAGTATGTGGGGAGGCCACAACACCCCGCGAGTGCTCACGAGGTGAAAAACCGCGCGAGTGACCGAGGGTTAACGATTGCGTCACTCCTTACCATTTTTTTGCCCACTGGCATTAATCAAAAACAAGAGCCCTCTGAGGCTCGGTTACATGATTATGATTTTTTTGCTTCTATGACATGCTGCTTTCCTTTATCGTTTTGATAGCACTGCTGATGACACTTATTCAAGACTAGCTTTCTGATTTTCTTTTTAGATTTCTTTCGGGAATATCATTTTTTTACGGGACAAAAAGTATCCTATTATTTAATCCGGACTTCTAACTTTATGTCTGCAAAATTTCAAAGCAATCAGTTCAGTAGTTACGGCGTGAAAGCGGAACAAACAAAGAAACAAACAAACTCACTTTCTGATTTATAATATTAGTAAGGATTACGTGCCTTACTAGGTTTGAAGTTTGAACATATTACGATGGAAGTTGAGGAAGATATACATTGCTCGCACAAAGTGTAATGGTCGAAGTCTCTCAAAATTAACATCAGTCATTTTTGTTTACACGTTCCCAAACTAAACTCATCACTATAAATTTTTAATCTCATATCAAACTTCATCATACCATTACTTAGCAACTGCCCATCATAATATTTAATTACTTTAAAATCCTCCAGGCAGTTGCGTTAGTCAGATAACTATGTTGGCCACATGTTCCGAACTTGAGTTTCTAACATATCATTTATTAGGCAGTCCCTTGTGGAACGGGCCTAGTTTGTGCTGGAGCCTCAGACTGGTGTAGGCAAGTGTCGTACAAAGGTACAGACGACTGCAGGTCAAGTTACCCGAAACTGCCAAATTTTCTCAGTCGATCTTGACCCTTATTGCTTTAGCCATAAAGTTGAAAATCTAATAATGAAATTTGACAGATTGTCGTAGCTTGGTGTGCTGTCGTCTATACATAATATTACGTCTGCGTTTCTCGAAGGCTAGGTAAAGGTGCACTTATTGTACATAGATCACAAGAGGAGGGATTTTTTTTTTTTTATAATTATAAACTAGCGCTTGACCGCAATCCCGCCTGATGGTAAGCAGTGATGCGATCGTTGATAGTAAAACGCGCTAATTTATTAAGAGTCTATTCACTCAGAATACTGAGCGAATGGGAAAGAAGATGGCAGTTGAGCGAGGTGATGCAATGTTAAGCCCAACAACACGACCAATGATGCTGCGCCAAAGGGAGACTGATCTGAAGACCCTCCACGACCAAACTCCCAACACAACAACATTTGGCGCATCGTACCCGGCACACATCGCAACACAACTGCTCAGACCCATCCTCCGTACGGCTTCACCAGACATCATGCCGGAACACGACAAATCGCTTGGCGGCAAGGCTTTGTCTGTTGACTATTGTCATTTCCCTTTGGCACAAATCCTACTGAGCTCCTTCACCTGCTGCTATTGGAAGTATAAGATGCGGCCGAGTAAAGAAAATCTGGTGCTGCAGACCCCTACCCTATTTCAGGTTAAACAATCGTCAACATTATTTCAATGACATTGTGACCTACCACGAAAGATTGTAAACAAGATTCAAGTGGACTGTATTTGGGATAGCAATATATTAGAAATTATAAGTAAATATGTGATGAAATGATGCCTTCAGAGTATATCACTCTGAATGAGGTACTAAAGGCAGCAGACTCCTTTTCTCCAACCTTAAAATGCGGAGTTCGTAGACCACCAGACCAGATCAGGAAAAGGCGCACGTCGACACAATTCACTGGCAGACTCGCTAACTTTATTAATTTTAAGTTTTGAGGCCTGATCCCCCCAGGGGTTGCTTTAAATACTTAAAACTAATTAAATTTTGTGACCGTTGAAAGATCACGGCCATGACCCGCTAGCTTGCGAGTTCGAAGGGAAGAAACTAGCGCCACGTCGTGCGGCGGTCGGCGGTAGGACACACTACCACTATAACTGCGTTCCGTTTTCTACAAGTTTTTCGAGTTTTTAAATCAGAAGAGATATTCAACAGAAATTTAGGTTGATTTCATAATTGTTGTCATTTACATAAAACATTTACATTTTTACCAACAGGTTTTATAATATTGGCAATACGGTAATATAATTATATCACCATTCCATTGCATAGTATGTACTATGCCACTACGGCTTCCATCATGGCATAGTATAAAAATTAAATGGAGGTAGGATACTAAAATCTTTCTAATGTTACGGAAAATACATAAAACGAGTCCGGCTCGGGTGCCCAATATTTTCATTTATTTTTTTTTCTCAATTCAAAATGAAAATCTATAAAGCTTAGCGCACAGCGACGATGACTAAGTTAAAAAAAAAATGTTTTTTTTTACATATTGTTGAGTAGTCCGGGAAATAAATGCAGCTTTTCTTGCCAAAATATATAATAAATAAGGTTTACAAGTGAACTGTATACAAAGAAAATCGCGCGCGTCTGTCGTCTGGTAGGCTTCTTGATCGAATGTACGAGGCACCCGCGCGGCTCGGCGCGGCGGGCGCTCGGCGATTGTCGGGAACGGTCGTGATGCCCCCCTCAGCCCGCAGGCCGCGGGCGCAGACACATATTATAAACTAGTGCTTGACCTCTCCTTGACCTCTCCGCAATCCCGCCTGATGGTAAGCAGTGACGCAATCTTTGATGTAATCAGATGAAAACATAGCCGCTAGCAAATTGTTCCAGACCTTCCATATACGCGGCATAAAAAACTAGGCGAAACGCTTCCTTCGGATCGTAGTGGTGTGATGGGCAAAGTGAAGCGAGAAGTGCAAAGGAGACGGGCGAAAGTTCATAGAAAGTTGGGCCTGAATGTACAGCAACGATTATTGCATTAAATCATTTCAATATTATTACTATTTAAAAAATAAAACTTTATTTATAATGGCAGTATGGGAGAAAACAGAAATAGGGTATTATTAGCTTGCACAAAACTAACCTCATTTGCTTTTTTATAAGTTTTCTTAGAAGCTGTCAGCGCTCATATGGCATATTTAACTAATTACCTATTCAGACTTTTTTGTAGACTAGATTTTATCAGAATGTATTTTTACTACATTAACACATCGTGAGTGTGGATTCCAAAGGGCCGGCGGCGCGTAACTGCATATTAAATGTTACAAAGAAGGAGGTTAAAAAAGAATTAGGAAAACCATTTACAATCTAATTAAAGAAAAGAGTAAACGGAAATAAAAATCGCATTTCTCTTATATTGATTTATTGATCGTATTAATATACAATTAATGATGGAAAAGGAGGCGAAGCTCTTGAGGGAGCGGGTCTCTCAGCGTCCTCACGCCTCTAGCCGAAGCAGAAAACGCCCTCGACAATATCGAACTCCCGGCCACCATAGGCGCGGGTATGCGGGGTGAACAAAAAAAAAAGAATCAAAATCAAAAATCAATTATTCAAAATAGGCTGAGAATCAGCACTTTTTGAACATCGTTATTACATAAGACAGTCCCCCAAAACGCCCACCCATCAACACTTCCTAGTGCTTTCGCTGGGAAGAAGTGGTGGAACAAACTCTCCAGCGGCACAGCTGTCTGTTCATTTTAAAAAAACAAGACTTTATACAATACTATGTAGGTATAGTAATGAAGACCAGAAAACAACAACAATGAAATTATTTATCATATGCCAGCTAGCCACGCCAAAATACCAGCAAAGCAAAAACAAAAAATAAAATATCATTAAAATGGAAATGTAAATAAGTAAAAACTAATTACTTAAATATAAGCCCCAGGTATAAAGGGTGTGACAGCTCACATATTTATGCACTGTGAAAAAGAAAATTATATGAACTCGTATGTCAGTAAGCTAATTCTGGAGAAAGATGTCATTTACAGAATAATATGCCTTTAAACAAAGCTTGGATTTGATTTGCGCTTTAAATGCATTGTAAGGCAAGTCTACCAAAGCAGAGGGTTTTTTATAACATAACAACCAACTTCCAAAAAAAAAAAAGTATTACAAAGTGAAATATAAACGAATTTTGAAAGTCGGTGGCAAAAAGGAATGCATATGTTCACGATCATGATGTCTTTGGTTTTTATATATTCGTTTGTTAGCTACATCGATATTAGACTGTGAAGTTGATTCATCATGTTCATTTGATACATCTACTGATGCTGAAGATCCAGATGGTCCAGTCATTCAATGATGAGCATTTCTATCAGCTCTCACCCAGCAACGATGACATATGAGAGCTCGAGCTCTTGAAATCTGGAAAAAAATATATCATGAGTCTTTGTAAAAAAAAAAAGTAATACATACATGACTATAGGAACAGCCCTGAATAACGCAAATCTCTTCTAATCTACACCTTCGTGAAATAAAGGCTGCAATATAATTATTTGTGTTTTATTACACTAACTTACACTACACACTAACTTTTGGTCTAACTATATGACAGTAACCTTTGTTCTTTTTCCATATATTTTTTTCTCATGCATGAGACACTATTACAAAAAAATATTCTCTAAGCTGACTGCTATTTCAGTGATTAGTGCGAAAAAATAAATAAATATAGTAGTATACATAGAATAATTATCCTTTTTTTTGTGTAATGGGAAATCATCAAATGACTTCTCCCGCTCCGGGCGGAGTGGAAGGCCGTGTCAGACTTTCAGCCCACCCGTGTTTCTTCACTTGCCTGTGCGACAGCCAGGGTCATGATTTCTTTTTTAACCAACCCGCAACCCTGACCCAAGATTAATTACCATGTGGTAGTATAAAATACAAAACAAGTAAGTAAACCTAAGAAAAGCTTACGGTCTGAGACAATATCCATTCAGAAATGACTACTTTAGAAGAATCTGAAGTCTTCCTTCACGTTCGGTGTCAGTGTACAATAAATGAGATCTTGTCCGCTACACTAAACATCCACATTTGACACACACTTGGCGATATCCAGTCATTGGAGATTAAAGTTGCTCATCTGTGCCGAAGCTATTCACAACTAAATCTCTGCATCCTTGGCAAATGTGATGAGATCTATTGACCTACAACAATATTAGTTTGTTATTTACAGTTTCCATAAATAATAATTACAGTGACATCTTTCAGAATTGCATCTATGTAGATTCTTACTGACATCATGGCAATACTAGGATTATAGTAAATTAATACTTTAATAAAATATGGTTATTTAATGTTACTATTGTTTCATTATATTGCTGAATTGTTAAAGTAAGTTTATAAAAATAACTATCTTCCGTAATTAATAATCAAATTGTAAATCTTACTTGGAATTCAAATAAATCAAAGGCATTAGAGTAATTCAGGTATATTATTATTGAAACTTATTTCAATAATATACCAATATATAGGTATCTTTGCTGGAAGGTACTTAAAAATATCACAACAAGAAGTTTTAATGAAATAAACTATGTACTTACCACTGGAGGTTCCCATATCTCTAACTGACTGTGCTCTATAACTGAAAGAATGCTTTCCTCTTCTATTTGTCGTAACCCAACAGGAGGATCCTGCGATATGCCGCAGTTGATACATTGAAAATAAGTATAAAAGCACACGAATTTACGAAAATAAAACCATAAATACAATAACGAGTATGTTTCGTTTGACGTTGATGTTACATTGACAGAAGTTTTACTTCGTTGCCTGTATAATAAAAAGTATAATTGATCGACTATCAAATCGATTCGTTGATCAATTTGTTTTAAGATGTTTTTTTAAATAAGTAAATAATATATAATTAAGACCTTATATTAAAAGATTTTCTAAACCGAATCTGTAGAAATATACTGATTCATTTTTAATTTTATTTTTATCTTTGTAATAATTTGGTTTATCGATTATAACTTATTAACGATTCGCATTTCATCTGGTAACATTGTTGAAAAGTGAAAGTAAAGAAAGTCAGTATTATTTCATTAAATATTATCTTTTTTATTACGCGGAAAATAGAATTAGTAATAAATGATTGAAAACAAAAAAATAAATGAAAATTATTGACATATAATTCATTTGTGTACAGTTCAGGCCCAATTTCGCCCGTCTCCTTTAAACATTAATTTTTGCGTTTATACAATACTGAACGCGCAATGATCCACTGGAAGGTCTAAGTGTGGGAAGTAAACCTTTAACACATGTAGAACATACTGAAATTCAATTTCACTGATAAAACATAGTGTTAACACTCAACGTAGTAGTTACAAATTGAATTATCCAGTTATGGTGATTTTGAATTGATGTTTTCTTTACACAAGCTGAAACGTTTCAATAAAAGCAATGCGTTATCCATATTCAAAATAATATTATAAAAGTGTAAATAACTCTGTCTGTTTTTTTTTTTTACAATTGTAAACTAGTGCTTGACCACAATCTAGCCTGATGGTAAGCAGTGATGCAATGGTTGATGGTAAAGCGCGCTAGTTTATTATGAGCGCGTTGAGCGAGGTGGGTCAATGTTAAACCCAACAACACGACCAACGATTCTGCGCTAGAGGGAGATAGATCTGGAGACCCTCCACGACCAAACTTCCGACACAATAACATTTGGTGCATCGTACCAGGCACACATCGCAACACAACTGCTCAGACCCGTCCTCCGTACGGCTTTACCATCAGCCGGGATTGCAGTCAAGCACTAGATTATAATTATGCAAAAAAATGTCGATCGATCAGGTTAAGCTACGCTAGCCGCGGTTGGTCTGTGGATGGGTGACCGTCTTTACATACCGAGATCCCTCTGTGCCTCGAAAAGCACGTTAAGCTCTTGGTTCTGGCTGCCACTTATAGATATTTGGCAGTCGTCACGGGTCGTGAGTAATCCGAAAGTCTGACCACCAGTCTTAGTAAGGGGTATGTATTACCCAGTAACTGAGTTGTGAAGGTCAGATAGGCACTCGCTCTAAGTAAAATACTGGTCATCATCATCATCATTTCAGCCGAAAGACGTCCACTGCTGGACATAGGCCTCCCCCAAGGTTCTCCACGACGACCGGTTCTGCGCCTCCCGCATCCAGCGGTTTCCCGCGACCTTCACCAGGTCGTCGGTGCACCTTGTCGGGGGCCTACCCACGCTACGTCTTCCGGTGCGTGGTCGCCACTTGAGAACCCGTCGGCCCCATCGGGCATCGGTCCTACGGGTAATGTGTCCAGGTCACTGCCACTTTAGTGTTGCAATTCTTCGGGCTATGTCGGTTACTCTCGTTCTTCTGCGGATCTCCTCATTCCTGATTCGATCGCGCAGTGAAACCCCAAGCATAGCCCTCTTCATTGCCCTTTGAGTGACTTTGAGCCTTCTTATAAGGCCCATTGTTAGCGAGCACGTCTCAATTCCATAAGTCATCACTGGCAACACACACTGGTCGAAGACTTAAAATACTGGTATGTAGCTGAAACCAGTTAGACTGGAAGCCGACCAAAACATAGTCACGAAATGGCTAGGCAGATAATGTGTATGTGAGTATATAGTAGATACCGAACGCGACACTGAGGGCAAAAGCAAATTCAAATTTACATTTTTAGGGTTCCGTAGCCAAATGGCAAAAAACGGAACCCTTATAGATTCGTCATGTCTGTCTGTCAGTCTGTCCGTCCGTATGTTACAGCCATTTTTTTCCGAAACTATAAGAGCTATACTGTTGAAACTTGGTAGGTAGATGTATTTTATGAACCGCATTAAGATTTTGATGCAAAAATAAAATAATAATAATAGTGGAAAAACGTTGGCCCTCTAACTTCTAAAATAAGAAAATGAAAAATTTAAGAAAAACCTATGATGTACATTACTATAAAAACTATCAACGAAATTTGTTTTGAACGAGATCTAGTAAGTAGTTTTTTTTTTAATACCACGTAAATCGTAAACCGCTTATTACCGCGTAATCTTTCGTACAAATAACAATTTCATACACATAAATCAATGGTAAGGAACCCTTTGTATCGTTATACGTGAGTCCGACACGCGCTTTGCCGGTTTTTTATATTTAAATGAGTAATTCCAATCGATGGTTTGGTATGTTACATTATTGGGTCTTATATTTTATTAAGCCTTTGGAATGGCAAGTGAAGCTTATTTGGCTAATAAGCATAAGAGGAAGTCTGAAATTGACACCGGTTGGCGGTAACTGAGTAAAAAAGTTATGTGAAAATCGGTCCGTATGGTAGGCGGTACGGTGACGTTGCCATTAAACCTAAAGGGGGAGATATATAAAACCATGATGGTAAGGCCAATTCTTCTAATTTAAAACTTTCAAAACGTAGTCGCAGTCTCATTTCGGTGACATACCAATGTAAAAACTTGTCACAATGTAGGGAAATTAGAGTATCTTTTGATAGATTGAGATTAGACTGTGAACATTCTTAAAATTACGAGAATTACCCTTCAGACCTGCTGTCTTATATGGATCTGAATGTTGGGCCACAAAAGGTATAAATGAAAGGCAATTGCTTGTAGCTGAAATGGAAATGCTAAGAGGGATATTTAGAAGCATGAGGAACAGAGAGTAAAGTTCACTCATCCATAAAAGAGGCAGGATCCTCCAACCAGACTTTTGATTTTTGATTTTTGGAAATTGTATATAATTATGCTAGTTTCGCGGTAAACTTCACTTGTAAGATGTAGAATCGATGTTACGTCAGTATGACGGGTTGTTCGCATGTGGCGAATTGTAGATGCCGCTACAGATGTGTGATGTTGCTCTAATGGATAGAAAAGGAAGAAATAAAGTTTGAAAGTGGCACTGATAACTGAAAAGTTGTGTGGAAATCTATTAAATATAATGGCATATGTAACGTAGAAATCACAAAACTGTTGTGAGGAGAGTTTTGAGTATGAATGCCAATGGCTTTAAGAGTAGGGGAAGATTAAGAAACGATTGATGGAATGTGTGAATGATGATATGTTTAGGAAGGGTGACTACCAAAACCCTCCACGACCAAACTCCCAACACAACAACATTAGGCGCATCGTACCCAGCACACATCGCAAGACAACTGCTAAGACCCGTCCTCCGAACGGTTTCACCAGACATCATGCCGGTACACGACAAATCGCTTGGCGGCAAGGCTTTGTCAGGTGGGTGGTAACTTCTGCCGGCGGCCGATGTTATGGCCTACCACCGAGATTTTTAGTAACTGACTATCATAGGCATATCTTGTATCTGTAGGGATAGGGCGCTACTCCTTAAGAATGTCTTCTCAAGACAAGAAGATTGAGCTCAAGGGAAGTTTTTTTTTTTTCAATTATCAAAATTATTATAATATTCAAACCCGCTGGAGGAGGAGGGCTCAGAACCAGTCAAAAGTGGCTGTATTTGGAAGAGGCCTACGACCAGAAGTGAATGTCTTTCAGCTAAAATCATAAAGAAGATGAATTACTTCTGTACGGCTTATGATTTATAATTACACTTAAAAAAATCATTTTTAATAGTTAAACATAAAATTAAACTGAATATCGAGAGGAATAATCGATTTGAGGAATCGTTAAGTGGTCTCGATAACGGGTTGATCTGTAGGGCCGTAAGGTGCCAAGGATTGGCAGTTTTTTGGGGTGTACCATTGAATGTACAAATAAATAATAACTTTTTAAATTATGTACGTAGATATTATGTAAAATATTATCTATAAATAAATAATTGTAAAACATACTTTCCTAAGTTTTACTATACTTTTAAATTTAAGCTCATTTGTACGATATCTTTAAGTACTAAAGAAAGCTGTTTATTTTTGTAATATAGTTAAAATAATGTGGATATATAAAAGACATTTTCAGCCATTTTATTCTTATCAAAACGCAATATAATATGTACCGCCATCAAAAACTATTTCCTACGAAACATTATGTTCCTTTTAACAAAGAAATAACCCAAAATAGCCTATTATTGTCCCTCTTTATTTTAACATCAACATGGATATCTGAAGCTCTAAAATAAGAAAAGATTAAGAGATAAGATTCCATAGCCCGAAGCAATTTAGTGTCGTAACATCCCATAGCCCGGGGCTATTTTGTGCCGCGCTAGTCGCTACAACGATGCGTCCAAGTATCAATTTAGCTGCGAAACATAAATTTTTATGTGTCTCATAGTTATAAAAATATATTCAGGGCTCTTTCATTTTATAAGTGAAAAAAGAAACTGTTCGGATGGGATATGTTGTTAAGATTTTAGTTTTGCTGTGTTTTTGTTTCGGGTTTATTGGTTCCGGCGCTGTAAAGGATCGACAAAATCTATAGAAAAAGGCGCTGATTGCTTTGTTCCCAAATTAAACTATATTGAAGTTTAATGCATCTACTTACTTTCTACTTCATTAAGCAAAGAACGGAAAATAAATATTAGTAGTCTTTTCAAATTAGTCAGCGTCTGAGATGAATTGACTCATTTTTAGTAGTCATGTTTTAATGGCGTCTATAACTACTATGTATACCTACACTAATAATAACTTGGCAACACTGTCAAAGTCAAAGCATCACATTTTAAAATTTTATCATATTAGATGTGTTGAGTTCAAGTAAGATGGCGAGCAGCACCGTGTGTAATATTACACGAACCATTTAGAGCCACTATTCACCCCCTCATAACTCAAAAACTATTTCACATAAACATGTCAAATTTAGCTCATATATTAAGACTTGCAAGATGCATATGTACCCTAAATTTCATGGACATATTTGAAACGTTTATTTAAATATTAACGTCCATAAATGTCATTTTTATCACTGACTGACCCAAAGATCAAAATTTTAACCCAGTTCCAGATGACCTAGAAAGTTCAAATTTGGCATGCAGATAGGTAATTAGGTAAATACAAGGAAATAAATCAGAATCTGGTAAAATTTTATTATTTTATAATAATTTTTCACTTAAATGATTCTATTATGTGTAGCACTAAAACTAATACCGATAACGCTATGAGTATCAAATGAGATAATTTAAATAATCGATCTAAGGAAAACCAAGTATGGTTGAGGGTTGGTTAAAAACCCGTCGCACACGCAACTAAAGAAACACGGGTGGGTTTTAGTCAGTAAAATTCTGACACGCCCTTCCGCTCCGCCCAGAGCAGGAGAGGTCATTTGATGATTACCCAACACTTCGTGCATATATTATGAATTCGTGGCGGCGACTTTGCCCCGTCGACTTTATGGCGGCGACTTCGCCGCGGCGACTTTATGGCGGCGACTTCTTGGCGGCGACTATATGGCGGCGACTTTGGGGTGGCGACTTTGCTGTAGCGACTTTGCCGTGGCGAATTTGCCGCGACGACTTTAAGGCGGCGAATTCGGGGCGACGACTTTAAGGCGGCAAATTCGGATCACGACTTTGACCCGGCGACTTTACTTCGGCGACTTTAGGGCGGCGACTTTGCCGCGGCGACTTTATGGCGGCGACTTTATGGCAGCGACATTATGAGGGCGACTTTGTGGCGGCGACTTTACGGCGGCGACTTTGCAGCGGCGACTTTAGCGCGGCGACTTTGCCTCGGCGACTTTATGGCGGCGACTCTAGGGCGGCGACATTAAGGCGGCGTCTTTAAGGCGGCGACATTGCCGCGGCGAATTTAAGGGCGACATTGCCGCGGCGACTTTATGGCGGCGTACTTGCCGCGGCGACATTACCGCGGCGACACAAGGGCGGCGACTTTGCCGCGGCGACTTTAGGGCGGTGACTTTATGGCGGCGACTTTATGGCAGAGACTTTATGGCGGCGACTTTATGACGGCCACTTTATGGCGGCGGCTTTAGGGCGGCGATTTTGCCTCGGCGACTTTATGGCGGCGACTTAAGGTCGGCGATTTTGCCGCGGCGACTTTATGGCGGCGACTTTGCCGCGGCGACTTTGCCGCGGCGACTTTAAGGCGGCGACTTTGCCGCGGCGACTTTATGGCGGTGACTTCGCCGCGGCGACTTTATGGCGGCGAATTCGAATTTCACTGACTAAAACCCACCTGTGTTTCTTCAGTTGCGTGTGCGACGGGTTTTTAACCAATCCTCAACCATACTTGGTTTTCCTTAGATCGATTATTTAAATTATCTCATTTGATACTCATAGCGTTATCGGTATTAGTTTTATTGTATTAAATTTATAAAGTTGTTTTAATCTATGGAGCGATGACACATGTTAAAGAGGTTAACAAAAACGTGTGAGGATTATTATAATGTAATTAAAAATGGTAAAGCAATAGCTTTAAATGTTGTTTCTCTTTTCAGGTAACATTTGTGTTTAGTTGTTAATGTTAGTTTAATGTTAGAGATTTGTAAAATTGTTAAAATTAGTCTGAATAAATAAGATTAACAGAGCAACTCAATTCTGGTTATAGTTTAATGTTCCCCATATCTAAGGATAATTATAATAATCACCTTATAAAAATAAAAATAAATAAATATAATATATAAAACGAAAGAATTTTTCTTCATAGCTCTTGGGCTACAAAAGTTATAATTATAATCACTGTGCTCGTTAATTGTGTGATTCAGTTAAACTAACCGACGCAGATTTATTGGGACTTATGCCAGCACAACTTTGCCGTAAGTTCATTAGCTGTTTCAACATTAATTTGGTCCTTTATCATTAACACGAAGAGTCTTTCATTTAGCTGTTGTATAACTCTTGGCCTCAGACCGAGCCCTCAGTTTGATCGTGGAGAGTAGCATCGCAATATAGATAAAAATTTGCGCGGGTCTGATCGTGATTCGGAAAGCACATTAAGCCGTTGGTTCCGGTTGCCATACGAACATCTAATATCAGTCGTTACGGGTTGTCGAAGCCCTCAAAAGTCTTGGTTTAACTGCAATGCTTCTATGTCGCCTTCGGGTTGAGGAGGTCAGACGGCAGTCACTTCACGGAAAATATCGAAGTTTAGCCAAAATCAGCAGTTAGACTGGCAAAGCGGACCCCAGACTCCAAAGCAGAAAAGGCTTCGTATGCGACTGGGATTAACGCTGAGATGATGATGAACGAAAGGGTTTAGACTAATTTGATATTTTCTTTAACTTGAAAAAACGTCAATTTGAAACATAAATCAATTTTTAATATAGATTCTCTATCCTAGGAATATTTTCTTACTGACTCCTTAATCCTTGAAAGCGTCCTCAGTAACTAAAATCCGTCAAGTTATGTAACTCGTCGTACTCGCTCGCCGACACTAGAATTTATCGCCGCCATGATCCACCGCTCCAGTGAGTTGGCTTATGAACTGGAGAAGGCTAGTGCCTTGTCGTTCATAGGTGCCTATTTTCCTAATCACAAACTAAACTAATTTTGGATTCAGTGTATAGTTTTATTACTGTTTCATTAAGAAAAGAATAGAAGATAAAATGTTAGTTTAGACCTGTTAAATTAGTCCGCTCCTGACGTAAATTCATCGTCATGTGAATCCATAGTAGTGTCTAAACTGAGACGATTAAAAATATGGCACAAAAATACGTTGATTTATGTCAGGGGCAGACTAATTTGACGGAACTAATCTAATATTATACACGCTGGAATTTTAATGGTTGTTTTCCCGCGGCAGAACGATTTGCTTTAAGGAGTATTTTCGATGAATAGAGTAAAAGACAAAATTAAAAATATTTGTCTTATAAAATATTAAAAAATAATTTAAAAAAAAATCATCAACTCGAAAAAGTGTGAAAAGTTAGTTACGCTACCTACGTGTTGTAGCGTAACTAACTTTTCTCGGAATGGGCATGAAACCACCTCAATAGAAAATAATGCATTTAATGTTCAAACCATAATAAGCTACCGCGCGCAGTGATAAAACAGCTTGTAGGCAACAATCCGAAAATTCAACGATATTCCGACAAAAAAAAATTGTTCAAACCAAAAAAAACTGTCATGTGCGTTAATAAGGCATAAAATAACTTAAATATACCCAATACAAAAAATTACCGCTCAAACTAGCATTAAAAAAAACTACCGTACAAAGGCGTTGCCGCTTTATAAATGTTCAAAGTAAAATAAGCTCTCGACTCTAGTGATACAACATAAAGTAGTCTGCGCGCAAAAATTACAAACAATTATCTTAGATAATAATTTTATTTTCGTGTTCAGTAAATTGCAGCTAAAAAGTATTTATGAAAATCGTAAGCCCGTAAAAGTATGAATGGATAATAGTTGAAGCACGCGGGTCAATGGCACCGCGCCATTCAGCTGTAGAATATCAGAAGCTTACTATTGGTTTGTGCTCACTTTTGAGTCTTTTTTATCACTATGTTAAATCCGCCATTTTATGTTTCTAATATTTTATTTATTGATGAAACGATTGTATTACTAAGACAAAACCGTTTCGCTGCGGGAAAACAACCATTAAAATTCCACGCTGTATTTATCTTCTGTCCTTTTCTTAATGAAATAGAAAGAAACAGATGCACTGTACTTAAATTATTTTTATTAGGTTTAGATTGTAAATACGGGAATTGGGGCCACTATCAGGAATACCGGAATAGTGGGTAGTCGCCGCGCCAAAGTCGCCGCCGTAAAGTCGCCGCGCCAAGTCGCCAGGGCAAACTCGCCACCGTAAAGTCGCCGCGCAAAAGTCGCCGCCATAAACTCGCCACAGTAAAGTCGCCGCGCAAAAGTCGCCGGGATAAACTCACCGCCATAAAGTCGCCGCCGTAAAGTCGCATTCTGTTTCTTTCTATTTCATTAAGAAAAGGAAAGAAGATAAATACAGCGTGGAATTTTAATGGTTGTTTTCCCGCAGCGAAACGGTTCACGATTTGCGCGGGTCTGCGGCGCAAATATTTATCTATATTGCGATGCTACTCTCCACGATCAAAATGAGGCCTCGGTCTGAGGCCAAGAGTTATACAACAGCTAAATGAAAGACTCTTCGCGTTAATGATAAAGGACCAAATTAATGTTGAAACAGCTAATGAACTTACGGCAAAGTTGTGCTGGCATTAGTCACAATAAATCTGCGTCGGTTAGTTTAACTGAATCACAGAATTAACGAGCATAGTGATTATAATTATAACGTTTGTAGCCCAAGAGCTATGAAGAAAAATTCTTTCGTTGTATATATTTTATTTATTTATTTTTATAAGGTGATTATTATAATTATCCTTAGATATGGGGAACATTAAACTATAACCAAAATTGAGTTGCTCTGAAGAGATTGATCTTATTTATTCAGACTAAATTTAACAATTTTACAAATCTCTAACATTAAACTAACACAAATATTACCTGAAAAGAGAAACAACATTTAAAGCTATTGCTTCACCATTTTTAATTACATTATAATAATCCTCACACGTAACCTCTTTAACATGTGTCATCGCTCCACAGATTAAAACAACTTCATAAATATAATAAAATCTTACAGACTAAACCAAGTGTCACACACTTTGTTTACATCTCCCCCCCCTGTAGATCACAAACACCCAAATACTAAAAAGCCACTCAAATCTCATTCTCATCTAAAGGCTACTTAAATTTAAGCATCCCTCAAATTTTAACTGGTATACACAAACGTCACTCAAGCAATTTGATGCCGTGATCAAGCAAACAGCGCTCAAATGTTTACATCATGGCAACATTCTGCCAAAAAAATTATTCTCAGCACGTTCTCAGTTACAACTTATTTTAGCTTACGTCTTGTATTCGTTTTACGCAGTGTTCTTTGAATAAATATTTTCTAAACTTATTAATTAGTTGAAATTTTACAGCTATTAGAATTATAATTTGCATTATGATCTAAATTATTTATATTGAAATGAGATAAATATCAAAAGAAGACGTCAGAAAATAATATTTACTTGTCAATATTGTTGTCGTTGATTGGAACGTTACACTTATCTTACGCGCGAATGTTGATGTTGAATCAAGTTCTAAGGTTTAGTAAAAAATGTCAAACTTGTGGTCATTCTTTATTTAATAAGTTAATTCACGATGGAGGAAAAGAAGAAACGCGGAAGCAATTATACGCCTGCCGAAAAAGACATGCTGTTAGAACTCGTAAAGAAGTAAGTACCTAAATAAAGAATGAAAATAGAATCATTTAACCGCAACATCTTGGTGCATGTAATGATACAGGAACCTCCCGAAATACACGCGTCCGCTCCGGTGAGGACTTGCGTCAGGCGGAAAGTGAAGAAGCCGTAGCGCCTCTACTTTGCTTCGTCCCAATTGCGACGTGCCATCGAAGTTTTGTGGATTCTCAGATCTTCAGTTTGAGTAATTCCAAACTGTGACATGGTGTATATAATATGTTACAAATTTAAATCAAATCATTTATTTGTTTGCAAACATGGTTAAATTAGTATATAGATGTTTTTTTTATAAAAGTGCTCCTTGTTTTACAGTCATATTTTATAAATAACAATTTAGAAATAATAAAGATACAATATAAAAATTAAATGTCCTACCATCTAAACTGCAGTAAAAAAAAGTTATATTAATACCTATCAAATTGATTAAATTATAGGTCACTAAAAATAGTTTGAAATACACAAAAAATAAAGAAACAAACGCTCACATGCTTGTAAAGAAGCGAGAAGTATGGAACACTTTATGTTGACTAGATCTGCCGCAAGACAACGTGCACGCCCACCATCTTCGGACTCGTTGCTCAGCTCCGCCTCGCCACCGCCGGTCTCCAGCGCTACTATAAGCGCTGTGACGACCCCGGCCGCGGATGTTGCGTCGAGCTCGAGCGACGAGAATTTCTCTCCGACGACGAGGCCTGCTCGCCGACGGGGAGGACGCCGGCCGCCGTGTTTTGAGAGGTCGTGTAATTACACATGTAAATCCCAAACAGAATAATACATAGGTACCTCTTTTAACTTTTCAATCATTTGTTTCTATCTGAGTGTTCCATAAAATAATTCGTAAGACTGATGCGCGGCTTGAATGTCCGGCCACACGTGCAAGTAATACCGTGCAGGCCAAGTTTGCTCAGTCCAAATCTTTAGCATGTCAATGATTGCACAAGCCGCGCTTTCGGGACTGCACCTGCTAGCGTCTTGCCGTCCACACACACGCGCTTGCCTGCGCAAACTGGTTTGCACAAGGTAAGACGCAGCGTGTAGACGGGGCATAATGCTGTGTCAATGATTAGAGGGGATACTGCCATAATCGCCACGCTTGGCAGGCGGGATGGCGATCGCAGTCAGATGTTTGTAGTACTCGGATGTCGCTGCTGCTCGTCATCCGGTTTTTTTTCCTTAGTCACGTAGGTAGCGTGAGTAGGCCCTCGACAAGGTGAACCGACGACCTGGTGAAGGTCGCGGGAAACCGCTGCATGCGAGAGGCGCAGGACCTGTCGTCGTGGAGATCCTAAGGGAAGGCCTATGTCCAGCAGTGGAGGTCTTTCGGCTGAAATTATGATGATGAATCACTGTTTATTTCAGACACTATCACTTAATAATAAAATTTAAGGTTTCATTTAAAATAACTAAAATAAATAAATAATAAAATAAACAGAATATAAAAGTTATGCTAAACACAAAACATCAATTTTAATTGTTTGTTTTTTGTTCATTTAAAATTTAAATGAGCAAAAAATCCATACTAATATTATAAATGTGAAAGTGTGTTTGTTTGTTTGTTTGTCCTTCCTTCACGCCGTAGCTAAGCAATCAATCGACCTGATTTTTGGCACACAGTTAGTTGAAAAGATGGAGAGTAACATAGGCTACTCTTGGTCCTAACAAAACATCAAGTTCCCAAGGGAGATTACTGGAATATTTGTATGTGTACGCCAAATATATCCTAACTAATATTATACATCGGAAAGTGAGTTTGTTTGTACCACTTTCACGCCGTAACTCCTGAACCAATTGCTTTGAAATTTTGCAGACGTAAAGTTAGAAGTCCGGATTAAATAACAAGGTACTTTTTTACCCCGGAAAAAAATTATATTCACGAGGGAAATCTAAAGGCGCGATATAACCAATCTCCACGCGAGCGAAGCCGCGGGCGGAAAGCTAGTAAACAATAAAATTAACATACAGTAAAAATTTTACTAAACACAAAACATTAAACATTTCGCACCAAGGAAGACAAAACTAATACATACCACTGCACTGGCGAGCATATTTATTTTGACTACCTCAGCTCATGTACCGTATACAATGAATTAGAAATGCTCCAGGTTTTTGTGTTTGAGTTTGAAAATCAATTAAGTATTAAATTATGAACAAACCACTTCCAAGACTTGTGTCTATTCTGGTACAACTTATAATTTATACTAACCATCGTATTTTAAGATGTAATTTCCTTGAAAGATTTCCTTGTATTGACGAGATAACACAGCTTACATTATGCTGAACAAACTAAAACTTAATTAAGATCAGAAATTATGATTTTAATCTTTTATTTAACTTAAGAGTAGTTTCTGAGAGAATTCATACAATAATTTACACTATATATTATATATTATACAATAAATTATTAAAATTAACATTGGTTCGTCGATTTTGCGTCAAGACGAACTTGTACATGATACGTACTGGTTTTAGAGCTCAGTTTTGTTTGAAAGAAAATCTCGTTTGAATAATTTACCTTTTTTATAACTGAGGATTCGAGTGTATTTTGCTAGACATCAGTGTTACCACTGCTGGGACACGGATGTCCTCTCTATACAAAGAAGAGGACCGTAATCATAGAGAAATACAGGCCACCGGCGTCTCGGAGGCCTGAGTTGTTCTATAGCTCTAATTAACCGCTAGGGCTTAGTGCGGGTCGGTAGATCTAGATATCACGAGTCTTCTAATTTTTGTTTCCAGGTCGTGTCTGTTTCCTCAGGAAAAATTAAAGCCCTTCACCGGTTTGAGACCGTTCAGAGCAGTGGTGTTGAAAATATTCATTTACACAAACTCATGTGACTTCTACCAACCCGCAGCGAGCCCGGGAAGAATACGGTCCTCCGAGAGGAGGCCTGTGTCTTAGGAGTAGAAACATTATAAGCTGATTTTGTTATGTTACGTGACAGTTTTTTTTTTTTTTTGTAGATATTATTATCTATCTGTGTCAGTGTTTTACATCGAACTGTGAATTTGAACAGTCCGCACATCACATCTTGTGGGAGTGTGTTCTTTGGCAGAATGAACGCAATATTATGTTGGATAGTGTACAAGTTACATCCGGAGTCGTTTATTATACGGACCTTGTAGAAACTAGAACCAATTTCCGTGCGTTCAGGCGCTTTTGCCATACCTATTATTGGAATCAATTGTAACAGCTAATACCTACTTAGGACCCATTAACTTAATCAAATTTTATTCCGTGGTGTTTGGCAATCTGGGCTTCTCCCAGTTGCAATAATATCCCTTTGTGCCGATTGGCCTAGTTCTGTTCTGTCTCCTGCTTGTTATGGAGGGAAGTGGAAAAAATATCTTTTTTCTTACTCCTCCGCTATTCTTTTCTGATTAATTTCGTTGCGGGACCCAAGACAGTTGAATCGTTTCTCCGGGACTCGTCGAGCTTCATTGCTCGGCGTTTTTCTGGCGGTCGCCACTGTTGATTCTGGCTTTCAGGAGTTGCAGTGGTTGGGGAAAAAAAAAAAAAAAAGATATTATTATCTAGCGCTTGCCCGCAATCTGTTTTAAGTCGCTGTCGTTACCAGTACGTAAGCTAACACAACAGTGTTCTAGACTCTAGAGCTCATTGAATATGTATGTATAGTAGGGTCGTTCTTCTTTTTTATCGACAATGACTTGTCTTCCCCACAAAAAAAATAATATTATGATCATAAATATTAAATTACTTATTTTTTTTTTTATAAAAATACACTTGACAATGCAATAATTTTAATTTCCTCAAAACTAGATTTTATTCATAATTATTTTTTACAAAATCTGTGTGACATAGTATACAAAAAGCGTGACGGAGGTGTTATACATACAAATAAAGTGTGTCCCTCTGTGACAAGTAATGTAAACAAACTGCTCTCGTAAAAAAAAATCATATTGAAAATTTCTATCCAAGAACATTTACTGAACTACTTAACCTTTTTTATTACATTAATAAGAAGAAATAATTTTTAATGTTTATATTATTAAATAAAAAAATATTTTATTGGCTGTCTCCCGATGTATATGATTTTAGTTGCTACCTTCTGTCACTCATTTTATGGTACAAAATAATGTGCTTTAGAAACTTTGACCTTGGTCACAAGGTTCGAGAAGAGTTCCCCTCCATCCCGCACTCGCGCTATACGTTCTCATGCCCCGATAATATCAGTCAGTCGCTCGCAAACAGTAAAAGGAGGTGCGTGTGTTTATTTAGCGTCCGCTCTGTCACGTAAATTACGACTAACAAATGTTATTCTAATTTCGGGGTTTTAATATTATTTGATTAATTTATGATAAGTATTTCATATACACTCAGCTTTATGCGTAAATTATAATTAGGACAATGCTGAATATCTCGAACACTACTATTTTACACCTCTGTCACGTAGCACCTCTGTCACGAAAGTGTGTGACGGAGTGGTATAACTCGTTACGGAGTGGTCATTTTTGTATGGAACTTAGAGCCTTAGTTTATATCCATAATAGATGATTGCTAGTTTTTTTATGTTTGTTATTCTATCATCAACCATTTTGTTAATTTAAGGTATTACCATCATGTAAATGAAAAAATGGCGTTATCTGCGGCTGAAAGACAGCGATGGTGTCGTAAAAAAGAAAGCTTAACCCTGAACTTGTTGCAGAAGTAAAACATAAAGATTTAGAAAGATTCATACTCGCAAAACGTTAGTTAAGCATATGACACCAAAAGGTCTAAAAAAATAAAAAGACAATAGCAGATTAGAAATAAAAAAAGAAGAGAAAGACAGAAAACTTTGCAGAACGTTTTGATTAACACTCCGGCTTCTACACCGCCTCCCTCAAATTCCAGACTACTTCCATTAAGTCCCAGATCTCGTTCACCGACTCCAGCCTCGTCTGTTGCCAGTAGCAGGGGAAGAAAACAAGTGCGACGTGATAGATCACGCCTTTTGAGACAAAATATTCAACTTCAAAAAAAAAAAAAAATACAAGAATTACTTGTACAGAAATACAAGAAATGACTTCAGCCACAGAAAAAGAAACAAAATAAAGTGCTTACAACAACAACTCATATTAAATAATAAAATGAACTTTGCAAAGAAGAATGCAGAAAATATATAATATCTTATCAAATACCATTAAAAAACATTACAAGCACACAAAAGACTACAGAAAAAACGCTATATTACAAGTATACTTGAAAACCCAGCAATTCATCGTTTTGGATAAAAACTTCATCTGGCAATAGAAACTATTAAAATCAGGAGAGTGAAGAAGTATAGTTCCATCTTGCCAAAACATACTATATTAAAACAAAAAAAATCATGATTTTCATCTCAGGGATGATGTGTCATGGGCCACTGCTGGAAAAAAAAGGAAGATCTCTATAAGTCATTTCTAAAAGAGGACCCCAACGTTATTAATGTCACTACAGTTATTTTGAAAAATGTAATCCGTTTTATGTCGTACCACCTTCAGTTGACAGTCATGAAACCTGTATGTGCAAGGTACACGCAAACATTACATTCATGAGAGTTATTTTGTATAAAAATAAAGTTATCAAGACAAATGACATGAACCAGATAATCTTACAAACTGTATGCGATATAAATTCATTACCACTCCGTCACTTCGTTAACCACTCTGTCACAATTTTGTCCCCCTTAAAATTTTAGTTCAAAGTAAGTTATGAACCACTTTATTGTTAGTATTTACAAAAATAACGTTTTCTAGTATTATATGCTAAATAATAAAGATGTTCACTAGATTTTTAAACGACTTTATTGAGCGGCTTTCATAATATTCAAAAAAATTATGTCTTATGAAGCAAATATGTGACAGAGTGGTATTGAATAGTTAAAAAAAAAAATGATTAGTTAAAAAATTCCGTCCAATGAAGCTAGATAATAGTAAATGTTTATATTCTTGATAAGAAAGTAATAAGTAACTGAAGTTCTCATTTAAAATGAAAAATAAAAAAAATAAATACTTTTGTGACTGAGGTGTTATTTTTTTCATACCATTGCTACGAAATTTGAAATAAAACGAAAATTACATGTAATAATTCGCTGCACTAAATGTTTTTGTAACCTACAATAATGAGGCAATAATTGAAATCACATTTCACTAAATAAATCACAAGTTTATTTTTTTATCAAATATAAAAATTTGCCTGTCAGATTGTCGATAAAAAAGAAGAACGTCCCAGTAATAAACTTTACTACAGTCGTGTCAAAATAAAAACCAATAGAGGATTCGTAATATATCATTATCACATCCATTTCTGAACATAAGCCTCCCCAAGGATCTCCACGACTGGGCACGCCACAATAGCGGCGGTAAGTCCCCTCTTTGAGGAGTGGCTAGAGGCGCCATGGCGGATACGGTTGTTTCGGCAGGTTCTTGTTGAGTCTTGGTGGATCGCCCTGAGGACACGGTGGAGCATACGGTGGAGGTCTACCCGGCTTTGGTAGAACACCGCCGTTTCCTCGTAGCGGCAATCGGCGGCGATCTGTCCTATGCGAGAAATCGCCTCGCGAGATTGCGGGTGACGGCCTGCCATGTACTCGCTCCGAACCATGGTCCGCAGTGAGAGTACATGGCAAGCCGTCACCTCCTTCTACAAAGCAGTGATACTGGCAAAGGAATAGGCGGAGCGAGTAAGGCAGCGGGAATCCCAGCGCCCTAACGCCACTAGCCACCGCAGGAGATGCCCTGGTCGGATGACGACCCCGAACTCCCAGCCATTGTAGGCGCGGGCCTGCGGGCGGTGAGCATTTGGCAGCTCGCCGCCCTGTAAGGACCAGGCCCGAGTCGACGGCGCGTCTTGTTTCACACGCGCCTCAAAAAGATGTCAGCATATTGTGACGGGGTTCACGAACACCGATGCCTTCTAGGTGAGGGTTGCGGGTTGGTTAAACAAGAAACCGTGGCCCTAGCCATCGCACAGGCAAGTGAAGAAACACGGGTGGGTTTTAGTCAGTAGAATTCTGACACGCCTTTCTGCTGTGCCCAGAGCGGGTGAAGTCATTTGATGATTTCCCTTTCTACAAAAAAAAAATATAATAAAATAAAGGATCTCCATGACGACCGGTCCTGCGCCTCGCGCACCCAGCGGTTTCCCGTGACCTTCACCGGTTCGTTAGTCCACCCTGTCGGGGGTCTACCCACGCTGCGTCTTCCGGTGCGTGGTCGCCATTCGAGAACCCGTCGGCCCTATCGGGCATCGATTCTACCAATGCAATTTGCCTGGTCCACTGCCACTTAAGTGTTGCAATTCTTTGGGCTATGTCGGTTACTCTCGTTCTTCTGCTGATCTTCGCATTTCTGATTTGATCACGCAGTGAAACCCCAAGCATAGCCCTCTCCATTGCCCTTTGAGTGACCTTGAGCTTTCTTATAAGGCCCAGTGTTAGCGACCATGTCTCAGTTCAATAAGTCATCACGTAAGTCATCATCATCGTAATATACCTCATGGAACCTATTTAAATTAATCGCTCCATCGCACTGTAAGATAGTTACTAAAAATTCAAGTCGAAAAGCTATGGAAAACTTTGCAAAGGTAATTAATCACGTACCAGTCCCCTGTTTTTTTTCTTCTTCTTTTGACATCATTACTAACGGCAAAGTTCTACTTCAAAAGATATAGATCGTGACAACACCCCAACTCAAACCAATAAAAGTTTAAATTTTCCATGCACCTGCAATATTCGAGTTATAATAATCTGTCTATCTCTTTCCAGAGAAACGTTAATCTGTACGAGAGAAGGAGAAAGATATCGGAATATAAAGTCTCGATAAATCCTGCTCAAGTGAGAGGCCACTGGAAAATAACGAGCCTCTAAATTTTATGTGAGATGGGTTAAACTTGATGACATACGGGTCATTGATTCGGCGTTCTCATGGTCTGTTCTATAGAAATTTCACTTCTAAAACCTTGTAGTGGCATCTTCAAACGCCACGTGCGATCAATGACGTCACATAGATCCTGCGTCTCGCAAGGAGAGTTTACCGTGCAACTAGCATTTACAACGTTCTTCGCATAAGCATTTTTTGAATATCCGAAACCCGAAACACGTGTCCAGTATTTTTATGTAAAAATTTATGTACAAAATTTCAAAAAGTTATCATGAATAATAACAAAGTTATGAGCTTGTTATGTTATCTGGTTGTCCCTACAAAAATATGGTCAACGCGCTGCTCGCGCGTGCAACGGCGGGTCGCAGCGGGGGCTAAGAATACTATATTCCGCTGTGTTCTGTGTTGTGCGCTCGGTAACTACACCGCAATATTTTTTAAATATATTAGGGAAAAAATATAACATGGTGTAAGTATTATTGGAATCGATTCAGTTGCTTATTCTGAACAAATTACATACATATATTCAGGTTTCACATAAAGATAAATAATTTTATTTACAACTTCTCGACATCAACCGTTGGGTAAGCCAGGCTTAACACCAGTCTGTCCGGAGGATCTTCCTATGGCGGATGAGGGAACGTTACACCATATTCCTCATACCACTGAAATCTTGTGAAGTGAGTTATCAGAGTCAATTCACAACAACAACTCACTTTCCTAAGTTTTAACGGTGAGACTAAAGCACACACCAAAACCCGGCTGCAATATTTTGCCGGCGGGTTAGGTTGGCAACTTCAGTCATTGCAAGTCGTAAAACTATGTCGGCGGCATGTCGGCGGCTCGACATCAGAAAAATATTTGGCAGTTAAAATACTAGCACGTCTGTACGGCTGAAATGTCCCCGGGCAACTGAGCGCTTGCGTACGCTAGCCGCCGCCGCCGACATGTTGGCGGGCAATACGCTCGGGCGAAGGTTGCCGACATGCTTCTTTCAACATAAGCCGCTGGGTTGTGTCGGCGGGCACTTATGAAATATAACAGCAGAAGATTAAAACTACAAACACTTCAAATTACTATTATTTACTTATATATCCGATTGCCCTATCTACATACTAAACTAAATTGAAGATCAGTGTATCTTTTTTTCTGTTTCGTTGTGAAATGAACAAATAATAAAATATTAATTTTGTCCTGTCAATTTTTTTTCCATAGTTGTGATGGCCTAGTGGTTAAAAACCCAGCATCTCAAGTATGTATGAGTGTGAGGGAAAACATCTTGAGGAAACATGGACTTTAACCCTTAGGTAATTTTCTTTATTTTTTATTATTTTTTTTTTTTGTAGCGTGGCACTAGTTATGACTTTGTGCTAATGTCATGTAAAAAGGTAATATTATTACCGTATTACAGAACCATACTCAAGATTTAAGCATCACTTAAAACTAGTTTCAACTAATCAAATAGCTTTAAACGCAATTAAAGTAAAGCTTGAGTTTAGGGTGAGGTACTGTAATACGGACTGCAAGCGTGGTGATTACGCTCAATCCTTCTCTGTATGACAGGGGACTTGTGCCCAGCAGTGGGGCGATCAAAAAAAAAATTGATGATGACGATGATGATAGACAATTTAAACGTGATTAAAAACATGTTGACTAAAATACAGCACTTCTCAGGCGACGGCTAATTTGACTAAACTAATATTCTTCTAAACTATTAGTCTTATATGTCCTTTTCTTAATATGACAAAAGGAGCCCGTTCACCCTGGCTCCTACTTTTCAGAATGTATCCTTGGAGTGTACCGACCGCCTTCAGCTTTTGGGAGTTGAGATTTCCTCGAGCCTTAACTTTGGGCGGTTCATTGAGTCCAAGGCCAGGGTGGCTGCCAGAAAACTAGGCGTCATCGCGAAGGTCCGGCGGTACTTCACACCTGGGCAGCTTCTAATTTTATACAAAGCACAGGTCCGTTCGTGTGTGGAGTACTGCAGCCACATTTGGGCTGGTGCTGCGAAATGTCACCTTGCCACTTTGGATTCGGTGGAGAGGCGTGCGAAGAGGCTGATTGGCGACCCAGACTTAACTCGAAACGGTCTCCAAAGCCTGGAGCACAGGCGTAGAGTGGCCAGCCTTTCGGTCTTCTATAGGATGCATTCTGGTGAGTGTGCAAGGGAATTACATGATTTAATTCCCTCATCTCCGTTCCATCATCGGACGACCCGTCGTACGGCGAGTTTCCACCCTTACGTTGTTGACACCACTGCGATCCGGACGAAGCGTTTTGCTTCCTCCTTTATACCGCGTACATCGAGGGACTGGAACAATTTGCCGGCGTCGGTGTTTCCGTCACATTACGATTTGAGTGTCTTCAAGGCTAGAGTGAATAGGCTCTTAATAAACTAGCGCGCTTTACCATCAACGATCGCGTCACTGCTTACCATCAGGCGGGATTGCGGTCAAGCGCTGGTTTATAATTTATAAAAAAAAAAAAAAAAAAGATTTGACAGTATAAAATGCACTAAACTTCAATTTAATTTAGTATGTAAATAAATCAGAAATGAGAACATCCGCAGAAAAACGAGAGTAATCGACATAGCCCGAAAAATTGCAACACTTAAGTGGCAGTGGGGTGGGCACAATGCTCGTAGGACCGATACCCGATGGTGCAGATGGATTCTCCAGTGGGATCACGCTCCGGAAGACATAGTGTGGGTAGCTTGCTTAGTTCAGACGACCTGGTAAAGCTCGTTGGAAACCGCTGGATGCGGGAGGCGCAGGGCTGATCGTCGTGGAGATCCTTAGGGGAGGCCTATGTCTAGCAGTAGACGTCTTTCGCCTAAAATAATGATGATGATATTGATGTAAACAAAGGAATGGGGACTAATAATGTGAAAGTCGTTAGACCGTTTCACAAATATCTAGTCGAAAATGCTAAAAATATGAGTGTCATTTTTAACATACATAATATAACAATAGACAAAACAAACTCCGACTTTACATCGTCTCTTAATGCACAAAAAAAACCGTTAAACTGAGTTATTTTTCGCTTTCAGCTAAGTTTATGTGAACCACACGTTTTACTTTTTTTAACGGAAAATCTAGAACATTTATCCTTCAAACTACATTACCGTATTTCACGGTTGTAACTCATTCAAGTTTTGGCACACACCTGTTACCAAATTCCGGCGATGTGGATTTTTCCATGCGAACGGATTTCAGGAATAACCGGCCTTATTTGAAAATATACCACCCATATAGTGAATGTTTTTGTTCTTTATTAGACCGCGAGAATGTTATAGGAAAATCTGTTATTTTGTTATGAAAAAGATTGCGCACATAAAAAAATATGAAGGATCAACCAGGACGGGATCAGACCTAAGTTAATGATTTGGGCCACAGTCAATATTGCCTGAAACTAGATGATCTGGTGCTAGTAATTTAACACATGCTTTCAACCCAATGATATCCATTTTTATTACGTTGTTGACACCACTACGATACGGACGAAGTGTTTCGCGTTACCTTTTATTGACTGGAACAATTTGCCAGCGGCGGTGTTTCCGTCTGACTACAATTTAAGTGTCTTCAAGGCTGGAATGAATAGGCTCTTAATAAACTAGCGTGCTTTTCCATCAACGATTGCATTACTGCTTACCATCCGGCAAGACTACGGTCAAACACTAGTTTGTAATCATAAAAAAATATATCATAAATATCACGAGCCTATACCAAACCTTGGAGGATCTTGCCGGCTCTTTTCCATATGAATCAACTATTGTAACCTTATGTACAGACGACAGCATGTCAACCTGTTACAATCTGGTATATTTCTTTATGAAATTTTCAAGATTAGGTATCACTATAACATTAAGGCTCAAGATTGCTTGGGAATATTTGACAGTTCAAGGAAGCTTGGCCTGCTGTCATCCGCACAGGCTCTAACATTTCACAAGTGTCCATGTAGGTGAAGGTATGTGTAATAAAATGTTCCTATTACCACTAAAATTGCGCTTGCACAACCACTTTTACTTCCAATCCTTGACTACGCAGATGTCAGTTATCCGGATCTTACTGAGGCACAACTAGATAAACTTGAGCGACTTCAAAACTTTTGCATAAGATTTATATTTGGCCTGCGCAAATATGATCACATATCTGAATTTCGTACAAAGCTTAAGTGGCTTCCCATTCGTCTTCGCCGGAATTCTCATATCTAATTTCAGCTCTACAGCATTTTGTTTAATCCTAAAACCCCCTCTTATCTTAAAGAACGTTTTAAGTTCCTTCATGACACACATAATAGATGTCTAAGGTCATCGGAAAACCTGATATTGGAGATGCCGATGCATTCCACTAGTTTCTACGATAAATCCTTTACTGTACAAGCAGTTCGGCTATGGTATTACTTGCCCGAGTCCATAAGGCATGCTCAAACTCTGTCCACTTTTAAAACTATGATAAGAAAACACTTCCTCTCTCTTTAAACATGTCATTATATTTTATCTGCTCTTGTATAATATTTATTAATTAGATGTAGATATTTAGTTAAACTAGTATGATACATTTAAAGTACATATTCATTGTATACTCTATGTAAATAGTACACTGTTCTCTCTCCTTCCCCTTAGTATTCCATCCAAAGGTTGTCTGTAAAAGATCGCTCTTGCGATAAGACCGCCCATTGTGTCACCCTTTGTAAATATTTATATTTATGTTTCTCTAATCTATATGGTGTACATAATAAAGAGTATTCTATTCCATTCATTTTTTTTCACACAGACAACAATGAAAATTTAACTTGGTATAAGCTTACACTAAAATAAAATAAAAAATGCTATTATCATATTTTAAATGATTGAAATCATGCCTAGCAAACCTAGTTCGGCACCGTAAATGCGGAACGAACTATTATTATCAGTCGGAATCATTTTGAAGCTACTCCATTACTCCCTATGTTCTAAAATGTGCCTGCTCGACAACATAAATAACGTAATGAATGTTGTTGAACTGTCAAAATGAAACTCATTACTACTGATAATGTGTTAGCGTGAATGAACAAATCATTCAACTAACCCCGTCGCATCGCATCGTCTGCCCGCACTATTACTTCATATTCGCGTAGCGTTCTTTTTGATATTTTTTTTTACGCGGTCCTAAAGACAGTAGCGCGATGTTAAATTACCTATAGGTACAATCAATTTAACTTTCTTCTTTCTTTCTTCAAGAACATCTTTTTTTTTAATCCAGAAATGAGTGTTCAATCATAAAACAAACAAATTCTTAAGCTTTATTATGAAAAATTAAAAATAATCTCCACAATCTAGTAATTTTAATTCGCTACACATATTCCTCCTAATTTTGCAAAACGGGCTCATGCCCTGGACCATAAGCACACCATTACCGTTCACAGAGCAGATTATGCCCCAGCCAGGCCAAGGTGATAGCAATAATTGTACCACAATGGTACAAAAATCCCTAGATACTTCACAGAGTATACAACATTATTTTTTATTTATGTCAAATCCGAAACACGTGTCCAGTATTTTTAAGTAAAGAATCTATGTACAAAATTTAAAACCACAAAGTTATGAGCTTGCTATCTTACTTTTTGTCTCAGCAAAAACATGGTCAACGGCTCGCACTTGAAGCGACGCGGCGCGGTGGGACCCTGTTTCACTGTGTTTCTAGTACTATGATGTAACGTCAGCTGTGTGCGCTCGGTAACTACATTGCAACAATTTCTAAATGTATTTGAAAAAAAAAAATATGACATGCAAAAATTAGTGGAATCGATTGAGTTGCTTATTCTGAACAAACTATATTCATGTTTCGTATAAAGTAAAAATAAAGTTAAAGAAAACCCTGTCTGATCCATGAAGGTATTGTTAGGTATCGATAACTGATTTTACTAATACATATAAAGCCGGGCTAAACTTGAAAAGATCCCCCTAAAACAATAAATATTATTTCGCAAAAAGAGGTAACTAAAAACATGTGCATGTAGGCAATACATACGTGGACGAAGGGGGGCAAGGCACGCAGCACGCGATCGCATCGCTATTCTCTCATAATAATAATACCGTAAAAAGGGGGTTGTCTTTTTTAAAAAATAACCAAATTTTGGGGAAATTGGAATTAATTCACGGAAAAAATAGATTATTTCAAATTTTATTAGTATTTTTACTATGATGATTATGTAAAATATCATATTTTATTTGGTCATGTGTTTACCTAACCCTTATTATCCTTATGGGTCGGATGAGGATTTCTTTACGTATGTATTGTATATACACTGAGGGTCTCGTGGTAAACTAATAACAGATGCACGGGTTTATCGATCAGTTTAAACTACACTTGCCGTGGTCTTCCGTGGATGACCATTTTTACATATCAAGACAACTCCCTGTATAATTTGAACTCACTTTTCACAATTCGAGAACAATACATGTAGATAAATCAAATACAAAAGAAGACAGTTGCCTCATTAATAAATCTATTTCCCAAAATAAAAATATGAACCTAATTCATGGATCCAAGATCAGAAGGCACATGATTACGAACCAACACGAATCTCGTTCCGAACACGGATGGAAACAAAGTAATTCCCTTCTGTAAAGGAGTAGGTAATTTTTAGATGACAGAAATGAGGGTACCACAAAAAATTGGGTCTTACATTTGACACAAGGAAAAGACACAACTTTATGTGTAGCAAGACAATAAGACTCATGTTAAAAATTAAGGAAATTGCAAGAATGCGACTCGGTTTGTAAGACAAAAGGAGGAAAAATATGGATGTATTTCAGTATCTTGCTTTCCCCAATAATGCTTCCATATTCCTTGGGATGCTTTCTAAGTGTGCTTTCAAGCCTTTTTTTTTTTAATAGTTATAAACTAGCACTTGACCGCATTCCCGCCTGATGGTAAGCAGCGATGCGATCGTTGATGGTAAAGCGCGCTAGTTTATTAAGAGCCTATTCACTCAGAAAAACTGAGCGAATAGGAAGGAAGACGGCAGTTGATCGAGGTGGCTCAATCTGTTGTCCATAGATAACTATTTATTTTTAATCAATCATTTCTTAACATGTTCTGTGATTCCGGTTTAGGTTCAACTGGAAAAAATAATTGAAGCTTATTTATAAAAATAATGAACGTTGATGTTGTCATAAAACTTTAATTAAAATATACTCCCACGAAATTATAAAAGCTGTTTTTGTAAGGTTCTTTAGAAAGGTCAAGTACGCATTACTCCCAACCGGGGTTCATGATAAGGTTCATTTATACGCTGTTAAGTAGCAAGTGTCAAGTGATTAGTAAAATCAACGTGTAAACGGTCGTGCTGTTAAGTGATTAGTATTAAGGGGTCGCGCTTTACCGTTTACACGTCGATTTTACTAATCACTTGACACTTGCAGACTTGCTACATAACAGCTTGTAAATGAACCTAAGGATCAGCAGGGTAATTGCGTAACAGATTATCAGTAGCAATGGGTTTAATTTTGACAGTTCAACAACATTTATTGCATTATTTACATTATTGAGCAGAGACATTTTTTGATCATATGGTGGAATGCACCAATAGGGTATTTGACTAAAAAAACGAATTAGTCCGTCAGTCAGATTTCCAAAAAATACTACACACGTATTTTTTTGTTTTATGAAAACAATAAAAATTGACAAATTTAAAAGGCATCAAAGATCAGGAGTGGTGGCTGGTGACGTCACTGGTCGCTAAAAAGTGTAAAGTCTAGTGACGTCACATGAGTTTTCAACGCACTTTGTCGTCTTCATTTTTTGTTTATATTTGTTTATATGAAAAAAGAAAAAACGCGTGTCTAGTATTTTTTGGAAATCTGACTGACGGACCAATTAATTTTTTTTAGTCAAATACCCTATTACGATCAATTTTGAATCATGTGTTAATGCAATATGCTTCAAAATTGTTCCAACTGATAGTAATAGAATGTTACGCAATTAGAGTACTGATGTATGAACGTAAATGAAGTAAAAGAAATATCTAACAATTGTGGCAGATGGAATACGGAGTTTCAGCTTAATTCCATGTAAGAAAGATGTAGACGAATGTATGGATCTAGGGTGACTTAGTATAATACCTTGATGACTTAATTTTAGAAAGCAGAGCAATACATAATAAACAACAATTTTTACATTCCTCACTATCCATGGATGTAGTAAGTATTGTGGAACAACCATTGATTTTTTTTTTTAAATTGTGTTTTCTTACAAAAACACAATGCCTACGTGGTGTAACTAGAGATTTTTATAACGGCTTCTGCATAAATATGTCGCTCAGATTAATTTAACCAAAAATGAATAATCTCTTTTTTCACAAATCCAGTCTGTATGATAAAATTCTAAAACTATTTCAATTTACCTTAAAATTATTCTACTTGGTCCATACTGACAGTACAGTGTTAGTGGCTCTTCAGAGCTCTCAAGATCAACATTATCCTAGAACGGTACCCTAATGCGCTCTCGAGTATTATATCAAGTCGTTCTATGCTGAGGTTCGAATCCATTGGCGATAAACTCAGTATTTTTTTTTTTATATTTATAAACTAGTGTTTGACCGCAAACCCGCCTGATGGTAAGCAGTGATGCAATCGTTGATTGTTAAGCGCGCTAGTATATTAAAAGTATTAACTCACAAAATAATAAAAAAACTGAGTGATTAGGAAGGAAGAAGGCAGTTGAACGAGGTGATGCAATGTTAAACCCAACAACACGACCAAGGATGCTGTGCCAGAGGGAGATTGATCAGGAGACCCTCCATGACCAAACTCCTGACACAACAACATTTGGCGCATCGTACCCGGCACACATCGCAACACAACTACTCAGACCGATCATCCGTACGGCTTCACCAGACATGATACCGGAAGACGACGAATCGTTTGGCAGCAATACCTTGCCTGATAAGTGGTTGTCTATAAATAATATTGGTTGTCTTTAAATATGTTGTGTTTAAATCAGGATCGGAATCAGCACTTTTAACGCCAAAATTAGATAAGGCAAGGATGAATATGATCCATGTAATTTAATGTAATGAAATTTAAAGAAAGGTAATTTATTTTAAGAAATGTCATTTAATTTAATGAAGTGTAATTTAATTGTTATGTGATGTAAAGTAATTTAAATGAATGTAATTTAATTTATTTTACCAATCCCTAGTTGATAAGTTATTATCAAATTATTGGATTGGTTCATTTTCATGATCTTATAGGTCTGCAATAGTTATATACTTTTAATTTATACTGTTAACAAATCTAACTCTGCGTTTAAATCTAACGAAATCTAGATCTGCGTTTTGTATTAGATAGCTTATAATATTATTGTATTTTTAATTTCTGATTCCTTGTCGAAAGACAAGAGACTTCCGATAAGGAATCAGAAATTTAAATCTTAATAAAACTCTTAATCTTGAACAGACGTAAATTTATGCTCAAACCATAAAAACAAAAACAGTGAACAGACTTGATTCCAAAAACCACAGCAAGGGAAGACTTCTACCAAAATTTGCAAAATCACAAAGGAACCCCATTTACATGACTTAACATCCAACCCAAAACGTGTCACCCCGTTACCCTCAGGGGTAACTTTGATAACAGTCACGTTATGTATAGCGGAGCTACATCAAAAAGGCAACATGCACTACTATTACCATTATTTTACGACCCCAAGTGAGCGTGAAACATCAACCCTACGTGGGCTATACTTTTACAAATAAGCAAGAAACACATTAGGTTTTATGATAACAAAGCTATATTCCTCAGCCAAAACCTTGGTCGGAAAAGGAAAACTCAAGACTTCGAAAAACAAGACACACATTTCACCTAGCTACCTACAGTTTTAGTACTTTTTAGTTAATACTGACTTTTGCCGGCTCGACTGCGTATATTTCTAATATGTTCATTCGAATCGAATTCAACAACATGTCTTTCGAATCATGATTACGTAGTAAAAGCGAGTAGGCGCTTCAAGTCAGAGTCGCAGTCTGGTAGTCAAATATCAAAAGTGCTCCTCGAAGTTCCACCGGCTGTCGGGCTGCTGGGTGCTCGCACGCTGACCCACTGACCCGGCTGAGAAGCTTCCCAGATAATTCATCATTGACTCGACGCCGATGTGAACCCCTCTTACCGTTATATGGGAAGGTGGTAGCGGTGAGTCCCAGTGGCCATGAAAACCTCGGACTTATGCAGGGCCACCTAGAATGCCAATCGCTGGATCCTCTCAACGATTGTCGTAACCCCGCATGTCACTGCTCCGGCCGTCGGCTAGTGCGACCTTCTTTATGCCAGGACCAGCATGCCGTCAGCAGTTTCTGTACACCTGACAAGGTATATTCTAAATTTTAGCAAAATTTAAACCGGGGTTGGTTCTAAGCTACCTTTTATTTTAAACAACAACTGTTAAATGTCAATTTTGTTCATCGAATAGAAATAAACGAGGCGATGTGATTGTAGAACACTTATCACAGTATCGAGCTTTTCCCTTGTGTTCAAATAGTTTCAAATGACTGGCGATAATTAATTTGTGCCATTCAAAAATATCGTAAAAAATATCGTCCTCCGAAATCACACCATTCCAAGGACAAAATTATGTAGATATTAAAAAAAAGCTGAAGGATGACCGCAGAGCTACACTTACTCGTTTGTCTTTTCATTACATTCAAATAAAATTAAGAAGTTTTTTTTTTTTCTCTGGCAACTGATGAAGTTTTGTTGATATTTGCTGTTATCTGCCAGTGTTGCCGGCGCATCACGGATGACAGACAGATGTATTGTGAATTGTCAATGTCGATTTATCAAATAATGTGTGTTGTCTTTGACCCTGGCTCTGAGTGAATAATTCATAAAGAACATTGAAATATCGCAGCATAGTGGCCATATCATGGCTTTGCATCAAATCTCCTAGTAGTCGGCTCACGCGGCCGTTTATTCAACTGTCATTGGCGATATCCGTCATTATTGTAAAATATTTTTTTTTAAAGAATTTCTATAATTTGTTACACGTGTTATTGGCAAAATTGTGGTATCTAACCACAGAGGCCATTGAAGAGTTGAAGTAGTATTCACTCTAAAGAAAAGAAAGAAAGAAAAGACCCTGGCTCTGACATCAGACTAACACTGTTTATAATGTGGCGCTGATCATATTTATCTGCCACAATAATATCAAATTATATATATATTTGGATATGTGTCTTTGATGTTCTAACAATTATAATATGATATTTTGTATTTTTATGTTTTTGTTTATTTCATTCCTGTATTAAACTCACAAGATATAAAAAGGTACAACGTAGAGTTGTAATTTTTTTATTATTTTAGTTTTTATTATTATTATTTTTATGTCATCTTTGCTCCTCCAATCCAATTTTGACATTGGCAGAATAGTCGACATCGGCTTCACCTGCCATAAACAAAAATGTTATAGAATACAACATTGTTTATACGTTTTCGTGTTTGAGTACCAGGCTTTTGACTGTATTACATTTTATGTCTTTTTATATTATTATTAACTTGAAACATGTGTTTTATTTGTGGAGAATATACAATTTTTCTTTCTTTCTCTTTAAGTTGCAACCGGACATAAGAAAAAGAAATGTAGGGGCGAGAAAGATAGTACTGAACGATATTAAGGACGCCTTGAGTGCAACACATAGAGGTTAAGAGGGTCTTATGCTCGGGAGAATGTAGACTTTTACTGCAAAATATTCTAAGTCGATACTTAGTGTAGACTTAAATTGTATAATCTTATGTCCCTTCCTGTGCAAGTACTTCCCTTTTTAATTAAATTATAAGATAAACTTTCTAGTTTCATCATCATCATTCGTCATTCGTTTTTATCGTCCTCCGTGGCGCAGCGGTCAACACGCCTGCCTGCGACGTGGAGGCCCCGGGTTCGATCCCTGGCCAGGTCATGATGGAAAACGATCTTTTCCTGATTGGCCTGGGTCTTGGATGTTCATCTATATATTTATCTATTATAAATATAGTATCGAGGAGTTAGTATCCCATAACACAAGTTTCGAACTTACTTTGGGGCTAGCTCATTCTGTGTGATTTGTCCGTATATATTTATTTATTTTATTTATCATTTCAGCTGAAAGACGTCCACTGCTGGACATAGGCCTCCTCCAAGAATCTCCACGACGACCAGTCATGTGCCTCCCGCGACCTTCACCACGTCTTCGGTTTATTCTAGTGTATTGTTTTTCGAAAAGTCTTAAATTCAATTTACAAGCTTACACTAAAATATGTACTTATATATTAAAAAAAAAGAATATCATTCGACCTTAAAAAATTCGTCAACATCGTTGTCAATGGAATAAGTGTCCAAAAGACTGGCAGCATTACCACGTTAGATGTCATTCTTTGGGCTTAAAATACATAGGCTTTTACTGACTAAAACCCACCCGTATTCCTTCACTCGCCTGTGCGACGGCCAGGGCCACGGTTTCTTGTTTAATCAACCCGCAATCCTGGCCCAAGAGGCATCGGGCCCCGTCACGATGTGCTGACATCTCTTTGAGGCGCGCGTGAAACACGACGCGCCGTCGACTCGGCCATGGTTCTTACCGGGTGACGAGCTACCCACTGCTCACCGCCCGCAGGCCCGCACCTACGATGGCTGGGAGTTCGATGTCGTCTCCCGACCAGGGGCGTCTTCTGCGGTGGCTAGTGGCGTGAGGGCGCTGAGATTCCCGCTGCCTCACGCACTCCGCCTCTTCCTTTGCCAGCATCACTGCGTAGAAGGAGGTGATGGCCTGCCATGCATTCTCGTTCCGGACCATGGCCTGGACCAGGGTCGGACGTGAGAGATCGCCTCCGATCACCGCTACGAGGACACGGCAGTGCTCTACCCAAGTCGGACAAACCTCCACCGTATGTTCCACCATGTTCTCAGGGCGTTCCACACAATGGTGACACCCTGGCGTTTCCTCCCGACTTATACGGAACAGGAACCTCCCGAAAAAACCGTGTCCGGTGAGGACCTGCGTCAGGGGCTTAGTCTGCTATTACAATAGTGTCAGAAAGGTTGATCAGTGATCCCACATGTTCTATTTTGACAAGTTACGTTACGTACCAACAAAATAGCGTCATTATGACTTTTCAGAGATCAGTCACTGACACTCCATTCCATATTAATAAATGTTCGAATTGAGTCGTAATTTTTACTAACGGGTCTTATAATAATGGCAATACGGCAATCTCATTCTATCACCATGCCATTACGAGACAACTGACCGAACATTGACCGATCATTATGAATTAAGCAGTTTTTAGACTTTTAGTACAATGACAATGGAATTGTGTTGGGATGACAAATTCATAAAAATATAAGACTAGAGCCTCTGGCCTACTACCTACGTATCCCTTCCACGTATTGGAAGACGCAGCGTAGGCAGGCCCCCAACAAGGTGGACCGATGTCCTGGTGAAGGTCGCGGGAAGCCAATGGATGCGAGCAGCACAAGACCGGTCATCGTGGAAAGCCTTTGTCCAGCAGTGAAGAAGTGCCTCTGGTCTCGTAAAGAGTCAACCGACCGCTTGATGATGTCCCTAATTATTCTATGAGCACACAAACGCATAGGTGAAATAGCTACCAATAAGACTGAGATTTGCTGTACCTCAAACTGTCGTTATAATCTATAGCATTTTATTTTAGTTATAAAATCAATCCAGTCCAGCTGTCGATGCGATGAGACAGCTTTTACATGTTTGTGAGAGTCATGCACAAAAAACATGGTCTCAAGACTAACTGCACGAAGTGACGATTTGATCTTGAAGTTTTCTGGTAAATGCCCATCTAGTGTGCTCAAATCGACACTCAATAATAATGAACTCAAGCGGGTAAGTTATTTTAAATGTTTGGGACACTATGTTACCGAAGATCTTGATGATCAAATGGACATTGAAAGGGAGCGCAGGGCACTGACAATTAAGAATAACATGCTGGCACGCAAGTTTGCTCGTTGCAATTAGAATGTTCAAAATCTATATTTTTAAAGCGTACTGACAATCTTTTTATACGAGCAGTCTGTGGTTTTGTTATTGTTAGAAATAAACGAATCCAGCATTAAGCGCATTTCCCGAGTAGATACATTATTTACTAAATTATAGACCGTATCAGCTTCACACCATTTATATTTTTTTATATTTATGTCATGACGACAGACAGCTGCATCATATGTTAGTTGCCAAGGTAGGTATACAACCTCCAACACGCCTCCTCAATCTACTACATGATGAGCTATACAAATAAGAACCAAAAACGTTCACTTAATTACATATAGAAGTAATAAATCCAACGCGTCACATTAACAAAACAAAACAATATCAAAATTAAAATTAGCTATTACAACAGATAGGTATAAAACTCAAATTACAAATCCTAAACCTAACTGTACTTGCCCGCCCTCTTAATGGGTAATTTTTGTACAATCTGTTTAAGTTTTGGGCCTGGCAGAGACTTCGTTAACATATCTGTTAATATCTCTTGAGTACACAAGTATTGTACATCAATCGCCTCCTTAATCAAGGCTTCGCGGACAAAATGATACCTAATATCTATATGTTTTGTTCTATTATGGTTCATTTTATTTTGCGATATTTTATGTGCCGACTGATTATCGTTAAAAATAATCGTTGGTTTGTCGCAAGTATTTTTAGTCAAACTAGACAACAAACCTCGCAAGTAAATTGCTTCTTTAGCAGCCTGAGTTCTATGTATTCTGCCTCAGTCGACGACAATGCTACACATCGCTGCTTGCGACTCTCCCATACTATTAAATTATCGCCTAATGTAAAAAGCATTCCTGTGAAGGACTTTCGATCGAATGATCCCCCCCAATCAGCGTCAACGTACCCGCGCATCTCTAAGTTACCGGATTTTCGGAAGACAAGCGCAAAATCAGATGTCCCCTTTGTGTATCGCAACACCCGTTTAGCACAATTGAAGTGCGTCTCATCATAGCATGAATTGAATTGAGACAGTAAACTTACAGCATGTGCTATATCAGGCCTAGTAGTTTGAGCCAGATAATTCAGACATCCTACGAGGCGGCTTGCGTCCTGGCCGGATCCCCGCCCTGGGACCTAGAGGCGAAAGTACTCGCGTCATTGTACCGATGGCGCGAGGAAGAGAGGACACGGGGCTCCAGTCCGGTGCAGCGGCAGATCGAGCTGCGCCGAGAGGAGCTCCATCAGGTCCTGGTGGTGGACTGGCGGCAGAGGCTCATGCGCCCTACCGCCGGCCTCGCTACCGTCGAGGCGATCCGGCCAGTACTCGACGACTGGCTCGGGAGGAGGCACGGCTCCCTGTCGTTCAGGGTGACGCAGGTGCTGTCGGGGCACGGCTGCTTCGGCAAGTACCTGCATCGCTTAGGCAGGGAGCCGGACGCTCGGTGCCACCACTGCGTCCAATGCGGGGAGGACACGGCGCAACACACGCTCTCCGAGTGTGTAGCTTGGGAGGAGCAGCGCCGTGTCCTCACAAATGAAGTAGGAGGCGACCTGACGCTGCCGGCAGTAGTGCGGAGGATGGTCGGCAGCTCAGAGTCGTGGGACGCGGTGGTGTCCTTCTGAGAGGACGTGATGTCGCAGAAGGAAGCTGCGGAACGGGAGAGGGAGATATCAACTCCCTTCCCGGGCCGCAGAAGACGCACCGGGCGCCGAAGAAGGGCGGATAACGCCCTCTTCCGCCCCCCATGAATGGGTCCAGGGGCGAGGGACATGGGGAAGTCCCCGCCCCCCTATTGATGGACCCCGAGGTGAAGGCGCGCGCGAGTGTCGGCGCGCGCCTTTGAGGTGATGCACGGGGTAGTTTAACACCCCACTACCCCGTGCAGGAGAGGAGGCCCGGACAGACCGGGCCAGCACGAGGGTGGGGCCGTGGAAGAATTTAGACTCCCGCGGCCCCACGCGCGCTCGTGATAGAAGACACACCGGGGTGGTTTTAGTCAGTAAAAGTCTGACATACCCCGTCGCCCACCCCAGGGCGGCGAGCATCCTATGAGGATTTCCACCCCGGAAAAAAAAAAAAAAAAAAAAAGATAATTCAGACATCCTATCAAACTTTGGTACGGCAACCTACAACCAGGCTCAGCTTTTTCTAGCTTGAGGCCTACCTCCATTGGGGTATTGACTGGTTTGCAGTCTGACATTTTGAATTCCTTCAGTACATTCAGGACATACTGTTCTTGATCGAGATAAATAGTTCACTTATCTCGTCGTAACCTCATACCTAGTACATGCCTAGCTTCGCCTAAGTCTTTGACTTTAAACTTTTTGAGCAGCCCGTTTTTCAAAGCTTGCTTCTCTTTATCCTGCTTTGGAGGATATAACACAAATATATCATCAACATAGATAACTACGACTATCCTATCTTGACCTATTATCTTTTGATATAAACAGGGCTCTATCTTTGATTGTATAAAACCTAAATTAAGCATCTGCTTACCTAATTCGTTAAACCAAGCATTAGAGGCTTGCTTCAAACCATATAATGACCGTTGTAGTTTACAAACTTTGTTTTCCTGACCTTCGGCTATAGCGCCCTCTGGCTGAAGCATGTAAATGTCTTCCTTCAATTTTCCGTACAAGAAAGCAGTCGTAACATCCCACTGGTCAATGGTCCACTCGTATTCTGCAGCTAGTGAGAATAACAAGCGAAGCGTAGAGTGCCTCACGACAGGAGAATAGGTTTCATTATAATCAATTCCACGTACCTGTGTAAATCCTTTAGCTACCAACCTCGCCTTGTATTTCAATATGTTACCATCACTATCTCGCTTGATCTTGAATACCCATTTGTTCTGTATAGGCTTCTTATCGCGCGGTAGATTAACTAACGTCCACGTTTGGGTCTCCTTCAACGAGTTGAGCTCATCGTTCATGGCCTTCTGCCACAGCTCACGATCAGGCCTTGACATTGCCTCATCCATTGTCGTCGGATCGCCATCAATATCTGCGATAGCTTTTCTTTCAGCTTCGGCTTTCGCACATGTGCATCTGTAGTCCACATTATTCCTTGGACGTAAGTTATATCTCGGCGGGTTCTCACAATCGTTGTTTTCAGATTGTAATGTAGGATTGGTACTTGCTTCTTGAGTTTACTGTCTTATTTCATCAATAGTTTCTTCAAAAATGTCTTCATTGCTTCCTTCACTAACGCTGTGAATTTCAATCTCAGATTCAACACGTTCCTCCTCTGTTGAAATAGGAACGACTGAGTTCTTCGTCACTTTTATACCGTCTCCAGGAAAAATATTTTCTAAAAATTGGACATCTCTCACAATTGAAAATTTTCCAGTCTTTGGTTCAACCAATTTGTAACCTTTCGTAGTCTCGCAGTAGCCAACAAATATCAGAGCTTCAGTTTTTATGTCCAGCTTCTTTCTCTTTTGTTTTGGTTTCAGAGCGTAAGCCAAACATCCGAATACTCTCAGATGACTCAGATCTACCTTCTTACCAGACCAGAGTTCCTGTGGTACTTTTCCAGTTACAGCTTTCGTAGGGCTTAGGTTTTTTAAATATACAACTGTAAAATCTTTTGCCTAAATTGGCTTCAAAAAGTAATGTTCGCGCTTTTTCAACGATTGTTCTATTCGCTCTCTTAGCCACGCCATTCTGCTCCGGTGTGTATGGAACTGTCTTTTGATGTTTTATACCAGCTAACTTCAAATGCTTGTCGAAGGCATCGTTGCAAAATTCTTTGCCATTGTCCGATCTCAAGCACTTGATCATCTTCCCAGTCTCATTTTTTACTTCCGCCTTATACTCACGAAACTTGTTGAGACATTGACTTTTGTTTTTCAAAAAATAGACTTGCGTCTTTCGCGAGAAATCATCAATAAATAAAAGCATATACAGCGAACCAGCAAAAGATGGCTCTTCCATTGGGCCGCACAAATCTGTGTGCACAATCTCCAATAAATCATTTGCTCGAGTGCCTTGTTTTTTGAATGGACTCTTGCAGCTCTTTCCATTTATACATGGAACACACGGCTCTATTTTGTCCGTAGTTTTGAATTCTATTCCAGATACCATGTTTTTCAGGGTGATCATGTAGTTTTGTCCTAGATGAGCTAGTCTCTTGTGCCATAGATTCGACAAAACTTTATTCGATGTTGTCAAATTAACCATAATATTGCTGTTTTCAATCAGCTTGAAAATTCCACCAACTTCTTTGCAAGTGGCAACTTTGCGGTCATTTTTATCTTTAATCAAACATCCATGCTTGTCAAACTCAACTTTGTACTCGTCTCTTACGAGATCACTCACTGAGATTAGGTTCATCGACAATTCGGGAACATGCAGGACATTATTTAATTTGAGTTTCTCATTTTTACTCACTATCGGTGCTGCATTGCCCTTCCCAACTACTGATATCTCTTCACCGCTGGCAACTTTTATCTTACAGTCGCCTATCTGTGCCTTATATTGCACTAGTTTGTTCGCATCATTCGCCATATGGGTAGAACAGCCACTATCAACATACCAGGCGTTTTTAGTTATGTTATCGGCAGTACCCATGCAATTATGCTTTTGCATTCTGATGCTTTGTGTCCGAATTTGTGACACTTAAAACATTTGTATGTCGCTGGTTTCCGAGCAGTGTTATTGTTGCTCTTCCTGTTTTGAGTGGTAAAAGCTTGTTCACCAGCCCCATTACTCACTTCGGCTTGTCTGTTACCTTCTTGTAGTAATTTGGTCTTTACTTGTCCTAGTGTTACCTCTTTTCCACTATTATCGATGGCCATCACGAACGGGTTGTACTCGCTCGTTAGGCCAGCCAATAGTATCGAAATGAGCCAATCGTCTGATACTTTTGCGTCTATATCATTAAGCTGCTGTGCCAGGTCTACTATATCGCAGATGTATTTTTCCATATTTGAATAATTTTCCAAACGACACTGCCATAGTTTGCGTTGCAGCAAAATTCGCCTGCCCCAGCCTTGATCCTCGTAGGCTCTGCACAAGTTTTGCCATACCTCGCGTGCGGTTTTTGCTTGGTACACGTGCGCAAAACATGTAGGCTCAATAGCAAAAGCAGACATAGAGTTGATCGTGCCTTCCTATCACTGTCTCTTTGTAAATCACTGATGTTTTCTGTTTCCACAACATCCCACAAGTTTTTGGATTCGAGGAGGTTTTTCACAATGAATTTCCACGATGTAAAATCATTCGCTCCTTGCAGTTTTTTAATTCCGCAATAGGAACCAGAAACAGAATTTTCATCACACATTTTTTCACTCTTCTTTTATTTTTGACAGTATTGTTTTTTGACTGTCAACAATGTGACAATCAGTATTTTTTAGGAAATATTTTTACGATCACTTATTAATAATATTTACTCAGGTACAGACTGGGCCCATAACCTGTTAGAAATAAACGAATCCAGCATTAAGCGCATTTCCCGAGTAGATACATTATTTACTAAATTATAGACCGTATCAGCTTCATACCATTTATATTTTTTTATATTTATGTCATGACGACAGACAGCTGCATCATATGTTAGTTGCCAAGGTAGGTATACAACAAATCAAATCAAATCAAATCAAATTATTTATTTGCTAGAATGCAGGTATACAAATATGGTTGTCAGAAAATAAAGTGGAGCCATACATTCTGTCCAAGATGGGACATGCAAAATTTAAATTATGTCATTATGAAGCTACAGAGAAGAACAATAATCATTAATCAGATAAAAAAAAAAAAAAACACAACAACTAAATACAAAAAAAGTCGATTTGGTCACAATAGGGTCAAAAAGTAATGAATGTAAAGTTAAATTAATAAAAGGTCAAATATAATTAAATGTCATGTCAATAAGGATATAATACTAGCATCATAAAACATCTGTGAAGAATTCAGTAACAGTATAATAACATTTTTTTAACAATATGTCAGTAAGATTTTTTTTAAATACTTTTAATGGTTGTTCCTTAATTTCCTTAGGTATTTTATTGTATACGCTTGGCCCCATACAAATAACGCTTTTTTTTAACAGTGTGGTGTTATAGCCACCTGTATGCAACAAGTTTTGATATTGAGACCTCATACAATTTGTCCTCTTTCGTGTCTCGTTTAACAATGGGAACAAATGTGGGTTAGTTTTCACAAAAATGGCTATTTCTAGAATATATAGACATGGAAAGGTTAATAATTTGTGCGATTTGAATACAGGAATACAACTGTCCGTAACCTTTAAGTTAAAAATTGACCTAATGCATCGTTTTTGGGCCTTGAAAATGACTTCTCTTTCACTGCTGTTACCCCAGAATATAATGCCAAATCTCAATGTTGAAACCACGAAGCCATGGTAAGCAATGAGGACTGTATTAATGTTTACTTTTCTTGATAGATTGTATAACATGTAGGCGTAGGTGCTTAGCTTTTTACAAATATGTTCAGCCTGTGCCTTCCATGTCAACTGATTGTCCATCAATATTCCCAGGAATTTAACCACTTTAACACTTTCAATCTTATGTCCATCATAATTAATGTCTAAGTCTTCGGGATCAATGCGTTGGTAAAAATGCATGATATTAGTTTTTTGTATATTTATTTTTAAGTTATTGCAATTAAGCCAATTAACTGTAGCTTTAAGAGCGTCATTAATATCTTTTTCATATTTTCCCTTATTTACGCATTTAACTAGTGCTGTACTGTCGTCAGCAAACAATATAACTGGATGGTCTATTTGGAGTGGAAGGTCGTTAATGTAAATTAAAAATAAAAGCGGACCGAGGACGCTTCCTTGTGGGACGCCGTAATTGATACTTCTGTAAGAAGATCTGAACTTCAATTCGCGTTTGGAACTCAAGCATACATTAGAAATTTCGGTATATTGCATACGATCAGTAAGATAAGATTTTATTAAATTTAATGCATTTCCACGTATCCCGTAAGCGTGCAGTTTATTTATAAGTATATTGTGATCTACAAAGTCGAAGGCCTTTGACATATCCGTGAAAATGGCGCAGATTGGTGTTTTATTATCTACGTTTACCATTATGATTTTTAACAAATCGAATATAGCCATATTAATATTTTTATTTTTACGGAAACCCTTTTGCTCATCACAAAGTATATTAAATTTCGTCAAGAAGCTATCAATAGATTTACATATAATTTTTTCTATTACTTTAGAAAACACGGGAATAAGAGCAATTGGTCTGTAATTTGACATATTTTCTTTACTATTTTTTTTATGAAGAGGTTTCACAATCACGGTTTTGAGACTGTTTGGAAATATTCCGGAAGTTGCGCTTGCATTCATAATGTGACTCAAAGGACCAGAAATCACATCAGAAACGAATTTGATGACTTTCGTTGAAATGCCATCGTAGCCAAAGCTTTTTTTATTTTTCAACGATTGTATTACCCTTGACACGTCTTGCGGTACAACAGGCGACAAGAAGATCGAATTTGGGTTAAACTCTATTTCCTTAAGCTGATGAGTCGTAGGTTTTGGCAGTTCTGAGACTTGATCAACAAAAAAATCATTAAATGATTCAGCTATATCGTTAGGCTTAGTTATTATGACACCATTTTTATTAATTTTAGAGATTGATTCATGGTTATTATTATTATTGTTATTTATTATTTGCCAGGCTGTCTTTGACTTATTTTTCGAGTTTAGAAGTAAATAGTTATTTTGGGCTTTTTGAGTTAACCTTACGATTTTTTTAAATTTTCTAGAATAATTACGAAACATTTGTTTATTTTCCTCCGTGGGTTTCGATCGTTGCTGCATCAGTAGATATCGCTGTTTTTTACTGCACAAACGAATACCGCGCGTTATCCATTTAATGGACCTTCCGGATTTAACAGTTGTGTATTTTATGGGGAAGCACAAGTTGTATACTAAAAGAAACAAATCCAAAAACGCATCATAGGCTAAGTTTGGATCATCGCTACTATAAACCTCTGAAAAAGTTAGTGATAGTAAATGGTTTTTAAATTTTATTAGATTTTCATTTGACATATCACGTATACTTTTACGCCAAGATTTTATCTGGCATGATTTATTTACCTTGATATTTAGAATTTGCGCTGTGTGATCGGATAATGCCAAATCCATCACCTCCCATATACATTTCTGTTTGAAATTGTGAGCAAAATTATCTAGACAAGTGCTGCTGCTAAGCCTGGTAGGAACATCTATTTCTAATTTGAGGTTAAAGCTTAGAAGAAAGCATTCCAATTCCAATGTAAATCTGTTTCTTATCATTGTATTTATGTTCAAATCGCCACACAATATTATTTTGGAACCATTCTTAGTACATACAATTTTCAGCATGCTGTCTAATTTTTCATAAAATTTGGCTAGGTTACACATTTTAGGAGGCCTATATATACACAGAACTGTGATATCCTGTTCTACAAGTTTTATAGCACAACACTCAATTACACCTGTTACCGAATGTTTCATGATGTCTGGTAGTTCCTTGTATTCAAGCCCTTGTTTTATCAATATGCAAGCTCCACCACGCTTAATATTATTTCTAGAGTAACATGCTGCTAATTTATAATTTGGGATGAATAACAGTTTCTCGTCTCCAGAGATCATGAAATGTTCAGTTATGCATAAGATATGAATATGTCTTTGTTTTGATAATAGTTCTTGAATATGAACTGTTAAAACATCTGACTTATTCAACAGACCAGCAATGTTTTGATGCATGATACAGAAATGATCAGACAAGAAAAAAACTCGAGTTTGTATTTCCAAAAGGATCATTATTAACGTTTAAATCCGAATCTGTGATGCAAGACTGTTTCTGGCATATCATAGTTAGCATTAGTACATTATTCATTACATTTTTCATACCATTATTATTAAGTTTTCCAGTATATTTTGAGAACATAGTAGTATCATAAGATAAGTCAAGATTTGAGTCTAGTAGCGTAGCGTAGTTATAAGTATTAATGTCCAGATAAAGTAGATTATTAAACATCTCAATACGGGAATTCAACATTACTGAATACGTATAAAATTTAAAAGTGGGTAAACAAATAATAACATTAGTATGTTGAATGTTTTGCAAAGAACACCTTATCGCAAAAATTAAGTTGAAATAGTTCATGGATTTTTGAAAATCTTCCTCTCCAATCAATATGATACAGAAATCGTTTTTTGAGAAGTCCATTAATTTTGTATGTAAATTGTTAAAAAGCTGCAAGACTCCGCCGTTTGTATATATATGGTGACATATCTGTGAGGTTTCAAATGTATTTTCAGCTATTGATAAGATATTATTCGTTTTGTTGGCACTGACAATGCATATTTTATTTGTTTTGGATGATTTTGTGCCTTCAGTGGTATCAGTCACGTCTACATCACCATGAGGCAATGATGCGATTCTATCCCTATTCATACTTTTTGGAGTGTTAAGAACATCATTTTGGACTGTATTTGTTTTCCTCTTTGACTTGTTGCGTGGGGTAGAGATTTTAAGGCGTTTGCAAGGACTGTCAGATTCTATAGTTAACACTTTTGTTGCTTTTTTTAGGATTTCATGTTTGGACATTACATCATTTAAAGATTTTTTAAGCTCACTGTTTTCCATAGACAAATTATTGATTTCCTCATGTGCGGAGTTCAGTTGTAAGGTTAGTTGTTCGATTTGTAGTTTATATTCTTGGATTTCAGTTAAGTTTTCATCTACTGACGTATTTGGTAAGCTACTAGTGGTGCCATCTAGGTTTGAGTTGTTCATACTATTATCATTTGTTAATTCTGTTTCAGATTGGGTGCGTGCTTTCCTGAATGTTATATTTTCGAAAAAATTCATTGTAATTAACCTTCACAATTTACGTTGAAATTACAGGAACTTGGGAAAAGATTACTCCAAAGGGGTTTTAACTTAAGGACACTGCGTGTCGGTCACAACTATCTAGTCTATTGACCACTACATAGGCCGCCTGTTAACTTATTTACTTGCATAAGTTAGCCTCCATTTGGTTATTTGTACTTTTAACGCAGATAATTTTTCATTAATAATTCGATTGTTTTTTATGTTGACAGGTATTATAAAATTTTAAAATTCTGATACACTTTTTATCACTTTCCAGTAGTTAACACTATTAATAGTTATAGAAAACACTTTATATGAAAAGAAATGCTAGTTGTTTCAGAAATAATAACAGAGATAACTAAAATGAACTGTTTTTGAAATAAGCTAGAACGTATTCACTTTATTTGGCTGTATCTTTATAATATCTATATATTAGCACTGGATAACACTACCACTTAGTCATTGAAGCTTACTTTGACCGTTGGACTGTCTAAATTTCTTAATTTCTTATGAAAACTATTTTTACAACATAAATCAATTAGAGCAATAAATATTTTTTATACACCGTACTACCCTCCGACCACTGCACGTTCCTCCAACAGTTATACACAGAGATCGCTCGGTGCCCAGCGAGTCCAATACAACTACGGTTTCAGGATGATGTTGGGGTTGCCCCGTCTCTGTAGTGAATCTGGCATGTTCGCAGAAGCCCATGACGATGGCCATTGTATGCAAGAGAATTGCCTCGCCTCCTTGCTACGTAGCGTTCGGGGTAGCACTAATAGCATTTTGAAGGGTCAACTATAAAATAACGCAGTGTTTCACGCGGGCCCTAGTTAGACAAAATGGAATGTCTGGCTGAGCTAGCAAATAAATAAATATTATTTTACTTTTTTAACCGACTTCAATAAGGAGGAGGTTACTCAATTCGACCGTATATATGCTTTTTTATGTTGTTCGCGTATTACTTCGTCCTTTATGAACTGATTTTATTAACCCTTTTTTGTTGGAAAGAAGATATTTCCAAGGTGGTCCTAAGTGTGTGATGGAGCCAGGAGACAGTCGAAGAAACTTCTCAACAATTCACAGCAGCTACCTTGTGCTTGGGCTTCATTAATTTGTATTGATAAGAACTTTACACTTAGATGGGTTGTGACTGTCATAAGAGCTCTGATGATAAAGACAAAGGCCAGTTCCGGGAACTCCTCAACGGTTTACAGTAGCTATTTTATGTTTGGACTTAATTCATTTATATTGATGAGAACTTTGCACCCATTGGGTTAAAGTAATGGTCTGCAGTAAATCTGATGATGAAGACCATAGGCAGTCGAGGGAATTCTTCAAAATTACGGGTAAAAATTAAAGTAAACAAAATTACGTTGATTCCCAACTATATTTGCGTCAGCTTCCAGTATGACCGGATGCAACTGAATACATAGTACTTTTCACAACTAAAAACTGTAAAATAAAAACTATTTTTTTTGCAAAAAAAACAACCAACTTCCGAAATTAATTATTTTTCACTTTGTAGTGGTTTTGGAAGTCGTTTGTTATTTTTTTTTTTTTTCGAAAAAAGTTTTAATTGTTACTAACATAAGCTTAAGATTTTTGTAGTACTAACCGAATATGGATATTGTCCGAAATTAATTTTTATGGGGAATGAAAAATCTTGAATAGCGGTTTTTTATAGGTAGATCATACTTTATGCCAGTAACCTTAATATAATGATAATTCAATAAAATACAAATCAGTCTGATAGATGTAATCGCTCTGAAAACATCAATAAATTTCTTCACAAAACTCTACAAGGTTCTTTTACAGCCCATTATCTATAAATCCCGCCCAAAACCAACAACTCGGTGGCACATAACGGTTACAAGCATCCACTTATTTAACATTACGGTCACGTAACTGAATGAAAAACAAGATGTACCCACCGATAGGAACGGCTCAGCGATTTCTTAAAAGGAAGCAGTAAAAGGAATCTTATTTCCGTATTCAGAGAAGTCTCTCATAATCACATAAAATAAATAAAAATAAAATAAAATTTAATTAAAATGCTGTCATAAATGATATCACGAGAGACGGTGGTATGAGCCGGACTCTTTTGATAAAGATTGGTTGGTGACAGCTTTGTAGAGTAGTTGAAAATCCCATTTATGGTTCAGGAGAATCTTTGTTCATTCATAGATTGCCTGGAAGAGATTGCATTATCGATAAGGCCGCCTATTGTATATTTTGTTGGGTTGTGTATTTTTAATTAATATATGTTTTTGGTTTAAGATAAAGTATACAATCATTTTGACAGTTCAAGACCATTCATTGCGTTATACAGCTGCCCCCTAATCGGCGAACACATTTTTGTCAAATGATTGCAACTGTTGGGATCGTTTGGACCGAACGGACCAATGGGCGATCCGAACGATCCCAACTGATGCCAACTAGACACTATTTGTCAAATATGTGTTCCCTAATCGGCGGGTCATATTCATGTCATTCTTCCAACATATGTAGAAATAGATTAGCAATATGACTGAAAATGATTCCGATTGACAGTAATAGTGTGTTACGCTATTAGGATGCTGTAAAAAGAGAACTGTAATGGGCATCAAAGGAAAAACATTACTTGAAGTTGATCAAGCATGGAGTTTTTAAGCAGAAAGCCTTTGCAATCTATAAATTTACAACAAAGAAATATTTTCATAGTTTTACAGTTTACATAAATCATGTATACACATAAAGTAACTTGCCACTAACTCTCTAAGGTTCGCCTACTACTAGTTCGCCGCCCATTAGGGCGAGTCCACAACACTGCGTTGCAGCGTCGCATCCTAAAAATCTACGACGCCGCACAACGCATCGTGGAAATTTCGGATGGGCTGACGCAACGCAGCGCTGCGCGGTTTTACTCGCGTATGTTTCAATATGTTATTTTTTATATGCTCCGCTCCTATTAGTTGCAGTGTGATGTTATATAGCCTAATGCCTTCCTATATTAAAGAGCTATCCAACGCAAAACATTTTTTCAAATCGGATCGGTACTTCGTGAGATTAGCGTGTTCAAACAAACAAACAACAAACTCTTCAGCTTTATATATTAGTATAGATAGGTAGATTGATAGAAATGGATGCACCCAGTACTTTCTATTCTGTTTCTTTTGATGCTTTGTCTTAACGCTAGCAAAAGTTGGACCCGTGTAGTGCTATTACTGACAGTTAGCGTCTAGCGTCTTGTCGTACGATGTCGTTTGTGATGAAATTTTTGCGTTGCATTGTATTGCTGTGCATTGTCGTTTTTGCGATAAGATGCCGCAACTCAGTTTTGTGGCCTCGCCCTTAAGGATCAGGCTCGCGTCGGCGGTGCGTTGTGTTCCGCGCGTGCTTCAAAGAGATGTCAGCATATCGTGACGGGGTACAGTGGAACGGATGCCTACCAGACCAGATGCACAGGCCGGTGAAAGAACACGGGTGGGTTTGGTATGCTCTTCCGCTCTGCCCAAAGTGAGAGATATCATTTGATGATTTCCCACGCAAAAATAGGGTTAGGCACCGATGCTGAGTGTATATTTTGCCAGTTGTTTTGGTTCTATGTAAGAGAAGGTAAGCCTACTGCCATCAACCAGGCACAAATTCAGAGTCCAGGCAGCTGTTAGGAAATCCTGATGAAACAACCTATTAATACTTTAATCGATCTAAAAATCTGACCCAAAACCTCACGATCAGCAGTAGTACCAACTGGCGACCAATATACCAACGACGAAGTCCACTTCAATTAATTATTGTAAATTAATTTAAGTTACGAGGAAGTCTGAATGCCAAAGTTAATGAAATTACTTTTTAATGGGTGTTGTGATGTCTTTTTTTGAATCACGCGACCGATGTCTTGTTTGCGATCAGTTTGATTTCCCAGGGGGTTTATTGTCTCTTTGTATACATTGGCCTCGAGTCCTTTGTTCATAAACTAAACTAAACTAAACTTAAGTTCAGTGCATATTATTCTTTCTATTTCATTATGAAAAGGACAGAACACAATATGTTAGTTTCGACCCGTCAAATTAGTCCACGCCTGACATAAATTGATGGATTTTTGGTCACCATGTTTATAATTGCGTCTAAACTGTCTATGGAATATCTTAATATGACCGGATTGACCCTTAACCTAACGTTTTTCTTTTTTTTTTTTTTATTAAAATTATAAACTAGCGCTTGACCGCAATCCCGCCTGATGGTAAGTAGTGACGCAGTCGTTGATGGTAAAGCGCACTAGTTTATTAAGAGCCTATTCACTCTAGCCATGAAGACACTCAAATTGTAGTCCGACGGAAACACCGTCGCTGGTAAACTGTTCCAGTCCCTCGATGTACGCGGTATAAAGGAGGAGGCGAAACGCTTCGTCCGGATCGTAATGCTGTAAACAACGTAAGGGTGGAAACTTGCCGTACGACGGGTCGTCTGATGGTGGAACGGAGATGGGGGAATTAAATCATGCGATTCCATCGCACACTCCCCAAAATGGATCTAATAAATATCTCCCTCTCCCTTTCTAATGGTTTATCTACACTCTTGCTGCTTCGTGCCAATTTAGGGACCACTAGACTGCGTTGAGTGGTGGTCACATTTAGCCGGTAAGTACTTTCGTTTTATTGCTCGTATTTTTGACGAATTGTTAGCTTATGCGTTAATTGTGCCTTGTGTTAATTTTTGTTTTTGGTTCTTTTAGTTATGTTGTTATTAGTGAAGAATGGCTGCCAGGTTGATCACAGATGACGAAGTAGCTCATGCATTAGATATTGACGATTGTGCCAATAATACTTAAAATTCATTTTTAAAAAGCACCAAACACGACCGAGTTCACCGGGTTTGAAATATGGCGGACGATTTTTTCCGAGTACGAGAAAAAATTAAATTTTTAAATGTTGTCGCTTGAAAAGTAGTAGAAATTTAAGTTATTATGTTGGCTGAAGTGTCACACTTCAGCCAACATAATAACTTACATTTATACAACCAATCACAGTAGGAATAAGTTTCAACGACGTGAAGTCAGCCATGTCGCTTATGTTCCGACGTCGGAACATAAGGCACGTCGGGCGCAAATCTCTTATGTTCCAAGGTGTGTACATAAGACACTCATCGGGTTAATTGAATTTTTTCTGATAATGAATGCGAGGATGGTTTGTTGGCTGATGACTTGGAAAATGACCCAAGTCAATCCACGTTTATATATTGAAGAGGAACAGGAAATTTCACCTTTCGATGCTCTTCCTCATAGCGAAAATTGTTCAACGACTTCCAACAACATTATCCACTTGACTCAAACCAATATTCAAGAAAAAAATCGTCATCTTCGTGTGCACAACTAATGAAGGAACTTCTTCCCGAACTTCTGCGAACCAACTGGTCCTCTAGCCTACACCAGGACGTTCAGTCAGAAACATAACAGATCCTTTCATTTTATTTCATTCCTTTATGACAGGCGAAATATGTGGGGGAATTCTGCAGTAGACCAATGCTGAAATAGTTGTAAAGAAACAAACAGGCGTATGACAAAGACTCACTGCAATAGTTGCAGAGTTCCTATTTGTGGCGAACATACAGTCGATTTTTGCCACTGCTGATAGTAAACACTGCCTTACTATCAGTCCTGAACTATTTTAGGGCTAAACGGAATTGAATGAAATTAAGCACATGCGTAGACCATGACTTGTAGAAGGTCATAGACTACTATACATTTTAGAAAAACGAAGTAGCTGCTAAGTGATTGACACACTACTCTGTCACATTTTAAAATTACAAGTACAGACTTCAGACTGTCAGATTTCTTTATCAGATATTCAACTTTATCTCTAAAGCATTAAGGCTGAAGGTTGATTGCGAATATTACACAGTTTCGGGTAGCTTGATCTGCTGTTCTCCGTACAAAATCCAGTGTAAATAATTGTTGGTGGCCTAAAAACAAAAATTAAATTTAAAAAACGTTCAATCTTATCATCATGTATTCTAATTACAAATGTAATTCTATGACAGTTATACTATAAAAAGGCTATAAATTATCAAACTAACGTTGTTGTCAATTTGCATAAAGTTTTGGACCATTCCTGTGGAAAACAACAAAAGCACTGTCATAATAAATAGAGTGCTGAAATATATTAATTAATATTAGGTGACAAATAAATGCATAACAGGCCCACAAAATGGGATTTGATTTACGAGTTTTATGCATGAGCGCGTACGTTATGATTTATACGTAATTAAATGTGCTAGACCCAGTTTAATAGGTTGCCAGTTCAGTGAATACAATAATCCAACACAATACATTCCAAACTGGGTTAGAACCTATAAACTACAACTCGTAAGTGGATCCAGTACGATTGGTACATGTCATATGTATAATTAGTCTATAAAGTCGTAAAAATAAATGAGGGCGGTGCGGTCGTGCATGTAGCAACCCTGTTGACTTGTCTGAAATCATTTTGATACTAGCACATTATTTTGTACTAGAAGCAAAACTGGTTTTAATGAAAACACAAATCTATGGTCTCTGGCGTTTAAATAAAATGATTAAAACAAAAAATAAAATCGTACATATTTATTATTATATGTTTTAACGTGATTGTAGGTAGGCCATAACATCGGCCGCCGGCAGAAGTTACCACCCACCAGACAGAGCCTTGCCGCCAAGCGATTTGTCGTGTTCCGGCATGATGTCTGGTGAAGCCGTGCGGAGGACGAGTCTGAGCAGTTGTGTTGCGATGTGTGCCGGGTACGATGCGCCTAATGTTGTTGTGTTGGGAGTTTGGTCGTGGAGGGTCTTCAGATCAATCTCCCTTTGGCGCAGCATCGTTGGTCGTGTTGTTGGGTTTAACATTGCATCACCTCGCTCAACTGCCGTCTTCCTTCCTATTCGCTCAGTTTTTCTGAGTGAATAGGCTCTTAATAAACTAGCGCGCTTTGCCATCAACGATCGCATCACTGCTTACCATCAGGCGGGATTGCGGTCAAGCGTAGTTTATAATTATTAAAAAAAAAAAAATTGTACCAATGAAAAGTTTTCCAAAATATAATAATTTATTGCTTTCATCATCTTATTCAAAATATTCTTCATTAAAAAGTATTTTTATTGTCACCTGCGTCATTAAGAACTTTGCTGCTGCTGTCATCAGCCTGCTACCTTCGCTTAGACGAATAACTGACTCATCTATATCTTGACATAGGGTTCACTCTCACATTTTCCTGAAATTTTAAAAACAATAATATGTAAGTTATATCAGAAGATGGATAGAACTAATTTTAATTCCGAACACGATATTATTCATTTTTAAAATCAGTGGTAAATTAAATCACCTAAAATATCAACATTTGCAAATCATACACCAACATATTTAAAATCTAACCTAGAAATGCGCAATGTAAACATTCTTCATTTTAATCTTAAAATCGTTTACTTAGTAAATTTGAAAGTTTTAGTAGATAAAAACAAACAGTAGGTAACATGATTACATACCTGTTTTAGCAACTGTTCAAGATTAAATATCATCCATATTTGATAAAATTTGTTCAGCTTGGTGTACTAACAAACATTGATGATAAACTTTAAAAATAATTTCCCGAGCTCCACTCCGGTTTGTTTTTCTCATATTTAGCACATTTCTTCGATGTTTTGTTTAAATAGAATTGAAAATTAACACAAATTTCAATAAATAACAAGTCACAAAACAAATCGATGACTGTCGATGACATTTGATGTCCCTGTATTTACTAAGATTTAGTGTTGCCCTACTTTTAAAATTGTTAGTTTCAGAAAGATCCATTTTCGCGACTTTATAGACAAGCTATGTGTATTCGATAATTTTTATTGAAGTGAAAACTTTTTTAGCTGCGCTGTGCAATTTTAGGGATAGATAAAACATTTTACACTGATTGTTCTTTGATTTTTCCTCTTGTAGTTTAAATTTGTAATTGTTTGTTTTTTTTTTAACTCAAAGCCAGTACACACTATGTAGCCAGGCATATTGTACGTTACGGAATTGCATCGCTGACAGGGGTATTCGGCACTGGTGCAGCTACACAGGAGCTAAACTTAGCATTCGGGAACACCGTTGGAGCTGCTGAACCTTGGACAAAACTGTCTTTGCATTGTGTAGATTCAATTTCTTAGTATTGTATAATTGCATGGAACACGTGTGAGCACGATCTATGTACTTGCTGTAAAGCATCTATTTGTTGGGTTAGTCTTTTATTGACTTGATTGTACTATGGCTGTTGAGAGTATGTCATGCTCACTCAAATGTCTCGCTGGTGGTGGCGTATGTGTTGGGTCATTAGGTTCCCTTCAATATGGTTGAGCTGAATGATGCTGATCCATACGTCATGTTCGTGAACGGACGCCGTCAGAGGGGACTGGTCATCTCTTAGCTGCTACGGCGTATTTTAATTTCTGAATTATTGTTTTTTTTTTTTTTCATAATGGACGCTCTCAGCGTACAATATATTTTTGCATCTTTCTCACACGATTGATTTCAAAATGAATGATGTAATCAAATATTTGTATCAATAGCTTGATAATTTAAAAGAGTGTCCATGGAGTTTCTTGCCCGTTCTTCTCCATAGGTACCTTCTTTTTGGAATGGGCGACTAGCTTCACCTTACTGACTGACCGACCTTCTGACAATTCAAAAGTGCCTGTAACTGGTTTATTTGAAATAAATGCTTTGATTTTGATTTTAATCTCGTGTCAGGATATGTGATCTGATCGAAAATTCGTAAGATGGACAGAGAATAGATCGTACGGCGTTGAAAAGGAAGTATTATCCCTCTCTCTTTCTTTCGTACGCCGACAATGTATGCCTGTGTCTGCTGATTCATTCAAGCGGCGCAGGGCGCTTGCGCGAAGGTACGTGTGTGTTTGTAATACAATAATTAATGTTGCCGTAATTTTTTTATGTAATACAAATTGTCATGTACGATAGCTCAATTAATGAATGTTGTATTTTACTGCACAAATTACAGTACTTTTATACTGATAATTAAAGCAATTCTTGCAAAATTATGGCCTTATCATTCAAAAATAATAAAAAAATACACAACTTTTCATTTCTGCTGGCACTCCTGCTGTACAACCCATAGTTTTTTTTTGTTATTAAGTTATGCTGGTATTTTCGGCTCCACCCTTTATAGCAGGACTTTTAACGTCATAATTTAATATTGCATAGCAACGGATAGTATAAACCTCTTTTCGCAGAAAATCGTTTGGCATACACTCGTTAACCATACACCGAAAGTCATAATTTTGTAAATCAGAATCATCTTTAGGCATAACTTTCATATCCATAATAATCAATAGGTATAACTATCATATCGTAGTTAGTAAAGTTCACAACCAGAATCATCTTTTGGCATGTATTTTAACTTCATAATAATCAAAAGTAGAACCATCATATCGCAGAAAATTCACAACCAGAATCATCTTTTGGCATTTCAGCATGCAAGCACGCAACATACAGCAGGTATTTAGCAAGGATGTAGCAAGTATGCAGTAAGGATGAAGTAATATGTAGCATGCAGCATGCAAGCATTCAACATGCAGCAGGTAAGCAGCAAGCAAGCATGTAGCATACAAACATGCAACATGCAGCAAGCATGCATTATGCAACATGCAGCAAGCATGCATTAAGCATGCAACATGCAGCAGGCATGGCTTCTGTCACGGCTCCAGCGCTGCGGGGCTCCGGCGGTCCCACGCGAGCTAATCGTCGCAGATGGTTTTACGCCCACCACCGCAGCTTCGGCTTGCTGGCCGGATTCGCAGGCCAGCCTCAGCCGCGGCGGTGTGCGTTAAAACCACCTGCTCCTCAGCTTGCGGGCCGCCTCGCCCCTCCGCGCCTTCGCGGGTTTAAATTACACTCTAGGGGTGGGGCAGACAAGACTACGTAAAGTCGGTTTTGCAGCGATTCATTTCTGTCACTAACTTTTGTAGCATACCATAGTGATTTTTAAAACATTTTTTTTTTCAATGTGACTAATAAAATTATTTCTATTGAAATTCTGTGATCTTCGTAGTATGCTAAGTCAAATTATGCGAAATAATCGGCGCTCTAAATAAACGTTATGCTAAATGAAATTATGCAAAATTGTAACTCTGACAAAGGTAATTATGCCCAATACAATTCTGCCATCTTAAAAGTATCCTATTTTAAATTCGGACATAAAAACATTAGGCCAAAAAACCATTATATTAAATATAACCTTAACAATGTTCGTTTAAAAAAGTTTATGCCAAGTGAGTTATGCCAAATAGGTTTCGGAGCAACAAGTTTCTGCCAGATAGAGGGCACCCGGTTTTTTCGCGATGTTTTGCTTCACCGAGATTAAGAGCAGTGCAAGAAGCTGGTTCCTGCCTCCTTCAATAAAACCTTAAAATCATAGTATAAAGAGGGACAGAGTAGGTTATCTTCATACAAACGCACCGCGCGCGGTTTGTATGTGTGCGCCATATGTGCGTGCGTTGACGCCTAGATACCTAGGCGTCAACGCACGCACACCTAAACAAAATATTAGAGTGCTATCAGTGCACTAGTCGCGGCTAGCAGCGGACGAAGTTCGCGCGTCACGTGTTCTTGTTAAAAAATGCATGGATCGTCACGAGGATTGCGAACAACAGCAAGTTTGCAATTTAAGTGTAGAATCTAGGTACCTTCACTACAAAAAATATTCTAGAAACCAAATTTTATTAGTCATTCCACCTGACGACTTTGTAGAAAATATTAAGAGGATGGAGCAGATGTTCCAAAAATTATTTAAAAATGATCACATAAACTGCAAAGTTGGTATGTTTATTTATGAACAAATAAAAGATTTACATTTTTCACCGCCCTGCCCATGCTTTCTGAAATTATTTTCCAAGAGTGATTTATAAGGATGCGGATATACTCGTATTAAACATTAAAGTTTAATATTAATAACAAGGCGTTTCGTAATAGTCGAAACCGAAGAAACTATTTTTCGGTAGCTAATTTGTCATTTTATAATAAATATGTGATTCAAAAGATATGTTTGTATTATTTATATTTGTATTAATTAAAAGTAAAAATAAATATGGTCCTTTATGTGTACAAAACTACTATTAAATTACTAAATAAAAAAATAATAAAACTGACTAGTATATGTATACTAAATACTAAGGAAATAATTTAAACATAAGCTCTTATTCTATAAATATTTATTAGCGGTTTGGGCGACAACTAAATCCGAGGAAGCCTGGACAGTCGTCAACTTTCCGACCTTTGCCAATTTATAGACACTGAATTAAAATTTAGCTAAACGTGACAACCCTAAGACAGTAGGCAATTAAATCGCGGATTGGGTCGGAGATAACCTACTTCCCTCTTTATACTATGTTAAAAGCGCATGTAATAAAATCCAAGCGAAAACAACTGTTCTCATCTGTCAATAGGGTTAGTGTTTTTTGCACCAGAGATATCTCATGTCCCTCGTAGTACGATTCTCACGCACCTTCTTACTTACCTACATATTACGCCTCTTAGGGAAAGCCATGGTGGAAAAAATCCTTCGAATTCTATTCTCGCAGGTACCAAGCTTGGGTTAAGTGCACCCTAATCGCACTTAACCCAAGCTTTCAGAATTTGCCTTTCAAACTTTGCCATTTCAAAATTTAAAAAATCTGAAAATAAACACCCGAAAAAAGTTCGGATAGTCGTTTTAAAGTTATTTTAACTCAGATGTTGGCAATCAATAGCAACTTTATTATAACATAGATAAGGGTCATTGATTTTAACAGTGATAAAACATCAGACGTTAAATAACTATATACTTTTTGATATTTCTTTTATCTGTATGTCTCCGTTTGGAATATTTTATTAAAACAATTTCCCCTTGATTCAAAAATTCCCGACAAATACGAAGGCCGGACCAATTTAATACGGGGGCCCATACATCTGAATGTATGGGCCCCCGTATTAAATTGGTCCGGCCTTCGTATTCCTTATTATTTCCTGAATATATCAGGATAAATTCCAAACAAGGGGGCAAAACGCAAGACGTATTCGGATAAATTCCGGGCGAGGAAACAGAAAGCTTGACATCTACCTACAAATTTCGGACGGGATATCCCGGGGAGACGGGAGGCGGACGGGGAGAAACTTGGAATTTCCGTATAAATTCGAACGGATAGTTACCCTTAGTGCGGTCGAATTGATTCACCCAAATTTCTTAGTGGTCGTCCCACTTCCTTAAAAAGGGTACAGAATTACATTTTGATGGGTTAGTTGTTTTCATATGGAAAAGGTTGGTTAGTTGTTATAGAAGAAGAAGTGGGTAAGCCAGATGTTTACTTAAGAAGTTATTGGGGTAAACTCAGATAAATAAGGGCAGTACTTAAAAGTTTTTGTGATTATTGATGAGTGAGAAATACTGATACTAAGGTAGTCTTCTTATTTTTTAAAGGTGAGATTCAACCTCAACCCTTAATCATGGCCTCTGTGGAATAGATACCACAATTTTGCCAATAAGTCGTGTAACAAATTATAGAAATTCTTTGAAAATTTTATTTCACCATAATGGCGGATTTCGCCAATGACATTTGAAAAAGACGGCCACGTGAACCGTCTATGTTGGAGGATTGAGGCAAAGCCATGATGTGGCCACTATGCTGCGATATTTCAATATTCTTTATAAATTATTTACTGAATGTAGTTTTTACTACATAAATCACGCGCTTTTATTTAGTAAACGACATTATAAATAATTTTAAGTACAAAGAAAAATGCGCGTGACATTCACCCGTCAAAAACTCGCTAAGGTAGTCATTATCTATGGGTAGTCAATTTGGATACTTATAATTAGGCATTTTTGACATCTGTCAAAAGCTATCATACACATTTCAGGTTAAGTAAAAAATAATTTTAAAATGCGTAGATAATAAATAAAACAAAAAACATATCTTATTTATATGTCCCATGCCTTGTATCAGATTTTAGAAAAATAAAATCATATAAATTAGTCACTTGTTTAATCTGCTAAGAAACGTTTCATTTAGTGTTTAGAGTAGTAACCGTCAGATCAAAATACTTCCACATTTTCGATTTCATGTTTGTTATATTAAAATAACACCGACCCAACCCATCAGACTAAGTCTTGCCGCCAAGCGATTCGTCGTGTTCCGACATGATGTCTGGTGAAGCCGTACGGAGGACGGGTCTGAGCAGTTGTGTGTGCAATCTTCCTCTGGCTCAGCATCGTTGGTCGTGTTGTTGGGTTTCACATTGCATCACCTCACTCAACTGCCGTCTGCACTCAGTTTTTTGAGTGAATAGGCTTTTAATCAACTAGCGTGCCTTACCATCAACGATTGCATCACTGCTTACCATCAGGCGGGATTGTGGTCAAGTGATCATCTCAGCGTTAATCCCAGTTGCATTCAAAGCTTTTCCAGCTTTGGAGTCTAGGGTACGCTTTACCAGTCTAACTGCTGATTTGGCTAAACTTCTATATTTTGACGTAATAACGTCTATTAAATCGGTATGCTGGGAGTCATTCGCGAAAACTGCGTAACGGCCGAATCTGACGCTACACGGAGTCCACGCCTACTAAAACTAACCTTAGCCTTGTAGCTTTAGAGTGCAATATTATTTACCTAAAAGCACGGTTGTAAACAATTAGTAGCAGTTTTTCGCATACATGATTAAAGCATTGATAGCCGAGTGGTGAAACGCTCGGATTAATATCGACTTACTCAAGAGGTGCCGCGGATCGATTCCTGACGGCAACGGACGTTTTTTATCCATTTTAATTTTTTTTATGTTAATAACAATTTCTTTATTTCTTAATTAATTCTACATATTTATTTAAATCATTGTGGCTTCTTATAAAACTCTATTTTTTTATTAATTAAAATTATTAAGAATAGTTTCAGTTAGTGTTATGTCAATTAAAATTTAAAAATTATCATTTAGATACTCAGTCAGTGAATAATAACATTTGTCAATTAAAACTGACAAGTGTCTGGTCAATGTTCTTTCGTTTGCTTATTGTGTGCTTTGGATATTGAAAAGGTCATACAAACTAACGCCATCTAGCGACGAAGTAGATAACATATAATCTTACCGTTAGCTACTGCTATCTATTGATCAGTGGCAGAACTTTTGAAAGCTAAGCTTTTAGTGGCAAAACTTAGTTATACTTTTCGTCGTCAGATCCGCGGCACCTCTTGAGTGAGTCGAAACTAATCCGAGCGTTTCACCACTCAGCTATCAATGCTTTAACCCTTGAAAGATAATCATATTGTGACGTACGTTAAAGATAATCAGGCGTAAAATTGACGCATGTGTTTTATCGGTCTGTATATCGAGGTTTATTTATTAATTTGAATAGATATTACGTTTTATTATATTTAAACTTACATACTAATAATAAATTCAACAAATAATTTATTTATGTTTATTTATTCATTAAAAAAAAAAACAAAAACTTAAAACTTCTTCTGTAAAGTAACAAAACTTTTAAACATTCTCTCTTTTACAAAAATAAACTTATTTTGTACTATGAAATCAGTCATGTTGTATTATAAAATAAATAATTAGCATATCTTATACATATTAGAAACAAATTTTACTTATTAGTCAGTCAGAAACAACTTTGGCACATATCAATATTATGCTCTCGACAAATAACTTTTTTGCATTTTTTGCACGATGCATTTGCCTTTCGCTCTGGACGTCATCTTCACTTACGTGATCTGATATTTCACTGTCAGAATCCTCACCAACAAGCTCGTCATCGCTTTGCAGAAGAGCAGAGAGGATACGCTCATCGTTTAAAGGACTACCCATTTTATTATATTTTAGTCACGATATCTATAACAAGAAAACAAATATATTTATAATAAGTTATCACGTAAGTAGAACATGAAATAACAATATAATTATCGTATAAGTTAAAATCTTAAAAGATACGTAAAAGATAATCATGCGTCATTTTGACTCACGCGGTCGTTATATTTCAAAATCAGTCACACTTACCGCATTGACAAGCACGCCTCACGGGAGCTCCAAGCGGCGACTGAGATGTCCTAAACGCACAGCGACGGATTCGCGCTATTTAGAAAGAGAGAGCAATATTTCGAAAATGCATGCGTCAATTTTACGCAGACTATTTTTCTAGGGCTAATGCATGCGAAAAACTGCTACTAATTGCCAATGTCTTAAAAAATTTTTTGCACTGAGTAGCAGGTAGTCTACTAATGAATAAATGATTTGACTTGCGGGTCAGCCATAAAGATCCGTAATTTCTAGCAAAATTATTTAACAGTCACAATTATTTGTAGACTTTTTTGACGTGACAACGTCTATTAATTTTTTTTTTTTTTTTTTATAAATTATAAACCAGCGCTTGACCGCAATCCCGCCTGATGGTAAGCAGTGATGCGATCGTTGATGGTAAAGCGCGCTAGTTTATTAAGAGCCTATTCACTCTAGCCTTGAAGACACTCAAATTGTAAGTTGACGGAAACACCGACGCCGGCAAATTGTTCCAGTCCCTCGATGTACGCGGTATAAAGGAGGAAGCAAAACGCTTCGTCCGGATCGCAGTGGTGTCAACAACGTAAGGGTGGAAACTCGCCGTACGACGGGTCGTCCGATGATGGAACGGAGATGGGGGAATTAAGTCATGCAATTCCCTTGCACACTCACCAGAATGCATCCTATAGAAGACCGAAAGGCTGGCTACTCTACGCCTGTGCTCCAGGCTTTGGAGACCGTTTCGAGTTAAGTCTGGGTCGCCAATCAGCCTCTTCGCACATTCTCGAAAACACCGTAACGGCCGAATCTGACGCCACACGGAGTCCACGCCTACTTTACCCCCACCCCTAGAGCGTGTGTCACACTCGTGCGCGAGGTCTATTACCATGTAATAGACGTTGTCACGTTCAAATATCGGCAGTAGACGGAGTTCTACAGACAACCAATTTTTTTTCGAGAAGCGACTGCCTTCTGACCTCCACAACCCGAAGGCTATATCAAAGCAATTAATTAGACCAATTGTTCGAATTTTTTTTGAGGGCTCCAACAACCCGTAATGACTCCCATTAGATGTTTGTATGACAACCGGGACCAATTTCTGAACGTGCTTTCCAAAGCACAACCAGACCAGTGCAAATATTCATATTCATGCATACAAATATTTGCACTGCGCGGGGATCGAACCCGCGCCTCCTTGCGCGCGTTCGCTACCGCAACGCCACGGAGGCTGTGGTCAAGTACTACTTTATAATTATAATATATACAGGGTGTATCTGACATCGTAATGCAAACTTCGCGAAAAGGCTACACCACATGACACTAACAGAATTATGATAGTCATTTATGTCGTTAATGAGCGGTTACAGAAATAACAGTATTCAAAAAAAAGTGTCGGCTCGGCTTTGAACGTTGCAAGCGTGACGCCGTGCGTGTTTGTAGGTATGACGTTGACCCCTGATGCGAACTCTATTAAATCAACTGATAAGATAGTTTTTCTAGTATTATTCACATTGCGCGTTTTGTGTAATTAACAAATTAATTAATTTTTACTATAACATCTTATTGGGTTATAAAAGTATAGCAATTATGAACGGTCTAAAGTGAAACAACTGCATATTTTTTTTTAATCTGGAAAAAGCCGACGCAAAATTCCGCCACTGGGGGTTCAGAATCATGTACTGGATCCATAGTACTCGTTTGTGCGTCGATGTATCTGACAGTCTCAGAGAGTGATGGTGAGAGTGTGATGTATCAGTCTGTCTGAAAGGGTGTATCTACACCCTTTATATATACACGTCACGTTACTTGCCAATATCACAATAAATCTCTTCTCCATTTCTGCGCGCCTAGTATCGTAGTAGGCTAGCGCAAGTGATGTGCTTTCTAGTAACTTCCGAACACGTAGAGTTATTGATTATGAAGCCCTTCGAATATCATTTAATATCATCCAAAGTAGCCGTGACCTCATTGTGTACAGACGACAGCACATCAAGCTACTACAGTCTGCCAGATTTCTTTATTACAATTTCAATTTTATCACTAAAGCATTAAGGCTCAAGGTTTGGGAATATTTGACAGTTTCGGATAGTTTGACTCGCACTCTAATTGCATAGCTCACTATTATTATCAGTTCGAATCATTTTGAAGCGCATTGCTAAACCATTGCTCGATATGTTTGATAAATATGTCTGCGCAATAACATAAATAATGCAATGGATGTCGTTGAATTGTCAAAATGACAATTGCTACTGAAAGTTTATTAAACTTAAAGTTCATGTGTATATCGTTTTCCTGACATGTTGTATAAATAACAAAATCATTAGATATTTACTAGTTAAGTTGTTAAACAAAACTTAACAAAGAATACCAACAAAAAAAGACAGCGCCAGAACATTTCACACAGAAAAAAACCAATCAAATAAAAATAATTTAAAGCTAATTCAACCGAGCCGAGGAAAGAAAATTGAACAACTTTTACAAAATGTTCACAGTTACCCCTCCTAATTTCTTTATGTGGCCCATGGCAACTCCGAAACAACTTGGCATTCAAAGAAATTGTACAGCTATGCCATTATAGTAATTGCTTTGCGTACTTTATTCTTTTGAGTTTTTGACCGCTGTCGTTTGGATGGAGTGAAAATTTGCTGGAAGATGGAAAGCACAATTATGATGTAAATTTTAGGTCGAGAATGATAAACTTCCGAAACGGCCGTTGGAACAGATGATTTCTGGAGTGGATATTTACGTATCGGCAAGCGTCTACGCTTTGGATGATTTTGAGGTCATTGATTCAGCTAGATGAATGGTAGTCCATCTAATCAAAAAGGTGGCTGGCACAGTTTATGCGGATGTAAACAAATGTGAGTTAATGGAAAATGAACTTTAATTCCTACACAATGAAGTTCAATTTACGCTATGACTTCTACAATAGTATAAACTTCGCGTTGGTCATTCTGAAATAAACTTAATTATCATTGAAATAAAGTTGATATTTGTTTACAGGTATCTGGATAAGTACCTAGAATCTAGCGAGTCACCATGCAAGTAGCAAAGTGAATCGAATGTTCTAGAATTTTCGCAACTGCAAATTGACTCACGAATTTTAAGTTACCTAAGTCCGGGGGCGCGCGGCGCTTAGTCTGACACCAATTAGTGTATTTTTAGAGGATATTATATATTATGAGCGATAATATCATTTTACTATGGTTCACAATAAAACTCATAATCTACACAACCATTTTGAAAATAAATAAAAAATACAAGATCTTCAACAGATTTACTTTAGCAAGCCATACATAACAAGAACAAGTAACAATACGGAAAAAATGGATTTTGAACGATTAGAGGCAGCATGGAAACTGTTGAAGGAATCCATGTTCATCAGCTTGGAGAGTGTCTTGCCTGAGGGCCGGGGGTCGCCGCCAGGGCAGTTTTTGTACATCATGTTTGTGTCGCAGTCCTGAAAAAGGGAATGAACGTGTGTAAGATGGATTTTATTACTCATTTTTTTAAGTTATTGGATGGCCGTGGCCGTCGTGGTGGCCTAGTGGTTAAGACACCAACCTCTCAATTATGAGTGTGTAGTTCAATTCCAGGTCAGGCAAGTACCAATGTAACTTTTCTAAGTTATATGCACTTTCTAAGTATATCTTGGACACCAATGTCAATAGGGATGTATCCAAGGTATGAAAATCAACAAAATCTTTAGTCCGTTTTGTAGATAATAACAAAAATTAAGACCCGTATTTTTATTTTGTTGCAATTATCAAAAACTATTGAGATATAGCGTATTAAAGTTACGGAGTGGGGGCTAATTACGTCACGCCGTCGTAGATTTTGTACAACGGCGTGACGTCATGCGACATTTCAATTCAATATATCTTCCGAAGTATTTGCATGAAAGAAAAAATAAAAAATACGTGTTCAATATTTTTTATAAATCTATCTGGTGGAAATTAAATTATTTTTTAGGATACAACCCAATTATTTATTGGTAGTGATGCAAGGGAAGTGTTTTAGCGGATCCAGAAACAGAAACAGATGTCAAAGTAAATTTTAGCGGAAACGGAAACAGAAACGGATGCAGAAACGGAAGTGTAAATAATATGAAAAAGAAAAAGAAATTTACAAATATAATTCTTTATTAAGTATCAAATACACCAAATCTAGATTAGAAATAGATATATGTATTAGAAATCTATTATAGAAAACAATATTGCAACTTTGATTTCTTCGAGGCAACCAAAGAATGGACAGATTCTCCTAAACCACAAATGACAAAACTCTTCACCAAAGGACCTATTTACTGAGTTTGAGTGAAAATCCTATAGACTCAGTCGATACAGTTAATAAGTACTTCGCAAGCATAGGGAAATTAATGACAGATGAAATCCCAAATTCCGTATCTCCCATTTCACAAAGCGTGAACGTTCCGTGCTGCTCTATGGGTGTTTTTAAGATGTCTGTGCAGGAGCTGGAGATTGCTATACTGGGCCTGAAAAGTAACTGTGCGGTCGGTTGGGATGGTACATCTGCATCCGTCCTAAAATCAGCCCGCCACCTCCTGATACCAGGGTTAAAACATATATTTAACCTTGCAATAACTACTGGAACTTTCCTAAAGTATTTAAGAAGGCCATTGTATACCCCATTTTTAAGAGTGGTGATCGTCACTGTGTTGGAAATTATAGATAAATTTTAGTACTCACTACAATTTCTAAAGTTTTTGAAAAACTTATAAATAAACGTGGGAGGCACGCTTACTAACAATATGCTGCGAGTGGAGAGAGCGCAAAGAGCGGTTCTAAAAGTGCTTTAAAGAAGCCTATTAGACATCCGACTGCTGCTTTGTACCAGCAATGGTCCGTACTCACAGTAAGCAAACTCTATGTTCTTCAAACCATCCTGCGAAGCATGCTACAATCCCATATAAACCTAATAACAAGCGCAGAAGGTATGAGAAATTCAGCCACACAAAACCGCTCTCGCCAGTAGACATTTTTATGTAAATAGTTCTCTTCTCTACAACCGAATTAATAAAATAGCATGCATCCATAATTTAAAAAAAAACAAATGCAAAAAGGAATTACAAATTCTTTTATTAAAGTTATCAGGAGACTGAAGATCTGCTTAAACCAATTCGATAGGTGTACCTCTAAAATAGACGCATACCTACATACACTCACTCTCACACCTTCACATATCTATACTCACACACCCTCACAAACACTTACACAAACACGTACTATCTCTACCTACATGTAGAATCACGCACGTATACATCATCTCTTGCATGCACACACGCATACATTAAACCATGTAAACAAGTGGCATAGTTCAAATCAATTCTTTTTTATTCTTTCTTTGTTAATTTATAGGTATACCTAGAATTAATTGTTACTTTTTCTTTAAATTTTAAATTAATTATTTTATTTTGCTTTATTACACTTGTCTGATTTACTATTTGCTACCCTCCAATAGTCCTATTTTAATTTTATCCTTACTTGGGAAGCGCTGGTGGCTGTGATACAGTGATTTAATTCATTAGTACAGGCACTAGCGACACATTATTTTCTGTACTTTTTGATTTTTTTTTTTAGTTAAAATATTATTTTTTTACCTTGAAATGTATATTTTTTGGAAATAAATTCTTCATCTTTTAGAATTTAAAACTTCTGTAACTGTTCTGACTATGAGCAGTTTTGTTGGATGGGGAAAAAGCGTTAAATTCTCGTGAGCGTGACCGACGTGACACCGTGATCGCTAAAGTGGGATATACAAATATATGTATAGTGAAAACAATATGTAAAGAAAACATTGTCTCATCCGTGAAGGTATTGTTAGGTATCGATAACTAATTCTACTAATTTGAAGGCATTAGTAGAATTAGTTATCGATACCTAACAACTATTACTATACTTTTTTTTTAAATTACTACCCAAGCAGAAATTAAAAAAAAAATCCCTAAAAAATAAATATTATTTCGCAAAAGTGAGGTAAATTAATACATGTTAGACAGGCAATACATACGGGGGCGAAGGGGGGTAGGGCACGCGGTCGCATCGCTCATAATAACACAGTCGAAAATGGAGTTGTCACTTTTAAAAAGTTATTAAATCATGAGGAGGTTGGAATTAATTCGTGGAAAAAAATACTTAAAAATTCATTAGTATTGTTACTATGATGATTATATAAAATTTCTTAATTTTTAATGTGTTTACCTAACTTTTTTATGCTTAAGGGTTGGACGGGGTTTTCTTTATATATTGTATAATGGTATAGATTGCGTAAGACAGTTTTAACTTCTGTCAGTCAGTCGTCCCTCAGTCAGTGATGATAAGCAGTGATGCAGCCGTTGATGATAAAGCGCACTCGTTTATTATGAGCCTATTATTAACTTAAATTATAATTGGACAGGTAGACCGTGGCAAATAAATTGTACCGTTATGAACGCGGCATAAATGCTTCGTCTATATTGTAGTGGTATTAAGAGGGGACTGTAGTGGCGTTATCTCCTTAGAAACGTATTCCGCTGTTTTCTTCGTGGATAATGCTTTTAAAGCAATTATTTTTTTATTTAAAATTTTATACCTTCATTATACGTATCTCTATCATTTGATTTTTTCGAAAACATAATTAATAAAATAAATATGATATTTCAAAGTCCCGAAAAATAACCCATTTTTATTGCGATGTTCAGATGACTATAAGGCAAATATGATAAGTTTCTGACCAAAAATAAAATAATAGAGGCATAGGTATACTCATCCTCTAACTTTTGATTAAAAAATAATTGAGATCTATCATGATTTAAAAAGAAGCAGAAGAACAGCGGAATACGAAACGTCTTTTGGTCAACATTTTTGTTGGTAAAATTAGCCTTTTTTTTTGTCATTATAAACTAGCGCTTGACCGCAATCCCGCCTGATGGTAAGCAGTGATGCGATCGTTGATGGTAAAGCGCGCTAGTTTATTAAACCCATTCACTTAAAAAACTGAGTGAATAGGAAGGAAGACGGCACTTGAGCGAGGTGGTGCAATGTTAAACCCAACAATCATCGTTGAAAAGCATCGTTGGTCGTGACCAACGATGCTGCGCCAGAGGGAGATTGATGTGGAGACCCTCCACGACCAAACTCCCGACCGTACCCGGCACACATCGCAACACATCTGCTCAGACCCGTCCTCCGTACGGCTTCACCACACATCATGCCGGAACACGACGAATCGCTTGGCGGCAAGCGTCAGTTGCAACTGACCCTTTCGCACTTTACGGAGAGAGATTGGAAGCGGCGTGACAGCAATAGTTTCTTTCAATACCTATTTTTCAAATTCCTCGGCACTTCAGTCCCCTCTTAACAATGTAAAGGTGAATATATGCAGCATGATGCTATCCGATTATGGAGCGTGATAACGGAATTAACTCGATATAATTCCCGCCCACACTCTCTCTCTACGCCTGTGTCCCAGATTTTGTAGATTAGTCTTAACCAAATATGGATCACCAACGAAGTTTTACTTGTCATACAAATAAGTAGAAGTTGTTATGCAGTTGATTATTTTGTTTTGTTGATTGATTCGTATAACTTTTTATGACAAGATGCTATGCTAGACTTGCCTTACAATGCATTTAAAGTACAAGTCAAATCCAAGATTTTTTCAAAGATATATTATTCCGATTTAGGATGATAGGAATAGCTGGCCACTCTGATTAACTCAAGACAATGTTTGTGTTTCTGACGCGGTATATGAGTTCATATAATTTACTTTTTTACAATGCATAAATATGTGAGCTGTCACGCCCTTTATGGCTGGAGCTTTTATTTAGATAATTCGTTTTTACTTGTTTACATTTCCACTTTAATGACATTGCATTTAGAAATTGAAGAAGTCGTGGTGGCCTAGTGGTTAAAACATCAGCCTCTCAAATAAGAGTGCGCGGGTTCGATTCCAGATCAGGCAAGTACCAACCTAACTTTTCTAAAGTTATATGTACTTTCTAAGTATATCTTGGACACCAATGATTGAAGGTGAAGGAAAACATCTTGAGGAAACCTGGACTTTAAGTCTGAAATCGCCAACCCGCATTGAGAAAGCGTGGTGATTACGCCCAATCCTTCTCTGTATGAGACCTGTGCCCAGCTGTGGGACGATAAAAAAGGATATACGAATATATACGAGTATATGGTTTTACTAGTATTTTGGCGTGGTAGGCGGCATCGGTATGGTAAATAATTTCATTGTAGTTGTATTTTCTTGTATTCACAACTATACATAGTATATGTACTATGACTTTATACAAAATGTTGTATAAAGTCATGTGTTTTTTTTTTTTTAATGAACAGACAGCTATACTGCTGGGGAGTTTGTTCCGCTACTTCTTCTTCCCAGCGAAAGTTAAATTCCAATTAATAGTAATAGTGTGTTGTAATTAGGGTGCAGGTTTGAGGTGGCAATGGCACAGGAAAGAAGTTCCAGAAAGGACTTGGGGAGGCGTTTGCCCTGAGTAGGATGATATAAGCAAACCAAACAAAAAGCATGATATAGGAGATGAAATCGTACAGACTTTTATATTTATAGTAATGAAAAGTACAACGGGAAAATAAAAAAATACGAGTGTGCTTATGACCACACGACTGAAGTGAAACTTCTTTCGCTCCATCTGTATGTATATATATATAAATGTGTGTACAACATATACATATATTAATTTTCTATAAATATTTAAATTTATTTCATGGTTTCATTGGTAAATTAATATTTTTGCATAGATCTAATATTTTTATTGAAAAAAAAATTTTTTTTGCATAGATCTTCTATTTTTATTGAAAAAAAAAAATAAATAAAAAAAACTCCTTCTAGACCGTGTAGTACCAAGCTCGCGCCACGGGCGCCTCTGTGCTTATATCCCCCATTTAACTTCCGTTCGCCTTGCCCGATCACTTTTCGTAACGCTTACGTCACGCGTTCGCCAGCTTACTCCCCAAGTCAAGCGTGCGTAAAGAAGTTTCACTTCAAAAAAGATAGTGGTCACACCATCTAAACGCACAGCGTTCATAATCAGTTTATACTTAATGTTCCCACTCCTGGGACAAAGACCTCCTCTCAGTGAGATGGAGGGGCTAGTAATCTACCACGTGGGCCCAATCGAGTTGGTAGATCTCACATGTCTTCGAAGTTTCGCCTCTAGGACATGACGGTTTCCTCACGATAGTTTATTTTACCGTTTTGAGAACAGTGGTGATGAAATAATTGGCTTGTATCCTAAAAAATAATTTAATGTCCATCAGATAGATTTATAAAAAATATACAATACGTATTTTTTATTTTTTCTTTCATTCAAATACTTATGAAGATATATTGATTTGAAATGTCGCATGATGTCACGCCGTGCAACAAAATTTAGCACGGCGTAACGTAATTAGCCCCCACTCCGTAACTTTAATACGCTATATCTCAGTAGTTTTTGGTAATTACGACAAAATACAAATAGGGGTCTTCATGTTTTTAATTATCTATAAGACGGATTTTATTTTTTTTTTTTTATTTTCATACCTTGGATACATCCCTATTCACACAAAATAAAGCGCCTGATTGTGCACACTGTATGGTATAAAATATACATGTAGAACCAGAGGTATAATATATCTCACTGTGTGTAGAGCAAGGTAAACTTTATTCATTGCTTAATTTAGTAGTCAAACAAGAAAATTCATAGGAAAGGTAGTTTTTGTCAAAACTAAACGGGAAGCAATGTAATATTACATGCAAATGAGTTTTAATTGCTAAATGCAGCGCTGGGACCGGATGATAATATTATTGGGGTTTAAATTATTAATTTCTGTATTTATTTCCTTGGCTATGGGGTGGGATTTTATGTTGAATGGAAAAATGGAAGATTGATACTTTTTTTGTGTAAATAGTATCTCGACGATCAACATAGAAAGGTGCTCAATGCCAAAAAACTATACATTGAATAGTAACACGTAAGTTGCAGCGGGCCGGGCACATTGCCCGCAGGATCGATGCCCGATGGAGCCGGAGGGGTCTTGAGTGACGACCACGCAAAGGAAGGCGCAGCGTGGGTAGGCCCCCGACAAGGTATACCGACGACCTGGTGAAGGTCGCGGGAAACCGCTGGATGCGGGAGGCGCAGGACCGGTCGTCGTAGAGATCCTTGGGGGAGGCCTATGTCCAGCAGTGGACGTCTTTCGGTTGACATAATAATCTAAACTAATATATTAACCTTTTCAAAATCGTCCTAATTGTCCTTTTCAAAATGAAAAAGAAAGAAAAATATGCACAGAACTTATATTTAGTTTAATTCGTAAACAAAATTGTTGGCGTCATTGTTTCAAACTAAAATAGACAATAAAGACACGAAACTGATCCGTGCAAAAAGTGTGAATAAAATATAAAAATTCATATAGCCGATAGTATCGGTAACTTTAAATTGGCGAATAAAAAGCGGACTAATAAACAATCACGCTCTTTGTGCGGCCTTTGTTCAAATCACTGAACACGTCAGTGCAATCAAAAATATTTTTCAAAAACAGAGTCGACGCGAGAATGAGTTGCGCTTTTCATACGCTTGTGTGCATACAAACGAACGAAACGCATCGACTACAGAGGCAAAAACTGCGACATTTAACGCGCCACCCTCATTTAGGTCATCAACTTTCCCCAATTATCTTGCGATCATCAACTTCCGGCTTCAGTCAGATAGACCAGTATTTTACATGGAGCCTTTCTACTGAGAGTAACCTACATAGCCCGAAGAACTGCAACACTTAAATGGCAGTGCATCGAGCACATTGCCCGTACGACTGATGCCCGACGGATTCTCGAGTCGCGACTAAGCACCGGAAGATGCATCGTGGCATGGGTAGGCCCCCAAAAGGTGAATCGACGATCTGGTAAAGGTCGCGGGAAACCACTGGATGCAGGAGGCGTAGGACCAGTCGTCGTGGAGATCCTTGGTGAAGGCCTATGCCCAGCAGTGGACGTCCAATCTGACCTTCAAAACCCACTCAGGGTTCTGGCAACCCGTAACTACCATCAAAGATTGTTGACCGGGACCAACGGCTTTCCAAATCAGAGAGGGATCTTTGTATGAAAGGTGGTTACCCATCCATGGACCGACGGCGGCAAGCATAGCTTAACTTGATTAATTGAACCGTTCAGCTGTTCTTGCTTAGCCACAAGTCCCTCATATTTTAATAATTATATGTTAAAATTTAAATGACTGTGTTTGTAGTATGGGATTTACTGCATAGTTATTCAAAAAAATTCGATGAACTTTCGTGCCAATGGAAATACAATCAATATTATAGAACAACTCCTTTAGACGCAGTTCACAAATCCAAAAAACATACATTTTTTTCTTCCGGCGGCAGCTATTTGCGGCCAAGGAGTAAGCAAATTTGGCAAACAAAAATATATCATTTTTGATTTCAAAAAACAAATTTGCATCTTCTTCAGCCTATAGAGGTCCACTGTTGGACAAAGGCCTCCCCCAAGGCTTTCCACGATGACTGGTCATGTGCTGCCCATATCCATCGGCTTCCCGCGATCTTCACCAGGTCATCGGTCCACCTTGTTTAGGTTTCCCTACGCTGCGTCTCCGGGTACGTGGCCACCACTCCATTCCTGCATACCCAGTTCTAACTATTTGGATGTCTATCAGCTTATAAGTTCTTATTCCAGCAAAGGCCTCAAGTTTCAGGCCTCCTCTCGGAGAGAAGGACTGGGTTTTAATCCTCAACACAGGCCCAGTGCGAGTTGATAGATATCACATGCCTTAAAATTTTCAATACTAGGACAATGCTGTTACCTCAGGATATTTTCTTTCACAATTTTAAGAGCAGTAGTGATAGTCCGAATGTGTGAAAAGATCTTTAGCGACGCAAAGCAAAGCTCAAAAATATCAACAAAAAGTTTCTATACCTGATATACATCTCCTTCAGACACAATTACTGAAAATTGTTGTAACGTGACCGCCTGGTCATAGGGGCAGACTTCGGGCATGTCAAAAATTGTATCCAATGTACAGCGCCTGAATCGAGCTCGTGCACTGTGAACAAAAAAAAAATAGAAAAAAAAATTGCATTTGTCACTCGCTTTAGGATTTTTTGTTGAAATATCTGTAGCTGTGGTAGCGCTGTCGATTTAAATTCGCGCTTCATTGGTACAACGGTTAGGGTGAACGGTGGATGGCTTTCGTTCAAAGGGTTAGATAGATAAATGGTGGTATCGTTTTTATCTATACTGGAGTTTTTGCGATAGCGCATACCGTACAGGAAAAGTTTGATCATGATTTGCATAGTGTATGCAAATCGTGTATTCCCGACGTAAAATCTGAAACTGATGTTGTTTTATTGCAATATTTAAAGCGATGGAACTATCTAAATGTGAGTAAATTACCAAGTCTGAGTTCGTATCAGTTACGAGTTATCTCAAGATAACATGCATTGTTAGTTACACAATACATGTTTTAAGTCTCAGATGAAAGGCTGTACTATCTGGTAATAAGATTCCCACTGATGAAGCATGGGCCTCATGTCTCAGTGGAAGAGCAGAAGAAGAAGTGGACTTCATTATACTACGCAAGCCCAATACGGTTTGGCACATATCTTCAGTCTTCGATATTTTGGTTCTGGGACAATGCGATCTCCTCACAATTTATTCCTTCACCGTTTTGCCTGTAATAATTTATTTAAACAAAAGCGACTGCTTAGATTCGAGCCTACGATCTACATTTCATAAATAAGATCGGCTACCTCTGGGCTACCACTGCTCTTAACAACAAGACGGTGTACTAAAAAATAATATTCCGGAGTACGCCCTACAGCCTACGGAATTTCACTTTCAATATTATAGTGACAGATCAATTGCGTAACACACTATCAATAGCAATGGGTTTTATTTTGACAGTTCGACAATATTCATTGCGTTGTTTACGTTCTTGAGCAAACACATTTTCTGAACATACAGAGCAATGGATTAGCAATATGCTTCAATATCATTAAATAAATAATGTGTTAGGCAATTACTTATTTATTTAAGAGGGAGCCCCTTAAATATATTATTATGATTTCGCATCATAAAGGGGTTGGTTGTCTTAGCTAACTACTAAAGAAATCAATTCGAAAACACCGACAGCAAGAGACATTTTGGCCAATACGGGTAGGTAGGTATTTCATTATACACTCTTTGTATAAAGAAATACCTACCTACCCTTATTGGCCAAAATGTAGTTATCGCTATACTTAAATGTAATATATTTATTAATTTCGAAGAACACTACTGACTTGCTTATTAGTTTGGAAGTAGAAGATAATTGACAGCTCCAAAATCAGATCGATGTTATGTATATATGACCCTACCTACTGTACCTAATAATCTTGATCTGACGTAGGAGACCAGGACATACAGGATTCTAACTATACAATGTTTATATTATTATTCTATTCGACTTCGAAAAAACCTCAAAAACCGGCCAATTGCGAGTCGGACTCGCGTAAGAAGAGTTTTTTTTTTTATTAATTATAAACTAGCGCTTGACCGCAATCCCGCCTGATGGTAAGCAGTGATGCGATCGTTGATGGTAAAGCGCGCTAGTTTATTAAGAGCCTATTCACTCTAGTCTTGAAGACACTCAAATTTTAGTGTGACTGAAACACCGCCGCCGGCAAATTGTTCCAGTCCCTCGATGTATGCGCTAGAAAAGAAGAAGCGAAACGCTTCGTCCGGATCGTAGTGGTGTCAACAACGTGAGGGTGGAAAGTCGCCGTACGACGGATCGTCCGATGTTTGAACGGAGATGGGGGAATTAAATCATGCAATTCCCTTGCACACTTGCCAGAATGCATCCTATAGAAGACCGAAAGGCTGGCTACTCTACGCCTGTGCTCCAGGCTTTGGAGACCGTTTTGAGTTAAATCTGGGTTGCCAATCAGCCTCTTCTCATGCCTGTCCACTGAATCCAAAGTAGCCAGGCGACATTTCGCAGCACCAGCCCAAATGTGGCTGCAATACTCCACACACGAGATACGAGGTTATCTTTAAAAACGGCAAAAAAATTACGTCTGTTGTATGGGAACCCCCATCAATATTTAATTTATTTTAATTCAATTATTTATTTTGCTTTTTAATATATATGACCAAACATATTGTGAACATTTCGCGTCTATCTATTTCCATTATTAATATGGAGCAAAAAACGCCAAAAAATCACGTTTGTTATATAACAAACGTCTTATTCGTATTTAAGGGGGGCTCCCCCTTAAATAAAAATCATATATTCATATTTTATTTTTTTTTATTTTTAGTGTTTGTGGTTATAGCCGCAACAAAAATACATAATCTCTGCAAATTTCAACTGTCTAGCTATTACGATACATGAGTTACAGCCTGGTGACAGACGAATTGACAGACGGACAGATGGACAGCGAAGCCTCATGAATAGGGTTCCGTTTCCCCTTTTAGGTACGGAACCCTAAAAACGAGATGAAAAGGCCAAAGTTGCGAATTGAATATTAAGGATTTGAGGGTAGTTATAATGCTTTAATAGAAAATGTAAAGAGATGCATGTGCATACTTGCATTCTACGCCCGGAACGAGGAACGAGCATTTATTACCACAAGCCCCTTACGATCTCCTTTGTGTCCCGAAATACTGATAAATTGCAGAGTTTTGCTTATGTCACCTAATTTATGCTTGTTCAACGCGTCGTCTCTAAGCGTTGAAGGCTTTTCTAAGACTATAAAGGGTGTATCTGACATGATTCCGAACCCCCCAGTGGTGGAATTTTTCGTCGGCTTTTTCATGATTAAAAAAAATATGCATGTAGTTTTTTCACTTTAGACCGTTCATAACTGCTACACTTTTACGAGTATAATCCAATAAGACTTTAAGGTAAAAATTAATTAATTCGCTAATTACACAAAAAAGCGCAATGAAAACCAAACTCGAAAAACTATCTTAGCAGCCGATTTAATAGAGTTCACATCAGGGATCAAAGTCATACCTATCCGCATGGCGGCACGCTTGCGACATTCAGAGGCCGAGCAGACACTTTTTTAAAAACATTGTTATTTCTGTAACCGTTCATTAAAGACATAAATGACTATCAAGATTTTATTAGTGGCATGAGGTCTAGCCTTTTCGCGAAGTTTGCGTTACGATGTCAGATACACCCTGTATGTGTGTTCCTTTAACCTCTCTTCAATCTATCTACATTTATACACAGGTTTATTGGTAACACACTAACAATCTTTTAGGACTTTTTACTAAAAATGATAAACAACAACTTTTACGGACGTTACAAAGTCCAGGTACCCTAGTCTACTATTTTTATAAATTTGTCATTCCAACTCGATTCCATTGCCATTGTGTTTAAGAGTTTGTAATCTGCTAAATTTATAATGATTGATCAATTATCTCAGTCATATCGTAATGGAATACTTAAACCTGTTAGTAGAAATGATATTATAAAAACTACTACTCAATTTGTACATTTATTAGCATAGAGTGGATTGTCTATGATTGACCACTGGATTACAATAACGCCATTTAGATAGATTACGAAACTTTTCAAAATCGATCATTATGAGATCATTGATCGACCATTCTGACACTATTATAATAGCGGAATAGAGCCCCAAATGGTTAGTTGCTATACACGTATTACTATCGCATTATTCATGATCATCGATATTTTATATCCCATCGCCACTTAACCAGTTTTCTACTTAAGTGAAATGTATTTAGGATGATTTTTGTAGTGATCAGTCACTACAGTCAGTACTCAGGTACTGATAGTTGATTGATAACATTGATAACAAACAGGGGCCCTAGTCTGCTATTTTTATAAATTTGCATTCCAACACGATGCCATTGTCATTTTGCTTAAAAGTTCGTAATATGCTAAATTAATAATGATCAATCAATTGATATCAGTCGTTTCGTATTGGAATGGTGATAGAATGACATTGCAGTATTACTTTTATTATAGAACACGTTAGTAGATGATGTTCTAAGAAATATTTTTATAAAAACTATTACCCAATTTAAACATTTATTAATATGGAGTGGAGTGTCAGTGATTGATCACTGGAAAATCATAATGACGCAATTTTGTTAGTAGATTATGAAATTTGTCAATATCGATCATTATGAGGTCACTGATCGCCTATTCTGACACTATTGTAATAGCAAACTAGGGCCCCAGGTGCGAGGTTTTAGTTGCAATGTAAGTTGAATTTTTTGAAGGACGGTCAGCTCGTTATTCCACAACCTGAAAATTATTGTATTGGAAATTGTTCTAATTATTGTATTGATGTATTAAATTATTATTTGTATTTTGCCATTGTACCCATTAAGTAATTATATTTATCACTCACCCGTTAAATTTGCTTACTGGTGTCAATTTTCCTTTCTGCTAAATTTAGATTTTGAAACGCTTAAAATCCTCATCTTCTGTTCAGTTATTTTCGCAAATATGTATTTTGGAGTCTGAGGCTTTACACGTTAAAAGCTATAGAAACTCTAAAAAACAAAAACTGCTTACCAACAGATATGAAAATGCGTATCGAAGTGAGTCCACTCATGTGTGGTATTTTTTTGTTCATCTACTAACTTCTTGAAGACTGTATAGCAATGTTCCCAAGTATCGGAGGCGCCCTCAATACACATTGGCAGTATATCATATCCTGAAACAAAATCATTATTAGTTTTCTTTTTATAAATATAATTGCAGTGATACAATCGTTGATGGTAAAGCGCGCTAGTTTATTAAGAGCCTATTCACTCTAGTCTTTACTTATAATTTACTGCTTCGTTGGACTAGCTTCTTTAGCCTATAGAAGTCCACTGCTAGATAAAGGCCTCCCACAAGACTTTCCACAATGACCGGTCATGCGCTGTCTGCATCTATCATCTTCAGCTTTCACAGGGTCATCAGTCCACCTTGTTGGGTGCTATCCCCCAACAAGGGGACTCTCTCCCCCTTATTCATAAACGCTGCTTAAAGTTAACTAGTGATTAGCGATTTTTTAAACATACATTTTAGACGCTTGCACGTCACTTAACTTTAATAAGCGATAATGAATAAATCCCTTAAATACTGTGGTGTTTATCCATAAAGGATGATTTAAGTTATGGGTTTATGTCTATGATTTGTTCATTACTATTCATGTCATAAGTGAATAATTATAAAAAAAAAATGGATTAGTAGTATGCTAGTAATAGTGTGTTACGAAATAAGGGTGCTGATTCCAGCTAAGACACAAGCCTCTTATTTATAAGAGGGAGTGGATTGTGAAACCACCACGCGGCCTAGTATAGCTCAGTGGATGTTATATGTCTTCGAATGTACAATTTCCGGATATGTTAGTTTCCCAAGCATGTTTTCCTTCCTTATTCTGTGTGTCATAGCAGAAAGGCTTTCAGTAATACTAGTCAAATACTTACTAGACAAAAACCACTCGTCATCACATATATTGGCAAGCACATGCATGTGTCCTCGAATACTTTCTTCATTGAAGTGGCTATCAGTGACATCTTTACAATCAGAATTCCAATCTATGGCACTATTTGTGAGGTGTCGTATTGCTCTGGAAGAAAAGGGGCTAAGTTTTAAACTATAACTTATTTATATAGTTTCTTCATATTTAACGCTATAAACTCTATATAAAAGTAAACTCATACAAGATTATTTTGCAGCATCGGCGGCATCGCCGGAAAATAACGCCTTTCGGCCAAAATTTTGGTGACATGAATTTTTCGAGATCCTCAGTTGGCACTCCCACCACAAAGGAATTAAAATTCACGGTGTGACGAGACTCCAACCTCGCAACCCTAAAGTCCTTCTCGTCTTGATCTGGATGTACTAAACAATGTCCTCGGATTTTGTAGAGTAATGCAGCCTGGATACATACAGCGGCGTCACTGGTACAGCGGGACGTAGCAAATGGTTCGCTTGTTTAGGGCTGGCTTTTTTTTTTCTTCTGCGCCGTGATAAAGCCATCCTTGTCGACCTGCTCTTTCGGGCTGCCTTTATTGGTACAGCGCTTTCGGGCAAACCGAACGTTGTTTAAGATGGTGATAAATAAAAGGAATATCTGGTAGAATTTTAAGGATACTTTTACTAAGGCGAACAGTTTTTTTTTTTTTTTTCCCGTACAGTAACTGTTCTACTTCTGAGCAAGGGCCTGCCTCAAATCTTGTCAGGACCTCTCTTCACGTGAGCACAAACCAGCCCTCGCTGTACGCGCCTCTTTCTGGGCTGCTCTAGTCAAAAAGTATAGACATAGACCGAAAGAAATCTTATTCTTTTTAAACCTTAAATACATTTAAGTTTCAGTTGTATAAGTTTCAACACTTTAAAAACTTGTTTAAAAGTACCATGCTCCCAGGTGTAACGGCCCGGGTTAATTTAGTTTTAGGTCTTGGATTGGACCCCAGGCCCGACTTTAAGTAAATAATTTCATTACTGCTGCTCTCAAAACTGTGAAGGAAAACATTGTATCAAACATGACGTCCTCCGTGGCGCAGCGGTCAATACGCCTGCCTGCGACGTGAAAGCCCCGGGTACGATCCCCGGTCATGATGGAAAACGATCTTTTCCTGATTGGTCTTGGATGTTTATCTATATATGTATCTATTATAAATATAGTATCGTTGAGTTAGTATCCCATAACACAAGTCTCGAACTTACTTTGGGGCTAGCTCAATCTGTGTGATTTGACCGTATATATTTATTTATTTATTGTCAGAAAAACGGCATGTCCTAGAGCCAAAAAATCGAAGTCATGATGATAGTTACCAACCCGCACTGAGGCGGCTTGGTACATGATATACCACTCTCTCACACATACATAAAAGAGACCTAATATCCTTTAGCATAGTATCCCAGCAGTGGGAACATTATAGGCTAAATTTGGGCCGGCAGCCGATCTTAATGCCTACCACCTAGTAGGCCATAAGATCGGCTGCCGGCATAAGTCACCACCCACTAGACAAAGTCTTGCCGCCAAGCGATTCGTCGTGTTCCGGCATGATGTCTGGTGAAGCCGTACGGAGGACGGGTCTGAGCAGTTGTGTTGTGAAGCTTGCCGGGTACGATACGTCAAATGATGTTGTGGCGGGAGTTTGATCATGGTCCATCCAGATCAATTTCCCTCTGGCGTAGCATCATTGGCCGTGTTGTTGGGTTTATAAATTTGCATCACCTCGCTCAACTGCCGTCTTTCTTCCTATTCACTAAGTTTTTTTAAGTGAATGGATTTAATAAACTAGCGCGCTTTACCATCAACGATTTCATCACTGCTTACCATCAGGCGGGATTGCAATCAAGCGCTAGTTTATAGTTATTAAAAAAAAAAATTGGTACAAAGTAAAAATTCTTTGTGTAACTTACTTGCACCAATCACCGATTTTAGCCGGCATCGGTGGAGACTTCTTACTAGAATTATACATCAATGCTGCTTCATAGGTACAATCTGTTGCATATTTCGCGAAATCATCACAATTTATGTTCCTCACCACAACCAATTTTTCCCTGTCTTTCGTTAGTGTTATGAGTGGTTCAAATTCTAGGTCATCGGTCGATGCCACGCGAGGTTTCAATATCGGATCATCTTCGTCGTATAAATCTGTCACAGATTTGAGAAAATATAATTAGTATTTCTGTATTTTCCACATAATTATAACGATTTTAAGCATTATACAAAACCATGTTTGTTTTCTACTGAATGGTTGGTTATTCATATGATTACAAAGTTAAAAATCTATAGTACAATAAAATTAAATAAAAGGGCGAAATGACGCCTCCTAAAATAGGCCCAAAACTTGTGTTTTAGGATTCAAGTTTCCTCAAGGTAAGACATAGAACTTGTTGTATTAAGTATCGTGCCAGGACTTATAGTAACAACACACAGTAAACAAACAATGCCTTAATTTAAACACTTTATTAACTAGTTGTTCTATAAGAAAATTGCAATAATATTCTCAGTTTCGTCATACATTAACTTCTGTAAGCAATCTCTAGGTTTGGCTTTTTCATAAAGACGTATATGGAAATATGTTTATGTATACTATTATGCAATTGAAAGCTAGTTGCCGCTCACTGTCTGTTAGCAAACTTGAAACGACATTTGACTATACATCATACGGGAGTGTCTTTTCATCTATATAGCAAAGTGTTTTTGCAGTATAGTATATATGCGAAGCACAAAAAGATGTACAGTCAGGACTTTTATGATATTGCTCAGGTACCCACATTTCTTTGCAATTTAGACTAACACGAATGGGGGCAGAATTAATAACTCCGGGCATTTACTGAAAAATGCCGACTGGAAATACTAAATTACTTTTCGATTTTAGTGGTCGTGCTTAGCACAAAAGAAGGCCCCGTCAGCCGTGGGTAAAATGAGGTGATGATTATGAGTTGCAATTGCAGCCACTAGACCGACTGTGAAGGACAGTCTTCTAGATAATTCTTCACATTCAACGTAGAATTTTCCTATCTTTTGTAGTTTAGGTTAGAAAACATCGGCACTAAAATTCTACTGCACATAAAGATATTTCATATTATATACGTGTATAATGAAAATCATCACTCGACATTGTCATTACAAAAACAAAGTCGAAGGAACCCGGACGAGGAAACGTAAAATTAAACGTTGCTTCAAAGGAAAATACGACGTATGTCAGTGTATATACGTCCCAGTTTACCGTCAAATAGGGCTGATAAAGACTCCTTAAAACTGAAAAATTACAATGATCTTTTACTCACAGGCGGCTTGCAAACATTCCAAAAGGATTGTTACGAAGCAAAGAATTAGCATTTCTCATTTGAGACGCAGTTTTTATATCATCTCTTTGAATTTCACATAGCTTTTTCTATAACGTTATCACTTTAATGTCAGGCTGACATGAGAGTTTTACTTTAAGAAGGATCTGCTTTATAATTCCTGGTACTTACCTTTTTGAAAAATGTAGTTTTGAGTGATGGCAGGAACATACGCTATACGACATAAGAACTGTAGCAGTACCTACAAACGCCACAAAAATGAACGACGCGTCATACTAACGTCACACGAATTCTACATCTCGCAATCAGAGTTTACCGTGCAATTAGTATACATACAACTTGCCAATTTCAACCATTGGGCAAGTGGCCCACCAGACATAACACCCGTCTGGTCGGAGGAAGAATCTGGTCTGGTATGGAAGATGAGTGAACTTTACACCCAGTTCCTCATACCTCCACAATTGGTGACCTCGACGTGATCGACTTCAGCGTGACGTCATCATCACTCCCGCAAGCTTCATCGGCGCCCACGGCTTCAAGGGGTATACTGACTACGAGTATGCAGCGACCGCGCGTACCTTGTCATCACTCTCAGCCTTATCAGCAAACTCGGCGCAGGCAACAGGCTCAGGCTCAGGCACAGGCACAGGCTCAGGCACAGGCTCAGGCACAGGCGCAGCACAACCACAAGCATCGCAAGATACAAGTCAGAACACTATCAACCTCCAATCTTCGGAGGGGAGTGATGTAGCAGTACCTACAAACGCCACAAAAATGAACGACGCGTCATACTGACATCACAAGAATTCTACATCTCGCAATCAGAGTTTACCGTGCAATTAGCATACATACAACTTGCCAATTTCAACCATTGGGCAAGTGGCCCACCAGACATAACACCCGTCTGGTCGGAGGATCCTCCCTTTTCTATGGAAGTTGAGTGAACTTTACACCCAGTTCCTCATACCTCCACAGAACTAATAGGCTTTGTCGCTAAGGTATTTTTTAATCACTTAGCAAATCCATCAGTGGATTTAAGAACCCTATCTGGGTTAAAATTAACCCAGATAGGGTTCTTCTTCTTCTTCAGCCTATAGAGGTCCAGTGCTGGACAATGGCCTCCCCCAAGGCTTTCATTGCATTGGGGGAGGGGGGGGGGGGTTGCCCACGCTTGTCAGGTGGGTTGGGGATCGCAGTAATTTCAAATCAAATCATTTATTTCAAATAAATTAGTTACAGGCACTATTGAACTGTCAGAAGGTCGGTCAGTCAGTAAGGTGAAGTTAGTCGCCCATTCCAAAGAGTAGGTACCTATGGAGAAGAACGGGCAAGAAACTCCATGGACACTATTTTAAATTATCAAGCTATTGATACAAATATTTGATTACATCATTCATGTTGACATCAACCGTGTGAGAACGATGCAGAAATATATTGTACGCTAAGAGCGTCCATTATGGAAAAAAAAAACAACAATTCAGAATTTAAAATACGCCGTAGCAGCTAAGAGATGACCAGTCCCCTCTGACGGCGTCCGTTCACGAACATGACGTATGGATCAGCATCATTCAGCTCAACCATATTGAAGGGAACCTAATGACCCAACACACACGCCACCACCAGCGAGACATTTGAGTGAGCATGACATACTCTCAACAGCCATAGCACTATCAAGTCAATAAACGACTAGCCCAACAAATAGATGCTTTACAGCAAGTACATTGTGCTCACACGTGTGCCATGCAATTATACAATACTAAGAATATTGAAATTTGATACTCCACAGAAGAAGCGCTGCTGCCCGCATCCCTGGTGAGAGTTCCCTTAGCCACCTCTTACGACACCCACGGGAAGAAATGGGTTGGTACTATTCTAAGCCTTATACCACATGGCATAGGTATGGTTAGATATAATCTAACTTAAACTGTTTGAATCGCAAATCCCTTTCTCAATTTCATAATCCACCGCTTTCCGACCGCGCTAAATTATTTGACCAACTCTGCTTTCAAAAGCAGTGAAAGAAAACATCGTGAGTAAAATCGGCATGTCATGCAGGCAAGACTTCGAAGGCATGTCATCATCATCAACCTTATTATCGTCCCATTGCTGGGCACAGGTCTCCTCTCATACAGAGAAGGATTGAGCGTAATCACCACGCTTTAACAATGCGGGTTTGCGATTTCAGACTTAAAGTCCAGGTTTCCTCAAGATGTTTTCCTTCACCTTGCAGTCATTGATGTCCGAGATATACATAGAAAGTACATATAACTAAGAAAGTTACAAGTAATTGAGCCTGCACACTCATACTTGAGAGGCTGGTGTTTAAACCACTAGGCCACCACGACTTCCATCGAAGCACCGACGACGTCTTCATTCGAAGGCATGTAACATCTACCAACATACACGGGGCCCGCATGGTATCCCAGGAGTGGAAATATTAAACGCTGATTGCTGCATTGTGTTATATGGGCGGATCGATTCAGCTAGGGTTTTGCGAGGCTGGTATTGTGGTACTTCTCTGTAACTATGTCTTCTTTTTTCAAGGTGAGATTCTACATTACCTCTTGATAAATGGCCTCTGCGGAATATATACCACAATTTTTCCAATATCACGTGTAACAAATTACAGAAATTATTTTAAAATTTTGTTTCACAATAATGGCGGATATGACATTTGAAAAAAGACGGCCGCATGAACCGTCTATGAGGAAGATTTTAGGCAAAGTCATGATGTGGCCACTATGCTGCATTATTTCAATGTTTCATTTCTGTAACTATCTCAGACTAGGGGAAGTGAACTGCCATAACAACTAATGCCAGACATTGACACTATTGACAGGAAGGTGAGATTTTCACAAAATCGATCTGTTCATGGATCAGTTTAATACTTCTATTTATGTGTTAAGAAGCGGGCTTAATATATAAATAGAAGTATTTAACAGACTCTGTTTAGAACTAAAGCTAATCCCAATATAATTTGGGACCAGGTTAGGCAAATGAAAGGATATTTGAATGGGCCCCTTGTTTTTGAATCGAATTTATCATTTATTATTTTATCACTTTTTGACCAAGTCGCTAAAATTAAGTGAAAGTGGGGGGGGGGGGCACATTGATCGTAAAACCGATGGCCGATGGGGCAGTAAAGTTCTGGAGTGGCGGCCACATACCGGAAGACGCAGCGTAGGGATGCCCCCAACAAGGTGAAGATCGCCGGAAGCCGATGGATGCGGGCAGTACAAGACTGGTTATTGTGGAAAGCATTGGGAAAGGCCTTTGTCCAGTAGTGGACCTCTATAGGCTGAAGAAGAAGAAGAAGAATGTATCACCTTCAATTCTTCTTTCTTTCTTTTATGGCTTCGCACGGTTTGTGCATTTAGCCAATGTCACGTAATGAATTGTTCATGTCGAAAAAGACGGCGTGATACGTCTTACGATGGAGGTTTGAGACAAAGTCTTGATGTGGCCACTATGCTGCGATATTTCACTGTTCTTTATGAATTATTTACTGAATGCACTTTTTACTACATAAATCACGCACTTTTATTTAGTAAACAACACTATCAATAATTTTAAAAGTCCGATGAAAAATGAGCGTGACACTCAGCTTGACTTTCCCGCCAAAACCCCCACCTTCAATTATTCGTTTTACTATTACAACTACAGCAGTGCGATTCTGTAACAACTTCATCGATAAAATTGTAAAGGAAATGAGAGGACATTCAGATAGTACTCCAACTAATACTAGAGGATGACACTATTAACAGCTCACTCTTTGCTCACTTCACGTAATTTTTTACAGTTAGATTTTCAAAAATCGATCAGCGAGTTTTTTGAAGTGAAACTTCTTTACGCACGCTTGACTTGGGGAGTAAGCTGGCGAACGCGTGACGTAAGCGTTACGAAAAGTGATCGGGCAAGGCGAACGGAAGTTAAGTAGGGGATATAAGCACAGAGGCGCCCGTGGCGCGAGCTTGGTACTACAAGGTCTACAACGAGTTTTTTTTTTTTTTTTTTCAAAATAAATAGAAGATCTATGCAAAAATATTAATTTACCAATGAAACCATGAAATAAATTTAAATATTTATAGAAAATTAATATATGTATATGTGTATACATGTATATATTGTACATATATATATATATATATATATATATATATATATATATATATATCGCTCCATCTGTATGTATATATATATATATATATATATACATACAGATGGAGCGAAAGAAGTTTCACTTCAGTCGTGTGGTCATAAGCACACCCGTTTTTTTTTTTTTTTACTATAAACTTGGCAGCAGTGCCGCCTGGTGGTAAGCAGTGATGCAATCGTTGACGACAAAGCGCGCTAGTTTATTAAGAGCCTATTCACTCAAAACGAATGAGTGAATAGGTAGGAAGACGGCAATTGAGCGAGCTGGTGCAATGTTAAATCCAACACCACGACCAACGATGCTGCGCCAGAGGGAGATTGATGTGGAGACCCTCCACGACCAAACTCTCGACACAAAATCATTTGACGCATCGTACCAGGCACACATCACAACACAACTGCTCAAAGACATCATGCCGGAACATGATGAACCGCTTGGCGGCAAGACTTTGTCTGGTGGGTGGTAACTTTTGCCGGCAGCCGATGTTATTTCCTACCACCTAGAAAACTAGAATTATGTTTAGTGCATATTTCTCTTTCTATTTCATCCAGAAAAGAAGATAAAATATTACTATTTTAGTTTAGTCCTATAAGAGGTAATTAAAACATGGTGCCTAAAAATACGTCAATTAACATAAGAGGCAGACTAATTTAACAGAACTAAACTAATCTTGAGTCCTTTGTGGAGGAATGAGGAACAGGGAGTAAAGTTCACTCATCCTCCATAGAAAAGGGAGGATCCTCCGACCAGACTAGTTGTCTGGCGGGCCACTTTGCCCATCGGTTTATGTGGTGAACTTGTATGCATGCTAGTTGCACAGAAAACTCTGATTGCGAGATGCAGGATTCGCGTGACGTCAGTATGACGCGTTGTTAGCATGTTGCGTTGTAGGCACCGCTACATTATTCCCCTCCGTGAGGGTTTTTTTTTTTTTGATTTTTCGTCGAGATCGGACCAGGATCGGGTCGAGATCGGTATGGTTCGTCGATGGGACTGGGTTCGGGTCGGGATCGGTTCGGGATCGGGTCGGCATCGGTACGGGATCGGTTCTGGATCGGTTTGTGATCGGACTGCGATCGGGTTGGGATCGGTTCGGGATCGTCGGGATCGGATCGGTTCGGGATCGGTTCGGAATCGTCGGGGTCGGTTCGAGATCCTCGGGATCGGTTCGGGATCGTCGGGATCGGTTCGGGATCGTCGGGATCGGTTCGGGATCGGTTCGGGATCGTCGGGGTCGGTTCGGGATCGTCAGGGTCACCAGTGTGGAGGAATGAGGAACAGGGAGTAAAGTTCACTCATCCTCCATAGAAAAGGGAGGATCCTCCGACCAGACTAGTTGTCTGACGGGCCACTTTGCCCATCGGTTTATGTGGTGAACTTGTATGCGTGCTAGTTGCACAGAAAACTCTGATTGCGAGATGCAGGATTCGCGTGACGTCAGTATGACGCGTTGTTAGCATGTTGCGTTGTAGGCACCACTACACCTTTTCTACTAATGATCCGAAATGGCTGTTAAAGATCCACAAATGACAGCCGGGATGAACAGTTTAAGATGCTTTCTGGCACGTAGAGGTCTTAATATGCAAAGATTATCACCCATCCCCGGGCCAACCGCGGCAAGCGTATCCGTGTGTTATTATTTAATCAGAAGCCCCTCTAAAACCATCTACATAATTATCACATTAGTGTAGCTGCAAATCATATGTCACACACATAAGCTTATACGATTCTCGTTACCGCGAAATTGTCACGGCTCTGACAGTTAACGGGTTCATTAATATTTCATTAGCTGCAAACTGGTCGCGTATTATGATGGAGTTAGAGTCGAAAATTGTGGTGGCAATGGCTCATTACTCGTCTTCTATATCTTTCAGAATCAGTCTACAATGTTTACACTGCAACGTAGTTTTAACACGAGGTTTTCTTTCACCGTTTTGAGAGTATTAAAATAGTTTACTCAATGTAATGCGCTTATCACGATAGATATATGGTCGAAAATAATGTGAGTGTAAATGACTCATTATGTACCTCCTTGTCTTCTATATCTAGAGTGACCTTCAAAAATAGTTAAGAAATTTTCGCTTTGTGTGTGTGTGCGAGTGTCCACATGTTTGAATCGACAACATTTCAAATCTGACATGACCTTAAAACAAAAATAACATTTTTCTTTCTTTTCATATCTTGAGTTCAAATATATTTTTTAATTTGTTCATTACAAAGGAAAAAAATAGAAAATCACAAAACATGTGATGACGTCACTTGTCAGGTAAATACGGTAGAATGAAGTAGTTTCTTTCACCTAAACATTTTAATGTTTTGGATGAAAACAACAAGTGTCAAATGTCACTTATATCAATGTCAATGTGATATGTCATTGGGATTTAGTTATAACAGAATGTAGATAATAACGCGTTTTTTTTTGACGGGAAGCTAAGTGTCATGCGCATTTTTCACTAGACTTTTAAAATTATTTATAGTGTCGTTTACTAAATAAAAGCGCGTGATTTATGTAGTAAAAAGTTCATTCAGTAAATTCGCAAAAAATTGAAATATCGCAGCATAGTGGCCACATCATCACTTTGCATCAAACCTACCTCATAGACGGTTCCCGCGGCCGTCTTTTTCAACTGTCATTGGCGATATCCGCCATTATTGTGAAATAAAATTATCAAAGAACTTCTATAATTTGTAACACATGCTATTGGCAAAATTGTGTTTATTCCACAGAGGCCTTTGATCAGAAGTTGAGGTTGAATCTCACCTTAAAAAAAAGAAGAAGAAAGATAATATCGCTCGCAAATAACTAACTTTCCGGTTTAAATATTAAAATGTTGTTTTTACAGACTAATCAACTACCTTTGACTCATCATAAAAAACGTTCAAATGCGAGGAGGACTTCCGCACAAAGGGTTCTAAACAAAGAGATACTCGTAGTAATAGGATACCGTTTTTACCTTTTGGGTACGCCTTAATAATATTCAAGAAATCTCTTAGGAATACCCGATTTTCTTTGAAATATTTTTTTCAGTTTTATTTCTTTTTCAGAATAAGCAAGCTAAGTGGCTATGGGCCGGACATATAAGCTGTAGAGTCGACGGCTGTTGCGGTAGACGAGTTCTTGAGTGGAGACGGCACACCAGCTTCTCACCATTCCAGGTCAGAGAAATACAAATGTAACTTTTCCAAGTTATGTGTACATTACTGATTATAAGGTGAAGGAAAATATCTTGAGGAAACCTGGACTTTAAGTCTGAAATTGCCAACCCGCATCGAGCAAGCGTGGTGATAATCCTTCTCTGTATTGATGATGATGAGTCCAAATCGTCTTGACAGCGTTTCTAACTCATTAATATTTATAAAATTCGAAAAAGTAAGTGTAAACCGTACCTCAGAAGGGAGTCGTAGAATTGAAATCACAAACAAATCAAAGCAATCACATTCATTTATTATAACTTATACAGTGTAGCTTGCATTTTAATGTTATTTTACTAACCTTTCACTTAGGTGCCTCGTTCTCGACTGCTTCATGTTGGCTATTTGCTCAACTCACAATTAATTTTTAATTCCAAATGATTTTATAAGTGCCAGTAACTTTATAAACAACAACTCGACTATAACTAAGGAGACTGGGAGACATGTCAAACTCTTTAGTGATTTGAGCTTTATGTTGTTCTTCCAACATACTTTTGATCAAAGAAGCAGGAGTTAAAGGAGATGTTTCATTTTGGGCCACCACTATGTACGTTATATAGATAAAAAGGAAAAAAATAAAAGATTTTCATAAAAGTACTATTAAATTAATTTGAATAAAAATTCAAGTATACAGTATGTTAAGAAAACCCTGTCCGACCCATAAGGATAATAAAGGTTAGGTAAACACATGACAAATATAATATAAAATTTTACGTAATCATCATAGTACCAATACAAATGAATTTTGAAATAATCTTTTTTTTCCGCGAATTAATTTCAACTTCCCCGAAATTTGGTAATTTTTAAAAAGTGACAACACCGGTATTATTATGGGCGAATAACGATGCGACCACGTGCCGCGTGCCCTGCCGCCCGCCGCCCGCGGAATGGGGCATAGGTGTGCATAGCGCACATTTATTAAGTTATCTCTTGTTCTTACACTGATTGTTCTTTGATTTTTCCTCTCGTAGTTTAAATTTGCAATTGTTTGTTTTTTCTTAACTCAAAGCCAGTACACACTATGTAGCCAGGCATATTGTACGTTACGGAATTGCATCGCTGACAGGGGTATTCGGCACTGGTGCAGCTGCACAGGAGCTAAACTTAGCATTCGGGAACACCGTTGGAGCTGCTGAACCTTGGACAAAACTGTCTTTGCATTGTGTAGATTCAATTTCTTAGTATTGTATAATTGCATGGAACACGTGTAAGCACGATCTATTTGCTGTAAAGCATCTATTTGTTGGGTTAGTCGTTTATTGACTTGATAGTGCTATGGCTGTTGAGAGTATGTCATGCTCACTCAAATGTCTCGCTGGTGGTGGCGTGTGTGTTGGGTCATTAGGTTCCCTTCAATATGGTTGAGCTGAATGATGCTGATCCATACGTCATGTTCGTGAACGGACGCCGTCAGAGGGGACTGGTCATCTCTTAGCTGCTACGGCGTATTTTAATTTCTAAATTGTTGTTTTTTTTTTCCATAATGGACGCTCTCAGCGTACAATATGTTTCTGCATCGTTCTCACACGATTGATTTCAAAATGAATGATGTAATCAAATATTTGTATCAATAGCTTGATATTTTAAAAGAGTGTCCATGGAGTTTCTTGCCCGTTCTTCTCCATAGGTACCTACTTTTTGGAATGGGCGACTAGCTTCACCTTACTGACTGACCGAACTTCTGACAATTCAAAAGTGCCTGTAACTGGTTTATTTGAAATAAATGCTTTGATTTGATTTGATTTGATTTGATTTGTGAAATAATATTTATTTTTTTAGGGGGATTTTTTTTTTAAGTTTAGCCCGGTTTTGTATGCATTAGTAGAATCAGTTATCGATACCTAACAACACCTTCACGGGTCGGACAGGGTTTTCTTAACAACTGTATATAATTAATTATTTGAAACGGTTTTTGAGTGAGATAACCTTTTATTAAGGTAGCCATGACACTGGTTATGACGTTTGATTGGTAACTTTGACAGTTCTATTTTCCCGTTGCGTTCGCGTCGAGTGTTGATTTGAGTTGATTGTGTTTATTTAATTGGCCGTATGTTCGGAATTCATGTTTTGTTTTTTTCGCAATCATATGGTAGATAATGTAGACACCATAGCCTTAGATACATGACACGTCAATCAAATCAATATTTTTTTCAGTTTTATTTCTTGTTCAGAATAAGCAAGCTAAAGTGGCTATGGGCCGGACTTATAAGCTGTAGAGCCGACGGCTGTTGCGGTAGACGAGTTCTTGAGTGGAGACGGCACACCAGCTTCTCACCATTCCAGGTCAGGGAAATACAAATGTAACTTTTCCAAGTTATGTGTACATTACTGATTATAAGGTGAAGGAAAACATCTTGAGGAAACCTGGACTTTAAGTCTGGAATCGCCAACCCGCATCGAGCAAGCGTGGTGATTACGCTCAATCCTTCTCTGTATTGATGATGATGAAAATCGTCTTGACAGCGTTTCTGACTCTTTAATATAACATTTATTATAACTTATACAGTGTAGTTTAGTACATTTTAATGTCATTTTACTAACCTTTCACTTCGGTGCCACGTTGTCGACTGCTTCATGTTGGCTGTTTGCTAAACTCACAATTAACTTTATAAACAACAACTCGACTGTAACCATTTTATCCATAGAATGATCTCTATAATATTACTAAAGTAAATATACCCTCACATAGATAAGTATTGTTACATAAGTATATTTTTTATTCGGAAAGTATGTGATAAACGTGTAAAAAAAAATAGTTCAGGATAAATTGTAATGCTATATTACTTACTGAATAGAATCAGCGACGTAAGCAGTAATCAAGCAGGTTATAAGAAGTTTTGTTTACATAGGTACTAAATCAATTAACATAACATAACATAATCAGTCAATAATGTTCTCACTATTGAGACCCGGGCCTCCTCTGCCTTTTTTGGCTCTAAGACGTGCCGGTTTTGTCACTATGTTTTCCTTTACCGTTTTGAGAGCAGTGGTTATGAAATATATTACACAAAGTAATGCACCTGACGGATTTCGAACATACGACCTACAACTTGTAATTAACAGCCTAAATCAATTAAACGACAAAAATAGCAATATTACGTCACTTTAATTTTGCTATATAAACTTTTGAATACACAGTCTATTTGATAAAAGAAATCCATGTGAATATCAACACATGGGATTCCGTCACTATATCACCATAAAAACTCAGGAGAAGTGTCAGGTGAAATGTCATTCCAATTATTAATGTTAGAGGTTGACACTTAAGACATCTCACTCTAAACTCACTTCAGACACTTTTCACGGTGAGATTATTAATGCGCCATAACATCGGCTGCCGGCAGAAATTACCACCCACCAGACAAAGTGTTACCGCCAAGCGATTCGTCGTGTTCCGGCATGATGTCTGGTGAAGCCGTACGGAGGATGGCTTTGAGCAATTGTGTTACGATGTGTGCCGGCTACGATGCGTGGAGGGTCTTCAAATGAATATCTCTCTGGCGCAGCATCGCTGGTCGTGTTGTTGGGTTTAACATTGCATCACCTCGCTCAAATGTCTTCCTTCCATTAACTCAGTTTTTTTGAGTGAATAGGATCTTAATAAACTAGTGCACTTTACCATCATCAATTGCATCACTGCTTACCATCAGGCGGGATTGCGGTCAAGCACTAGCTTAAAATTACTAAAAATGAAACCCAATCGCTTAACACACTATTACTATCGACTGGAATCATTTTGGAGGATATTGCTAGTTCATTGCTCGACATGTTCGATAAATGTGTGTGCTTCAACAATAATGATCTGTCAAAAAGAAGCTCATTGCTTTCGAATTGCCACTCAATACGAAACTTCTAATCTTCGGGCAAATGATGAATAGTGAAATATACTCACTTCACTTAGAAATAAAGAAAAAAAAACACACAATACACAGATAAACACTCGTATAGAAAAATCTTAAAATTAAACAAAGTAGACACAATTAAGTATACAAACAAGTTATGTAAAAAGCAACAATTATCAGAAAGTCCCTTACGATACCAAAAGGCTCCTATCTCAGCATAATGCCTCGGCATTTAAAAGTATATGGCGCAGCGCAACTAAGGAGGCTGGGAGACATGTCAGACTCTTTAGTGATTTGAGCTTGATGTTTTTCTTCCAAATTACTTTTGATCAAAGAAGCAGGAGTCAAAGGAGATGTTTCATTTTGGGCCACCACTAAGTACCTACGCTATATAGATAAAAAGGAAAAAAAATACTACTAAATTAATTTGAATAAAAATTCAAGTACCTACATATAATTAATTATTTGAAACGGTTTTTAGTGAGATAACCCTTTATTAAGGTAGCCATGACACTGGTTATGACGTTTGATTGGTGACTTTGACAGTTCTATTTTCCCGTTGTGTTCGTGTCGAGTGTTGATTTGAGTTGATTGTGTTTATTTAATGGGCCGTATGTTCGGGATTTATGTTTTGTTTTTTTCGCAGTCATATGGTAGATAATGTAGATACGATAGCCTTAGATTTTAAGTTGTTTTTTTTATCTTGTAATCTTATTGTCAAATTCATTTTAAGCTAATGGCCTAGTAGCCAAAGCTTCAATAAAATAAAAAAAAATACATGACACGTCAATCAAATGTCCCTGTCAAAATCTTATTTCGCTTATTGCTGACCACCATATTTATTAGTATAGATAGTTCAATCCACGAAGACGCGCCCCACCAATTTTAGGTTGAGGGGATCGCGGGGCGCGGGGAGTTTTCTCCGAGCGTCAGTCACGGACCGTCAGTGGTTCGATGCACACAAGTAGTACAACCTGTATTTCAAAAATCCAGACTCGACACGAAAGTTGCTCTACTTTATATTTTTTTAAAATGTCGAAAAAATCTCAGCGTGTTGTACTTAAAAGCCAGGTATGTAAATTATTGTTACGAAACACATAAAATAATAAAAGAAAAGTAGTTTAATTCAAAATTAAATTTTACTAACTAGACTTCATTTTATATTTAAAAGTAAGACTAATGTTATTTCTTTTTATTTTTTTTTAATTGTAGGCAAGAGAAATTATTTCTAAAGTTTACGATTTCATGAAAAAAGAAGCAAGTCAAAATTTTGCAGAAAAACTCACTGATGCTCGATGGAGAACCGCACAGGCTGTTGGAATATCTGAAAGCACAGTGACTAGAATTCTACGCGAAAGAAAGGCTTATACTGAGACAATAAAGCAAACTACAGTATCTACTATGGAGTCTAATATAACTATGGAGACGGATGCGATAGTTTCTGTAGTTCAAAGTGAAGAGCGTACAACAGAGCCGACTACGGAAATGGATATTGATTCTAAAAATGAAGCGAGTACGTCGCATTCGAATTTAGCAGGCAGAAGTGCTTCTATTTTTACATCACCTATGAAGAAGAGAAGGGTAAGACCACGAAAAATTAATTTAGACAAATTTGATATTGGTGTAGTCCGAAGAACTATCCAAAACTGCCATAAAGAACATCATCAATTTCCAACATTATCACGACTTAATACTATTTTGAAAGACCGTATACAATTTAATGGATGTAGAACCACCCTAAGAACATTGTTACTTAAGCTTGGTTATAAATGGAGAAAAACTGAGAATAATAGGAAGGTCCTAACCGAAAAACATGATATTCAAATGTTAAGATTGAAATATTTAAAACAGGTAAAATCTTTTCGTAATGCAGGTAGACCTATAGTGTACACAGATGAATCATATATTCATACCAACCACGTGCAAAAAAAATCTTGGGCTGACAAAGGCTCTAAAACAGCAATGAAACAAAATTTAACAAAGGGTGTGCGCATAATTATAGTACATGCCGGAAGTGCTGAGGGTTTCGTACCAAATGCGTTGTTAACGTACAGAGCAGAGATCAAATCCGGAGACTGCCACGATAATATGAACTCGGATAATTACTTAAAGTGGCTTAAGGAGAAACTAATACCAAATCTCCCAAATGATGCCGTGGTAGTCTTGGATAATGCAGCCTATCACAATACTAGTTCGGAAAAAATACCCACATCCAACTCCAACAAATTAGACATGCAGACTTGGCTGAATGCAAAAAATATCCATTTTGTACCAACCTACAAAAAGCCTGAACTTTATGACCTTATATTAAAAAACAAAGAAAACTTCCGCAAGTACAGAGTTGACGAATTATTAAAGGAATATGGATTCACAGTGCTTCGGCTGCCTCCTTATCACCCAGAGTTAAATCCAATCGAAAACATTTGGGGTATTGTAAAAAACGACGTTGCTAGCCGCAATATCAATCAAAACTACACTTCGATTATGCCCATTTTAAATGAAGCATTTGATCGAGTAAATAAAGATGTCTGGTTCAATACTTGTCAGCACGTGGAAAAAATAGAAGACGAATACATGAGACACTGTGATCTTGATTTCAATTTTATTATAAATGTCAGTGATACTTCAGAATCTGAATCAGACATTTCTGAAACTAGTGATTGACGATTTTTATTTCAATAAAAAAAGTTCCATAAAACTTTTTCACGTATTTCATTTATGTCTCTAATTACCTCCTATTATTATATAAAAATGGTATTATAATCGTATATTAACTAATAATCACATAAAATATCCACACCTCAATTTTCCTTGCAGTCGGGTAAAGAGTATAAAATTGAAGTAGAGCATCTTTCACTTTGACCATGACGCTCTCTCCTGATTAGTCAATTTATTGTAGTGTGGGTGTGCACTCATAGATAATTATTGTGTACGGATAACTCTCAAACATTGACGGAAGCTTGCACACATATACTATAAACGGTTAGGAGAAATAGTGGGGCGCGTCTTCGTGGATTGAACTATCTATAGTTGTGTAGCACTCCTTGGCCGAGTAAAATTGAATGTATATAAAAACTAAGCCAAAATATTAGAAATTAACATTAAAAACAGTTAACTATAGCGTGACTATACCTAGTATTAAGTGTACAATGTGCTGGCCCAGGCTCCATACATTTCTGAAACATCTCCTTTGCATTAGGGATTGACCCCGATTGCAACATCGTTCAATAATTAACTGCTATGAAAACTTCTAGATATTTATGGTGTGTCATCATAGTGTCTCCCTCCGTTACTGCCGTAAATATGTAGCTCTTAACATTTTCACTGTTTAGAATATCTTTTCCTTTATTACTAAAGTGATCTTAATTTCATAAGTTCTTGAGGGAAAATTTTACTCGAAAATTTTAAACGTTTTTGGAGAAAAACTTAGTGTTAAATATTTTGCCAAATTTGAGAAGTTTTACTTTTTTTGTGGTCAAGTACTTGGTTATAACTTACCAAGTACTTGATCGCAATCCTACCTGATGGTAAGCAGTGATGCAATCGTTGATGGTAAAGTGCAATAGTCTATTAACAGCCTATTCACTCTAGCCTTGAAGACACTCAAATTTCAGTCAGACAGAAACACCACCGCTGGAGACGAAGCGAATCAATATATTTACTTCAAGGATTCGAATAAATAATTTGTGAAAACCAACTTCCTTTCTTTACAACTCTTGTTCACTCTCATCTAAGAGGCATTAGGAGCTATTGTATCATCACCTCTTTTAAGGCAATTCCTTATTTTCATATACGATCTGCATACCACATACAAAATGCAAATAGTTGCTTTTATAGCGATAAATATGCCTAAAACTGTGAACATAACAGGGAATCTGTCTTTTTTCTCATCAGCTGAATTTACTTCTTTATCACTGGTTAATTTAAACACATCCTGAGGAATTGTGGGTTTCATTTTGTTTATTTTTTTATTAGCCGATGGCTCCCGTTTGTTTTTGGTTGTCTCCTTGATTTCGTTCACTTAATCAATTTTGACTTCGAAACTTCTGGTGATTTCTTGTTTCTTAAAAGTCACTGAAGATTTTTTGCATTCATTTATTAATTTCCAAGATAACAGAGATTTTGTTGATTTGTTATGTTGTTTGTTTTGTTGTCGTGTGCACGTTCAAAAACTGACTTTAATGCTTATGTTTGCATAAGTGTTATGTATATGTCTTGAAGAAGTATAATTTGAAGAAAAGTTTATAATTTTTTCTTTCACTTTTTGTTACAAAATTATTGTTATTCACTTCGGTAATTTCAATACACAACTAACCTTTATTTTTTTAAAAGCTTTGCTTTATATTATGTTACTACATTAGCAATGACGTCACAAAGCTACAGATCATTCCGCGTTCATTCTGAGATAAGATAATAACTATAATATCGGCATGTTATTTCGCTAAAAGTCCTCTTTAGAGATGAAACAAGCAATGATTATAGGACAGTCATAACACATGCTATATTTCAACGACCCTTTTTTATATGAAAACGACATTAAACCTCATTGTGTGACAGTACATTCACCAAGGCTCAGATTATTATTAAGCCTACATGTAGACATCTAGAATATCGGATCTAAGGCGCTCTACACATCAAAGCCGGCGGCATATGTCGGCAACATTTCGCCGGCGCGCTAGGTTGGCAGCTTCGGTCATTCAAAATCAAAAAATCAAAAAATCAAAATCAAAGCATTTATTTCAAATAAACCAGTAACAGGCACTTTTGAATTGTCAGAAGGTCGGTCAGTCAGTAAGGTGAAGCTAGTCGCCCATTCCAAAGAGTAGGTACCTATGGTGAAGAACGGGCAAGAAACTCCATGGACACTCTTTTAAATTATCAAGCTATTGATACAAATATTTGATTACATCATTCATTTTGAAATCAATCGTGTGAGAACGATGCAGAAATATATTGTACGCTGAGAGCGTCCATTATGGAAAAAAAAACAACAATTCAGAATTTAAAATACGCCGTAGCAGCTAAGAGATGACCAGTCCCCTCTGACGGCGTCCGTTCACGAACATGACGTATGGATCAGCATCATTCAGCTCAACCATATTGAAGGGAACCTAATGACCCAACACACACGCCACCACCAGCGAGACATTTGAGTGAGCATGACATACTCTCAACAGCCATAGCACTATCAAGTCAATAAACGACTAACCCAACAAATAGATGCTTTACAGCAAGTAGATCGTGCTCACACGTGTTCCATGCAATTATACAATACTAGGAAATTGAATCTACACAATGCAAAGACAGTTTTGTCTAAGGTTCAGCAGCTCCAACGGTGTTCCCGAATGCTAAGTTTAGCTCCTGTGTAGCTGCACCAGTGCCGAATACCCATGTCAGCGATGCAATTCCGTAACGTATAATATGCCTGGCTACATAGTGTGTACTAGCTTTGAGTTAAAAAAAAAAAACAAACAATTGCAAATTTAAACTACAAGAGGAAAATCAAAGAACAATCAGTGTAAGCATAGAAATCGGACGCAGCTCAAGCCCAAGCCTTTTTGTCGTCAATTTATTTATTTAATCTTTCGCACATGAAATGTACAGAGGCGGACTTAATGCCTTAGGCATTCTCAACCAGTCGACCATAGGTGGTGAAGAGATAAGATGGTAGGTGCTTTCGTTTGCAAAAAAAATTGTAAAGATAAAAAAAAACCTCTTAATACTATTAAAAAAAATACTTAAATAAGCTAAATATACATACATACTATTACCAAAATATATACTTATAATATATACATACAAAACTAAAATTTGGGAGAGATGTGTAGCAAGAGATGTCTAACCTAATTGTTGCGAAAATAACTCTGCAATTTCCGCTTAAATGCAAACCGACTGGCGGCCATCCTGATATCGAGAGGAAGCGCATTTCACAGAAGAATAGATTCAATATGAAATGAAGAATGAACAAAGTCAGACGTATGCGAAGGACAGAGTAAGAGGAGATTGTTAGAAGAACGCAGATTCTTAGTGTGAGAGGAACATAAATATTGGAAGTGAGTCACAAGATAAGAAGGAGGAGTGGGTGATTTAAGAAGGGAGAAAAGCGTGGTCAAGGCGCGCAAATTTCTTCTCTGACGAATGGGCATCCATTTCAGTTCAGACCTGTAGCTCGACACATGGTCATATTTCTTTAGATTAAATATGAACCGGATCCCATTGTTGAGCAACCTATCAAGCTTATCCAGCAAAGCCGCATTCAGGTCAAAGTAGCACACGTCACCATAGTCGATTATAGGGAAAATATAATCAATATAATCTTTAACACTATAAAATGCTTTCTGACATAACTTACGTTTAATGAAGGATTTGAATTTATTCAGGCTCAGATCTTGAACCACCTCTGGAAGTCTATTGTAAAAATGTATACATTGGCATCTAAAAGAGCCACCTATTTTCTTGAGCCTTGTTGTAGGTACAATAAATTTGTGCTTGTTCCTAGTATTTATATTATGGACATCACTGTATTTTTTATACAATTTGATATTTTTATGAGCATACAAGAGATTTTCATAAATATATTGAGACGGCATGGTCAGTACATTAATTTCTTTAAATTTTTCTCTGAGAGAGTGTCTTGGACTTAATTTATAAATTGCACGAACAGCTCGTTTCTGCAAAACAAATATTGTCTGAATATCAGTTGCAAGTCGTAAAACTATGCCGGCGGCATGTCGGCGGCTCGACATCAGAAACTTATTTGACAGTTAAAATACTAGCATGTCACTACAGCTGAAATGTCACCGGGCAACACGCGAGGCTGAAGTTTGCCGAGAAGCTTCTTTCAACATAAGCCGGTTGTGTCGGCGTGCTGTGGCTTTGGTGTGTAGAGCGCTTATGGTTTCATTGCGTTGTCAAATAAAAACGAGGAGATCCGCAGAAGAACGAGAATACCCGACATAGTCCGAAGAATTGCAACACTTAAGAGAGGGCTCTAGTGCCGAAGAATTTAGAAAATAGGTATTTGAAGAAACTATTGCCGTCGCGCTCCTTCCAACCTCTCCCGGTAAAGTGCCAAAAGGACAGTTGCAGCTCAGGCTGATTTTACCTCCAAAAATCGAAACGTTTCGTATTCCGCTGCTTTCGTTTTCAAAACACAACAGATCTCAATTATTTTTATATCACAGATTAGAGGAAAAGTATACCTATGCTTCTATTATTTACTTTTTTTTTCAAAAACTTATCACATAACTATCATACAACAATCTTAACATCACGGTAAAAATAGATTATTTTTCGCGATTTTGAAGTATCGTATTTCTTTGATTAATTAAGTTTCGGAAAAAATCGGCACTTATAATCACGGTGTGATATTGCATAAAAAATAATTGCTCTAAAAGCATTATCCAAGAATAAAACAGCGAAATACGTTTGAATAGAGAAAGCAATAGTAGAGTTCCCTCTCAAGTGGCAGTGGGCCGGGCACATTGCCCGTAGGACCGATACCCAATGGAGCCGACGGGTTCCCGAGCGGCGACCACGCACCGGAAGATGCAGCCTGGGTAGGCCCCTAACAAGGTAGACCGACGACCTGATGAAGGTCGCGGGAAACCGCTAGATGCTTGAGGCGCAGGACCGGTCGTCGTGAAGATCCTGTGTGAGGCCTGTGTCCAGCTGTGGACATCTTTCAGCTGAAATGAATGATAATGGTTTCAAATAATCTAATAAAAACACTCAATATGTCAATTCGAATACAAATTAGGTTGTTTATTTAGGTACGTTTTCAGTTCCATGTGTTTACATTTTAAGCAGATACTTTCAAAATCAAAATTGTTTATTTCAAATTAACCATCCGTTGGTGCTTTTGAATAGTCAATGTAGGTCATTCCAAGAAAAGTGAAGCTAAATTGCACGTTCCAAAGCGTAGATCTCTATGGAGAAGAACGTGCAAGAAACTCCATGGACACTCTTTTAAAATCATAGTATGGGTTACATTTCTTCGTTACATATTATTTTCTGCTGCTTCTATCATGTGAGCACAATGTATAAATATAAAAATTAATTAAAACATAAAAATTGAATTGGCAGCTAAGAGATGACCAGTCTGCATTGACTTATTTTTGTAACGTGTTCGCGGGTCGGTTCGATTCCCCCATGTTACTAATTTTATTGTATGTACTAATTTTATTGTTTTTGAACACCTTGAAATTAAAAATTCCTATTCTATGTTATTATTTATCGACCATGGGTATATTGTGTACAGTTTCACAGCGAATGAGAATTGTGGTGCCATCACTTATAGAAAACATGAGAGTCGCATTAACGAAGAGAGCAAATCCAGTATTAGGGTAAATAGTTTAAGCGATACTTGCGAAAATGTCAGGTGCTGTTTATTTTAGATCAAGTGTTGTAGTAGTAGAGAACAGCGATGGCCAAGTGGTATCGGCCGGGACTGCAAGTTATAGGTCGTAGGTAGTAGGTTCAAACCTCATCAGGCGCTTTACTTTGTATAAATTATTTCATCATCACTGCTCTCAAAACGGTAAAGGAAAATATCGCGAGGAAACCAGCTCGTCCTAGAGCCATAAACGTCGAAGACATGTGACATCTACCAATCCGTACTGTGCCAGCGTAGTAGATTATGGCTCAATCCCTCTGTAAGGAGGCCTGTATCCCAGCAATGGAAACTTTTTTTAAGCCTTCTTCTATCCTTCTTGCGTGGCAAGAATCGTTTTTTACTTTTAAACTTATTCTTTTGTCAGTGAGCTGTTATTAGGCTTGTGGTTTTTTGGGGTTGCTCTTTTCCCCGTATTCTTTTCTGCGTCTTTTGTTATTACAGTATTTTACATTTTCCATGATTATTTACAAACATTTACTTATTACTATTATAAAAACATTACAGGATTATTATTATCATTATATTAAACATCATTATCTAGTCTCGGTGGTAGGCCATAACATCAGCCGCCGGCAGAAGTTACCACCCATCAGACAAAGCCTTGCCGCCAAGCGATTTGTCGTGTTCCGGCATGATGTCTGGTGAAGCCGTACGAAGGACGGGTCTGAGCAGTTGTGTTGCGATGTGTGCCGGGTATGATGCGCCTAATGTTGTTGTGATGGGAGTTTGGTCGTGGAGGATCTTCAGATCAATCTCCCTTTGGCGCAGCATCGTTGGTCGTGTTGTTGGGTTTAACATTGCATCACCTCGCTCAACTGCCGTCTTCCTTCCTATTCGCTCAGTTTTTCTGAGTGAATAGGCTCTTAATAAACTAGCGTGCTTTACTATCAACGATCGCATCACTGCTTACCATCAGGCGGGATTGCGGTCAAGCGGTAGTTTATAATTATTAAAAAAAAAAAAAAATAGTGCATTTTCTTATTCTTGCCGACCGACGGCCTTGCTGGCTGTGCTGCTCACCTTGTACGGTTTCTGTCTATAGTTATTTTAGCTTGAGGCAAAACCGCTCCAGATACGGCCTGGAGTGTTTGTTTGCCATCATGTCGGCAATGGTTCTTTCGGTCAAAATGGTTCCTGTGCTTACTACCAGGTCGCATCTATCGCGGTCGTGCCTCGGACATTCTAGCAAAATGTGTTGAACCGTCTCGGATGCCTGCCGCTCCACATCGGGGAAGAACATCCGCGTGATATCAGGCGTGGGACCGCCGGTGTACCTCCCATTCCAGACAGCTACTGTGCCCTCCCTCAAACGTCGTTTGACGTATGAGACTGGACACCTGTCTTACACTGGGGCGACCCTTTTTTTCCGGGGTGGAAATCCTCATAGGATGCGCGCGCGTGGGGCCGCGGGAGTCTAAATTCTTCCACGGCCCCACACCCTAGTGCTGGCCCGGTCTGTCGGGCCTCTTCTCCTGCACGGGGTAGTGGGGTGTTAAACTACCCCGTGCATCGCCTCAGAGGCGCACGCCGACACTCGCGCACGCCTCCGCCTCGGTGTCCATCGAATAGGGGCGGGGACTTCCCTCGCCCCTGGACCCATTCATTGGGGGTGGAAGAGGGCGTTATCCGCCCTTCCTCGGCGCCCGGTGCGTCTTCTGCGGCCCGGGAAGGGAGTTGAGATCTCCCTCTCCCGTTCCGCAGCTTCCTTCTGCGACATCACGTCCTCGCAGAAGGACACCACTGCGTGCGCCGCCAGCCAACTCGTCGGCGGCAATGGAAACATTAGGTATAAGCTGATTATGTTGTAGTGGTTTTACAAGAGAGAGAAAGAGATAATGAAACTAAAGTTCCCTTTTTTTTATTGGTATAAACGTATACTTGACCACATCTCGCCTGGTGTTAAGCAGCACACTAGTTTTTAAGAGCCTATTTATTCTAGTCTTGAAGACACTTAAGTTGTAATAAGACGAGAAAACCATATCCGACAAATTGTTCCAGACCGGTATGTACGTGGTATAAAACACGTGTCATCAACGTTTGGGCACCCGCCGTACGACGGGTTGTCCGATGATGGCGGAATTAAGTCATGTAGGTAATTCACGCGCACACTCTCCAAAATGCGTCCTATGAAATACTGAATAGCTGGTAACTCTACGTCTGTGCTCCTTTACTCTCAATTTGGCTCATTTTGAAGCATATTACTTGTCAACTGCTCCATATATTTGAAAAAGTGTGTTGAATCTCGAAATGAAAAAACGCAATGAATGTTTCTGAACTGTGGAAAATGAAATCCACTGTTCATGAGAGTGTGTTCCACTTTTACCCATATGTTGAAATTGTATAGTAAATCGGATGGGTGAAACCATTTTGAAATACAAAAAAAACTTCTTTGAGTGCTCTGAACTCTTTCTGAAAAGTGAATGAAGCAGAATCGTCACGCTCAGGTCGGCAACGCTGATTCGGGTAAAATCGGCTCCAGTCTGTCTGTGACCCTGAATCGTGTTTGCTCTTCTTAAGTCGTAACTTTTCACCTTTATAGACATACAATACACTATCAATACCCACGCCTTGTTTTTGTAAGTTGTAATGATTCGGTAGAATTTTATGATATGATTTTCATAACGTTTGACAATATCACAAATAGTCATTAATTGTCTTGGTGTTTTAATTATATTTTTTCTAGATGTATAAAATTAAACTTTGGATCTTTGCTTCTCTTACACGTAAAAACTACTGAATTGATTTGAATGAAATTTAGAACACAGGAACCAGAATTAATTTACAGGATACTATTTTAACCTGAAATACCAATACGATCGAAACTTACGCTCTGTATTTTATAATTCCTTGAGGGTTTTTCGAGACTTTTAATACATTTTTTTTAAAAACCTTTGTTCTATTATAACAATATTTATTTATTTTCTTACCGTTATTTTGTAACTCGTGGTGGCCTAGTGGTTAAAACATCAGCCTCTCAAGTACCTGTGCCCAGCAGTGGGACAATAAAAAGGTTGACGATGATGATGGTCCGACAAGCAGCAGTTGCGCTATGTAGTAGGGGAGCCCAAGAAGGGATTTCGGGATTAACTAAAGCGCGGCAGCCCCATTTTTACATTTTTGAAAATCTATACCTGCTCACCCCACCGATAAAAAGGTATATGACATTTTTTTTCTTTTCATCTAAGCCTCGCACCCAATAAGTTTCTATGACGCTCGAGTAAATCCCAATTTAGCACGGTGGGCTCCCCTACCAATGTAAAATAGGCCATTGCGTATTCAGTTGAATCCGATGAGAGTGGGAGATGATACCACCATAGAAGGGAAAAGACTGGGCAGATGATGATGATGAAAATGGGAAAGTTTTTTTTTTCTATAAATTATAAACTAGTGCTTGATCGCAATCTCGCCTGATGGTAAGCAGTGATGCGATCGTTGATGGTAATGCGCGCTAGTTTATTAAGGGCCTATTCACTCTAGCCTTGAAGACACTCAAATTGTAGTGTGACGGAAACACTGCCGCCGGAAAATTGTTCCAGGGGGACATCAGGGGGATATACGCGGTATAAAAGGAGAAGCGATACGCTTCGTCCGGATCGTAGTGGTGTCAACAACGTAAGGGTGGAAAGTCGCCGTACGACGGGTAGTTCGATGGTGGAACGGAGATGAGGGAATTAAATCATGCAATTCCCTTGCACACTCGCCAGAATGCATCCTATAGAAGACCGAAAGGTTGGGTACTCTACGCCTGTGCTCCAGGCTTTGGAGACCGTTTCGAGTTAAATCTGGGTCGCCAATTAGCCTCTTCGCATGCCTTACAACTGAATCCAAAGTAGCCAGGTGACATTTTGCAGCACCAGCCCAAATGTGGCTGCATTATTACACACACGAGCGGACCTGAGCTTTGTACAACATTAGAAGCTGCTCTGGTGTGAAGTACCACCGGACCTTTGCGATGACGCAGTTTTCTGGCAGCTACCTTGGCCTTGGACTCAATGAACCGCCCAAAGGTTAAGTACGAATCTCAACTCCCAAAAGCTGAAGGCAGTCGGCGCACTCCATGGATATATTCTGAAAAGTAGGAGACAAGGTGAACGGGCTCCTATTGGCGGTGAAAAGACACGCTTGTGTTTTGGCGGCATTGAATGCTACAAGATTGGCTTTGCACATACATATGATTTTATGTGAAACTCACAGTAATAATATCAATGTATTTGACAGTAAATCAATATTGTATCTGTAAACAAACGTTCGAGTCCCAATAAACACGAAACAGTATATTTTTATTACGATAATAAACAACACGATTACTTACATGCCATTTTTATAGGATTTACTCACAAACGAAAAATAAAACAAATTTTGTTTTATTTTTCGCCTGTTAGTTTTTTTTTTTTGTTTCTAAATACATAGTATGCTTTGAAATGTTATTTAAAGACGTGAGGTAGCCAGTCTTTCTGTATTCTACAGTATACATTTTGAAAAGTGTGCGTGGGAATAACATGACTTAATTTCGCCATCACCGTTCTCACTGACATACGTTGTTGACACTGCTAGTATACGGAGGAAGCGTTCGCCTCGCTTTTTTATCCCTTACGTCGAAGAACTAACGAACTCTGGCTCGTGATATATTATAAATTTTATTATAAATTATATTAAAAAGGCTATCGAGCGGAAACAAAGGCTTGAAAGTATCCGCAAGAGATTTGTCTGTTTGACAAAGCCTACTTACGAAGCTGAAGACTAAGGATGGTACGACCGTTACTTTTTTTGTATTGGGACAAAACCCGCCACATTTTTTCCCACCCACTGCAACTCCTGAAAGTCAGAATCAACAGTGGAGACCGCCAGAAAAACGCCGAGCAATGAAGCTCGACGAGTCCCGGAGAAACGATTCAACTGTCTAGGGTCCAGCAACGAAATTAATCAAAAAAGAATAGCGGAGGAGTAAGAAAAAAGATATTTTTTCCACGTCTGTTACTTCCTGAGTTTTTGGGTGACATTGAGAAATTCTAAGGAGAATTATACACATCAACATACGCATCGGTTGTAAGCTTAGTCAATGATCCTAGAGCCAGACTAACCCGACCCTAAACCGACGATATCCCGCACGTCAGCGTGTACGAGATTGGTATGGCCCTGAAAGAGCTCAAGTACAATAAGGCGATTGGAGATGATGGAATTACGGCTGAGCTTCTGAAAATGGGTGGCAAACTGGTACTTAAAACGCAGAAGCTATTTAGTTCCATCATTCCCAAAGGCGAAACGCTTAAGGCATGACATAGGAACGTGATGGTATTATTTTTGAAAAAGGTGACGTCCATGTTTCATTTAAAGAGATGAATGTACTGACCGTGTCATCTCAATATATTTATGAAAATCTTTTGTATGCTCATAACAATATAAAATTGTTTAAAAAATACAGTGATATCCATAATACGAGTATAAATAGTAGGAACAGACACAAATTTATTGTACCTACAACAAGGCTTAAGAAAATGGGTGGCTCTTTTAGATGCCAATGTATACATTTCTACAATAGACTTCCAGAGGTGGCTCAAGTACTGAGCCTGAGTAAATTCAAATCCTTCATTAAACGTAAGTTGTGTCAGAAAGCATTTTATAGTGTTAAGGATTATATTGAGGACAAAAAGTCTTGGGCTTGAGCTGCGTCCGATTTCTATACACTGATTGTTCTTTGATTTTTCCTTTTATAATTTTAATTTGTAATTATTTATGTTTTTTTTTTTTACTCAAAGCCAGTATTACACACTATATAGCCAAGGATATTGTACGTTACGAAATTGCATCGCTGACAGGGGTGTTCGGCACTGGTACACTGGAGCTAACTTAGTATTCGGGAACACTGTTGGAGCTGCTGAACCTTGGACAAAACTATCTTTGCATTGTGTATATTCAATTTCTTAGTATTGTATAATTACATAGCTCACGTGTGAGCACAATGTACTTGCTGTAAAGCATCTATTTGTTGGATTTGTCTTTTTTTATTGACTTGATTGTGCTCTGGCTGTTGAGAGTATGTCATGCTCACTCAAATGTCTCGCTGGTGGTGGCGCGTGTGTTGGTTCATTAGGTTCCCTTCAATGTGGTTGAGCTGAATGATGCTGATCCATACGTCATGTTCGTGAACGGACGCCGTCAGAGGGGACTGGTCATCTCTTAACTGCCACGGCGTATTTTAATTTCTGAATGGTTGTTTTTTTTTTTGTGTGTTTTTCATAATGGACGCTCTTAGCGTACAATATATTTCTGCATCGTTCTCACACGGTTGATTTCAACATGACTGATGTAATGAAATATTTGTATAATGATACTAAGTTTTTTTTTTTAGTTGTACTTTTCAATTATCAAGCTATTGAACAAGCTATTGACTTTTCAATTATCAAAGCTATTGAGCTTGATAATTGAAAAGAGTGTGCATGGAGTTTCTTACCCGTTCTTCTCCATAGGTACCTACTCATTGGAATGGACGACTAGCTTCACCTTACTGACTAACCGACCTTCTGACAATTCAAAAGTGCCTGTAACTGGTTTATTTGAAATAAATGCTTTGATTGATTGACATGTATATGAGCTGTTTTCTAGGGTCATCACGAATCGCCTTGCTCGTAGGTTCGGCAACTTTCAGCCTCCCGAACAAGCGAGAGGAGGCAAAACGCAGGGGTATAACTCCGATGCGAGAAATCGCGGTACGGCGGATAGAGCTCAGACGGGATCTAATGGCGACATGGAGACTGCGATTGTCGCAACCTAGTGCTGACCACTTTACAATAGGGGCAGTGAGTCCCCTCTTTGTAGAGTGGCTAGAGAGGCGCCACGGTGTCCTCACGTTCCGCCTGACGCAGGTCCTCACCGGACACTGCTGTTTGTTTCGGGAGATTCCTGTTCCTGATAAGGCGGGAGGAAACGCCAGGGTGTCACTACTGTAAGGATCGCCCTGAGGACACGGTGGAACATACGGTGTAGGTCTGCCCGGCTTGGATAAAGCACCGCCGTATCCTCGTGACGGCCATCGGTGGCGATCTCTCGCGTACGGCCCTGGTCCAGCCCATGGCCAGGAGCGAGAGTGCATGGCAGGCCCTCACTTCCTTCAGTCACTTCACCATCGCTGGAGACGCCCTAGCCGTGAACTCCAGGCCTCCGTAGGCGCGGTCCTCGCGTTCCTGGTCCATATCGGGCGGCGAGTAGTGGACAGCTCGCCGCCCGGTAAGGGCCAGGCCAGGGTCGACGGCACGTTGTGTTTCAAGCGCGCCTCAAAGAGATGTCAGCGCAGCGTGATGGGATCCACGAAGTTCGATGCCTGGGCCAGGGTTACGGGGTAGTTGAAAGAAAAACCGTGGCCCTGGCGCACAGGCAAGTGAAGGAACATGGGTGAGTTTTAATCAGTAAAAGTTTGACACATCCTTCCACTCCTCCAGAGCGGGAGAGGTCATTTGACGATTTCCTATCCACACCAAAAAAAAAGCACTACTGTTTTACGCATTATAATTTTAGTTTTATATTTTTATAGTTTTAAGTTGTACATATTTATTTTGCTGTAATGAGTATGAACGCATTTTTCACTTTTTTTCTTTGTTTAGAGTCTAAAAATAGTTTTATTAAATTTAATCCTTTATATACTAAATGATGATACGATACGATACGAAATTTTGTTCGGTGGTAGGCCATATCATCGGCCGCCGGCAGAAGTTACCACCCACCAGACAAAGCCTTGCCGCCAAGCGATTTGACGTGTTCCGGCATGATGTCTGGTTTAGCTGTAAGGAGGACCGGTCTGAGCAGTTTTATTGCGTTATGTGCCGGGTACGATGCTCCAAATGTTGTTGTGTTGGGAGTTTGGTCGTGGAGGGTCTTCAGATCGTCTGGCTGCGCCAAAGGGAGATTCCCTTTGGCGCAGCATCGTTGGTCGTGTTGTTGGGTTTAACATTGCATCACCTCGCTCAACTGCCGTCTTCCTTCCTATTCGCTCAGTTTTTTTTCTGAGTGAATAAGCTCTTAATAAACTAGCGCGCTTTACCATCAACGATCGCATCACTACTTACCATCAGGCGGGATTGCGGTCAAGCGCTAGTTTATAATTACATAAAAAAAAAAATGATCAATTCAGATCCAGATAGCCAGAACCTAACTTAGAACAGACAGTCAACAGAATATGTAAAACAACAAGTACTATAATAGTTTTTGTTTTACGCGCACTTTTAACTTGCGCAACTTATTTTTATTATCACCATTATCAGTTAATCATGACAACTATCAATTACAGCAAAGTCCGCTAAGGTATTTTTTTTTAACCAATTCTGAGCTTCTGCGGCATTAAAAGAAGGGAAGAAAGTCACACAAAAAAACGCATATTACAAGTAAAACATAATAATAAAAAAACATAAAATAAAATAGGTAGTCAAAAGCCTTTTAGTCAAAGTTGAAATGTTATAATGTTTGCAATAGACAGAAGAAAGCTGATAATGCGAGTCGTCTCCCTGAAGTACAGATCTCCGAATCAAACTCTTAATCCAGCTGCCTAACGAGAGCCTCCTGAGATGTTGGTCAGGATTCTTGGGTATTAAGCTATTGGCTGTTATCACATTAATCTCACAAATCAAGTCTGCTTTGCTTATATTTCTCGCCTTTCACAAGGTTCTCATCACGGTCATGTCAGTAATTTATTATTCTTATTTATTATTCTTGTAACTTCTTTAAGCTTAACATATTTGCGTATTTTTCAGCCATTATTTTTTTTAGGTGTTGCAAACTGTAATGATATGTATAAAGGGTGTATCTGACATCGACGCACAAACGAGTATCATGGATCCAGCACATGATCCCCCAGTAGTGGAATTTTGCGTCGGCTCTTTCCCGATTTAAAAAAATTATATGCAGTTTTTTTCACTTTGGACCGTGCATAATTGCTATACTTTTCTAACCCATTAAGATTTTAAAGTAAAAATTAATTAATTCGTTAATTACCCAAAAAGCGTAATGTGAACAATGCTAGAAAAATTATCCTATCAGCTGGTATAATAGAGTTCGCATCAGGGGTCAACGTCATACCTACAAAAAAGGAACGGCGGTACGCTTGCAACGTTCAAAGGCCGAGCCGACACTTTTTTTTAATCACTGTTATTTCTGTAACCGCTCATCAACGACATAAATGACTATCATTATTTTGTTAGTGGCATACGGTGTAGCTTTTTTGCGAAGTTTGTATATCATTACAGTTTGTAAGTGTTGCAATTCTTCGGGCTTTATATACATAAAGCCCGAAGAATGGCACCACTTCAGTGGCCGTACCGGAAGACGTAGCGTGGGTAGCCCCCACAAAGTGAACCGACGACCTGGTGAAGGTCGGGAGAAACCGCTGAATGCGGGAGGCGCAGGATCGGTCATGGCGGAGATCCTTGAGGGAGGCCTATGTCCAGCAGTGGACGTCTATCGGCTGAAATGTTGATGAACAATTTGCCTACGGCGGTGTTTCCGTCTGACTACAATTTAAGTGTCTCCAAGGTTAGAGTGAATATACTCTTAATAACCTAGCGCGTTTTACCACAAACGATCGCTTCACTGCTTACCATCAGGCGGGATTGCGGTCAAGCACTCGTTTATAATTAGAAAAAAAACTATTGCACGTTACTAAATTTTGTTTTAGTACGTTTTGAGGAAGTGATCAAGTACCCTTCGCGGAAGTACTTTTCAATCTGAGCTCTAAGTGGTACCTCTAAAAATTCACTCAACCGAATCCCATATCAAAGGAACATTGCCTTCTAAAAAAGTTCCTTACTGAAAAACCCACAGCGTAAATTTCAATTTACATTTGGCCATCACTTTATTTAAAAATACAAATGAGCGAATTATCATGAGTTCAATGTAATTTTCACTTAGTATGTGTCAATTTGGTGTATTTGTATATACAATTTAATACTTATGTTATTTGGGTACTCGATTATTATCCAGCACGCAAACTGAATGTTATTTGAGGGCAACAAACGAGTAATTTTACGCATATATATTCCCTTTTCCGGTCTCCAAATCATTGTATTATTGACTCTATTGTGAATGTATGTAAGCTTTATTTTTCACAAGTACTAGGGAAACCACAGCCTATCTGTGTGTCGCAGTTGGTCAACTCAACCGTTTTATCAGTCGTCTGTCGCTGTTGATTGATGGAATTCATGTTCACAGCACCTAGAATCGTGACATTCGTGCATTTTGATTGTATGTAGTTGGCTGTTGACATTTCCCATTTCAGGCTTCTAAGGCAATACGAGTGTTTGTTTATAGTAGATACCGAGTAGAAATAATCCCATGGCAGGCAAACAGAACTATTGCTGCCATTAATTTGTTACGTTTCCTTACTAGCTCTGTTTCAGTTTCCTGCGTTCACAAAGTATAATAGTACATTATGGTGTAATTAGTTAACTATCAACCAGAGCTAATATTACAGACGCATCATTCTGTCACAAACTGATCTGAAATAAAATTGACTGCCCAACATTGCTTGGCCTTTTTAGATTCCACGACCCTACCAGACTCCCACGTGGTAACTTTACCCCCCTTTATCCACCTCTGCGTAGAACCATCCTTGGTGCAAACTCGGCTATTCCCCGATTATGCAAGATAATTAACAGCTGCGTTGACGTAATCGATATACGAGTACAGCATGACAGCATCGGGGTAATTTATTAAATCAATTCTTCATTTGTGTTCTGAGGGCTTCTTAAAATAAAATAAAATTAAGTCATAATAATTGTATAATAATGTTAAGAATGAATTAATTAATTTACTTGCTTTAATTACTATAATCCTGTTCTTACTATTTTGTTACTTAATACTTCTTGTTGTACTGTTTAATTTAAAATCGGTTAATATTGAATGTTAACCGTTTTTTGTGCATGTTGTGTTAGCCATTAAGTAGTTATTACACTTACAAATGTATTTTTTCGTAAAATTTTATTTCATAAATGTAATAGTGTACATAACTGTTGGCTAACCTAATAAATAAATAAGTGCGGTAAGTTGTAAAATTACAGCTGAGTCAATATTTCTAGCCCGAGCTGCAGGATAGGGCTACAAGAAAACAGAGGCTGTAATTATCAAAGCGCAAGTATGTTATAGAACGTTTTATACCATAATTGCGAGGAACTAAATAAAACTCGAACTTTCTTAAGCGAACATTACAGCGAAAAGAAATAACGAGCAATAATTTTGTACGTTTTCACAAACTAGCGATGCGCGCACATCACCGCCTTTTTAGGCAAATGCACAAAAACGGTCAGTAGTACTAGTAAAGTAAATTAATATTTTTCTGTTTTTGTTACATATAAATTGTGTAATATATACTCATAATACATTGTCAAAATTAAATGAATTAAACAACGAAATTCCAATTATCTTTCAAAGTTAAAACAAAACCTGTATAAACGGTGCGTTTTACATTACAATAACACACAAGTGCGCAATGAGATACGATATTAAAATTGGTGAAATAAGACACCCAATTACGAGCAAATGTGTTGTGAATGTACCTATACCGAATATAATTATTATACATATGTATGTCGTGGATAATGATATCATTTTAATAAAAGTTGCTCATTTGACTTATGTAGTAGTGGGAAAACGCTGTAGAGTTATTTTGTAATGGCGGCACGTGGACAGAGTCACTTTGGGAAAGTGGGTATTGTTGAACGGACGGGAAGTTGCACTTCGCATTGAGACGCGGACCCAGGCACTTCTCCGGACCAAATTAGAAGACATGTGACAATTGTTGTATCATACATCACTACTCTGTAGTCGAGTAACTAATACCATCTCTATGTATTAGTGTCTATGAATATAGTCTATTGTCTTGTCATTGTAACTTAGGATCTGACCTAGAAGAGGTCGTTTCCAATATAATAATTCTACAAGAAAAATAAACCAGTCTAATTATCTAAAGTCTTTAATATTTACCAACCGAACAATCATACATGGTGTCAGAAGAGTGAAAAAACCCAATACGAAGAAAGAAAATTCATAAAATGCAAAAGTCGGATGGCGTCGGTGGCGGCCATGACACCGGAGCTGCAATGAACAGTGGCTTGAAGGCGCTTAAAATATCCTCAGATGCAACAAACAACAATTACGAAACCTGGAAGCGCTGGTGGCAACAGTTCGAATTATACTTGTTGGCAACGGGTTTGGACAAGTCCGGTGAGAAACGCAAGATCGCCATTTTATTACATCACATTGGTGAAAAATGCTTAAATATTTTCAACACATTCAACATAAATATTGGAGAAAGCACATTACATGACGTCAAAGCCAAATTCGACGAATTTTTTCAACCCAGAAAAAATATTACCATGTATCGTTACATGTTTTTTACCACACGTCAACAGAAATCGGAAAGCATCGAGGATTTCTTAACCGATCTCGAAAATAAGAGCCAAGATTGCGAATTTGGAACGCTCAGAGAATCTCTCATCAGAGATATTTTTATTGCCAACTTGAGTTTGGACTTAGCACATGTACGTCAGAGACTGCTGCAGGAACCTGATCTGACATATCAGAGGATGCGAGAGCTAGCTAGGACACTCATCGTCGCACAGCAGGATGCAGACCAAATTGTCAAGAGGTCCACTAGTCAAGAGTCTGAAAAAGTCATGCATCTGCGTCGGAGGAGCCGTGGTCGAGCGGAGCGTCAGCGACGGCGAGCTTCACCAGTCAGTCAGCAGGGATCCAGCGCAGGGAGGTCAAAGTCAAGTCCCAGTCCTGAGAAGCGCTCGAAGACGTGTAGCCGCTGTGGACAACACCACCGCTACAAATGTCCAGCGCAGGGAGCTAAATGCAGGTCATGTAACTCTTATGGTCATTTTGCAAAATTTTGTTACTCCAATAATAAAAAAGTCAGTCATTTAGAGTCTTTTAGTTCAACTGGTAGTCAAGATAATTTTGTTGGAATTTTAAATTGTCATAACTTCAGTCATAGTCATAAGTATAGTCAATATAATTGTCATTTAGAGTCACAAAGTCATCACAATCAAAATAATTACAGACATAGCAGGTTGTCATACACCCAGTCAGATCCTAAGTTACAATCAACGGTCAGGTCGCACATAGGCCAGTCGCAGTCAATGTCTAAGAGATCTCATGAAGACTCATCTTGTCATAAAAAATATCCTGTGTCATATTTCTGTGATGAAAGTGGTGATAATGCCATATCTGAGAGGTCTAATAAAAAATGCCTCAGTGATGAAAAAAGGCTGGTGACTGATAGGTCTGAGAGACCCAATGAAGACTCTTGTCATATGTCATATCTCAATGATGAAAACACTAAACAGTCTGAGAGATTCACAGTCAAGTCAAAAAAGTCAAAAAGTCTTAGCCGAGATTCATATCTTAATGATGAGTACAGACACAAGTCTGAGGAATCTCACACAACAAACACTTGTAGAATTATTACAGCAAAGTCAACACATAGTAAACAGGTCAATACAGTCGAGTCAAAAGAAAACAAATACTATTCTAAACAGTCATGGAACATAAACATTTTAGTTGGTCATACACAAATTAATTGCATTGTTGATTCAGGAGCTGATATCAATATTATGTCAAAGAAAACTTTTCAATCTTTGAAATGTCAAAGTCAAATGTCACTTGAGAAATGTCAAATAAACGTTAGTGGGTTTGGTGGTATATCAATACCCATTATGGGCAAAGTCAATGTAAAATGTAGTTTATCTTTAAATAATAGCACTATTAGTGTAAATATAGTGTTTATAGTCACAGATTTAGTTTGTCCGAATGTTTTAGGTCTACCAACTTGTGAAAAATTAGGTATAATTCAAAGAGTTTTCTATGTGTCTCAACAAAATTTTAGTGAACAAATTCTTACACAATACAATGATGTATTTCAGGGTCTTGGATGTCTACCTCAAGTCTGTCGCCTGAAACTCAAACCTGAAGCAGTGCCATGCGTGGATGCTCCGAGAAGAGTACCCTTCGCTTTACTGAACAAACTGCGCGATGAATTGGATCGCATGGAGAAAATGCAGGTCATTGAAAAGGTTTTTAAACCTACAGAATGGGTGAACAGTATAGTGATAACAGTCAAAAGCACGGGTCAGTTACGAATTTGTTTAGATCCTAGAAATTTGAATAAGAATATTATAAGGGAAATTTATTCACTAAAGTCAATAGATGAGATCAGATCTCAACTAGCAGGAGCTGTTTGTTTTTCTCATTTAGATGCATTTTCAGGATTTTGGATGCTTAAACTAGATGAATATAGTTCTGATTTATGTACATTTCAAACACCTTTCGGTAGATATAAATATTTAAGGTTACCTTTTGGTATAAATGCATCGTCTGAAATTTTTCAAAGAGTCATGATGAATTTGTTCGGTGATTTAGAAGGAGTTCTAATATTCATCGATGATATTTTGGTATATGGACCAAACGAGTCAGTACATAATGAGAGAGTACATAAAGTCATGCAACGAGCACGTGAAGTCAATTTAAAGTTCAATAAGTCAAAATGTAAATTTTTAGTATCAGAAGTCTGTTTTTTAGGGTATGTTTTTAGTAAAGATGGTGCTAGGGTTGATGAAGAGAAAGTAAAAGCAATTGTCAATATGCCCACACCAAAAAATGTCAAAGAATTGCAAAGAATATTAGGTATGATCAATTATTTAGGTCCCTTTATTAGCAATTTGTCTCAAAAAACTCAAATTTTAAGAAATCTTTTGAAGAAAGATTCAGTCTGGACTTGGGATGAAAATCATAGTCAATGTCTTAAGAGTTTAATCGATGAAATTACAAATTCACCAGTTTTAGCTCATTATAATCCCAATGTACCATTAGTCTTGTCAGTCGATTCGTCAAAGTCAGCATTAGGAGCAGTCATTATGCAGAATAATAAACCTATTGCTTATAGTTCAAAAACATTAACTCAAACTCAGTCAAGGTATGCTCAAATTGAGAAAGAATTGTTAGCCATTCAGTTTGGTTGTGAAAAATTTCACCAGTATGTGTACGGTCATAAAGTAACTGTTCATACTGATCATAAACCTTTAGTCTATCTTTTTAAAAAGCCATTACATGATGTACCAGCAAGATTGCAACGTATGATGTTAACTTTACAAAAATATGATTTGGAAGTTATACATGTTCCAGGTAAAGAAATGTTTATATCTGACACTCTGTCTAGAGCAGCATTGAAAGAACATTATATACCTGAGAATGAGTCAGAAATATCTTGTCATGTCAATTTAATGCATTCAAGTCTAGCAGTCACAAAGGAGTACTGTACAAAATTGTTACAGAACACTAAGAAAGATGATACTTTGCAATTGTTAAAAAAGTATTATTATGAAGGTTGGCCAAAAAATAAAAATAATGTCAGTCTGTCAATAAAACCATTTTGGAACATACAAGCTGAAATTCATGTAGTCAAAGATTTGTTGTTCAAAGGGTCAAAATTAATAGTACCACAGTCAATGTATAAGGAAATGTTAGGTAAAATTCATGAAGGTCACCAAGGTATAAATAAATGCTTAAAACTGGCTAGAGAGTCTTTGTACTGGCCAAGCATGTCAGCTGATATTAAAAACTTGGTAGAACAATGTTATGTATGTGCACAATTTAAACCTAATAATCCAAAGGAACCACTAAAAAATTTTGAAATAAATAAATATCCATGGCAACAAGTAGGTGTTGATTTGATGTATTTTGATAACCTTACTTATTTAATTGTCACAGATTATTATTCTAAATTTATAGAAATAGCTTTGTTAAATAAAAACAGTACAGCAAAGAATGTAATAACACATTTAAAGTCCATTTTTGCTCGTCATGGAATACCTTTATCTTTAGTGTCTGATGGTGGTCCTCCTTTTCAGTCATTAGAATTTAAGAATTTTATGCATGAATGGGACATAGAACACATTGTAACTAGCCCATATCATCCACAGTCAAATGGTCAAGCAGAGAGTTCAGTCAAAATTATCAAAAATATGTTAAAAAAATGTAAAAGAAACTCATCTGATCCATACATAGCTTTATTACAGTATAGAAACACACCTAAGAATAATTTACCATCTCCAGCTCAATTGTTAATGTCCAGGAATTTAAGAAATAACATTCCTATGTCTTATAAGAAATTAAAACCTAAAGTGGTTACATTCAAAAATTATGAAGAATGTGTCAAGCAAAATAATAAAAATAAGTCTAAATATTATAATAGAAATACAAAGTCATTGTCATTACTGTATCCCAATGATCATGTATACTTTAAAAGAAAGCCTGATAGCAATTGGGAACAAGCCATTGTCAAGCTAAGGTTGGCTAATAATAGGTCATATGTCGTTGAGGATGTCAATGGAGTTAGGTATAGGAGGAATAGGGTTCATTTAAGACACAAATATTCTCCTATGCTATCCAATTCGTCGCAGGGGAGAGAGGAAGGTAACAGGCAGGAGTCTAGACCTCAAGAGCTCTCATCTCAATCCTCAGTCAGTCAACATGTAACTCGTTCTGGAAGAGTTGTAAAGCCAACCAGAAGGCTAATTGATGAAATAGATTAAGTAGAACATTGTATCCTAGATTAAGACCTAACCATAGTCTTAAGTCATTGTCTAAATTGTAACTAAGTCAGGTTTCTATAACATTGTTTGTCAAGGGTTAATTTAAACTTAAACAGGGGGGATGTTGTATCATACATCACTACTCTGTAGTCGAGTAACTAATACCATCTCTATGTATTAGTGTCTATGAATATAGTCTATTGTCTTGTCATTGTAACTTAGGATCTGACCTAGAAGAGGTCGTTTCCAATATAATAATTCTACAAGAAAAATAAACCAGTCTAATTATCTAAAGTCTTTAATATTTACCAACCGAACAATCATACATGGTGTCAGAAGAGTGAAAAAACCCAATACGAAGAAAGAAAATTCATAAAATGCAAAAGTCGGATGGCGTCGGTGGCGGCCATGACACCGGAGCTGCAATGAACAGTGGCTTGAAGGCGCTTAAAATATCCTCAGATGCAACAAACAACAATTACGAAACCTGGAAGCGCTGGTGGCAACAGTTCGAATTATACTTGTTGGCAACGGGTTTGGACAAGTCCGGTGAGAAACGCAAGATCGCCATTTTATTACATCACATTGGTGAAAAATGCTTAAATATTTTCAACACATTCAACATAAATATTGGAGAAAGCACATTACATGACGTCAAAGCCAAATTCGACGAATTTTTTCAACCCAGAAAAAATATTACCATGTATCGTTACATGTTTTTTACCACACGTCAACAGAAATCGGAAAGCATCGAGGATTTCTTAACCGATCTCGAAAATAAGAGCCAAGATTGCGAATTTGGAACGCTCAGAGAATCTCTCATCAGAGATATTTTTATTGCCAACTTGAGTTTGGACTTAGCACATGTACGTCAGAGACTGCTGCAGGAACCTGATCTGACATATCAGAGGATGCGAGAGCTAGCTAGGACACTCATCGTCGCACAGCAGGATGCAGACCAAATTGTCAAGAGGTCCACTAGTCAAGAGTCTGAAAAAGTCATGCATCTGCGTCGGAGGAGCCGTGGTCGAGCGGAGCGTCAGCGACGGCGAGCTTCACCAGTCAGTCAGCAGGGATCCAGCGCAGGGAGGTCAAAGTCAAGTCCCAGTCCTGAGAAGCGCTCGAAGACGTGTAGCCGCTGTGGACAACACCACCGCTACAAATGTCCAGCGCAGGGAGCTAAATGCAGGTCATGTAACTCTTATGGTCATTTTGCAAAATTTTGTTACTCCAATAATAAAAAAGTCAGTCATTTAGAGTCTTTTAGTTCAACTGGTAGTCAAGATAATTTTGTTGGAATTTTAAATTGTCATAACTTCAGTCATAGTCATAAGTATAGTCAATATAATTGTCATTTAGAGTCACAAAGTCATCACAATCAAAATAATTACAGACATAGCAGGTTGTCATACACCCAGTCAGATCCTAAGTTACAATCAACGGTCAGGTCGCACATAGGCCAGTCGCAGTCAATGTCTAAGAGATCTCATGAAGACTCATCTTGTCATAAAAAATATCCTGTGTCATATTTCTGTGATGAAAGTGGTGATAATGCCATATCTGAGAGGTCTAATAAAAAATGCCTCAGTGATGAAAAAAGGCTGGTGACTGATAGGTCTGAGAGACCCAATGAAGACTCTTGTCATATGTCATATCTCAATGATGAAAACACTAAACAGTCTGAGAGATTCACAGTCAAGTCAAAAAAGTCAAAAAGTCTTAGCCGAGATTCATATCTTAATGATGAGTACAGACACAAGTCTGAGGAATCTCACACAACAAACACTTGTAGAATTATTACAGCAAAGTCAACACATAGTAAACAGGTCAATACAGTCGAGTCAAAAGAAAACAAATACTATTCTAAACAGTCATGGAACATAAACATTTTAGTTGGTCATACACAAATTAATTGCATTGTTGATTCAGGAGCTGATATCAATATTATGTCAAAGAAAACTTTTCAATCTTTGAAATGTCAAAGTCAAATGTCACTTGAGAAATGTCAAATAAACGTTAGTGGGTTTGGTGGTATATCAATACCCATTATGGGCAAAGTCAATGTAAAATGTAGTTTATCTTTAAATAATAGCACTATTAGTGTAAATATAGTGTTTATAGTCACAGATTTAGTTTGTCCGAATGTTTTAGGTCTACCAACTTGTGAAAAATTAGGTATAATTCAAAGAGTTTTCTATGTGTCTCAACAAAATTTTAGTGAACAAATTCTTACACAATACAATGATGTATTTCAGGGTCTTGGATGTCTACCTCAAGTCTGTCGCCTGAAACTCAAACCTGAAGCAGTGCCATGCGTGGATGCTCCGAGAAGAGTACCCTTCGCTTTACTGAACAAACTGCGCGATGAATTGGATCGCATGGAGAAAATGCAGGTCATTGAAAAGGTTTTTAAACCTACAGAATGGGTGAACAGTATAGTGATAACAGTCAAAAGCACGGGTCAGTTACGAATTTGTTTAGATCCTAGAAATTTGAATAAGAATATTATAAGGGAAATTTATTCACTAAAGTCAATAGATGAGATCAGATCTCAACTAGCAGGAGCTGTTTGTTTTTCTCATTTAGATGCATTTTCAGGATTTTGGATGCTTAAACTAGATGAATATAGTTCTGATTTATGTACATTTCAAACACCTTTCGGTAGATATAAATATTTAAGGTTACCTTTTGGTATAAATGCATCGTCTGAAATTTTTCAAAGAGTCATGATGAATTTGTTCGGTGATTTAGAAGGAGTTCTAATATTCATCGATGATATTTTGGTATATGGACCAAACGAGTCAGTACATAATGAGAGAGTACATAAAGTCATGCAACGAGCACGTGAAGTCAATTTAAAGTTCAATAAGTCAAAATGTAAATTTTTAGTATCAGAAGTCTGTTTTTTAGGGTATGTTTTTAGTAAAGATGGTGCTAGGGTTGATGAAGAGAAAGTAAAAGCAATTGTCAATATGCCCACACCAAAAAATGTCAAAGAATTGCAAAGAATATTAGGTATGATCAATTATTTAGGTCCCTTTATTAGCAATTTGTCTCAAAAAACTCAAATTTTAAGAAATCTTTTGAAGAAAGATTCAGTCTGGACTTGGGATGAAAATCATAGTCAATGTCTTAAGAGTTTAATCGATGAAATTACAAATTCACCAGTTTTAGCTCATTATAATCCCAATGTACCATTAGTCTTGTCAGTCGATTCGTCAAAGTCAGCATTAGGAGCAGTCATTATGCAGAATAATAAACCTATTGCTTATAGTTCAAAAACATTAACTCAAACTCAGTCAAGGTATGCTCAAATTGAGAAAGAATTGTTAGCCATTCAGTTTGGTTGTGAAAAATTTCACCAGTATGTGTACGGTCATAAAGTAACTGTTCATACTGATCATAAACCTTTAGTCTATCTTTTTAAAAAGCCATTACATGATGTACCAGCAAGATTGCAACGTATGATGTTAACTTTACAAAAATATGATTTGGAAGTTATACATGTTCCAGGTAAAGAAATGTTTATATCTGACACTCTGTCTAGAGCAGCATTGAAAGAACATTATATACCTGAGAATGAGTCAGAAATATCTTGTCATGTCAATTTAATGCATTCAAGTCTAGCAGTCACAAAGGAGTACTGTACAAAATTGTTACAGAACACTAAGAAAGATGATACTTTGCAATTGTTAAAAAAGTATTATTATGAAGGTTGGCCAAAAAATAAAAATAATGTCAGTCTGTCAATAAAACCATTTTGGAACATACAAGCTGAAATTCATGTAGTCAAAGATTTGTTGTTCAAAGGGTCAAAATTAATAGTACCACAGTCAATGTATAAGGAAATGTTAGGTAAAATTCATGAAGGTCACCAAGGTATAAATAAATGCTTAAAACTGGCTAGAGAGTCTTTGTACTGGCCAAGCATGTCAGCTGATATTAAAAACTTGGTAGAACAATGTTATGTATGTGCACAATTTAAACCTAATAATCCAAAGGAACCACTAAAAAATTTTGAAATAAATAAATATCCATGGCAACAAGTAGGTGTTGATTTGATGTATTTTGATAACCTTACTTATTTAATTGTCACAGATTATTATTCTAAATTTATAGAAATAGCTTTGTTAAATAAAAACAGTACAGCAAAGAATGTAATAACACATTTAAAGTCCATTTTTGCTCGTCATGGAATACCTTTATCTTTAGTGTCTGATGGTGGTCCTCCTTTTCAGTCATTAGAATTTAAGAATTTTATGCATGAATGGGACATAGAACACATTGTAACTAGCCCATATCATCCACAGTCAAATGGTCAAGCAGAGAGTTCAGTCAAAATTATCAAAAATATGTTAAAAAAATGTAAAAGAAACTCATCTGATCCATACATAGCTTTATTACAGTATAGAAACACACCTAAGAATAATTTACCATCTCCAGCTCAATTGTTAATGTCCAGGAATTTAAGAAATAACATTCCTATGTCTTATAAGAAATTAAAACCTAAAGTGGTTACATTCAAAAATTATGAAGAATGTGTCAAGCAAAATAATAAAAATAAGTCTAAATATTATAATAGAAATACAAAGTCATTGTCATTACTGTATCCCAATGATCATGTATACTTTAAAAGAAAGCCTGATAGCAATTGGGAACAAGCCATTGTCAAGCTAAGGTTGGCTAATAATAGGTCATATGTCGTTGAGGATGTCAATGGAGTTAGGTATAGGAGGAATAGGGTTCATTTAAGACACAAATATTCTCCTATGCTATCCAATTCGTCGCAGGGGAGAGAGGAAGGTAACAGGCAGGAGTCTAGACCTCAAGAGCTCTCATCTCAATCCTCAGTCAGTCAACATGTAACTCGTTCTGGAAGAGTTGTAAAGCCAACCAGAAGGCTAATTGATGAAATAGATTAAGTAGAACATTGTATCCTAGATTAAGACCTAACCATAGTCTTAAGTCATTGTCTAAATTGTAACTAAGTCAGGTTTCTATAACATTGTTTGTCAAGGGTTAATTTAAACTTAAACAGGGGGGATGTTGTATCATACATCACTACTCTGTAGTCGAGTAACTAATACCATCTCTATGTATTAGTGTCTATGAATATAGTCTATTGTCTTGTCATTGTAACTTAGGATCTGACCTAGAAGAGGTCGTTTCCAATATAATAATTCTACAAGAAAAATAAACCAGTCTAATTATCTAAAGTCTTTAATATTTACCAACCGAACAATCATACAACAATCTACCAACCCGCACTGGGTCCCGTAGTTGACAGCCCACACGCTCTCATCGAGAGAAAGTCTTTGTCCCAATTGGGGATACTGTAGACTGATTATTTCTTCTTCAGCCTATGGATGTCCACTGCTGGACAAAGGCCTCCCCCAAGGCTTTCCACGCTGACCGGTCCTGTGCTGCCCGCATCCATCGGCTTCCCGCTACCTTCACTAGGTCATCGGTCCACCTTGTTGGGGACCTCCCTACACTGCGTCTTCCGGTACATGGCCGCCACTCCAGAACCTTACTGCCCCATCGTCCATCGATTCTACGACCAATGTACCCTGCCCACTGCCACTTAAATTTAGCGACTCGAAGAGCTATGTCGGTGACTTTGGTTCTTCTGTGGATCTCCTCATTTCTGATTCGATCACGCAGAGAAACTCCGAGCATAGTGCTTTCCATTGCCCTGCATTGGCTGATTATTTACAAAATACATAACCTATCAGATAAGTTTGGTGGAGAAATTGTCATTATTGGATAAATTTTTATATTTTATTTTCTATTTAGTAACAATTTAGGTTACATTCACAAAGAATCCAGCATGAAACGTAAATATTAAAGTATATGGGACAGCAATTATTTTGTGACGTGAAAACTTCTTCAGCATTCTTTCGTTATGATTTGAAAGACGATTAATCAAAAAAGAGACAAACATATGCATTAATAAGATTTAGCGTGGGAGTAAATGAGATAGGTAGCATTACGGCAGTGTTTCTTACATTCGTCTTATTACCTTGATACTAAAATTTTTGAATGTTTCATTTTTACCACGTGTGAAATGCCCAAATCCTTTTTTTAATTCTCTTTAAAATTTTTAAAGCAGTTGGTGTTGACATTAATAAATGGAACGAAATAGAAAAAAACTGTTCCGTATATTTTGTCCGCGTAGGTAAAACCAAACCTATGCGGTCAATGTATAAACTGCAAGAGCATTTTTTTTTGCTAACCGATAAAAATATTTCTACGCTAGAATTCGTTAGAATAATTATGAGTAGCATTCATGGCTATAATAGGGTATTTGACTAAAAAAAAACTAATAATTCCGTCAGTCGGATTTCCAAAAAATACTAGACACGTATTTTTTCTTTTTTCATATAAACAAAAAATGAAGACGATACAGTGCGTTGAAAACTCGTGTGACGTCACTGCTCACTACACTTTTTAGCGACCAGTGACGTCACCAGCCGCCACTCCTGATCTTTGATGCCTTTTATATTTGTCAATTTTTATTGATTTGATAAAACAAAATATACGGACTAAATAGAATCAATTTTTTTTTACCCACGAAACATCCCTATTAGGACTCGTGGATAAAATAATAACAGCCGCACATTTCGATTGATCAGGTTAAGCTATATTTGCTGCAGTGGACCTATTGATGAGTGACAATCTTTACATAACTTGCACCTTTCCGTGCTTCGGAAAGCACTTTAAGTTGATTCGGGCTGTCACTTGTATATCTTTGACAGTCGTTACGGGGTGTCAGAAGTCCGAAAGTTTGACCACCAGTTTTGCCAAGGGGTAACGTAACAATAACTGGGTTGTAGAGTTCAGATAGACAGTCGCTCCATGTAAAATACTGATGTTCAGCTGAATCCGGTTAGACTGGAAGCTGACCCCAACATGGTTGGGTAAGGCTTGGTAGATGAACGGCCTCCATGGCTGCGCAAGAAGGCGCGGGTTTCATCCGCGCAATGCAAATATTTGTATGCATGAATATGAATATTTGCGCTGGTTAGGTCATGCCTCGGAAAGCACTTTAAGCCGTATATTAATTAATTTATGGTTATAATTAGCACAAACAACCTCCGTCGCGTAACGGTAGCGAACGCGGCCACTGCGCAAGGAGGCGCGGATTCGTCGGAATATTTGCACTGGTCTGGTCATGCCTCGGAAAAGCACATTAACCCGTTGGTCCCGGTTGCCATACGAACATCTAATGGCAGTCGTTACGGGTTATTGGTGCCATCAAATGTCCAACAATTGGTCTAACTGCAATGCTTCGATTTCGCCTTCGGGTTGTGGAGGTCAGACCGCAGTCGTTTCACGAAACATATCGAAGTTTAGCCAAAATCAGACAAATCAGTTAGACTGGTAAAGCGGATCCCAGACTCCAAAGCTGAAAAGCTTCGGATGCGACTGGGATTAACGCGGATATGATGATGATGGTTTTAATTAGCACGTCGCTTCCCCGGCCACCGTGTATAATAAATTTAATTATAAATCAAAAAATAGTATAGCACTGTATGATTTTCTCGGTGGTAAGCCATAACATCGGCCGCCGGCAGAAGTTACCACCCACCAGATAAAGCCTTGCCGCCAAGCGATTTGTCGTGTTCAGGCATGGTGTCTAGTGAAGCCGTACGGAGGACGGGTCTGAGCGGTTGTGTTGCGATGTGTGCCGGGTACGATGCGCCTAATGTTGTTGTGTTGGGAGTTTGGTCGTGGAGGGTCTTCAGATCAATCTCCTTCTGGCGCAGCATCGTTGGTCGTGTTGTTGGGTTTAACATTGCATCACCTCGCTCAACTGCCGTCTTCCTTCCTATTCGCTCAGTTTTTCTGAGTGAATAGGCTCTTAATAAACTAGGGTGCTTTACCGTCAACGATCGCATCACTGCTTACCATCAGGCGGGATTGCGGTCAAGCGCTAGTTTATGATTAAAAAAAAAAAAAAAAAAAAAAAAAACAAAATTGCCTTCCTAGTATTATGTGTGTTTATTACGATGTTATTATTTTTAGTATACTGATGTTGTTACTCTGTGGCAATAATAGCGTATCTTTTGTTTCGGCGAGTCACAGATGTTCGATAGCGGGTGGAAATGAAATTCCTCCGTCACCCGCTTCAGTTGACATTTTCAAACGACGTGGCTAGAATCCTGATTGTCGAAAATGTTCTTTTGCCGCCGACGACCTCTACTTTTGCGTAGTTTTCATTTGTCAAAACTTTGCAGAGTTCAAAGCCTGATGGAGTAAAAATTGTAGAGATGTGCGTGTGTGTGCATGTGTGTGTGTGTGTTTGTGTGTGTGTATGTGTGTGTCTTGTTTTGGTTTTGTATTTCCTCGACTGTAAAATGGGCGCACGCTATGTATATTTAAATTGAAATATAGAGAGCAAGCGCGGCCAAATAATGAAGAGGTTGGACTTACAGGGGGCTTCAGGCGACGTACTCCTGGTGTGGAGTGTTTTCCCGGAAAAGTTGAAACTAATTAACAAACTAAATGTTAGAACGACCATTTGTACGACTGTAGCTGGTCCCCGGACAAGTCAAATAACATAAAAAAGTTTGTCTACCCCAAAATTTCTAGTAGGCTGTACAGGGTGTATCTGACATCGTAACGCAAAAGGCTAGACCGCATGCCACTAATAAAATTATGATAGCCATTTATGTCGTTAATGAACGCTTACAGAAATAACAATGTTTAAAAAAAAGTGTTGGCTCGGCCTTTGAACATTGCAAGCGTGCCGCCGTGCGGGTTTGTAGGTATGACGTTGATCACTGTTGTGAACTCTATTAAATCAGCTAATAAGATTTTTCGAGTTTTGTTTTCATTGCGCTTTTTTATGTAATTAGCGAATTAATTATTTTTAAGCTATTGCATAGCTTCTATCGCGGGCCTTGAGCGCGGGGACCGAATCCAGAAATTCCGTAACGAAAAAACCTCACGCTCCCCATCGTCTAACGTCGTTTCAGTTCGGCAGTCTTCGGCACGGTATGTTTGTGTGCGTGCGACTACATCTTTTGAAAACAATTTATAGATTTTCAAAAAGAGCATGCATATTGTAGGGCGCGAACTCAGTTCTACACACTTGCCATGTTACTGATAGTCGCGATGTGTTAAACTTGCTATTATTTTTCTCTCTGAAATAGGTCTTCTATAGAGATATGTCATAGACGTCATCGACGTTGTCATGGCTACCTTAAAAACTTTTCATATAATTAATTATTAAGTACTTTTATTCAAATTAATTTAGTAGTGTTTTTATAAAATAGCTTTTTTTTTAACGGAAAAGCTAAGATGAATGTCACGCTAATTTTTCATTGGACTTTTAAATTATTTATATTGTTGTTTACTAAATAAAAGCGCGTGATTTTATAGAGTAAAAAGTGCTCACGCGATCGTTTTTTCAATTGTTGCAAGAATTCAAAAGACTGTCTTTAAATAGTGTTCAGACGATTGCTCAAAGTGTATTAGATTTCATTAGTAATAGAAATGGCATTTCAATAATGACTTTCAACTGCCAAAGTCTAAATAGTCATAAATACGATTTACAAGATTCAGTTACGAGACAAACAAATGTGTTACTTCTTACCGAAACTTGCATGACGCATGATAATCCAATTGAAATACCTAATTTTAATTGTATTGTTCAGTTCAAACGAGATACTGTTTCAAAAGGTGGGGTAGCTATTTACCAAAATAAAAATGATATTACTAATATTATGACTCCGAATATTGAAATAAATATTGCACACGTTAGCGATGTTAATGTTAGGCGCTCAGTTGTTGGAGATATTTGTGCGTGCTTATGCAAACTTAGAAATGGCCTACAAATAGTTATGGTAGCAATTTACATTTCTCCGAATCCAAAATTGGACGAGGTAGAGCATTTTATTCATCGCACTTTACTCATCGTAACTCGAGTGGCTCGAAAATACTTGAAACAAATGGTAATAAATTTCCACTTATCTTGGCTGGCGATTTCAACATTAACTTCGCTGATAAGAAATCAGAGCGGTGGACAACTTTTCTATCAAAAACATTGAATTTGAAAATGAATAATGATCCACAAAAGTCCACAACAAAATATGGGACCACCATTGACGCGGTATTTTCTAGGTATTTAGAGGATATTAAGTCGCAAACTTATGTTTCTTATTTCAGTTATCATAAACCTATAGTTTCAATGATAAATATTCCTGAATAACCAACAGCTACTGTAAGGTAATAAAACCCACATGTATTGTAAAATAATAAAAATATTTTAAATAATATTATTTTTTTATTTATTTAATAAAAGATAAATTTGTTTTCTTACCGGTCACCACGCTCAAAAAGTGTAACTTGAATTAATATCAAAGAAAAAAAATACTGCATAAATAAAATAAATAAATAATTATAATTGCATAAATTGATACAAAATGCTATGCAATAGCTTTACCGCGGCAGTCCCCGAGTGCCACACGTCTTTTTTTGTTTTTAGTATTTTTGACATAAAATTGTTTGACATTATATTGTTAATTGTTTTGACATTCATTTGAAAACTATTTGACATTATATTTTAGATATTATTACATAATTATGATATTTACAACTTTTGACATTCAATTAGTAACTGTTTTAAGTTGTATAATTGTACCTATTTGATTTTGGTTTACATGTGGACATTATACTTGAAGCTGTTTGGCACTATATATAAATTTCGCTTATAATGTATGTAAATGAATAATTCTTAGTTCTTTATATTGTGTGTGGTAGTGGTAGGTCGCATATGTAGATATTCAACACGATATAAATTGTTTTTATGAATGAAATAAATGAAATGAAATGACTTCAATAAACCGACTAAACGTAGGTAATACCAGTAGGTATTGACTAGTATTACCTACGTATAGTTGGTTTACTAAGTCACGCAGTTTTTTTTACCTTTAGTTAACTATCCCATAAACCTGTGTGGTACCAGGCTTACAATAGTACTAAACTAATCCTCCTCCTGTACCATATCCTCCAGTGGGTGTCATAAGAGGCGACTAATGGAACTCACACCAGGAAAGGGGGCAACAGCGCTTTTACTGTGGAATATCAAATTATTGCAATCCCCATCCCGCCTGCCAAGCTTGGCGAATATGGCAAACCCCAAAGAAAGCAATGAAGGGCTTGAAAGCTTTGTCCAGCAGTGGACTTCTATAGGCTAAAGAAGGAGAAGTTAACTATCTAAACTGATAGAATGGTTCCGCAATCAAGTCAAATAAACACAGCAAAACAAAACACGCCACGACCGCGTTCCATGACCGTTTGTGTCGCTGCTTGAACATGGAATAAGACACTCTGTTTCTTTTTCTTTTATCCATCATGTTAAGAAGATAGATCAGGGTCGGCAAAAAAAGCTCAGCAAATTAACGTTTTACCACCAACAATTGCGTCACTGCTTACCATCAGGCGAGATCGCGGATAAGCACTAATTGATAACTTTTAAAAAATTGTTCAGAATAATAAAACATTCTTTTATTATAAATTATCCCTGTAGATTTTATTAAGCAAAGCCAGATATGTATATTGTCGAATAATACCAAGGTATCATAATCTGACACCAACGTTAAATCCGGCACCTCTATTTTAAAACTTCTACTTTTCTGAACTGCTTATATGTAGTTCAGTCACGTGTTACCGAGTGCACAAATATTCTCGTTACGTATGCAACCAGGCTCCAAACTTGGTACTATCTACTGCACAAAAGGAATATCTTCGTGAATCCTTTATCCCAGTTTTATATGGGAAGATCTTGATAGCTTGAAAGTCTGTGGGTTATGAAACTTTTTATTGGAGAAAGTTTCAGGCTTATCCTTGTGGTCCAAGAAAAAATTAAAGTCGTTGTTGGCTATGAGTAAAATATTAAAGAGATATCGTGTTATCATTGACTTAGAAATTCCAGCAATGTTATGTTATGTTAATGTTATAAGCATGTTAGAAAATAATCAAGTAATTAATAGATATTACGGTCTAATGTGAGTATTAGAGTCGTGGTGGCCTAGTGATTAAAACAACAGCCTCTCAAGTATGACTGCACAGGATTCCAGGTCAGGCAAGTACCAATGTAACTTTTCTAAAGTTATATGTACTTTCTAAGTATATTTTGGACACCAATGACTGAAGGTGAAGGAAAACATCTTGAGGAAACCTGGACTTTAAGTCTGAAATCGCCAACCCGCATTGAGCAAGCGTGGTGATTACGCTCAATCCTTCTCTATATGAGAGGAGACCTGTGCCCAGCAGTGGGACGATAAAAAAGTTGAACCCACCCACTCATTCTTGAGAGGCTGGTGTTTTAACCACTAGGCCACCACGACTAGCGCGCTTTATCATCAACGATTGCATCACTGCTTACCATCAGGCGGAATTGCGGTCAGGCACTAGTTTATAACTGTAAAAAAAAACTAAGATAAGTCTTGACGAAGTTCACAAAACAAGACAATGGTGCCGATTCTCCCGTTCTCAAACTAAACTATGTTAAAGTTCAGTGCATATTTTTCTTTTTACCTTATTAAGAAAGGGACAGAAGATAAAATATTATTTTAGTGCTGTCAAATTAAGATCCTGCATATACAGTTTAGAAGTTAAGAAAAAAAGGTAAGAAAAAAACCGGCCAAGTGCGTGTCGGATTCAAGCACAAAGGTTTCCGTACCATTTATTTATGAAATTAAAGGATTTAAGTATGTTATTTGTATGAAAGATTACGCGGTAATAAGCGGTTTACGATTTACGAGGTATTACAAAAAAAGCAACTTACTTAGATCTCGTTCAAAATAATTTTCGTTGGTAGTTTTTATAGTAATGTACATCATATATTTTTTTTTAGATTTTTCATTTTCTTATTTTAGAAGTTAGAGGGGGGGGGACCAACTTTTTTCCACTTTGGAAGCGTCTGTCACGCAAACTATTCGGTTTTGAAAAAATTTAAAACCTCGATATCATTTTAAAGACCTAACCATACAGGGTGTAAGGAGGACGCTTCCGAAGCCAGAACGTAGATTATATACAACCTAAATGCAAACGGATACCAATAACCTTTCGCTTTAAATTGATTATTTTCAAGACTTCATATTTCGTAAACAAGCATTGGATAGCGTACGAAACGTGAGGTCACTGACACGCAAGGCGACGTCGCACTACCGCGCCCGCGCTTATCAGCCGCCGAAAAGAGCCGATTTATACGCAATTTACAAACATCATTTTCAAAATCGCAATTGTAGTCCATTGTAAAAAGCTGACAGAGGCATTTTACGTACCTGTCTAAATCCTTTGCGACCTTATGAGGTTTGGCTCGAACTGAGTTCCATTCATTTCAATACAAAGCCGGGCCCGTCGCTGTGTCGATCCGTGAACACGAGGCATCAGTATTCCTCAACACATTCTTCACGTAGTTTATTAAAAACACTCACTATTCTGCCCCGCATTTCATCAGCACTGTCACATTCCCGATAAAACACTCTTTCTTTCACATACCCCCATAAAAAGAAGTCCAACGGCATTAAGTCGAGTGAACGAGCCGGCCAGGCGTGCGGCCCCAGCCTTCCGATCCAGCAGTCATTAAAAAGCTCAGTGAGACGCTCGCGGACGGGACGCGTAACCAGCATGGTTCCATCGTGCTGAAACCATGCTCGACGAAATTCAGCCACAGACACCTTGTCTAGCATATCATTTAAATGTCCATTTATAAAATTAAGATATGCTGATCGAGGCGCTGCGGTAGAAACACTGGTCCTAGAATTCTTCTCCTAAACACATCAACATGTTGCCGTATTCACGAGCACTGTACACGTATGCCTCAGGCATTGTTTAAAACAACAAAAAGTTATAACTAAAAAGAATAAAACAGCACTAAAAACGTAACAATACCTAATAACTAAACACAAATTTAAAACTAACAAAACAATAATTAAATAATCGGTTAAAAACGTAATGCACAAGCTCACGAACCGAGTCGGCAAGGAACTAAAGAAGTACTATGAAGATCAAACAAGCCCCGAACGTCGACAAACGCTTTGGGGACGTCCTCGCGGGCGCGTAGGCAAAAGCGGTGTGTTTACAGAGGTGAAAATGCTAAAAGAATAATTACGAGATCAGAAATCAATTCATTTTAATTGTTAGGAAATTGTACTTATGCTTTATTACAAACTGTTTTCATTTTCTAACTTTTAAATAAGATTTAACTGGTTTCTTAGATTCAATTAATTTAATTATTCACTTTAAATTGATTAGGTATACTTACTAAATGAAGGATCCAGTTCTTGCAATAAACGAGCACGCATCGTGTGACTTTAATTACATTGTTATAAAGTTCAAATTCAATTGATTCACGGGCGCAACTGTACATGCGATGAAAGTTTTTTAGTCAATTACAGCTGATGTCAGCGATCTTTTACTTTATTTCATTTACTATCGATTATCGACATAATACAAAACTGTTATTAATTGCATGTGCATCAATTTAAAACTGTTGACGCCTCTGTAATGTTTATTTTTCTTTATTTTAGCGGCGCTTTACAAAGGATTTTTATGGCCTTACAGCCACGCCGCTGGCTGTAGGTATTTAAGTACTTACGAAACTGTCGCGATGTCGGTGACCGCACGCGGTCTTTGAACCCGAGTTTATGCGCGAGGGTAAGCTGATATTTATTTACGAATACATTGCTTGTTAGAGTTATAAAGAAAAAAAAAATGTTTAATCGCAAATAATGGTTTCATTTAACTCATTTAACTGTTCCCACAGCATAGTGTACGAAAAATGCTTAAGTAAAATTGTTAAAAAAAATCCTCATTTTTGATGGTATCGTATCGAGAATCACTAGCCTTATCACCTGTCTTCGTTTTCGGAAGCGTTTCCCTTACACCCTGTATATACCCCACACGTATGTGTTGGATGAAAAAAAAAATGGGTTTCAGTTCTAAGTATTGAGAGCCCCCAATATATATTTTTTTTAAATTTTTGCATCAAAATCTGATTGCGGTTCACAGAATACATCTACCTACCAAGTTTCAACAGTATAGCTCTTATAGTTTCGGAAAAAAATGGCTGTGACATACGGACGGACATACGGACAGACAGACATGACGAATCTATAAGGGTTCCGTTTTTTGTCATTTGGCTACGAAACCCTAAAAACATGGCGTCTAAAAATACGTTAATTTACGTCAGGCGCGGACTAATTTGACAGGACTTATTTCATTTATCTTCTGTCTTTTTCTTAATGAAATAGAAATAATGAGATGCATTGAACTTTAGTTTCGTTTAGTTGTGAATAAGGAAATTGGGGACATTCATTTTATTAAACGTGGACCTTATAGACCGGAACGGAGGAATCAAATGTAACAATCGCCGTGGAATAACTTTGTAATCTTTACACTCGAATAAACATCGCAACTGGCTCGTTTGATAAAACTCTTGTTACACCCTCCAGCGATGCTCTCAAAGAGGATTTTTTGGTTTGATAGAGAATTACATGGAAAAAGTTACAACTCCAGTATAAAATCTGGGCGTAATAATAATGTGCGCAACTTTATACAGTATGTTAAGAAAACCCTGTCCGACCCGTGAAGGTGTTGTTAGGTATCGATAACTGATTCTACTAATGCATACAAAACCGAGCTAAACTTAAAAAAAAATCCCCCTAAAAAATAAATATTATTTCGCAAAAAGAGGTAACTTAATATTGAACGTCAATATTACATAAGACAATCCCCCAAAACGCCTGCCTTTCGCCACTTCCTAGTGCTTTCGCTGGGAAGAAGAAGTGGCAGATCTAGCTCCCTAGCGGCACAGCTGTCTGCTCGATTAAAGAAAACAACATGACTTTATACAATCCTATGTATGTATAGTAATTAACAGAAGAAAACACAACGTTAAATGAAATTATTTACATTAGCTATTCCAAAATACCAGCAAAGCAAACAATTCATAAAAAAAATATTAAAAATGGAAATGTAAGTAAGTAATTATTAAAATCTAGCGGCCGCCAGCGACTTCGTTCGTGTAGTTTAGTTATGCTTCGCTCCTATTGGTCGCAGCGTGATATTATTAGCCTAAAACCTTGATGGATTAATGGGCTATACAACGCACAAAGAATTTTTAAAATCGAACCAGTAGTTCCTGAGATTAGCGCGTTCAAACAAACAAACAAACTCTTCAGCTTTATATATTAATATAGATTATTACCTAAATAGAAGCCCTAAGCATAGAGGGTCACTTGATAGCTCACATTATTATTTATGCATTGTGGAGAAAAGACAATTATATGAATTCGTATAACATGTCAGTAAGTTAATATTGAAAAAAAAAACATAGACACAAACACACACAAACTAAACTAAATTTCAGTTCAGTGGATATCATCATCATCATCATTTCAGCCGAAAGACGTCCACTGCTGGACATAGGCCTCCCCCAAGGCTCTCCACGAAAACCGGTCCTGCGCCTCCCGCATCCAGCGGTTTCCCGCGACCTTCACCAGGTCGTCGGTCCACCTTGTCGGGGGCCTACCCACGCTACGTCTTCCGGTGCGTGGTCGCCACTCGAGAACCCGTCGGCCTCATCGGGCATCGGTCCTACGGGCAATGTGTCCAGCCCACTGTCACTTTAGTGTTGCAATTCTTCGGGCTTCAGTGGATCTCTTTCAATGTATTTTATTAAGAAAATGACAGAACATAATATTTCGGTTTAGACCCATCAAATTAGTCCGCGCTTTGCGTAAATTGATATATTTTTGGTCGCCATGTTTATAATCGCGTCTAAACTGTCTATGGAATATCTTAATTCGACAGGAAAACTAAAATGTTATATTCTATCCTTTTCTTAATGAAATAGAAAGAAAAAGTTACATTTAACTTAAAATTTGTTTAATTAGTGAACAAGAGCGGCTATGACTATTCGCTATTCTTATCATATATGCCTTTGAACAAAGGTTGGATTTTAATTGTGCCTTAAATGCATTGCAAGGTAAATTAAATTACTTTAGCAGTTTATTATCCAAATACTAGTCGACACATTACTTATCGCTTAGAGAGAGAACAATTATATTTTTTTTATTAAGTTATAAACTAAAGCTTGACCGCAATTCCGCCTAATGGTAAGCAGTGACGCAGTCGTTGATGGTAAAGAGCACTAGTTTATTAAGATCATATTTACTTTAGCCTTGAAGACACTCAAACTGTAGTCCGACGGAAACACCGCCGTTGGTGGTTTTAACAACATAAGGGTGGAAACTTGCCGTACGAAGGGTCGTCCGATGGTGGAACGGAGATGGGGGAATCAAATCATGCAATTCCCTCGCACACTCCCCAAAATGCATACTATAGAAGACCGAAAGGCTGGCTACTCTACGTCTGTGCTCTAGGCTTTGGAGACCGTCTCGAGTTAAGTCAGGGTCATCAATCAGCCTCTTCGTTCGCCTCTCTACTGAATCCAAAGTAGCCAGGTGACACTTAGTAGCACCAGCCCAAATGTGGCTGCAGTACTCCACACACGAAAATGAACAACAATAGTGTAAGAGAAACGGATAAAGTATAGTCAATACAAAAATAATTGGCTCTGACTCTTAAACTAGGAAGATCCTGTATCTTAAGAGTCAGTTTGTTTGCATTAATAGCGGGCGAACGAATTTTGAACGCGATAGTAGTTGATCAGATAGTCAAGTAGAATTTAGAGTAAAGTGAAGAACTATTTTTATTCCTAATTTTGAAGTCGGTTAACAAAATAAATTAAATTAAATAGTGATCCATACAACAGACAAACGTGTTACGGCATGACTTGGTGAATAGACCTAGTTTTTACAGCAGGAAAAATCTGTCAATAGACCGAAGAATAGCAGTGATGAACTATGTCACACAAAATTAAATAGGTTCTGACAATAAATTTCTCGAAATATAAAAATGTTTTTGCTGATTGTGTAAAATAAACAATTTAATTTAATCATTATAAACATAATTGTTATGTATTTTTGTGGCTTGATTCGATGCCCCTATAGGTACCCACAGGAATTTCCCGCACTAGCGTGGGAATGCAAATTTAAAAGCACCCGTGATCAATATTACATTGCACAGCGCAATAAGAGCGTTAAAAGTATTATAATTTACTTTGAAAATACAATTTATTTAAAATATTGAGCGACCGTTATTAATACTGGACATATGTATCAATATGGACGACAATTCGATCCCACCCGTGTCAGAAAACTTTAACAAAATAATCAAAACCGTCAATACGAAACTGTGACTACTACTTTGGGTATAAATTTGACACTGAAAGAAACAAGCGGTGACAAGTGACGGGCTCTGACGTCACTCCAATTTCCCTCTTATTTTTGTCAACATTAACCAATTCCCTGTGGATTATGTTATTACGTATTTTTGTTCTGTTTCTCTTTATTTGCATTATACCTGCCATAAGAGTAAAATAGTAATCTTTTTTATTTTATGAACTAGTGCTTGAACGCGATTCCACCTGAAGGTAAGCAGTGTCTCAAGGAGATGACAGCACATCGTGACGGGGTCCACGATGCCTGGTCCAGGACTGCAGGTTGGTTACTGCGGTTGGTGTGGCGCACAGGCAAGTTAAGGAACACGGGTGAGTTTTAGTCAGTAAAAGTCTGACACGCCCTTCCTCTCCGCCCCCAGCGGGAGAGGTCATTTAATGATTTCCCATCCACAAAGAAAACATGGTAAGCAGTGATGCAATCGTTGATAATAAAGCGCACTAAAGAGCCTATTTACTCTAGCCTTGAAAACACTTGTCGTATCGCGTAAGTTGATTTCTTAGGCGGCTTTCTCGATGGGAAACGGAGAGTGAATTTCAAGGACGGTTCGCTTATAGGCACATATCGTTCCGTGAATAGAAGATATAATTCTCTCCGCTCACCCAAAATCCCCGCCACGGCTGTCGACGTGTGTCGTCGACCGCATCGGCAACTGCTAACGATAAAATGGTACTTGTGTATTTGAGCGGCATATTGTATCATGTCAGCAGGCGCCGACGCGTGGATGGGTGTTAACGGCTAAAGTTACCACTGCATCGTGGCAATCGCGCTAAAATAATTCAACCAAAACAGAATTGGATCGCAACCAAACCATAACTTTTGTTATGTTTCGTATCGCGCTAGCCTTTTGAAAGATGGTTTAATCATAACTGGAACGCAATTGGATCGTAACCGCTGTCAAAAGTAAAAGTTGAAACAAAGATAACTTTTTCTGTGCCATTTGTCATACTTACGTTTAAGCGATTAGATTTAATTATAATTTATGTATTTAGTTTTAATTATTATATCCGACGAAATGTATCACTCATACATTGATTTTACTTTAATTGAAGTTAAAACTTTAGCGCGATACGAAATGTGATCGAAACTAAACCATAACTTTAACTGCATTAGATACGAACAAGAGTTGAACTTCTGCAGTTTTATTTAGCGCGATTACCCCCCTGTTGATCTGTATTGGTCGCTCAAACTTTACCAGTATAAGCTGACTTCTGATTATACGAAAAACTTATACAATCCAAGGACAGCTATAACTGGACCTTATGCTTGATTTATAGATGTCACTTTTTAATCATCGGTACCTTAAAAGGATAAACAGAACCCTTATAAGATGACGTCGTTGTCCGTCCGTCTGTTCGTTAGACCAGACAATTTTTCTCAGGAACGTGTGGAGTTCGCTGCTATTCCTTAAAGCCGTGAATAAAGAAATCATCTCGGTGGTAGGCCACATCGACTGCCGGCAGAAGTTACCACCCACCAGACAAAGTCTTGCCGCCAAGCGATTCGTCGTGTTCCGGCATGGTGTCTGGTGAAGCCGTACGGAGGACGGGTCTAAGCAGTTGTGTTGCGATATGTGCCGGGTACGATGTGTCAAATGTTGTTGTGTCGGGAGTTTGGTCGCGGAGGGCCTCCGCATCAATCTCCTTCTGGCGCAGTCGTGTTGTTGGGTTTAACATTTCACCACATCGCTCAACTGCCTTCCTATTCACTACATTTTTAAGTGAATGGGTTTAGTAAACTAGCGCGCTTTACCATCAACGATTGCATCACTGCTTACCATCAGGCGGGATTGTAGTCAAGCGCTAGTTTATAATTATTTAAAAAAAAGAAACAAGTAAAAGCACAAGTAGTTGTTCTCGGTCTGGGTGTTTGTGTATGTATGAGTATAAGTGTATAAAGGCACACACGATACAGGAGTAGGTAATTCCTAATTTAGAATTTATTATAAAAAACAAAAAAGGCTAAGTTAATTAAATTAAAATTATAGGACACATTTGTGTTCCAAAATCAAATTCTATTCTATAGTAACCTTCGAGCGCGAGTCTGTCTCGCATTAGACGGTTACTTTTTTTTTTATTCTTTGACAGTAAAAGATACCTACAATATGACTGTGTTAAAATAGAGGATACATAATACACTAGCAGTATTGTAGCCCACTACATTATCCTATAGTCATATCACCCACTAGATAGGTAATAAACAATTAAATACAATCACATTCATAATAAAAAATCTATAGAAATATCAATTAACAATCATTAAATAAATATTCTTTCATAGAAAATAAAAATTCTGAATTCGAATGCTGGCAATTAGAAAATACCTAATAAAAATAATTATCATTAATAATAAATCTATACTAATATATAAAGGTGAAGAGTTTGTTTGTTTGTTTGAACGCGCTAATCTCAGGAACTACTAGTCCGATTTAAAAAATTCTTTTTCCGTTGGATAGCCCATTAATCCGGGAAGGCTTTAGGCTATATAACATCACGCTGCGACTAATAGGAGCGGAGCAAAACCAACTTCACGCAAACGAAGTTGCTGGCGGCCGCTAGTAAATAATAAAATCTAGCTTAGTTTACATTCCTAATGACATTCTTTTGGTTATAACACGTGTCGAGTTCTCCACGCATATTTTTCTTTATTTAAAAAATAGTCTCCTTATCATATTTCTACACACATCACAAATTAAGAGTGGGTCGCTAGTATGCCGGCTTCATCTAGTTACAAAAAAAAAAATAAAAAATATGACATGTAAAAGTGATCGGTGATCCTACTTGCTTAATAAACGATTTCATTTCATTTCATTTAAGTAATATGAATCAACGCCCACTACTTCTTTTTAAGCTATTGCATAGCTTCTATCGCGGGCCTTGAGCGCGGGGACCGAATCCAGAAATTCCGTAACGAAAAAACCTCACGCTCCCCACTCCGACGGGCAGTAAAATTTAAATGAGATTAAAAAACATAAAAAAATATTTATTTTTATTTCTTATTTATAAATGAAATAAATAAAAAAAAATAATGAAGAAATAATAATAAAAAAAAAGAAAAGAAATAAATATGAAGAAAAAAAAAGAAAATAATAAATAATTAAAAAATTAAAATAAAATAATAATAATAAATAAAAAAGAGAAAAAAGAAAAAAATAAAAATAAAAAATAAAAAAAAAAAAGATTAAAAAAAATAATTAAAAAATTAAAATAAAATAATAATAATAAATAAATAAAAAAAAAAAGAAATACAAAATGCTATGCAATAGCTTTATTTTTTTATAAATTATAAACTAGCGCTTGACCGCAAGCCCGCCTGATGGTAAGCAGTGATGCGATCGTTGATGTTAAAGCGCGCTAGTTTATTAAGAGCCTATTCACTCTAGCCTTGAAGACACTCAAATTATAGTTTGACGGAAACACCGTCGCTGGCAAATTGTTCCAGTCCCTCGATGTACGCGGTATAAAAGAGGAAGCGAAACGGTTCGTCCGGATCGCAATGGTGTCAACCAACAGAATTGTTTATTTTAGTTATTTTCATAGTCTTATGACTTATGGGATTCTTCTCTGGGGAACTTGTGCGGACATCAATACCATCTTTGTTTTACAGAAAAGGGCTGTTCGAGCCATTTACAACCTTGGTCCTAGAGATTCTCTTAGAGAAAAATTCAGAGAGGTGAACATTCTGACTGTAGCTTCGCAATATATATTTGAAAATCTTATGTATGTACATAAAAATATATCTAATTTTAAGAAAATAAGCGATATTCATAATATAAATACCAGGAACAAACACAATCTTGCTGTACATCACACTCGTCTCCACAGAGTAGGCAACTCGTTCATGGGTCAATGTATACACTTTTACAACAAGCTTCCCATGGACATTCGAAACTTACCCATTAAACGATATAAAACCTATATAAAGGCCAAACTTTGCAAAAAGGGGTATTATAAAATCTCAGATTATTTAGAGGATAGAGAGGCTTGGGACTGAGCTGCTCGCTCTGTTGAGCGTTGTTATTAAGCAATATGCGTAATTATAACGTAAATTATTGTAAACATTTTCATTTTTAATGTCTGGACTTTAAAAAAGACGATGATCCCTGAGTTTGTTTCGGCTATTTCTTCTCAGAGGTAGTCAGTTAGGAAATGCCGGCTTCATCTAGTTAAAAAAAAAAAAAAAAAAAAAAAGAATAAAAAAAAAACATGACGTGTAAAAGTGATCGGTGATCCTACTTGCTTAATAAACGATTTCATTTCATTTCATTTCATTTCATTTCATTTCACCAAGTAAGGGTGGAAACTCGCCGTACGACGGGTCGTCCGATGGTGGAACGGAGATCCACCATCCACCGACCTGACACGGTGATAATTATTTTTTATTTATAGAATAGAATAGAATACTCTTTATTATGTACACCACATAGATTGCAGAACATAAATATAAAGATTTTACAAAGGGTGACACAATGGGCGGTCGTATATTCTTAGTTCTAGTACACAGGCTTCCACATGATGAGAGGGAGTGGGCCGTAATCCACCACGTGGAACCAGTGCGGGCTTGTGGAACTTTTGGTCCTAGGACATGCCGGTTTCTTCACGATATTATCTTTCACAGTTTTAAAAGAAGTGCTGTTCGAACCTACGAATTACCACCGCGGGCCGCGACTGTTATCCCATGGCTACCACTGCTCAGCTTTACTAGAGTAAGCAGTATCTTAAGATACTACTAAATTATAATTAAATAAATAAATAGATATATACGGACAAATCACACAGATTGAGCTAGCCCCAAAGTAAGTTCCAGACTTATGTTATGGGATACTAACTCAACGATACTATATTTATAATAGATACATATATAGATAAACACCCAAGACCCAGGCCAATCAGGAAAAGATCGTTTTCCATCATGACCTGGCCGGGAATCGAACCCGTGGCGTCCAGTCGCAAGCTAGCGTGTTGACCGCTGCGCCACGGATTTCTCTGTTTCTTCTACATGCTTCCCCTGAATGCTTCAAACGCCCACTAAAAGAGATTTTCGCCCACGTTGTGAACCTACGAGTTGACCGTTCCGACACTGACCCCACAACCCACATTTTTACGTCATACTTTTTTCGTGCAAAAAAAGTATGGAGATGTCTTGTTGGTTTAGTTGGCCTTATTCACGGCCTCGAGCGACGAGACCTGCGAATTGTATGACGTCAAGCGACAAGCAAGTATCTTGAACTTGTAACTTGTGGCCAGGGGTGCCTTAATAATCCTGCTATGTGAGATGTCGAACAAGACTGACAGAGGATACAGGAAAAATAATAATTAAGTTATTATTTTGGTTTCCTCGTTGGATAAAATAATCATAATATATTTTTTTTTGTGTGTTTCCTTATCTGCAGGAGTCTTGAGGTCATACGTATTTCGACAGAAACAAGGCAGTAAATGGCTAATACGGTAGGTGTTTATCATTATCTTCAACAATGACGACTTTTTTTGCACATTGCCGCGGGCGACGCTCCAGTGAGCGGTACACGCGTCCCCGCTCGTATTTTTTACATACAAATTCAATAAAAATGCGTTTCCGCTAGTGGCAAATGGCTCTGTTTCCCACGCAGGGTTACGTAGTGTTTTCATTCGAGATTCGCCTTAGGTTAACTTCATCCCTTTTGTCATGTCCTTGGCCCCGGTCTATGCGAATATCATTCAGATCTAACCGTGGTCTTTTATCACTCTTGCTAAATATAACTTGGTATATTCCAACTAGAACGGTACCTTTAGTACAAGATGTATTAAGTAAAGTTAATATTTAAGCGCTTTCATAAAGTGGACTGCTTAAGGATAGTTTGCATTGTCAGATAATATCGCCTAATGCGAGCGCACTCCGAGTCTTGCGTTAGGCACGCAGTTGCGGCGACATCTTTATCAGGGTTCATTTACCCTAGCTCAAAAATGAATAGAGCTTAATATTAAAAAAAAATGTTTAATTTTTTTAATAATGGTTAGTGGACAGTGGCCCTGATTCCCTTGTTTAAAAACTAAAAGAAATTTAAGTTCAGTGTATCTTTTTCCTTTTGATTAATTAAGAAAAGGACAGACGATAGAAAGTTTGTTTGGACCTGTCAAATTAGACAGGGTCTGACGTAAAACGACGTATCTTTGGTCGCCATGTTTATAATCGCGTCTAAACTATCTATGGAGTATGTTAATTTGACAGAAACAAAATATGTTATCTTCTATCCTTATCTTAATGAAATAAAAAGAAAAAGATGAGCTTAGCCTAAAATTAGGTTGGTTTGTAAACAAGAGAATCATCGACATTATATACACACATCAAAAGTGTCTAGGGATCAATCATTTTTATGCGGATTTCTTGAGATTGAGATGTGGCTTTGTAATAAATTTATGATTTTATAAATTTATATGGATCCTTTTTGGTGCATTTCATAATTTGAATCAGCAACTGTGAATCAAATTCGAGTAAAAGATGAAAATCAGCTGTCAATATTTTCCCTATAAAAACATACAACGCATTGAAGACATTATTAGTGCTACTGTTTCCCTACTACTGATTAAAACCAACGTTATTATGGAGCGGCGACGTCATTTAAGCAGGGAAGAAATGCTCAGAGCCGTGGGAATGATAGAAGCTGGTTCCCGGCAACGTACTGTGGCTTTAGCTCTGAATACAAGTCAGAGTGTTATCAGTCGACTTTGGACACGTTACCGAAGCACTGGTACCGTGGCTGAGCGCCATGGAGGACGGTATCGCTGCACCACACGGAGACAAGACCGATACATTCAAATCTTAACTCGAAGAGCTCCAACAATAACCGCCATGATGTTAGCCGTGAGGCTTCATCACTCTTCAGCTTGCATGAAGTGAACCTTCATTCCCGAAGACCGCTACGGGTACCACCTATAGCAATGCACAATCGTAGGATTCGATATCAATGGGCTCTTGAACACAGAAATTGGGCAGAAGAACAATGGCGTTTCGTGTGCTTTTCTGATGAGTCTCGTTTTAGTATGAGACCGGATACAAGACGTATACGACACTGGAGAACCCCTGGACGCCAACAGCGATTAAAATCCTGCCAGGAAGTCCATCCTTATAGTGGTGGAACCATCATGGTATGGGCGGGTATTTGGATCGGCGGAAGAACTGAGTTGATTTGGATCAGAGGCAAGCTCAACGCTCAAATTTATGCTGAGACGATTGTATCAGACGTCATCGTTCCTCTACAAGTGCAAATCGGTCCCTTATTTCAGTTAATGCATGATAATGCACGACCGCACACCGCAAGAGTTGTAAGACAGACTCTCGCCGCAGCTAACATCAATGTCCTGCCTTGGCCTGCTCAGTCGCCAGACTTGAACCCGATTGAGCATGCATGGGATATGCTACAGATAAGAGCTCTGCCGAATATGGAGGGTATCCAGTCGCAAGAAGACCTTTTTTTTGTTGTTGCAACGAACATGGGCGGCCATTCCACAGCGTGATTTGGATGAACTCATTTTGAGTATGCCAAACCGATGTTCTTGTGTTGTTAGTGTTCGCGGTAGAAACACGGATTATTAATTGTTTAAGTTACCCAATAAAATTTTAGAGAAAACTGTTATTTCAGTCTTTTTTTCGAACTTTTGTGTTAGTGGTTCAAATGTCAAATATCCCTTTATTAGGAAAATGGCAAATTTCTTTATTAATGCAAAGGTGACTTGGTTTATCGTTACTGTGACAAACGAAAACACTTTATTTGATGAATCCTTAAAGAAAATTTTAATTAATATCAATCAGGAGAAAAGTTATTGCAAAAATATATGTTGATCCCTAGACACTTTTGATGTGTGTAGATGAATTAGAATGAAGACTAAAATTCTAGTGTATTTTTATCGACAGCAATAATTCAAGAGTTTGAGAAACATTTCACGAGTAACCAGTGATATAATCACTACATCTATATATATAAAAGAAAGTCGTGTTAGTTACATCATTTATAACTGAAGAACGGCTATACCAATTTGGCTAAAAATTGGTAAGGAGGTAGCTAAGAACTGGGAGAAGGACATAGGATACTTTCTATGCCGCTCCCCGTCGTTCCTGTGGGAATAAATGAACTTCTTTGTTTCGACTTCTCCCACGCTTTTATGCTACCCTGGTAACTTGAACGTCAAAAAAATATGCACAATAAACCTTCTTTCATGTATTATGATTATTTGATAATGATGAATGAATGACGTTTATTGTTTCGACTTCTCCTACAGTTTTGTGATACCCTGGTACCTTCCACGTCAAAAAAATATGCACAATAAACCTTCTTTCATGTAATTATGATTATTTGATAATGATGAATGAATGACGTTTATTGTTTCGACTTCTCCTACAGTTTTGTGATACCCTGGTACTTTGCACTTCCACAAACTATGCACAATAAAACCTCTTTCATGTATTATGGTGATTTGATAATGATGAATGAGCTTTTTTATTGTTTCGATTTCTCCTACACTTTTGTGCAACCCTGGTACCTTCCACGTCAAAAAAAATATGCACAATAAACCTTCTTTCACGATTATTTGATAATGATGAACGAATGAGGTTTATTGTTTCGACTTCTCCTACAGTTTTGTGATTCCCTGGTACTTTGCACGTCCACAAACTATGCACAATAAAACCTCTTTCATGTATTATGGTGATTTGATAATGATGAATGAGATTTTTTATTGTTTCGATTTCTCCTACACTTTTATGCTACCCTGGTACCTTGCACGTCAAAAAATATGCACAATAAACCTTCTTTCATGTATTACGATTATTTGATAATGATGAATGAATGAGGTTTATTGTTTCGACTTCTCCTAAACTTTTGTGCTACCCTGGTACCCTGCACCTCCACAAAGTAGGAAACACGTGTCCAGTATTTTTAAGTTAATAATATTATGTACAAAATTTCAAAAAGATATAATGAAAAACCACAAAGTTATAATAAGCTTGCTACGAGTATTCTACTTGGTTGTCCCAACATAAATATGGTCAAAGATCCGCGCGCGAGCGAACGCGGTGCGTTGACCTCTAGCGTCAGCTGTTGCGCGCGCACAATACTATGATGATGTATCGTAAGCTGCGTGACGCACTCGGTAACTACACTGTAACAATTTCTAAATGTATTTGGGACAAAATATAACATGGTGTCAAAATTATTGGAATCAATTCAGTTTCTTATTCACTATCTATATCTATATATATAAAAGAAAGTCGTGTTAGTTACTCCACTTATAACTCAAGAACGGCTGAACCGAACTTTTTATCCCGTTCGACAGCATTCCCGTGTGACTTGACATGAAACGTCAGTCACTATAAAACGTGGTATAACAAAAAAGAATCAGACTGATGTATAATGACAGCTATGTAATGACGTATGGATGACAATTTAAACTATTTCTAATAAATAAATAATTAACAATTATAATGTAATGATAGTGCCATTGCCCATTCGTATAAACAGTGAAGTGAACTATAAAACTCGGTTTGGTTAAAAATTTGAGTTTTTAGGTGAAGTGAAATTTAATTAATAATGCCGCGACCAAGACGATCGAATCTTTCCCGACAAAGCCGTGTTGCAAGAAGAATACGAAATACTGCAAATGAAAGGACTGAAGAAGAACAAGAAATTGCACGTGAACAGCGCCGCGATAGTATGGCTCGACTTCGAGCTTCTCAATCACGAGAGCAAAGTGAAGCAGCCCGTGAAACAGCTCGGTTGGCAATGCAGAATCTTCGAGCGAACAACAGAGGTCAACAAATAGATAATTTGCGACGCAGAACAAGATATTTATCAAGTGCTGATTTGAATCGAGCAGCGTTTCAATACGATTGCAGCAATGATTACAGCTTGCATCCTAGCGTTTGCATTGGGCAAATGGACGTAGTTTGCGAGTATTGTGGTGCATTAAAGTTTTCCGGAGAAACGCCTGGATTATGCTGCCTTAATGGAAAAGTGAAATTGCCATTGTTGACTCCGCCACCTGAGCCATTGTATTCATTGCTTTGTGGCGAAACACAAGAATCACGCCACTTTCTTGCAAATACTCAAAAATACAATGGTTGTTTCCAGATGACGTCATTTGGGGCAGATATTATCGAAGAACGAGGATTTAATCCGACATTTAAGGTATTTATTTTTGTACTTATATAGAATGTAGTTAAAAAATAACTTACTTTATCTATTGGTAACTACGTAGTATATTTGCTAATTCTGAACTCTCTCCCACCGAAAAAAGTGTTTATAACCCAGTTAATACTGTCTGGATTTTATTTTGTAGATACGAGGACAGATTCATCATCGAATTGGATCGTTACTACCTTTCGAAGATACACAGAATAAATTTTTACAAATATATTTCATGGGCAACATGGAAGAACAACTTGATCGACGCCTAGAGATCAATGCAGGAATGAAGCGAGCAATTCTTCAAGACTTGCAGTGTCTGCTTCATGAACATCATGCGTTGGTCAGGTTGTTTAAGAGTGCTTTAGAGCGCATGCCAAGTGATGACTATAAAGTTGTCATCAAAGCAGATAAACGACCATCTGAAACACACGAAAGGACATTTAATGCTCCAACAGTAGACGAAGTTGCCATCCTGATTGTTGGTGAACAATTGGAAAAACGCGATATTGTGCTTACACGTCGCGATACTGGGCAACTGCAACAAATATCTGAAACTCATCGATCATATGACACATTGCAATACCCGCTGATGTTTTGGCAAGGAGAAGATGGATATTATTTTAATATTAAAATGAAAAATCCATTGAATGGTGAGTAACACTATCATAATTTATTTCATTTATTTGTGAAAGACACTGATTTAAAATAATGCTTATTAAAAAATGGTTAATGTCTATATTGTTTGCCTTTAAAATGGTTAATTATCAAATTTTTAATTTCAGGTGAAGAAACTACAAAGAAAGTTAGCTCAATGAATTATTACGCATATCGTTTGATGATTCGTCAAAATGCTGACAACTATTTGCTGCGGTTTCGTCGATTGTTTCAGCAGTACTGCGTTGATATGTATGTAAAAATAGAAACGGAACGTTTAACATTCATTAGGTTGAACCAAGCCAAACTGCGTTCTGAGGAGTATATCCATTTACGTGATGCAGTTAGTACTGAAGGAAATGCAGCTAATATTGGTCGATTAACTATTCTGCCGGCGACATACATTCGTAGTCCACGTCATATGCATGAATATGCACAAGATGCAATGACATATGTTCGTCATTACGGTCGGCCCGATCTCTTTATTACTTTTACCTGTAATCCAAAATGGATAGAAATTACTCAATTGCTGCTTCCCGGACAAACATCAAGCGATAGACACGACATCACAGCACGTATATTCAGGCAAAAAATTCGGTCCCTGATGAACTTTATTGTTAAACAACGCGTCTTTGGAGATACTCGATGCTGGATGTATTCAATCGAATGGCAAAAGCGAGGCCTGCCGCACGCACACATTCTTATTTGGTTAGTGGAAAGAATTCAGCCTGACCAAATAGATGATATCATATGTGCCGAGATTCCTAATTCTGAAGTCGATCCAGACCTACATGATGTTGTTACTACTAATATGATTCATGGACCGTGTGGTGCCATCAATCCCCAATCACCTTGCATGGTCGATGGAAAATGCTCTAAACGATATCCACGGAAATTAACGGCGGAGACTATCACTGGCAATGATGGTTATCCGCTGTATCGGCGTCGATCACCAGATGACAACGGTTGAACTGTCACAACGAAAGTGAAAAGAATGGATTTCGTTGTCGACAACAGTTGGATTGTTCCATATTCGCCACTTATTTCTAAATCGTTCAAGACACATTGCAACGTTGAATACTGCAATTCAGTTAAATCCATAAAATATATTTGCAAATATGTTACGAAAGGCAGTGATATGGCGGTTTTTGGATTGCAATCCTCGAATACCAACGATGAAATTTCACGCTATCAAGTTGGTCGTTATGTAAACTGTAATGAAGCTATTTGGCGTATATTCGCATTTCCCATTCACGAACGTCATCCTACTGTTATGCATTTGGCGGTGCATCTGGAGAATGGTCAACGAGTATATTTCACGGCTTCGAATGCTATGCAACGTGCTGAAACACCTCCAGCAACTACATTGACCAGTTTTTTTGCAATCTGCCAAAGCGATCAGTTTGCACGAACTTTGCTTTACTCGGAGATGCCACGTTATTATACTTGGAATGCTTCATCGAAGAATTTTCAAAGACGGAAGCAAGGCGATGCGGTTCCTGGGTATCCAGATGTGCGTTCTACTGATGCTCTTGGTCGTATGTATACAGTTCATCCAAAGAATAATGAATGTTTCTATTTGCGGTTGTTGCTGGTAAATGTGCGTGGGCCAACCTCATTTGAGTCACTACGAACTGTTAATGGTGTAATATTCCCAACATATCGTGCTGCATGTGAAGAATTGAAGTTATTAGAAAACGATAGTCATTGGGATACGACAATCGCTGAAGCCATTATCTCTGCATCTCCAAGTCAGATACGCACATTATTCGCTATCATAATTTCAACATGTTTTCCATCAAACCCATGCAACCTGTGGCACAAATACAAGGATAATATGTCAGAAGATATTTTACATCAAATTCGTGTCAGTTCCAGAAATCACGATGTTGCGATGAATGAGGAGATACATAATCGTGCTTTACTCTTGATCGAAGATATGTGTTACCTCATGTGCGGTAATTTATTAATCAGGTTAGGAATGCCAGCACCATATCGTGAAATGAATGACGCATTTAATCGAGAATTGGAACGGGAACGTGAATATGATCACCAGGAATTAGATTTAGTAGTTCAAACGAATGTACCCCTGTTGAATTACCAACAAAAGGAAGTTTATGATACTTTAATGAAGGCAATCGATGATGAAAATGGTGGTTTATATTTTCTAGATGCCCCTGGTGGAACTGGGAAGACATTCCTCATGTCATTAGTTTTAGCAACTGTTCGGGCGAGATCTAACATAGCGGTTGCAGTTGCTTCTTCTGGAATAGCAGCCACATTGTTAGAAGGATGCCGTACGGCACATTCAGCATTCAAATTACCGTTAAATCTTCAAACTATTGAAGAACCAACGTGTAATATTGCAAAACACTCAGCAATGGCCAAAGTTTTAGCGGTATCGAAACTCATCATCTGGGACGAATGTACAATGGCGCATAAACGTGCATTAGAAGCACTTAACCGAACATTAAAAGATTTACGCAATGACTCGAGGTGTTTTGGAGGAGCAATGATTTTACTGTCTGGCGATTTCCGCCAAATACTGCCAGTAATTCCAAGATCTACGGCTGCCGACGAAATAAACGCTTGCCTCAAATCGTCAAATCTATGGCGCTATGTGAAGAAACTGCAACTGACAACAAACATGAGAGTTACATTGCTTAATGATACATCTGCTGAAGATTTCTCGGAGCAATTACTGACTATCGGTAATGGTCAAGTACCTGTCGATGAATCGAGCGGATTAATATCATTTCCAAATAATTTCTGTAATTTTGTCTCATCAAAAGACGAACTTATCAACAATGTATTTCCAGAAATTATTTCTAACTACGAAAATAATGACTGGATGAGTGAGCGAGCAATTTTAGCGGCTAAGAATAAAGATGTAGATGACCTAAACTACATAATTCAAAATAAGATCATTGGAACATTGCATTCATTCAAATCTATTGACTGCGTCACAAATGAAGATGAAGCCACCAACTATCCAACTGAATTTTTAAACTCTTTGGACGTGCCTGGCTTACCACCGCACATTTTACGCCTAAACGTTGGCTCCGTAGTAATCATGCTTCGAAACATAAACCAACCAAAACTGTGCAACGGTACGCGTTTGGTGGTTACAAAATTGATGAACCATGTAATTTACGCTACGATAATGATAGGAAAATTCAAAGGTGAGGAAGTTCTCATTCCGAGGATACCGATGATCCCAACCGATATGCCGTTTGAATTTAAAAGACTTCAATTTCCGATACGTCTTGCATTTGCCATGACCATCAACAAATCACAAGGCCAATCCTTAAAAGTTTGTGGTTTAAATCTAGAACATTCATGTTTTTCCCATGGTCAATTATACGTGGCATGTTCACGGGTCGGAAGACCATCTGCGTTGTTCGTTTTTGCGCCTGATAATAAAACAAAAAATGTTGTGTATCACAAGGTACTTAAATGAAGAGCAACCTATGTACTAAAATACAGAAATGATTAATGTAGGTATTTATTTTTTTTGTATTTTTTCCAATTAAAAAAACAGTCTGCTTATTTATTGCCATTAAGGCGGAACAAAGTTCGCCGGGTCAGCTAGTAGGTATTATAAAACAAAGTCACTTTCTCTTTCCCTATGTCTCTTTGTATGATTAAATCTTTAAAACTGCGCAACGGATTTTAATACGGTTTTTTTAATAGATAGAGTGACTAAAGAGGAAGGTTTACATGTATAATAACATCAATTAAATTGTGGAGAAATACTATTACTAAATTTTTTCCGCGTTTGCAGTGAGACGCAGGCTGAACCCTACGAGATTTATCAAAATAATGTACTAAATATTGTACACATTGAAAAGGTCTATAAAAAAGTCCTCGATGGCATATGTTTTACTCTAATGGATATCCAACAAGATTTTTTTTTTGTCATTTATTTTTACGACAAATAGGTACCAGCAAATTTTCAAAGCGATTTCTACCAATACAATATTAATCCGTATCCATTTTAATGCCTTAAATAAATTGTTGATTTAATATAGATCTAGCCCTTTACAGCATATGATTTAAATGAATATTTTCAAAGATATTACAGATTTAAAAATTGCAGAGCGTTTGCGGCGGTACACGGCGCGGCGTCCGCGGCGGTTTTTTATATAACCTTCACAGTTTTTCTGTAGTGTATTTAGTATCAGCACTGCATCCGTGCAAAGCCGGGGGGCGGGTCGCTAGTGTAGAATAATTTCATTTTGCATTTTACGTTTAAAAATGAAATGCAGCAAATACGTTGTCGTTATCCGGAATTTGTGAGGTACCCACACTCAACGTCGTTTTGCTTCACTTGAGGACTGTGAAAAATCTAATCATGAAAATTATGGCGAAGTGAGCTATGTTGGCGCCACTCAACCTACCTTTTTTCAATCAATCTATTTCCTCTTCTTATCTCCTTTTACTGTCCCATCACTACATCTCGCCGTGAGTTGAGGTGAACTCAGCTTCTCACGGTGAGATGTTTACATAATAGATCCGTTTAGGCTAAGGATAGAGAATTTTGCACACCAATTTTTTTAGGTTAGTGAACTAAAAGTGAGCTGTCGGAGCTCGATCACTATAAAGGGTGTATCTGACATCGACGCACAAACGAGTAACATGGATCCAGTACATGATTCTGAACTTCTGAAACTGGGTTTTTCATGATTTCAAAAAAAATATATGTAGTTTTTTTCACATTGGGCCGTTCATAATTGCTATACTTTTGTAACCCAATAAAATTTTAAAGTAAAAATTAATTAATTCGTTAATTACATAAAAAAGCGATATGAAAACAAAACTCGAAAAATAATCTTATCGGCGGATTTAATAGAGTTCACATCAGGGATCCACGTCATACCTACAAACCCGCCTGAAAACTGAACCGACATTTTTTTTTAAACACTGTGAATTCTGTAACCGTTCATTAACGACATAAATGACTATCATAATTTTATTAGTGGCATGCGGTCTAGCCTTTTCCCGAAGTTTGCGTTACGATGTCAGATACACCCTGTATTATCAGGGGACCTAGTCTGCTATTACAGTAGTGTCAGAATGGTCAATCAGTGATCTCACAATGATTGATTTAGACAAGTTTCGTAATCTCCTAACAAAATGGCGCCATTATGACTTTCCTGTGGCCAGTCACTGACACTGCACTCGAAATTAATAAATGTTCAAATTGAGTAGTTGTTTATAGAAAATATTTTCTACTAACGGGTTTTCTATTAATGTGTAACGTGGCGACTGAGATAATTGATCGATCATTATGAATTTAACAGATTACGAACTTTTAAGCACAATGATAATGGAATCGTGTTGGAATGACTAATTTATAAAATATCAGACTAGGGTCCCAGGACTGTAGTGTCGAGAGGTTACGACTATTTGTAACCACGCTTGACGCCAATCCAAATCCATTTGTCGAATCTGTTTCTCTGCCTAATGTAGAAAATTGTGCCTTTCCTGTTTTGGGCAACAAAGTGCATTACAATGATTGGGGAATTAATCCCAAACCGTCTCTGTTATGTTGTTCCTTTAGCAAGTTTGGGCCTTTTGGCTTAAAAATAGGCTTAAACTTTGCAAACGAATGTTTGCCGTGTAATAACGTAATGGTTATACAAACGTACATAGATATAGACAAATATCACGCCTTTTGTTAACAGCATAGGCAGGCTACAACAACACTATCGTCCGTTCAATTTGATAAATATGAATGAGATTAAAGATTTTTGATAGATTGAGACTGGGGTTGAATATGAAATAAATAAATATATACGGACAAATCACACAGATTGAGCTAGCCCCAAAGTAAGTTCGAGACTTCTGTTATGGGATACTAACTCAACGATACTATATATTTTTTTATAATAGATACACATATAGATAAACTTCCAAGACCCAGGCCAATCAGGAAAATATCGTTTTCTATCATGAACTGGCCGGGGATCGAACCCGGGGCCTCCACGTCGCAGGCAGGCGTATTGACCGCTGCGCCACGGAGACCGACGTTCTTAACATACGGGATTTACTACGCTCCTGACTTTTTGGAAAACTTAAGTCATTAGTAAGCCTAGTTTCTGACCTAGGTTTACTAATGAAGTAAGAATGTAGAAGTTACCACCCACCAGACAAAGCCTTGCCGCCTAGCGATTTGTCGTGTTCCAGCATGATGTCTGGTGAAGCCGTACGGAGGACGGGTCTGAGCAGTTGCGATGTGTGCCGGGTACGATGCGCCTAATGTTGTTGTGTTGGGAGTTTGGTCGTGGAGGGTCTCAGATCAATCTCCCTTTGGCGCAGCATCGTTGGTCGTGTTGTTGGGTTTAACATTGCATCACAGGAAGACGGCAGTTGAGCGAGGTGATGCAATGTTAAACCCAACAACACGATCAACGATGCTGCGCCAAAAGGAGACCTACAAGTCAACATAGGTTCTAACCCCATCAGGCACTTTACTTTGAATTATTTCATCACCTTTGCTCTAAAACGGCGAATGAAAACATCAATTGGAAACCGGCATGTCCTAGAGCTAAAACTTCTAAAACATGTGCCATCTACCAACCCGCACTGGGTCCGCGTGGTAGATTACGGCCCACTCCCTCTTACCGAAAGGAAGCATGTGTTCCAGGAGTGAAAACATTACAGGCTGATTTTATTATGTTATGTGTTTATGTTTCCTTAAAGTCTAAAAAAGAACGCAAAGGAGACATTTTGCCTTTGAACTCCACACTTGATCGAGCCTGTCTCTTGGAGTCCATGGGTGAGATTTTCTGGTACGTTTTCATTAACAGATTTGGTTGTCGCGTTATACGGTCCTTTTTTTTAAATTATAATTATAAACTAGCGCTTGACCGCAATCCCGCCTGATGGTAAGCAGTGACGCAGTCGTTGATGGTAAAGCGCACTAGTTTATTAAGAGCCTATTCACTCTAGCCTTGAAGATACTCAAATTGTAGTCCGACGGAAACACCGCCGCTGGGCAAACTGTTCCAGTCCCTCGATGTACGCGGTATAAAGGAGGAGGCGAAACGCTTCGTCCGGATCGTAATGGTGTTAACAACGTAAGGGTGGAAACTCGCCGTACGACGGGTCGTCCGATGGTGGAACGGAGATGGGGGAATTAAATCCCCCTCGGGGTGAAAAATCCTCGTGGATGTTCCCCACCCTGGGACGGGCGGCGGAGTCTGGCAGGCTCTTATTAACTAAAAACCACCCTGGTGTTCCATCTCACGCCTACGCCGAGGGTTATCGAATACTGGTTACGCAGCCCCCGATTGATGGCGGCCCGCCACTGTAGGCCTCCTCGGATACCAAATCAACCTTCTTTTTTCTTTTTCTTACTATGACGTAGCAGAGCTGTTGTAACCTAAAATTTTCTCAGAATACGTGTTACTTTGACCTTTAACAGGACAAATAATTTAAAAACTTAAACTATGAGTATATTGTGTACTTCGAAAACAGGACCTTTAGTGTACGATTGATTTGGGCTAAGGATGCGTGTGCCTACATTCTACCCTATGAACATAGGTACCTGTGTTATATCCAATCACAACAAAAACAAACAATTACTTTACAACCCCTACATCCTTCATTTACACCAAAGCTAATTTAGTAAATGCACAAGCGGGCTTCCGCGATATTAAATCTACTGCGTTGTCACTCAGGTCACGGCCCGCTCAAATTATCACTCTCATTTTGTAGGAGCCAATTTCTGTCAACGCTAGCTGGGAATGTTAAGCATTGGGTGGGGTCAACGAGACAGCGGTTGAGTGGGTTTGTGATTTAGCAGGTAATTATAACGAGTGATTTGTGATAAAAAATAGGTAACAACAATATTGTTAATCTCGATTCCCGCACAGAACAAATTTTGTCTGGCCTACAGGTAGTTAGTTGTACCGGGCCTGGTTGTTTGTGGCGATATAGGAGTAATTCCTGAAGCAAGGTTTTTAAATATATATATATATATTAACCTACATATCACTGAATGCCTGATGATGGGCGACGCCGCCGAAGCAAGTTTAAGACACGCTGGCGAGATGATTTGGATACGTTCTTAACCGATTGGACGGAGGAGAGACAGCACATGTAAAGATGTGGGAAGAATATGAGAGAGACTCTTGAATAGCAATAGATGCATGGGAAATCCTACTAGAGATGTCAGTGGTCATCATCATCAAATATTCAGTAGAAAAACATCCATTGAAGGCCTTGCCCAGGCATCACCACTTCGATGAAGATAAAGTGATGCTAAGGAGATATTTAGTGTGTTATAAACTAAAAATTTCACTCAAGAGCAACAAGAAGTTAATTTAAACACAGCCGTGTCATGTCTATGTGTATGTGTGTGTCTTCAAATAGCACAGTTAAGGTGACAGTATGGTGTGATCTAAGTAAACCACGACGATGATGACGTACAGAATTTCAAAACTGAAAGGTCGGCCATGTTTGCAAAAGACATATCTTGCGTACATCTATATGTATAAAAAGTTTTAATCAATTTCTTACTTTCAACAGCAAACAACAAAAAATAATACGACGATTATATTAAGAAACCTCTGCAAATCTCAAGGCTTTTATTATAAGGTACTCTAAACAACTCGCGTTTCTCAAAGCTCCGTCTCAAACGTAAACTGTAAATCTTCCTCATTTTATTTAGCAGCGAGCACAAGGTGAGGTCGGAATTGTTTTACAAATTGTATACGACAAGAAAGGTTTTGATGGGCCCTGATAAGAACGAAATAATACAAAACAACGGGTTGCACCCCGGGACTGTCAGCAGGAGTTTTAATTTTGAGCATTAACTTTGTGCATTTTTTAATATTTTGGTATGGTTAAGGAACATTTTCGCATGAATTGCTTTAATACTTTATACAACGTTATTTTTTGTTTACGCGAAACCCGAAACACGTGTGGAGTATTTTAAGTAAAGAATATATGTACAAAATTTCAAAAAGATACCATGAAAAACCACAAAGTTGTGAGCTTGTTATTTTACTTGCTTGTCCCAACAAAAATATGGTCAACGCACCCGCTGCCCCGCCCGCGCCTGTAGCAGCACGTCGCGCAGAGGGCCTGTCTCACTATGTTCTACCGACAGCTATTTTATGCGCTCAGTACCCACACTGCTACAATATATAAATGTGTTTGGGAAAAATATAACATGGTGTAAAAATGAATGGAATCGATTCATTTGCTTATTCTGAACAAACTATATTAAGGTTTTTGTATAAAGTAAAAATAAAGTAAACATGAATTCAACAAGTCATCAAGCCATCAGTGGTGGCCATCTGTGGGTGCGCGTAACAAGCTATAGTAGAAACACACAGGCACATTCGCGTAAGCGCCCTGCCCACTTAAAAGAAACAAAACTGCAAAAAGAGGGGAATATCACGTCGCGTGGGAAATCCATTTTCCCTCCGTCTTACGAATTTTCAATCAGGGTTATGTGTCCTGGCTCGAGTTTAACATTTTTTACCTATTCCGAAAAAGTTTCCACATCAAAGATTTAAAATTCTAGTTCTAGACCTGATCCCTTCTTCATGAAATGTACAACATCAAATATATACCGAGGTCAGTACCTATACCTATAACTAAGTATAGCGAAAATGTAGGGTAAATCACCACATTGACTTAGTAGCCAGAAAGTGGGTTTACTTAAAGCTTAAGATCCCAAACAGTACTTAAATACTTGACGGATTGTTTGGGTCGCCTTCCAAATTCATAGAAGGGTTTCTGAAGTTTCGAGTCTTATACTGCGAGTTAGGAAAATATAAAAAGTAATCTTTTTTTATCCAGGCCCGTGTACATTTTTAATTGCAACGGGCCTTGGGTGTTTTTAGTACTCTTATATATTCTTTCTCGGGCTAGTGATTGAGATAAAAAGATTCTCCGAACGATTATACTTTAATCAACCTCCGATGATTACGATTCCTCGAATATTGCCGCAGGCGTCCAACCGAGGTGGAAATGAAATACGTATTCTACCAGATATTCTTTAACCCTTTTAACTAGACCGGATGAGGCTGGATTTAGTTGGCGGGTTGTAACAAAACGATTTCAGGGTTAATGCGTAGGTAAAAGAAATAACCACGGCTGACCTTATTTTACTTAGAACTTATAAACTGACAACGTCCTTGAAGGTCGGCCGCGGCCTTTCTTTTAAAGAGATACTGAGGCCCCTGCTGTACAGTCAAGTGAAGGAACACGAGTGGGTTTTAGTCAGTAAAACTCTGACGCGCAGTTCCGCTCCGCCCAGAGCGATATGAAAAATAGGCGCATATAACATAATTACAGCAAAAAGTAAAGGTCTACCCCTTCCCACACCCTCATCCAAAACAAATTAAGGGTAAGATAGTGAAATAACAACTGTCAAAATATAGCGTTAATACGAATTTTATTAGCAAACTAGCGACTCGCCCCGGCTTCGTACGGGTGCATGTATTATAAGTACATATAAACCTTCCTCTTGAACCACTCTTATCTTTTTATAAAAAATCGCATTAAGATCGGTTGCATAATTTAAAAGATTTAAGCGGACATAGGGATAAGGGACAGAAAGAGCGACTTTTGTTTTATCCTACGTAGCGGTCGCCCGCAGCTCCGCCCGCGTGGATGTCGGTTACCGCTGCAAAACGCGAAATAAAATACATTTGTAAGAATTGTGGGTTTTGGGCTGATGGTGGTAAAAGGCTACCAATGAGATGATACAAGTAGTCTTTCAATTTTAAAAGTGCGCATAAAATTACCTAGCCTTATTTCTTTTGTTCCAAAAGTAGTAATTTGAAAAAGACTTGTATTTACGTATATTTGTTAAAAAATTACCAGATAATGGATTGTTATTAGTTAGAATATTTTTATTGGTAGTGGCGGCTCCTGAAGGTTAGGAAGACAAATTTTACCTGAAGCACAGCACATACCATTAGGTTTGTCCGCCCATTTCTTGGCAGAGCAGTTAGAGCAGATCTTATTCATGACTCCGATTTGGATTGACGCTTATTTTATAGTTTAGTAGTTAGGCAACGTACGCAAAATAAGTAACTTTTGGTTGAGTTTTTACACCTTATGTTCAAAAAACCCTAAGATATTTGGGTTTTTTGGAACCCTATTTATTTTCAAAATTAAATTTTGCCTATCTTACTCGCGCATATTGTAGCTTTCGAATGGTGAAGAAATTTTTGAAAATGGTCCAGTAGTTTTTGAGCCTATTCATTACACTCAGGCAAACAAACAAACAGAGTTATTTTATCGGTGGTAGGCCATAACATCGGCCGCCGGCAGAAGTTACCACCCGCCAGACAAAGTCTTGCCGCCAAGCGAATTGTCGTGTTCCGGCATGATGTCTGGTGAAACCGTACGGAGGACGGGTCTGAGCAGTTGTGTTGCGATGTGTGCCGAGTACGATGCGCCTAATGTTGTTGTGTTGGGAGTTTGGTCGTGGAGGGTCTTCACATCAATCTCCCTTTGGCGCAGCATCGTTGGTCGTGTTGTTGGGTTTAACATTGCATCACCTCGCTCAGCTGCCTTCCTATTCGCTCGGTTTTTCTGAGTGAATAGGCTCTTAATAAACTAGCGCGCTTTACCATCAACGATCGCATTAGTGCTTACCATCAGGCGGAATTGCGGTCAAGCGCTAGTTTATAATTATTAAAAAAAAAAAAAAAAAAATTAGACTAAATGAACTGACGGCCTGGTAAGGATCGCGGGAAACCGCTGGGTGTGGAAGGCGCAGGACCGGTCGTCGTGGAGATCCTTGGGGGAGTATGTCCAACAATGGAAGTCTTTCTGCTTAAAATTTGATGATGATGATGAATAATAAGTATTCTGTTCTATTCTATTCTATTGGGCTATTAGGCGATAATTACCCGTGACCTTCTACCAGGTCATCGATTCACCTTGTCGGGGGCCTACCCACGCTGCGTCTTCCTGTGTATACTCTTTATTATGTACACTAATAAATTACAGAACATAAATATGGAGGTTTTACAAAAGTCTTACTAATAATAATCTTTCAAACGCATTTTGAAAAGAGCGGCCAATTTCTGAGCGATGACCTATCAAAGCGGAAGATATATAATGCCACAAGTCGGTGCGCAGATAAAAATGTACTCTTCCCTCCCTCTCAAAAACTGATAAGACGGCACGACCGGAGAGAGATTAGCCCCAGGACAAGGACATCATGTGCTTTCCGAGTCACGTGTGTATCACATCCACAACTTCCAAACAGTAACTAAGAAAATCCCAATGGAAAAACCTATTAACACTATGCCCGAACTGATATTAGATCCCAGAGGGGCAATCCTCGTAATTAAAGGAACGTTCACAATTTGATCGCAGTCTTAATCTGTCATAATTGATTTTGACATTTGTGTGTTGCCGAAACGAGACTTAGGTTTCAAGGTTTCAAATAATGAGACAATTCTCGTAACTTAATCTCGCCTTCAGGATCATAACCCTATTATGACGTGTTAAAACCATCATTAAACTGTTTTTTTTTTTTTATTGGGACAAAACCCGCCACACTTTTCCCAACCACTGCAACTCCTGAAAGCCGGAATCAACAGTGGAGACCGCCAGAAAAACGCCGAGCAATGAAGCTCGACGAGTCCCGGAGAAACGATTCAACTGTCTTGGGTTCCGCAACGAAATTAATCAGAAAAGAATAGCGGAGGAGTAAGAAAAAAGATATTTTTTTTTCCACTTCCCTCCATAACAAGCAGGAGACAGAACAGAACTAGGCGAATCGGCACAAAGGGACATTATTGCAACTGGGAGAAGCCCAGATTGCCAAACACCACGGAATAAAATTTGATTAAGTTAATGGGTTCTAAGTAGGTATTAAGGTATTAGCTGTTACAATTGATTCCAATAATAGGTATGGCAAAAGCGCCTGAACGCACGGAAATTGGTTCTAGTTTCTACAAGGTCCGTATAATAAACGACTCCGGATGTAACTTGTACACTATCCAACATAATATTGCGTTCATTCTGCCAAAGAACACACTCCCACAAGATGTGATGTGCGGACTGTTCAAATTCACAGTTCGATGTAGAACACTGACACAAAGGCGAAGGAACAAGTTTAATTAAACTGTTATGAAAAAGGGATAGCGCTATTCATCCTGTATAGATCCATCTTTATCTGAAACGAGAACAATGATGATTTTAACATATCATAGTAAACCCACTGTACAATCGCGCTTAGGACCGCGAGTTAAAAGTCTTCTTCTGCATACATAACTAGTGAAATCCCTCTTTTAGCCAGTCACACATACAAAACTTCTGTCGCTTCAAACCAGCGTGGAAGCATCCAGAAAAATTCAGGAAATTATTATCGAGTTCACAACTAGCCAGCGAAGTTTTTACGGGACTTGTTTGTGCTACCAATGGATACAAAAGTGTCCGGGAAATATTAAACTGTTGTTGAACGCCGAAGTAGAAAGTTTGGGTAGTATTTTTGAGTTGGTTCTTGTTTGAGAGTTGTTAGTGGAAAACGATGGTTTATGTTATAAAGGATGATTTTATTCATATTTTGTATTGTAGATAGGTAGGTAGTCAATATTTGTTTTGTTACGATCAATTAGGTGAACGATTCTAGTGGTAATGGTGATTCATGCAAAAGAGACAGCCGATAGGGGGAGAGAGCGCATACCTCTCATTCCACCCTAACAAACAGAGTAGCCAGGCGTCAAAGGACAGTTAACGATTTCCAGCCACCATAAGAAGAGGCCTGCGGGTGCCGAAATTGGGGACGCATCGTCGCTCGAGCGATCAGGCTCTAAGAAGTTGCTTGCAAACGTGCAGACAGGGTATCGGCGGCACTTGGCGATGGGTCTCGCTGGGTATGGCAGGCTGATGCTTTATTTAACTTATTTTATTTATTTAGGGCAAAAAACAGTTATATGTTACAATATTAATAGTCGGCTAAGGTATAATACATGGTAAACAAACATGTAACTCACACCAATGTTCACGGAATCATATTGATTTTACAAGAAATAAGGAATCGGACGTGTACAGAAGGGGACTGTGAGAAAATAACGAATGATGAAAAGTACATTCACAGTCTGTTCTGAGTTTAAATTTGATTCTCTGATTTTCCTACATTTTGACAAGTTTTTGACAAGTAGTTGTCGAGGAGATGAAACTGCAACTAAGTTTTTAAGGTTTTAAATTAATTGTTAAAGTTTTACAAAATTGACCTTCGGGTTACAATTTACTGCAAATGCGGCAATGATTAATTACATATGAAAATTCTTACCATTTAGAATGACCGTTATAATATTTTGACTATAAAGTTATACTTCTATAATACTTCTAAACGTTATACTTTTCTGTAAGAGAAAAGACCAGTGCCCAGCAGTGAGACGATAAAAAGGTTAATGATGATGGTGAAATTTATACGTATCCAAATATATTCACTATTACGCTGATTGCGCCTTGTGATATTAAGAGTCTTGTATAAGGGGTAGGTCAAAGGAAAATCCTGAAATAAAAATGTGCCAAGAACATGAATTGGAGGAGGGTAAATAATAAATTATATTACCTATAAATAAAAACAAAAGTAATACGTAATGCAATAAGACATTATTTAGAAAAAATGCTATGAGAAAAACAGTAGGCGCTAACAAAGCGCCTATTGTTTTTGCATACTAATTTGAAATTATCTGTCTCGCTTTTTTTCAACTATGTTGAGGTCAGCTCCCAATCTAACCGGACACAGCTAAATACCAATATTTTACATAGATTGAGTGCCTATCCTTTAGAGACTAGCGGTGGGGTAGTGATATCGGCCATGACTTACCAAGTTTTAAGTCGTAGTTTGGAACCCCATAAGGCGCTTTTCTTTGTGTAAACTATTTCATTACCATTGCTCTCAAATGCTAAAGGAAAACATCGTGAGGAAACCGGCATGTCTTTCTTCTTTTTTTTTCTTTAGAGTAAATAATACTTCGACTCTTCAATGGCCCTGTGATTAGATATCACAATTGGGATGTATCCAAGGTATGAAAACCAAAAAAGTAATTAGTCCGTCTTATAGATAATAAAAAAAAATTAAGACACTGTAGCCTTTGTACATCGCCACAATAGCGAACACGTGTGGCATTTGTACAATGCTACAGTAGATCATTCGACAGACGGCGTTCAAGATCGCGTTCAACAAGCAACGATAATAGCAACCGCAAGTATTCAGAAAAATCACTTATCTGTTATTACCATCGCAAGTACGGCACGGAGGCGCGTAAGTGTACACGCCCGTGCAACTTCAACAACAACAGTGCCCAGTCGGAAAACTAACGCCTGCGTCGGTTGAGGCGGCAACTGATGCGAACAACACTTCCCACCGCCTATTCATAACTGATAGGAATTCGCGTCTGTCATTTCTAATTGATACGGGCGCAAACGTTTCCGTGATACCGAGGACAAAAGGCGGGAGAGCAAAACAAACCGATTTCTGTTTGTACGCAGCAAACAACACGACCATTCCAACGTACGGAGAGAAAACCCTACAACTGGATCTCAACCTACGACGGCCGTACACCTGGAAATTTATCGTCGCTGCAGTCAGCAAACCCATCATCGGTGCTGACTTTCTGAAGCGTCATCAACTTCTTGTCGACATAGCCGGCCGACGTCTCGTCGACAAAGTTACCAACATGACCGTCAGAGCATCACTCATTCATTCTGCCGAACCTACAGTTCGAAGTATCGACATGGAACAGCCGTATCACCAGCTCCTCAGTAAGTTTCCTGATATCCTGCGACCATCAAGCATGAAGGATACTCCCAAACACAGGGTAGAACACCACATCGAAACTACTGGCCCACCAGTGTTCAACAAGTGCAGACCTCTTCCTCCACATCGCTACCTGCCCGTGAAGAAAGAATTCGAGCTCATGATGCAGCAAGGAATTTGCCGACCAAGCAAAAGCCCTTGGTCCAGTCCGCTGCATGTCGTTCCTAAGAAAAACGGCGACTTACGCATCTGTGGTGACTACAGAAGACTCAATGACGTCACCAAACCCGATCGCTATCCAGTCCCACGCCTCAAGGATTTTACCTACCTACTTCACGGCAAGAAAATCTTCAGAACTCTCGATTTAAACCGAGCTTATTCTCAGTTAAAGATCTTCGAACCTGATATCGAGAAGACAGCGATCACTACACCATTCGGTTTATTCGAATTTCCACGAATGTGCCCAGGTCTCAAGAACGCCGGACAGACATTCCAGCGATTCATACACGAAGTACTCAACGGAATAGACTACGCGTTCCCATTCATCGACGATGTTATCGTTGCATCTGAAAGTGAAGCAAGCCACATCGGAGATCTGCAGGAAGTTTTACGCCGATTAGACACGTATGGTGTCACCATAAATCCCTCTAAGTGTGTTTTCGGCAGCGAAACCGTCAAGTTCCTAGGTTATGAAGTATCAAGCAAGGGAATCAAACCACTTCAAGACAAAGTCAAAGCAATCACAGAGTACCCCAAACCCAAAACCATTCAAGACTTACGAAGATTTATGGGCATGATAAATTTTTACCGAGACAGTGTCCCAAATGCGGCAAGCATTCAGGCACCGCTGAATGCATTCCTTCATAATTCAAAAAAACGAGACAAGACGGAAGTAAAGTGGGACAATCAATCGACAAAAGCTTTTGAGTTGTGCAAACAAAGCATAATAAACGCTGCTTTATTGTCTTACCCATCCAGTTCGCCAGAGGACCAAATCGCTATTTTTTCGGACGCCTCAGCTACCTGCGCCGGGGCATCTCTACAACAAAGGCGAAACAAAGGACAATGGCTGCCACTCGGATATTTTTCAAAGAAATTTTCGGAAAGACAAAAGAAGTACTCGACTTTCGATCGGGAGCTCCAGTCAATACATATGACAATAAAACATTTCAGAAAGATGTTTGAAGGCAAAGAACTCGTGATTTACACTGACCATAAACCGCTGACCTACGCAATTCGTAAGCCGCCTTCCGATAACGACACACCACGGCGAATCAGGCAGCTACTGTTTATCAGCGAGTTCACTACTGATATTCGACACGTGAGCGGAGCTCAAAACGTTGTAGCAGATGCATTATCACGCGTCGAAACTATCGACGTGCCATCACCTATCAACTACGACGAGTTATCTCAAGCTCAAGAAAACGACAGTTGTATCCCAACATTGTCTCAACAGACCAACATACAACTCAAGAAAATCATCTTACCGGGTACTAACAAGCCAATATTCTGCGAAACATCAACGCCACATGTTCGTCCCTACTTAACAGCTGATTTTCGTCGCATAGCTTTCAACGCCGTGCACAGCCCAAGCCACCCAGGAGTACGATCCACACGGAAGCGGATGCAAGAGCGATTCTTTTGGCCGTCAATGAATACCGACATCGGCCAGTGGACTAAGACATGCAATGCGTGTCAGCTCTCCAAAGTACAGCGACACAATCATAGTGACATCGCATCATTCCCACCGAGCGAACGATTTCAACATATTCACGTTGATATCGTTGGACCGCTACCGACGTCAGCATGTGGACACAAATACTTGCTCACGATGATCGACCGGTGCACACGATGGCCTGAAGCTGTACCACTTCAGGAGACAACCGCTGAAATCGTCGCAAGAAAACTTTACGAAGTGTGGATATCTCGTTTCGGTTGTCCGATAAGAATCACTACCGACCAAGGAAGACAGTTTGAAAGTCGACTATTCCGAGACCTCGCTCAATTACTCGGTGTAGAAAAAACCCGTACTACTGCATACCACCCGCAGAGTAATGGAATCGTCGAACGCTGGCACAGGACATTAAAAGCCGCACTCATGGCTAGACTAGAAAACAGCAACAAATGGATCGACGAATTGCCTGCTGTTCTAATGGGTCTCAGAGCCGCTATCCGCTCCGACTCTAACACAAGCGCAGCGCAACTCACCTACGGTCAAGCAATACGACTACCAGGCGATTTCATATCACCGACACCAGCTACACTGAAAATGGACCACGACTACGTCAATCACCTGCAAGAAGTTATCACGAAGCTCACACCTACATACAAATCGCATGCAAACAAGCGATGTATGTTCGTCCACAACGACCTACAAACATGTAGCCACGTGTTTGTACGCGATGACACCGTCCGCAAACCTCTGCAGCATCCATACCAAGGTCCATACAAGATCATCGAACGTAAAGAAAAGTATTTTACAATCCAGCTACCAGGACGAATTAGCAATATATCGATTGATCGCCTCAAACCTGCGTACACAATCAACACAGAAGATGATCCCAGGCATACGAACAGCGAGACCAATCAAGCACCTGCAGCTACCACAGATGAGCAACCCAGCCTACATCCAGACCCGCATACGAGGGAACAACGTACCAGATCAGGCAGGATCGTCAAGATGCCTGCACGCTACGTACGCTTTGCTAAAAAGGGGGGAGTACTGTAGCATTGTACAAATGCCACACGTGTTCGCTATTGTGGCGATGTACAAAGGCTACACATGTCCTCTTACAAATTACACCAAAAAGGTCGACTATTAATCACACGAGGATCGCGGAAGTCATGGCGCGCGTCCCACTCCCGCTGCGAGGGTTCTCATAAATCTCACATCCCAGAACACATCTGCAGGGCCAACGGTCAACGTCCGTGGGAACCATAACGAGTCATCTAGCACGTGACGGAATTGGCGCGCGTTCTACGTTAACCAGTCATACGCAGTGGCCTGCCTCGATCAACGAATCAGCATCAAGAACGCACGCAACACCGCGTGGACATCGCAGGACGGAAGCTGATTCGTTATTGGTTACCCCACTATCATTTAGAGATAGTTAGTATAGAGATAGTTAGTATTTAAGTGAGTGCATAGCTTGTAAGACATTATTATCATATTCAACATCATTGTACATCATTATTACATTACAGTCATTCCTTGTTCACACTCTTGTATCGCGTCATTGTACACGTCCAATACATTGTACTCTTTTACATTCGTGCAATACACAAAGTTCGATTTATCTGAGTTTTAATTACGCGACACGACCTACGCGCTACAACACGTATTTTTATTTTGTTGAAATTACCAAAAACTAGGAGATATAGCGTATTAAAGTTACGGAGTGGGGGCTAATTACGTCACGCCGTGGTATATTTTGTACCACGGCGTGACGTCATGTGACATTTCAAATCAATATATATCTTCCTAAGTAATTGAATGAAAGAAAAAAAAATACGTGTTCAATATCTTTTATAAATCTATCTGATGGACATTAAATTATTTTTTAGGATACAACCCAATTTTGCCAATAACAAGTGTAACAAATTATAGAAATTCTTTAAATTATTTCACACTAATGGCGGATATCGCCGATAACATTTTAAAAAACGGCCGCGTGAGCCGACTGCGAGGAGATTAGATGCAAAGCCATGATGTGGCCACTATGCTGCGATATTTCAATGTCGTTTATAAATTATTCACTGAGAGAACTTTTTACTATATAAATCACGCGCTTTTATTTAGTAAACGACACTAAAAATAATTTAAAAGTCCAATGAAAAATGAGCGTGACATTCATCTTAGCTTTCCCGTCAAAAACCCAACCGGTATGTCTTAGAGCCAAAAACTTCGAAGACATTTGACATGTACCAACCCCATTACCGAGAGTGGGAATATTATGGGTTGATTAATTAAGTATGTATGATTGCTTATCTGGTCTTCACAATCCAGTGACTACATAAGACGTTAGCCTCTTTGCAAGACTGATTATAATATTATATTTTTATTGATATTTTGAACTAATCTCAATAAAATTATTATCAACGTCAAAACTTTCGCGGAAAGGTCTTACATTTACACATTTCTGAAAAAAAAAAAAACATTTTTTCCTTAATAAACGTCTTTGACACTGAATGACAAAAGCCTTTCCTAATGAAACATCCATAGCATACTTATCATTAGAAATGACAGCAAAAACAGGAAAGTCTCAGGAAATGTAGAAAATTAAACTCCTCGAGGCCTTAAAATATACACGAGGAAGGAACCAAAAACTGAGGGTCAGAAAAAAAAATCGACCAAGTGCGAGTCGAACTCGCGCACAAAGGGTTCCGTACCATTTATCTTTAAAAACGGAAAATAAATGTTCTATGGTAATTGTTATTTTTTTTTATTTTTAGTATTTGTAGTCATAGCAACAACAGAAATACATAATCTCTGAAAATTACAACTGTCTAGTTATTACGGTTCATGAGATACAGCCTGGTGAGAGACGGCCGGACGGACAGACGGACAGCGAAGTGTCATGAATAGGGTTCCATTTTACCTTTTAGATCATCATCATCATTATCAACCTTTTATCGTCCCACTGCTGGGCACAGGTCTCCTCTCATACAGAGAAGGATTGAGCGTAATCACCACGCTTTCACAATGCGGGTTGGCGATTTCAGACTTAAAGGATAATAAAATGTGTAAATGAACTTTAAAAAAAAAAAAAAAAAAATTAAAGACGATCCTACTTGAGGCTGTGGATATGCGATGTGAAAATAATGCCAACTAGTAAAATTAGTATTTTACTTATTTAATTTTAGATTCACGCTAGATACCTCGATTGCATTTGAACCAAGTATTTCAAGTAGCGCTAATCCCACCTACAAACTGTTACGCAGTTTGGTGGGTTTATTATATAAAAGTCCAGGCTTCCTAAAGATGTTTTCCTTCACCTTCAGTCATTGGTGTCCAAGATATACTTAGAACCTTTTAGATACGGAACCCTAAAACAAATGAATTACTTCACACCCCTATTTTAATGTAACATTTTTCATTGCCACGGTTACTCTTTGACAAATGAACGAAATATGCTAATGTGGACAAAACAAAGGAGTTACGAGAACATTTTTTCGTGAAAGCTTTTGAACTAATTTGTTCCTTTTCGCTGTACGCATATTTTTGGGATATAACTGCGTTGTTACATTGTTCTTACTGAGAGAAATATTTCATAAAGGTCGCAATATTTTTTGGTGATTTTATTACAGTAGAACATAAGGCAATATAACATTAGCATACTTTATCGATCGTAGATTTCACCAGCATCCTTATTGAACAAATATTTTGGTGACCTATCAGTAATTCTTCGAGTTCTGACTTTTTTAAATAATTATATTAGATTTGACCAATTAGAGCTCTAGGATAATTATGTACCTAGAAATGCCCTAGGGCGGTAAGTAATTAAAAAAAAATTCTTCACTCTTTCGAAAAGTTCGCATCTAACCAACATAATGGCAATAGACATCATGCATTCAGCCCAATGACAAAAGAGGTCGCTTCGCTATGCAACCTTGTCTTCGGATGAGTATAATAGTCATCAATTTTAAATATCGAACGGCAAAAATCAATTTCGTTCTAAAAAAAATAATTAAAAGAAAATGTTTTATTCATGTAATGCCAGTTTTTTTCTACTTACCTCACAATTCAGACGGAAAGCAGAGTAGTTAGCTCGGGTGTAAGCATCAATAATTGCACCTCGAACTATAGACTATCTCTATATATAAATATCCCGGACTGCAATTGATGCCTTACAGCCCTTGGCTACTAATCTACTATTAAATTGCTCTCAATTACGTACTCAAAATATTAGTACTAAGAGGGTATGAACATGATTGATACTCTTATCCATGATACTCAATACCTTCTTATTAGAAAACGAAATCTAACAATAGTTTTAGCGTTAATCTTTGAGTCCGTATTTAATTTATATTTAGAACCCTATTTAGATTTATGAAAAATTCTTAATATTAAAGTGACAACGGTATCATTTTTATATAAGGAACAGCATTTCTATAACGGTTAGGTTCATAATTCAATAATTATTTAGCTGATTTAAACCTAATCTAAACAAAATCCTTCTTTTGTATTAAGTAGCAACAACAAGATTACACAAAAAAGAAACATATACACACACAACAGCAATCTTTGCTTCCGCAATCCATCTGAGCACCGATTCAGAATACAACAGTCTAGTTGTTATATTCTGAATCGCTGCTCCAGTGTTTGAGATCCTGAACCTGTAAGATACAAATCTTTTAAGCATAAAAGCAATCAATACGCAATAGGGTAGTTGACTAAAAAAAACTAATTAGTCCGTCAGTCAGATTTCCAAAAAATACTAGACACGTATTTTTTCTTTTTTCATATAAACAAAAAATGAAGACGACACAGTGCGTTGAAAACTCGTGTGTCGTCACTGCATGCTACACTTTTTAGTGAGAAGTGACGTCACCAGCCACCGCTCCTGATCTTTGATGCCTTTTATATTTGTAATTTTTTATTGATTTCATAAAACAAAATATACGTATTCAATTGTTTTCTATAATCCGAATGACGGAATAAATGGAATCATTTTTTTTTTTTTACCCAGGAAACATCCCTGATACGCTACAGAAACGATGCAACCCCATCAATACCCTGAAATGTGTCTTATGTGGGCCAATTTAAAAACAACAGTTATCATATAACAGATCCTTTTACACCAAACCGTTTAAAAGCAAATATCTGAAACAGAGTATCTGCAATCGCCAAAATTCAAACGAGCAAACAGAAAAAAGAAAATCTATTAGCTCAAACGATTAGCGGTCCAATAAAACCGTACCCCGAACGCGTTCAGAGAATTTGCTCACAAAATGTTGGGAAAGGATTTTTTCGATTTGTCAAATAAATAGACCGAGAGCTACGCAGACACAATGAAGATAAATACAGAAGGTTGGCTCAACGTGGTGAAATAAAATACATCTTTAATTACTTACAGAGAAGAAGCCTTTATTACGGTTGCCATACCAACATCTAATGACAGTCGTTACGGGTTGTTGGAGCCCTCAAAAGTCGAACAATTGGTCTAACTGTAATGCTTCAATATCGCCTTCGGGTTGTGGAGGTCAGACGGCAGTCGCTTTACGGAAAATATCGAAGTTTAGCCAAAATCAGCAGTTAGACTGGTAAAGCTACCCCGGAGTCCAAAGCAGAAAATAAGCTTCGGATGCGACTGCGATTAACGCTGAGGTGATCATGATGAGAGAAGAAGCCTTTATTCCAACAGTAGAAACATCATAAGTGATGTTTACAGTGCTGGGACAAGTCCTTTTTCTCTGTCTAAATAAGTGGGCCACCATGCGGGCCTAGTGCGAGATGGTAGAACTCAAATATCTTCTTTGGTTTCCTCAAGATGGATTTCTTCACCGTTTTGAGGGCGGTAGAGATGATATAATTTACTCAAAGTTGAGTGCCTGTATGTGTTTGAAGTTACGGTCGTTAAACGGTGTAAGCGTAAACGCCACTGGGCCACCACTGCTCGTCCTGGCTAGAGTCCTATTTTTTTTCTTTTTTTTTTATATTTATAAACTTGCGCTTGACCGTAACCCCGTCTGATAGTAAGCAGTGATGCGATCGTTGATGGTAAAGCGCGCTAGTGTATTAAGAGCCTATTCACTCAGAAAAACTGAGCGAATAGGAAGGAAGACGGCAGTTGAGCGAGGTGATGCAATGTTAAACCTAACAACATGACCAACGATGCTGCGCCAAAGGGAGATTGATTTGAAGACCCTCCACGACCAAACTCCCAACACAAGAACATTTGGCGCATCGTACCCGGCACACATCGCAACACAACTGCTCAGACCCGTCCTCCGTACGGCTTCACCCAGACATCATGCCGGAACACGACAAATCGCTTGGCAACAAGATTTGTCTGATGGGTGGTAACTTCTGCTGGCGGCCGATGTTATGGCCTACCACCGAGAAAAATAAATGATCTTATCTTAACTTAGGGTGAAATTAAATTAACGAAACTCAGCAGGCAAAAGAGCATCGATATGGAAAACAGTATAAATAAAAAAGTATGATTTTTTTAATGGACGTGTATTTTTTTAATATTATAAACTAGTGCTTGACCGCAATCCAGCCTGATGGTAAGCAATGATGCAAACGTTAATGGTAAAGCGTGTTAGTTTATTAAGAGCCTAGTCACTCTAGCCTTGAAGACACTTGTAGTCAAGCGGAAAGACCACCGCTGGCAAAATGTACGCGGCATAAAAGATAAAGCGAAACGCTTCGTCCAGATCGTAGTGCTATCAAGAACCTAAGGGTGGATACTCGCCGTACGACTGGTTGTTCGATGTTGGAAGGGAGATGGAGGAGGTATTAGGAGGGGAGGAGAGGGAGATGGATTCATCCTGTAGAACACCGACAGGCTGGCTACTCTACACCTGTGCGAAATCAAAACGAAGCAAATTTAGGTCACCACTTAGCTTCTTCGCACGCCTCTCCACCAAATCGAAAGTTGCCAGGTGGCATTTTGCAGCACCAGCCCAAATGTGGCTGCATTACTCCACACACGAAGTGACTTGCACTTTGTATAACCTTAAAAAAGCTGTTCTGGTGTGAAGTACCGCCTGCGTAGGACCTTTGCAATAACACCAGGTTCCCTAGCAGCCACCTTGGGTTTGAACTCAATGGACCACCCAAAGTTTATGTATGAGGAAATCTCAACTCTCAAAATTGTATTTGTTGTTAATTGTATTATTTTGTGAATTATAGTCAGTTGAAGAGGTTATATTAGATTTTATTAACTCAAAATCATATCCCCGTGGGACAAAAACTAGATATGCGGATATAAGGGCGGCCGTTCTTGTGTAATATTGACGTTCAAAAAGTACTGATTCTCAGCCCAATTGTAATAAAAGACTTTTGATTTTGATTTTATGAACATTTCTGGTTTAAGAAATATAGTCAATTAAACAAGATTTTTTCTCTACGATTCTTTATCTCGTGACAACAAAAAATGATGACCATGGAATAATCGAAATTGTAATTTACATTACTGTGGCTTAAATTGCATATTGTACAGACGCTAGCACGTCAAGCTAGTACAAACTTCCAAATTCTTTTAATTGATAGTCAAATTTATCGCTAAAGCATTAAGGGTCAAAGTTGTGTCGGAAATATTGTTTCGCGAAGTACCTTCATACACGAGAGTTGTCTTCACACGTTGTATGGAGCTGACTTTCTGTACGTATCTGTATTGTATCAGCGGTTCTCAAATGTGTAACGTCTCTTGGGGCACCAATGTAGCTTAATAGTTCAGTGAATAGCTCCACTGATCTTCTCATTCACAAGATCTTTTGTTTTCTTTTATTGTTTTGTTTGGTCAAGTTTGTTGTTTGGCGTTGTTTTTACTATGTTTTAGCATATTGATACACTAAGTAATCAGTAGACCATTAAATTAAGCTTGATTGGCCGGAATGTTTGGTCGTCTAGGGCTGAGTAGAAGGGAACAGACTTCGGGGAAGGTCACCGATGAGGTGGACCATCCAAATCAAGTCGGCAGTGTAAATGAATTCTCCAGACTGTGGTCCAACAGGGATAGATGGAAAGAGATCGTGCGGCGAGCTATATCAACGTCTCGAATTCAGTCGTAGTGACCAAGACCGTTCTGTCAAGAATAAGAAATTAAGCTAAGTGTTACACTAATTTGGGTAACACACTATCAATCTTAATCTGAATCATTTTGAATGATATTTTTAATGCATTGTTTCATATATGTTCTAGAAATGAGTCTGCTCAACAAAATAAACGAATGAGGTTCTTCTTCTTTAGCCTATAGATGTCCACTGCTGGACAAAGACCTCCCCTAAGGCTTTCCACGATGACCGGTCCACCTTGTTGGGGGCCTCTCTGCGCTGCGTCTTCCGGTACGTGGCCGCCACTCCAGAACTTTACTGCCCCATCGGCCATCGGTTCTACGAGCAATGTGCCCTGCTCACTGCCACATAAGTTTAACCACTCGAAGAGCTATGTCTGTGACTTTGGTTCTTCTGTACGCTGAAGATCCGTCTCCTCATTTCTGATTCCATCACGCAGAGAAAATCTGAGCATTCGACCACGTTCCAGTTCCGTAAGTCGTCACTGACAACACACACTGGTCAAATACTTTAGTCTTGAGACACTGCGGTATCTTGGACGACGAGAAGATGTAGCGTAACTTCCCGAACACTGCCCAGCCGAGCTGGATTCGACGAGACACCTATTTCTCGAAGTTGAACCTACCTAGTTGAACTGTTTGTCCCAGGTATATATAACGAATGAGATTGAAATGTCAAAATTAAAGCCATTGCTATCTGTTAGTGTGTAACGCAGGTCTATAGTATTATTAATATGAAGTTACTAGCTGGGTCCCGCGCTTTGACGCGTGTAAGTTTCAATCTCTTGGAATTATCGGAATAAAAATTCATCTCATGTTAATCTTGGTTATAAACCATCTGCGTGCCAAATTTTATCAAAATCCGTTGAGTAGTTTTTTCGTGAAAGAGTAAGAAACATCCTTTCGTACTCACAAACTTTCCAAATTAAAATATTTGTGGGATTTTTTTAAAGTATAGTGAACATAAATTAAGCAGCGGTGGTCTTGTTATATCTGTCGCGGCTTAAAAGTTTTTTTTTCTTCATTTATTATAGGGACTTTTACTCATAGCGTATGTCATTCCCATCGTAACCTAAACAATTATAAACTTTCACAACACGTGGGCCAAGAATTAACTTATAAGCTGTAGGTCGAAGGTTCGAACCCCGTCAGGCGCTTTACTTTGTGTAAATTATTTCATCACCACTGCTCCCAAAACGGTGAAGAAAACCATCTTGAGGGAACCGGCATAAGATATGCCGGTTTCCTCAAGATGGTTTTTCTTCGAAGAAAAAACTTCGAAGGCATGTGACATTTACCAATTCGCACTGGTCCCTCGTGGTAGATTAGTGCGCACTCCCCTCTCATCAAGAGGAGGCATGTGTCCCAGGTGTTGGGATCCCAACACTAAGTTTTAGGCGATCTTTATTATGCGCATCAATAGTGCGTTCAAGGCGTGGCGTGGCATTTCGCGCGCGTCTCTTCAGAGTTGGCTTTGCCGAGTTGTTCCATACACAACTCCGCTGTTACGATATGTATTAATAGTTCTATATACACACTATACTCTATAATAGTTCTATATATACAGTACGAATTAAATTTAATGTTAATCTTTTTTTTATCGTATACCTAATGGCCACTTATAAAACTTCAAAAGCTAGGTGCACGGTTCTAATTGGCCGTTTCCTATGGAGAAGAAACAGTAAGAATCTCTTCGATGACTATTTTAAAAACAATTGACTTCAACCATGTTTTTAAATCACAGCGAATATGGGAGGACAGCATAGGCCTGTCAACAAGTATCAGGTATTTGATAAGATAGGAAAATTCTCACATTTACAAAATATTAAAGAATCGATGAAAATGATAGAATACAATAAGTACCTAATAACTACGGAATAACATCTACGGAAGATAAGTTATTGTGTTTGTCGCTGACCTCGGCTGTTGTTGTCTGCTTAACCGGACTTGGTTGAGGATGCCTTAATAAATTAAGGCCTCCCGAGAGGGCTTAAACACTTAAGGTACCTTAAGCAGGTACACGCTTGTGGCACCATTAGCGGAGTACGGATCTCGGCTTAGGGCTTCGCTGGGGAAGACAGACTGCTTTTTTTAACCGATTTCAAAAAAAAGAAGGTTATCAATTCGACCCGCAAGTATGTAATATTTATTACATATTATATGATAGTCTATATCAGCGTCTGAACATATGTCCCAAATTTCAGAAGTGTATGTAGGCATGTATGTTTTTAGGTTTGTGCATATTTCCAGAACTGCAAGTCAAATCTAAGTAGGTAGTTCTTTTTTGTTTTACTAGGTATTGTTCAACTTAAGGAATGTTGCAAGTTTCATCAAAATCGGTTCAGTAGGTTTTGAGTGTTGAGAACATATTCTAACATGCGTTATTGCTTCCACTGTTGCTATGAGATGAAAAAAGTAATTTTCGAATTTCGACTAAGACACTGAAAAACATGAAATAAAAACTTTTTCCAAAAAAATAGAACAGACTTTTATTGACTAAAACAAACCCGTGTTCCTTCACTTGCACAGATTCTCTTTTGACCAACCCGCAACCCTGACCAAGGCATCGGTCTTCGTGGACCCCGTCACGATGTGCTGACATCTCTTTGAGGCGCACGTGAAACGCGCCGTTGACAGGCGGAGAGCTGCCCACCGCTTGTCATGGGGCAGGCTGCCTCGGAATTATCAAAAATCATCAGCACTCTCATAATAGCGACCGGAAACATCGTGAGAAAACCAGTATATCTTAGAGCTCAATATTCCAAAAAATTTGACATATACCAACACGCACTACACCGGCCTAGATACTGAATTACGGTCCACTCTCAGTTAGCCTTCGTCCCAGCAGAATTATAGGATAATAAATGATCCATATCCTCCTTGATATATTATGACCAAAATTCGGTATGTAATTGTAACCGCTCGACCAGCGGTTCTACTCAAACAATGTAACTTGATGTCACACATTTTAGGCCCATATGACGTTTCCATTTCCCGGATCACTACAAAGGTAACTGGAGGAGTACCTAATAAATGTTCAGGCTGAAACTTAGCCTTTGTGAATTACACTGACTGGCTCACGAAAATCAAAGCAGACGATTCGCTTGTCGACACAGAAACATGCTTTGTTATTGCTGGGTATAGGTTGATCAAACATAACGTGTATTGTAACACACGTTGAAACACAGTCATTTAGTTATTATGTTACATTGCATCCTTATATTTATGACTCATTTGTATATTAAATTCTAATATTAAATGATTATATTTTTGTAAATAGGCTTGTACACACAGCTACACATCAAAGATCCAATTTTAGCTGATCTCGCATTGTATTTGTTTTTATCACAGCCAGATGTCAACTTATACTGATAATAATAGCATAATATGTAGCCGTGCAAATAAATAGTTTAATACGTCAGTAGTTATTTAAAAACTACGTAGAAGACGTTCAATCTGAGTACACTGAGATGAAGGATTGGAAAAAACTCAGTGGTCACAGTCTTTTTGAATGTTCAGATTCCTTTGACCAGCAGAGGACTGCGGTATATTGAATTTAATACTTTACAAGGTAACTATTAACGCCTAAAACTCATCAATGCCAATGTGTTATTCCACATTACGATTCACCAATCACATTGCACAGTCTCATTGCATTACACAATAATCATCATCTCAGCGTTAATCCTCTGCTTTTACCAGTCTAACTGTCATTGCATTTCATAAGATTCCTATCAATTTAAAGCATATTGCTCATCCATTGCATCTTATTTACGAAAAATGTCTCTGCTCATTAACGTAAATAACGTAATGAATTTTGTTTAACTGTCAAAATGAAAGTCATTGCTACTCATAGTGTGTCCCGCATTAACCTTGCTGTTTGTGTATTCGAAGTTGTTACGTGCTGAACATTGTAGGATTGTGGGTGATGTACAAAGGGGTAATTGGAGTGAGACTTACTGATTATTGTTGGTTGTATGTTGAAGTTGATGGGTCTTCTCATGAGCCTCAGTCATCTCAGTCACGAACACTAATTTGTCAACACTCGGAAACTTTCATTAGAGACATTTGCCTGAAATAAGGAAACTAAAAGTGAAATAGGACACATTGCAAAATTCGATGTGCTCGAATATACATAATCCGCCAAAAATGTGTTCGCTGACTAAGGGGCTTGTCGTAGCAAATACAGCAATGTCCACGTCTGTCAGATTCAAAACTAACAATGTCCGAACTTCAGTTTCAAATTCAGCTAAGTCCGTTTTGCTTTTTATACGTTTGTAAAATATGATAATTTAATAAATAAGTTACAAAAAGTTTGTGAAGTGATCAATTTGTCAAATAGAATAGAAACATAATTATTTAAATAATGCTAAAACAATATAACAAAAAAATTCTATTCCTGGATTTTTAACGTCACTGGATTTGGTGGATTTTGAAACTATACCCCTCATATCCAAAATCAGATTTAAATTGCTACTGCAATATTTAATTTGTACTGTGATATAATTACGAAATATACACGCACCCACACATACACACACGCACCCCACGTATTCACCAACATTACACAAAACCATACATACGCACACATACACCTACACCGCACACACCCAGTCCTTGCTTACATTTTTCGTAAGTGGTAAAGTTAAGCCAAATCTACCTACCAAAACTCCTGCCAAGTGCAGCAAATTGTAAATGAATAATTGTACGAGGGAGGCGCCTGTGTCTATAACGCAGTTTACACTCGCACGGACACCTCAGTCTCAAAATGCATAGCGTTGTACTTAACTGTTTTATGTTTGATTGAGATGGAAAAATTATATTTGGATTTTTGAAATTAAGATTATTATAAAAGATTAGCACAGCTCACTCTTAGGTCACTTAATCTAACTTACCACGGTCAGATTTCTACAAAATTAATCAGCAGGAAATAGTTGCCATCCATGTATTTATCAAAATGCACGCAGACAGAAGAGCTGTAAGCTATTCGATTGCAAATAAAGTACCGAACAAAAACAATTCAAAAGAAACCAAAAAAATTGCAGCACCTGTCACGGAAAAGTCACTCATTCCATTGTTTCGAATAATTTGTTCGAAACAAACCGCGCCGCGCAGCACAGAGTCAGATGTGATGCACAACATAGTTCTGACCTAATTATCCTAATAAAGTATTGCGCCATAATCACAGAATTACGTCTATAGTGATGTAACAATATCGTATTTGAGTTATTCGATTCTTTTTGCTTGATTGCGTAATCGAGTCGAGTGTATCATTGGATTTAGAACGGGTTGAGAGAATCTATTGTTAGGCTATTGATTTGATGGTGGCGAGAGAATTGCGTGTATTTTTGTTAGCAATTCAGAACTATAGGTATTCAAGAAAGAACTAACAAAACACAACAAAAAACATTTTGGGGGAAAATAATGGCCCACATCCGTGCGAAACGGCGACATTGATTGCACGTTAAAGCACGCATTTCCGCAGCTTGGGCAAAATGGCGTGAGATGACAGCTGTCATCTGTGATCCCAAAATGCCGGTTAAGCTTAACAGACAGGTCTATAAGACCATCATTAGACCTGTCCTTCTGTATGGCAGTGAGGCGTGGCCTATGCTTGAGCGACCCAAGCAGGATCTGCATGTCACGGAGATGAATATGCTGCGGTGGATGTGTGGAGTTACGCGGAAAGACTGCATCAGGAACTCCCGCATCCGTGGCAGTCTCCGTGTCCGTGACATAGCAGACAAACTGCAAGAGAGTCGCCTGCGCTGGTATGGTCACGTCTTACGTAAACCGGCATGTTACGTGGGTAACAAATGTCTTGCCATGGCGCTTCCGCCGGGCCGGAACAAGCTAGGCTGACCAAAGAAGTGCCGGCTTGACGTTGTAAGAGATGATATGCGTGCCAACAATCTCACACCACGGGATGCCAGAGATCGAGCGAAATGGAGGCGTATCAGTAGGAAAGCTGACCCCGGGCTCCAACGCGAAAGCCGCGGATGCGACCGGGATTATGCGCTGAGATGAGGACGATGATGATGATCCGTGCAAAACGGACATCACTCAGTTTATACTGAGCCTTGCGATTTGGTCTGAAATCGTAGAGACTTAGCATTATTGCTAAGACTCTACGATTTCAGACCAAATCCCAAGGCTAGTTTGACACTAGCAACCTAGATTCTGTAATGCGCTTTGATGAATATCATAGTTATCACTAATACTCCTTATGATTTACAACCCAACTTCACCCACACACGTGGTTGTTCATTCGCCTTTTTTTTATCAAGTATCAACTCCCTACACAACCCTTCACTCCTGTGCCAACCTCATCCAATTTTTGACCTTGATGTCAACAGTATCTTCTGCCGATCTCGCCGCCTGACAAAAAAAATTCTTCATGGGCAAGAAAAATAATGAGTATTCAACACCAATCACTGCACATTCCTTTAATACGAGAACAGGTGCTCTAAAAGCTAAAGAAATAATAAAAATCTGCCGCTGAATGGCGCGCAAAACGTGGAAGAAAATATTCCATTTGTATTCAATAATTACATTCCAACTAGAGCATTCCAAATGTATTCCGATTGGAATCGATTTGGGAATGATTGCAATTTTGTCATTCACGAAATTCTAATAACGACATCGTCTGCAATTTAGCCGATTTTTTATTTTATTCGATTACGGGGCTATCGAATTTCCTATTGTCTTTATTTTTAGTCGAACATTTTAATCGAATATTTTGGGGTGCGCAGAATATTGAACGGTATTAAGCACCAGATGCGGGTGTGGAACTAAGAAACGTTTTGCCTCGTCTTTTATACCGCGGGAACTGGGACAATTCGCCAGCGGCGGTCTTTCCGTCTGATTGCAATTTAAGTGTCTTCGGGGCTAGAGTGAATAGGCTCTTAATAAACTAGGGCGCCATCGACATAGTGTGCCATCAACGATGGCATCACTGCTTACCGCGGATCGCGGTCAAGCACTCGTTTCCATCATAGAATAGAATAGAATACTCTTTATTATGTACACCATACAGATTACAGAACATAAATAAAAATATTTTACAAAGGGTGACACAATGGGCGGTCTTATTAATAAGAGCGATCTTTTACAGACAACCTTTGGATGGAATTCTAGGGGGAAGGATAAAGAAATAATGTAGGTAGTCTACAGTGTACTATTTACATAGATTATACAATAAATATATACGTTATGTGTATCATACTTGTTTAAATAAATTTATACATCTAATTAATAAATATCATGCAATAGCACATAAAATATAATAATATGTTTAAAGAGAGAGGAAGTGCTTTTTTATGCATCATCATCATCATCTCAGCGTTAATCCCAGTTGCATCCAAAGCTTTTTCAGCTTTGGAGTCTGGGATCCGCTTTAGCAGTCTAACTGCTGATTTTTGGCTAAACTTCGATATTTTCCATGAAGCGACTGCCGTCTGACCTCCACAACCCGAAAGCGATATCGAAGCATTGCAGTTAGACCAATTGTTGGACTTTTGAGGGCTCCACCAACCCGTAACGACTGCCATTAGATGTTCGTATGGCAACTGGGACCAACGGCTTAAAGTGATTTCCGAGGCACCACCAGACCAGTGCAAATATTCATATTCATGCATACAAATATTTGCATTGCGAGGCAATCGAACCCGCGCTTCCTTGCGCTACGGACGCTTTCGCTACCGTTACGCCACGGAGGCTGTCGCTCGGTCACAGTATTGTTGACGTATTTGGAACAGGATTTAAAGTTCACTTATCCTTCATAGAAAAGAGAGGATCCTCTGACCAGACTAGTTGTCTGGCGGGCACTTGCCCCACGCTTGATGTCGCGAACTTGTATGCGTACTAGTTGCACAATAATATCTACTTGCGAGATGCAGGATTTCCGTGACATTAGTATGACGCGTTGTTCGCATGTAGCGTTACAGTATGATGTCAGTCTGAATTAATCAAAAATACGTCTAATCACTATACATTTTGATATTAATTTGTGTCACCGAGATGAAGACAGCGACTAGATACGGAACAGTTTTCATTACAAATAGACCTTCAGTTGACTTTGGCATATATACAAAATGTAAAGAAAACCCTATCCGATCCGTGAAGGTAAACGCCGGGCTACAGTTAAAAAAAAAAAATCCCCGTAAAAAATAAATATTATTTCGCGAAGGGGAGCAGGGCACGCGGAACGTGGTCGCATCGCTCATAATAATACCGTCGAAAATAGTGAAGTCACCATTTTAAAAAATCCCAAATTTTGGGGAAGTTGGAACTAATTCACGAAAAAAAGATTACTTCAAAATTCATTGGTATTGTTACTATGATGATTATGTAAAATTTTATTTGGTCATGTGTTTACCTAACCTTTATTATCCTTATGACTAAGACGGGTTTTTTTTTACATACTGTATAACTAATAAACGTATACATACATACATACATCATCTTGGCATGTACCTGATTTCATCGTAATGCCACATTGGGGCTGGTGCTCCAAAAACCCATCTGGCAACTTTGGACTCAGTAGAGAGGTATACGAAGAGGCTAATTGGCGACCCTGATTTAGTTGAGACCAATCTCTATAGCCTGGAACACAGGCGTGGGGTAGCCAGCCTTTCGGTATTCTACATACTTTCTACATCATCATCATTAACCTTTTTTAATCGTCCCACTGCTGGGTACAGGTCTCCTCTCATACAGAGAAGTATTGAGCGAAATCACCACGCTTGCTCAATACTGGTTGACGATTTCAGACTTAAAGTTCAGGTTTCCTCAAGATGTTTTCCGTCACCATCAGTCATTGGTGTCCAAGATATACTTAGAAAGTACATATAACTTTAGAAAAGTTACATTGGCCCGACATAATACATACATACATAATCAACCTATAATGTTCCCACTGTTGGGACACAGGCCTCCTCTCGATGAGAGGGAGTGGGCCGTAATCTACCACGCTGGCTCAGTACGGTTTGGTAGATGTCACATGTCCTCGAAGTTTTTGGCTCTAGGACTTGCCGGTTTCTTAACGATGTTTTCCTTCACCGTTTTGAGAGCAGTGGTGATGAAATAACTTACAGAAAGTAACCATAGGGCCACCGCTGCTCTCTACATCATCATCATCATCATCATCAACCTTTTTATCGGCCCACTGCTGGGCACAGGTCTCCTCTCATACAGAGAAGGATTGAGCGTAATCACCACGCTTGCTCAATGCGGGTAGGCGATTTCAGACTTATAAAGTCCGGGTTTCCTCAAGATGTTTTTTCTCTATATACTACTACATAATTCCGTCATGACCGTTCCATCATCGGACAACCCGTTGTACTGCGAGTATCCACCCTTACATTATTGACACCCCTTCAATTGATATGATGAGACAAACAGTTGGCCTGTGCCGGTCTTTCCATCTGATTACAATTTAAGTGTATTCAAGACTAGAGTGAATAACCTCTTAATAAACTGGCGCGCTATACCTTCAACGATTGCGTCACTGCTTACCATCAGGCAGCATCGCGGTTAAGCACAAGTTTATAAAGTTTAAAAAAGTTTATTTTACCTCGATTGAATGTTACTATGTGGCGACCATGCACCGGAACACGCAGCGCCCCGAAGAGGTGAACCGACGACCTGGTGAAGGTCACAGGAAACCGCTGGAGGCGGGAGGCGCAGGGTCTGTCGTCTTGGAGTTCCTTGGGGGAGGCCTATGCCCAGCAGTGGACATATTTTAGCTGAAGAGATGATGGTGATGCAATGTGTGGTGTCACGTATTGTACATTAGTGAAGGCACCATAGAATACGTAGCATCGCCTGTATTATGTTTAAGATCCAACAAGGTGCAATTTGCAAGTTTACAAGTTAGTCAGGAATGCCTGTTAAGTGGCAACACGACGAAGTTTCGGTCCGGGGAACGTTAGTAGCGTCGCTCCCTTGCCCGCCGACGTCGGACACGGAGTAGATTTAATTAATTGTCATTAGTACATTTTATCCTACATTTTAATAAGTTAAATGTGCTGAATACTGTAGGTACCAAACTACTATTTGTATATTTGTATGCATGAATATGAATATTTACACTGGTCTGGTCGTGCCTTGGAATGCCCGTTAAGCCGTTGGTCCAGGTTGCCATACGAACATCTAGTTTCAGTCGTGACGGGTTGTTGGAGTCCTCAAAAGTCCAACAATTGGTCTAACTGCAATGCTTCGATATCGCCTTCGTGTTGTGGAGGCCAGACGGCAGTCGCTTCACGGAAAATATGGAAGTTTAGCCAAAATCAGCACTAGTAAAGCGGACCCCAGACTCCAAAGCTGATAAAACTTTGGATGCGACTCGGATTAACGCTGAGGTGATGATAATGAGTGTAGGTACCAAGCTTTATACATTTATACTTGTGACAATTATAATATTATTGATTGTAAGTTGGAGTTTTACTATGTTTATGACATTAATGTATGGACGAAAGCAAGTCAGGCTACTCGAAACTGACAATTATTCCCAATCAACCTTGAGCTTTAATGCTTTAGAGATAAAATTGTTTTTTTTTTTGATAATTATAAACTAGCGCTTGACCGCAATCCCGCCTGGTGGTAAGCAGTGATGCGATCGTTGATGGTAAAGCGCGCTAGTTTATTAAGAGCCTATTCACTCAGAAACACTGAGCGAATAGGAAGGAAGACGGCAGTTGAGCGAGGTGATGCAATTTTAAACCCAACAACACGACCAACGATGCTACGCCAAAGGGAGATTGATCTGAAGACCCTCGACGACCAAACTCCCAACACAACAACATTAGGCGCATCGTACCTGGTACACATCGCAACACAACTGCTCAGACCCGTCGTCCGTACGGCTTCACCAGACATCATGCCGGAACACGACAAATCGCTTGGCGGCAAGGCTTTGTCTGGTGGGTGGTAACTTCTGCCGGCGGCCGATGTTATGGCCTACCACGAAAACTGACAAATTGTAGTAACTCGATGTTCAGTCATCTATTCTTGTATAGCAATCATCGGGTTTATCATATTCTCTACACAATAAAAAACTGTGAAAAATATATAAAAATAAACATTTTAACTTTGGTTCATTGGGAACATTTCACAGTTTCAGTTACATTGACCTACAGTCGTCCGTATATGTAAATTACTTTACCTACCCACCAACCTATTATATATAGCTATAAGTATATATAATGTTATAATGTGCCCTAGCCTCATCTCACAATGGTGAGGACAGAACCATATTAAAGAAGCCTAAATTAGCATTGCTGGCAAAGGTTTGACACCTTCGGACTTCCAAACGAACACACTTAACAAGGATACTTTGTATGGCCCCAAAAATATTTAATAAATTACCAAATGGGATTAAGGACCTAAAAATATTATTCAATTTAAAAAAAAAATTAAGACATTTATTATTGGAGAAATGCTATTATACAATTCAGGGATTCCTTAATGATAAATTGTAAATTATTTGACATTGATACTCATTTAATTTTGACATTATACTATTTCTTTAACATAATTAATTTGACATTGCCACCTATTTAATTTTGAAATTGTATTATATTAGTTATTTAACATCTATTTAATTTTGACATTGTACTGTATTTTGACATTGTAAGTTATTTGACATTAATATTTATAAAAAAATAACATAGCATTATATTCCTTTTTATGATTTTAAGTGCTGTTAAAGAGTGTATGCCTTTATGGTAGATTTTTTGAGGAAATGATTTATTAGATATTAAGATCACATTGTAAAATGTACTTACCAAAAATCACACTAATAAATGAATTGGAATTGATATGATGCACATCTTCAATAACTCGACAGGCAGCCTGTCGGTGTTCTATAGGATGCATTTTGGAGAGTGCGGGGGAATTACATGATCTAATTCCCCCATCTCCGTTTCAACATCGGACGACCCGTCGTACGGCTAGTTTCCACCCTTACGTTGCTGACACCACAATGATCCGAACGAAACGTTTCGCCTCGTCATTTATAGCACGTACATCGAGGGACTGGAGCAATTTGCCAGCAAAGGTATTTCCGTCGGATTACAATTTTAATGGCTTCAAGACTAGAGTTAATACGCTCCTAATAAACTAGCGCGCTTTACTATTAACGATTGCATCACTGTTTGGAACCATAAGGCTGGACTGCGGTCAAGCAATAGTTTATAATTTATAAAAACAAAAAAAAATCGTGACCGGTTGTGGAATAAAATTTTGAGACACTACAATGGCTCCTTGTTTGTCGTATATTACGAAGATTCGATTTTCAACTCATCTTACAAAGTCAAAACATTTTTTTTTTTTTAATAATTATAAACTAGCGCTTGACCGCAATCCCGCCTGATGGTAAGCAGTGATGCGATCGTTGATGGTAAAGCGCGCTAGTTTATTAAGAGCCTATTCACTCAGAAAAACTGAGCGAATAGGAAGGAAGACGGCAGTTGAGCGAGGTGATGCAATGTTAAACCCAACAACATGACCAAAGGAGATTGATCTGAAGACCCTCCACGACCAAACTCCCAACACAACAACATTAGGCGCATCGTACCCGGCACACATCGCAACACAACTGCTCAGACCCGTCCTCCGTACTTCTTCATAGAACATAGAACTAATAATAATGATAATGTTTATTTCATCAAGAAAAGGACAGATTTCACATAGTTATACAATTACCCCACCACTGAGAAAAAAGGGTTCTTTATTTTATCTTCTTTCTCATAATAAGCCAACGGAAAATTAAACTACATACACTTGTTTAGACAAAAAAGGTGAGAATTTTCTTTCTTTTCTCGTGGTAAGGACATATGTTTAACATCATTTATTTATTTTTTTTCCCTGTACGAGAAATTTAGTATTGTTGTGGTACAGAAAACTTTTGTTCTTTTGTTTTTCGGCGGCGCTGTGTATCTACTTGTTTTGTTTAGTCCTGAAGATTTTAAGTAGTCTTTGACCTGTGGTTACGTGAACTTGTTCTTAAAAGAACCTTGCTTTGGAGTAAATAAGTGGTATTTACTCCTGTGTATTTACAAACACTTACACTGATATACACAAACAACCAGAGCCGGAACAACTACTTGTAGGACATACAAATATTTGTTCCGTGCGGGAATCCAACCTATTAAACACGCAGCACAGCAGTCGATGATTTGTTAACCCGCCATCACTCGCGCGGGGTGCTATCGGCACATTTTTTAAGGTAAAAAGAATAATAATTTCTTCAGTTATGTATCGGCTCGTCTCAGTACCTTCAAGTGACCTTTAAACGCATCCAAACGGGTTGGGAGGGGTAGTTTGGCTCGCAGTGTGAGGACGTGTCAAAGTTTGCGTGGGGTGGTCACGACACTCCGCGAGCGCTCGTGTTATACTTTTGCGGAGGTTACATAATCATCAAGGTATGTGATTTCAATTGTTTTGTAAACATAAATTATTTGGTTGTGTTTTTATTTTCTATTAATGAATATTTATGTATTTCTAAGTATATATTTGATGGTTTTGGTTTTAACACATTTCTAATTAGGTACCTTGTTCTGTTCGTTGGTAGGTATATTTTTTTTTTTCAAATCTTTTTGTTTTCAGATGAGATGGGAACAGGAGCAAAGCTTTGTTAGAAGAAATAATATCGGATAACGAAGATAATGTTGCAGTGGAAAGTGATGTCAGCTTGGATAAAGATTTTATTCAAGAATCTGATCATGATTTTTTATCAAAACAGAATATTTTATCGGAGTCTGAAGTAGAAGAGGCTGAAACTGAGGATCGTCAACGAGATGATAACATCTGAAAAGACAAAGTAACTAAATGACACAAAGTGAAGGATCGTCATGGTGCAATCGCAATGTAACATGAAAAGGCCTGAGTTTTTGGAATCATTGGGTTTGATGCAGCATGCTTCAAGGTCACCTTGATAGAAGATCTTCACAACCAGGATTACCGAAAGCACTCAAGAATATGATGAATGCTCCTGGATTAAGCACCGAAGGAATGTCCTAAAACCCTGTATAGTTTGACCACGTTTTAAACATATCAAAATATTGAGTATCTGCAATTTTTCAAAAAAAACATGTGTCAAAAACACATGAAGTTTTTAATAAGAAATTTTTAATTAATTTTGTTATTTAATCCTTATATTTTGTTTTTCAATGACAAAATTTATGTTAGAAACGAAGAAGTTTTTTTGTTTTGTCTTTTTTTGAGAAATGATCTCCACTCGTCTGTGGACACTTACTAGTGCAGTACGCGTCGCTCGGAATAATAGATCGTCAACCTTTTTTAGCTTTTACATTGCAATAAGTTTTTATTTTGCTTCGATATTCAATTACACTTAGTACTTCAACTATGAAAACGTGTGCAGCTTGCAACGTAATGTTCAATGATGGAGTCCAGTGCGGGAGCTGCAGGAAACATTTGGATTTTGAATGTGCAAACATTTCCGAAGCCGGATGGAGGAAGCTTGGTGCCGTTAGAATGGCTCAATGGAAGTGCCCCACTTGCCGATCGTCGTCACCAGCTATACTTACTCCTGAACCAGCTTCTCTCGAAACAATACTGAGTGAGATTCGTGACATGAAGCGCCAATTACAGAGTTTACCAAGCTTGGTAGATGATATCCGGGTAATCAAGGAGGAGTTAGCTGAGCTGAAAGTTACATGTGAAGGCACGAATGGTAGACTTGATGATTTTGATACTCGACTCACGGAGATGGAAGCTAAGGCTTTAGGATTTGATAAACTTCAGGAAACAGTCTGCAGCCTCCAGACTGACTTGGCGATGGCGAAGCGTGATCTTGCTACTTATGAACAGCGATCCCGATTGAACAATGTCGAAATTAAAGGAGTTCCTACGAGAAAAGATGAAAATCTCTTCGCCATAATTGAATCAATCGGCCGAAAGGTTAATTATAGCTGCCCTAAATCCCAGGTGAATTATGTGTCAAGGGTTCCTATTTTCAACTCTAACGAAAAACTAATAATAGTGAGTTTTTTAAATCGGTATGTGAAAGAAGATTTTATCGCAGCTGCACGTGCCGTCAAGGATCTATCCACATCTCATATCGGGTTCCAGGGTACATCTCAGCGTGTGTACGTCAATGATCACCTGAGCGTGGAGTATAAGAAGCTTTTAAGTAAGGTTAAGATCATTGCCAAAGAGAAGCACTACGAGTTCGTATGGGTAAAGCACGGTAAAATTCACGTACTAAAAAATGCTAATTCTAAAGTAATTATAATTCGAAAAGAATCAGATTTAAACAAGATTATATAACGTGTTTCTTATTTTATCTAAGTATTTTTTTAATTTTGTTTCACTGTTTTATTTTTTCGCAATTGCTCATAGCTATTTTGATATATTGTATTTTCGTACTTGCTTACCAAATGTTTAACACCTCAGTCACACTAACGAACATGCCACCTCTCTTTTGTTTAGCTCAAAAATTCCATTACATTTCTTATCGCGCTGTTTACTTTAAAGCTCCATCGCATGTCAATACGCTTGGCTCGCTCGCACTTGCACGCACTTCGCATTACTGCTTGCTTATTCTCACAATAACTTATTACTTGCTGTATGAATATGGTTCTCGCACATACTTTTTTAGAGTGTACCCTCTTAACACGTTTATAGTTTTATTATACAAGATTACACATTATAATAAAATAAACTGTTTTATTACTGTTTATTGTTACGATTTATATTCAATTATTGACTACATTCCCCATGGCGGTCCATAACTTAAAAATATATTACCAGAACGTTCGCGGTATTCGAACTAAAACTCATTGTTTCTATCGTCAAATGTTACTTAACTCGTATGACGTCATAGTGCTTACTGAGACTTGGTTATTGGATGGGATCTTAAATTCTGAGTTTTTTGATGAACGATATATCGTTTGGCGTCGTGATCGAGATTGCGTTCTAACCGGACAATCGCGTGGTGGGGGGGTGCTTATTGCTACTCGTAGGGAATTATCAGTTATCAGCCAACCAAATTTTCATTCTACCGCAGAGGACCTCTGGCTATCCATACGCCTTAAAGATTCTACTACTCGGAATATTATTACCTTGCATATTTGTGTTATTTACTTATGTCAACAAAACTTAGGTCTTTCTTTTTCTTTACAACTGTTTAATTTCATTTCTAAATTAAATCAATCAGTAGTTAATAATACTTCTGATGCCTTCCTCGTTATAGGTGATTTTAATATGAGTGGTATTAACTGGGTCCCATCAGATAATAATCTGTCACTAGTTCCATCTAATCCTAAAGGTAGTGACGAAATATTACTTTGTGACGAATTATGCACTCTTGGATTTGGTCAGTATAACGTCGTGCCTAATAAACATGGTAGAATTCTAGATCTAGTGCTTTCCCAGGAATTAATAAATGTTACTGAATGTTCTACCCCATTGGTGCCTATTGATGCCTATCACCCAGCATTATTAATTAACCTGGATTTGTTCATGACTTTACCCCTCGAATCTGCCCCTCGAACTCAATTTTTGTTTGATAAAGGAGATTATGAATCAATTAACAAAGATATTAGCGCGACTGACTGGGAAACTGAATTCTCGTTTCGGTCAGTCGATGATTCGGTGACCTTTTTTAACCATTTTATTCTTGATTTACAGAATAAATATATTCCGCAGAAACTATCTCGAAACAAACAGTATCCAACTTGGTATAGTTCCGCACTTATTAGAACAATCAAAGAAAAATATAAATACTTAAGAAAATTCAAAACATACGGTAACAAATCTGATGAATTAACATTTAAGCTTCTTCGTGAAAGAGTGAAAGATATGGAATCTCAATGTTACCAAAGCTATATAAATCTAACTGAATTATCAATTAAAAATAACCCAAAATATATCTGGACTTTTGTAAAAAAACGTTATAGTTCGAATGCAATGCCAAGCACCCTGAACTATAACAATGATACTTTCAGAACTGGGGAATCCATTTGTCAAGCTTTTTCTGAATATTTCCACTCTACCTTTTTAAATCCCACTGTTCGTCATCATCCTAACTCTTCTTTTGTTTTTACTGAATCTTCGAATCTATCATCAGACATCTCCGGAATTATTATCAATACTGAAGAAATCATCAACTTGCTACGATCATTAGACACGTCTAAAGCGCCCGGTCCTGACTATATCTCATCCAAACTTCTTGTGCGGTGTGCGCCTTCTGTTGCCCAACCTATTTCGATTTTATTTAGAAAGTCTTTATCAACTGGGGTTGTTCCACAAGTATGGAAGTCTGCTTTCATAACGCCTGTTCATAAAAAGGTGCAAAAACAGAGGTTGTAAACTACAGGCCTATATCTAAATTATGCATTATAGCAAAGGTTTTTGAAAGAATCATTTATAATCAGGTTTATAATGCCTTGAAAAATTCATTCAGCTCTTTTCAACATGGTTTTTTGAAAGGTAGGTCTACTGTCACGAACCTGATACTCCTAAATGATTTTATTACTGCCGCCATGGATAACGGTATGCAGGTCGATGTCGTTTATACAGACTATAGTAAGGCCTTTGACCGTATTGATCATAGTATCCTAATTGCAAAGTTAAATAATATGGGAATACGCGGAGATCTACTCAGATGGTTTTCATCTTACCTTGTGAACAGGTCTCAAGCAGTGGCAGTCAATAATTACATTTCGAGCTGGGTTCCTGTTCCTAGTGGTGTGCCGCAGGGTTCATTGCTTGGCCCTTTGCTTTTCGTTATCTATATTAACGACATCGACTCTTGCTTGACCTCATCCAATCTACTCTGTTTCGCTGATGATATGAAGATATATGTCATAATATCATCACAGACAGACGTATCAGCACTCCAGGATGACCTATGTCGTCTTGAGGACTATTGTCAGCGTAGTAGTTTAGATCTCAATCCCGCGAAATGCTCGGTTATTACGTATTCTCGAAAGCGTTCCATTATCACTGCTTCATATACCCTAGGTAATCAAGTTCTACCCAGATTAGACTCCATCCGTGATCTGGGAGTTCACCACGACTCTAAGCTCAGCTTTGAAACGCACATTGATGCAATCGTTAAGAAGGAATCCAGATCACTGGGTTTTATAATGAGGTTATCCAAGTGCTTCTCTCAAGCCAAAACTTTAAAAATTCTATACTGTACTTTTGTAAGAAGCCACTTGGAGTACGCATCTGAAATATGGAACCCATGTTATCACAAATATATTGACCGCATAGGAACATTCAAAAACGATTTATAAAATACTTGTGTTATCATAAAAAAATACCATATCAGTCTGAAAATTACCTTAATCTTTGCAAAAAATTTCATATATTACCCCTAGTTAGTCGTCGCGAGATCTCTGACTGCGTTTGCTTATTAAAAATTTTCAATAGTAGTATAAACTGTCCCGAAATCTTGTCCAAATTTTATTTTAATACCCCTATGAAGTCAAAAAGATTTAATCCGCCTTTGCGTGTGCCATTATCCTCAACAAATTATCGTCAGAATTCATATATAGTGCGTGCAAGCAGAAATTTAAACAAGTTGTGTAAGCAGCATGATATAGATCCATTTTTGAGTAGTGTGTCCTTGGCTAGGAGGTGCTTAAGCCGTAACTTTTTCATTTAATCAATTAAAAATTTATGTTTTTGTTATTCGCGTACTCACTTACCTAGTGTCCATAGGATGCTTTTAATAATCTGTAATTTAAAAGTGAGGACTTGTTATTGGCTGTCAGTCCATCTTACTGTTTCTTAACTGATTTGTTTAGCTGTAAGTCCTCCATGCTTAATGAATAAATAAATAAATAATAAAACTAAAAAGGCTGATTATTATAATGTTTTGTAGAACAGTAATAAAGTTGATTATAAAATTTTGTTTTTTTTTTATTTACATACGTTATACAACACATAATAATAAAATGCAGGTGTAATTCCATTCACTTCTACTATATTTGTATAAATGTACTTTGAGTATGTGGGGTGGCCCCAATACCCCGCGAGTGCTCACGAGGTAAAAAACCGCGCGAGTGATGGAGGGTTAAGAACGTTTATATGATTTTGATTAAAGAATTTAGATTTGGAATGTTACTGAATACATGGATTCATTATGCCACCCCGCATTTTCTGTAAACTATAAACCCTGAAGTAAATAAAGAGTGTCTCTGACATCGACGCACAAACGAGTACCATGGATCCAGTACATGATCCTGAACCCCCCAGTGAGGAAATTTTGCGTCGGCTTTTTCCCGATTTAAAAAAAATAATATGAAGTTTTTCTTACTTTAGACCGTTCATAATTGCTATTCTTTTATAAGCCAATAAGATTTTAAAGTAAAAATTAATTAATTCGTTAATTAGACAAAAAATCGCAATGTGAACAATACTAGAAAAACTATCCTATCAACTGATTTAATAGAGTTCGCGTCAGTAGTCAACGTCATACCTACAAACACGCACGGTGGCACGCTTGCAACGTTCAAAAGCCGAGCCGACACTTTTTTTAAACACTGATATTTATGTAACCGCCCAGTAACGACATAAATGACCACCATAGTTTTATTAGTGGCATGCGGTCTTGCCTTTTCGCAAAGTTTTCGTTACGATGTCAGATACATCCTGTATATTCTATTGTAAAAAAGGTCCATTTGCCCTCATTATCTGATGATGATGAGGGCAAATGGACCTTCTTTTGTAGTCTGATGACTACAGCAATCCACTGCTGGACATAAGCTTCTCGTTATACACGCCAATCACGTCGATTTTCAGTAAACCTGTTCCGGTGCTATAAGCCATCCTGCCAATATTGTCATTCCACTTGATTATGATAAAAAAGGTGTGGAAAATTATCTTTCGGTACTTTTTTTGTATGGGTGGTCATCGAATGACCTTTCTCGCTCTGTGCGGAACAGAAGGGCGTGTCAGACTTTTACTGACTACAACCCACCCATGTTCTTTCACTTGCCTGTGCACCAGAGGCTTTCGTATCTCCTTCAAACGATCTGCAGCCCTTTTTACTACTCAGCTACTTGAGTCGTAATAAGTAGCAAAACGTGAAATAGCGTGCACCAGTAAAATGATACCTTCTTTATGCTTCATTAGATAGATATATAATTTGCAGCCACGTTCAACAAATCTCTCAAGTTTCTGCGATCTTAGGTGCACTTAGAGCACACGTGTCTGAGTACCTATTAAGGTACAGTGGCGGACAAATTTATGACACACCGGTTAAAGTTTTTTAAGTTTTTTTTAAATATCTATGTTGCACGTTAATGCCCAACACTTGTCAATAAATTTTGAATATGAATATTTGTACTGATTTGGTCGTACCTTGGATAGCACGTTAAGCCGTTGGTCCCGGTTACCATATGAATATCTAATGGCAGTTATTACGGGTTGTTGGAGCCCTCAAAAGTCCAACAATAGGGTATTTGACTAAAAAAAAACGAATTAGTCCGTCAGTCAGATTTCCAAAAAATACTAGACACGTATCTTTTCTTTTTTCATATAATCAAAAAATGAAGATGACACAGTGCGTTGAAAACTCGTGTAACGTCATGCTATACTTTTTAGCGAGCAGTGACGTCACCAGCCACCACTCCTGCTCTTTGATGCCTTTTATATTTGTCAATCTTTATTGATTTGATAAAACAAAATATACGTATCCAATATTTTTCTATAATCTGAATGACGGACTAATTAGTTTTTTTAGTCAAATGTCCTATTGGTCTAACTGCATTGCTTCGATATCGTCTTCGGTTTATAGAGGTCAGACGGCAGTCGCTTCACAGAAAATATCGAAGTTTCGCCAAAATTAGCAGTTAGATTGGTAAAGCGAACCCCAGACTCCAAAGCTGAAAAAGCTTAGGATGCGACTGGGATTACCGCTGAGATGATGATGACTTGTAAATAAAATTTGATTTTTTTTTCTAGCCTGGGCTTCTCCTTTTCTGGGAAAAGGCCTCCGTTAATTTTTTCCTCAATGTGTGGACTGTGAAACTGGAATAATGATGCGCGGACTGCGCATCATTATTCCAGTTTTGACAAAACCTATCTGTATATTTCTTAAGTGGTAGGCCATAACATCGGCCGCCGGCAGAAGTTACCACCCACCAGACAAAGCCTTGCCGCCAAGCGATTTGTCATGATCCGGCATGATGTCTGGTGAAGGTGAAGGAAGACGGCAGTTGAGCGAGGTGATGCAATGTTAAACTCAACAACACGATCAATGATGCTGCGCCAAAGGGAGATTGATCTGAAGACTCTCCACGACTAAACTACCAACACAACAACATTAGGCGCATCGTACCCGGCACACATCGCAACACAACTGCTCAGACCCGACCTCCGTACGGCTTCACCAGACATCATACCGGAACACGACAAATCGATTGATTCATTGATTTGAAATACATTAACCTCTAAATAATCGCTAAATTTAGTGACATTTTTTATGGAGTAAGCAGACAAGCAGCGCTTTCATTATCATTATAAAAATAAGGATCAATTAATGTGCACACAAACAATATTGGTTAATTATTAGTCATATTTTTCAACTACCTGCAATTACATATTTTATTCCTAATAAGCTGTTAGGAACAGTAATTTACACACTCTTAAGGAAAATAAGCATGAGCAATTATAAGCTGTAAAATAGAAAATGAGATAGAACTATGGTGTACCTTTACTGCTCATTACAACTGTTCTAAGCTACTAAGTGCAGTAGACGTACACTGGAGAACAATTTAATAACCCATTTAGTCCGTAAAATATAAACTTACATAAAACACATGGTGTCAGGCGTAAGTTGTAGTTTTGTAACCACAAAAGTAAAATAACTATTTACACCTAATACTATACTGTGCTAAGTTAAGAGAGAAAAAGAGATTAATATAGTGAGATAAGTAATTTTTTGAAACGTACCAGCTTACACAAACAACTATCTCACTGTTTTAAATCTCTTTCAGTGATAAGATGAGAGATTCCAAAATATACATTTTGTAATGTCTCATCATCACTGAAAGAGATTTATCTCTGGTTTAAAATTAGTAAGTACAATTAGAATAAATTTCGTTCCACATGTAGGTACTGAAAACGTCACATGTAGCAACTACAAGCTATCAATTTTCTTTATTAGATTATAAATTTTATCGCTAATGCATAAAGGCTCAAAGTCGAGTGGGAATATTTGACAGTTTCTGGTAGCTTGACCTGCTGTCATGCATCTTAAAGTTTACGAAACAATTTTATGCTTTCATCATTTCAGCCGAAAGACGTCCACTGCTAGACATAGGCCTCCCCTAAGGATCTCCACGACGATTAGGCCTGCGTCTCCCGCATCCAGCGGTTTCCAGCGACCTTCACCAGGTCGTTGGTTCACCTTGTCGGGAACCTACCCACGCTGCATCTTCCGATGCGTGGTCGCCACTCGCTAACCCGTCGGCCCCATCGAGCATCGATTCTACGGACAATATGCCCGGCCCACTGCCACTTTAGTGTTGCAATTCTTCGAGCTTTGTCGGTTACTCTCGTTTTTTCTGCGAATCTCCTCATTTCTGATTTGATCACGCAGTGAAACCCCAAGCATAGCCCTCTCAATTGAATTTTTTGCTATAATTGTTTCAAAAAAATCTTGAATTGAACTAGTTTTGCTTGGTTGGTATTGGATTGTATGAAAGTTGGCCTGGCTAAACCAAATACATATTTGTAATGCATGCAGAAAGATTTCCCCAGGACTGGGTGAAAGTGAATTTGAGATTTCTATAAAAGGACTAGACATTCAAAGGAATTTCTAGTGTAGACTTCTTGTATCTATTTTGTCCGCTGTTTTTTTTATTCAAGAAATAGATCTAATAAAATTGCGCAAACAAAATTATAAATATAAATGATTATAAAGTTGTAGGTATATTTATTAAGTGAAATGTAAAAAATATTTTTAATATACTTCTTTGACAATGCTTGACAAAATAAGACACGTTTTATTTTTATTATTTTGTTACCACATCTCTTATTTTTTGTTTTCATTTAACTTGTCCCGAAGTGTACGTCTCAAGAGACAAAACAAGGTTCCCTGAACTCGACACATGCAAATGTGATACGTCTGCGTTCATAACAATGATAAAAATAGTCATAATTTTGTTGCCTTAGGGTGTCATTAGTAGTAAAATGCTGAAAGGTAACTTTCAGCAGATTTGCATGAACAGACAATTCACATTTACTTCAAAGAATATAGGATAGGCCAGTAACGACATTTTATACAGTATGTTAAGAAAACCCTGTCCGATCCATAAGGATAATAAAGGTTAGGTAAACACATGACCAAATATAATATAAAATCCATCCAAATCCGTTCAGCAGTTTTGCGTGAAAACGGGGCAAATAAACAAACTCAGAAGTTACCACCCACCAGACAAAGTCTTGCCGCCAAGCGATTTGTCGTGTTCCGACATGATGTCTGGTGAAGCCGTACGGAGGACGGGTCTGAGCAGCCGTGTTACGTTGTGTGCCGGGTACGATGCGCCAAATGTTGTTGTGTTGGGAGTTTAGTCGTGGAGGGTCTTCAGATCAATCTCCCTTTGGCGCAGCATCGTTGGTCGTGTTGTTGTGTTTAACATTGCATCACCTCACTCAACTGCCGTCTTCCTTCCTATTCGCTCAGCTTTACCATCAACGATCGCATCACTGCTTACCATCTTGCGGGATTGTGGTCAAGCGCTAGTTTATAATTATTAAAAAAGAAACTCGCTTTCACAATTATAATATTAATAAGGATTTAGATAGGGAAGTAGGTAATACTGGCTGATGTCTGTAACTGCATGATAATGCGCGTATTTTACGTACGGCTATGTTACAATTATGAATAAAGGGCTAAATCATCGGCAAGTATTTGATGATTCGAGATTATAAAGATGGCATCGGCAGTTTGCAAATGCTTGCCGTTATTTGAAATGCCGAAAGCAAAATGTCTCGGCATTATTGTAAAAGTCTTTGTTATTCAAAATCCGCTGCCGCTGGCTTAAATATATAAAATCAAGGAAAAAATGGCATCAATTAAAAAAAGGTGTTGTTAGTAAGTGAAACTGTTGCAAGAGGTTTTCAAGAAAACTATTGTAAAGAATTCGTTCGTAAAGAAAAACAAGGAATTTGATTAAAGTATGTCTCGTAAGGAATGCTACTCAGTGTTGGTGAAATCCACGTTCGACGATCGAATTCCGATTGTTTATCGGATGATAAGTTCTTCAATGATATAATCTAAATCTTGATAGAAGGATAAGTGGTATGTGGCTCCAGCCTGCCGGCGACGAGTAGTGGACAGCTCGCCACCCGGTAAGGACCAGGCCCGAGTCGACGGCGCGTTGTGATTGACGCGCGACTCAAAGAGATGTCAGCACATCGTGACGGGGTCCACGAAGACCGATGCCTCCTGTATCAGGGTTGCGGGTTGGTTAAAATGAAACCGTGGCCCTGGCCGTCGCACAGGCAAGTGAATAAACACGGGTGGGTTTTAGTCAATAAAAGTCTGACACGCCCTTCCGCTCCGCCCAGAGTGGGAGAAGTCATTGGATGATTTCCCATTTCAACATATAAAAGACAAAAAAGTAAGAAGACAAAAAAGATTGGGACTGAGCTGCTTGCTCTGTTAAGCATTGTTATTAAGCAATATGCGTAATTATCAGGTAAATTATTATAAACATTCTAATTTTTAATGTCTGGACTTGAAAAAAGACGATGATCCCTGAGTTTGTTTCATCTAGTTTAAAAAATAAAAAATACATGACGTGTAAAAGTGATCGGTGATCCTACTTGCTTAATAAACGATTTCATTTCATTTCATGAAAAAAGGTGTATGTGGCTAATTTTAAAGTAATGAACTAGTTAATATGTTATTTTCTATCCTTTTCTTAATGAAATACAAAGAACAATATGCACTAAACTTAAAATTAACTTAAATTAAATTTTCCCTTCGGGTAGTGACCTGTCAGTAAAATTTGCATTTCTCATATAAAAAGCAGACTCTCCTAAATGCTCGGTTTGCAATCAAGTTTATGATGTGCAACATTTGTTGATGGAGTGTACTTTTTTTTTCTTTTACTTTTATAAATTACTAGCGAACCGCCCCGGCTTCGCACGGGTGCATTGCTGATACTAAATACACTACAGAAACACTGTGAACGTTGTATAAAAAACCGCCGCGAACGCCACAATGTGTACCGCCGCAAACGCGACACCCCGCAATTTTTAATATCTATATTAAATCAATAATGTATTTAAGGTATTAAATTGGATAAGGATTAATGCTTTATTGGTTAAAATCGCTTCGAAAATTAGCCGGTATTTGTCCTAAAAAGTAAATGAAAAAAAATTATGTTGTGGGACATCCATAAGAGATAGACATATACAATCACGGACTTTTTTGTAGACCTTTTCAATGAGTACAATATTTAGTACGTTATTTTGATAAACCTCGTAGGGTTCAGCCTGCGATTCACTGCAAACATTTACGACATCACATTAGAAACCTCAAAAATAATAGTATTTCTTACAATTTAATGGTTGTGTTATACATATAAACCTTCCTCTTTAATCCCGCACTGCCCCTCTCTTCGAGTTAGTTACTCCATGCGCTGTGTGGCGGCCGCCGCTGGCATGTATTTTTATTTTAATTTCATGATATCTTTTGAATGGAATATCTGATTTCAATAATTCAAAAAGGAATCATCAGGTATTGAGACAGTCTTGAATATTAAATTATTTATTTGTAAATCAATATATAAATGGTATGGATAACACGGTCTGATTTTGATAGGCATTTCTATCAATCTGTTAAATGTAAAAAAGTAGTTATAGTGACGTAACTACAAAAGTTATACATAAGGTCTCGAAAAGTTTTTTTGTAGATATTGATATATTCTATAATATTGTCGAACATTTTTTTTTTGTCCTATCATTAATACTCTTCGCAGCGTATGCGAATAAAGACATTTTATGGCTAATTTTTTTACACCTTCGGTTGGTTTTAATATGAATTTCTAAAGATTCCTATAGGAATCTAGTAGTAATGTAGCCTATGTTACTCAGTGATAATGTAGCTTTCTAATGAAGAAAGAATTATTAAAATCGGTCCAATACTTTTTAAGTTTATTCGTTACATACAAAAATACAAATTTTTCACTTTATAATATTAGTGTAGATTATAAACTAGGCCCTTGACCGCAATCCCGCCGATGGTAAGCAGTGACGCAATCGTTGATGGTAAAGCGCACTAGTTTATTATGAACCTATTCACTCTAGCCGTGAAGACACTCAAATTGTAGTCCGACAGAAACACTGCCGGTGGCAAATTGTTTCAGTCCCTCGATGTAAGCGTTATAAAGGAGGACACGAAACGCTTCGTCTGGATCGTGGTGGTGTTAACAATGTAAGGGTGGAAACTCGCCGTACGACGAGTCTTCCGATGGTGGAACGGAGATAGGGGATTAAATCATGCAATTTCCTGGCACACTCCCCTATATAAATAGAACACCGAAAGGTTGCCTACTCTACGTCTGTGCTCTGGCTTTGGAGACCATCTCGAGTTAAATCAGAGTTACCAATCAGCCTCTTCACACGCCTCTCCACTGATCCAAAGTGGCCAGGTGACACTTAGCAGCACCAGCCCAAATGTGGCTGCAGTACTCCACACACAAACGGACCTGTGCTTTGTACAACATTAGAAGCTGCCCTGGTGTGAAGTACCACCGGACCTTTGCGATAACGTCAAGTTTCCTGGCAGCCACCTTGGCCTTGGACCCAACGAACCGCCCAAAGTTTAGGTTCGAGGAAGTCGGTACACTCCAAGGATACATTTCTAAAAGTAGGAACCAAGGTAAACGGGCTCCTTTTGGCGGTGAAAAGACACGCCTGTATTTCGGCGGCACTGAATGCTACAAGTTTGGCATTGTCCCATTCGGAGACTGCCTGTAGTGCAACATTCGTTCGCTTTACCATAGCCTCTCTTTCGGACCGGGTTGGTTCCCTACTAGCCCGAGCATACGGCAGGTATCTCTCCACAACTGTGCTGTCATCTGCATACCCATAGATACCGGGCATCGTCAGATCATTAATATGCAGCAGGAACAGAGTTGCAGAGAGAACAGACCCCTGAGGAACACCGGCATTAGACGACATGAGCTCAAATGAGCATCCGTCGACAACAACTCGGAGGGACCGTTCAGTCAGGAAGTCTTTTAGTACACGGAATAAAGATGAACGAGAGCGTTTCATAAGCAAATTTAATTTAAATAAATTTTTGTTTTTTTTTTAATAATTTTTAAACCAGCGCTTGACCGCAATCCCGCCTGATGGTAAGCAGTGACGCAATCGTTGATGGTAAAGCGCACTAGTTTATTAAGAGCCTATTCACTCTAGCCTTGAAGACACTCAAATTGTAGTCCGACAGAAACACCGCTGCCGGCTGATTGTTCCAGTCCCTCGATGTACACGGTATAAAGGAGGAGGCGAAACGCTTCGTCCGGATCGTAGAGGTGTTAACAACATAAGGGTGGAAACTCGCCGTACGACGGGTCGTCCGATGGTGGAACGGATACGGGGGAATTAAATCGTGCAATTCCCTCGCACACTCCCCAAAATGTATCCTATAGAAGCTATTTTATCAGTACCATCATCGGAAATGACGAAAAAGTTGTGCCGCTTAATAATGGTTCTATATAAATAGCTCAAGTTTTTTTTTTTTTTATTAATTTGTTTATATTTATACTTATCTTATCAGATTCTGTACTGTGTTTGGTAACTAAGATCAATGTAAAGGGTACAATGAAGCTGACATATCCCCATAAAAGCGCCAAAATTAAATCCGATTACAAAAAAAAAACTTTAAATTACTTCAGTTGGTGAAGAAGACAATCGGAACAATTATATTATTTTAATAACACATAGAAAGGCCTGTATCCCATCAATGGATATTATAGGCTGGCTATGGGACGCAACGTAGGGAGGCCCCCAACAAGGTGGACAGATGACCTGGTTGAGGTCGCGGGAAGCCGATGGATGCGGGCAGCACAAGACCTGTCAATGTGGACAGCCTTGGGGAAGCCTTTGGCCAGCAGTGGACCTCTGTAGGCTGAAGAAGATGGCCATACTGAAAGAAACAATAGTACATTGTTCACCGAGGGAGGAAAGGGACCGATTACTAGCGAGGGAGCAGTTTGTGGCAGTTTGGGCAGCCTTAGGTGCTGCGGAGAGGGAGCGGGAAGAGGACGTACTTGCCGCTCCCCTCCGGCGTAGACGGGTGGGGCGAAGAAGGCGGGGGACGAACCCCCGTCTCCTTTAGCCCCAGGGTGTGACCAGCGCGTGCGGGTAGCTCCCGCACGTGCATTGCACAACGGTCACCACGTCTGGGGATTATTCCGTTACCGGGTAATCCCCCTTTGGCGCGGAAACCGGCCCTACAGGGGAGGGCCGGCAAGCCCTGAGAGTGGCACGGAGTACTTGGCCTTCGGGTCGGCCCCGTGACACTCTCAACACAGGGCCCGACGGTAACCGGGTGGTTTTAGTGGGTATTCCCGGCTTCGGCCGGGCGAGTCCCACACACGCTCGTCGCCTAGCTAGCGACGGGTATGGTGCGTAAAGGCATTTCCACTCGATAAAAAAAAAAAAAAAAAAAAAAAAAAAAAAAGCCTTAGGTAGGAATCGATACTCCCAAAGCAGGATCGGACTTTCCCTCGAGTGCTATATAGTGCTATACTACATCTGTGAAGAATACTTAAAGATAGTCGACATTTTACTTTATTTTTAAAATAAAATCAAAACGTAAGACACCGTGTAAGACACAATTTAGTTTAGAATTTGGCCGATATTTCGCGCTTCTTTTGTTTTTTTTTTTATTCTTCACATAAGGATGATGTCAGTGGACGGAGATTCCATATTCAAATTATATAAAACTCCTTGGGTAGGCGCGCGCCATAGAAAACATATGAGAAATGAAAATTCATACAACTTTCTCTCCCGCTAAAACACGTTAGAAATGGATTTTCGTACATTTTTACCTCCCGCTTGTTCAGGTCAAGGAAAAGACTAACGTTCTCTTTTCATTTTCAGGGAATATTGACTACTGTTCCGATCCGGTGTAGTATAAAAAATATTCGCGTCTACAATAATAGGGATGTATCCAAGGTATGAAAATCAAAAAAATAATTAGTCCGTCTCACAGATAATAAAAAAAATTAAGACCCCTATTTTTTATTTTGTCGTAATTACCAAAAATTACTGAGATATAGTGTATTAAAGTTACAGAGTGGGGGCTAATTACGTCACGCCGTTCTATATTTTGCACCATGGCGTGACGTCATGCGACATTTCAAATCAATATATCTTCCTAAGTATTTGAATAAAAGAAAAAATAAAAAATACGTGTTCAATATTTTTTATAAAGCTATCTGACGGACATTAAATTATTTTTTAGGATACAAGCCAATTGTAATATGTATAACCAAACAACTTCCATACTCAACCTCTTTGTCCCAGTGAAGGTAACTCGTAACATTAAACTGAGAAATTAATTTTCCTTACACTGTAAGCCGCTTCCCTGATCCCGCACTTGGCTTGTTCTTAGCTGTATTTGGCTGTAGATATTTGTCAACAAGATACGTAGCTTTTAGTAAGTATTCAACTTTTAGTAGGTAAATAGATGTTTATTGGCATATTAGTGTGGTTTTGCAGGTTAGGGTATCTGTTTAAGGGGGGACTTAAAATGTGAGGTGAACAGCTGATAATGACATTGGGAATAGTGCTTACCAGATATGGTGCGTGGCGCATGGAACGATATATTTTTTTGTGAGTTGTGAGGGTTTTTTGCGAGTTTTCAAAACTCCCGGTTTTTTATAATAATGAACTAGTGCTTGACCGCAAACCCCCTTGATGGTAAGCAGTAATGCAATCGTTGATGGTAAAGCGCACTAGTTTATTAAGATCCTATTCACTCTAGCCTTGAAGACACTCAAATTGTAGTCACACGGAAACACAGCCGCTGGCAAATTGCTCCAGTCCCCGTACGCCGTATAAAAGGGGAGGCGAAACGCTTCGTCCAGATTGTAGTGGTTTTAATAACGTAAGCGTAAGTCTTTCGATGGTGAAACGGATATGGGGGAATTAAATTATGCAATTCCCTCGCACACTCACCAAAACGCATCCTATAGAACACCGAAAGGCTGACCACTCTACGCCTGTGCTCCAGGCTTTGGAGACTGTTTAGAGTTAAATCTGGTTCTAAATACCCGTGTCTTTAATTACACGGTTATTGATTTTTTTTCATAATTTACATTAAATCGGGCTTTTTTTAAGGTTGCACGAAATAACTTTTGTTGTATTCTACGGGATGATTGTTTAACACACTACCAGTAACAGTGAGTTTCATTTTAACAGTTCCGCAATATTCATTACATTACCTCCCCCAAGGCTTTCCATGCTGACCAGTCTTGTGCTACCCGCATCCGGCTTCCCGCGACCTTCACTAGGTCATCGGTCCACCTTGTTGGGGGCCTCCCTACGCTGCGACTTCCAGTACGTGGCCGCCACTCCAGAACCTTACTATCCCATCAAACATGAGTAATGGATTAGCAATATGCTTTGAAATTATTCCAACCGAAAGTAATAGTATGTTACGCAAATTAGGGTGCAGCTGTCTATGATCACCACTGCTTTCAAAACAGTACGGTGAAGGAAAACCTCGTGAGGAAACCGGCCCCCTAATCGGCGAACACATTTTTGTCAAATGATTGCGACTAGTTGGGTCCGTTCGGTCCAAATGATCCCAACTAGTCGTAATCATTTGACAAAAATGTGTTCGCCGATTAGGGGGCGGAATGTCCTAGAGCAAAAAATTTGGAAGACATTTGCCATCTAGCAACCGGCACTGCACTCAATGAGAGGAAGCCTATGTCCCAATAGTGGGAACCTTATAGACTTATTATGTGTGTATGTATCTATATCTATGATGATGATCAATAAATAAAAAGTAAAAGATATACAGTCATTGTCATAGTCAAATTGTCGGGAAACCAACATGTCCTAGATACAAAAATAAAGGGTGTATCTGACATCGACGCACAAACCCAGTGGTGGAATTTTTCGTCGGCTTTTTCATGATTTAAAAAATATGTGTGTAGTTTTTTTAACTTTAAACCGTTCATAATTGCTATACTTTTATAACCCAATAAGATTTCAAAGTAAAAATTAATTAATTCGCTAATTACACAAAAAAGCGCAATGAAAACAAAACTCGAAAAACTATCTTATCAGCTGATTTAATAGAGTTCACATCAGGGATCAACGTCATACCTACAAACCCGCACGGCGGCACGCTTGCAACGTTTAAAGGCCGAGCCGACACTTTTTGTAAAACAAAATGAGCGCGCTCATTAACGACATAAATGACTATCACAATTTTATTGGTGGCATGCGGTCTAGCCTTTTCGCGAAGTTTGCGTTACGATGTCAGATATACCCTGTATATGAAGGCTCATAACATGCTGGATGCTCCCATACGCTCTCATACTCTCTGTGAAGCCTGTGTCCCAAGGTTGAAATCAATGTAGCAAGACTGAAAGCAATGTAATTTAGGTTTCACATCATCAATACTCCCTGATTATTTATACTTTATTCCCGAAACGTTTGTCGTAACGTTGTGTCTTAAAAGCGTGTATAAACGGAAGCTTTAATAAAATCCGTGGACACCGAAAGTGTTAACTGCACGACTTTTGTCGTAACTATCATTCAAAGCCACTTTCAATACGGCTTTTGTGTCAAATACAAAGCATCTGTTTCAATTAAATCATTTATAGGAACCTTTGAATTGTCAAGAAGTCGGTCAGTTAGAAAATATGAAGCTGCGTGGCGTTGTAGGTTTTATTGAGAATATCGAGCAAGAAATGGACACACTTTTTTAATTTCTGGCTGTTTGTGTATCATGTGTTTTTGTACGGGACAAGATGGCCGTGCATAGAGTGTGAATAATCGACTGTAGGTGCAGTGCTGGGGAGCCTGCCAGGAGTTGGGAATGAGATTCGTTGGTTGTTGTTGTGCACACAGTTTATTATAATTTATTACAAGATAGATAATTCTTGGTTTCTTACAAGTACTTACAGCACTAATTGAATGGACGCGTGCGTTTCGGTTGACGGTTTGCAAAAAAAGAGAATCTCGTGCAATGTCAAAATGGAACGAGACGGCAACACAAGTCAAAGACAACATTTTAATACTTTTTAATTTTATATCGGTCCTGGTAGGACGATCCGTTTATGTTGTTCTCAAGAGTTTTTAAGGTCCGTATTACAGTACCTCACTCAAAACTCAAGCTTTACTTAAATCTCGTCTGAAGCTATTTGATTGCTTGAAACTAGTTTTAAGTAATGCTTAAATCTTGAGTAAGGTTCTTGTGTAAGGATAACTGTTTATAAACGCATTTTATTTAATAAAAAATATGTTTTTTTTTTTTCAAAAATGTTAGTTACCTCATTAATATTTAATTGATATGTGAGAACGGTCTAAAAAATTAAGTATAAGTTGAAAAATAGTAACAAAACAAATAATCTAACACTGGAATTTGGAAATAGAAAAGAAGATGTAGTAACAGAAATGAGAAATGAGGAGAAATGAATCAGAAATGAGGAGATCCGCAGAAGAACCAAAGTCACCGACATAGCTCTGCGAGTCGCTAAACTTAAGTGGCAGTGGGCAGGGCACATTGCTCGTAGAACCGATGGCCGATGGGGCAGTAAAGTTCTGGAGTGGCGGTCACGTACTGGAAGACGCAGCGTAGGGAGGCCCCCAACAAGGTGGACCGATGACCTGGTGAAGGTCTCGGGAAGCCGATGGATGCGGGCAGCACAAGACCGGTCAGCGTGGAAAGCCTTGAGGCTGAAGAAGAAAAAGAAGAAGAAGTAACAGAGGATGCGGATGTAGTAAGCTGGATTAGTTTATATGTGACAAACTTATCAAGCTTTCTCCTTTTCAAAAGAGAGCAAGCCAGATCTCCAGCAGTGGGAATATTATACGCTGCTATATTCTTGTATCATATAACATATGAACGTGTAAATGTACATCCCTTTCCTTTCCTCCTATTAAATTTATCCGTAGTACCAGGTCGTGTTTACACATGAACTAACAATATTTCCATTTCCTAGCAAAACATTTTCACGTTACACTTTATAGCAATTACCTACAAAGTTTATTCTGCTCATACAGGCGAATACACAAGCATGTATTCGTAATAAACAATTTCATTCCATCAGTGTTGATCCAGGTACAAAAGGGAATTTCTACATTGTGTTAAATTAGCAGGAAGCGGATTCATACCACGCAATAAGACAGAAAATCTAGTCCATACAATCAGAGAGACATGCTTCCCGTACAGCGGATGCCAGCCTCTCAAATATGAGTGTGTGGGTTCGATTCCAGGTCAGGCAAGTACCAATGTAACTTTTCTAAGTATATCTTGGACACCAATGACTGATTAAAAGGTGAAGGACATCTTGAGGAAGCTAATCGCCAACCCGCATTGAGTAAGCGTGATGATTACGCTCAATCCTTCTCTGTATGAGAGGAGACCTGTGCCCAGCAGTGGGACGATAAAAAAGTTGATGATGATTTACAGCGGATGCGCCCTGAGGAAACGGGACCGGCGTCGCATCAAAGAGCAAGTATACCATATAATAGGATATATTCGTATATTCTATCGTTTATCCTCCCGAGGGTGTTGTGAACGATCTGAATAATACTAACCCATATCCTCTCGTGGGTGTCGTAAGAGGCGACTAAGGGAACTCTCACCAAAGAAGCGGGCAGCAGCGACAATATCAAATTCCTGCGATCCTCAACCCGCCTGCCAAGTCTGGGGATTATGGCAAGTCGCTCCAATGCAATGAAAGCCTTAGGGGAGGACTTTGTCCAGCACTGGACCTCTATAGGCTGAAGCAGAAGACGATATACTTAATAGGATATGTTACAGTCACGAATAGCATTTATTTAATACAGTAATAGGGTATTTGACTAAAAAAAACTAATTAGTCCGTCAGTCAGATTTCCAAAAAATACTAGACACGTATTTTTTGTTTTATCAAAACAATAAACATTTACAAATATAAAAGGCATCAAAGATCAGGAGTGGTGGCTGGTGACGTCACTGGCCAGTAAAAAGTGTACAGTGTTGTGACGTCACTCGAGTTTTCAACGCACTGTGTCGTCTGCATTTTTTGTTTATATGAAAAAAGAAAAAATACGTGCCTAGTATTTTTTGGAAATCTGACTGACGGACTAATTAGTTTTTTTTTTTGTCAAATACCCTATTTACGTATTACAGAATGTCACTCAAAACTCAAGCTCTACTTAATTCTCGTTTGAAGAAGCCATTTGATTGGTTGAAACTAATTTTAAGTAATGTTTAAACAGAGATCAATGCTTGAGTTTCCTTCTGGAATAAGGACCTTAGAGATCTCTATTCTATTTTATTTTTCTCAGATCAATACTTGAGTATCCTTCTGGAATAAGGACCTTAGAAATCTCTATTCTATTTTATTTTTCTCAGATCAATACTTGACTTTCCTTCTGGAATAAGGACCTTAGAGATCTATATTCTATTTTATTTTTCTCAGATCAATACTTGAGTTTCCTTCTGGAATAAGGAATTTAGAGATCTCTATTCTATTTTATTTTTCTTTATTCTCTCTCATCTGAAGGGAAAAATATTTATCATACTCATGTTCATTATGAAACTTGATTGGGTATTTTTAGGTACACTGAACCAAATAACTAAACGTATTGATATTAATTATAATAATATGTACATACATAAATGATTACAGAACAATTATTATATTTTAATGGCAATGACGCGAATAAACCCCCTATCCGCGTCATTGTCATTAAACCCCTCTGACAGCCTGTGTGGCGTAGCGGTAGCGAACGCGGTCATTGAGTAAGGAGGCGCGGGTTTGATCCCCGCATAGTGCAAATATTTGTATGCATGAGTATGAATATTTGCACTGGTCTGGTCGTGCCTCGGAAAGCACGTTAAGCCGTTGGTCCCGGTTGCCATACGAACATCTTTTTTTTTTTTTTTTTTTTTTTTCGAGTGGAAATGCCTTTACGCACCATACCCGTCGCTAGCTAGGCGACGAGCGTGTGTGGGACTCGCCCGGCCGTAGCCGGGAATACCCACTAAAACCACCCGGTTACCGTCGGGCCCTGTGTTGAGAGTGTCACGGGGCCGACCCGAAGGCCAAGTACTCCGTGACACCCTCAGGGCTTGCCGGCCCTCCCCTGTAGGGCCGGTTTCCGCGCCAAAGGGGGATTACCCGGTAACGGAATAATCCCCAGACGTGGTGACCGTTGTGCAATGCACGTGCGGGAGCTACCCGCACGCCCTGGTCACACCCTGGGGCTAAAGGAGACGGGGGTTCGTCCCCCGCCTTCTTCGCCCCACCCGTCTACGCCGGAGGGGAGCGGCAAGTACGTCCTCTTCCCGCTCCCTCTCCGCAGCCTCCTTCTGCAAGAGGACGGTCTCGCAGAAGGAGGCGGCAGCCTCCCATGCCGTCTCACTTTCAACCATGGCTCGTACCATGGTTGCCAGTGAGAGGCTGCCATACGAACATCTAGTCTCGTGGCAATCGTTGCGGGTTGTTGGAGCCTTCAAAAGTCTAACAATTGGTCTAACTGCAATGCTTAGATATCGCCTTCGGGTTGTGTAGGTCAGACGGCGGTCGCTTTACGGAAAATATCGAAGTTTAGCCAAAATCAGCGGTTGGATTGTTAAAGCGGACCCCAGACTCCAAAAGCTGAAAGGCTACGGATGCGACTGGGATTAACGCTGAGATGATAATGATGATGACACGGATAAACCCCCTCATTGTCAAAGAAGTTTGGAGAAGAATGTCCAGCTTTAGTTTACACCCAAAGTGATTCAAGATAGCCACAAATATAATTTTATGCCTCTGGTTTGTGTTTAATTCAACTATGCATTTTCAAATTTCAATTTTGCTCAAATTTTTGTTCTACTCATTTTTTTCCACAGAAATTTCTACCCCTTCTAGTGTTAGTTGCTTAATCCTGTCAGCAATTGTGATCACATTCGGTATAAAGATGATGAATATTAACTTAGTAACCATGGAACACCAACCTCAAATCAACCTCTAGCACGAACCTCTCCACCATCATCTCCAATACAGCTGGTCACTGCGGAGATTTGCGACTATAACTCTCCAGAGAAATCCCTCCAGATAATGACATACAATTTGAGAAGTCTTCAAGATTCAATAAAAATATATATTTACTTATAAAAAATAAGTGAGAAGAGTGGATAATTCGATATATGAATTATGAGAATTTTATATTTCATTTTATAGAAGAAACTACTTACAGTGAATAATGGGACTATATTACAATCTCTGGAGGAGGCCTTCGCTTCAGAAAGGGTTCCTGCTCATTAACCTAGAAATTAATATAGTAAATTTTACTTCGTTCTTTAATTATACATGTAATACTAATTTCTCGATGGTAGGCCATAATATCGGCCGCCGGCAGAAGTTACCACCCACCAGACAAAGCCTTGCCGCCAAGCGATTTGTCGTGTTCCGGCATGATGTCTGGTGAAGCCGTACGGAGGACGGGTCTGAGCAGGTGTGTTGCGATGTGTGCCTGGTGCGGTGCGCCTAATGTTGTTGTGTTGGGAGTTTGGTCGTGGAGGGTCTTCAGATCAATCTCCCTTTGGCGCAGCATCGTTGGTCGTGTTGTTGGGTTTAACATTGCATCACCTCGCTCAACTGCCGTCTTCCTTCCTATTCGCTCAGTTTTTCTGTGTGAATAGGCTCTTAATAAACTAGCGTGCTTTACCATCAACGATCGCATTACTGCTTACCATCAGGCGGGATTGCGGTCAAGCGTTTGTTTATTATTTATAAAAAAATACAATTTAAAAAACAAAATGAAATATATAGAATAGACCTAAGATAAATAGATAGAAACTCAGTTTGTTTAAATTAGAACCTAACTTAAGCAAATTTGTAAATTTGGGCAGGAAATAAAAGGCTTTTTATTTTATTTTATTTTATTTTATTTACTAACCATGGAACACAACACACTTTCTTGGTTTGATTCGAGCTTTAAACAGTGCGCAAACTTACATCCTTGTATGAACCTTCTGCACTACTTTGTGTACTAACTTAGTTAAAGTTTTTATTCTCAATTCTGCTTTACAATTACTTTAGTGAAGTTGTTTTGATTTCTTTTCTACTGCCACCTATTCTTTTCTAAATCACGTGGCTAGTAATTTTCTTTTTGAAGCATTGTGGAGCCAGTGAGTGAAATGAGTTACCACACTGTAGCTACTTACGTGAAAATTTATATTTATACGTGGACGTTTGTTACTTTCTTTTACGCAAAAAATATTGTACAGATTTGGATGAAATTTGACACATAGATGGTTTACAACCAGGATAAATATATAGGATTTTATACCAATATTCCCACGAGATCGAAACTTTAGCAAGTCGCTCATAAAACTTACAATACGGCGCGTTGTGTTTCAAGCGTCTCAAAGAGATGTCAGCACACGTGATGCCTGGGTCTGGTCAAAGGAGAAACCGTGGCCCTGGCGCACAGGCAAGTGAAGAAACACGGTTGGGTTTTATTCAGTAAAAGTCTGACACACGCGTCCGCTTAGCCCAGATCGGGAGAGGTCTTATAATATTTTTTCATCCACACCAAAAACAGCACTACAGTAGGCTTACATAGCAACATTACTTTTTGCATTACAAAACTATGATGACTTTAACACTGAATAATACTGCTCCTGCGGAGTAATTACGAACATACTATCAGTTCTAGGTAACAAGGATGTTTTCTGGGTAAAAAAAATGATTTTATTTAGTCCGTCATTCAGATTATAGAAAAATATTGAACACGTATATTTTGTTTTATCAAATTAATAAAAATTGACAAATATAAAAGGCATCAAAGATTAGGAGTGGTGGCTGGTGACGTCACTGCTCGCTAACTCGCTAAAAAGTGTAGCGTGCAGTGACGTGACACGAGTTTTCAACGCACTGTGTCGTCTTCATTTTTTGTTTATATGAAAAAAGAAAAAATACGTTTCTAGTATTTTTGGGAAATCTGACTGACGGACTAATTAGGTTTTTTTAGTCAACTACCCTATTATGGGTTTCATTTTGACAGACAACATTCATTTATTTACTTTAATGAGCAGATATATTTTTCGAAGAAGTGAAGCAATCCTTGCTTCAAAATTATACAGATCTGACTGGTCTGCGAAAACGCTTCTGATGAAGCTCTATTAGTAGTTGTACTGTGACATTATTAAGAATTCATTTTTATATCATCGTCTGTACTAAAATTGTATTAAAATGTTTTTACGCATTACACTAGCATAGTAAATTTATCTCATTATTATAATGAGTTTTAATGTGAATCTTCTGAAGTATATGTCTAATGTTTACCAACATTTTAAAACAAATAAATCCGTTTGTAATTCAAAATCGCCAGAGAAATAAATAAAGACAACAAAGTTAATATTCAACAATCGTATACGTATAATCAACATCATACAAAAACAACAACAATAACAACAGTAACAACAACAACAAACAATAAATAAATCAACTACAACATGAAGACAGTTGAAAATGACTTAAAATTAATAACAATTATTTACAAGGCACTCAATTACAAGTTCTTTGAAAAAATTAACAATTCCTTCCTATTTTTTTTTGTAAAATTAGGTCAACATAGCATGTTTCCCTCTTTGAAGCATTTCACATGATAAAATCAGACTTATGGTTGTGAAACAAATTAAAAGCATACAAAGCTATAGCAGCTAGAAGAAATATTGTTAATTTCTTCAAAAAACATCTTTCTCCACTACTCCTTAATGATCCTTATGATGGTGGATGGTTTTGTATACGGGGATCTTAACAGGGTAGGGCTGGGGCACGTGCACTGTCACAGTCTTCTCGACCTTAATTGGCACGTGCTTCTCAACGGGGTAGGGGACGTGCTTAACTACAGGGTATGGCACAACCTTTTCAACAGGGATTGAGATTTCAGTCTCGACAGGTACAGCAACAGGCTTGTTGACGGGAACCTTGACCGGGTAAGGATGAGGTACACCAATCAGAATAGGTTTGGGTACATTAATATGAACGGTCTTAGGAATGGGGAATGTAACATGCTTGTAGTTGGGTACTTCGACGGGGTGCTCTTCGTCAACATGTGTGCCAACAAGGGAAGCTTCATCATGGCCGTCACCGTTTCCACCACCGTGTCCGTATTCGTGACCACCGTCGTGGAGAGTGAAGGAACCGGGTCCGAATCCGTGCACACCTTCGCTTGAGCCGCCAAATCCGTGACCACCCTGTCCTTGGCCACCGAAGTCATGTCCACCTTGTCCCTGGCCACCGAAGTCGTGTCCACCTTGTCCTTGGCCACCGAAGTCATGTCCGCCTAGAGCCTGGCCACCGAAGTCATGTCCGCCTTGTCCTTGGCCCCCGAAGTCATGTCCGCCTTGTCCCTGACCTCCGAAGTCATGGCCACTGGCACTGTGTCCTCCATCACCCAGAGAACCACCGTCGTCTTGTCCGTGGTGACCAGATTCTTGAGCAGCTAGAAGATACGAATCTCCACTAAAATCCTGACCTCCCTGATTTCCGCCGTCATGGGCTGCGAATTGGGCATGTCCACCGCCATTACCACCACCGAAGTCCCCGTGGAATTGGCCACCAAATCCACTGAATTGACCTCCGTCGTGTCCTTGGGATAAAGCGAGAGTATGGGCTTGGCCGCCGCTGCCGCCGTCTCCAAAACTATGCCCGCCAAGTCCTGCTAGAATATGACCTTGTCCGCCTGAGAAGTCACCGCCTCCACCCCCGCTTGGTGCTGAATATTCGTATGCTGCGCCCCCTCCATGACCACCACCATCTCCTGCTATTTCGTTGGAGTAGCCGATTCCGGCCTTGCAAGAGGCAACTGCCAGCAACAAACACACCTGAAAAGAAGAAAGTGGTGATAAGTATTGAGCTTACCATTCAAAATAAACTCCTTAAGCTATTAAACTCATAACTTTTGATGGTGTTTTTTTATACTTCAAGGATTCTAATATGTATACTAACTCAATTCAAGTATTATAAAGTATTTATGCAAAGAGATGATAGAAAAGTCATCAGAGTAAGTAATTACGTAATAAATATAGATACAACATCAACAACTCAAAATATTTGGAATCTTGAATTTAATTAACGTACCCAAATTAACTGAAATCGTCTTAAAACTGACTTCCAAGACCGACATAGACCATTCAACTCATTTAGCACAATGAATGAACAGATTTCATAACGCCAAAAGGATAATTAAAAACAAAAGAAACAAATCTCAACAACCCGGTGTCTTAATAGGCAATTTGGACTGAATAACCGTCGTAATTACAAAGTCGGAATAATAAAAAATACTGAAAACAACTTTCACAATTACTTTTGCAGTAACCTTTTTAAGGCTTATTTCGTGAATTGACTCTGACAAATCTTGTTGAGTATAATTGTATTAAATTTCTGATATTTTTCTGTAGATGATTCTAAAGCTTTTGGAATACAAGGAAATACTTTTAAAACTCTTAGTCTTTTAACGTCAGATTATAATAAAAACTGGTTTATGCGTATCTTTATATGTATATATATCGAATCAAAATGCACCGGTCCCATAATTTTGTCGTATATGTATACACATCTTCCATATATCCTAAATAATAACTTATGGTAATCAATCGAGACCTATGTCCAACAGTGGACGCCTTTCGGCTGAAATGATGATGAATCAACCGTTTCTCCGATTAGCTGTAGTTTGTTCAGACCTTTTTATCTAGCAAAATTATTATTTTTATAAATAACTTTTATAACTCCCAAACGATGTAGCATTCATTTATTATATTATTATTTCAGTCATCATTTTTATTTATTATACGGAAACAAATTTTGTGACCAATTTGCATGCTTCACTTTATTACATAATCGGCATAACAGCCCTCTATTATTGAAATGAGATCACGAGTTCTCTAGACGAACAGAAAGTAAGAAAGAACATTTTTTGACCACTTTTCACTGCACAAAAGTTATTATTGAAACATGTTTGTTAAGGCAAAAAAGACCTTGTTGACCAAGGCTTATGGCTAGATACAACATTATCTATTTAACATTACAAGACACACATGATATTATAGTCACCATGTAGATGACGGAGAACGGGTATCACAAAAGGTATTTCTGGAGCCAACGATACCACTAACAAAGAAATCATTACCAATAGGAATCAATGCAGTAAGCATCATCGTAATCTGCCTAGCTTTTTCCTTTGAATGTACCTACCAATAACTATACATAAACTGCTAATCTTTGCTTCTTAGTAAAAAGTGTAGTTTAAATTTATTTAAATTAGGCCTCCGTTCAAAATAATATCGGATGTCATCAAAATGTGGCAGGCCTAGGCATAACGATAATTACATTTCCGTATTTTAAATAAGCATCAGCAAGAATGGGGCCAATTCGGTCAACCTTTTTAAGGCATCAATTAATCATTTCAGAATCCCAATGTGATTGAACGCTTAACTATTTAATAACGACGACGCTCATGCAATTTGAGCTTGATCTGGTTATGTTAGCGCAATCACTTTCAGAATTGCTCTATTTTATAACATGTTTTAAAAAAAAGGATGTATTGAGTGTCATACAATCTCCTTTCACTATACGTTCACTGCCTTTCTACCTACTTCCTCATTGTCAAATTAATTGGTTTTAAACTCACAAAAGCTCTTATTACTAAAAGTTCTTTTTTTATTAATTACGTTGTTCAGAACAAAAATTTGCGCCTTTAAAACATGACTGCTTCTTTATTTTGATTACTCCGGATGGCTTTAATCTCGTTTAGCTTTACAGTCATTAGCAACAAGTCTGTGGTTGCTTTTTTGTCATGCTGTAACAAAATTCTGATGGTGTCTGATAAAGAAAAGATTCACTGTCTATTTTAAAAATAAAAATTATGACTAGAAGTTACTTAAACTTCTAGTCATATTTTTTTATTTGTAAAAGTAATGTCTTCGAACGAAAAAAAATGCTAATACAACAATTCATCTGAAGTTCTTAAGATATTAACAAAATATTTATTTAAAACTAGAAACCCGTTTGAAATATTTGTTGACTATGAATATGTTAAACATAACGTTATCATTTTTAACGAATATATTCTAAGATATTTCTAGAACATTGTTTAAGAAGACGGCTACTAAATTGCTCATTAAGAATCTTCCACGCTTGTTAGATCAACAAGTTTCATAATAACTTCACTATCTACGTTATCTACCTACTTATAAATTATACACTCAGCTAGATCATACAAACCCTCTATCTAAACATTACGTGTAGGTAATAAATTAATTTCTCTATGCAAACGGGGTTTGCCAACAGTGATGTAACAGTGAACTATTTAATGATCTTCTAATGTTCACCTCCACTGTATCATTACATGTTTCCGTATCCGTGTTATGTTAACTGTATGTCTTCCTCTGATGAACATTTAGCTACTGCTGGCGGCTGTGTTTTGTTTTAGCGATGGGTTGTGTTGTGTTTTGATAAAGGGTCCGTATGATCAATACATTGTTTAGATGGAAGATTTATTTTTTCATACTGTTCACATCTTTCATGTGTGATGCTAATGTATGAATAACAAAAAGGGGATATTAACCTTTCCATTGCGGAATAATAACTTGCGATTTTTGTTAAATATAGGAAGCAGCAGTAAATGTAAATTCTCATTATGTATAGAATAAAATCATGAATTATTTACAATCCAAGTAAAATAGACTAGATGGCATGAGTCAACACAATGGCACAATGAAATAACAAACGAAAGAAATGAAATCTTTTCATTTCTTGCTAATCAACGCGGACAATGCCGAATTATTGGAAGATCTGCGATATACAATGACGAATATCTTACAGTAAATAGGCAAACAATACAGAATCCAAAAATTAGGGCAAGAATTAACTCCAGAAGGGCCAGTCTACCTCAACCGTCCAACTATATCACAATATCCAAAAAAAAAAAACCGTATATTTAAAAGAATTTGCATAACATTCGTTGGCACACTTTATAGTATGCAATGGTCGGAATGAAAACAAAAAAAACGGCTCACACAAAAACCACTCGTTCACGGAATGTTGGTTCCTTTGTGCCATTGAACTTTCAGATTTAACATAATGTCATATTTATGTAATACAACGTATTAAATAACGAATTATGTTTCAAGGAAATTGTGTCAGAATCGGTTTTGCAATTTCCTTAGCGAAGAGCAAAAAAGGCATAAATAAATAGTATCCGAGTTATTGTACCGTAGAATTTCTCAATGTAGTGAAAGACTTAGAGCAAGGAATCAACTTTATCGGTATGAATTCCGTGTTTGTTCTCGTTGTTATTTTACTGGAATAAGACTAAAGAGTTTGAATTTCATTAATTAATTTCTTTTGGTCTGAAGCTTCTCATTTTTTTCAGTGCATCAGAAACCTATTGCTGGAAACGCTAGAAAAGATATACGATTACTCAAAAGATGTGTTTAGAAAAATTCCAATATAAATAATGGGCAGAAAGAAAATATATATCAACATTTAACTCATTAAATAGGTGATTGCCACTGCTATTCATTGTCGTTTAAATAACATAGTAACAAGAAGGTTGCTCTTTACAAAAACTATTTCTAACATGTAACTTACTAACCAAGCAGTTTTACTATGATTGATGAAATGAATGAATACTATGAATGATCATTTGAAGCTATACACAGACTGACTACTTCTCTAAGCATTGACATAAGTAAGTAAAAAGAAGAAGAAGTTAGATGTACAGGTGAATTTGGGAATCTAATCTACAAATCTTCTTTCTCTCTCTCTCATTCTCTGCCCTACTTATTTTATAAGGAATCTGCTGAATAAACCCACGAAATAGTTTTGGGCATATTGCCAGCAGACACGATCAGACGAATAAGGTGCGCCAAATGAGGTGTTGAAATTGTTCAAACGAGTAACAAAAGTTTGGAACAATACCAACGTGGATGCTGTTTGAGGCAAAGGATAGGGTAATGAATTTAGGAGGCTTCACTGCGGGTAAGCACTTTGAGAGGGAGATTATAGAAAAACTGCATTCCTTGACTGTTTGAGGTTTAAAAGTCTGATGGCATATAAGCTGTACCTCAGAAAACTTTAACGCGGATGCCTTACAAATAATCGCTTGTAACCGTGAATTTCATACAATATGATTTATATTACACAGATGAGATGCAGCTTTTACAAGTAAACTATAAATTATGATGAAAAAATAAATGTCTCAGAAGAGATAAAACTTGACAGACTCTACGAATAAACTATAAACAAGTAACAGCTATAGAAGAACTAACTTCTTAAAACAAATATTATTAAAACAGAAATTTACCGTACAATTTACGCATGGATATTTTCGAAAAAAATCTAGGTATGATACGTTTAATAAATCAGAGCATTTTTCTCATGACTTGGGTAACTTTATGAATGAAATATTCCCGTGAAAAGCACCCGTAATTAGACGGAATGTAAGGGAAGAATGTCAAGGTTGTATGTAGACAGGATAGCCCAAGTTACGGCTGTCACAAATTATCCTAAGGAAATTCCAGCTTTACGGGGTAATAGATCCCTCCTACCTGTACTCATAAGTGTAGGAAGTTTAAGACCTCTAAAAGCCAGAGATGTAGTTCATTTACATTTCACTAACGAGATAAGACTAAACCTTGGTTATATTATTTTGGTAGACTTAATTTGGGAAAGTATTAGCATCTGCGACATATTTTTTAATTTCGTGAAGTTCTAACTTACATAGTTACTCTACGTACGAGAATGTTTGGTTTCCGATTCTTTGCTTGGCAATCTACTAATCTATTAAAGGCAAAATATGGAGAGTAATCGCATGTAATGAAAGAGAAAGGAAGCTTATGTGTCTCGAAAACTGGTCTTAGAGATAGTGAAGGTGTTGTCCCTTTTACTTATTCCTTGCAAAACCGGTCCAAGTTCGACGCACTGATTCGTTAATAAGATTAAAAGTTCATTTGCACTATCATTTTTTTTTTAATTTGAAGGTTTGAACACAATAACTATTCGAAGGTGTTCCCCAAGACAGAAAGTTAATGATACGATTAAAAACTAACTTATGTAGGAATAAGCTAAATTTAACCAAAAGTTTGCTAAAGAAAACTTCGAAAATCTTTCAAAAGTACAATATTAAAATAGCTTTTAACGAGCTTTGTAAATTATGACTCTCCAGTCAATAACTATCCACAAAGTTTTATATTTACAAAAGGCAACACAATGTAAGTCTGACATTTATGACCATAAATCTAGAACTTTTGTACTGTCTAAAACTTAAAAGCTATTGAAATTTGAACTCTATCCGTATCACAATATGGTACTCAAAGATGTTTATTGATGGCAAAATAAAGTTTCCTGAAGTAGCTAATAAAATTACGTTTCAACTTGTCTACTACAAACTATGAAATTGATTGATGGTGTGATTATGTTAATTTAATACCCGTTCTTGTCCGTTGGCTTATTATAATTAACTTTAATAATGATTGTTTGTTGCTTCTATGTTAATATGACCCACCAAAATGTTTAACGTTGCTGTATGAAGTCCCATTTCAGTTTCGGAATAGCTTTTATTGTTATATATTTCGGATATATACGCACTTGATAAAAAGAATGCGTTTAATATTGATACACGATTTTTCTCTTTATCTTTTGTATCTTTAACCAAGCTTTCTGAAATTATACTTAACGATTGTATGAACAGAGTGAATCCTGATTTGCTCAAAGAGATGTACTAAAGAAAAAAGGACATGCCGCACTGACCCCAAATCCTTTGGGATAAGGACAAAGAGATGACGGCAGCTTTTATAAAAGTTCACTTCTCACATGATTCAATACTTCTTATATAAAGCTTAAAACGTTTTGTTTATCTACAGCCACTTTTATCTTCAAAATCCTTTAGTTTAAATGGATATTATCCCGATCGAATTCAATATATATGTCAAAGAAGTATCGCGTTGACCAAAAATGCTTGCGAAATTGCCGACCACAAAACCCGTTCCATTTAGAACGTTTTCCACAAATTTAATAACACTAGCTCTATTGTTATTACCAAGATGTGTGAAGTGATTACCTACATTAAACGTAACAAAAACGTGTGGCAACAAAAAGATATCTTTATCGTGACAAAACTGTAATTTCGATTGTAATCAAAACTCTATTGTAATGGTATAAAGAAATAAGTGTGGTAGGTTAACCGTGTTTTGTTAAATGCTTGTGGTTTGTCGGCGTTTGTTCTGTGATATCTTCAGTAGTTATCAGTTCCGCGGTTTTATATGGCTTGTCACGATTTTTCTTAGTTTCATCTGTAATTTTTGGTAACACTTCTTTTGACTTTTATTAGCAAAGAAATAGAGTCCAGTTAAAAATTTGAAACGAGTTTCAAATCGTTAATTAGATGGCGTTGATGCATTTTGGAGGCTTTCTTAATTCAGTTTAGAGTAATTCAATAATACTAGATTTTTACTACTAGACTAGGGGAATCTGTAGTAAAATGCACAGCGATTTTTGTGAGTACGTCACAAAAAATATTTGAATGTTATGATTGAGATTGAAAGTTATAATTTAACTGCGAATAAATAATCCAAAATAAAATCACTGAAAATCCATGATCACCAAAATTCAATAAAAATCCAAAATCCACTAGCGCCATCTGTGAATCACAACACGCACTTAAATCACTTTAGAGAAAAATATATTGATCACTTACAAAAGTCTTCATGTTTCTACAGCTTGGTATGGCGTATCAGCCGGCGTAGCTTGCAATGATAGCTTCAGACAAATGCACAAACATTTTTATAGAGACCGGAAGTGACTGTCGTGGAGAGGAGTGCGGTAGAAAGGTGGAGGGAATTCTATAGAGTTGTTGTTACCAGGTGTTTTTGATTATGATCTTTTTAGTGCAAACCTTTTCTTTTTTGTAGTTTGAGTGTGTTGATTAATTTTTGTGCAATAGGGAACTTGCACTTGATTATTTTTTTGGTGCAAAGCAAAGATCTGGGCTTTACTTAAATAATTTTAAAACTCAAATTTAGAAAAATGCTATATTTATTTTAATAACCGCGTGCAAAATATGATTTTTCAAATTTCGCTCCATAACGCCAAGTCACGTGACATGACGTCACTGCATCGATTTTGTTTTATCAAAGGTTATGGTTAGCAGATTATTAAAAGTCTGAATATTAAATTAATCTCATGTGATCTGTGATTAATCTTATAAAACATTAATACGGAACTCCCAAAATGGATTGCCCTTCGACGAGTAGTGAGAATCCTTTCAAGAAAAAATACCAAGTATCATGTTTTGTACCTAAATGCCCATCCAATTCCTTAAAGTTTCCAAACAAACTATTTTTAACAAGAAAAACAAGCAAATTATTTTGTGTTTTTACTTTAAACAAACATCTAAAGTAACATAACCTCAATTCAACTCACCGCGCAAGTTTTTGCCCTTTCATCTCCACACCCGTATAGTTTTTATTTTCCATGAAGAAAAACCTCACCATATCCATGTCTACCTTCGGAAGATTTCTCGAATCTGCTTTAATAAAGCCTATATCCATATTTATTATTTTCGCTAACACCTAAATACAATCCAAAACAATCCGAAATCGATGTAGTGACGTCACTGCTCCCTGATTGGTGTTTCAAATTAAGTTCCATTTCACGTAATTTATACTTAAAATATTAAGTAAAAATAGCATTTTTTTCTTATAAACCTTCCAGTTTAGCAATATCATATCTTGTTGAATTTGAATATCAATATAATATCAAATTATAAGTTTAATGCATGTACCCCATTTGGTGTTAATTATATATAGTGCTAGTACGAAAAAATATAAGAGTATCAATACAAAAACAAAACAACAACGGTGACAATTTTGGGATATTTTAAATTAAGTAATATAAAATATTTACGATTTAATCTAACAAGTTCTTGTCTTATAACATAGTTAAAATCCGATACATAGAATATGTAAAAACCAAAGTTCTACAAAGCTAAAAAACGGGCTGATCAAAAAAAGTACTACGAATACAATTTTTGCGGTCACGTATTGTTACAAAAACTTAAATCCACACAACTTATCTACTCATGCAAAAAACTGTAAGATTTTTCCCAAGAGTTTCTTTTTAGTTTATTGTTTTAAGTATTTTATATCTTTCTTATGATTAATGTCTAAAAAACATGTCTCAATGATGAAAGTGACAAGTGGGATTAAAACTTATTTTGGATTCACTTACTAAACTTCTTTCAAAACTTTTATCGACAATATTATATACAATAATTACTTACCAGGCGAAAATAATAAAGAAACAATGCAATACTCAAACTATAGATATCTATAGAATGAATCATATGATTCATTGATATTGTATAGTTGATATCAATTCATTCAATTATCTCCAAAAATATCGTCTCTGAGCCCTCATTAGTCTTTTGTGTTCACAGTTTTTGTAAAGCACTATTTTTTGCATTGTAATAATATAAATTGCCTTTCATAATACATGTAATAGACATGTTGTGACAAAAATATTGTTTATTTTGACAGATATTAATAACTAGCGGCCGCCAGCGACTTCGTTCGCGTGGAGTTAGTTATGCTCCGCACCTATTGGTTACAGCGTGATATTATAAAAGCCTTCCTGAATTAATGGGCTATCTAACGCAAAAAGAATTTTTGAAATCGGACCAGTACTTCCTGAGATTAGCGCGTTCAAACAAACAAACTCTTCAGCTTTATATATTAATATAGATTTAATATCCGACCTGCTTTATTATTTATTTATTGGAATCTCCAACAAAGGATAGACACATACAATATAAAATTACAATATTGAGGAAGGCAAAGAGCCTTCCTCAGTATTGTAATTTTATATTACGTGTGCATATTCGACAAGAGAAGACCACCGCGTGGACATATAGCTAAGTCATATAATGAGTGCAAATTATAAAATTAGAAACATAATATTAAATTAACACATTCAATATTAAGCATTCATTTCACAAATAATATAGGCAGGATAAAAAGAAATTGGAAATAGCAATATGTATACTGAATAAGTTACGATTAGCATGTTTTAAAGCATTTTGTTTGCAAATATTGTATGTAAGCAGGAGGATCCTTTTTTATGGGAAATCATCAAATGACGTCTCCCTCTCTGGCTCTCTCTAATCCGTCCACGGAGCGAAACGGCGTGTCAGACTTTTATTGACTGTAACCCAGTCGTGTTCCTCCACTTGCCTGTGTACTAGGAGCCTAAGGCCTTCCTAGGAGGAAAAGAACTCGCGGTAGCATGCCGAGTTAATATTTTGTATTCTGATAGGCGACAAAGGGAAGAGAGTATTCTGAGAGGTGACTAACGGAAATCTCAGAAAAGCGGGCAGCAGCGCTTCTCCTATGGAATACCCCAACCCGCCTGCCAAGCATTGGGATTACGGCAAAGCTGCTCAATAGAATGAAAGCCTTGGGGGAGGCCTTTGTCCAACATTGGACCTGTGTAGGCTTAGAACATTCTGTATGAATAACCAGCCCTAACAAAATGCTCAGTAAATTATGCACAGCAAAATATCAGTAAATCATTATTTAATTTCAGCATTACCATTGGAAATGTAATCCCTAATAAAATGAAAAACAAACTCGCAATCAAAATTAACAAACTTTTTAAAATAAAATTCATCATTTCGGTGAAAATGGAAATGCCAGCTAAGCAATTAAGTGCAAGAGAAATATACAAACCAAAACATCCCAAGGACTTAATAATCAAAGTTTCATTATCCACACAAACTAATGAATATAAATAAGATGGTCAAATACAAGAGGCCTTGATAATTTCGCGCCGGTCAAATAAATTTACGATTCGGATCATTTGAATAAATTCCAAGTTTAAAGCCTCCTCCCTCAACAAATTATTAGATTTCCGGGAACTTTAGCTGGAAACCATTGGGTCATTGGATTTAAATTGAATTGTAATGATTATTATCCTACAGGAAATCTTCGTCCTTTCTGGTTCTCTCTCAGAATTTGTTGTACCACAGCTGTTTTATTTGTGGCTCCGTTGAAACACTTAGCTATTAATACATTGAGGGATGACTAGGCGTAATAACAATAATACATCTACTATGACGTATTAAAACCATCATTATATCGTTGTTTTAAAAACTTAGCTATTTTCATCCTGTATAGCTCTATCGCAGCCTCAGCTTTTGGGAGTTAAAATTTCCTCGTATCTTAACTTTGGACGGTTCATTGGGTCCAAGGCCAAGGTGGCTGCCAGGTACTTCACACAGCATCTAATGTTATACAAAACACAGATCCGTTCGCGTGTCCTCCTGCCTACTTTGCATTCAGTGGAGAGGCGTGCAAAGAGACTAATTGGAGACATAGATTTAGCTTATAACGATCTCCAAAGCCTGGAGGACAGGCGAAGATTGGTCAGCCTGTCGGTGTTGTATAGGATGCATTTTGAGAAGTGTGCGAGAGAATTGAGTGATTTAATTCCCCCATCTCCTTTCCATCATCGGACGTCCGTCCGTCCGTGCGACCCGTCGTACAGCGAATTTCCACCCTTCCGTTGTTGACACCACAACGATCCGAACGAAGCGTTTTGTCTCTTCTTTTATAAGGCGTACATCGAGGGACTGGAACAATTTGCCAGCGGTGGTGTTTCCATCGGACTACAATTTAAGTGTCTTCAAGAATAGAGTGAAGAGACTCTTAATAAACTAGCGCACTTTATCATCAACAATTGCATCACTGCTTCCCATCAGGCGGGATTGTAGTGAAGCACTAGATAATAATAAAAAAAATGACAAGTTTTCATCCTGCATGCTGCTGTGGTGAACCGTGGTGACTTGTTAGATCTACATAAGTACAAATAAGCTCTCGACTAATTTTACCCCTGTTCATATGTATGTACTTTTAAAAAAAATATTTTATATATAATTTAAATTCATCAAATGCCCTGTTTTACTGTGTGTTTAAACCTAAATTTAATGATTGTGTCATTTGTGTATATTAGTACTAATTTTGAAGATTGTTTAATAAGTCTGACTACTTATATATGTGATGCTAACTGTTCTAGGTTCTTGTTTCAGTACTGCAATAAAGTGATTCTTTTAGGTGTTAGTATATTCATCATAATCAAATTTTTTATCGTCCCACTGCTGGGCATAGCCCTCCTCTCATACAGAGAAGGATTGAGCGTAATCACCGCGCTTACTCTATGCGGGTTGGCGATTTCTTTGTTATAAACGTATTTTGTTTCAATGTTTGTACCTAACGTGAAGAATAATTACTTTCTTTTAATATTTTCCAGTAATTTAGTTTCCTGTATTTTACCTTGTCAATTTTTGTCGAAAATAAAACTTTGTAATAAATTAAACTTAACATTCAACTCATTGTTATATACCTGCTTCCCACCCTTTATCGTTTAATTAAAAGGTGGAGATGAAACACACTCGTTAGTATAATTACTCAAATAACTTTACTTCAAAAAGCGGTATCACCAACTCTACACACATATTGCGGCCGTACCTTCTTTGGTACCAATTACCTTTACTTTTTTTCATTTTTTGGCACAGTTTGTGTTATGTGCCGCCGTTTAGGAACTAGTTCTTAATTCAAACTTGTTACAGCTTTCGATTGGAAGGGGTTACAGGACAAAACTGGCTTTATCATTGATCAGACGGTAATTTTTAATTACGAAACGAAATAATTGAATAAACGAAAGTAAACAAAAAACTATTTATGTTGATCAGGCTAGAGAATAAAAGAAAAAAAGCTACAGAATATGATGTGTGAATAGTTCTATATTTAAACTTGTTACATGTTTAGTTTGGAAGGGGTTCCAGGACAAAACTGGCTTGTAAGAATGGAATGAAAGCAAGTAAACAAAATATTGTTTATAATGAATGGCAAAATGAATCATCCGTGATGAATATGAGGTGTGAACAGTTACAATCAACAGCGCTTGTAATCGTTCTAATCTTTAGTGTTGGAACGAACATTTTACTCTACTCTCCGTATTTTCTGACTGGCTGGGGTGAACTGAACCTACCTTGTACAAACGACTTTATTTTAGTAAGGGGTACTGAATTTCTGACAGTGAGGAAATTTATATAACTTGCAGAGCTAGTAACTTCAAACAAAGACCATGGGACCAGATATCACAACCGAACTTGTTAGTCAAATTGGGTTTTCCTATTCTCATGAAGCTATTTGCTCCGTTTACCCTGAGACTAACTAATGAAAGTCGTGGTGGCCCAATTTTTAAAGCCTCTCAAGTATAAGTGTGCGGGTTCGATTCCAGGTTAGACAAGTACCAATATTATTTTTTCTAAGCTATATCTACTTTCTAAGTATATCTTGGACACCAATCACAAGGTGAAGGAAGTTTATCTTGAGGAAACCTGGACTTAAGTCTGAAATCGCCAACCCGTATTGAGCAAGCGTGGTGATTTTGCTCAATTCTTCTCTGTATAAGAGGAGACCTGTGCCCAGTAGTGTGACGATAAAAAAAGGTTGTTGATGAAGATGATTCTGAGACTTCTTGATTTGCGGCGTCTTCTCTAGAACGTCAGATTTATTTTGAAAAATCTCAAAGTACGTTTTAAGTAAACTATCCTTACACATCAAGTGAGATAACAACTGGGTTCAGTGAAGTTTTCACAGTGCGTTTTTTACAAAACAGATCCCCTTAAGTCTTGTCTTGTTGTTGATCTTCGGTTTAATGACTAATAACAGTCAAATACCTAGGTCGCATACTTCACTTGTCCAACACACACACACACACAGTTCATTCATGCGTGATGCACACGTATAATTGGTCGTCAACCTAATCACGGCATTACTACCTATCAGTATCGTGTCGTAACTGTAAACAGTTCCTACTAGAAGTTACAAGGAACGCTTAACAGTATGCCGTAAACCAAACATCTTATAGTGAATTAGTAATATGTAATTTCGTACAAAGCTTAAGTGGCTTCCCATAAGTCTTCACCGGAATTCTCATATACTATTTCAGCTCTACAACATTTTGTTTAATCCTAAAACCCCCTCTTATCTTAAAGAACGTTTCAAGTTCCTTCATGACACACATAATAGATATCTGAGGTCATCGGAAAACCTGATATTGGACATGCCAATGCATTCCACTAGTTTCTATGATAAATCCTTTTCTGTACAAGCAGTTCGGCTATGGAATGACTTGCCCGTGTCCGTAAGCCGTGCTCAAACACTGTTTACTATGATAAAAAAAGCATTTTCTCTCTCTTAAAACATATTATTATATTTTATGTGCTCTTGTATGATATTTATTAATTAGATGTATAAATTTATTTAAACTAGTATGATACACTTAACGTATATATTTATTGTATAATCTTTATACATTTACATACATATATTATTTCTTTATCCTTCCCCATAGAATTCCATCCAAAGGTTGTCTGTAAAAGATCGCTCTTAGCGATAAGACCGCCCATTGTGTCACCCTTTGTAAAATATTTTTATTTATGTTCTGTAATCTATATGGTGTACATAATAAAGAGTATTCTATTCTATTAGTGATCAGAATTGGTATTGTCAAAAATATAAAAGGCTGGGTTTATAGGTGTGTCCAATGCTGGTATGTGGCTATAATGTGGCTCTCTCTCGGTGAGATGGACTAAGGCGTAATCCACACTTGTGTTCCCCATGATCATCATCATCATCTCAGTGTTAATCTCAGTTACATTCGGAGCTTTTCAGCTTTGGAGTCTGAGATATTTTCCGTGAAGCGACCGCCATCCGACCTCCACAACCTGCAGGCGACATTGAAGCATTGCAGTTAGACTAATTGTTGGAATTTTGAGGGCTCCAACAACCCGTTACGACGCGCCTTCACCCATTGTGTCACCTTTTGTAAAATCTTCACATTTATGTTCTGTAATCTATATGATCTACATAATAAGGCCATAACATTGGCTGCCGGCAGAAGTTAACACCCACCAGACAAAGTCTTGCCGCCAAGCAATTCGTTGTGTTCCGGCATGATGTCTGGTGAAGCCGTACGGAGGACTGGTCTGAGCAGTTGTGTTGCGATGTATGTCGGGTACGGTGCGTAAATGTTGTTGTGTCGGGAGTTTGGTCGTGGAGGGTCGCCAGATCCAATCTCCCTCTGGCACAGCATCGTTGGTCGTGTTGTTGGGTTTATCATTGCATCACCTCGCTCAACTACCGTCTTCCTTTCTATTCATTAAGACTTTTAATTGAATAGGCTTAATAAACTAGCGTGTTTTACCATCAACGATTGCGTCACTGCCTACAATCGGGCGGGATTGCAGTCAAGCACTAGTTTATAATTATTAAAAAAAAGACTATTATATTCTATTGAATGGATTAGCAATATACTTCGAAATTATTCAAATTAATAGTAATAGTGAGTGACGCAATCAGGGTGCAAATGACATAGTTGTCAGACACAAGTCGATGCTCCATTTGCTTTTACTTCACGATATTTGGGTTTCGAAAGTAGATATATTATATAAAAGAAAGTGATTTCGTATGCCATCGAGTGCGCAATGAGATTGTTAATGTAGTCGTAAGTACTTTTACTAGAGTTTCAGAAGATTATCATTAATATAAAGTATAGACGACAGACCGTTAAGCTACTACAATCTGTCAAGTATTTTTATTAAATTCAACTTTATCTCTAAAGCTTGAAGGCTTAAGTTTGATTGGAAAATTTTGACAGATTCGTTCGATACATGTCTCGTTTGAAAAAATGGACGTCGGATTAAATTATAACGACTGTGATGGATCGTTTTGTTGTCTTATTTTGATTTAAGTCTTATAAAAATGCACGGAGTAAACATTATGTGTAGTATTTTTATCTCAAGAAGCGAGCGGCTGAGACAGTGGTTGAGCGATCGACTATTGCACTGCGCTTCGCGGGTTCGATTCCCTCACGGAACAAATATTTGTATGGCCTACAATTAGTTGTTCCAGCTGTTTGTGTATGTGACTTTATAATGTTTGTAAACGCACCCGCGATACAGGAGAAAATCCTGAAAAAATATGAAATCTATAAACACGCTGTACATGTGTCTGTAAAGACGATTAGCATAAGAATCACAATAAAAATATTTCTGATTCTGATTCACAATAATAGATAATTATAAATTATAACACACACACTTTCGACTTCGCCAATATTTCGGACAGTAACGAGAGCTTTTGCGCGTACCTACGTACACACACATTTACAAAATGTTCCTAAACTAGACTTGATAAACACAAGCAAAGCTCGCGACTTTTCGTAAGATAAAAACACATAAGTACTAGAAATTCGAACGATGCTATAATAGAAAAAAGTTAATAAATAATTGCATAGAAAACGTTCTTAATTTTACAACATTTTCCATACGTACGGGTGATATTAACAGTGCTTGTCGCTAAATTATAAACGGCCGCCGGCAGAAGTTACCACCCACCAGACAAAGCCTTACCACCAAGCGATTTGTCGTATTCCGGCATGATGTCTGATGAAGCCATACGGAGGACGGGTCCGAGCAGTTGTTTTGCGATGTGTGCCGGGTACGATGCGTCTAATGTTGTTGTGTTGGGAGTTTCGTTGTGGAGGGTCTTCAGATCAATCTCCCTTTGGCGCAACATCATTGGTCGTGTTGTTGGGTTTAACATTGCATCACCTCGCTCAACTGCCGTCTTCCTTCCTATTCGCTCAGTTTTTCTGAGTGAATAGGCTCTTAATAAACTAGCGCGCTTTACCATGAACGATCGCATCACTGCTTGCCATCAGGCGGGATTGCGGTCAAGTTTATAAATATTATTAAAAAAAATCGAAGCATTTATTTCAAATAAACCAGTTACAGGGACTTTTGAATTGTCAGAAGGTCGGTCAGTCAGTAAGATGAAGCTAGTGGCCCATTCCAAAGAGTAGGTATCTTTGGAGAAGAACGGGCAAGAAACACTCACAACACTCTTTTAAATTATCAAGCTATTGATACAAATATTTGATTACATCATTCATGTTGAAATCAACCGTGTGAGAACGATGCCGAAATATATTGTATGCTGAGAGCGTCCATTATGGAAAACACAAAAAAAACAACAATTCAGAAATTAAAATAACCCAACAAATAGATGCTTTACAGCAAGTACATTGTGCTCACACGTGTGCCATGTAATTATACAATACTAAGAAATTGAATTTACACAATGCAAAGATAGTTTTGTTCAAGGTTCAGCAGCTCCAACACGCATCACACACGCATTCACATTCGCATCTCTACGCCAAACCAATTTAAAAAATAGGCCCTTAATAAACTAGCGCGCTTTACCATCAACGATCGCATCACTGCTTAGCATCAGGCGGGATTGCGGTCAAGCGCTAGTTTATAATTTTTTAAAAAAAAAAAAAGAATATTTGCAATTCTATTTTAGATTCAAAAACCGTTCAAAACACGTCACATTAATGCCCATGCGAACACACTATTCCTACCAATTTGGTTCATTTTGAATCATATTGCTAATCCATAGTTCATCATCAGCATTTCAGCCGAAAGACGTCCACTGCTGGACATGGCCTCCCCCAAGGATATCCTCGACTGTAGCACGTGTGCACACATACATACGCTGCGGCAGGTTATTCAGAAAACCGAGGTGTATAACCTACCCCTTTACTTACTGCGTTTGTAAATTACAAAAAAAGCCTTTAATTCGATTGAGACTTGGGCTGTACTGTAGTCTCCGCAGCGGTGCCAAGTAGACTTTCCATTGCTCCATATGTTCTAAAAATATATCTGTTTATCGACGTCAATAACGCAATGGGTATTGGTGAAGTGTCAAAATGAAAATTATTGCTACTGAGAGTTTTACGCAATCACCCTGCGAATTCAAACTTTGGAACATGAGGCGAGTGGTTACGTAGTAACAAAACCACGTGTCAGTGCAGATGAGGCTTGCGGTATTGTGCAACGGGTATCAAATTCCAGCTAGCCATAAACTTTGAATCGGACTGTACGTTACGTTTACTTCCAGCATAAGTGATGCTCTGACTACGGCGAAGACAAAAGAAAGTGTTATGAAGAGTTATACTGCACCCTCATTACGTAACACACAATTACTATCAATTGGAATCATTTTGAAGCTTATTGCTATACCATTGCTCCCTTTGTTCAAAAATGTGTCTGTTCAACAACGTAAATCGTCATCATCATCTCAGTCGTGGTGGCCTAGTCGTTAAAACACCAGTCTCTCAAGTATGAGTGCGCGGGTTCGATTCCAGGTCAGGCAAGTACCAATGTAACTTTTCTAAAGTTATATGTACTTTCTAAGTATATCTTGGACACCAATGACTGAAGGTGAAGGAAACCGTCTTGAGGAAACTTGGACTTTAAGTCTGAAATCGCCAACCCGCATTGAGCAAGCGTGGTGATTACGCTCAATCCTTCTCTGTATGAGAGGAGATCTGTGCCCAGCAGTGCAGCAGTTAATCCCAGTCGCATCCGTAGCTTTTCAGCTTTAGAGTCTGGGGTCCGCTATACCAATCTAACAGCTGATTTTGGCTAAACTTCGATATATTCTGTGAAGCGACTGCCGTCTGACCTCCACAACCAGGTGATATCTAAGCATTGCAGTTAGACCAATCGTTAGACTTTTGAGGGCTCCAACAACCCGTAACGACTGCCACTGGATGTTCGTATGGCAACCGGGATCAACGCCTTAACGTGTTTTCCGAGACACGACCAGACCAGTGCAAATACTCATATTCATGCTTACAAATATTTGCACTGTGCGGGGATCGAACCCGCGCCTCCTTGAGCAACGGCCGCGTTCGCTACCGCTACGCCACAGAGGCTATGTTGAACAACGTAAATAAAAGTTGTTGAACTGTCCAAATGAAAGCCATTGTAACTAATAATATATTACGGAATTACCCTGCCGTTATGTATCCTCTATTACACAATTACTTTTCAAACAAGACCAATCTGACTGGAACAATCTGCCGGCGGCGGTGTTTCCATCGGACTATAATTTGAGTGTCTTCAAGGCTAGAGGGAATAGGCTCCTAATAAACTAGTGCGCTTTACCATCAACGATTGCGTCACTGCTTACCATCAGGCGGGATTGCGGTCAAGCGCTGGTTTATATTTTAATTAAAAAAAAAAAAATACAGCTGTCTAGTGACAGAATACATAATTATACAGGGTGAAAAGGATGTCGATGTGAAAGAAAAGAAAGAAACAAAGAAATGTATTTATTGTTACTCGAACAGAAAGATCATAAAAGTAAATTAAACACAATCAAAAATAAAATAAAGTTATATAAAAATCATCGACTTGAAGTATAGAGCAAGTAGGCTCTTAATAAACTAGCGCGGTTTACCACCAACGATTGCATCACTGCTTACTATCAGGCGGAATTGCGGTCAAACACTAGTTTTAAAAAATAACTAAATGAAAAATAACTAATTTTGGAAGTCGGTTTCTTTCGTTTTTGTATTTCCGTTTTTCTGCCACATTTGTCACTTTTGAGAGAAGGCTAGCAACAAGCAAGAATTTTGTTTAATTTAATTTTTACCTCTAATTTTGATTTAAAAACCAAGCTTGATGACATCGATGCCGTGATATAGGATTTAGTCGTCCATTTGCCGCGCAAAAACGGTTTTCTTATGGATCCTATTGTCAAAACAATGGTGACACCAGCTTTCTAACCAGTTGTAAGTTTTGAGGTAACAAACTTAACAAAAGAAGAAATTACTACAACAATCCCATGGAGGAATTTGTTCAGGCAGACTACCAGAATGGTTTCGGCTAATGTGCCAAGATAATTTAGTAAACAAATCACAACATTACAAATGATCGGATAAGTGAAAAGCATTTCAATATATAAATAATCGCAAAACACTCAAAATTCTGTACTGTGCATTTGTGCGCAGTCATCTCGGATACTGCTCACCAGTATGGAATCCTGTCTACGATACTTACATCAATCGCATCGAAAGTATCTAAAGGAAGTTTTTGTGGTGAATTCAGTTTAGATCCAGAACTTATTTGCCTAATTACTACAACCGTTGCAGAAAGTTTCACATTCTTTTACTAATTGAGCGGAGAAGAATTGCCGACATGGTATTCCTAATGGTTCAATCAACTGTTCTGAATTGTTGAGTAAAATTGGGCTGCGTGTTCCATCCTTCCCTTTGAGGAATCATCACCCTCTGCATGTGGGTCTGGTCCTTACTGAGAGCCGGGTCAACGGCGCGTTGTGTTTCAAGGACGCCTCAAAGGGATGTCAACACATCATGACGGTTGGTTAAAAGAGAAACCATCGCCCTAGCGCACAGGCTCCCGGAGATCAATTAGACTACAATTTGAGTGTCTTCAAGGCTAGAGTGAATAGGCTCTTAATAAACTAGTGCGCTTTACCATCAACGATTGCGTCACTGCTTACCATCAGGCGGGATTGCGGTCAAGCGCTGGTTTATATTTTAATAAAAAAAAAAAAAAAAAAAAAATCATTATATGATTTCCCATTCACACAAAAAAGGTGTTGTATAGACTACCAAACTTAATTTGGTTGGTTTTGAAATTAACCCTGTATAACACTTTAGTAGTCTCACCAATAAAATTGCATACTTCCTACTTATAAACTTTACAGTTACTTAAACTGCGTAACGTTACTAAATTAATGGCATCAATATTAGAAAGGTTCTGTGCTATCCATCTCAAATGATATGCTCTTAAATATGTCGTAAAATGGCGTCGTAAGGAGTTTGTAAAAGGATTAGTTGTCTTTCAATTTAATAAAGATAACAGCGGAATACGAACTGTCTTTTGGTCAACGGTTTTGTAGGTAAAATCAGCCCGAGCTGCAATTGTTCTTTCCGTACTTTACCAGGAGAGGTTCAAAGCAGCGCGACGGTAATAGTTTTTTCAAATACCTGTTTTCTAAATTAATAATATCGGCACTAGAGTCCCCTCCTAACAACAAAATTCTATGAACAATTAATTTGTCAAACGAAGTAATTATTTGCCAAAGAACAGCACTACTACACTAATAATTGAAGTCATTTTGAAGCTTAATGCTAATCCACTGCTCCATATGTTCGATAAATGTGTTTGTTCAACAACTTATACTACGCAATGAATGTTGTTGTAATCATCATGTTAGCGATAATCCCAGTCGCATCCGAAGACGTTTCAGCTTTGCAGTCAGAAGTATCTAACTAATAAAATGTGGATGTAGATGATCTGATGCAGAACTAGCACCCTAATTGTGTAACATACCATTACTATCAGTTGGAATCATTTCGAACCATATTGCTAATTCGTTGCTCCATGTGTTCGAAAACGTGTTAGCTCGGCAACGTAAATAGCAGATTATTCAAGAATTAGCACACTGAAGGTTACCTAACGAACAGCTGTGGAGTGAAAAAAAGTGATACCATATCCCCTGGCACACAGGCAAGTGAAGGAACACGGGTGGGTTTTAGTAAAACTCTAAAGTGGGTGATAGATGTACGAACTTAAAGTAAGCGGTTTTTAAGATCGTGAACTTACTCGGCTCGACATCGGTGACACACGTGAAGCTTGCTCATACTATATCGTGATGTCGTCGAGAGAAGAAGCTTTGTATTATTTGGGAATCATATATCATACTTCATTTTAAAAACTATTAAAATACGAAATCGACAAGTATGGGTAAAACAATGCATTACGAAAAGAGAGCGTTTATCGCACGTGAATTTAGTAAGGGCATGGGCGTACCCAGGGGAGGGTCTGTTACCCCCCTCGATACGGTATAATAGCCGTGTAATAGCAAAAAACCGTGAAATTTTGACATGCACACACAGATCGTTCAAATTGTGACAGGCACAAAGATTGCTCACTCAAAAAATGTGACTTGCCCCCCTAGGCCGTCCTTCCCCACCTCTAGACCTGACTTGCCCACCCCTAGGCCTGACTTTCCCACCCCTAGGCCTGAATTGCCCCCCAAAAGCTAGGTACGCCCATGAGTAAGAGAGTTACGTAAAGAGAAAGAAGATTTCCATAATTATTTCAGAAGCCTGAACAGCTGTATGAAGAACTTTTGCGGCTCCCGGCTCGCAGCGCTGCCACACGTACGACCCGAGACGAGCTACTAGTAAGATTTCAAACAGGTTGGATCGCCGGCGAACTTGCGCGGCAAGTTTAAAGTACGCGTTTTTAAGGTGACACACAGGCGAAAAAGGTCGTCGAGCCACAAGTCCGCGTACGTAAGGTCGTGTTAAGTGTGTGATAGACGTGAGATTACTCGCACTTAACACGACCTTCTGCTCCGCCCACAGCATAATCAGCCTATAATGTTCCAATTCTTGGGACATAGACCTTTTCTCGGTGATAGGGGGTAGATGCCACATATCTTCAAAGTGTTGGCTCTAGGGTTAGCTGGTTTCCTCACCATGTTTTGAGAGCAGTGGTGATGAAATTATTTACACAAACGTTTTCACATCGTCACGCACAATGCTCTCAAACTTTGTAAAAAGTTGAAGCACTAAGTGTGGAAACTAAACTCGTAACTTGAAACAGGGAAGGGTGCCAACAAGCTTAGTGTGAGATATTAAAAGATAGAACCAGGCATTGTCTAGATCGCGTTGCTCAAGGTAAAATAAATCGCCCTTTAAAGACAGGCCTAGGTCAAATAGCGGACTCCCTTATGTTGAAGTTATGTTGGCTATACGAGCGTTTCTGTCATGAGAGAGAAACTGTTATATGACCTTTTATATGTCCATTCCCTCTTGCTGAAAGGGGTCTTTTCTTTTTTTTTTGGGACAAAACCCGCCACACATTTTCCCACCCACTACAATTCCTGAAAGCCAGAATCAACAGTGGAGACCGCCAGAAAAATGCCAAGCAATGAAGCTCGACGAGTCCCGGAGAAACGATTCAACTGTCTTGTGTCCCGCAACGAAATTAATCAGAAAAGAATAGCGGAGGAGTAATAAAAAAGATATTTTTTCCACTTCCCTCCATAACAAGCAGGAGACAGAACAGAACTAGGCCAATCGGCACAAAGGGACATTATTGCAACTGGGAGAAGCCCAGATTGCCAAGCACTGCGGCATAAAATTTGATTAAGTCAATGGGTCCTAGGTAGATATGTGCTGTTACAATTGATTCCAATAATAGGTAAGGCAGAGGGGTCTAGCAGTTACATTAGTATACATAGTATTGTATAAAGTCATGTGTTTTCTTTTAAATGAACCAACAGCTGTGCTGCTGGTTAGTTTGTTCCGCCACTTCCACTTCCCAGCCAAAGAACAAGGAAATGGCGTAGGTCGGGCGTTTTGGGGGGACTGTCTTATGTAATATTTACGTTCGTTCAAAAGGTGCTGATGAAATTACTTTTGATTTTGATATTATAGGTTGCGGGATAATGGCGTAATAATGGGTAACAATGGGTTTCACTTTGATAGTTCATCATTCATCATCATTTCAGCCGAAAGATGTCCACTGCTGGACATAGGCCTCCCCCAAGGTTCTCCACGACGACCGGTCCTGCACCTCCCGCATCCAGCGGTTTCCCGCGACCTTCACCAGGTCGTCGGTCCACCTTGTCGGGGGCCTACCCACGCTACATCTTCCGGTGCGTGGTCGCCACTCGAGAACCCGTCGACCCCATCGGGCATCGTTCCTACGGGCAATGTGTCCAGCCCATTGCCACTTCAGTGTTGCAATTCTTCGAGCTATGTCGGTTACTCTCGTTCTTCTGCGGATCTCCTCGTTCCTGATTCGATCGCACAGTGAAACCCCAAGCATAGCCCCCTCCATTGCCCTTTGAGCGACTTTGAGCCTTCTTATAAGGCATATTGTTAGCGACCACGTCTCAATTCCATAAGTCATCACTGGCAACACACACTGGTCGAAGACTTTTGTCTTGAGACACTGCGGTATTGATTGATTATTTGATAGTTCGCCTACACTCATTGCGTCATTTACGTTGTTGACCAGACAGGATTTTTTGAACATATGATGCAATGGATCAGCAACATCCTCAAAAAGAAAGCTATTTGTACTGATAGTGTTACGTAATTAGGAAAATAAAATGGTTCTATTATTTGTTTTTACAGCAATAACAGTATACGTATATCTGTAAAAATTTCAACTGTCTAGCTATGACTGTTCATGAGATATAGCCTGGTGAAAGGCAAACTGATTGACAGTGGAGTCTTGCTATTTGGGTTCTTTTTTTTTAATAATTATAAACTAGTGCTTGACTTCAATCCCGCCTGATGGTATTAAACCAATTCACTTAAAAAAAAAACTTAGTGAATAGGAAGGAAGACGACAGTTGAGCGAGGTGATGCAATGTTAAATCCAATAACACGACCAACGATGCTGGCTAGAGGAAGATTGATCTGGACTCAACATTTGGTGCATCGTACCAGCACACATCGCAACACAACTGCTCAGACCCTTCCTCCGTACGGCTTCGCCAGATATCATGCTTAAACACGACGAATCGCTTGGCGGCAAGACTTTGTCTGATGGGTGGTTCTGACTTCTGCCGGCAGCCGATATTATGGCCTACCACCGAGAAAAACCCTTTTACCCTTATGGCTACCTAAAAATATCGAATGAATATTTTTGAGCCTATTCACTCTAGCCTTGAAGACACTTAAAATAATTGTAGTTAGACGGAAACATCGCCGATGGAAAATTGTTCCAATCCCTCGACCAGTTCTAAAATATTTTACTCCCAACTTCAAAAAACATTGGGTCTGTCTTTGTTCCATTTTATATGAGATTATTATTATCATGTTGATTACATAATATTCAAAAAAATATATATTATATAATATACTAATAAAAAAATCACATCCTTCCTATTTACTCAGTTTTTTGACTGAATTGGCTCTCAATAAACTAGCGCGCTTATTATAAAAAAAAAATCTTAACGTACTCCCCTAGACACAGAGGGGTTAAAAATCGCATCAAAATAAGGCACAATAAACTTATTTAATTGAAAATATTCAACTGTAGATATACATTTAGATACCGTGAACAGCGAAACAAATTATTTAACGACCTGTCAATCATTCAGAGGTCCGCTGTGGCTTTGCCCGTCACTTGACATAAATGAAGTACATTTACACAGCAAGCAAAAGTCGAAATACATTCTCTTTGCCTGAATATCGCTTCTTGTCAATTACAATACTCGAAGCCATTCACGAGTAGCGTTGACTTGTGGCTAATGGGGGATTTACACTAGGTGAATTTTCGACTTTTTTTTATAAATTATAAACTAGCGCTTGACCGCAATCCCGCCTGATGGTACGCAGTAATGCGATCGCATTGATAGTAAAGCGCGCTAGTTTATTAAGAGCCTATTCACTCTAGCCTTGAAGACACTCAAATTGTAATGTGACGTGTGTGTAGCTTAAAAACTAAAAAGTAAAGAATAATATTTTATTTGGGACACAGGAAAAAAAATGGAAGTAATAAAGAAGCATTTAAAAGATTTTGGAGGTCAGATAGGCAGTCGATCCAAGTATTTCTTTATTTGTTATAAGTTTTAAACTAGTTTTTGACCGCAAGCCCGCCTGATGGTAAGCAGTGATGCAATCTTTGATGGTAAAGCGCGCTAGTTTATTAAGAGCCTATTAACTCTAGCCTTGAAGACGCTCAAATTGTAGTCCGACGGAAACACCGCTGCTGGCAAATTGTTGATGATGAAAGGAACATTAAAAATATCATAGTTGCATTAAAAACTATTAAAAAAAAAATTCTGAGCGAGGGTAAATATGTAATTTACATAGATGGATAAAAAGTGCATATTTTTCTTTCTATTTCATCAAGAAAAGGATAAAAGATAACATTTTAGTTTAATCCTGTCAAGTTAAGATATACCATAGACTGTTTAGACGCGATTATAAACATGGCGACCAAAATACACCAAAATACGTCAGGCGCGGACTAAATTGACAAGTCTAAACTGACATATTATCTTCTGTCCTTTTCTTAATGAAATAGAAAGAAAAGGTCCACTGAACTTAAATTTAGTTTAGTTTGTGAATGAGTGAATCGGGACCAATGACGATCTTCACGAAGTGGGCGATCACCTGCGACTATAGTGCGTTTCATCTAATAGTTCTTTTGCCGTCATGTTGGCTCTAATGCAACTTAGTGTGTGAGAGAGAGAGACGCAGAATGCGTCTACCTTGTTTACGATAGTGGCAAAAAATGAATGCCAACATGACAGCCAAGGAACTATTAGATGAAACGCACTATAAGCATGTTCACGGTTGATCTGAGTTACCTGCGGATTTGCCGAATTTCTACTTAGACGCTCCATGTTCTAGAGCAGTGGTAGCCTTGTGGTATCGGCCGCAACTTAAAAGTTGTAGATTGCAGGTTCGAACCCCATCAGGCGCTTTACTTTATGTAAATTATTTCTTCAACATAGCTTTCAATAACGGTGAAGGTAACCAGCATGTCCTAGAGCCAAAAACTTCGAAGACATCTATCAACTCGCACTGGGCCAGCGTGGTAGATTATGGCCCACTCCTCAACGAGAGGAGGCCTGTGTCCTGTGTCAAAGTCCCCACTTTGACACAGGACACAGGCCCCCTCTCGTAACACATTCGTACATAAGCAGCCTCTATTGTCCCCACAATAGAGGCTGCTTATGTTATGTTTATGTAATGGTCGATTTTCGCCGTGAGACCAAACCATTGCGGCTAAAGTCACCTAAAGAAAGAAAGAAAGAAAAAACGTTTATTTGCGGTAAACATGACATAAAAGTGTACAAAAACAATTGAGTGATAATAGTTGATATGCGTCACATCCACGCAAAACGGCTATCGCTCAGCATTATGCTGCGACCCTATGCAAAACAGAGTCCAGCGCTGGTTTTCAGCGACAGCCGGTGCCGACGTAAAGACGTCACCCGGTGCAGCAAACAATCACAACTGACACCAAACCGGTACAAAAAAAATAAAAAATGCGCCTGTGTGAAATCCACGTGATTAACAGCGGATCAGTGAGCGTATCTCGTGATAGTGGTTATATAAAAACAGCGTATGTCAACAATCGTGACATCAATATTGAAAGAATCGCTTATAATGACCATAGATATTTTTTTTTATTATTATAAACTAGCTCTTGACCGCAATCCCGCCTGATGGTAAGCAGTGCTGCGATCGTTGATGGTAAAGCGCGCTAGTTTATTAACAGCTTATTCACTCAGAAAAACTGAGCGAATAGGAAGGGTGACGGCAGTTGAGCGAGGTGATGCAATGTTAAACCCAACAACACGACCAACGATGCTGCGCCAAAGGGAGATTGATCCGAAGACCTTCCACGACCAAACTCCCAACACAACAACATTTGGCGCATCGTACCCGGCACACATCCCAACACAACTGCTCAGACCCGTCCTCCATACGGCTTCACCAGCCATCATGCCGGAACACGACGAATCGCTTGGCGGCAACACTTTGTCTGGTGGGTGGTAACTTCTGCCGGTAAAATAAGTTTTTTATGACTGCATGGTTAACAAGTTTTGAAGGGGACACGCACAGCTACGAAATCATGGAAATAATTTATGCACAAAATAATTAGTTATAACAGCATGTTTGTGACCCGGTTCCAATTAAAGAAGTAGGTTTAATTGGTGTCCTAATGAAATTAGAGTTGTTAAATAATTCAATCATTTCATTTACTTCAACGTGAGAACTCAATAGTTCTTCAGGCGTGACGGACGCGTCGTTAGCTGTTCTAATCTCAATTCCAATTCCGCTTCCGAATTTAGCCAAGTATAACCCTTTGTCTGTTGGCTGGTTATTGTGTGAAGCAATATCAATGATCCTATAATAATGGGAATCAGTTTATTACTAAACTAGCTGCGTCACGCGGTTTCACCCGCATAGATGTCGATATGCTCCGCTCCTAAACAAAAAACTCTTCAGCTTTATATATTAGTACAGATTAGTATTAGTATAGATTAGTATAGATGTGAAAGACTTCTTCTCATATCTATACTTCTATACTATATATCTATTATAAAATATAGTATCGTTGAGTTAGTATACCATAACACAAGTCTCGCACTTACTTTGGGGCTAGCTCAATCTGTGTGATTTGTCCGTATATATTTATTTATTTATTATTTTATTTTTATACTAATACATATATAAATCTGAAGAGTTTGTTTGTTTGAACGCGCTAATCTCAGGAACTACTGGTCAGATTTGAAAAATTATTTTTGCGTTGGATAGCCCATTAATCCAGGAAGGCTTTATATAACATCACGCTATGACTAATAGGAGCGTAGCAGAACTAAACCACACGAACGAAGTGGCTGGCGGCCGGTAGCAGATGATAAAGACCAAGTGTCTGTACCTACCTCACTCACTCCACTGAAATTTTATAGATTTATGTATAAGTTGTAGGTGAGCAACGGTAGTGGTGTTACAACAACTACAACTTATGACTTATAAGTTGTAGGCAGACACATTGCTATTTTTTTTTTTTTTATATATTCTTTCTGCGAAGTAGTGATGCTGGTAAAGGCGAAGGAGCATGGGAGAGAGTTAGAATCTCAGCGCCCTCACGCCTCTACCCGCAGCAGGAGACGCCCTGGTTGGGAGACAACACCGGGCTCCCGACGCCTGTCTACGCGCCTGCCGGTAAGGACCAGACCCGGATCAGCACATCGTGACGGGGTCCACGAAGACCGATGCCTGTGTCAGGGTTGCGGATCGATCAAAAGGGGAACCGTGGCCCTGGCGCACAGGCAAGTGAATACGGGTGTTTTTTAGTCAGTAAAAGCGCATTTTATTTAAAATATTAACATTGATGACAAGCTGTGTCGGAAAGGTGCTTTTATAACTTAAGTGGAGATCTCTGTTGGGTGGCTGACAGCAGCAGAATGTGAACTGCACGAAATCAAGCTGGACTGGAGAGGTTTATATCAAGCAAAGGACTAGTGTATTGACTGAAGATGATGATGTGAAAAAAAAATCATCATTCATAATTTCTTTTACATTTTTCATTTTCATTCTCTATCCGTCAAACCTACCAAATTAGGTATTCCATGGGACGGGTTCATAAACATGTCTGGATTAGCCGCTTAGTAGATAATTACTTTTAGGCACAGATTAGGTAAAACGAAATTAATCCGTAATAGCATATAATTATCATAAACAAGTAACAAAAACTCATACGTTTGTTTGTAAGAGGGATGTTGAGACGACTAAATGATTTATTTATTTTATAATATAATATGTAGTCATTGATATAATATTAAACATTCTGATATCAACTTAATAGTATTCGTTGACAAAGATAACATTTGAGTTTAATCCAAAGCTACACTACAGTTAAATACAATCAAAATCTTATCAAAATTAAATAATAATAAAAAAAAATAGTAATTTATTTGTGAAGATTGCAAAAAAGAATAAATTGTGAAAAAATCTACTCTACAAATCTAACAAAGATATATTCAAGAAACTAGAGAGAAAAAAAATGACGTCAGAAAAAGCTTCTCCGCAAAGATGTCGACTGGGCTAGCGGCATTGGCACGTCGTGGTAGCGTTTCGTCAAAGTATAGATGACAGCACATCAAGTTATTACAACGAGTCAGATTTCTTTATTAGATTTTCAACTTTATCGCTTAAGCATTAAGTCTCAAGGTTGATTGGGAATATTTGACAGTTACGGTAGCTTGACCTGCTGTCGCCGTACCTAATAGTCACATGTTACAGTCAACCAGCCGTTTGGAGTATCTGTGAGCACTTGAACCTATACCTATACCGTTTCAACCTCAAACGGTTCGAAATACATTTTAAGCACCGATATTTTTTTTTTAGTAATTATAAACTAGCGCTTGACGGCAAGCCCGCCTGATGGTAAGCAGTGATGCGATCGTTGATGGTAAAGCGCACTAGTTTAGTAAGAGTGAATAGGTCACTCAGAAAAATTGAGCGAATAGGAAGGAAGACGGCAGTTGAGCGAGGTGATGCAATGTTAAACCCAACAACACGATCAACGATGCTGCGCCAAAGGGAGATTGATCTGAAGACCCTCCTCGACCAAACTCCCAACACAACAACATTAGGCGCATCGTACCCGGCACACATCGCAACACAACTGCTCCCACCCGTCCTCCGTACGGCTTCACCAGACATCATGCCGGCACAGAACGCCGAAGCAGGATGATGGGATGGCATAAGAGTATCGTCCCGAAAGTTCCTACCCACCAACCGTAGAATCCACAAAAGAAGTACTGCAACTCTTTAGTCCTTTTACCTCTTTCATAATGACAGCATTTTGACATTCAAGAGCTCAATCTACCTACTCATAAACTCGTTAGCTTGGGGGTTTTGGTGGGAAAGTCAAACTGAGTGTCACGCTCGTTTTTCATTGGACTTTTAAAATTATTTATAGTGTTGTTTACTAAATAAAAGTGCGTGATTTATGTAGTAAAAAGTGCATTTAGTAAATAGTTTATAAAGAACAGTGAAATATCGCAGCATAGTGGCCACATCGTGACTTTGCCCCAAACCTCACACGTAAGACGGGTCACGCTGCAGTCTTTTTCTACATGAATAATTCATAATTACTTGACATTGGCTAAATCCACAAACCATGCGAAGCCAAGAAATAAATAAAGAAAGAACTCGTTAGCTGCTAAATTCGACACCCACAGAAGTAATTCAAGTTTCTAATTTATTATCGGAGTTTTAAAAACAGTTTGGCTTAAAATAGCCTCAATATAATTTGAATATTCTAATTTTAGTTGAACAAGTGACTCATAAACTTCTTTTTCTTTTTTGTGAATGTCGATTTCATTATGTTAAATATTGTTAGGTAAGCATTCAGTAGTAAAATGTGTTTATTTGATGTAATATCTGCTCTTATTATTGTGTTGTATTGTAATTATACTAGAATACACACAATAGCGATGTTTCTTGGGTAAAAAAAATGATTCTATTTAGCCCGTCATTCAGATTATAGAAAAATATTGGATACGTATCAAATCATTAAAAGTTGATAAATATAAAAGGCATCAAAGATCAGGAGCGGAGGCTGGTGACGTCACTCCTCGCTAAGAAGTGTAGCGTGCAGTGACGTCACACGAGTTTTCAACGCACTGTGTCGTCTTCATTTTTTGTTTATATGAAAAAAGAAAAAATACGTGTCTAGTATTTTTTGGAAATCTGACTGACGGACTAATTAGTTTTTTTTAGTCAACTACCCTATTGCATACATACATACATTACATAGCATAATAATCAGCAGCCTAATTACGTAACACTCTATTACTTACAATTGGAATCATTCTGAAGCCTCTTCCTAATCCATTGCTCCGTATATTCGAAAAGTTTGTCTACTCAACAACATAAATGACGCAATGAATGTTGTTGAACTGTCAAAATGAAGAAGATAGTATGATGAAGATAGTGTGTTACCGTCCTCTCGATGAGAGGGAGTGGGCTGTAATCCACTACGGAGACCCAGAGAGGGTTGCTAAACATTACATGTCTTCGAAGATTTTTGCGTCTAGAACATGCCAGTTTCATCACTATGCAAAGGAAAATTGTCGATTTTAAAGCAGTGGTGATGATAAGATTACACAGAGGAAAGCGCCTGATGGGGTCCGAACCTTTCACTTAAAACTTCTAAGTCGAGATCAATATCGCTAGGCCACCACTGCTCTCCAACACGTCACAACACACACACACGTCATAGCACGAAGTCCGTAGTGTCCGCCGAAGTGATAGGCAATTCCAATTCCGTATCATCTACGAACACAAGATTAGTTTCAGGCCCAAACAAGTAATTTAATGAATGACTTGATAGTTTTCCCTAAACCTGTCCAAAAAAAGTTTATTAAACCCATTAATAACCTTGGTGGTAGGCCATAACATCAGCCGCCGGCAGAAGTTACCACCCACCAGACAAAGCCTTGCCACCAAGCGATTTGTCGTGTTCCGGCATGATGTCTGGTGAAGCCGTACGGAGGACGGGTCTGAGCAGTTGTATTGCGATGTGTGCCGGGTACGATGCGCCTAATGTTGTTGTGTTGGGAGTTTGGTCGTGGAGGGTCTTCAGATCAATCCCCCTTGGCGCTGCATCGTTGGTCGTGAAATGGGGTTTAACATTGCATTACCTCGCTCAACTGCCGTCTTCCTTCCTATTCGCTCAGTTTTTCTGAGTGAAGAGGCTCTTAATAAACTAGCGCGCTTTACCTGCTTACCATCAGGCGGGATTGCGGTCAAGCGCTAGTTTATAACTATTAAAAAAAAAAACTTTTTTTGTAGGGGACCCAGTCCGTAAGTGCTTCTAAACTTTGCTGTAATGCTAAGTTCCAAAGTACTTTCGGACTGGCTCGCATCTTTATTGATGTAATGGGAGAATAGGCTATCTGAAGTGGTGCGCTGTACGTACTTTCGGTCCCCAAATTTGATTAGTACCTACTCTAGCAAGTAGGCACGGACGACTGCCAAATATTCCTAATCAACCTTGAGCCTTAATGCTTTAGATATAAAGTTGAAAATCTAATAAAGAAATCTGACAGATGGTAGTAGCTTGATGTTCTGTCGTCTGTACTAGACCATCGCTAGCCGCTTCTGATGCCGCGATTTTACTTTATATAACTGTGTCGATAAAACGTACCTACTCATTACCGCGCGGCCGACGAGAGAATGTCTTCTTGTCACCTGTCAATTTCATTTAAAAAAAAAACATAGGTATGTGTTTTGCGAATTTGATCTTTATTAGTTACTGGAACTATGTATTAACACTTGTTTTATTAGCACTGACAGATGTCAAGACAGCATTCTCTCGACACGGCTGGACTGTTGTCTTCTTATCAAAGAACTGTGTACAGGTCTCCCAAAGTGATAATGCGCATAGAAATCTTCGTCAATGTTCGGCAACGGTCGTATTCCCCGAGCGTTCGGAAGAAGATCTTCCAAACGCTCGGGGAATACGACCGTTAGAAGGTACTTTTAACCAGAGTTTATTTTTTCCGATAGTTCTGTCTACTGTGTGGGTACCATGAGTTTTCATTACGAGACTCGTCGATATCGACCGCGCTTTGCGCTCTCATTGGTTAAGAGTTCTTACAACCTTGAAACGGGCCAATCGATGGGGCAAAAACGGTCGATATCAACGATCGAATCTCGTAATGAACACTCATAGTAGCTCACTAGTACAGGGATGGCGAACCTCCATGCAACAATGTGCCATATTTACCAACTAAAAATTTCATGTGCTCTGACGTGCCAACGAACAAATCATGGCTTAGTAATTACTGGATAAAAACTGTACTATGTACTATTATAGGTACTTGCGTATTATTGTTATTTTAGATCTCTTTTGACATTTCTGGGGACCTTGCAGTTACCATCTTTGGAAGGCGTTCCTAGTTACCGAAACCAACTTGAAGAGGCCCATTGATAGTTTTTAATGAAATTTCTGATATTATGCAGTGCCGAAATTATTTTGTTTCGTGCCACCAACAGCACGCGTGCTATTGGTTCGCCATCCCTACACTAGTACAAAATTTATCACGTCACCTTTCTCTAGCCCCAGTAAGGAAGAGCAGAGCAGCGGTGGCCTAGTGGTATCGACTGCGACTTACAAGTTGAAGGTCGTAGGTTCTAAGCCCATCAGGCACTTTGTGTAAATTATTTCATCTCCACTGATCTCAAAACGGTGAAGAAAAACATCGTGAGGAAACCGGTATGTCCTAAAGTAAAAAAAAGGAAATCTAAAACATGTGACATCTACGAACCCGCACTGGGCCAGCGTGGTAGATTAAGGCCCATGTCCTCTCCCTGAGAGGAGGCCTATGTCCCAACAGTGGGAACATTATAGGCTGATTATGACGATAGTCGTGGTGGCCTAGTCGTTAAAACACCAGCCTCTCAAGTATGAGTGCGGGGGTTCGATTCCAGGTCAGGCAAGTACCAATGTAACTTTTCTAAAGTTATATGTACTTTCTAAGTATATCTTGGACACCAATGACTGAAGGTGAAGGAAAACATCTTGAGGAAACCTGGACTTTAAGTCTGAAATCGCCAACCCGCATTGAGCAAGCGTGGTGATTACGCTTAATCCTTCTCCGAATGAGAGGAGACTTGGGCCCAGCAGTGGGACGATAAAAAGGTTGATAATGATGATGATGACGTAATGTCTATGGAATGTGTTTCTGAACGGCTCACAAAATGAGTACAATTTAGTAAAAAAAAAAGAGAAATACCTATACACCTCGTCCTCTATCTTGACCTTAGTATCTCAAAAGTTGTAGTCAAAATGACCTCTGCGCTGCCACCGTTGATTCTGCTATGAAAGTAGCGAAATTTTGGTCCAGCAAGATCTCACGTCGTTACAAAGATTAGGGTTAGATTCCTTATTCTCTGTAAGAGAGGAGGCCTGTGCCTACACAATAGATTTATGTTACTGAAATTTAACGGAGATACCAGATACCGGCAATCAAGGGTTCAGACAGATACCAAAACTATTTCTTGGGTCGTAAATCCCTCGCTACGTCCATCAAGATTTACGGCTGCATAACATCAGTTAAGAGAACGTTGTAAACGCCCCGTTGATACTAACATTCACTTATGTAAGCCTGGTAGACTTTATTATTTCAATTACGTTGTGGTTGTATTAATGTTATTATTAGCCTCGACACGATGGATATGCGCTACTCCAATTGATTATGATCGGCAAAGTAGAAGGGAGGAGGCGCGCTGGATGAGAGCCTTGCCGCCTAGCGATTTGTCGTGTTCCGGCATGATGTCTGGTGAAGCAATACGGAGGACTGGTCTGAGCAGTTGTGTTGCGATGTGTGCCGGGTACGATGCACCTAATGTTGTTGTGTTGGAAGTTTGCTCGTGGAGGGTCTTCAGATCAATCTCTCTTTGGCGCAGCAACGTTGGTCGTGTTGTTGGGTTTAACATTGCATCACCTCGCTCAACTGCCGTCTTCCTTCCTATTCGCTCAGTTTTTCTGAGTGACCTATTCACTCTTAATAAACTAGCGCGCTTTACCATCAACGATCGCATCACTGCTTACCATCAGGCGGGATTGTGGTCAAGCGCTAGTTTATAATTATTAAAAAAAGAGAGATAATCGAGGCTGTGAAACATCATCCTCGTAAACCCATAAAACCCTTAACTCCACCTCTTCCCAATACAGTGTCTGGTGCTAATTCACCTGTACCTCGCATGTGCAAATTGATAACCGAACGTAGCAACCTGGTTGACGTCCACGCTGACTCAATATCGATATTTGTCAGACGTCATTAGTGTGTTAGTTCTGTTGAGAATCCAGTCTGGTTAGAATACAGGGTATATCTGACATCGTAACGCAAACTTCGCGAAAAGGCTAGACCGCATGCCACTAATAGAATTATGATAGTCATTTATGTTGTTAATGAACGGTTACAGAAATAACAATGTTTAAAAAAAATTCGGCTCGGCCTTTGAACGCTGTAAGCGTGCCGCCGTGCGGGTTTGTAGGTATGACGTTGATCCCTGATGTGAACTCTATTAAATCAGTTGATAAGATCGTTTTTCGAGTTTTGTTTACATTACGCTTTTATGTGTAATTAGCGAATTAATTAATGTTTACTTTAAAATCTTATTGGGTTATAAAAGTATAGCAATTAAGAACGGTCTAAAGTGAAAAAAACTACATACATATTTTTTTAAATCATGAAAACGCCGACGAAAAATTCCACCACTGGGGGGTTGGGTCTGTAAAAATCTAATTTCAAAATTCAATATTAATTTTGAAATTAGAAGTTTACAGAACTAAACTAGGTAATATTTATCCTCTGTCCCTTTTGTTTGTGGAAAACACAGAATTTGTCCGTATATATAAAAAAAAAAAAAAAAAAAACAAAGGGTTCCGTACCATTGATTTATTAAATTATACGACTTAAGTTATTTGTATGAAAAATTACGCGGTAATAAGCGGTTTACGATTTACGAGGTATTAAAAAAAAAACTACTTACTAGATCTCGTTTAAAACAATTTTCGTTTGTAGTTTTTATAGTAATGTACATCATATGTTTTTTTTTTTTTTAAGATTTTTCATTTTCTTATTTTAGAAGTTAGAGGGGGGAAGAAACTTTTTTCCACTTTGGAAGCGTCTGTCACGCAAACTATTCGGTTTAGAAAAAAAATATGCTAGAAACCTCGATATCATTTTTAAAGACCTATCCATAGATACCCCACACGTATGTTTGATGAAAAAAATTTTTTTTTTAGTTTCAGTTCTAAGTATTGGGAGCCCCCAATATTTATTATTATTATTTTATTATTGCATCAAAATCTTAAAGGTTCACAGAATACATCTACCTACCAAGTTTCAACAGTATAGCTCTTATAGTTTCGGAAAAAAATGTTTGAGACAACGAACGGACAGACGGACGGACAGATATGACGAATCTATAAGGGTTCCGTTTTTTGCCATTTGGCTACGGAACCCTAAAAATGGCATCAATAACGTAAATTACGCTATGACTACAGAAAGACCTCTTACCTCTTTTCAACCCTCAGATGTGGAAACGATTCTTACTTTTGAACAGCCCTGAATTAGTTACTAGATGATTGCAACTGGCGAACGGCGGCACCTACTGTTTTTTTTATATTTTTTGTTACAATTTTTTCTATGCATTTTAAAGACGAAATCCTCAAAAAGGCTACAGCAACATAGATTAGATTCTAATCCGCGATTTCACTAACTCAAAGCGACACCTAAAACTAAATACCTATTTATGTACACTGAATTTGAAACGCTCGGCTCCAAGGTTAGCGTTGAAAATTCAACACAGCGCTTTATTTACCATTAAGTAGACTCATTTTTTGTCAGTAAATAGGCGTAAACAAAAACCTATAGTTAATAAATCAGTCACGGTGAATCAATGATTTCTGTGACGAAGTCACTTGCACCGTTAAAATCAATGTTTAAAAAACATTTAAAAAGAAAACTCCGAGAACCTGACAAAATGTTTCTCTTTTAAATCTTAAAAGCATTATATTGCAATTTTATAATGGTGGAATTGTAGGATATGCAGCTACAGCGTGAAAGGACCTGTATTTTATTTCTAGATTTGGTAATTATGTTATTTAATGTAATAAAAAAGAAAAAAAGTACAAATAAATCGCGCATGCCACCTGGCGACGACTGAAAGAATTCTAGACATATACTTTGAATACAGTGACATCTAGTGTTGTTCAATTGAACGATTATACTACGTAATGCGTTCGTTTGCTAACGGTGTGAATAGTTTACAGGAATATTTACAGATGGCGTTGTTATTGGTAATAAATCTCATTCTAAAATTATAACTGCACAACAAAATGCTGTGAAAGGAATACAGTCTGATATTGTACAAAGATTTAAGAGATTAATCTTTTTATAAACCATTTTTTTAAAGAAAAAAAAAAAGAAATCTACGCGGATGCACGGATTTCTTTTCTTTGAACACCAAACTTCAGATTGTCGTTACTGACAATTCTACACTTTTGTAATAGATGGCGCTGACAACAACTGGTATTGGATCTGTAGTATTTTCCACACAGAAGCCAAGAGCTCAAGAGTAACCGATGAACAATAAACTAGAAACATGTTTTCCAGCAGCCTATGGCAATTAAAGTTAAATTCCCCTTAGACCGTTATACACCTCGATCAACAGTAATTAGACTTTAAACAAACTTGTCTAGATAATTGGACGGTCGAGATAAGCGAAGTAAAAAATAACTTTACGATATAGGTAACAGCTCGGAAAGTAGCTTATTACTTTATTTTAAAATTTCTCACAAAATACCCACTTAGGTACCTACGTAACCTGGCCGGGCCTGGACCGGGCTCATTGCCCGTAAGACAAATGCCGGATGGGGCCGACGGGTTCTCGAATCCCGACCACTCACCGCAAGACGCAGCGTGGGTAGGCCCCCGACAAGGTGGACACAGGACCTGGTGAAGGTCGCGGGAAATCGCTGGATGCGGTCGTCGTGGAGATCCTTGGGGGAGGCCTAGGTCCACCAGTGGACGTCTATCGGCTGACATGATGTTGATGTTGATGAGGTACCTACGTCAATACGGCTGTACATATGTATAAATTAGGTATCTACAAAGAGAACGCAAATTGATACTGGCCATATTACACTTTTGTTAATTTTAAAAAAAATAACACGAAAAATCGCGCGTTCTTTTGTTACAGTATTTGTCTGTCTTATGTTAAATAATTATATTGTTATAATTTTTTAACAAGCAATTACAGTCTACTCGTTATGCCGTCCAGTAGTAATAGTGAAGCGAGTAGGTAATGGTAGAAAAATAGGTTATTTAAAAAATAAAACATCGACGAACGACAACCTCTACCTTTTTTGGAAGTCTGTTAAACATTATTCTACGACGTAAATGTTACAAACATAATTTATTCCTTCAAATTTTGAACACATTCTTGCTAACGGCACTGCAACAAAAACAAACAAATTCTCCACTCGGAATGCTAGTAATTATCAAAGTTTTGCAGTTTACCGAGCTCACCCGAGTATCCACGAATATTCCCGAGCGTCGACGGTTGAATAATTAAATAAGTTTAGAAGTCAGAGCATATTATAAAATAGGTATGTAGAAGTGTGGACTGACGACTCTTGGGAGTGAAGGGTTGTTGCAACTAAGATTATGATACCTGAGCTTCGTGGCGCGCTCGTGATAGAAGACACACCGGGGTGGTTTTAGTCAGTAAAAGTCTGACATACCCCGTCGCCCACCCCAGGGCGGCGGGCATCCTATGAGGATTTCCACACCGGAAAAAAAAAAAAAAAAAAACTTAGTTTATGATACCTGAGCTTCGTGGTAAAAGCTTGTTGTACCGCATTGTTGTATAAGGTACCTATTCAAAAACGTTGACTACTGATATTGATCGATTTTCACCTAGCGAATTCTATATTATTTAAAAGGAAAGTAAGTAATGAACGCATATGTACAAGAAAAATAAACCTGTGTGCCACATGCTATGCATGCATCTACATGCATAGCATCTACATGCTATGTTGATTAGCAAGATAAATAAAAGAATATCGCATTTTTCACATATAGAAAGTCTTATGCGTTGCGTCATCAGAAATCTCGCCCACTCAGCAGTACACATGAGTGCCTCTTAAGGTAAGTTTGGACTTCCGCTCTCTATGTGCGGAACACACTATTGCTATCAATTTGAATCATTATGAAGCAGAGGCATTGCATCCATTACTCCCATACGTTCGAAAAATAATTCTAAGATCAGCTAAGTAAATTACGCAATGAACATGGGCGTACCCAGGCTGGGGGCAGCTGCCCCCCCCCCCCCCCTCTTAAAATATGGCAGAACATGTATGAACTCCCCTAATTACTAATCAAAGTATGAACCTGCCCCCTAATCGGTGAACACATTTTTGTCAAATGGGATCGTTTGGACCGAAGGTCTTGTCTCTAACTTTTAAATAAATCTAATAATAATAATTATAAACTAGCGCTTGACCGCAATCCCGCCTGATGGTAAGCAGTGATGCGATCGTTGATGATAAAGCGCGCTAGTTTATTAAGAGCCTATTCACTCAGAAAAACTAAGCGAATAGGAAGGAAGACGGCAGTTGAGCGAGGTGATGCAATGTTAAACCCAACAACACGACCAACGATGCTGCGCCAAAGGGAGATTGATCTGAAGACCCTCCACGACCAAACTCCCAACACAACAACATTAGGCGCATCGTACCCGGCACACATCGCAACACAACTGCTCAGACCCGTCCTCCGTACGGCTTCACCAGACATCATACCGGAACACGACAAATCGCTTGACGGCAAGGCTTTGTCTGGTGGGTGGTAACTTCTGCCGGCGGCCGATGTTATGGCAGTAATCTCTCAGTAAACACTGGCAAAAAATGATATTTGACGATTTCACCCTAAAAAATCTAACTTGCCGTCCTAGGCCTGCCAACCCCCAAGGTAAGAAGGTGGGTACCTATGCCTATGGCAATGAATGTTGTTGACAAGTGTCAATAAACAAGCTATTAGTAGCAATGGGTTTCACCATTGCTACCTATTGATACTTTGTTACGAACATTCGAAACTTACCCATTAAACGATTTAAAAACTATATAAAGGCCAAACTTTGCAAAACGGGGTATTATAAAATCACAGATTATTTAGAAGACAAAAAGCTTGGGACTGAGCTGCTCGCTCTGTTAAGCATTGTTATTAAGCAATATGCGTAATTATAACGTAAATTATTGTAAACGTTTTCATTTTTAATGTCTGGACTTGAAAAAAGACGATGATCCCTGAGTTTGTTTCGGCTATTTCTTCTCAGAGGTAGTCAGTTAGGAAATGCCGGCTTCATCTAGTTTAAAAAAAAAAAAAAAAAACATTTGACGTGTAAAAGTGATCGGTGATCCTACTTGCTTAATAAACGATTTCATTTCATTTCATTTCATTTCAATAACCTTCCGTAATCAACGATATCTCAGTCCATTGCTGTATATAGTCCTTCCTTCCCCGGAACACGCTTTATCCACAACCTTTGACATCATATTGTTAAGGTCGTCGGTCCATATGGGGCTGGGGGGCGTCCCACCCTAGGGTTCCCCGGAGTACGGAATCCTGGTTATCTGAAATTATTTGAGTAACCGTAATTTATATTTTAGATAAGAAACGACCTACATAACGTACATATATTTTGATTGCAAAAGTAATTTTGAAATTACGAGGTGACTTCTATGTGTAATCGTTCGATTAAAATAATAAATGCTACTCTCTGGTTTTTTACCAATTTTGGCTTTTATGCTGACATGGTACCCACTAAGTATTCTTTTCAAGCGACTCATCAACTCTTCAAATGTCTAGACGGTTGGCTTGTTTTTACCCAAAGAATCAGCATTACCACCGTCGTACCCAATACTACCAGCCTTTTGGGCGCTTAACCCCTGATGACAAATTTTTTGATGCCCAATGAGCTGTTCCCTTTTTCTTTATATTTGACAGGCTTTTGCCAGAGGCATCGCTCGTGTGGCGGTCGGTAATTATTCCAGAAATATAATATTAAATAGTGAACTTTGACCATTGCGTGTTGCCAGTGATGACTTACGGGACTGAAACATGGTCGTTCACAATGGATAGATAGATAGAATACTCTTTATTATGTACACCATATAGATTACAGAACATAAATAAAAATATTTTACAAAGGGTGACACAATGGGCGGTGTTATCGCTAAGAGCGATCTTTTACAGGCAACCTTTGGATGGAATTCTAAGAGGTAGGATAAAGAAATAGTGTAGGTAGTCTACAGTGTACTATTTACATAGATTATACAATAAATATATACGTTAAGTGCATCATACTGGACCTCATACGAAGGCTCTAGGTCACCCAAAGGGCGATGGAAAGAGCTATGCTCGGAGATTCTCTGGCGATCAAATCAGAAATGAGGAGATCCGCAGAAGAACCATAGTGACCGACATAGCTCTTCGAGTCGCTAAAATTAAGTGGCATTTGGAGGGGCACATTGGTTGTATAACCGATGGCCGATGGGGCAGTTTGGTTGTGGAGTGACGCCCTCGTACCGAAAGACGTAGTAGCGTTGGAAGGGCCTCAACAAAGTGAATCTATGACCTTGTGAATGTCGCGAGTAACCGATGGATGCGGGAAGCACAAGACCGGCCGTAGTGGAAAGCCTTGGGGACGCCTTTAACCAGCAGTAGACCTCTATAGGCTCAGAAGAAGTACATTAAATTGAAAAAAAAATATTGTACAAAGTTGATGGTCATATTATAAATTAAATTAAAAAAATAATTAATTTAAACGGAGAAATCACACAGATTGAGCTAGCCCCAAAGTAAGTTCGAGACTTGTGTTATGGGATACTAACTCAACGATATTATATTTTGTAATAGATACATATACAGTATGTTACGAAAACCCTGTCCGACCAGTGAAGGTGTTGTTAGGTATCGATAACTGATTCTACTAATGCATACAAAACCGGGCTAAACTTAAAAAAAAAATCCCCCTAAAAAAATAAATATTATTTCGCAAAAGGAGGTAACTTATTAAATGTGCGTTGACCACCCTTCGCCTGCCGACCGCGGGGGGCGGGCGGCAGGACACGCGGCACGTGGTCGACTCGCTATTCGCTCATAATAATACCGGTGTTGTCACTTTTTAAAAATTACCAAATTTCGGGGAAATTGGAATTAATTCGTTGGAAAAAAAGATTATTTCAAAATTCATTTGTATTGGTACTATGATGAATACGTAAAATTTTATATTATATTTGGTCATGTGTTTACCTAACCTCTATTATCCTTATGGGTCGGACAGGGTTTTCGTAACATACTGTATAGATAAACATCCAAGACCCAGGCCAATCAGGAAAAGATCGTTTTCGGACAAAGACACGGAGTGTCTTCTAAAGCAATAGGGATGTATCCAAGGTATGAAAATCAAAAAAATAATTAGTCCGTCTTACAGATAATAAAAAAAATTAAGACCCGTATTTTTTATTTTGTCGTAATTACCAAAAACTACTGAGATATAGCGTAATAAACTTACAGAGTGGGGGCTAATTACTTCACGCCGTTCTATATTTTGCACCATGGCGTGACGTCATGCGACATTTCAAATCAATATATCTTGTTAAGTATTTGAATAAAAGAAAAAATAAAAAATACGTGTTCAATATTTTTATAAAGCTATCTGAAGGACATTATTTTTTTTTTTTAGGATACGAGCCAATTGCGGGACGGTTGACGTAGTGGTTCAATTGTTGACTGCTGCGCTGCGGGTCGTGAGTTCGTTTCCGAACAAATATAATATGTATGACTTACAAGTAGTTGTTCTGGGTCTGGTTCTTTGTGTATATGAGTTTATAAATGCTTGTATACGCACCCACATCATCATCATTTCAGCCGAAAGACGTCCACTGCTGGACATAGGCCTCTCCCAAGGTTCTCCACGACGACCGGTCCTGCGCCTCCCGCATTCAGCGGTTTCCCGCGACCTTCACCAGGTCATCGGTCTACGGTACGTCTTCCAGTGCGTGGTCGCTACTCGAGAACCCGTCGGCCCCATCGGGCATCGGGCACCCACAATACAGGAGATATTCCTAGTGAGGCACAACGTTTATTTGAAAAAAAATAATACTTATATTGACTATCAAAAGTTAAGTCTTTTCCTGTGGAAACAGCTATTTTCTTCTGATCTAACCTAACTAAAAAAACAAAGATATAGGAGTCATACCTACAGATCAAAGAATATATTTATACGTATTATACGAATTATGAACTCTGGCTTATTTTCAAAATAAGTTACTCATTCACTCGGTACTGGGAGTTCCCCTTAGATATTGAAGCTAGTAGGTATAAGTAATCAGTTCGGGATTGAGGATTTCACAGTTCACAACAGTTCCTTGAGGAGACCGGTCACAGTTTTAATAAGGTTTGTGTTATTTATTACTAGCCGCGTTCATTTCAAGTATCCTATGTGTTATTCCTGATTATAACCCTTTTGTGTTCACGCGGATGTTCTTCCCCGATGTGGTGCGCGCGCGCAAGGTCCTGAAGTGCCTCGACAGGACGTCTATCTGGGCGCAAATTTTGACCGGTTGGCGGCTTCGCCGCGTACCTGCACAAATTCAAATTAAAGGATAGTCCAGCCTGTGTGTGTGACACACAGGCGTCCGAGACGATACAGCATTTACTCTTTGAATGCCCGAGGCACAACCGCGACAGGTACGACCTGGAAGTAAGTACTGGTAGAATGTTGACAGAGAGAACAATAGCCGACCTTATGGCGGACAAGCACTCCAGGCCGTACCTGGAGCGGTTTTGCCTCAAGGTGGCGAAAGCATCCATCGAAAGGAACCGGACGAGGGCAGCACAGCCAAGCGCTGTGCCGTCGGCAAGGATGATGTAAAAGTTAGTAAGTAAAATTGTAAATATAAAAATATAAAGTAATAGAAATAAGAATAAATGTAAAAAAAAAAAAAAAAAAAGATGACAAAAGAAAAATGACAAAAAGAAAAAATGACGAGGGAAAAGAATGACCCATAAAGACAAGGCCAATGCCGCTAAAAGAAATTAGGCGGAAAAAAGAGAATTGGCAGAAAATAAAAAACAGTAAAAAAGGATCCTTGCCACGCAAGGAGGGAATTGACGTAAAAAAAAATAAAAAAAAAAAACCCTTTTGTGTTGCATTTGACATACATATGCGTTCAGTAGTTTAGGCGGGAAAGGGGGACAAACAACCAAATTTCACTTTGAAATTTGTCAATTTTTAAGGTTCCGTAGCCAAGTGGCAAAAACCGGAACCCTTATAGATTCGTTATGTCTGTCTGTCCGTCTGTCCATGCGTATGTCACAGCCATTTTTTTCCGAAACTATAAGAGCTATACTGTTGAAATTTGGTAGGTAGATGTATTGTGTGAACCGCGTTAAGATTTTGATGCAAAAATAAAATAATAATAATAAATATTGGGGGCTAGAACTGAAAGCCAAAAATTTTTTTTTTCATCAAACATATACGTAGGTACGGAGTATCTATGGATAGGTCTTCAAAAATGATGTCGAGGTTTCTAAAATATATTTTTTTTAACCGAACAGTTTGCGTGACAGACGCTTCCAAAGTGGAAAAAAGTTGGTCCCATAACTTCTAAAATAAGAAAACGACAAATCCTAAAAAGAACACATGATGTACAATACTATAAAAACTACCAACGAAAATTGTTTTGAACGAGATCTAGTAAGTAGTTTTTTTTAATACCCCGTAAGTCGTAAACCGCTTATTATCGCGTAATCTTTCATACAAATAACTTAAATCCTATAGTTTCATAAATCAATGCTACGGACCCCTTTGTGCGTGAGTCCGACACGCACTTGGCTGGTATTTTATTTATTTATTTATCCACACACTTAGTACCATTACAGGTCGATTAACCTAATGCGGCAGAAATGATACATTTAACGACATACAGTTTGGAAACTTATACATAAAATAAAAGCAATTATAATAAAAATGATTCAATAAAATAAAAAAAAACTATAAGAAATAATATTAAAATTCATAATAACACTATTCAATAGGGCAAATGCACAACAGACCATTTGCAGCAATTGGTTTCATTTTGACCGTTCAACAACACTCATTGCGTCATCCACATTATTGAACAAATAATTTCCAAACATATGGAGCAATGGAATAGCAATTGTTTTCAAAATGATTCCAACTGACTGCAACAGTGTGAAACGCCACTAGGATAACACAATGTCATTAAAAGAACTCTTGCGAACTCACTAAGTTAAATGCCCATATATCAAGCCTCGTATGGTGGTCATCGCTCAGACAAGAGGCTCTCCTTACCAAGAGCACGGCTTCTTTGGATGAAATTAAGCGATATTGGCACCGATTCTCTCGGTGGTAGACCATAACATCGGCCGCCGGCAGAAGTTATCACCCACCAGACAAAGCCTTGCCGCCAAGCGATTTGTCGTGTTCCGGCATGATGTCTGATGAAGCCGTACGGAGGACGGGTCTGAGCAGTTGTGTTGCGATGTGAGCCGCCTAATGTTGTTGTGGTGGGAGTTTGGTCGTGGAGGGTCTTCAGATCAATCTCCCTTTGGCGCAGCATCGTTGGTCGTGTTGTTGGGTATAACATTGCATCAGCTCGCTCAACTACCGTTTTCCTTCCTATTCGCTCAGTTTTTCTGAGTGAATAGGCTCTTAATAAACTAGTGCGCTTTACCATCAACGATCACATCACTGCTTACCATCAGGCGGGATTGCGGTCAAGCGCTAGTTTATAATTATTAATAAAAAAAAAGAAAAGGTTCCCTTATTTTCAAACTAAATTAAATTTAAGTTCAGTGCATATCTTTTTTGTGTATAAGAAAAATATTTTATATTTCTTCCTGTAAAATATTATGTGTCACAATACCTATATGTGAAAACAACACTAATAAATAATAGTTTCATTTTCTTTGTGTGCTTATGAAATCATTATGACTACCTATCAGTGGCGAAGAGTCCATACAAGCCGATTCCCACCGGGTTACCTTTCAAAAATCAGTTCCATATTCATACAAAAGTATTTACATTCTATTTCATTAACAAAGTATTATTAATCAAATAGTAATTCTTAGCAATACCCTAAGTATCACATTTCATTTTATAGTCGTAAATTAATCAACGCTTCAATTTTTCGTACATTACATTGAAGGCAACTCGACGAATTACAGCTTACCTCGGTCAACGTTTTACTATGAGGTGAAAAGAGACAGAGCGTGTCAGACCATCTCTTTCTAATGCTCGCTAACCGTCGGTAAAACTTGATAAATATAGGCTAATGCCAAGCGGCTTGCAGTTCTCTCCTCTCCTCTCCTCTATTAGAAAGAGACAAAGAAACCACGCCACTACTTTTGCTTAATATTTTTGTTGGTTTTGGATCGGTGTTTGTGTGGTTCGGTTTTTAACACTTTATTATTTTTGTAATTTTTTATTTTATTTTTTCTTGATTCTTATTCCCTAACAATAGGTACTTAGTAATTACTAACAAGCATGCATGTGTGGTATGGAGATGCACGTCGAAAAAGGCTTTTCTCAAAGCCGTTTTTATCATATTTGAAAGAAACTGTTATCAAATCATCAGTCCTTTTTTGTATGGTGAAGGTGGGGCTTTTGATATTATTCTTATCTGAAGACCTCCTCCAAGATATCCTGCAGTAGGTAAGTGTTTAAGTGTTTATTTTTTTGGACCGGCTTCCCTTTGTCAAAATTTCACCCTTCGCCACTGCTACCTATGTATATTAATTTATTTTGTTTTAGTCCAACATGCAATCGACACTTCTATTGTGCTTCACTGCTCTGGTGGCTTGTTCGTATGCTGAGGAATCACTCATGGATAAGTGGTGGAAAGAATTATATGCTGAGCGTAAAGCTGGCGTAGGCAAAGTCTTTGGCGGATTGGGCGCCAATAATGAGGGTTTATATGTGAGTAACTTTCATCATCATCAACCTTTTTATCATCCCACAGTGGGACTCCCACTGCTGGGCACAGGCTCCTGTCATACATAGAACGATTGAGCGTAATCACCATGCTTGCTCAATGTGGGTTGGCGATTTCAGACTTAAAGTCCAGTTTTCCTCACGATGTATTTCTTCACCTTGTAATCAGTCATTGGTGTCCAAGATATACTAGAAAGTACATATAACTTAGAAAAGTTATATTGGTACTTGTCTGACCTGGAATCGAACCCGCACACTGATACTTGAGAGGCTGGTGTTTAACCATTAAGCCAACAAGACTACAACTAAGACACAGTAAGTAACTTTACTGTTTATAAAAGGTAAAAAGGGAGTATTCAACTATTCAATCCATGCAGGTACGCTAAATAATGATTCTCAAAGGGTTCACAACTAATTCACATAGTTTGAGCACTGTTTTGTTTGAGTAAATGAAGACTTGTGCCAATTTCAGCCGTTATTTATTTATCCTGTATAAATAAATAACGGCTTTATTATAAGTATTATTTTTTTCAAATAAACGGTGTCCCTCACTAGGAATTTCTCCTGTATTGTGGGTGCGTTTTCAAGCATTTATAAACTCACATACACAAACAGCCAGATCCGGGACAACTATTTGTAGGTATTTGTTCGGAATCGAACTTGCGACACGCAGCGCAGCAGTCAAAAATTGAACCACTACTCCAATCGTCCCGCAATTGCTTTAGAAGACACTCCTTGTCTTTCTCAGTATACAGGGTGTATCTGACATCGTAACGCAAACTTCGTGAGAAGGCTACACCGCATGCTACTAATAAAATTATGATAGTTATTTATATCGTTAATGAGCGGTTACAGAAATAACAGTGTTTAAAAAAATGTATCGGCTCGGCCTTTGAACGTTACAAGCGTGCCGCCGCACGTGTTTGCGGGTATGACGTTGACCCCTGATGTGAACTCTATTAAATCGGCTTATCAGCCGCGCACATTGCGCTTTTTGTGTATTTAGCGAATTAATTATTTTTTACTATAAAATCTTATTGGATTATAAAAGTATAACAATTATGGACGGTTTAAAGTGAAAAAACTACATATTTATTTTTTTAAATCAGGAAAAAAATCGATGAAAAATTCCTCCACTGGGGGGTTCAGAATCATGTATTGGATCCATGGTACTCGTTTGTGCGTCGATGTCCGAGACACCCTTTATATACATTATTGTACTATACTTCGAAAACATACCTGCATTGATTGAAATAAATAAAATAAATATACAAAGGGCGGCCTTATGGCTAATGCAATCTCTTCCAGGCTACGAAAGAGTGGACAGAGATTTATATGGGACTGTCTTTGGAGCAAATATTATAAAAACAATACACTAAAATAGTTACACAGATATGTAAATACATAAATACTAAAAATTTAGGTAAGCAAAGTAATAGGTAATAAAAAACCGGCCAAGTGCGAGTCGGACTGGCGCACGAAGGATTCCGTACAATTATTTTTCAAAACGGATAAAAATGTTTTTATTTCCGTTATTAATATGGAGCAAAAACGGCAAAAAAACACTTTTATTGTATGGGAGCCCCCTTTAATATTTTATTTTCATAGTTTTAGTATTTGTTGTTATAGCGGCAACAGAAATACATAATCTCAAATTTCAACTGTCTAGCTATTGTAACAGCTAATACCTACTTAGGACCCATTAACTTAATCAAATTTTATTCCGTGGTGCTTGGCAATCTGGGCTTCTCCCAGTTGCAATAATGTCCCTTTGTGCCGATTGGCCTAGTTCTGTTCTGTCTCCTGCTTGTTATGGAGGGAAGTGGAAAAAATATATTTTTTCTTACTCCTCCGCTATTCTTTTCTGATTAATTTCGTTGTGGGACCCAAGACAGTTGAATCGTTTCTCCGGGACTCGTCGAGGTTCATTGCTCGGCGTTTTTCTGGCGGTCTCCACTGTTGATTCTGGCTTTCAGGAGTTGCAGTGGATGGGAAAAGTGTGGCGGGTTTTGTTTTGTCTAGCTATTGAGGTTCATAAAATACAGCCTGGTTACAGACGGACAAACGATCAACGGACAGACGGATAGTGAAGTCTCATGAATAGGGTTCCGCTTTACCTTTTAGATACGGAACCCTAAAAAGTAGTTAGCTCAACAAGTTTACAACGACAAGTAGTGTTCCTTCACGTGTCTTTGGTCTATGTGCTTGTGTTCATAAGAGATATTGTATTAATCTATTGTGTGAGCAGCCCCATCGATATTTTTACTAGCTCTTCAATAACCTACAATCACGTCTATTACAGATTCTTCATAATCACCAGAGTGATTTCATTTCGAGGGTTGATGGTCACATTAGTGAAACGTTTGTGATCAAAATCTATTTGCACAGGGTCGAGGCGGTTACAAGGCTGACATCTTCAACGACCACCGAGGTCGGCTCGAAGGACAAGCGTACGGAGAGAGAGTGCTCGGTGCTGGTGGTGACAGCAGTGTTCTAGGAAGCAAGTTAAAGTGGAACAATGCAAACGACAATGTTAGAGCAGCCATCGATGTGCACAAAGAAATCGGACAGAGCAGTGGCGTAAGTATTAATAATAACATAACATTTTTCTTTCTTTCTAATCAGCCAACACCATTACACACTTAAGTCACACAAAAGTCGATGTAAAGAGCTATGCTCGGAGTTTCTCTGCGCGATCGAATCGAAAGTGAAGAGATCCGCAGAAGAACCAAAGTCACCGACAGCTCTTCGAGTCGCTAAAATTAAGTGGTAGTAGGCGGGGCATATTGCGCGTAGAACCGATATCCGATGGGGCAGTAAGGATCTAGAGTGGCAGCCTCGTATTAGAAGTCGCAGCGTAGGGAGGCCCCCAACAAGGTGGACTGATCTGGTGAAGGTCGCGGGAAGCCGATGGATGCGGGTAGCACAAGACCAGTCATTATGGAAAGCCTTGGTGGGAGGCCTTTATCCAGCAGTTTACCTCTACAGTATGTTAAGAAAACCCTGTCCGACCAGTGAAGGAGTTGTTAGGTATCGAAAACTGATTCTACTAATGGATACAAAACCGGGCTCAACTTAAAAAAAAAATCCCCCTAAAAAATAAATATTGTTTCGCAAAAAGAGGTAACTTAATAAAAGTGCGTAAGCACCCATCCGCGGGCGGCCTGCGGCAGGGCACGCGGCACGTGGTCGCATCGCTATTCGCTCATAATAATACCGGTGTTGTCACTTTTTTAAAATTACCAAATTTCGGGGAAGTGGGAATTAATTCGCGGGAAAAAAAGATTATTTCAAAATTCATTTGTATTGGTACTATGATGATTACGTAAAATTTTATATTATATTTGGTCATGTGTTTACCTAACCTTTATTATCCTTATGGGTCGGACAGAGTTTTCTTAACATAGTGTATAGGCTGAGAAGTAGAAGACCAGATTGTTCCTACTGTTGGGACACAGCTTCCTCTCGACGAGAAGGAGTAGACCATAATCCACCACGCTGGCCCAATGCGGTTAGTAGAAGTCGCATGTCTTCGAAGCATTTTGGCTTTAATACATACCGGTTTCTTCACGATTTTTTCCTTCACCTTGAGAGTAGTGGTGATGAAATAATTTACACAAAGTAGCCTGATGGGGTTCGAAGGCTCAACCTACAAGTTCTAAGTCGCGGCTGAGACCACTAGGCTACCACTGATCTCCCTTAGTAATTTATATACAGCAAAAAATTGGATCGACCTGTGATAAGATTTTTAAGCAATATTTTTCATATCTCAGGTGACATTGACTGGTGATGGAGTGTGGAAAGTCGACAAGAACACCAGACTAGTTGCTGGAGGCATCGTGGACAAAACCTTCGGACATGAAAAACCTCAACTTGGACTTGAAGCTAAAATTGAACACGACTTTTAAGTCTTTAAAGGAGAAAATGTCCAATCTATATCATCATTCCATCCTTTCTTAAACATTGTTAGTTGAGTGATCAAATTAATATTTAGGCTTGCGGAACTTGGATTAAATTATAATCTTCTTAATATAGGTCTTGGATGGCGGTGTTGTTGGCCCGTAAATTAAAAAGAGCTCAGTTGATATTAATTTTTATATCAACTGAGCTCTTTTTAATTTATGGGAACTACTGCGTGCCGTAAACTCAATACTCAATACTCAATATATTTATTGCTTTGCCATAAGTTCATATAAGGGTGGTAACAATTTATGTGAGATCAAATATGGACCCTGTAGGGCACAGCAAAATAGGGTAACAGGAGAGAGGAAGCTCTGTTTGAATATCTTAAAATAATATATTTATATTGCAATTTAATTTAATAATAAATAAAATATATACGGAGATTATTAGCATCATTTTACTTAATCTACAATTTATATATTATTTTATCTTTGGTATCTGACTAATTTTACTTAATTTATTTATTTCCTTATTTGTATATTTGTGTTTAAATTATGAATAATTATAACGTTTCAGACGGTATTTTTGTAGTACGTTTAAGATAAGTATAATTAATTATATATTTAATTTCAGTTATTTGTTTTTATCGCTAAGATATTCATTTATAGTGTAGTAACATTTGTTTATTAGAATTTTTTTAAATTTATTTTCAAATATATTTAACTTTTCTTCTTCCTTTATTGTGTCCGGTAGTTTATTATATATTTTAATTGACATTACCTAGGGGCTTGTAGAATGTAGTTTCAGTTTGGATATTGGTATATTTAATCCATTGACTGAAGGTGAAGGAAAACATCTTGAGGAAACCTGGACTTTATAAGTCTGAAATCGCCAACCCGCATTGAGCAAGCGTGGTGATTACGCTCAATCCTTCTCTGTATGAGAGGAGACCTGTGCCCAGCAGTGGGACGATAAAAAGGTTGATGATGATATTTAATCTGGAGGGGTGTCTGAGTGTGTAGTGTGTTTGGATGTCTTCGCGCTTTGTATAGAATTGCGGATGCTTACGGACAAACTTACAAGTTTCTAAAATGTAAATACTTGTTAGGATTAAAATATTATGTCTTATACAATACGGTTTACAGCTGTCACTTTGTTCAATATTTGCCAGGATGCTAATTTTTTTTTTTTTGTAGAGTAAAAAGGGTCGGTGCATCTGATCTGTACTATTACCCCAAAGAGTTACATCATAACTATGCCATGCATTTGCATACGCGTAATAGGTAGGGTGAGGGCAGTTTGCAAGTTGGTGGGGGTTTTAATTTTTCGGAGAGCATATGAAAACTTTAACATATGAAAGCTGAAAGCAGCGCTTCTCCTGTGGAATAACAAATGACTGCGATACCCAACCCGTCTGCCAAGCTTGGGGATTGCCATAAGGCAATGCCCCCCAATGGAATGAAAGCCTTGGGGGAGGCCTTTGTCCAACAGTGGACCTCTTTAAGCTGACAAGAAGAAAAAGACTCAACTAACTATAGTTAACTAGCTGACTTGGCCACGCGTTGCTATGGCTAGCGTTTTTTTTTTTACCATAATATGTACAGAACATCAGACATGAGCACCACCATGCTTTTTTTACATAGATGCTATTTGTAACAATGCGACCATGGCGACCTTCGTGTCTTATACAATATGTAAAGAAAACCCCGTCCGACTCTTTTTTTTTTTTTTTTTTTTTTTTTAAATTATAAACTAGCGCTTGACCGCAATCCCGCCTGATGGTAAGCAGAGATGCGATCGTTGATGGTAAAGCGCGTTAGTTTATTAAGAGTGGATAGGTCACTCAGAAAAACTGAGCGAATAGGAATGAAGACGGCAGTTGAGCGAGGGAATGCAATGTTAAACCCAACAACACGACCAACGATGCTGCGCCAAAGGGAGATTGATCTGAAGACCCTCCACGACCAAACTCCCAACACAACAACATTAGGCGCATCGTACCCGGCACACATCACAACACAACTGCTCAGACCCGTCCTCCGTACGGCTTCACCAGACATCATGCCGGAACACGAAAAATCGCTTGGCGGCAAGGCTTTGTCTGGTGGGTGGTAACTTCTGCCGGCGGCCGATGTTATGGCCTACCACCGAGAAAGTATAATAAATATTAGGTATACACATGATCAAATAAAATATGAAATTGTACGTAATCATCATAGTGATAATAGTAATGAATTTTGAAATAATCTTTTTTTCCGCAAATTAATTAAAGATTCCCCAAATTTTGGTAATTTTTTAAAAAGTGACAACACCATTTTTGACGTAGCGAATAGCGATGCGACCACGAGCCGCCAGCCCCGCTTCCCTTCACCCGCGCATGTATACCTAACGTGTTGCCTACCGCACATGTTAGTTAGTTACCTCACTTTTTCGAAATAATATTTATTTTTTTAGGGGGATTTTTTTTTAAATTTAGCCTGGCTTTGTAGGCATTATTAGAATCAGTTAACGATACCTAACAATACCTTCACGGATCGGACAGGGTTTTCTTTACATATTGTATAGACAAATACTTTGCAATAAAATAATATTGTGATCATAAATTGAGATGCAAGCTATCCTATCTTTCAAGTTGGATCAAACTACACCAGGAGTTCATATTTTATTAGGCGCTTATTTAATAAGCGCCTAATAAAATAATGGGAGCAATATGTAGTACGTCCGCGTTAGCTCCCGTTTTCACAACATTTTTTGTTACTGCTCTGCTCCTATTGGTCATAGCGGGATGTTATATAGCCTATGTCCATTCTCAGGCTTTAGACTATCTGTGTACCAAATTTCATTACAATCGGTTTAGTAGTTTTGGCGTGAAAGCCGGACAGACAGACAGACAGAGACACTTTCGCATTTATAATATTAGTATTATATAGTTAGTTAGTATAGTATTACATTGTGTAGTATTAAGTATGGATTTATTATATTATTTATGTACACAATAAAATACATAAAGATACGACAAAATTAAGATCTAAGTACAAGGTTGCTGCTTATTTCTTTAGAAATTTCTTCCAGCAGACTTGCGAAAGGAGAAAGAAAACAGAAATGTAGACAATAGTGTAGACAGTAGTGTACTTCTTTTCTGCATGTTCATTATTTAATATGTAGGTAACTTGATTGTGTGAGTTTCTGTATTAGTTACTAGCTGCACCGCGCGGTTTCACCCGCGCATGTTTCGATGTTTTTTTTTTTTTGTTATATGCTCCACTCCTATTGGCCACGGCATGATATTCTATAGCCTAAAGCCTTCCTGGATGAATGGGCTATCCAACCCAAAAATAATTTTTCAAATCGGACCAGTAGTTCCTGAGATAAGCGCGTTCAAACAAAAACAAACTCTCCAGCTTTATATATTAGTATAGATTACTACTTAATTTTAAGGTTTATATGTACCAAACTATTTTGTACTAGCTGACCCGTGCCCACTTCGTTGGGCATAATGTTAATAATCCTTTTTTAGTACAGGGTGTTATGTTTTAATTTCTAACTGCCAAAAGGAGGGTTATACGTGGGTATAGTTTGTATTTGCATGTTAATACAAAATTCGAAAGTAACTTTGTCCGGAAGAAAAAACATTTTCTGCGGGATTTGCGATAAACGAATTTCATGAGGACCAAGTCGCGGGAAAAGTTAGTTTGGTTATGGTAATTTTAATTGTTCAAAACTTCTCTGTAAACTATATTGGATGTAATGTTATCATTTGGTAGCAAAATATATTGTCTATCAGAAGTTCCAACCCGAGATAAGCCAACATATAACTGCCCATGGGAAAAACACGGCTTTCTCAGATCAATGCCCACCAGAGAGAATGTTTGACCTTGGGACTTGTTAATAGTGAGGGCAAAAGAGATCTTCACTGGAAACTGTAGCCTTTTAAACGGTATGGGTAAATCAGTGGGAATCATGGGTATCCACGGAATATAAGCCAGTTGTCCCACTGCTGGCCCTGTGAGAATGGTCGCCACGATTATATTGTCCCGTAACTCTTTTGTAAGCAGCCTTGTCCCATTACACATGTTAGGGGGGCTCAAGTTTCTTAATAGCATGATAGGAATGCCAACTTTTAACACGAGGTCGTGAGGAGGTAAGCCAGAAGGGTTCAAAGAATTTAAAAATTCTTGGGGATAGTGCACTGTATCCTCAATATTACACACCGTATCAATAGACTTATAGTGTTTGACCTGACCGGGAATTTTCTCTAAAATGAGTTTATTTATTTCATTCACTGTATCGTTTCTGGGTGACACTATTGCCCTAGAACAAAGCCAATGATAATCTCTCTCCAATAAATTTTCAAGACTGGGATATATTGCGTCAATAAGATGTTCCAACCAGTGCAATATGTGTCCTAATGTTTCGTCAAGTTTAATGTCATTGCTGTTGGTGTTAGGAGAGACAATTTTTCCTTCGCCAAGATTGAGTAGTTAACGCGGAAAGTCGTCATCGTCGTTGTTGCTGAGATGGGCTCTCATGTTTGTTCGTAAATTGAGAGATGCAACTGAACTCCATAAGTGAAATGACTTTAAGCATGCTCTGATGACATCGGCGCGTGTTCCTTTTGTTACTACAGGCAGTGTTTGCCGAAAATCGCCCGCGAAAACAAAAGTAACGCCACCCATTACAGCATCAGAGTTTCTGAGGTCTTTGAGCGTTCGATTTACTGCTTCAACATGAGCTCTATGACTCATGGTACATTCGTCCCATATAATTAAAGATGTTTCTTGTAAAAGTTTCCCGAGTGGCCCATTTTTACGTATGGACCAAACTGACTGTTGCTCTAGTGAGACTTTCAGAGGTAGCTTAAAGGTGGAGTGTGCTGTTTTCCCATCATTTAACAGAGTAGCGGCAATCCCCGAAGAGGCAACGGCTAGTCCATTTCTCCCGGATTGTCTTACTTTTGCCAATATCAAATTTGCAAGAAACGTTTTGCCAGTGCCTCCCGGGGCGTCAAGAAAGAACATTAAACCTCTGTTATTTAGCACACTGTCAATTATTGCATCAAAAGCTTGTCTCTGGTCTCTGACTAATTTCGGTATATTTTCATTAATAAAAGCTGACAACTCATTGGTATCGTACGAACGTATCAGTATTATGTCCGATGCATTGTTATGTGGCCGAATTGGAGAAGGTAAACCAAAATCATTTAAGTTTTTCTCATTTAGTTCTAAAAGTCTATTTTCTATTCGTAATAGACCTTCATTGTACATGTCATCATTATAGAGTAAAGTGAAATCCTGATTCTGCTGTCGTATTCTATGTCTTATGTCGTCACATAAATCGTCTTTGAAGTTTTCCCACAAACTGAGTGGTTCAGATGGGTAACAAAATAACAATATGACCACAAACAACTCCCTCAACTTCAAGGGACATTGAGAAATTGAGGCTTCTCGTAGAGTGTTCTCCCACTGATTATCGTCTTCTAACAAACCTCTCTCACGGCAAGCAGCTTGGTATGTTTCTTTGACAACTCCGTTCACAGTTCTTAAGTCCTGAAATGAGGTGGGGCCACGTACGTGGTGAAGCAAAACTCGAAGAAAGAAACACTCCGATTGAGAAGGGTGCACACTATATACCCTTCCCAAAGCAGGAATTTTTTTATTCCTGGATGACCAGCGACATCTTCTCCGCGTTTTCTTCGGGAAAATTTGTTATTAGCCCAGGTATAATAGTGGGGAACTTCATGGTAAAGTAATGCTTTTGCGAAGTTGTTGATGAATGATGATGATGATGATGATGATGATGAATGATGATGATGACGATGATGATGATGATGATGACGATGATGAATGATGATGATGATGATGATGACACTCAGCAATAATGTGGCTTTCTATTGGTGAAAGAATTTTTAAAATCGATGATGATGATGATGATGATGATGACACTCCGCAATAATGTGGCTTTCTATTGGTGAAAGAATTTTTAAAATCGGTTCAGTAGATCCCGAGATTACCCCTTACAATTTAACAAATATACAAACACACAAACTTTACTTCTTTATAATATTAGTATGGATTATAAGATAGATATTATGTAGAAAGTACTTATATTAATCATAGATTTGTAAATAAAACCCATAGAGTAACCGATTTACTTTTTACTTAACATCATACTGCTCCGTAATGCTCATCCATTTAAAATATTAGGTTGACTCGAGCAAATCATTATTTATTTCGAACGTTCTCAAGCTGATCAAATATAGAATTTGCCGCACATTTGAATGTGGCCTTTACTTACTAAATAATTGGTTTCGTATCTACAATATAAATAACATAGTTACTTAAATAAGCAAGAACTTCAACTGACCGGTCGTGAGTTCGGTAACCACATTAGGTCATCGAACTTAAGACCTGTCAGTTGGAGTTTTTTATTGAGATTTTACCATCTAAATCTCAATAGTAGCGCGGATTCTGTGCTTGTACCGTCTATGGTTAAAATCTATGGTCATACAACATGACGGGCGATTTTTTTTTTCGTTGCCCCATACTAGTAATTACCCCTGTATCGTTCTATATCTGTATCGTAGGTGTGTATACAAACATTCAAACTCACATATATACAAATAGCCAGAACTGGAACCTGTAGGTCAATACAATATGTAAAGAAACCCTGTCCGACCCATAAGGATAATAAAGGTTAGGTAAGCACATGACCAAATATAATATACAATTTTATGTAATCATCATAGTAACAATACTAATGAATTTTGAAATAATCTTTTTTTCCCGCGAATTAACTCCAACTTCACCGAAATTTGTTAATTTTTAAAAAACACCAACACCATTTCGACTGTATTATTATAAGCGATGTGAAAACGTGCCGCGTGCCTTGCCCCCCGTCGCCCGCGGAAGTGTTGCCTACCTCACATGTATTAAGTTACCTCTTTTTTGCGAAATACAATTAATTCTTTATCAAGAATCAGTTATCGATACCTAACAATGCCTTCACGGATCGGACAGGGTTTTCTTTACATATTGTATACTGAAATAACTGTACCCTAATTATTTAGAAAATAACTCTGCAAATTCGGAGGGCATTTTTTTTTTTTGGCAAATACTAATGATTAGACGGCACGATTGACGCAATAGATAAGTGATTGACTGCTGCTCTGCGTATCGCGGGTTCGATTCCCGCACGGAACAAATATTTGTGAGACCTACAACTACACACATCAAAAGTGTCTAGGGATCAACATATATTTTTGCAATAACTTTTCTCCTGATTGATATTAATTAAAATTTTCTTTAAGGATTCATCAAATAAAGTGTTTTCGTTTGTCACAGTAACGATAAACCAAGTCACCTTTGCATTAATAAAGAAATTTGCCATTTTCCTAATAAAGGGATATTTGACATTTGAACCACTAACACAAAAGTTCGAAAAAAAGACTGAAATAACAGTTTTCTCTAAACTTTTATTGGGTAACTTAAACAATTAATAATCCGTGTTTCTACCGCGAACACTAACGACACAAGAACATCGGTTTGGCATACTCAAAATGAGTTCATCCAAATCACGCTGTGGAATGGCCGCCCATGTTCGTTGCAACAACAAAAAAAGGTCTTCTTGCGACTGGATACCCTCCATATTCGGCAGAGCTCTTCTCTGTAGCATATCCCATGCATGCTCAATCGGGTTCAAGTCTGGCGACTGAGCAGGCCAGGGCAGGACATTGATGTTAGCTGCGGCGAGAGTCTGTCTTACAACTCTTGCGGTGTGCGGTCGTGCATTATCATGCATTAACTGAAATAAGGGACCGATTTGCAATTGTAGAGGAACGATGACGTCTGATACAATCGTCTCAGCATAAATTTGAGCGTTGAGGTTGCCTCTGATCCAAATCAACTCAGTTCTTCCGCCGATCCAAATACCCGCCCATACCATGATGGTTCCACCACTATAAGGATGGACTTCCTGGCAGGATTTTAATCGCTGTTGGCGTCCAGGGGTTCTCCAGTGTCGTATACGTCTTGTATCCGGTCTCATACCAAAACGAGACTCATCAGAAAAGCACACGAAACGCCATTGTTCTTCTGCCCAATTTCTGTGTTCAAGAGCTCATTGATATCGAATCCTACGATTGTGCATTGCTATAGGTGGTACCCGTAGCGGTCTTCGGGAATGAAGGTTCACTTCATGCAAGCGGTTTCTGACTGTTTGGTCGCTAATTAAGTTCCCTGAAGAGTGATGAAGCCTCACGGCCAACATCATGGCGGTTATTGTTGGAGCTCTTCGAGTTAAGATTTGAATGTATCGGTCTTGTCTCCGTGTGGTGCAGCGATACCGTCCTCCATGGCGCTCAGCCACGATACCAGTGCTTCGGTAACGTGTCCAAAGTCGACTGATAACACTCTGACTTGTATTCAGAGCTAAAGCCACAGTACGTTGCCGGGAACCAGCTTCTATCATTCCCACGGCTCTGAGCATTTCTTCCCTGCTTAAATGACGTCGCCGCTCCATAATAACGTTGGTTTTCAGTAGTAGGGAAACAGTAGCACTAATAATGTCTTCAATGCGTTGTTTGTTTTTATAGGGAAAATATTGACAGCTGATTTTCATCTTTTACTCGAATTTGATTCACAGTTCCTGATTCAAATTATGAAATGCACCAAAAAGGATCCATATAAATTTATAAAATCATAAATTTATTACAAAGCCACATCTCAATCTCAAGAAATCCGCATAAAAATGCTTGATCCCTAGACACTTTTGATGTGTGTAGTTGTTTCGGGACTGGCTGTTTATGTATGTGAGTTTATATGTTTGTAAACGCACCCAAGATACAGAAGAAATTCCTAAGGTAAGGTAACGTTTTTTTTTTTTAAAAAGAAAATTAAAATTCAATATATCATCACGCGGCATCTTCAAGTTGCCTACCAATTAATTGAAAAATAAAACGAACTAAGGCAGATGGATCTTCTTCATTTCCGTGTAATGTTGACGTATCATGAGAACTCGCAACGAAACAAAATTATCTTCACTCAAATGTTATTTTTTTTTTTTAATAATTATAAACTAGCAAAGTTTTTAATAATTATTAACCGCAATCCCGCCTGATGGTAAGCAGTGATGCGATCGTTGATGGTAAAGCGCGCTAGTTTATTAAGAGCCTATTCACTCAGAAAAACTGAGCGAATAGGAAGGAAGACGGCAGTTGAGCGAGGTGATGCAATGTTAAACCCAACAACACGACCAACGATGCCGATCGTACCCGGCATACATCGCAACACAACTGCTCAGACCCGTCCTCCGTACGGCTTCACCAGACATCATGCCGGAACACGACAAATCGCTTGGCGGCAAGGCTTTGTCTGGTGGGTGGTGACTTCTGCCGGCGGCCGATGTTATGGCCTACCACCGAGGAATAAATAAATTATTAAAGTGGAAGGAGAAAATTTTGATCTATATCGTATAGCTGAATGCATACGAGTACTTTAAACATGCTATGCGTGACTGCTACATTGTGTTAGGTGCAGAGAATCCATTCTCCTCCGACAATTTAGTTGACTAGACTTTCTAGGAGACCACTAGTACTTTATTTAATAAAATCAAATCGTTTATTTGTGATACACATAACACGCGTTTACGTCACATAGTGAGTTAGTGCTGTGATCAGCCCCACCTGTATACAAATTCATTGGAGAAAAACTCTAATAAAAGGCGCTTGTGCACAGCTGTCTCGTTGTGCGCACGCGCCTAGCACCACTGATCTGCCGTGAACTATGTCGTATGCTCGGTAACCACACTGCAACAATTTATAAATGTGTTTGGGAAAAAATATAACATGGTGTAAAAATTATCGGAATCAATTCAGATTCCGTATCATCATCAACCTTTTTTATCGTCCCACTGCTGGGCACAGGTCTCCTCTCATACAGAGAAGGATTGAGCGTAATCACCACGCTTGCTCAATGCGTGTTGGCGATTTCAGACTTATAAAGTCCAGGTTTCCTCAAGATGTTTTAATTCACCTTCAGTCAACTGTGTCCAAGATATACTTGGAAAGTACATATAACTTTAGAAAAGTTACATTGGTACTCTTGCCTGACCTGGAATCGAACCCGCGCACTCATACTTGAGAGGCTGGTGTTATAACCACTAGGCCACCACGACTACAATTTCGAGATTCCGTATAAAGAAAACATAAAGTTTTTTTTATCATAATTGACTGTTTAGCTTGACAACAATACAGTATGTTAAGAAAACCCTGTCCGACCCGTGAAGGTGTTGTTAGGTATCGATAACTGATTCTACTAATGGATACAAAACTGGGCTCAACTTAAAAAAAGAAATCCCCCTAAAAAAATAAATATTATTTCGCAAAAAGTGGTAACTTAATAAATATGCGTTCATCCTTCCACGGGCGGCGGGCGGCAAGGCACGCGGCACGTGGTCGCATCGCTATTCGCTCATAATAATACCGGTGTTGTCACTTTTTAAAAATTACCAAATTTCGGTGAAGTTGGAGTTAATTCGCGGGAAAAAAAGATTATTTCAAAATTCATTAGTATTGTTACTATGGTGATTACATAAAATTTTATATTATATTTGGTCATGGGCTTACCTAACCTTTATTATCCTTATGGGTCGGACAGGGTTTTCTTAACATACTGTATAATTATCATTTATTTTAGATTACATGCCAGTAACAATCTTACTTAGTCCATTTTAGTACCTACTTATTAACTAAAACAGATTTTGCCCGGTCCGTTAACGCCCGCGCATGCCGACTATCGGCGCGGGCGGCTACAGAATGATGTTGGGAATTTTATACAGCCTGCGAAGTAACGAGGCAAATCTATTGCGCCATACTGTGTCAAAGTTGTCAGCACGCCCGTCAGCAACAGCAAACGTTGACGCACTGCAGAAGAATACGAACTTCGTGCCAAATTTTTCATCCGCCTATGCAAATCTTGCTAATATTATAAATGCGAAAGGTTATGAATATGGATGTAAGTTCATTACACCTTCACGCAAAACTACTGCACTGTTTTGGATGAAATTGGCACACAGCTAGTTTATAACCAAGTATAACACTGGCAACTTTTTATCAAAAAAAAAAAAAAAAGAAATAGAACACGCTAGGCAGATAGTGTTATAATACAATATGTAAAGAAAACCCTGTCCGACCCATGAGCATAATAAAGGTTAGGTAAACACATGACCAAATATAAAATTTTACGTAATCATCATAGTAACAATAGTAATGAATTTTGAAATTAAACAATTTTTTTTTCGCGTTAATCACATGCCCGAAATTCGGATTTTTTTTTTAAATTTGACAACACCATTTTGACGGTATTATAATAAGCGATGCGACCGCGTGCCGCGTGCCCTGCCCCGCGTCGCCCGCGCATGGATTGCCTACCGCACATCTGTTAAGTTACCTCGTTTTGTGAAATAATATTTATTTTTTTAGGGGGATTTTTTTTAAGTTAAGCCCGGCTTTGTGGGTATTAGTAAAATAAGTTATCGATACCTAACAATATCTACACGGGTCGGACAGGGTTTTCTTTGCATATTGTATAATTGACAGCTAAAACATTGACCAAGCTTATAGGAAATATCTATGCAAATTTTGAGTGGCAAATACCCGATCTTGTTGCAATTAAATGTACTTTTAGACTTATTTTTATTAAGTTTTAGATGTAATTTTATTTATTTAATTTAGTTTATAAACCATTGCCTCACACTCGTAATTATTCCCGTATTCTATGTTCTTGCGTTTATATACATTTTTCCGTACGGGAACTCAACCCACGACACGCAACACAACAGTCGATCACTCAGCCTCTGTGTATAATTTACGTATAATTTCTAAGTGAAAAGAGAAAATCTTTTATTTTGTGCATTTTATTTATAAAATCTATAATTAATATTTACAATTTATTTACAAAACTGTTTGGTAACAAACACAGAAATGAACACAATTCAATTACCTACAAATTAAAGAATAATTATACAAGTAAATGCAGAAATTGATGATCTAGAAAAATTTTACTGGAAAAATCAATACGATCGAGTTGATCACTTGAGTTGTTTTGAACAACGTGTTTTTAACTCCACTTAAAAGTCGTGTTCAATTTTAGCTTCAAGTCCAACTTGAGGTTTTTCATGTCCGAAGGTTTTGTCCACGATACCTCCAGCAACTAGTCTGGTGTTCTTATCGACTTTCCATACTCCATCACCGGTCAATGTCATCTGAAATTTATAAAATTTGTGTTAGTCTTGCTAGAGAACAACCCTAATTTTTCTGTTTATTATTTGTTGTTCGTTTATTTTTTTATACTTAATTATAAATTAGTGCTTGACCGCAATCCCGCCTGATCTGTAATCTACTAAATCTATACCAATATATAAAGCTGAAGAGTTTGTTTGTTTGTTTGAACGCGCTAATCTCAGGAACTACTGGTCCGATTTGAAATATTATTTTTGCGTTGGATAGCCCATTAATCCAGGAAGGCTTTAAGCTATATAACATCACGCTGCGACCAATAGGAACGGAGCATAACTAAACCTCGCGAACGAAATCGCTGGCGGCCGCTGGTTCTCAATAATTGATCAATTATCTCAGTTGTCGCGTAATTTAATGGTGATAGAATGACATTGCCGAATTAGCATTATTATAAAACCCGTTAGTAGAAATGATTTTTAAAAAAGTACTACTGAATTTGAACGTCTATGAAAATGGAGTGGATCATCAGTGATTGACCACTGGAAAGTTATTACGATGCCATTTTGTTAATAGATTACGAAACTTGTCAAAATCAATCATTCTGAGATCACTGGCCGACCAATCTGACACTATTGTAATAGCAGACTAGGTATGGCTTCACAAGACTTCATGCCAGAACACGACGAATCGCTTGGCCGCAAGACTTTATCTGGTGGCTAGTAACTTCTGGCCTACCACCGAGAAAAAATGTTTAAAGATTCACACAAAATTTTTATTCCTATTTCAAACTGATTGATATTATCATAAATTTATTATACATGTACAATCCACAATCTCATTGAGAGCACGTGTCAACAATAACTTCAGTATTATGTTTTCAAGGAATAGTTAACCAATGTCAACAAAATGTGGATTATTAAAGAAGAGACTCCACTCTTGGGTAAAATGGGAATCGAGAGAATCTTACTAATTATAAAACGTTGTTAGATACTTCTAGTACTGCTGGCAGGAGAGTGGTAGTTTTTCGCATATAATACGCCCTGCTTTATATAGACACCCTCAGGAGACAGGCATAAATTTCTAACAATTTATTTCATTTACATAATAATAAAAGATACGTACACCACTACTCTTTCCTATTTCCTTGTGGACATCTAAGGCAGCTCTCACGTTGTCGTTTGCATTGTTCCACTTGAACTTGCTTCCTAGAACACTGCTGTCACCACCAGCACCGAGCACTCTCTCTCCGTACGCTTGTCCTTGGAGACGACCACGGTGATCGTTAAAGACGTCTGCCTGGTAGCCGCCTCGACCCTGGAAATAATCATCGTGAGATGATGATGTGATGTATTCATAACTGTCACGGACTGTTACAGTCTATCTGTTAAGTGTTTTCTCTATTACGTTAAAGGTATTCATTGTAAGGAGCTGAATTTTCTGTTCTCTTGTAAAAACGATGAAACTTTCGACGGATTATATGAACAACTATAATAAATATTATAGTATTACACTTCTTCTAACCGCCGAGATGACGACTAATAAAAAATATGGGCTAAAAAGATATATAGCGCCGACCATAAAACAGCAGGAGAATTACGCTGATGATGATTACTTGATGTTGTTTCCGCCTGACTACAATTTAAGTTTCTTCAAGGCTAGAGTGAATAGGCTCTTAATAAACTAGCACGCTTTACCATTAACGATTGCATCATTGCTTACCATCAGGCGGGATTGCAGTCAAACACTACTTTATAATATATTATGTAAAAAAAAAAAAAAATTATATGCACATGGAAACATGCTATAAAATGTTTGTATAAGGTTCATATTTGGTCTGCGTAAATATGACCATGTATCCGAATTTCGTGTGAAGCTCAAGTGCTTACCAATTTGCCTTCGTCGGAATTCTCATATTCTTTCCCTTCTATATAATGTGCATTTTTCTTCTTTCACCCCTCTCTATCTCAAGAATCGCTTTCAATATCTGTGCAACTCACATACTAAATCTTTAAGGTCATCAGAAGGCATTCCACAACGTTCCTTGATAAATCTTTCACTGTTCAGGCCCCTCGTTTGTGGAATGCATTACCAATTGGAATAAAACGTGCGCAGTCGTTACAGGAATTCAAGAGACTTGTGAAGGAACACTACTTGTCATTATGATCATGTTCAACAAACACTTTTCGTTAATTTATCTGTTTACTTGTTATGTTCAGTACCTATGTATTTATTTATGTTTATGTATGTATTTGTGTATCTACCTTAGTATATTGTAGTAATAATATTTGCAGAAACGACAGTCCCATTTGTGGTTCGGGAGAATCTGCTAATTCTTTGGTTGCCTAGAAGAGATCGCATTAGCGATAAGGCCGACTATTGTCTTTTTTGTGTTGAATGTTTTTGCTCGATGTTTGATTGGTGTACAATAAAGAATAAAGGATGTATCTGAGATCGACCCACAAACGAGTACCATGGATCCAGTACGTGATTCTGAACCCCCCAGTGGTGGGATTTTTCGTCGGCTTTTTCATGAAAAATATATATATGTAGTTTTTTTCACTTTAGACCGTTCATAATTGCTATACTTTTATAACCTAAAAAGATTTTAAAGTAAAAATTAATTAATTCGCTAATTACACAAAAAAGCGCAAAGAAAACTAAACTCGAAAAACTATCTTATTAGCTGATTTAATAGAGTTCACATCACGGATCAACGTCATACCTACAAATCCGCACGGCGGCACGCTTGCAAGGTTCAAAGGCCGAGCCGACACTATTTTTTAAACATTGTTATTTCTGCAAGCGTTCATTAACGACATAAATGACTATCATAACTTTATTAGTGACATGCGGTCTAGCCTTTTTGCGAAGTTTGCGTTACGATGTCAGATACAGCCTGTACTATATAAATAAATAAACATGTCCTTCTGTACGTATAGACTTTCTATTCTATCAGATTTTATTAAGTAAGCCTATTTTTTTGTATTCAAATGAAATATCCGAGGGTTTCTTTTAACTGTAAAAACGCTCACGATTGAATGAAAATGAAAATTAGAGGTTAATCACCTCTAACTTTCGTACATTAATGATAAGTAATTTTTTTTACTGATGCCAAAACTAGTTTTAACGATCTTTTTTGACAAAAAAAAGTAAGTGTACTTACAAATAACCCAGCATCATTTGCGCCTAAACCGCCAAAGACTTGGCCTCTGGCAAGGTTACGCTGAAAATATAGATCTTTGAAAAAATCGTTTTGATCCAATCCTGGAAGCCTGTAGTCACCGTACGAGCAAGACACTAGAGCAGCGAAACACAACAGAACGGTGGACTGCATGGTGATCTGGAATATAAAGAAGATTTTATACTACATAACAGTGGCGAAGGGTGAAATTTTGACAAAGGGAAGCCGGTCAAAAAAAAAAAAAATAAAATAAAAATTTACAAAAATAATAAAGTGTTAAAAACCGAACCACACAAACACCGATCCAAAACCAACAAAAATATTAAGCAAAAGTAGTGGCGTGGTTTCTTTGTCTCTTTCTAATAGAGGAGAGGAGAGAACTGCAAGCCGTTTGACATTAGCCTATATTTATCAAGTTTTACCGACAGTTAGCGAGCATTAGAAAGAGATGGTCTGACACGCTCTGTCTCTTTTCGCCTCATAGTAAAACGTTGACCGAGGTAAGCCGACATTCGTCGAGTTGCCTTCATGTACGAAAAATTGAAGCGCTGATTAATTTACGACTATAAAATGAAATGTGATACTTAGGTATTGCTAAGAATTACTATTGCATTTGATTAATAATACTTTGTTAATGAAATAGAATGTAAATACTTTTGTATGAATATGGAACTGATTTTTGAAAGGTAACCCGGTGGGAATCGGCTTGTATGGACTCTTCGCCACTGCTACATAACATTATGCTTATAGGGATAGGCAGAAGTGTTTCCAGCAACTGACGGCAGCTACATTATCTGAGTCCTATCATAAGATGAGCTAATTATTCTATCTGGGCAACACTATTTTAAGTGTGGTACGATTAAATGAAATGTGGATGAAAGGCTGTTAGTTTGGCAACTAAAGATTTATAGGTAATAGTACTATTATATTATAAACACCAAAGGTTGTAAGGACGGATATCGGGACGGCGAAACATCCATCCGGATGTTTCTTATAATTTCACAAAAAAAAAAAAAAACTATTAAACAGATTTTTATGTTTTAAATTTTCCACACATATATGTAGTTATAGCTAGGATTAACATATAGAATACTTTTCCCGATATTCCCATGGGTTCGAAACCTATGCGCAAGAAAATCTTGGGACATTGCGAGCAGCTTCTATAAGAGGCGATAGGACTTCCATATGGTTCCTCGATCTATCTATTATCGAAATCAAAAGTCATTTATTCAAATACTGAGTATAATATAAGAAAAATAATATAAGACTGAGACTGACTGTCCCCCCAAAACGCCCGCCTTTCACCATTTCCTAGTGCTTTCGCTGGGAAGAAGAAGTGGCGGAACAAACTCCCCAGCAGCACCGCTATCCGTTCATTAAAATGCAAATGTAAATAATCGGTTATAAAAAAAATATGTTTTAGTAATTCAAAAATACATACCTTAAAAGAAATTGTTACTCCTCTCTTCACAAGAAACTGTTGTGAACTGTGCCCTCCTCATTCCCGAACCGATCATTTATAATAACTTCAGTATCAGCGGTGAATTCCCTGTGTCTAGAGGAATGGGACTTTTTAGAGATGACGTGAGTCATACGCAGTTTATAGCCCATCTTACTGAGAGATTAAAAATTTGTAACGGTATAATTTGTACAATAGTCGCGGGGCAATGCACGGTTGTAGTGAGATAAGATTGAGAATTAAATAAGGTAGGAAATCACGTGTTTTCGATTATAGTGCTAGATGGAGGTGCCTATATAATTGTTATGTAAAGATCGTATGCAAAAGTCGATCTTAAGTTGTGCACGATGGAAGATAAATAATGCTGTCTAGTCTATAAGAATGAGCTTGAATTGGGTTTTATCCTAAAAAAATATTGAACACTTATTTTTTCTTTCATTGAAATACTTAGGAAGATATATTGATTTGAAATGTCGCATGACGTCACGCCATGGTACAAAATATACCACGGCGTGACGTAATTAGCCCCCACTCCGTAACTTTAATACGCTATATCTCAGTAGTTTTTGGTAATTTCGACAAAATAAAAAATACGGATCTTAATTTTTTTATATTGTCTATAAGACGGACTAATTATTTTTTTGTTTTTTATTCCTTTGGTACATCCCTATGCAATCGAATCAGAAATGAGGAGATCCGCAGTAGAACCAAAGTCACCGACATAGCTGTTCGAGTCGCTGAAATTAAGTGTCAGTGGGCGGGGCATATTGCTCGTAGAACCGATGACCGACGGGGCAATAAGGTTCTGGAGTAGCGGTCACATACCGGATGACGCAGCGTAGGGAGGCCCCCAACAAGGTGGACCGATGACCTGGTGAAAGTCGCGGGAAGCCGATGAATGCGGGCAGCACAAGACCGGTCATCGTGGTAACCCTAGGGGAAGGCCTTTGTCCAGCAGTGGACCTCTATATGCTGAAAAAGAAGTATAGTATATACTATACTTCTTCTTCAGCTGATCTAAAAATAGCCTTCTTTTCTTCAAAAACCCTGAGGACTCTTACTACTACCACACACTTTTTTTAGTTTACTTCAGTTAATAATTAAATATTATGTGAATAGGTATCCTCGCTAGGAATAAATGAAATAATAATAACTTTGTATCATTTGAACGCCGCCGCCACCATGTATTCATAGTCATTACCATCTCATCTTAAAATTTATTGTGAAATGAGCAGGGAGTCCTGGCGGTCATTCGTACATCTTCAATCAGTCATACCAAGGGGTTATCGTATTACCCAGTAAATGTTTTATAAAAGTAAGATTCCAGGCACTCCACATAAAATACTGGTAGCTTAATCCAGTTAGACTGAGAGCTGACCCCACCATAACTAGGCAGCAGGTAGGCCATAACATCGACCGCCGGCAGAAGTTACCACCCACCAGACAAAGTCTTGCCGCCAAGCGATTTGTCGTGTTCCAGCATGATGTCTGGTGAAGCAGTACGGAGGACGGGTTTGAGCAGTTGTGTTGCGATGCGTGCTGGGTACGATCCGCCAAATGTAGTTTTGTTGGGAGTTTGGTCGTGAAGGGTCTTCAGATCAATCTCCCTTTGGCGCAGCATCGTTGGTCGTGTTGTTGGGTTTAACATTGCATCGCCTCGCTCAACTGCCGTCTTCCTTCCTATTCGCTCAGTTTTTCTGACTGAATAGGCTCTTAATAAACTAGTGCGATTTACCATCAACGATCGCATCACTTACTACCAGGCGGGATTGCGGTCAAGCGCAAGTTTATAATTATAAAAAAAAAGATAATGAGTTACTTCTTCTTATTGTCATTCACGGTAATTGCTTATCATCCCAATCCATTCCGTCGCGTCGAATTGCCTGTACAGGCACGAGGAACAAGGTAAAGTTCGCTCATACGCTACAAAAAGGTAGGATCCTCCGACCAGACTGGTGTTACGTCTGGCAGGACAATGCTCAACGGATGTCGGGAACTTTGATGCTTGTCGCGCGGGAAACACTGCTTGCGAGATGCGGAATTTGTGTGACGTCAGTATGACGTAAAATTCCAAACTTTATTTAGTTCAATATTTTTTTAGGTAACCACAGTACAAACAAGTATGCGCGGACGACAGCAGGTCAACCTACCCGAAACTGTGAATTGTTTTCAATCAACCTTGAGCATTAAAACTTTAGCAATAAAGTAGAAAATTTAATAAAGTAGTCGTGGTGGCCTAGTGGTTAAAACATCAGCCTCTCAAATATGGGTTCGATTTCAGGTCAGGCAAGTACCAATGTAACTTTTATAAAGTTATATGTACTTTCTAAGTATATCTTGGACACCAATGACTGAAGGTGAAGGAAAACATCTTGAGGAAACCTGGACTTTAAGTCTGAAATCGCCAACCCGCATTGAGCAAGCGTGATGATTACGCTCAATCCTTCTCTCTATGAGAGGAGACCTGTGCCCAGCAGTGGGACGATAAAAAGGTTGATAATGAAATGAATTTGTGAGATTTTAGTAGGTGGATATACTGGCGTCTGTTTGAACAAAACAGATTGAACTTGATCAAACGATTAAGTATTTTGATTGTTCAATAATTTTGACATATCGGATCATAAAATATCCTGTGAATTCAAGGTGAAATTTTAACAACGTAAAATGTAACAAACTACATATATTTTGTATTGCAGGGCTTCAATGAGAACAAAAAAAAGCTAAAATCATACTAACTTTTATATCCGAATAATCAGTTGTTTGTGATTTACATACATTATTATTTAATGTTTATGTTTTGATGTGATATAATTACTGAATGATATTGTATAATTACGATACCATTTTTTGTAAGTATACATATAAAGAGGAAAAAAAAATAAAGTAGAGAAATAAATAATGAATGTTGAAAACAAATTCAGGAGAAAATTAAATTATCATGTCAAATATGATTCAAAATTATTACAATATGTAGATCAAAAAGGATAAAATTAACACTGAGAAAATTAATAATTATTTTGAGGGAAGAAATTGCATGACTGTCAAATTGATCATACGTAGTACAATTGATTAGAATAATAATCATTTCACCGTGAATTGGAGAAAAGTGTATTTTAAGGTCGTTAAATTCTTTTCTTATTTTGAAAATAATATAATTGTTAATTTGATTATAAAACAAAAAACAATTTTATTTTTCATTTTCCGCCATACCTTACCTACTGCAGTTCCGCTGTTTTTTGGCATGTTCAACTCTAGCCTAGCATCGGCTGGCTCTGGCTGGCTGGTTATGATTAAGGCGGATTATTTCTAAGGATTTTAAATCAAACAGGCAGGTGATAAATAAAAAGCAAGACATTCATTCTATGAATTTTATTTACAAAAAAGTATTGATAATATCACTTTTGTACAACTAAATACAAACTATTTACAATAAAAATCTTTTTTTGGCACACTCGTAGATAAAAGTCAAGCAAAAATAAATAATAGAGAAATGAACATAATCAAGTAACCTCATATAGGTTACTTGATTGTGTGATGAATATAAATGCTGAAAAGATGTTTGTCATCATTGATTGTTAACCTATTCTGTAATCTCAACATAAAAACTTAGACTAAGTGAGCTTGAAGAAAATCGTTATGTCACCGATGGACCAATGGAATTGACACTATTGAGAGTATTTGTCACTTAAATTTTTATAATGAAATTTCATGATGGCTGGAACGATCTGGCAGGAAATGATCTAAGTGATCAACATAAATAAAAAATATGTACAGTCTTTATTGTCTTTAAGTGCATCCCTGTATGGTTTAGAATCATAATGGGACCCAGTAGGTAGTGCTGCAATCAAGTTCTAAGCAACAGTACAATATCTATCCAGTCAGTTAGTTTAACATGTACTTCTGTTTTTATATTCTTCAAATCATATTGTATTCTGAATGTATACACAGTAGGAGACCGACGCTCTATATAAAATTTGCACTAAGGTCGTTTAGTGCAAATTTTGGTGGAAGCCTAAATATTAATTTGATAATTAAACTAACAATGTTTGAGAAAGGATGAAATAGAATGGTGATGTTCTTTTTTAACTGTACTTAAAAGTCGTGTTCAATTTTAGCTTCAAGTCCAACTTGAGGTTTTTCATGTCCGAAGGTTTTGTCCACGATGCCTCCAGCAACTAGTCTGGTGTTCTTGTCGAGTTTCCATACTCCATCACCGGTCACTGTCACCTGAAATATGGAAATTTCGTCGCTATAGATTTGTGTCAAGTCGTTTACAAAATATGTTGATATCTTAAGTGCTGTTTTAACGTTTTTTGACCAACCAAATAAGAATCCCTATTAATTTTATAATGATACTTAGGTACTCAGTTTCAGTAAAGCTGGTAATCTTTCAAGCTTTAAGTTTCATAGCCATAATACTATTAATGAAGACTGGTCTACAGATTAAATATTCTACAAAATAATCAACAAGAATTTGAACAAAATTAGCTAACTTGATGTATACGTGCGTCTATGGAGTAAGTTAGTAAATCAATATATCCGTTCCGTTTTTGGGTAATAGGAACTAACACCTCGCTTTTAAAAAGCTTAAAAATGGAGGTACTTACACCACTTTTCTTTCCGATTTCCTTATGAAGATCGACGGCCGCTCTCACGTTGTCGTTAGGATTGTTCCACTTAAATTTACTTCCTAGAACACTGCTATCACCATTAGCACCAAGCGTCCTCTGTCCATACGCTTGTCCTTCTAGACGACCGCGGTGATCATTGAAGACGTCTGCCTTATAACCGCCTCGGCCCTGTGGAAATATGGCGTAGTTAGTATATTCTCACCAATTACTGACGGATTATATGAGTTCATATAATTGTCTATTGTTCTATTACGCCCTTTATGTCTGGAGGCTTTTTTTTTTAATTCCTTATATTTCCAGTTTCTGTGTTTATTCGTGTTTTTTTTTTTTATTTTAATGACAGAGAACTCTACTGCTGGGGAGTTTGTTCCGTCACTTCTTCTTCACATCTAAAACACTAGAAAGTGGTGAAAGGCGGGCGTTTTGGGGGACTGCCTTATGTAATACTGACGTTCAATAAATGCTGATTCTCAGCCCAATTTAAATAAATTACTTTTGATTTTGATTTGATTTATCTGGAAAATGTCATCGTAAGTATATATTAGTTATTCTACAGTCCATGAGGCACTGTGAAGTGTTAAAGCAACATTTAGTTGCTTACAACTGTAACACCCCAGAATAAACAACTTTGTCTCTTTCCGAGGTTAGAATCATATGGAAATATTATATATAGGGGAATAGCTTTGAATTAGTGTAATGATTAGCTAACTTCTATGAGTATTGTAAAGGGTGTATCTGACATCGACGCACAAACGAGTACCATGGATCCAGTACCTACATGATTCTGAACCTCCCAGTGGTAGAATTTTTCGTCGGCTTTTTCATGATTAAAAAAAAATATATGTAGTTTTTTTCACTTTAGACCGTTCATAATTGCTATACTTTTATAACTCAATAAGATTTTAAAGTAAAAATTAATTAATTCGCTAATTACACAAAAAAGCGCAATGAAAACACAACTCGAAATAATATCTTATCGGTTAATTTAATAGAGTTCATATCAGGGAACAACGTCATACCTACAAACCCGCACGACGGCACGCTTGCAACGTTCAAAGGTCGAGCCGACACATTTTTTTAAACACTGTGAAATCTGTAACCATTCATTAACGACATAAATGGCTATCATAATTTTATTACTAGCATGCGGTCTAGCCTCTTCGCGAAATTTTGCGTTACGATGTCAGATACACCCTGTATAACCTGTTCTCTACTCCCTCTCTTGCCTTTAGGCTCAATATATTAACTTGTAATCTTGTGACAAATAAAAAGTTATGGTACTTACAAATAATCCATCATCATTGGCGCCTAAACCTCCAAAGACTTTGCCTCCGCCAACGTTACGAGAAAAATGCAAGTCTTTGAAGTATTTGTTTTCAGCGTATGAGCAAGCCACAAGAGCCGCGAGACATAATAGAACGGTAGACTGCATGGTGATCTGGAATTGAATAGAGTTCTGTTATATTTCTTATACGAGACAATACTTCATAGGACTCCGACAAATGATGTGTATATTGTGTCATCATAATTAATAAATATAATATCATCATCTCAGCGTTAATCCCAGTCGCATCCGTAGCTTTTCAGCTTTGGAGTCTGGGCTCCGCTTTACCAGTCTGACTGCTGATTTTGGCTAAACTTCGATATTTCCCGTGAAGCGACTGCCGTCTGACCTCCACAACCCGAAGGCGATATCTAAGCATTGCAGTTAAACCAATTGTTAGACTTGTGTATACATATTGTGTATTCATAATTAATAAATATAATATCATCAGGCTCATATGTCTCCAATACTGGGACACAGGCCTTCTCTCGCTGAGAGGTATCACACACATCACATGTCTTCGAAATCTTGCCTCTTGGACATGCCGGTTTCCTTACGATCTTTTCTTTCAGAGACTCTTCGTCGATATCGAGCGCCTTTGGTGCTCTCATTTTTTGATATTTCTTACAACCTTGAAGCGAGCCAATCGATGAGTCAAACGCGCTCGATATCGACGATCGAATCTCGTAATGAAAACTCATACTAGGCCTACAGTGGTGAAAATAATTTACACAAAGTAAAATTTCTGACGGAGTTCGAACCAACGAGCGACAACCGCTGCTCTCTTAATTAAGAAATACATACCTTAGTAACACTGCGACTTCTTCCTTCCACAAGGATGTGTTGTAAACTGTGGCTTCCTCAATCCCGAAGTATTCATTTATACTACCTTCAGTACCAGAGGTGAATTCCCTGTTCCGAGAGGATTAGGGACTTATTTGAGTTGGCGTGAGTCATGCGTGGTTCGTGAAAACGAGATCATTTTTACGGCGTCTTATGGATCAATGCATCGTTGTACGGAGATAAGATTGAGGAGTAAATAAGGCATAACTTCACGCCCATACCGCATTTAGAAAAGAAAGATATGTTTGGTACTAGGTAGGTACCAATATCTACATTGAAAAAAATCTCTAACAAAAAGTTATGCCAAACAAGTCAATGACCTTGCAGCGATCGTGACTGTGCAATTAAAGTATACATAGGTCTATAAAAGCCAATACTGATAAAAGATCATGAGGGATACATTCTTTGCTAGGTTAACACTTAATAAAAATGTTCACTAATAAAAAAATTCTAGCATAACTAATGGCGATGATGCGAAGTGTCTGTTTTAAGTTTGTGGCCGAAATATGAGAAATGTGCATTAAGGGTGCGATGGGACTCAGGGGCGTGCACAGAGATTTTGTTGAAGGTAAGCATACATATACCTACTACCCAAATCTCTGTGCTTATATATGGTAAAACTTAAAAAACGTAACGTAGACGTAGTTTCAATTTAACATAGTCGCGTACTTTTTCGCATGTCAACATTGAACTGATGTTTGTGCGTGGCTACAATGAACATCTAAATATGTGATTGATGATAAGAACAAGTCAAATAAATGATATACGTGGGGTGTTAGGTATTTTTTTTTGCCCAAATGAATACAATGAAATCATCATCATCATCTCAGGGTTAATACCAGTCGCATCCAAAGCTTTGGAATCTGGAATCCGCTTTTCCAGTCTAATTGCTGATTTTGGCAAAATTTCGACATTTTCCGTGAAGCGACTGCCGTCTGACTTGTGGGCTCCAACAACCCGTAACGACTGCCACTAGATGTTCGTATGGCAACCGAAACCAACGGCTTAACGGGCTTTCCGAGGCACGACCAGACCAGTGCAAATATTCATATTCATGCATACAAATATTTACACTGCGCGAGGATCGAACCCGCGCCTCCTTACGCAGCGGCCGCGTTCGCTACCGCTACGCCATGGAGGCTGTCAAAATACAATGAAATGGTATTACTAACTGAACTGTAAATAAGTAATAATTTATTTCTCAAAAAACTAAAAAAATATATTTTACTATCTATAAATTAAATCAACGCGCCTAACTATTTTTAAATAACTCTGTAAAAATTAAATATATATAAGATCGTTGTGAAATCGCTAAAAGTACTTTTAAAATGGAAATATAGACAAATCTTTCACAAATATGCGTAATGCACTACTCATTGGAATCATAACTATTAAATTTTGCAAATTTGTAAACTTCAGGAAAATTATTACAATATAAAGTATAGTATTGAAATTCAAAAGCAAGTAGGTTGAAAAACTTAAGGTCTTATAAGTTTTTATAACGACGAACTGTCAATGCCGTGTTTTAAAATAATATACCTACACGAGAAACAAAACAATTTATTTGTGTGTACACACTACACAGCCTGCTAACCACATATAATTATCATAATACTTTTTATAAAGACAACCTTTCTTTTGTGTTAAACCAAAAACTCTAAAATAAATGAATATTCAATTCCGCTTAAAACAACCAATATAGGTACATATTTAACCAAATACACCAATAATGAAACAACATATGCTGCTAAAATAAAAAGGTATTTGAACGAACAACAATCATGCTATATTTCTGAACTTCTTAAATTCGTCGCATTATTAGAAGCTGTGCTTATCACGCCCTTAAGAGCCAATGAAATTTCACGCACACGTACACAACAATTTAGGCACACAAGCAAATAATTTTATACACAGACAGATATGGAAGAGGCACATTTTGTACCTGCTTACGCCGTTACAAGAAGTGGCGCGGCCGTCACGACGAAGGCCAGTGATATTTCGTAGTTAGCACTAGGCCCAATAGATGGCAGTGTTCTCACTAACTGATTAACAAAGTCTTTCAGTTTTAAGTTTGTAGTATATAAATTATTATATATTTTTTTAGAAAACTATTAGGGTATGCAGAGCTTTTCTGCTTGTATGGAGCGCCTGATGGGACTGGAGATTTACCCAGCATGGGCCAAGCACCAAGTGTCAAGCCAAGTGTCCTCGTAGCGGCGATATCTCAAGTCCAGCCCAAGATCAGTATGTAGGGACCTGCGGAATGCCTACGCACGCAAATCGTCCGGCGGGCGAGCCGAACAGCATCGAGCCACGCCAGTCGGTTCCGAAGACCCAGTATAGTCGTACACTTGTAATCCTTCTGATATTTGTATTAGAGAAAAGTTAAAGTAAAATATAGTTGCAGTGCAAGTTGAGTTTTATTTATATAGAGAGTCAGACACCCCTAAAAGTACTACTTTGAAAGGAAGAGGTAGAGCTAATCGCTGCAGGGGACGCCCTGGTCGTCGGGAGATGGCATCCAATTCCTGGTCACAATAGTTCCGGGATTGCTTGCAGCGAGCAGTGCACAGCTTGCCGCCCGTTAAGGACCAGGCTCGGGTCGACGGCGCGTTGTGTTCTGAGCGTGCCTCAGAAACATGTCAGCACATAGTTACGGGATCCATGAGGATCGATGTCTGACAGGGCAGCGGGTTGTTCGAAAAAGATGCCGTGGATCCTGGCGCACAGACAAGTAAAGGAATACGGGTGACACGCCCTTCCGCTTGTCTCAGGGCGGGATATGTAATTTGATGGGACTGTCATATGCAATGGGATTATAAATAAAAAAGATAGAATAATAATTAAAGTTATAATATTGTTATAAGTTTTTATAGGTATGTATTAAATTTTTATAGATATTTTTATTAGTTGGCTAGAATAAAGTTCGTCCCGTGACCTCCAAAGTGCACTGGCCCGACTCCGGCTTACTGTTTCAGGGTACCTAATTGTATATTACTTTTATATCACGCAAACTATTCGGTTTAGAAAAAAATATTTCAGAAACCTCAATATCATTTTTGAAGACCTATCCATAGATACCCCACACGTATGTGTTTGATGAAAAAAAAATTTTTGAGTTTCAGTTCTAAGTATGGGGAGCCCCCAACATTTATTATTTTTTTTTTTTATTTTTCTGTCAAAATCGTAATGCGGTTCATAGAATACATCTACCTACCAAGTTTTAACAGTATAGCTCTTATAGTTTCGGAAAAAAATGGCTGTGACATACGGACGGACAGACAGACATGAACTCTGAATCTATAAGGGTTCAGTTTTTTTGCCATTTGGCTACGGAACCCTAAAAAAGGATTACATCTCCTCATGCGGTCATTGTGCAAAGGTCAAATGGTCGATGGTCTATGGTCTGAATCTCAAGTAGTGCGCGTGAAACACTGAGGCGCCAGCTGCGGGTCTGTCTGTTTGGACGACGGATTCCCCTAGTCACTGCCCAGCCTTTTCTCAACTTCGTTAGGAGTCTTCTTCCAGTCATGCAGCTAAGTACCAGAATTTTATATAGAGCGACTGCCTATTTCGATAATAAAGTTGAGATTAGCCTCAACGACGGATTCATTAGGTGGGTAGGGTAATGCAACAAGAAGCAGCACATTTTTTTTTTATATTCTTGGCTCATCATCAATCAGCATAAAACAACGTTAAGCCGTTGGTCCTGGTTGCCATACGAACATCTAATGACAGTCGTTACGGGTTGTTGGAGCCCTCAATAGTCCAACAATTGGTCTAACTGCAATGCTTCGATATCGCCTTCGGGTCATGGAGGTCAGACGGCAGTCGCTTCACGGAAAATATCGTAGTTTAGCCAAAATCAGCAGTTAGACTGGTAAAGCGGACCCCAGACTCCAAAGCTGAAAAAGCTTCTAGTCCACTGCTGGATATAGCCCTCTCCCATTGCAAGTCATTTAACTCAGTTTTCGGCAGCTCTCATTCAGTTTCTATGAGCCATTTTGAGTAGTCGAAGCTCCACCTAACCCTAGGGTGTCCCATCTTACTTTTACTCATTCATGGTCTCCACTCAAGAACACTGCTACTCCATCGGTCATCAGTTCTATGGGTAATATGGCTAAGTACCATTTCATAGTGATCTTTATATTTGTCCTCCGTGGCGCAGCGGTCAACACGCCTGCCTGCGACGTGGAGGCCCCGGGTTCGATCCCCGGCCAGGTCATGATGGAAAACGATCTTTTCCTGATTGGGCTGGGTCTTGGATGTTTATCTATATATTTATCTATTATAAATATAGTATTGTTGAGTTAGTGTCCCTTAACACAAGTCTCGAACTTACTTTGGGGCTAGCTCAATCTGTGTGATTTGTCAGTATATATTTATTTTATTTATTTATTTATTTATATTTTTGAATAGAACAACGAAATGCAAAATGAAACGAAATTAATTAGAGTATTTAAGAATCGTATCAGATTGAGTTGTGTAGTTTCTGCCTGCTCCCATGACAAAAACCGTGAATTTATGAATGTATGTATGTATATATATCTTCGTCTATCATTGTTTACAAAAAAAAGTTTGATTAGAATCAGGATAATAGTTCTATTCACTCATCTAGTATACATTGATAAGGAGGACCGGTAAGGAGGCGGCACTAAGTCACCATGAAGACTGTTATAAGAATATTTAAATATTCAATATTATTAATAAAAAAGTCACTCGATAGCAATTACAAAAAACAACCGAGCCCCAACGGTCATGACACAGCAATTAATTTTGTTAAAAATTTTTTTTGATTCAACATTAACTTATCATAACACCATGCCTTGTGTCCGTGAAGGAGGAGGCTAAGATGTACCCATAGTCATACAATATAGTTCCAATATTCACATTTTACTAAAGTATTTATGTGTCTGTCATTCAGTTTGGCGAAGTCAGAAAAGTGCACTTCATCTGTCATTATTTGATTTTTCATTAATAATGTTCTGTCTTTTGTGTTTTCTATGCCTTTATAGATGATGCACTCGGTTGCAATGACACGTAGAAATCCTCACGAGAGTCCCCAGACCGAAGGTTCAATGCTCAAAGGAACAATGGTTTCGGAACATCTAGAGAACAAACGTTATGTAGACATTGATTTTTATAGTAATTGGATGATCTCAGTCAGGGGGATAGTATTGTGCAGACTTTACCTACCAGTAAACTAAATTTTGTTGCAACTAACCTAACAAAATTTAGTCTTTTACAATTTAAAGGTATAGGTAATTCTTTATTCATTGTAGACAGATTTTAATTTTAAAACTCAAAAAAAAATAATTTGTTTGATAATTCTAAATTTAGACACAAAAACACATATTTGGAATACGCACGTCGTCATTGAGCGTCACGATGCGGTTGCACACGTGCAACCGCGCATCAGACGATATCAGGGTCAAGCAAAAATAATCCCTAATAAATCTTAACACGTATCAGCTGACTAATCAAAACATAAAAGAAACATTTGCAGTGCTAATTATAATTACAATGATAACAAGGTCAGCTGAAGTCACCTTTATAGATAAGGGGATTCACTTCTTCATACAAACTAAGCGTTTTGTTTGACTGTCCGTGAGTTACGAGAAACTTGCCGAGGATTTCACGGGGATTATGTTTGTAATTTAGCATTTCATTTTCCTTAATTGGCTGGTATTTGTTTTTGTGATGAGTCTTTGTGCTAATAATTTTCCTTCAGTTCAGTTTTATTAGTTAAGTACATAATTTTTCAGTTTTTTTTTTATATATTATTGACCGCCATTCCGCCTGAAGGAAAGCAGTGATGCAATCGCTGATGGTAAAGCGCGCTAGTTTATTAAGAGCCTATTCATTCTAGCCTTGAAGACACTTAAATTGTAGACCTACGGAAACACCGCCGATGGCAAACTGTTCCAGTCCCTCGATGTACGCGGTATAAAAGGCGAAGCGAAATTCATTTTGGTGATTCTTCTTGAATCAGCCCTATCCCAAATAAGTTGGGATCGACATACAGTCTATTCGGATGTAGCTGAATGACGGTATATAACATGGGTCGACTGCCTTTGATGACCGACTGAGCAATTGAAAATCCCTTGCCTGGTTGTAAGATTTTCGGGCTTCGAACAACTGCCAAAAATCTACAAATGACAGCCTAAGGCTTTACGTATTTTACTACTCATTGTCATAACACATAGAAATGTAAAATTGAAAACGACATTCGCAAAAACCCTAAAGCTTTCTGGAGATTCATTAAAGATAAACGTCGCGGAGAACCTTGCATACCTGCAGACATTACCTGCAGTTTATGAACGATAAGGTGGCTAACAATGGTCCGAAAATTGCAAACCTCTTTGCTGATCAATTTGTTTCGATTTTTGATCAAAATCCAGCCACTTCTTATAACACTGCTAATGCTTTTTCTGGTATTGACTCGATCTTAAGCAATATTAAATTAACAGAAAAACAAATTCTTAATAAGCTAATACTCGTAGATGCATCCAAAGGTGCTGGACCTGATTGTATACCACCCTTGTTTTTAAAACGCTGCTACCGTGAACTTGCGCTACCGTTGCAGATTATTTTCAATTCTTCTCTTGTTGAAGGAATATTCCCTGAAGTATGGAAAAGCGCAAGAATTGTCTCGGTTTTTAAAAAAAGGTAATTCTGCCTATTTTCAAAACTACCGCCCAATTTCAATATTATCATGTTTTTTCTAAAATATTCGAGTCTCCTGTTTGTCCAGTAATTTCTCGCCACATTGACAGAACAAACCTCTTCGAGTTTGTGTCGGATGTAACTCTAGCTCTTGATAAAAGACTAGAAGTTGATGCCGTGTACACGGACTTCTGCAGTGCGTTTGACAGGGTTGACCATGCTCTATTACTGTCCAAGTTGGAGTATAATGGCATATAGGGCTCACTTATAAACCGATTCAAATCTTATTTGCTTTATTGATCGCAAACTATTTTTGTTAACGGTTACGAATCCTATCCATATTATGCTGATCCAGGAGTTCCTCAGGGTTCTCATCTTGCACATTTTTTGTTCTTATTGTTCATCAACGGCACTAGCTTGGGAGCTAATGTCTATGTAAATATTCAAATCATTATAAATCTATATATAAAAGAAAGTCGTGTTAGTTACATCATTTATAACTGAAGAACGGCTATACCAATTTGACTGAAAATTGGTAAAGAGGTAGCTAAGAAATGGGAGAAGGACATAGGATACTTTCTATGCCGCTCCCCGTCGTTCCTGTGGGAATAAATGAGCTTCTTTGTTTCGACTTCTCCCACACTTTTATGCTACCCTGGTACCTTGAACGTCAAAAAATATGCACAATAAACCTTCTTTCATGTATTATGATTATTTGTTAATGATGAATGAAAGAGGTTTATTGTTTCGACTTCTCCTACACTTTTGTGCTACCCTGGTACTTTGCACGTCCACAAACTATGCACAATAAAACCTCTTTCATGTATTATGGTGATTTGATAATGATGAATGAGCTTTTTTATTGTTTCGACTTCTCCTACACTTTTATGCTACCCTGGTACCTTGCACGTCAAAAAATATGCACAATAAACCTTCTTTCATGTATTACGATTATTTGATATTGATGAATGAATGAGGTTTATTGTTTCGACTTCTCCTAAACTTTTGCTACCCTGGTACCCATGCATCTCCACAAAGTAGGAAACACGTGTCCAGTATTTTTAAGTTAATAATATTCTGTACAAAATTTCAAAAAGATATAATGAAAAACCACAAAGTTAAGCTTGCTATTCTACTTGGTTGTCCCAACAAAAATATGGTCAAAAATCCGCGGGCGAGCGAGCGCGGTGCGTTGACTTCTAGGGTCAGCTGTTGCGCGCGCGCAATACTATGATGTATCGTACGTAAGCTGCGTGACGCGCTCGGTGACTACACTGCAACAATTTCTAAATGTGTTTGGGATAAAATATAACATGGTGTAAAAATTATTGGAATCGATTCAGTTGCTTATTCACTATCTATATATATAAAATAAAGTCGTGTTAGTTACTCCACTTATAACTCAAGAACGGCTCGAGCGATTTGGCTGAAAATTGGTAGGGGGGTAGCTAAAACTAGGAAAAGGACATAGGATACCTTTTATCCCGTTCCCGTCGATCCCATGAGAATGAATTAGCTTCATTGTTTGGACTTCTCCTACACTTTTGTGCTACCCTGGTACCTTGCACGTCCACAAACTATGCACAATAAAACTTCTTTCATGTATTATGATGATTTGTGATAATGATGAATGAATGAGGTTTATTGTTTCGACTTCTCCTACAGTTTTGTGCTACCCTGGTACCTTGCACCTCCACAAAGTAGGAAACACGTGTCCAGTATTTTTAAGTTAATAATTATGTACAAAATTTCAAAAAGATATAATGAAAAACCACAAAGTTATAATAACGAGTACGAGCATTCTACTTGGTTGTCCCAACATAAATATGGTCAAATATACGCGCGCGAGCGAGCGCGGTGCGTTGACCTCTAGCGTCAGCTGTTGCGCGCGCATAATACTATGATGATGTATCGTAAGCTGCGTGACGCACTCGGTAACTACTAACAATTTCTAAATGTATTTGGGACAAAATATAACATGGTGTAAAAATTATTGGAATCGATTCAGTTGCTTATTCACTATTTATATATAACTCAAGAACGGCTGAACCGATTTAGCTGAATATTGGTGGTAGGTAGTTAAGAACCCGTCCCCGTCGTTCCCGTGTGACGTGACATAAGACATTCAAAATGTAAGTCAGTAATTCATATACCAAAAATGGTATAACAAAAAGCAAATGACAGCTGAGCATATTTAAAAAAAAAGTCTAACCGGTTGAAGCAATCGTTTAAAGCAAAGAATATAAATACTCTCTGCTGGTTTAAAGTTTCTAATAAAAAACCACAAAGCCAACTTCAACTTCAAAATTTCTAATATTGTATTGCTGTGCCATTTATCATCAATAAAAATATCATGCCGTGACCAAGACCATCAAATCTTTCTCGACAAAGCGGTAATGCAAGAGTAAATCGAAACATTCTGAATGAAAGCACTGAAGAAGAGCAAGAAATTGCACGTGCTGAGCGCCGCCTTACTATGACTCGACTTCGTTCTTCTCACTCACAAGAGCAAAGGGAGGCGGCAGTCCGTGAAACTGTTCCGTTGACAATGCGAAATCGGCGAACAAACCTCAGAGATCATCATCGTCATCATCAATCTTTTTATCGTCCCACTGCTGGAGACAGGTCTCCTCTCATGCAGAGAAGGATTGAGTGTAATCACCACGCTTGCTCCATGCGGGGTGGCGATTTCAGACTTATAAAGTCCAGGTTTCCTCAAGATTTTTTCCTTCACGTTCAGTCATTGGTATCCTAGATATTATACTTAGAGAGTATATATCACTTTAGAAAAGTTACATCTATACTTGCCTGACCTGGAATCGAACCCGCGCAATCATACAAGAGAGGCTGGTGTTTTAACCACTAGGCCACCACGACATCTCAGAGATCAACAGCTAGATAATTTACGAAGCAAAGGTAGAAATTCATAATTTCTTTCACAATGTGCTACAATAAATAAATGACAAATAAAAAAAATCATACTTTTTTATTTTTATTTACAGTGTTCCTAATTTAAAAAGTAAAAAATGTGATCATGTGATATTTATTGCCTTTAAGGCGGAACAAAGTTCGCCGGGTCAGCTAGTATCTAATGTTTGCTGACGATTTGATCTACTAAATAGTCAAAACAAACTCAGAATATTTGGTTTGGATAGGTGAATCTGTTCTTGAGTTATAAAATTACAAAGATGGTATTGATTTTTGACCTGGCGAACTTTGTTCCGCCTTAAAGGCAATATCACATGATCTTGTTTTTTGCTTTTTAATTAGGGTAGCATAAAGGTTCCTACACAGGAAGCTCATCATGATCATCATCAACCTTTTTTATCGTTCCCCTGCTGGGCATAGCTCTCTTCTCATAAGAAGAAGGATTGAGCGTAATCACCACGCTTGCTCAATGCGGGTTGGCGATTTCTGACTTAAAGTCCAGGTTTCCTTAAGATATTTTCCTTCACCTTGTTATCGGCTTGTAACATTTCATCATTAAATCTCAATAATACATAGAAGATTTATTTTCTCTATTTTGTGTAGGTGCAAGATCCCAGGGTAGCACAAAAGTGTAGGAAAAGTAGAAACAATGAAGCTCGTTTTTCATCAAACCATAATAATTACATGGAAGGACTTTTATAGTGCCTATTTTGTAGAGGTGCAAGGTACCAGGATAGCACAAAACTGTAGGAGAAGTCGAAACAACGTTTCCGAAATCACACGTTTATTCAAGCAATCAGCGCCATCTGCCGCGCTGAATTGTGAATCTAATAATCTAAACCATCCAAGGCGTGAAAAAATGTGACAAATGACGAACCACCCGGTCGAATTTGTCTATCATCATCATCTCAGCGAATAATCCCGGTTGCATCCGCAGCTTCCGCGTTGGAGCCCAGGGCCCGCTTTCCTACACTTTACTCCTCCATTTCGCACGATCTCTGGCATCCCGTGGCGTGAGATTGCTGACACGCATGTTATCTCTTACGACGTCAAGTCAGCACTTCTTTGGTCTACCTCGCTTGTTCCGGCTTGTTACAAGACAATTGTTACCCACGTAGCATGCCGGTTTTCGTAAGACGTGACCGTACCAGCGTAGGCAACCCTCTTGCAGTTTGTCTGCTATGTCACGGACACGAAGACCGCCACGGATGCGGGAGTTCCTGATGCGGTCTTTCCGCGTAACTTCACACATCCACCGCAACATATTCATCTCCGTGACACGCAGCTCCTGTTTGTGTCACTCAAGCACAGGCCATGCCTCACTGACAAACAGAAGAACAGGTCTAATGATGGTCTTATAGACCTGTCCTTTAATCGGTCGAATTTGTCCAAACTTCACATAAACCATTTACTAAATAGTCCAAACAAAGCCTAAACGTTTGGTTTGGATAGGTGAGTCCGTTCTTGAGTTATAAAATCACAAAGAAAGTGGCATTGATTTTTATATATTAGATTTTGTAAATTTCTTAGTTTAAATTTTTTAAGTTTTAGTCGAATTTTTGATCTCATGTTGGTTTAATTTTAGTTTTGGATTCTTTTTTTTTTACTTAAGCACGAGTATAACTTCGTTATTATCTTTGTATAGTTTATTTCCACTTAATATTAGTACTTACATTTATTTAGTTTACCACTTATGTTCGTGAATGTTGGTTCACCTGTTATTGGCAACTGTATAAGCCTTTTACTCATAACTACTCTATTTGTTAATTTATATACAGAAGCTGTTGGTGTACCTTTATTAACAAATAAATACTTTCCGAAGCATTCGGGCATCTTGTATGTAAAGTTGATCAGCAATCAACTACCCAACTACGGTGGTTAGTTGGTCTTGATTGATCAACGCTAGGTTTATTCTTGAATCTTGACTGTACACTGAAAACAGTGGTATTCGGCAAATACCATTATTGTCATCATTGTCAAGGGTTGTCATTGTATGTTATTATTCATTTCATTTATGAGTATTTCGTTTATCTAGCTGCCTCAAACGATTACTGCTAAGCATGAGGACCTGGGTCTGGTAGTGGCTGAGCGATCGACTGTTATGCTTTGTGTCGCAGATCCATTTTCACACAGAAAAAATGTTCGTGTGGTTTTTGTGTATGTGAGCGTATATGTTTGTAAACGCATCTATGATACAGGAGTCATAATCAGCATATAATGATCCCATTCCTAGGATAACAGACCTCTCGGTAAAAGGAAGTGGGCCGCGATTTACCACACGGGCCCAGTGTGGGTTGGTAGATGTCACATGTCAAAGTTTTGGCATTTAGACAAGGAGTTCCCTTACGATTTTTTTCTTCACTGGTTTGGAGAACAGACTACAGGAGTAGTTAATTCCTAGTAAAAAAAAAAACACACGTGAAAAATACGACTGTACTACACACACGCCTATGCCTAACCCTTTAGATATTACAGATGTGAGATTGAGTAATGAAATCAGCATCATCATTTCAGCCGAAAGACGTCCACTTCTGGACATAGGCCTCCCCCAAGGTTCTCCACGACGACCGGTCCTGCGCCTCCCGCATCCAGCGGTTTCCCGCGACCTTCACCAGGTCTTCGGTCCACCTTGTCGGGGGCCTACTCACGCTACGTCTTCCGGTGCGTGAGCGCCACTCGAGAAGCCGCCGGCCCCATCGGGCATCGGTCCTACGGGCATGTGTCCAGCCCACTGCCACTTTAGTATTGCAATTCTTCGGGCTATGTCGGTTACTCTCGTTCTTCTGCGGATCTCCTCATTCCTGATTCGATCGCGCAGTGGAACCCCAAGCATACCCATTGCCCTTTGAGTGACTTTGAGCCTTCTTATAAGGCCCATTGTTAGCGACCACGTCTCAATTCCATAAGTCATCACTGGCAACACACACTGGTCGAAGACTTTTGTCTTGAGTCACTGCGGTATTTCGGACGAGAAGATTCTACGTACCTTCCCGAAAGCAGCCCAGCCGAGTTGGATTCGACGATTGAGCTCTTTCTCGAAGTTGGACCTTCCTAACTGGATAGTTTCCCAGGTACACGTAACTGTCAACAACTTCGAGAACAGAGTCTCCAATCTTTATAGGAGTCGGTACAACATGGGCATTAGACAAAGAGTTCCCTCACGATTTTTTTCTTCACTGTTTTTGAGAACAGACTACAGGAGTAATAATAATAAATACAACTTTACTCCGATTAAGTACATCTAGCAAAACACGACTGCACTACACCCAACCCTTTAGATATTACAGATGTGAGATTGAGTAATGAAATATCTAAAAATAAATACAACTTTACTCCGTTAAGTACAACTAGCAAAACATTCTTTTGGTAATCTATAGTTTGTCTCCCTAGGGGTAAAACCTACCTTTTTCCGTCCATACAAATGTCCAAATTCTGTCCATGTTCGCTATGAATCCCCCGAACGCATGTTCCGCACTCGATAACCTTCCCGAATTATAATTCATCGGGTATCACATTAAATCTGTATCACAGCCTACAAAACATTCAGTATACTAACCGCTAGTATTGTATCCTGTATAATAATTAAACAGTTTATGTAGCATTATTAATTGTTCAGCATGAATGCTGCCGTATATTACATATTAATGAAATATTGTTGTACTGTTCTTATTAATCTGTGGGGATGGCTGAAGTACTTATGCAGATGGCTGTTGGTAGATTCCTATAATAAGTAAAATCAGAACTCAGGATCGGATTGTGATCCCCGAAAGGTTTGGTAAAGAGGCCTGTATTCCACCAGCCTTCTCTGTGAGAGCAAATGAACGGAAAAATTAAACCATGTCTTTGAATTTTGGGTTCTAGGATTTGCTGGTTTTGTCACGATGATTTTCTTTACCATTTAAGCTCAATTTTATTATCCGAAGTTCAGCTTTGCAAAAATGTATTTTGATGAATAATTTGCTTTATCTAATGATATCATTGCTTAGTCAATGGTCAATCAAAAACATATTGTGAAAATTAATATTTTTAACAACTAATACATGGCTCCATATGTTCGAAAAGTGTGTCTGCTCAACAACAAAATAAAAGTCATTACTTCTGATAGTGTATTTCGCAATAAGGATGATTCCTGGTTAAAAAAAAATTATTTCTATTTAGTCCGTCATTCCGATTATAGAAAAATATTGGATACATATATTTTATTTTATTAAATCAATAAAAAATTACAAATATAAAAGGCATCAAAGAGCAGGAGTGGTGGCTGGTGACGGCACTGCTCGCTAAAAAGTGTAGCATGCAGTGACGTCACAGGAGTTTTCAACGCACTGTGTCGTCTTAATTTATTGTTTATATTAAAAAAGAAAAAATACGTGTCTACAAAGCCTAGCCGCCAAGCGATTTGTCGTGTTCCGGCATGATGTCTGGTGAAGCCATACGGAGGATGGGTCTGAGCAGTTGTGTTGCGATGTGTGCCGGGTACGATGCGCCTAATGTTGTTGTGTTGGGAGTTTGGTCGTGGAGGGTCTTCATATCAATCTCCCTTTGGCGCAGCATCATTGGTCGTGTTGTTGGGTTTAACATTGCATCACCTCGCTCAACTGCCGTCTTCCTTCCTATTCGCTCAGTTTTTCTGAGTGAATAGGTTCGTAATAAACTAGCGCGCTTTACCATCAACGATCGCATCACTGCTTACCATCAGGCGGGATTGCGGTCAAGCGCTAGATTATAATTATTAAAAAAAAAAGTATTTTTTGGAAATCTGACTGACAGACTAATTAGTTTTTTTTTTAGTCAACTACCCTATTACTCTGCCGAACGTTAAATGTGCATAATAACGTGTTGCTGGCTTAAAACATTATGCATTTGAGGGAAATCTCATATACCTAAAATTTCACTTAGAACCACTTTCACTTAACCATTAACCATAGGTAAACTTGTATCCTTGTTCTCGTAAGTTTGGACCCAGTCTTTGCAATCTTGACCATACATTCCCCTTCGTAGAGGGGGTATCCTGAAATACGTACAGACAACAGCCATATCAGTTGTAACAAATCCAAATAAGTTGACCTTTTATTCTATTGAAACTTCGTAATATACGAGGCCAGTCGAAGATCCCAGTTTCAATAATAACTCGACAGTTACAATAGATCCTTAAAAATGCTGGCAATAAAAATGTTCGTATATAGGATTCTCCTTGGATGAGAATAAAAAAGGTAACCACCTTTTCAAATCGCTCTCGGTAATTATTCTCCTATTTAATATCCCAGTATTTATAACGTATCGATATTAAAACATAGGAACAGTTCGGAACATTAGACAGGTACATAGTACACTAGTACATACTGTATCTAGCAGTAAATTTGGGCGTTCGCCAAATGCAATGCTCATCCATTATGTTGACTCAGCGCTGCACGGGAAGCGGTGCATTTTCGCTGTCGTATGATACGTCATTTTGAGTATTATGTTGTTGCTATTAATTAGTAGTGTAATAATGGTCTTGTAGGTCAACATTATTATTTATTTATTTATAAAAACTCTTACCTCCAACTACCCTTACAGATCTGCGATCCGATACCATAGCGGGGCCTTACATACTAATCCTTAATCTAAATCTTATATAAAATTGTACACTTTAACTAAAAACTTAACCTACATTGAAGTTACGTAGTGTAACCTTTGCGAATTCACTCAAGTTACACCACAGTACATCAACTCCCTCATGAACTTCATTCACTACCCGCATGGCTCTAATAAGAGGACATTTCGCCAGTAGATTGGTTCTGGCCGCAGGCACAGCAAGCAAGGGTGGGCGTCGCCGCCTCCATACGTACCGATCTGGCACGCAGAGTTCCAGGTGACGCAGCACTCCCGGGTTATGCGTTTCGCCACGCAGTAGCTTCACTACATAAGCTGCAAGCGCAAAATCCCGTTGCACCTTTAACGTGTATTATCTATGTATCTATGTCCCAATTATGTTGTGGTACGTCTGGTTCGGTGTGAGATAACTAGTAATAAAGTATGGGAATTATTTTTATCAGTGGTAGGTCATAACATCGGCTGCTGGCAGAAGTTACCACCCACCAGACAAAGTCTTACCGCCAAGCGATTCGTCGTGTTCCGGCATGATGTCTGGTGAAGCCGTATAGAGGACTTGTCTGAGCAGTTGTGTTGCGATATGTGCCGGGTACGATGCGCTAAATGTTGTTGTGTCGGGAGTTTGGTTGTGGAGGGTATCCAAATCAATCTCCCTCTGGCGCAGCATCGTTTTTCGTGAAGTACGGCTTCACCAGACATCATGCTGGAACACGACGACGGGTCTGAACAGTTGTGTTGCGATATGCGCCGGGTACTATGCACCGAATGTTGTTGTGTCGGGAGTTTGGTCGAGGAGGGTCTCCAGATCAATCTTTCTCTGGCGCATTCATGTTGTTAGATTTATTCCTTCATATCCACTCATTTTTTTTTTTGGGGAATAGGCTCGCTAGTTTACTACTAGCGTGCTTTACCATCAACGATTGCATCACTGCTTACGGCGGAATTGCTGTCAAGCACTAGTTTATAATTAATAAATATTCCTAAACAATAACTATGACTTAATTTGCCAAACCATCTGGGTCTGTAGTCTGCTATTACAATAGGGTTAGAATGGTCGATCAGTAATCTCATAATGATTGAATTTGACAAGTTTCGTAATCTACTAACAAAATGGTGTCGTTATGTCTTTTCAGTGGTCAAACTGACACTCCACTCCAAATGTTAAAATAGAGTAGTTTTAAAAAAATCATTTCTACTAACGGGTTTTAAAATAATGGCGATACGGCAATGTTATTCTGTCACCATTCTATTACGAGACGACTGACCGTTCATTGAACAATCATTATAAATGTATCAGGTTACTAACTTTTAACACGATTAAAACAGAATGACAATGGAATGGTGGTGGAATGAAAAAAATATAAAAATTGCAGACTAAGGCCCAGGGGGTCCGATCGAGGTAGAACGGTACCTACTTTAAAACATATATTGTTTCCGTACTCATTATTTAAATATATGGCAATAGCCTGACACCAACCGTCGAGCAGTAACCCACCAGACACAACGCCAGTCTAACCGGAGACTGCCCTCTTTTCTATAGGATGAATAAACTTTTCATCCACAATTTTCTCAAGCCTCTATACAGGCAAAAGGCTTTGAATAAATGAAATGCCATTCTAGCGTGGTTTGCCTAAATTCGATTAATCGAATGTATCCCCCGTAGCCTCATCCTTCAAGGAGCTGCTGAGCCCATTACATAACAGGGATTAGTCAAGGAGTAATGGTAGGGAAGATGTGCACAATAAAAAAGGATTTATGACCCTTATTGGATATGCATCATACAGTAAGCAATAGACTTGTGAAGAGACGTGCTTTGTATTCTTAAGCCCTTATCGTATAACTACAATGGACACTCGCCCCCCTACATACAGAGTAAATACAGCTCTCTGGAGTGTGCTCTGTGATTGAAGCATGTTACATGTCCGGCCGGGTCCATTTCACAAAATGCATGGATTTGGGTTACATAGCCGTGGTGGCCTATCGGTCTATGAATTCTAATTATATTGAAGAGTGCTCTTAGTGATAGAATTCATTAGTGCTTCTATTTTCCACCAACTTTTACTTAGAGTGTCACTGAATTTTTTACTGCTTGTACCTACATCAAAAAGAATGGCGTGGTTTTTGAGGTCGTGATACAAACTTGCTGGTTTTTAGACTTTCAGGCTTATGACGACCCGTGACTGCTCAAACATCTACGAATAACGGCTAGGTTCTAAGGCTTAACGTGATTTCGGAGGCATGGAGGTGTCTTGGTATGTGTAGATAGCCATCTATCCCCGAACTAACTTACGTTAAGCGTTCAATTTACCCGTGCAGTTGCTTTCTCCGGTCTGGCTGAACTGAGCTTTGGTATACTTTTCTGGTAATTCTTTGCGTCTTTACACCTTTTATTTGATAATTATAATAAAAATAACATTTATTCAGTAATTGTTTATATTGTTACACAAAATATATTATAGGCTATAATTTATTGTTACAATCGAGTTGGACATCTGTAACCGAACTAGGCAAAAACCTGTGTTTTGGTTATCAGCGCCAAAGCCCTTAAAAGTAGACACTAGATATAGATAGCCATTGAGTAGAGTCAACACTTTGAAAATTTACAAGTTCTATTACCTACAACTTATGTATATTTGGTGTATTGTGTCCGTGCTAAATAAATGTATTTTTTTGGCTTATTTTTTACTACGAAATTATGTAAGCATAGCTTAAAATAAATGATACAAATATACAACATAGTATTTCGAAAAGAAGAACAGTCTTAGAAGCATTAGGTTGTATACAACGTGTAACATAAAGGGTATATACATACCAAGGGCATGGCATCTATACATGATATCAATCCTAAAACCATACTATAGGCGCACAGAATTTTTGAAGACATTTATCGTGATTTTGCCAAGTAATGTGACGTGTAACGAGTAGTTATTAAGTATGTAGTGTTATGCACGTTTGTTATGATTTGAATTTAAGAAACACACGGATCGGAAAATTTAGTATAATTTTTTTGAGTATTTTATTTTGAGTTGAAAACCTTCCGATATCATTTGATATCATGTAAAGATGCCATGCCCTTGGTATGTACGAGTATATACCCTTTATGTTACACGTTGTATAAATGTAGCCGACGATCTTAACATACGACCTAATGATTCTAAGGTTCAGATATAATAGACTGCGATCTAATATATTAAACCAGTACTAGATTTCAATTTGAATCGGAAACTTCTCACACATATATAGTTAGAGTTCACGGAACATTCAACGCAAGCACTCTGATTGAAGCGTGTTAGCTGTGATTTGGGTCCATTTCACAGAACTCACACATACGTTGCTAGAATAAATAAACGTAGATTGGTATAACTTTGGTAGCACGTAATTGCAGTATTCAGATGAATTTTGTTGTGAGACTCTATCCATGCTTTTTAATTTAACAGTGAAATTAACGCTGTCTGTCTGCCTGTCTATCTTCAATGGTTCGTCGGAACCATTGAAGATAGACACGCAGACAGAATTTGGCACATTTCTAGATCCTACGGATTATACTATATGGGATTCTTGTATCGTAGTAGTACGATCCAAAATGATAATTTTCGGGAGCTAAACCCCGGGCAAAAGCTACTAAAATACTGGTGTTCGAGAGTATTCGCACTCCAGTCTTTTTAAGCTATTGCATAGCTTCTATCGCGGGCCTTGAGCGCGGGGACCGAATCCAGAAATTCCGTAACGAAAAAACCTCACGCTCCCCACTCCGACGGGCACGGAGGTGTGGCTTGAAGGCCGTACATCGTCTAACGTCGTTTCAGTTCGGCAGTCTTCGGCACGGTATGTTTGTGTGCGTGCGACTACATCTTTTGAAAACAATTTATAGATTTTCAAAAAGAGCATGCATATTGCAGGGCTCGAACTCAGTTCTACACACTTGCCATGTTACTGATAGTCGCGAGGTGCTAAACTTGCGATAATTTTCTCTCTGAAATAGGTCTTCTATAGAGATATGTCATAGACGTCATCGACGTTGTCATGGCTACCTTAAAAACTTTTCATATAATTGATTATTAAGTACTTTTATTCAAATTAATTTAGTAGTGTTTTTATAAAATAGCTTTTTTTTTTAACGGAAAAGCTAAGATGAATGTCACGCTAATTTTTCATTGGACTTTTAAATTATTTATAGTGTTGTTTACTAAATAAAAGCGCGTGATTTTATAGTGTAAAAAGTACTCACGCGGCCGTTTTTTCAACTGTGATTGGCGATATCCGCCATTATTGTGAAATATTTTTTTAAAGAATTTCTATAATTTGTTACACGTGTTATTGGCAAAATTGTGGTATCTATCCACAGGGACCAGATCAAGAGTTGAAGTTGAAGTTTTTATTAAATAAAATATTACAGAAAGATGTCGGTGAACAATGTTAATACGAGTACATTTAAGTGTACGAGTTGTAATATTGTTATCTCCGAAACGAAACAACGAAAGTTTAATTAAAATATGCTCGTCGGCTTTTTCTGAGGAAGACATTGATGAGGCAAAAAAGTTATTGTTTGTTTCTACGAAGACAAGACAAAACATGTATCGAGGCATGTATGTAATTGCATAAATTGATACAAAATGCTATGCAATAGCTTTACCGCGGCAGTCCCCGAGTGCCACACGTCTTTTTTTTTTTGTTTGAGATGGGAAATCATCAAATGACCTTTCCCGCTTTCGGCGGAGCAGAAGGGCGTGTCAGATTTTTACTGACTAAAACCCAACCGTCTGTGCGCCAGGGCCCTGGATTATTTTTTAACCAATCCGCAACCCTGACCTAGGAGGCATCGGTTTTCGTGGAGCCCGTTACGATGTGCTGACATTTTTCTTTGAGGCGCGCGCACCGTCGGGACGGGCCTGGTCCTTACCGAGCGGCGAGCTGCCCACTGTTCATAGCCCGCAAGCCCGCGCCTACGGTGGCCGCGAGTTCGATGTTGTCTCCCGACCAGGGCGTCTCCTGCGGCGGCTAGTGGCGTGAGCACTGGGATTCCTGCTTCGTTACGCGTTCCGCCTCTTCCTTCAATCCTCTTTCCTCAAGCATCACTGCTTCGCAAAAGAAGATGACGGCCTGCTATGCACTCTCGCTCCGGACCATGGCCTGGACCAGGGTCGGACGTGAGACATCGCCACCCATCGCCGCTACGAGGACACGGCGGTGCTCTATCCAAGCCAGGCAGACCTCCACCGTATGCTCCACCATATCCTCAGGGCAATCCACACAATGGTGACACCCTGGTGTTTCCTCCCGCCTTATGGAACAGGAAACTCCCGAAACAAACGTGTCCGGTGAGGATCTGCGTGAGACGGAAAGTGAGGGAGCCGTGGCGCCACTCCTCAAAGAGGGGACTTAACGCCGCTTATGTGGCGTGGCCAGGGCTCCAGTATCCAGTTGTTAAATAACTCAGCAGAAGATGATCTTACCGTTCTTTTGTTTGCTACATTATGATACCGTTACAATCCTGTTACCTAACCATGTTTCTAGAAAAGGTTTAAAATTAGATACTATAAGCGTTTAGCAAAGTCTGACTAATTTAAAATAATATAGTATTTTCACAAATTGTATGTATACCATAATATAATGGTACAAGGTAGATATCGGTAACAACGCTGGGAAACCACACAAAACCCTAGTAATTCATAAAGAGTGCGTAACGTGGTTATTGGTTGTGTTCTTTAGAAGGGTCCAGAGTGCTCGCTTGGCGTGTCGATCAGATGTATGACCGTAGACGGAGCAAAAGAAGTGTAAGAGGCTCTGATAAGATTTTTTGGGATTTTTATGTACCATATAATGCCTCCCGAGTTGTTCTATGGTTTTTAACTATCTCTTTTGCCGGAAGACACTTGTTGCAGGTACCTATATTACTGTATGTATGCGTGTATATAGATAATTTCACTAACCTTTAGCTATTTTCCTGGCATCAACGCTTGTTCTACATTAACAGCAATTATTGCTCGGAGACACAACACGATCTGTGATTCTAGCATGTTTCATTAAATGTACATCGAACGGAAACATAACAAGGATTACGGCTACATGCAGCTGCAGGTACTCGTATTGTTTGGGTGTTGATCCAGAATTTCGTTAAAAATTTTCATATAGATGTTGAGTTGCGAAGCACTGTATGAAATTCGCAATGACTTTCGATTTTCTGTCTTTTAACGAAGACCACTTATTTTCGAGAGGGTAAAAAATATCATCCAGCGTTTTTAGGTACAAAGTTAGTGGGAGTCTACTATAGTCGACGAATAATTTGCTTTGTCTATGGATCCGAGAAAGCAGAACAGTATTTTAGTTGTAGCGATATCAACAAATGCCAAATACGAACAAAGCGTCATACTGACATCACACAGATCTTGCATCTCGCAAGCAGAGTTCTACGTGCATCTAGCTTATACACTTCCCAACATAGACCATTGGGCAAGTGCCTGCCATATTTTTTCGGAGTGGAAAATTGTCGTGGAAGGCTGATTGGTGACTCTGATTTAACTCGAGTTGGTCTCCAAAGCCTAGAGCACAGGCGTAGAGTAGCCAGCCTTTCGGTGTTCTATAGGATACATTTTGGGGAGTGTGCGAGGGAATTGCACGATTTAATTCCCCCATCTCCGTTCCACCATCGGACGACCCGACGTACGGCGAGTTTCCACCCTTATGTTGTTAACACCTCTACGATCCGGACGAAGCGTTTCGCCTCCACCTTTATACCGCATACATCGAGGGACTGGAACAATCTGCCGGCGGCAGTGTTTCCGTCGGACTACAATTTGGCGATCACGATCGAGGACACTCAAATTGTTGTCCTCAAGGCTAGAGTGAATAGGCTCTTAATAAACTAGTGCGGATTGATAACTAGGCGGGATTGCGGTCAAGCGCTGGTTTATAAATTAATAAAAAAAAAAAAAAAACTGACTCGTACTGACTCAAAACCACGCCGGCGGTGTTCCAAATGCCCGTCAGATACAACACCCATCTGGTCGGTACTTCCTCCTTTTTCTAGGGAGGTTGAGTGAATTTTACACATTGTTCCTCATACTTCTAAATAATATACCGATTTGAAGGGAACAGAAAACAAGCATTTGAGACTCTTATTTGAAATACCACCATACAAGTGCTGTACTTCTAGCATTTTGGGTATCCTGCTATAAATTTACCATCCATAACCACAAAAGACAGTCTAAAGGTACCTGGAACACCCGTTTTGAAGCAAATTTCCTTTCGCTTTAGCACACTTGGCGAATAAGAAAGTCACATAAAAAGTGTGGCTTTTAATTCTGCCAGATGTATGTTTTGCAGCCGGTTATTTGTTGTTAGTGCTTGACCGCGATCCCACCTGATGAGAAGCAATAGTGCAATCGTTGATGGATGGGTACTAGTTTATTATCAGAATAGACTTACAAATTATAGTCCGACGGGAAGAAGAATTAAAAATTTTTGTTCCGATAAGCGATATGAAAGACGAGGCGAAACGCTTCGTCCGAATCGTAGCGGTTTCACTAAGGGTCATCCGATGACGGTACCTAAATTGGCCGTTTGGTCAACCGACTGGCTTTTGAAAGTAGCACTCGTCTCGCTCCGCCCTTTCCGCTTGCACGAGACTAATCACATTTTAATAATCCTATTTGGGAGGTGCTTTGACTTAGTTATTTGCGACCAAGTCAGGTCGCACGAGATTGGTTACAGTTCCAACCTAAACTTATTCATAAACGTCGCTTAAAGTTAACTAGTGATTAGCGATTCTTTAACCATACATTTTTGACCTTTTAACGTTACTTAACTTTAAGCATCCTTTATGAATAAGCACCACAGTGTTTAAGGGGTTTGTTCATAAACGATGATTAAAGTTAAGTGACGTGAAAATGTCTAAAATATATGTTTAAACAATCGCTAATTTCTAGTTAACTTTAAACAGCGTTTATGAATAAGGGGGATAATATGCACTAAGCAAATCACTCAGGCCGGTAGTTGAACGGCTGCCATGTAGTTATAAAGTTAGGCTGTTAACTAATTAGCTAATCAAATCAGTTTGCTGCGACATATGTAGCAACAACGAACTTCATTCCAGAATGTCAAACAGATTATGTGTTCTCATTTCATTTTAAATTTAAGTTCTGTCTAAAGACATTTCAGTTCAATTTCAAAAGATTTATCTCTTCTCTTTCTTGGACATGGATCGAATGACACCTCATTTGTCAAATCGAATAAATGTGGAAAATGCGGAATCCATCCATTATGTTGAAACACGTACTGTAAGGGTCAAAAGCGGAGTAACGCATTTGACATTTATTGTTAGTGCAATAAAGTCCAAAAGTGGTAATGCACTTTTGACCCTTACTGTAAATGTGCCTCGAAAACGGTAAGCCATTGTTTCTGGCTGTCATTTGTAGACATCTGCCATTCGTTACCCGTAGTGAAAAGCCGGAAAGTCTCACAACCACAAACTAAACAGTATCCTATTCCCGGTTTCTGTGTTACAGAATACACCTTAGGCTACAGACAAGGGGTGATGTTCACGTTTTAGAAGGCGCCATTCGCTAACAAAATGGATAATTGTGATCGACAGTAAACATTATTATTCTATTTATTTCAATACCTACTAGATTTCCGTCCGCGGTTTCCCCCGCGTGGAATACGGTTATATTGCTCTTTTTAGATTCCTCATTTTTGAGGATTAATTATGGTATCATTTAACTTCTAAGTTTACATGTGCATGTTCGTTGACAATATAATACCTTGTTTTGAACGACACACAGAACCATCTATCTACGAACTGGTATGAAGCTAACAATATTTTTTCCGGGATAAATAGTACTCTATTATTTAATCCGGACTTCTAAATTTATGTCTGTAAATTTTCATAGCAATCGGTTCAGTAGTTACGGCGTGAAAGCTGAACAAACAAACAAACTCACTTTCCGATTTATAATATTAGTAAAAATGGACCTTGGAATTTTATTCGTCTTACAAAGACAGGCTACTTCATATATTCAATGACTATACCAAACATTTGTAGTTTTTTTTTTTATCATTACAAAAATATTAAATAATTAATGTAATTTAAATAAATATTGAATATAAAAAAATAAATATTTAATGAATTGATTTTCATTTAACATATACATTTTTTGAGCTAGGGCTAGGGTGAAAAAACTCTGGTAAAATGTCTTGCCTTCAAACTCCGTCAGGCGTCATAATAATACATGATATTTTCATGTTTTAAATTATTAAATAGTCAATTTTTTGTTTTATTATAATAATTCCCTTTATTTTTTTATACATACATATTGTTTTACATTTTTAAATATTTATATAAAAACATACAAAAACATTTAAAAATATAAAAAATAGTGTTCCACCGATGGCGGGAGCGGGGTCCAAGCTACCGGTGGTTAGGGCTCCAGAGATAAGAACCTCTTCACAATGAGGGCCATATCGAGGAGTACTGCCTTTTGAATCTGGCCTTTGATCCAACTGCCTAACGAGAGCCTCAATAGATGTTGGTCGAGGCTCTTGGCTATCAAACCATTGGCCGATACGACAATCGGTACAATAACTGCAGAGTTCACATTCCACATGTCAACAACCTCGTGCGCCAAGTCGAGATACTTAATTTTTTTTCTTTCTCAGCTTTCTCGAGATTCCCGTCATGTGGAATGGTAAAATCGATAATTAATCATTGCAAGGCGCGCTAATCGATCTATCACTACTATATCAGGCTTATTTTACTGACAGGACTATTCCTGTCAGTAATGATAGACCGATCCCAGTACAACGTGACATGGTCATTTTAAGAACTGGGTCGGGCACATACTTATAATACGGTACCTCAGAATCCACAAGTTTATATTTCAAAGCAAGTTGCTGGTGGATAATCCTAGCTACTTGGTTATGCCTGTGCAAATATTCGCTGTTAGCCAGACGAGAGCAACCAGAGATAATATGTCTGATGGACTCACCCGGATGGTGACATGCCCGACACACGTCAATCGTCCCGTCCTTCATAATATATCGCCGGTAGTTATTCGTCAAGATAACTTCGTCCATAATTGCACAGACAAAACCTTCAGTTTCCCCGAAAAGGTCACTGAATCGTAGCCAGGATACGGAAGCTAAGAAGTCTACATCGGGCTCATGAAGAGCCCGATAAAATCGCCCGTGAAGTTCCTTGCTTTGCCATACCTTCTTGCGGTCATCAGTGGTTAGTACTATAGGCTTGTGCCAGTTCTCTTTCGCCATGGATAGCGGGGTGAGCCCTTTGTCTACTGTGACCACATCACGGTGCATATCCACTACGGTTTGTAAAAAATATTCTCTGAGACTGCATACCTCTCGGTTGTGTAGGGTCTTCGCATTTAAAAAGCCTCGACCCCCTCACTTCCGCGGGATATACCTACAGTCTCATCACCGATGATCGCGGTTGATGCATCCTATTATAATTATTATTAGCTTATTCCACAAATACTCATGAAAGTCTCCCTTAGGGGGAATATGGTTATCGCAATTATCAAGCTCATCAGGCCCATAGGTACCTATATCAGTTTATTTTTGGCATCTTTTTATCCCCATCACCCGTTATCTTTTTTTTTTTAATAGTTATAAACTAGCGCTTGACCGCAATCCCGCCTGATGGTAAGCAGTGATGCGATCGTTGATGGTAAAGCGCGCTAGTTTATTAAGAGCCTATTCACTCAAAAAAACTGAGCGAATAGGAAGGAAGACGGCAGTTGAGCGAGGTGATGCAATGTTAAACCCAACAACACGACCAACTATGCTGCGCCAAAGGGAGATTGATCTTAAGACACTTCACGACCAAACTCCCAACACAACAACATTTGGCGCATCGTACCCGGCACACATTGCTCAGACCCGTCCTCCGTACGGCTTCACCAGACATCATGCCGGAACACGACAAATCGCTTGGCGGCAAGACTTTGTCTGGTGCCGGCGGCCGATGTTATGGCCTACCACCGATGAATCTGAATCTCACTATTGACCTCAATTTTATTCATGTCATCTCAAACATCCAAGATTTTTTATTCATAAATATCTAGTTAATTAATCAAAATATAACATATCAATCGGTCTTTCCCAAACTACGTCAGAATCGGCTTCGGTCTTGTCAAATACAGCTGAAAACCGGTATTTTACATGGAACGACTTCCTATCCGACCGCCATAACTCAGTTGTGGCGGCAACGTGCCTACCACGAATGTTTTTAACCAAGATTCAAGTGGACTGTATTTAGGATAGCATTATATTAAAAACAATAAACAAATATGCGATAGAATGATGAATTTTAAGGTCTTAATCCCGGGGGGATTAAGGCCTTAAAAGGGGGCCAGGGTTACTTTAAATACTTAAAACTAATTACATTTTTTAACCGCTAAAAGATCGTGGCCGTGACTCGCCAGCTTGCCAGTTCGAAAGGAAGTGCGCTCGTCACGTCGTCCGGTGATCCGCGGAAGAACGCGGTCCACTATGGTCGCGTTCCGTTTATTTTAAGTTTTCAGTAGCGTTCACCACCGATAAACGCAAAAATCACAGGAAATATTCAACACCAGTTGCTAGATAACTCAATTGTTTTTCCATCATATGTACTACCAATACCTTCAATTTCCATTACCGATTCCATTGAATCAATCCTGAATAGTGAAAGCTCGAACCTCAGCTATTTAACAAGCAATTCAAATAAAATGATAGCAGATACATTATATAGTAGTGTTTGTAAAACGTCATGCGGTGAACGTGGATCTGGGACACGGAAAGCAATGTTTACTTAGCAATGCAGCGCTGTATGTTTGGATTTGCAGCAGAATTTCGGTTGGGTACATTCAAAGTTTGAGTATTATTGCTAGGACTTTTTTGAAGTGTATGTCCTTTTAGTTATTTTTTTGTGAAAAAACGCTCTCTGCTAGAAACTTCTCAACACTTCTTTATAAGCTGACTTAAACCAATCCCTTTGGCTTTATAATTTATTTCATAGCTAATCTTAAGAGAGAAAAAAGAGTATGTGTCACCCGTGGTAAACGTGTCTTACCTGAAACCCTAAACCTTACCTCAAACCTTAAAAAATTTGGTTTCTATATACTGAAACGAATGTAAAATATTACTGTCACTTTTTTGTTTCATTGACTTTCAAATCACAATGATGCTGAAGAAGTTTTCATGACAAAAATGGTGGGTAATTGAAATGGCTAAAACACGCTTGGATCTTCTTCTTTTAAGTTTGGATCGACGTAAACATACTGTAAACTCGAACTATTTTTGAACTGAAATTACAAAAGCCTCAGCCAATTCCTGTTACATTTTGGTGACAACCACACGTCTGGCAAGTAGTTAGGAATTAAGTCTTAAAATTAAGTAAATAATTTTTATTCACGATAGGTATTGAGTATTTTTTTAAATTAGCGCAGGCAGTCTCAGAAGGAGGCAAAGCCAATCTTGTGACAGTCAACGCCGCCAAAACATAGGCGTGTCTGTTCACCGCCATAAGGAGCTCATTCACCTTACTTTTCGTAAAGTATCCTTGGAGAGATGATTTCCTCAAACCTAAACTTTAGGCGGTGCTTTGAGTCCAAAGCCAAAATGGCTGCCGAAACTAGGCCTTATCAGGTAGGTCCGGCGGTACTTCCCACCGGGATAGCTTCTAATGTTATATTACGATCCGGACGAAGCGTTTCGCCTCCTCCTTTATACCGAGTACATCGAGGGACTGAAACAGTTTGCCAGCGGCGGTGTTTCCGTCGGACTACAATTTGAGTGTCTTCAAGGCTTAGAATAGGCTCTTAATAAACTAGTGCGTTTTACCATCAACGACTACGTCACTGCTTACCATCAGGCGGTCAAGCGCTACTTTATAATTTTAATCAAAAAAATAATGTTATACAAAGTGCAGGTCCGTCGGTAGTGTCGCGGAAGGCTCTAAATAAACAAGTGCACCTTACCATCAGCGATTACATCACTGCTTACTATCAGGCGGGATCGCGGTCAAGCACTAGAAAAAAATGTTACGTTTTAGACTAGACCCAAAGATGACAGATGAAAAGTGTGGCGACTATGACCTGAATCTAGAGTGGCGGAAACCACTTTCTATGAATAAAGCCGATTCATACAATAAAATTGATGGTACTGATACCATACGCTGAGGTAACAATAAAAATTGCACTGTCTAAACTGTGTTTAGAAATGTAAATCATTAAATGTTTCCATTTTATGCTTCTTTTTCTTACTGGTATAAGTCTAAGTCTTTCAGTTCGTGTTGGTCCAATATGAACCGCTTTGTTTTGCAAGAAACTTTTATCGGGAACCGACTTAGTCCAAAACAATCGATTAAATAAAATCAATTAAGTTTCACGCAATGCTCGCTCTTAAAATAAACGCCGTAAAGCGATGAAGGCATTAAAACTGAAACGCGATAAATTTTCAAAGCAATAAACTGAGTCGTTACATTAAATATAATATCAAGACTTAATTCAAAAGCAATTTCTTAGGAAAACACTCGATGTGACTAAGTGAGGGCTCGCTCAAATTTAATGGGTCTTTCGCCATTCACTCTTTACATATTTATTACAATCTTGAATATTGTTTTCTTTGAATTTTGGGATTCTGAAAATGTGTGAAAACGATGCTCCTGAACATCAAACCGCTAACATAGAGAAATTTAGTTAGATTTTTGACTGACATATATATGTATGTAGCGTGGAATTAGTATGTACCATAACGAGTCTAACGTTAAGTCTGAAATCGCCAACCCGCATTGAGCAAGCGCGGTGATTACGCTCAATCGAGAAGGATTGAGCGTAATCACCGCTGCACCTGTAAGAGAGGAAATCTGTGTCCAGCAGTGGGATGATAAAACGTAAATGATGAAGGTTCTGGAGTACTTATAGAAGAATCCTTCCATTGACTGGATGAACAGTTTCACTGTTTGTGTGGTTATTTCCTAAAAGATCATTTCCAAAGAGACTTTGACTCTGAGATTTTTCAACATTTCTTACACCAGAAAGATAAGAAATGTCGAAAAAGTAAATGTCGTAGTAGTAACCTGCAATGGGCCAACGTAACGGGGGTGCCATCATAGGCTGACTATGTATTTGTAAAAATTTTATCAGTTCAAAAGTTGGGCTTCATAAAGATTTCTCAGTCACTCAAACCTGTGCTTTATACATATATAAGAGTTATCTTTCTGTATAACAATAACGCACGGGTTTAAAAAAATAAAACTCTTATATACATAAGAGTTTTGAAAATAGAACAATTTTCTTTTTCACATAATTTTAAATAAGTATAGCACATATGGCCTATAATTATTTAATACAAATTTATGAAGTTGTATTTGCATAAAAGAGTTAAAACGTCCGTATTTTTCTAGGTGGGAAATCATAGAGTGAAATTTCCCGCTAGCTTTCGCGCGGTAGGCCATCCATCCTAACAAACTTTCGCGTTAATATTAATTGGATACTTCCTACAACTTTGAACCTTGTCAAGTTCATAAAGGAATGATCCAGAATGCACCGGAGTCGTGATGTACTTACACGTAATCCCCCACCTCTTAAAATGCATCTCATCTCACCAAATAAAAATAAAGCAGAATCATTTATTTATTCTAATGAAAGGTTTTATCATAAACGTTCGCCATTAGAGCTTATTTCGCCAGCGAAATATTAAAACTGAATAACTCTCATAAAGTAGACTTTGTTTAGTGATCGGTTTCACTGTGGCGATTTTATTATTAAAGAGGTTTATTAAAATGGAATTGCCGTGTGTATACCTGTATACCTTTAGATCTGATAAAGTTAAAATGTAAGCTCATTAAATTAATCTCTTTCTCGGTGGTAGGCCATAACATCGGCCGCCGGCGGAAGTTACCACCCACCAGACAAAGCCTTGCCGCCAAGCGATTTGTCGTGTTCCGGCATGATGTCTGGTGAAGCCGTACGGAGGACGGGTCTGAGCAGTTGTGCTGCGATGTGTGCCGGGTACGATGCGCCAAATGTTGTTGTGCCGGGAGTTTGGTCGTGGAGGGTCTCCAGATCAATCTCCCTTTGGCGCAGCATCGTTGGTCGTGTTGTTGGGCTTAACATTGCATCACTTCGCTCAACTGCCGTCTTCCTTTCTATTCGCTCAGTTTTTTCTGAGTGAATAGGCTCTTAATAAACTAGCGCGCTTTACCATCAACGATCGCATCACTGCTTACCATCAGGCGGGATTGCGGTCAAGCGCTAGTTTATAATAATTAAAAAAAAAAAAATATGACGATCGAGCTAAGTAAACATTATATACTAAATATAACAATCGTTTCATCGAAACATCATTTATGTAAACTTTTTGTATAAAAAGTCGATATTTTCCTTGATCGTTTTGAGAGCAGTGGTAATGAAATTATTTACATAAAGCTGCACTGCTTCCAGCCGACAATTAGCTCTATAATTGCGTAGTACACAATACATGCCAATCTGAATAATTATTAAGGATATTTTTAATAAAATGCCTTCAAAAACTTTTATGTGTTCAAAAAATTCTTGTCCTTAAGGACCTACGCTTTGGAATGGGCGACTAGACATCTTACTGGCTGACCCCTTGATAATTCAAAAATACTTGTTATTGTATTATTTGGTTTTCAAGGGTTTGATTTTGATTTTGAAAGTGTCTGTTTGCGCTAGTTTATCGATCGGGTCCGATTGTTAGTTAGTCGAGTTGTTAGATCCCCGACCGATACGGGCTAGCGTAATTTAGTATTGTCTATGGCGACGCGCGGCCCCCATTCTTGAACAGACAACGTTTTGGGACCGCGCCGGCAGCGGTCGTTGCTTGAACTATTATGACACAACGTTTTGGAACCGCGCCAGCGGCGGTCGTTGCTTGAACTTCTTGACGAAATCCTCGCATGCGTGGCGTGTTTCGGACGAGTGAATTTCGGGAATAAATCCACCGGCCGCGTTTTGTATAGTTTGTCGCAATTGTTGTCCGTGTTTTGAAGTATTTACTTGAACTATAAAACGTAACAGTGCGCCTGTAAATTGAGTTGAACTTGAATCGGAAACGTGGTTTCATTGGCGATCTTTGTCGGGCGTGATTGACACTGCTAAATAACTTCTTACGTTGGTGAGCTTTGGTGCCCTATTAAGGGAACTTCTTGGTGTGTCGACTGGTATGGGACAGTCAGTGATCTGAAGACTTCGGACGTCATTGTAAAGTCGGCGCGCGCGTCGACTTCTCCGGACTTCACTTCGCGACGGAGCACACTGAGTCCCAGGTAAGTCCCGTAGATTTACTAGAGTGTGATCGGAGATTGATTTTACTTGTGGTGTAAGCCGACCTTGTTTGTTGGATAAGCCGTAACAAACGCGCTGCTACATGGGCGCGCTGTACTGGGGCGCGCCTACATCTTTGTGGTAGCAGAGAGCGTGGTTTCTAATTACTAATTTGATTAATTAGAGTATCATTCCAGTATTTTGGTAGCCTTCAGAGGCTAATTTGCAAAAATTTGTTTTTTTATTTGTTGTTGTCGGTACTCGTAAAATTATATCTCTGACCACCTCCATCATTGTGTGGATCCGATAATTTGCAAAGTAAAAAATGTGAAAACAATTGTAGGTAGATTGTTTTTATTTTTGGTTCATTTCTTTCCGTTCAGAGGAACGGAGTTGGCAAAGGCATGATACGGCATACAGCCAGTTATGTTTACGAGTAATGTTTTGTTATTGTTGACTCGATTATCTTGAGCTACGGATAAATAATTACGAGTTATTTTTATGACTAATGTTTTGTTATTGTTTTAGTCAACTCGTGTATTGTACGAACCAGATAGTTCGTGTTTGAATGTTTTGATTTAGCTCGTAATTCGTAGTCGTAATTTTGTTGATTTAGCTCGTAATTCATAGTCGTAATTTTGTTGAATTATTACATAATTCACAGTAATGGTTTTATTCGGTTTGTTTGTTGATTTATTGTGTAATTGGTAGTAATAATTTTGTTTTGTTAATAAGTTTTGATCTGTGTCGCACTTAAGTTAGGCCGTTTGCACACTGATATTTTGTATGTATACTTTGTAATATTTTTTATTTGTACATGTTAGTGTTTTGTTTGTAACGGTTGCCCTTAGCTTTGGTCCCCACACGGTCTCGCGGAATTTATTGAGTTATTTACGCTTGTTTTTGTTGCTTTCCGTGCGTTCTTTAATTGAATTTAATTGTTAATTTGAATTAAAGGCTTTTATTTGAAATGGCTCCCAGTCCGCATGCTACGGCGAAGGCCGAGGTCCAGGCCGCATTGCGTTGGCTCGCGGGTGCGGCCGCCTTCATTGTTCGGCCGGATCGGGTGCAGGCTTTGTTGACCCGTTATGAGGGGTTGCCTGCGCGCATGGAAGCCTTGGAGCGACACGTTGTCGACTTCCATGCGTACGTTTTGGAACACCCTCCAGCGGATGAAGCCATGATGGAGACCTTTAAAAGGGATGTCGACCAGGCGTACGAATTGGCTGACCAAATTACGGAGTCAGCAGAAGGGCTCCTGGCTGCCCGTAGGGGAAAGCCGACTTGGAGCGGGGAGGTTAAACCGACCCCGCCGGCTTTGTTAGGGAGACTGCCCACATTGGAGATTCCCCACTTTGACGGGGACCTCACGGCTTGGATGGGCTTCATCAACTTGTTTGACAGCTTGGTGGACTCCAGGGAAGATTTGTCCCCCAGCCAGAAACTGGCTTATTTGCGCTCCGCCCTCCGCGGAGAAGCCAGTGCAGTGGTCCAGCACCTGATAGTCAGCGATGCTAACTACCAGGTTGCGCGGCAGTTGTTGCTGGACCGCTACCAAAACGTCCGCTTGCTAGCGGACACCCATGTGGCCGCCATTTTGGCCTTACTGAAGGCAACGCGGGTTTCCTCACTAAGGAAGGATTTGGTCAACCCGCTCTTGACCGCCGTCCACTCGTTGCACCGGCTGGATTTGCCGGTCGACCAGTGGTCTTTTTTGCTTCTGCACATCGTCCTAGCGAAATTGCCCGCAGACGTAAAGGGGCGATTTGAGCAAAGGTAATAGCGCCTCGTACCTCCCCCCCTTCTCGGATTTGCTTCGTTTTTTGGAGGACGAGTGCAGAGTGCTGGACCAGCTGACCGACCCCACACCGGGAACGAGCACAGGTCGTCCGGTGGCGGCGAGGGGACAACCCCGCCGTCCGACCAAACAATGCTCGGCTGTCCGAAGGGACTCCCCCCCCCGCACCAGGTAAACGGTGCCGGTATTGCCGGGGGGACGGACATGACGTGCGTGCTTGCGCGAAGTTCGAGGGCCTCCGCACTGCGGGACGAAGAGCCCTCGCCAAGCAACGCGCCTGGTGTTACATGTGCCTGGGGGACCACCTCCAGTCAGTGTGCCGCCAGGCTAAGGCTTGTCCACATTGCGGCGGGAGACATCACGCTCTCCTGTGCTTGAACCGCAATGGTGGTGGGTCCGAAAGGGGCCCAAGTCCCCCGCACACGGGTGGGGGCCCCCCGCATGATGTGGCGGTGGCCGTCGGGGGCTCGGGGAGGCGGGCGGTACGCTGCTCCCCCCCCTTGATGGAATACCCTCGCCCTATGTTCCTCCGTATGCGGCCCACGGCTATTGCCCCACACCTCGGAGTAGAGTTGGAAGGAGTCCCTACATTGCGGAGTGGGACCCTCTCGCCTACTGTCGGCGATCCTCTCCGATCTTATCGACTCAGTTCAACCGGGGTCCAGGGGGGCAATCACCCCCCTCGGATTTTCATTAATGCCACTGTCGGGCGCAACCCCCCCACCGGAGTTTGTGCTGTTGCCAACAGCCTCCGTGCGTGTTTGGGGCCCCAAAGGTGATTTTGTCACGGTGCGTACCCTCTTGGATTCAGGGGCCCAGGGTTGCATAATTTCTACTTGGCTCGTCCGACAGTTGAGCTTAAATATTGTGCCGCATAGGGAATCGGTACGGGGCGTTGGAGACCTGCGGATTTCGGATCCGATCGGTCGGGTTTCGTTCTCCTTCTCCCCCCACTCCTCCTCAACGCCGAAAATCGATACTTCGGCGATTGTTTTTGAAACGGTGGTCGGGCCGCTTCCGCAAGTGCGAGCCCCACACGCCGCCGTTAAATTGTCGGCTGGATTGGCTCTGGCTGATCCTCACTTCCACCGACCTGGCCCGATCCATTTATTGATCGGTGTGAATGTTTTAGGTCGTTTGCTGCGTGGAAGTAAACGAGTTTTGCAGGCAGCCGGTTTTATAGCCATGTCCACCTCTTTGGGTCATGTAGTGATGGGATCGTTTAGGGCCGGCCCAGACCCCCCTTCGGCAGACAGCGACCTCGCTGTTGGTTCTGCCTTGTCAGACATCCTCCAACGCTTTTGGGAGGTGGAGGGGCCTCCGACCGCAAAACGAGTGGACCCGTTGGACGAGGAGTGCGAATTGTTCTATCAGAACAATACTGGTCGCCTCCGCTCGGGTCGCTTGATCACTCGCTTGCCCTTTTTGTCAGTTCGCCCCCTCTTAGGCAGCTCCCGGCCACTGGCCGAAAAAAGGTTGTTGTCTATGGAGCGCCGAATGGCGAGGGACCCCGCATTAAAGCAGAAGTACATGGACTTCATGCGGGAGTATGAGGAACTGGGGCACATGTCGCTTTCGCAGCTGGATTGGCGAAATGAAGAACATTATTTTCTTCAACACCACGCGGTTTTGAAGACTTCCAACGGGAAGATACGTGTGGTCTTTGATGGCTCAGCACCCACGTCAACCGGAGTGTCGTTGAACCAGTGTTTGCACGCCGGACCGAAGTTGCATCACGATGTGAGTGATGTTTTGACCAACTTCCGTCGACATGCTGTCGTTTTTGTGACCGACATTCGCATGATGTTCCGGCAGACTGTGATTCACCCGGAAGACAGGAGATACCAGCTTGTGCTTTGGCGAGAGGATCCCGGGGATCCAATGCTGGTCTACGAGCTGAACACCAACACCTATGGATTACGATCGAGTCCTTTTGTGGCGATCCGTTCGTTGTGGGAGCTCGCAGAGCGCGAACGGCTGCGCTACCCCCGCGCGTCTGTCCTCATAAAGGAGGATCTGTACGTCGATGACGTTTGTACAGGCGCCTCGAGTGTACGAGAGGCCCTGGTCTTGCGAGATGAGTTGATCGCTCTCCTAGGAGCTGGTGGCTACGAGTTGAAGAAATGGGTGTCCAACTCGCCCGAACTCTTGGCAGATGTACCCAAGGACCACCAGCAGGAGCCTCATCTCTTTGAAAACCCTGATACTCCAGACATGCTGTCTGTTTTGGGAGTACAGTACAAACCAGTCCAAGATTTGTTTACCTACAGATTGGAGCTTCCGAGCCCAAAGGTCTGGACTAAACGCACAGTGCTGTCCACTGTAGCTCGCACCTTTGATCCGAATGGTTGGCTTAGTCCTGTAGTGTTCGCGATGAAGTGTTTCCTACAGGAACTATGGGCAGCGGAAGTGACCTGGGATGAGCCCCTCTCCGGCGGCTTGCTCCGAGACTGGGTGCGGTTTGTCTCATCCCTCCCGGAAGTCAACCGTGTTTGTATCCCTAGGCACATATTGCCTGAGGGACGGTTTTCCGCTAGCCTACACGGCTTTTGTGACGCGTCCGAAAGCGGATACGCGGCAGCCGTGTACATTCGAACGGTGGACGCACGAGGTGTTGTCGCTGTTCATCTGGTTACGGCTAAGAGTAAGGTTGCCCCACTTCGGACCCGATGGACCATACCGAAGTTGGAGTTGTCTGGCGCCACTCTATTAGCCCGATTGCTTAACCACGTCGTCGACACCTTGGGAGCTAGTGTCGACTTTAGGTCGATCTTTGCATGGTCTGACAGCCAAGTCGTCCTTGTTGTCTGAAAAGTTCAGTCCATACCCTCGAGGTATTCGTGGCCAACCGGGTGTCTCAAATTCAGACATCGAAAGCCCCGTTGATTTGGCGCCACGTGCCTGGCGAATTGAACCCCGCAGACTGCGCTTCCCGCGGCTGCGAGGCGCCCGAACTTGTGAATCACCAGCTGTGGTGGGGTCCACCATGGTTGTTACAGCTGGAGGGTTCTTGGCCCCATACCCCCGCAGTGGTCAGGGCATCTACGCCAGGGGTGCATGTTCACGCCACCGAGACTGTAGCGGCTCCAGATCCGGAGTTTTTGCTTTAGCGCTACAGCTCTTTGGATAAATTGCTTGGCGTCACCGCCTGGATACGGCGTTTCATCCACAACTGTCGTAGCCCTCGTGGAAAATTTGAGTCTCCGGTCCTCTCACCGCAAGAGCGCAATGACGCTCTGTTATATTGGGTGCGGATACCACAAGAGAGTGAATTTGCATCGGAGTTGAAAACCCTCCTTCAACACACATCCAATTTGAAGGGACCCTTAGGGCGCCTGAATCCCTTCTTGGATGATCAGGGTTTGATGCGTGTCGGAGGTCGGCTTAGAAATGCTAAGCTCCCCTATGGGGCTCGTCATCCATTGTTGCTCCCCAAGAACGGCCCCTTGGTGAAGTTGTTGATCGCAGACCGCCATGTGAAAAATGCACATGCCGGATGCAATGCTCTTACTGCGATCCTCCAACGGGAATTTTGGATTTTGTCTGCGCGGAGAGTGATCCGATATGTTATCTTCCGTTGTCTCCCGTGCTACCGCTTGAAAGCGGACATCGTGCAGCCCCAAATGGGGGATTTGCCTGCCGATCGAGTCACCGAATCGATGCCCTTTGCCGGAGTTGGTACGGATTTTGCGGGACCATTTGTAGTAAAAGCTTCGCGTCTCCGTAACGCTAAGACCGAGAAGGCTTACTTGTGCGTTTTTGTGTGTTTAGCTACTAAAGCGGTCCACCTCGAGGTGGTTAGTGCTCTCACGACCGAGGCGTTCGTCGCTGCTCTTGGCAGATTTGTTTCGCGTCGCGGACTGCCGTCCTTAATTCGATCCGACTGTGGGACCAACTTTAAGGGTACCGATCGTTATTTGAAGGAAGTTTGTGAATTTTTAGATAAACATAATGTTGTGATCGGATCCACACTCTCCCGCAGAGGGGTACGATGGCAGTACGCAGATGGCTCACCGCCGTCCTGCCCCACTGGGGAGGTATATTTGAAACAATTGTAAAGGCCGCGAAAACTCACCTTTGTCGCGTTATTGGAGATAGTATCCTAACTTTTGAGGAGCTCGCGACCGTTTTTTGTAAGGTTGAGGCGGTCCTCAACTCGCGTCCGTTATGCCCTTTGTCATCCGACGCGAATGATTTGGAGGCCCTCACGCCGGGCCATTTCTTGATAGATAGACCACTTAGCGCCCTGCCTGAATATCCTTATTTGGACATTAGCTCCGGACGGCTCTCGCGATTTGAATTGCTTCAACAGCCTACGCAGAGTTTTTGGCGCCGTTGGCATCTGGAGTATTTGCACATTTTACAACAGCGCGTTAAGTGGTCAGACAAGACGAACCAACCAAGAGTCGGAGACCTCGTTTTGTTAAAGGACCCAAACCTGCCACCCCTCCGATGGCGTCGTGGACGCATTGTTAAATTGTATCCGGGGTCGGATGGTGTTCCCAGGTTTGCCGAGGTCCTGGTGGGGGACTCTGTCTTGAAGCGCGCGATCGCCACACTCTCTCGCCTGCCCTTAGATTGAATTGTCGGACCGTTTGTTACTGTCCGGGGCGGGGGGATGTTTGCGCTAGTTTATCGATCGGGTCCGATTGTTAGTTAGTCGAGTTGTTAGATCCCCGACCGATACGGGCTAGCGTAATTTAGTATTGTCTATGGCGACGCGCGGCCCCCATTCTTGAACAGACAACGTTTTGGGACCGCGCCGGCAGCGGTCGTTGCTTGAACTATTATGACACAACGTTTTGGAACCGCGCCAGCGGCGGTCGTTGCTTGAACTTCTTGACGAAATCCTCGCATGCGTGGCGTGTTTCGGACGAGTGAATTTCGGGAATAAATCCACCGGCCGCGTTTTGTATAGTTTGTCGCAATTGTTGTCCGTGTTTTGAAGTATTTACTTGAACTATAAAACGTAACAGTGCGCCTGTAAATTGAGTTGAACTTGAATCGGAAACGTGGTTTCATTGGCGATCTTTGTCGGGCGTGATTGACACTGCTAAATAACTTCTTACGTTGGTGAGCTTTGGTGCCCTATTAAGGGAACTTCTTGGTGTGTCGACTGGTATGGGACAGTCAGTGATCTGAAGACTTCGGACGTCATTGTAAAGTCGGCGCGCGCGTCGACTTCTCCGGACTTCACTTCGCGACGGAGCACACTGAGTCCCAGGTAAGTCCCGTAGATTTACTAGAGTGTGATCGGAGATTGATTTTACTTGTGGTGTAAGCCGACCTTGTTTGTTGGATAAGCCGTGACAAATGCGCGGTAGATGTACGTGCTTTACTGGGGCGCCTACAGTGTCCCTGCTGCGTTAATAATTCAATTAATGTTGTTTAACTGTCAAAATGTAACCCATCACTATTTTTAACCACCGTAACCTGCTTTTGGTAGTGTAATATACACTCGCTCCGTACATGCAATAAATATAAAAAAATGTTATTTAATCTCAAAAAATCGCAGTAACGAAACCTCACCTTAAACAATTTCAATTTCCAAGCGGCGCGACTGCCCCTCCACGGATACATTAAGCACTTTACCATCACTGTCTGCTTTCTCACAACTTGCATCGTGGCATTATATAATCCATCTTTATTTTACATCCATTATTTTTTTTCGTTCTTATTTTATGTATTAATTATTTCATAAGCACGTATATAAAAATACAAGAGAAAATAGAACGGGAAAAGGTATAGATGTGTTATATGGCTGTTATCATTAAAAGTACATATTACGTAAGTAATTATTACGAAATGATAAACGATTTGTTTTTAGTAACTAGGTTTGTACAAACACTATTTTTTTATCTCTGTAAATGCTCTGTGGCACCGACCGACGGTTATGGGTAGTCCCGTAAAAGCCCGAAAGTCTAGCAACCTTGGACTTAGTTAGGGACGACCAAGAATGGGCCATGTCTACCCTAGGAACATACAGCAGTTAATAGATTGACCACTGCCCTAAACGTGCAGTAATATAAAATTCATATTTTCTCAAAAAATGAACTAATGATCACACTATAATTTCTGTGTTATATCCGGAAATCATACATCAATGCCCTAAGGTATTGACAAAAGACTAATGTCATTAATTCACTACACTAGACATACGCCTAACCGTATGTCTCATCGTTCATCACCTTACGATGAGTGGTTATCGAAACTATTCAAGAAGCATTTCAGTAGGTCATTGAGTTCTATAAACTATTAGTCGAGAGTAAATCCCGCTTATCTTGGTTCCAAAACTGTGCTCGTAATATATCTATTAAGAGCACAGTTTAGCGTTTGTTATCAGAAACGATGCTAATATAAAATAAAAATATCAATATTTACAAACAACACCATCTTTATCGTAAATTCAAATAAGACCGTTTCCCTCTCGGTGGGGAATTCACCTCAGTTATAAAAGTTAGTATATAAGATATGCTTCGGGAATCACAAGGCACAGTTTACAACGGCTCCTTGTGTTGTGAAGTATTCAACAATTGAAATAAGGTACATTTATGTTTGTTTATCAGTATTCTGTAATCTGTGCTTATACAAATTAGTATGAAAGATTTGATTAATAATCGTGAAAATTAATATACGTGTATTAAAAGAGGAAAAAGATGCGAGTTCCTACATCACCTACAAAAATCTGTATTTCTTAAATCGATTTTCAACTTTATCAAACTATTAGGTTCAAAGCTGATTCTGAATATTTAACAGTTGTGGATTTTTATACAAAGTTTCACATCATCTTCTTTCATCCACCTACCTATGCCAGGAATACATCTTACACATAAACGATCAAAGATTTTCTGTACTTATAACAAATATATTTTTTGACATCTTACAGTTCACCATGCAGTCTCTTGTTCTATCCTGTTTCGCTGTTCTTGTGGCTTGTGCCCACGCGCAACTGAACCACCGGCCAGTTGTTGCACGTTATCCTCCAGGCTACGTAGTAGCCCATCCAGATGCAGCCTACTACTTCCCTCGAGAACGTCATCCTAGGGATACGACCTGGGAGCGTAATGCTGGCAACGGTAAAGTCTTCGGCACATTGGGCAGCACGGACGATTCATTATTCGTAAGTATATTTGAATGCTTGGGACGAGAGCTGATTCACTTCCTTTTGATAAGACTTTGTTATTTTTTTTAGTATATTCTGTTCCATTCTTTGCAACATTACTTTGAAATAACGGGAGACGTTCTTTGGAATTTGCGAAATTGGTGGTATGTTGCGGTCTTATTAGCATATTCTTAAAACGCGACATAATTTTTTAGCAAATACCTGAGTTTTTAAATGCCTTATCATATATGTGAAAGAGAAACTATACAAGCCAAATAGCAGCAACTGTTTTTCACAACAGATTGTGCCAGGTTCTTTTAAGCCTTACAAATACGGCCTGTTTAAAATTTTCCAACTACTATTTTTTTCATCCCACAGGCCTGAGAGATAGATATATACTAGTAAAATAGCACCATATCTTTTTCGCAATAGAACCGAAGAGTAATAACGTAACAAGCTATCAGTAGCAATGACTTTCATTGTGACAGTTTAACAACAATCATTGCGTTATCTACGTTGTTGAGCAGACATATTTTTCGAACATATGGAACAATGGATTAGAAATATACTTTAGAATGATTCCATAGTGTAGTACTAGGTTTTGGTCCTTACTTTTAGGGCTTCAACAGAATTTCCCAATTTTAAAATACCAATATTCCACAGGGCCGGGGCGGTTACAGGGGAGACATCTTCAACGACCACCGAGGTCGTCTCCAAGGACAAGCGTACGGAGAGAGAGTGCTCGGTGCTGGTGGTGACAGCAGTGTTCTAGGAAGCAAGTTCAACTGGAACAATGCAAACGACAACGTGAGAGCCGGCCTCGAACTTCGAAAGGAGATTGGAGGTGGAAGTGGTGTAAGTAATCTAAAAAGTTCTTTGGTTGAATTTTCAGTACGATGAGTGTCCTAGATCTTATGACGCAAAAAAAACAAATTAGAAGCTTTTAATCAGTTTGCAATGTAAGTAAGTATGTTCGGGTGATATCTTGCAACTCAATTCTCTGATTAGATTTTTGCTTTTAGCCGTGGAATACTAGTACGCTTCAGGACTGGATCTTTTTGACTGTGAAAGTTACATTAGACCTTTTAATAAGAAAATACATCCTTTGAAGCAACCAGGTTGATGGCAAAGAACCTACAAGTGGAATATGGATGTATATTAGATTGTAGTCTCTTATCTACTCTTTGCAGGCTCGGTGTTATCTTTAGCCATCTTAATTTTCACGTTGTCAAGTTCTGTTTGGGCTCATCTTCTGTGGTCTACAGTCTAGATTGAAATGGTAGAGATATTGTTCTAAGTATCTAGAAGCGTTCTGAAAGATTGTACTCATTATTGTAGAACAATTTGATTTAGTTTTGCCAAAAAACTAAAGTAAATTTTCTTACCATTTCAGATGAGGGCGACCGGTGAGGGAGTATGGAAACTCGACCATAATACCAGATTTGTTGCCGGTGGTAATTTGCAGAAGAAGTTTGGACATGACAGGCCTGAGTTCGGAGTCCAAGGAGCTATTGAACATAACTTTTAAATAGAGTATTACTATTCTCCAATCTAGGTCTACTGTAAAATATCTTTTATTTTAATATATATAATTGTATAGTTTTTGTGCCAAAGTCATGTTCTAAATGTCTAGGATAATTATTTATAAACTGTATATAAAAATATAAATATTGTTTGTAAATTAAGTATCTATTATTAGTAAATCAGCATTTCAAAACATTATTTTTTTACATAAAAAACCTATTTTTTCTCTGTATTTCGCAAATTACAGTAAAGTAAACAAAAGTACATCAAACAGAAAATTTCATGTAATTTTGTCATTGTTTACAATCTGATTGAAACTAATCTTTTAAAAAATACTTCCAATTTTTCATACAATTGACAAATGTTTGTAGCTGAGATGCATGACGTAAATAACGCAATTAATGTTATTTAACTGTCAAAATGTAACTCATTTCTACTCTTTAAATACCATAACCTGCTACTGGTGTGATACACACGTACCCCGTACGTGCAATAAATATCCTATCCTATCCTATCTCAAAAAATCGCAGTAACGAAACCTCACCTTAAACAATTTCAATTTCCAAGCGGCGCGACTGCCCCTCCACGGATACATTAAGCACTTTACCATCACTGTCTGCTTTCTCTCAACTTGCGTCGCGGACTCGCGGCGTTATAATAATCCAGCTTTTTTTACATCCAGTTTTTTATTCTTATTTAATTTATTTATTATTTTATTTTACCATTAATATACGTACATACATAATATATAAACAGACAAGAGAAAATAGAACAGGAAAACGGTACCGATTTGGTGTATGACTGTTATTATTACTTAAAAGAACATATTACGTAATAGTAATTATTACGAAATTATTAATAGTTTATTTTTGGTAACTTGGTTTGGACAAACACTTTTATAAATTGTTTTCTTTACTTTCTGAAGGTTCCGACCGACGTTTATAGGTAGTCCCGTAAAAGCCCGAAAGTCTAGGCAATTTATGCCCTAGAAATATATTTGTCCACTCAAGAAAAATCTACAGTATTGAAGAATTACTTACTGTCAAATCGATTTTATTGGGATTTCTATTAGAGCCGTACATTTTGATCAACACGTCAGATTTATAGAGACGTCAGATTTATTAGGTCTGAAAACATTTTTAACACAGAGTTTTATTTTATTCTTGACCTAAACAATGCCATTTTTTTTTCAATGGTAGAATTATTTATGACGAGGCATCATTTACGAAAGACGTTATAACTGTTCGATAAGAAAAATAAGCCGTGGCAGCTAAAATATCACCAGTTCTTACTGACTGAGCCCGAACAAAATCATGACGTATGGATCTGTACCATTCAGCTCAGCAATTTTGGAGGGGTGCTTAAGTTTCCTTCAAAATTGCTGAGAAACACATACGCCACCTCCAGCAAGAAAATCGAGTGTGCATGACATAGTCTATTGCCGTCAGTTAGGTACTATCACAGATTACAGAATACTACGTACTATGTAATAGACTCACCTCTGACTATCCTCCTAGTAGGTACCTATGGTAGCTTATATTGTAATACCACAGGGAAGTCAGTGCACAGTGGTCATGTGCTGCCTTGACAATCAGGTTCGGAGAGACCCCTTTAAAGTCTCCCCAGAGATGCGCCCTAAATGATGTTGCACCGAGTATGCTCAGGATTCGTCTTTTGATGCACAGATGGTGACCACTGAGGTAGTTTTATGTAGTGAGGTAAAAATACTACACTTCCTGGTGGTTCCACAAGTTGTACAAGTTCCAAACCAAAAAAAAAAAAAAAAAAAAAGAAAAAAATATGTTTAACAGAAAAGCTTCAACAACTCTACTTCCAATAAACAAACTCTCACTATCGTCCAAACAATTCATCATCATAAAAGCAAATTAATAGCTTTCCTGAAATCCTTCCATTTTTCACAGCACCTTTCAAATCGGATCCATTTACTTCAACAAACTTATAAAGTTGATATATCTCATCTTATCCGGTTTAAAATTCGATCTAAAATTGAACAGAGTCTAAAGCTCTTCCGAATGAGATTAGGGAAAATGTTAGGAATTCAAAAGTATTTGGCTATTTCATTGTGTGGAGTTTTATGCTGAAAGTGTTTTTTTCAGCATTCTGGTGCAATAAATAAAAACTGTAGAAGTTATAGGAGTTTGTGGTTAAATAAAGCTGCACGAGTCCATCGATCCGGTTAAGCTAAGCTTGCCGCGATTGGTCCGTGGATAGCCAAGCATCTTTAGGTACATACGAAAATCTCTACAGTTTATTAAGTCATTAGTCCTGACCCTCAGGCGTGCATTTTTGACAGTCGTTATAGTTGTCAGAAACCTAAAATCTAACCAACAGTCTAAACAACTTAATGATTCTTTCACTAAAGATTTAAAAAGCATTCATAATTCTCAAAGAGAAAGAAAATACGTTATGGCAAAAAGAAGTATCAATTATTCAAATAATTAATAATGGATTCCTCTAAGTAACATCTGTTCATCAGCTGTGAAAAAATTTTTCATAAAGATAATTAAGAAAAACGCTAATATAACATTAACTGAACAAAGTTCACAAAAGATTAAAATGGTCATCAACTCCATATTGACCTCAACAACCACAGCTTAACTCCGGTTTGCAAAAATCACAGATACACATTCATCCATTATATTTAATTATACCATGAAGTTAATTAATGATTGAGCTACATATGTATGTCATTGCTAATTATTACGTTCAATATGTCAAAATGACAAATCTATTGGAACATCTGCGCACGTGCATATTTTAATGATACCAAACGGCGCGAGATTCATTGCTTGAAATGTTTCATCATACATATATGTATTTCATGTCCTCGCGTATTTTTGCAAACTGACATAATATGCCTTCTAAATAAAATTCACACTCTCTCAAAAATTCAACTAATTATCACACTACAATATCTGTGTTATAATCGGAAATCATACAACAATGCCCTAGCCGTGTGTCAAGTCTGTCATCATCTGACGATGAGTCATTATCAAAACAATGTAGATAAGAGGCATGACATTGCGTAATTGAGTTTTATAAATGATAAGATGGGAGTAAATCCCGTATATCTTAGTTATAAAACTGTGCTCTTAATAGATACGAAACGATGCTAATTGACTATGAAGGCCACGTTCTGTATTTGTTCCGTAATGGTGGAATATAAAAAAACTACATTATATAATGGAAAAATCAATTTAGTGTTTTTTTTTTTCCTTTTATTTTTTACTACATGCTTAGAGAGTATTGTGGGCTAAATAACAACAGCGACGTGAAACGATCGACTAATTACGTAACACATTATTACTACCGATTGGAATCATTTTAAAGCATGTAGAGTAAACATGTGACCACAATGGATTAGCAATAGCCAATTCATTCCTCTATATGATCGAAAAATGTGTCCGTTCAACAATGTACGTTTGAAAATTACATAATGAGTGTTGTTGAACTATGAAAAGGAATCCATTGCTACTGATAGCATAATATTAGCCTATAGGTTAATTTTCATTTGCTTAAAATTGTCAATTTTTTAATATGTTTCTTTGTACATTATGCAAAGGCAGGTCAGGAGTATGGTGGATAGGGCCGTAATCTACCACGGTCACCAAGGAGTGTTGAACCGACGAGAGATGTCGTGCGGTGTTCCACAGGGATCGGTTCTGGGACCGCATCTGTGGAACATCGGGTACGACTGGGTGCTGCGCGCCGACCTCCCTATCGGCGTCAGCGTAGTTTGTTACGCTGACGACACGCTGGTTCTGCACAAGGGAGGTCGTACCAGGCGGCGGCTGATGCAGCGACCCTCGGGGTTGTGACAATCGTCAATAGGATCCGGCAATTGGGACTCGAGGCGGCCCTGCAGAAGTCCCAGGCCATGTGCTTTTATGGTCCTCAAAATGCGCCACCGTCGGGTTCCGCATTCCGAGAGTACATTACAGTAGGAGGGGTTCACATCGGCGTCGGGTCGACGATGAAGTACCTGGGACTCGTCCTCGACAGCCGGTGGAACTTCGAGGAGCACTTCCGACGTTTGGCACCCAGGCTGGCTGAGTATGGTGATAATGATGATGATGGTGTGGATGTGTTAGTTCTGTAATAAATTATAAGCATCGATATCTTCGGACGACCCGTCGTACGACAAGTAACCATCCTTAGGTTGTTGACACCACTACGATTCGGACGAAGCCTTTCGCCTTGTTTTTTACGCCGTGTACAAAGTGGACTTTGCCAGCGGCAGTGTTTCCGTCTGACTACAATTTAAGTGTCATTAAGAATAGAGTTTAGGGTTTTGAGTAAGGATTGCGGTCAAATATTAGTTTATAATTATAAAAAAAGCAATATCATCAATAAATTATAGTATTATTATTTTCGTACTTTTCGTTATAAAACAACCTAATACTTTAATCAACAATGATATCAGTATTTACAAACAATAATGTCTTTATCGTAAATTCAAATAAGTCCGTTTTCCTCTCGGTAGGGAATTCACCTCAGTTATAATAATTAGTATATAAGAAATACTTCGGGATTCAAAAGGCACAGTTAACAACGTTTCCTTGTGTTGTGAATAAGTATCCAACAATTGAAATAAGGTACCTATGTGTTTGTTAATTACTTTTACAAATTAGTATGAAAGAAATTAGATTAAAATTTATTCAAAGACATATTTATCATATTTTTTTCTTTTTCTAATATGCGTGTATTTAAAGACGAGAAAGTTGTGAGTTCCTACATCAAGATACAAATAATCTGTATTTCTTAAATAGATTTAAACTTTATCGTTGAACCATTAGGTTCAAGGCTGATTCAGAATATTTAACAGTTGTGGATTTTTTTACCAAGTTTCACATCGTCTTCTTTCATCCACCTATCTATGTCAATAATACATCTTACACATAAACGATCCAAGATCTTTCAGTATTTATAACAAATATATTTTTTATCATTTACAGTTCACCATGCAGTCTCTTGCTCTATTCTGTTTCGCTGTTCTTGTGGCTTGTGCCCACGCGCAACTGAACCACCGGCCAGTTGTTGCACGATATCCTCCAGGCTATGTAGTGGGTCATCCAGATGCAGCCTACTACTTTCCTCGAGGACGTCATCCTAGGGATACGACTTGGGAGCGTAATGCTGGCAACGGTAAAGTCTTCGGCACATTGGGCAGCACGGATGATTCATTATTCGTAAGTGTATTTGAATGTTTTGGTCGAGAGCTGATTAACTTCTTTTTGATCAGAATTTTTTAAATTTTTTAGTATATTCTTTGCAACATGACTGAAAAACCGTAGTTTAAATGTTTTGGTCGAGAGCTGATTAACTTCTTTTTGATAAGGCTTTTGTTAAATTTTTAGTACATTCTGTTCCATTCTTTGCAACATGACTGAAACACCGGAAGACGGATTCTTTGGAATTTGTGAAATTGTTGTCAATTGGTGGTATGTTGCGGTCTCATTAGCATGTTCTTAAAAAGTGACATCATTTTTAGCAAATACCTGAGTTTTTAAATGCCTTATCATAAATATATTATGTGAGAGAGAAGCGACACAAGTCAAATAGCAGCAACTGATTTTCACAATACAACTGTGCTAGGTTTCTAATTGCAAGGGCTGAGAGATAGATATTTACTAGTTAAACAGCACCATCTCCTTATCGCTATAGAACTGCAGGGCAATAGTGTAACAAGCTATCAGTAGCAATCACTTTCATTGTGACGGTTTAACAACAATCATTGCCCTATTTACGTTGTTGAGCAGACACATTTTTCGAATATATGAATCAATGGATTAGCAATATACTTCAGAATGATTACAATTTATTGTAATAGTGTGGTATTAGGTTTGATTCTTACTTGTAGGGCTTCATCAGAATTTCCCAATTTTAAAATATCAATATTTCACAGGGCCGGGGCGGTTACAGGGGAGACATCTTCAACGACCACCGAGGTCGTCTCCAAGGACAAGCGTACGGAGAGAGAGTGCTCGGTGCTGGTGGTGACAGCAGTGTTCTAGGAAGCAAGTTCAACTGGAACAATGCAAACGACAACGTGAGAGCCGGCGTCGAACTTCGAAAGGAGATTGGAGGTGGAAGTGGTGTAAGTATTATAAAAAGTTCTATGGTTGCATTGTTAATTCGATAAGCGTCCTAGATCTTGTGAGGCGAAAAAAAAAAATATTACAAGCTTATTATCAGTTTGTATTGAAAATAAGCATGTTTGGGTGATATCTTGCAACTGAATTCTTACTGAATATTATGCTTTTCGTCCTGGGACACCAGTATGCTCCTGAACTTGATCCTAATGACTGGAAAAGTTTAATTTGGCCTTTTAATAAGGATATCCTTTGAAGCAACCAGGCTGATGGCAAAAGACTTGCAGGTGGAATGTGGATGTATATGATATTGTATTCTCTATCTACTCTTTCAGGCTAGATGTTATCTCTAGGTATATTAATTTTCGTCAATTCAATATTCCGCCTCTATATTATATTGATATCTCCGTATAGTACCGGGTCTAGAATAGTACCAACCCATATCCTCGGTGTTGTAAGAGGCGACTAAGAGAACTCTCACGAGGAAAGCGGGCAGCAGCTTCTCCTGTGGAATATCTAATTACTGCGATCTCCAAACTACTGTAATCCTGTAATGCAAAACCTTGATGGAGTCCTTTGTCCAACAGTAAATTTCTACAGGCTGAAGAAGAAGATGCTAATTTTCATCTTGTCAAGTTGTGTTTGGCGTCGTCTCTGGTGCACACTCTAGGTTAAAATGACGAAAAAAAAACATTGTTCAAACTAGAAGGGTTTTAAAATACTATACTCACTAATTTAGTACTATTTGATTTGGTTTTGCAAAAAAACTAAAGTAAATATTGTTACCGTTTCAGATGAGGGCAACCGGTGATGGAGTATGGAAACTCGACCATAATACCAGATTTGTTGCCGGTGGTAACTTGCAGAAGAAGTTTGGACATGACAGGCCTGAGTTCGGAATCCAAGGAGCTATTGAACATGACTTTTAAATAGAGTATTACTAGGTATTCTCCAATCTAGATCTACTGTGAAACGGTTTTCTTTTAGTGATAATATCAAAGTTTTTGTGCCAAAGTTATGTTATATTAAGCGTCTAAGATATTTATTTATAAACTGTATATAAAAACACAAATATTTTTTGTAAATAAAGTATTATTAGTAAATCAGAATTTAATAAAATATACTTCTTTATTTAGAAAACTACTTTTTTCTTACAGTAAACAAAAGTAAATCACACAGAAAGTTAGCCAAACATCAGCGACGCAATTCTCATCATTTTTAGAATGTTCACAATCTGATTGAGATTTGAGACTAATCTGTTAAAAAATATCTTCAATTTTTCACACAGTTTTACAAATGTTTAAAGTAGTTTTGTCGTCGAGATGCGAATGTGGATATATATATGTAATATGAATATATTTTGAAAGTTTTTAAGTACGAGAACTACTTAAAATCGTTCAAAATCTATTCACATTAGAAAAATATTGCTTCAGAATTATAAGACACAGCTCTCTCCTGTTTTCGTCAGGGGTTTCAAATTATTACCAGTTTATTACTAACCCGCAAAGATTCTTCGTAACGGGTGTGTCATCATAGACTGACTGTGTTTGTAAACCGTTTCATTTTTAGTTCAAAAGTTGGGCTTCATAAAGAGTTGTCAGACACTCAAACCCGTACACTATTGTTTTACAGCACGGTAACAGTCTATCTTCAAAACTCTTATATATAAAGGGTGTATCTGACATCGACGCACAAACGAGTACCATGGATCCAGTACATGATTCTGAACCCCCCAGTGGTGGAATTTTTCGTCGGTTTATTCCTGATTAAAAAAAAAATATGCAGTTTTTTTCACTTTAAACCGTTCATAATTAGTATACTTTTTAAACCCAATAAGGTTTTAGTAAAAAATAATGAATTCGCTAATTACACAAAAAATCGCAATGAAAACAAAACTCAAAAAAATATCTTATCAGCTGATTTGATGGAGTTCACATCAGGGATCAACGTCATACCCACAAACACGTGCGGCGGCACGCTTGCAACGTTCAAAGGCTCTATTGCCGAGCCGACACATTTTTTTACACTGTTATTTCTGTAACCGCTCATTATCGATATAAATGACTATCATAATTTTATTAGTGGCATGCGGTGTAGCCTTCTCGCGAAGTTAGCGTTACGATGTCAGATACAAACTGTATATGGCCTACAACGACCGATTTCATACAAATCCATGAGGCAGTTTTTGTGTTAAAGAGTTAAAACATCCATTTTTTTTTTCGGGTAGGAAGGAAATCATGAAGTGATATTTCCCGCTCTGGGCGAAGCTGTTTAAAATATAATTATATTATATAATGTTTTCGTTCTTATTTAAATTATTTATTATTTTATTTTATTTAACTATCTATGTACATACATGTATAAACAGACAAGAGACATAGAACAGGAAAAGATACAGATGTGAGAAACATCTTTGTTCATCCAAGAAAAATCAACAGTATTGAAGAATTACTTACTGTTAAATTGATTTTACTTGGGTTTTTATTAAAGGACTACATTTTGAAAAAGACTTTATGTTTACAGGAAGTCAACATTACATTCAGATAACTTTTAGCAATAAAAATTTCATTTAGTTATTCGACCTCAACAACACCACTTTTGGTCAAATTATTTATGACCAGGCATCATTTACGAGAGAAGTTAGAAACGTTCGATTAAAAAAAAGAAATTAAAATAAGCCGTGGCAGCTTAAAGATGACCAGGTCTTACTAACTGAGCCCGAACAAAATCATGACGTATGGATCTGTACCATTCAGCTCAGCAATTTTGGAGGGGTCCTTAAGTTCCCTTCAAAATTGCTGAATAACACAGACGCCACCACCTGCGAGATAGTCCAGTGAGCATGACGTACTCTATTGCCGCCATTTGAACATAAAATACTTGACACTGATGTCTGCGTACTATATTATAATAGACTCACCTCTGACTATCCTCCTGGTAGGTATGGTAAACCTAGCAGGTACCAGGTACTGGTGCCTGCTAGGTGGTATTACAACATAATCATGTTGTAATACCACAGATAAGTCGGCGCACAGTGTTCATGTGCTGCCTTGTATAATCAGATTCGGGAAGACCCCTTTAAAGTCTCTTCAGAAACGTGCCCTAAATGGCGTTGCACAGAGTATGCTCCAGATTGGTCACTTAAGACGTAAAAGTGTCCCTTCCATGTACAGATTGTGTCCACCGAGGTGATTTTAAAGTTGTAAAAATACGACACTTCCTGGTGCTTCGTATCCTCAAAGATCAGGTGCCTTGTTAGTTCCCTAGTTTCTCCAAGTACTACACCAAATACATAAAACAAAATTGTGATGTTAAACAAAAAAACCTTCAACAACTCACTGCCCAATAATCAGACTCTCACCATCGTCCAAACAATTCATCACTAACAAAGCAAGTTAATAGTTTTCCTGAAATTCCTTCCATTTTTCACAGCACCTTTCAAATCGAATGAGTTCATCCATTCAGTTCAACTAACTTATAAAGTTGATATATCTCATCTTATCCGGTTTAAAATTTTACCTAAAACTGAACAGAGTTTACAGCTCTTCCGAATGAGATTGGGGAAAATGTAAAGTGTAGGAATTTAAAAGTATTTGGCTATTTCATAGCGTTGAGCTTTATGATGAGAGTGTTTTTTTTTTTCTGAATTTTGGAGCATTAAATAAAAATTGTAGAGGTTATAGGAGTTAGTGGTTAAATAAAGCTTCACGAGTCCATCGTTTTTTTTATATAATTATAAACTAATGCGTGACCGCAATCCGCCTGATGGTAAGCAGTGATTCAAGCGTTGATAGTACAGCGCGCTAGTTTATTTAGAGCCTATTCACTAAACAAAAACTGAGTTATTAGGAAGGAAGACGGCAGTTGAGCGAGGCGAGACCCAGACAGACCGGGCCAGCACGAGAGTGTGGGGCCGTGGAAGAATTTAGACTCCCGCGGCCCTACGCGCGCTCGTGATAGAAGCGACACTTTATAAAAAAAAAGGTGAAGCAATTTTAACCACGACCAAACACAACAGCATTTGATGTATCGTACCCGGCACACATAGCAACACAACTGCTCAGACCCGTCCTCCGTACGGCTTCACTAGACATCATGCCAGAACACGACGAATCGCTTGGCGGCAAGAGTTTGTCTGGTAGGTGGTAACTTCTGCCGGCAGCCGATGTTATGGCCTGCCACCGCTACGCTTGCCGCGGTTGGTCCCTGGATAAGTGACCGTATTTACATACGAAGATTTCAAAAGATCATTAAGCCGTTAGTCGTGGCTTTCACTCATGTACCTTTGACAGTTGCTATAGTCACCAGAAGCCTAAAATCTGACAAACAATCTGAATAATTAAATGATTCTTTCAGTTAAGATTTAAAAGGCATTCATAATTATCAAAGAGAAAGAAAAAACGTTATGACAAAAAGTAATTTTAATAATGGATTCTGAAGTAACATCTGTTCATCAACTGTGAAAAAGTTTTCATAAAAATAATTAAGAAAAGCGCTAATAGAACATTAACTGAACAAAGGTCACAAAAGATTAAAATGATCATCTCCTTCCTCATTGACCTCGACAATCACAGTTTCACTTCGATCGCCCATATCTAGCACAATTCTAACAAACATCGTTTTGCAAAAACGATTAACAAAACACACACAATGATGTTAATTAATGATTGAGCTACATGTATCATTACTAATTATTACGTTCAATATATTAAAATGACAAGTCTATTGTGACAGCTGCGCGCACGCACATGTATTATCTAATAATACCAAGCGACGCGAGATTCGTTGCCCAAAATGTTTCATCAAGTATATATTTCATGTTTCTAGGTATTTTTGGAAACTGACATAATATGCCTTCTGTAATATTTAATAATTTTTTTAACTTGGCTAACACTGGGAACGTCTCCTATATCGTGGGTGCGTTTACAAACATATAAAGTCACATACACAAACATCCAGACCCGGAACGACTACTTGTGGGTTATACAATTTTCTCGGTGGTAGACCATAACATCGGCCGCCGGCAGAAGTTACCACCCACCAGACAAAGCGTTGCCGCCAAGCGATTTGTCGTGATCCGGCATGATGTCTGGTGAAGCCGTACGGAGGACGGGTCTGAGCAGTGATGTTGCGATGTGTGCCGGGTATGATGCGCCTAATGTTGTTGTGTTGGGAGTTTGGTAGTGGAGGGTCTTTAGATCAATCTCCCTTTGGCGCAGCATCGTTGGTCGTGTTGTTGGGTTTAACATTGCATCACCTCGTTCAACTGCCATCTTCCTTCCTATTCGCTCAATTTTTTTAGTGAATAGGCTAAATAAACTAGCGCGCTTTACCATCAAAGATCGCATCACTGCTTACCATCAGGCGGGATTGCGGTCAAGCGCTAGTTTATAATTACTTATTAAAAAAAAAATACAAGTATTTGTTCCGTACGGGAAACGAACCCGCGACATGCAAAGCAGCAGTCAATAGCTTGACCACTGCACTAACCGTCCCGTCAATTAAAATTCATACACTCTCAAAAATTTAAAGAACGATTATGTATTGATCACACTACTATTTCTGTATTATATCCGGAAATCATACAACAATACATTTTTTTTTTTGAGCGGAGCGGAGCGGAAGGGTGTGTCAGACTTTTACTAACTAAAACCCACCCGTGTTTCTTCACTTGCCTGTGCGATGGCCAGGGCCGCGGTTTCTTGTTTAACCAACCCGCAACCCTGACCCAGGAGGCATCGGTCTTCGTGGACCCCGTCACGATGTGCTGACATCTCTTTGAGGTGTGCTTGAAACACGACGCGCCTTCGTCTCAGGCCTGGTCCTTACCGGGCGGCGAGCTGCTCACCGCTCGCAGGCCCGCGCCTACGATGACTGGGAGTTAGGTGTCGTCTCCCGACCAGGACGTCTACTGCGGCGGCTAGTGGCGTGAGGGCTCTGGCATTCCCGTTTGCCAACATCACTGCTTCGCAGAAGGAGGTGACGGCCTGCCATGCACTCTTGCTCCGGACCATGGCCTGGACCAGGGTCGGACGCGAGAGATCGCCGCCGATCGCCGCTACGAGGTCACGGCGGTGCTCTACCCAAGCCGGGCAGACCTCCACCGTATGCTCCACCGTGTCCTCAGGGCGATCCACACAATGGTGACACCCTGGCGTTTCCTCTCGCCTAATACGGAACAGGAACCTCCCGAAACATCTGTGTCCGGTGAGGACTGGCGTCAGGCGGAAGGTGAGGGCGCTGTGGCGCCTCTCTAGCCACTCCACAAAGAGGGAACTTACCGCCGTTATTGTGGCGTGCACATACATCAATACCCTAAGGTATTGACGAACGACTAAGGTCATTAAAGACTAGACATACTGCTAACCGTATTCTAATCTTTCACGATGAGTCATTATCAAAACTATGTAAGAAGAAACATTTCAGTACGTCATTGAGTTCTATAAACTATAAGTCGAGAGTAAATCCCGCTTATCTTGGTTCCAAAACTGTGTTCTTACTGTATCTATTAACAGAACAGTTTAGCGTTTCTTATCAGAAACGATGCTAATTTAAAATAAAGATCAATATTTACAAACAATACCATTTTTATCGTACATTGAAATAAGTCCGTTTTCCTCCCGGTAGGGAATTAACCTCAGTTATAAAATTCAGTATATAAGAAATGCTTCGGGATTCAAAAGGCACAGTTTACAACAGCTCCTTGTGTTTTGCAGAAGTATCCAACAATTAAAATAAGGTACCTACATATATGTTTGTTAATCACTAATACAAATTAGTGTGAAAGAAATTTGACTAAATTACATTCAAAAACATATTTATTGTATTTTTTTCTTTTGCTAATATACGTGTATTTAAAGACGAGAAAGATGCAAGTCTCGACATCAAGAATCTATTAAATAGATTTAAACTTTATCGCTGAACCATCAGGTTCAAAGCTGATTCAGAAAATTGAACAGTTGTGGATTTTTATACCAAGTTTCACATCGTCTTCTTTCATCCACCTATCTATGTCAAGAATACATCTTACACATAAACGATCCAAGATCTTTCAGTATTTATAACAAATATATTTTTTAACATTTTACAGTTCACCATGCAGTCTATTGCTCTATTCTGTTTCGCTGTTCTTGTGGCTTGTGCCCACGCGCAACTGAACCACCGGCCAGTTGTTGCACGTTATCCTCCAGGTTATGTAGTGGGCCATCCAGATGCAGCCTACTACTATACCCGAGGACGTCATCCTAGGGATACGACTTGGGAGCGTAATGCTGGCAACGGTAAAGTCTTCGGCACATTGGGCAGCACGGACGATTCATTATTCGTAAGTGTATTTGAATGTTTGGTCGAGAGCTGATTCACTCCCTTTTGATAAGACTTTGTTAACTTCTTTAGTACATTCTCTTTCATTCTTTGCAATATGTTTGAAACACCGGAAGTCGAAGTTCTTTGGAATTTATGAAATTGTTTTCAATTGGTGTTATATTGTGGCCTTATTAGCATATTCTTAAGAATGACATATTTTTTTAGCAAATACCTGAGTGCAGAATGCAGAATGATACCGATTGCTAGTAATAGTGTGGAACGCAATTACGATGCAGAGATAGGTTTTGCTTTTTACGTGTAGGGCCTCATCAGAATTTCCCCATTTTAAAATATCAATATTCCACAGGGCCGGGGCGGTTACAGGGGAGACATCTTCAACGACCACCGAGGTCGTCTCCAAGGACAAGCGTACGGAGAGAGAGTGCTCGGTGCTGGTGGTGACAGCAGTGTTCTAGGAAGCAAATTTAACTGGAACAATGCAAACGACAACGTGAGAGCCGGCGTCGATTTTCGAAAGGAGATTGGAGGTGGAAGTGGTGTAAGTGATTTAAAAAGTTCTTTGGTTGAATTTTTAGTTCGATAGTGTCCTAGATCTTGGGAGGCGAAAAAAATATTACAAGCTTATTATCAGTTTGCAATGTAAGTATGTTCGGGTGATATCTTGCAACTATTGAGTTGCAATATCACCCGAACATACTTACATTACTAAAACTAAAGTTAAAAATTGAATTGTCTCTGGTTCAATTTTTGCTTTTAGTCTTGAGATGCTAGTATGCTCCTGGACTTGATTGAAAGTTTCTTTGGACCTTTTAATAAGGATATCCTTTAAAGCTACTAGGTTACACATACAAGTGGAATGTGGATGCTTATGAGATTGTATTCTCCATCTACTCTTTGCAGGCTAGATGTTATCTCTAGCTATGTTAATTTTCAAGTTGTGAAGCTGTTTGAGGTCATCTGTGGGGTCTTGGTTAAAATGATGAAGAGACATTGTTCTATCTATGTAGAAGCATTTTACTTATTGCTGTAGAACAAATTTATTTAGTTTTACCAAAAAACCGAAATAAATATTCTTACCATTTCAGATGAGGGCAACCGGTGAGGGAGTATGGAAACTCGACCATAATACCAGATTTGTTGCCGGTGGTAACTTGCAGAAGAAGTTTGGACATGACAGGCCTGAGTTCGGAATCCAAGGAGCTATTGAACATAACTTTTAAGCAGAGTATTACTATTCTGCAATCTAAATCTACTGTAAAATTTATTTTATTTTAATAATAATTTTATAGTTTTTGTGCCAAAGTTATGTTATATTAAGCGTTTAGGATACTTATTTATAAACTGTATATAAAAACATAAATATATATAAATCAGCATTTTATAAAATATATTTCTACTAGCTGACCCGGCGAACTTTGTTCCGCCTTATAGGCAATAAACATCACATGATCACATTTTTTACTTTTTAAATTAGGAACACTGTAAATAAAATAAAAAAGTATTCCATGATTTTTTTATTTGTCATTTATTTAGTGTAGCACCTTGTGAAAGAAATGAATTTCTACTTGTGCTTCGTAAATTATCTAGCTATTGATCTCTGAGATGTCGTGGTGGCCTAGTGGTTAAAACACCAGCCTCTCTTGTATGATTGCGCGGGTTCGATTCCAGGTCAGGCAAGTATCGATGTAACTTTTCTAAAGTGATATGTACTCTCTAAGTATAATATCTAGGACACCAATGACTGAACGTGAAGGAAAAAATCTTGAGGAAACCTGGACTTTATAAGTCTGAAATCGCCACCCCGCATTGAGCAAGCGTGGTGATTACACTCAATCCTTCTCTGCATGAGAGAAGACCTGTCTCCAGCAGTGGGACGAAAAAAAGATTGATGATGATGATGATGATCTCTGAGGTTTGTTCGCCGATTTCGCATTGTCAACGGAACAGTTTCACGGACTGCCGCCTCCCTTTGCTCTTGTGAGTGAGAAGCACGAAGTCGAGTCATACTAAAACGGCGCTCTGCACGTGCAATTTCTTGCTCTTCTTCAGTGCTTTCATTCAGAATGTTTCGATTTACTCTTGCATTACCGCTTTGTCGAGAAAGATTTGATGATCTTGGTCACGGCATGATATTTTTATTGATGATAAATGGCACAGCAATACAATATTAGAAATTTTGAAGTTGAAGTTGGCTTTGTGGTTTTTTATTAGAAACTTTAAACCAGCAGAGAGTATTTATATTCTTTGCTTTAAACGATTGCTTCAACCGGTTAGACTTTTTTTTAAATATGCTCAGCTGTCATTTGCCTTTTGTTATACCATTTTTGGTATATGAATTGCTGACTTACATTTTGAATGAATTGGACCATGTCTTATGTCACGTCACACAGGAACGACGGTGACGGGTTCTTAACTACCTCCCACCAATATTCAGCTAAATCGGTTTAGCCGTTCTTGAGTTATATATAAATAGTGAATAAGCAACTGAATCGATTCCAATAATTTTTACACCATGTTATATTTTGTCCCAAATACATTTAGAAATTGTTACAGTGTAGTTACCGAGTGCGTCACGCAGCTTACGATACATCATCATAGTATTGTGCGCGCGCAACAGCTGACGCTCTAGCGTCAGCTGTTGCGCGCGCAGCTTGTCCGCGGGCGAGCAAGCGCGGTGCATTGACCTCTAGGTCAATGCACCGCGCTTGCTCGCCCGCGGATCTTTGACCATATTTATGTCGGGACAACGAAGTAGAATACACGTAGCAAGCTTATTATAACTTTGTGGTTTTTCATTATATCTTTTTGAAATTTTGTATATAATATTATTAACTTAAAAATACTGGACACGTGTTTCCTACTTTGTGGAGGTGCAAGGTACCAGGGTAGCACAAAACTGTAGGAGAAGTCGAAACAATAAACCTCATTTATTCATCATTATAAAATCACCATAATACATGAAAGAGGTTTTATTGTGCATAGTTTGTGGACGTGCAAAGTACCAGGGTATCACAAAACTGTAGGAGAAGTCGAAACAATAAACCTCATTCATTCATCATTATCAAATAATCATAATGCATGAAAGAAGGTTTATTGTGCATATTTTTTTGACGTGGAAGGTACCAGGGTAGCACAAAAGTGTAGGAGAAGTCGAAACAATAAACCTCATTCATTCATCATTATCAAATAATCATAATACATGAAAGAAGGTTTATTGTGCATATTTTTTTACGTTCAAGGTACCAGGGTAGCATAAAAGTGTGGGAGAAGTCGAAACAAAGAAGCTCATTTATTCCCACAGGAACGACGGGGAGCGGCATAGAAAGTATCCTATGTCCTTCTCCCAGTTCTTAGCTACCTCCTTACCAATTTTCAGTCAAATTGGTTCGGCCGTTCTTGAGTTATAAATGATGTAACTAACACGACTTTCTTTTATATATATAGATAATTTGAAAACAATTTTTTTCTTCTTATTCTTTATGATCCACTTACTTTCACGGTTAAAAACAGCTTTGTCTGCATGGGAGCAGGGAGCACTTATGCGTAAAAGTTTCTTTTGTTTGGCCAATCTATACTTTTAATATATAAAGCTGAAGAGTTTGTCTCAGGAAATACTAGTCCCATTTGAAAAATTCTTTTTGCGTTGGATAACCCATTAATCCAGGAAGGCTTTGAGCTATATAACATCACGCCGCGAGTAATAGGAACAGAGCATATAAAAAAAACCATATCGAAACCCACGCGGGTGAAATCGCGCGGCGCAGCTAGTTATCTATTAAGTTACCTACAAGTTGGAGGCAACTAAATAATGGTTGTTATGGTGGATTGACATAAATTTTGATGCATTATTATTGATTTTTTCCTGTACAGTCATTTATTATTCTATTACATTAATATTTTTTTTTTGGGATTAAATTTGTAATTAAAATGACAATTTTTTCATATTATTTGCAACCCATACTAAGTGGCAAACATGTCTGAACTTTTATTTTATATTATCAAGCATGCATTTACATTCATGTATGTGTACATATGTTCAAGCAAATTTTATCTTTACTTTTTTCGCCGAGATGTGAATGTGAATGCGTATGTGATGCGTGTTGGAGCTGCTGAACCTTGAACAAAACTATCTTTGCATTATGTAGATTCAATTTCTTAGTATTGTATAATTGCAAGGCACACGTGTGAGCACAATGTACTTGCTTAAAGCATCTATTTGTTGAGTTATTTTAATTTCTGAATTGTTGTTTTTTTTGTGTTTTCCATAATGGACGATCTCAGCATACAATATATTTCGGCATCGTTCTCACACGGTTGATTTCAACATGAATGATGTAATCAAATATTTATATCAATAGCTTGATAATTTAAAAGAGTGTCCATGGACTTTCTTGCCCGTTCTTCTCCATAGGTACCTACTCTTTAGAATGGGCGACTACCTTTATCTTACTAACGACCTTCTGACAATTCAAAAGTGCCTGTAACTGGTTTATTTGAAATAAATGCTTCGATTTTTTTTTTAATAATAATTATAAACTAGCGCTTGACCGCAATCCCGCCTGATGGTAAGCAGTGATGCGATTGTTCATGGTAAAGCGCGCTAGTTTATTAAGAAAGGAAGACGGCAGTTGAGCGAGTTGATGCAATGTTAAACCCAACAATACGACCAACCATGCTGCGCCAAAGGGAGATTGATTTGAAGACCCTCCACGACCAAACTCCCCTCACAACAACATTTGACCCATCGTACCCGGCACATATCGCAACACAAAGTTAAAGTTAAGAGAAAACCACAGTTCTGTGTGGATTTATTATGTAACCTCACAAAACGTGTTTAAGTCGAAATTTGAAAAACTATTGTGGCCAGAAAATACTGCATAATTTTGAAGGAGTTTGGACGTCTAGTCATCTAACCATTAACCATCAATAATTAGAAAGAAAGATGGTCATGGTTACGTAGTAGGTAAACAGCGTTGCCAAAACTTTTTATTTTTTTTTATTTTTAATAATTATAAACTAGCACTTGACAGCATTCCCGCCTGATGGTAAGCAGTGATGCGATCGTTGATGGTAAAGCGCGCTAGTTTATTAAGAGCCTATTCACTCAGAAAAACTGAGCGAATAGGAAGGAAGACGGCAGTTGAGCGAGGTGATGCAATGTTAAACCCAACAACTCGACCAACGATGCTGCGCCAAAGGGAGATTGATCTGAAGACCCTCCACGATCAAACTCCCAACACAACAACATTAGGCGCATCGTACCCGGCACACATCGCAACACAACTCCTCAGACCCGTCCTCCGAACGGCTTCACCAGACATCATGCCGGAACACGACAAATCGCTTGGCGGCAAGGCTTTGTCTGGTGGGTGGTAACTTCTGCCGGCAGCCGATGTTATGGCCTACCACCGAGTAAATAATATTCTAACAATAAAATTGAAAGATATATTGTATTAAAAAGTATTTTCTTTCTAAGGAAAAAGTATTACCATGCAGCCTGGGTACAGTTCCCAATTCTGAGATGTCACTAAGACGTCGAAACTTAACCTTAAAGTTGAGGACTATATCTGTGTTAAAACAAAGAAGTAATTTTCTTGGCGAATTACGTTTAGTAACATCTGTTTACATTCATTATCAACCTTTTTTATCGTCCCACTGCTGGGCAAAGGTCTGCTCTCATACAGAGAAGGATTGAGCGCAATCAGCTAAAGCAAACCAGCAGTAAACTATTTACATTATTGTCCATTAATTAAAAATGAACTACGTTTTAATAAAAATAATTAAGGAAAGCTATAATGAAACATCATCATTAATCTACCAAGCTGGCCCAATGCGGGTTGGTAAATGTCACATGTCTGAGGTACTTTTTTTTTGGCTCTCGGAGGTACCGATTTCCTCACAATGTTTTTCTTCACCGTTTTGAGAGCAGTGGTAATGAAATCAATTACAGAAAGTAAAGCACACACTGCCTCCACTGGTTAGGCCTGATGGAGCACAGGCCCATACGGCGAGAGAGAAAGCAGGTCTCTTTGGATGTCTCTTTGCCCATAATTCGCGTCTTGACACCAACTCCACCTAAATTACCTCATTGCGGATTTTCAATGCCGGAGTTTCGCATTAGGAACAAGAAGGTTCTGAGAGTATTGTGTCGTGTGGACGTAAATAAGGCTAGTGGTCCGGATGGTATACCAGCGATTGTTCTTAAGGCATGTGGGCCCGAGTTGTCTCCTGTATTGACGCGCCTGTATCGCCTCTCATTTAGGACTGGTACAGTGCCCAAGTCCTGGAAGCTTGCCAACGTGCAGCTCGTGCCCAAAAAGGGTAGTCGTGCCGATCCTACCAATTATTGGCCAATTTCAGTAACCTCCATACTCTGCAAGATTATGGAGCGTGTATTGAACTCGCGCCTCTTGGCTTAACTGGAAGGTAACGATCTCCTCAGTGACCGTCAGTACGATTTTCGACGCAATCGGTCAACTGGGGACCTACTAGTGTATGCCACTTACTTGTGGGGCGAGGCCCTCGAGGAAAATGGGGAAGCGATTGCCGTCTCCCTTGATGTCTCAAAAGTCTTCGACCGAGTATGGCACGCTTACCTTTTGAGTAAACTTCCAGCGTACGGAATTTTCGCTGGCCTGACTGGCTGGGTAAAAGACTTCCTGAATGAACGGTCCCTCCGAGTTGTTGTCGACGGATGCTCATCTGAACCCATGTCGACCAATGCCGGTGTTTCTCAGGGGTCTGTTCTCTCTGCAACTCTGTTCCTGCTGCATATTAACGATCTGCTGATGCCCGGTATCTATGGGTATGCAGATGACAGCACAGTTGTGGAGAGATACCTGCCGGAAGCTCGGGCTAGTAAGGAAACAATCCGGTCCGAAAGAGAGGCTATGGTAGAGCGTACGAGTGCTGCACTACAGGCAGTCTCCGAATGGGGCAATGCCAATCTTGTAGCATTCAATGCCGCCAAAACACAGGCGTGTCTTTTCACCGCCAAAAGGAGCCCGTTCACCTTGGCTCCTACTTTCAGAATGTATCCTTGGAGTGCACCGACCGAGCCAATAAACTTTGGGCAGTTTATTGGCTCCAAGGCCAAGGTGGCTGCCAGAAAACTTGGCGTTATTGCAAAGGTCCGGCAGTACTTCACACCAGGGCAGCTTCTAATAGAGCACAGTACAGGTCCGCTCGTGTGTGAAGAACTGCAGCCACATTTGGGCTGGTGCTGCGAAATGTCACCTGGTTACTTTAGATTTAATGGAGAGGCGTACGAAGAGGCTGATTGGCGACCCTTTTTCTTTTTTTCCGGGTGTAAAATCCTCATGGATGTCCGCCGCCCTGGGGTGGGTGACGGGGTCTATCAGACTCCTACTGACTAAAAAGCACCCGGGTGTTCCGTCTCACACCTACACCAGGGGCTGCGAGAACTAATACTGCTTCCGCAACCCCCGATCGGTGCTGGCCCGCCGCCGTGGGGCCTCCTCGGGTCAGGCGGGGGAAGTGAGGTGTAGAACTCCGCCCGTGACGTCTAAAAGTGGCGCGCGTGGAACACTTTGCGCCGCCACCTCAGGTCCTGATGATCTATCGCCCCTGGACCCATTTAGGGGGGCTAAAAGAGGGCGTTATACGCCCTCCGGCGACGCCCGGTACGCCTGCTGCGGGCTGGGTGAGAGGATGAGATCTCCCTCTCCCTTTCCACAGCCTCCTTCTGCAAGAAGACTGTTTCGCATAAGGAAACCACCGCATCCCAGGACTCTTCGCTGCCGACCATTGACCTGATTACGACCGCGATAAGTCACTGCCTACTACAGAGATGAGGGCACGGCGCAGCTCCTCCCAAGTGATTGGCGACCCTGATTTAACTCGAAATGGTTTCCAAAGCAGTGAAGCACAGGCGTAGAGTAGCCAGCCTTTCGGTCTTCTATAGGATGCATTCTGGCGAGTATGCAAGGGAATTGCATGATTTAATTTCCCCATCTCCGTTCCACCATCGGACGACCCGTCGTACGGCGACTTTCCACCCTTACGTTGTTGACACCACTACGATCCGGACGAAGCGTTTCGCTTCTTCTTTTATAACGCGTACATCCAGGGACTGGAACAATTTGCCGGCGGCAGTGTTTCCGTCACACTACAATTCGAGTGTCTTCAAGGCTAGAGTGAATAGGCTCTTAATAAACTAGCGCGCTTTACCATCAACGATCGCATCACTGCTTACCATTAGGCGGGATTGCGGTCAAGCGCTAGTTTATAATTTATAAAAAAAAAATCGCCTGATTGGTTTCGAACCGACGACCTACAAGTTGTAAGTCTCGGCCGATACCACTAGGCCACCGCTGCTCATAATGAAACATATTTTTAATGGCGCGTGATTGATTAATTTTGAATAGAATTGCTGTTTTCTGTCAGTATCAATTGTCTGTAAATTACTCCACTATTTTTTGAAGTCGAGTAATCGCTCGGTATTCGGATAAATTATGACTTTTTTTTATTAAGAGCTGGTAACACCATGGATGGAATGGTAACACCAACTGGAGTTGCGTTTGACATAGCGATCGACTGTTAGCGCGGGCAGTCTTTGTTCAAGCTTCGATCGAGTGTGTGTTGCTCATGTCCAAACTCAGTGGCTCTTATCTGTTTTAATCTGAGATTATCATTGTAATCCCTTAATATTAAAGTGATCTAAGTGCCTCTACAGTTAAAACATTAAGAATCGAACACCACACTATAGTTATTGTTCAACGTTTTCTCGAAATACCGCCCACGATGGATGCTCATGCGGATGAGAAGACCACTCAACTATCCGGAACCTTTGGCCCCGCCTTCCTGACGGTTTTCCCCGCCATATTCATGAAAAGGTCAAAATTGGTTACCCATAGTCTTGACAAACACAGTTTAACTTGGATTGGCACTATTATCTCTACTAAGCTATCAAAAACAAGTGATATTTTATCATTAAAAGACGCAATAAATAGCTTTATAACAACATTAAGTAGAATAGGCAACAAAAAGGTAACGCCTGATATAAAATAGACACTAAAGAGTTTTATACCCATTTTACGATTGTCCTTTGATGACGAGAAATGATAGCCGACTCAAATGCTTCACAGGTCTTTAGAAAAGGACGGTTTCCCCTTTACCAGGAAACTCATTTCTAAGCTCTGAGCAGTTAATGCCGCTTAAAGGACAGACTCGCCACAAGCGACTGCAAATTGTCAAATTTCAACATTATTGTGGGATTAATTTCATAGTTAATTGAGAATAGTCATTTAAGTACTGACGACACCACATCAAGCTACTAAAATCTGTTAGAATTCTTTATTACATGTTCAGCTTTATCGCTAAAGAAGTAAGGCTCAATGTTGGTTGGGAATATTTGACAGTTTCGGGTAGCTTGACCTGCTATCGTCCGTACATACTGTAAACAAAAAAATTAAATATAATTTATAAAATACTTAAAATTAATAAAAAAAAAAAATTAGCTGTAAACTTTTTTTTCTCTCGACATTTTGTCCGTACGTCCAACGTAAATGAACACAGTAAAGTAAACAAAAGCAGACACAAAACAAAATTCTCTTCTATCACACAGAACGTTCGCTTAACATCAAAGTTACAAGGCAAAATGTTTACCACCATCCCGTCAGATGAAACCTAGATTAAGAAAATTGTGCAGAAGCGAAAGTCATGTCTTTTTTTTATAAATAATACGAGTATGGCACAAGAACATGTTATCACGTCAAGACGTATTTACGGTGAATAATTAGTTGATCTACTAAAATTGTATTCGGCTTATACGATTTACTAACTACGCCCCCTAGTTTTACACGTATAAGTTTCGATTCTGTGGCAATGGCGCCGACTCTGTTGTTCACAAACTAAACTAATTTTAAGTTATCTGTATCTTATTCTTTCCATTTTCTTAAGAAAAGGATAGAAGATAACATTTTAATTTAATCCTGTCAAATTAAGATACTCCATAGACAGTTTAGACACGATGATAAACATGGCGACTAAAAATACGCCAGTTTATGTCAGGAGCGTACTAATTTGACAGGTCTAAACTGACATTTTATCTTCTGTCCTTTTGTAAAATATTTTTAATTATGTTCTGTAATCTATATGGTGTACATGATAAGGAGGATCCTATTCTATTCTATTCTACATTCAGTTTAAGTCGATCAAGGAGAGCAACACAACTACTAATAAATATGGTGGTCAGCAATATTATGATTACATAGTCATCATCATCATCATCTCAGTGTTAATCCCAATCGTATCCGAAGCCTTTTCCAGCTTTGGAGTCTAGGGTCCGCTTTACCAGTCTAACTGTTGATTTTGACTACATAGTACTAGCACTTATTCGTTTGTTCATTGTATTTAAATCTGTCCATCTTAAGACCCAAAACTGTGGAAATGCTTTTTTGTTATCTATACTATTATATAAATCTGAAAGACTTAATCCAGGAAGGCTTTAGGCTATATAACATCACGCTGCGACCAATAGGAACGGAGCATAACTAACTCCATGCGAACGAAGTCGCTGGCGGCCGCTAGTCAATTATAAACTAGCGCTTGACCGCAATCCCACCTGATGGTAAGCTGTGACGCAATCGTTGATGATAAAGCGCACTATTCACTCTAGCCTTGAAGACACTGAAATTGTAGTCCGACTGAAACACCGCCGCTGGCAAATTGTTTCAGTCCTCGATGTACGGTATAAAGGAGGAGGTGCAACGCTTCGTCCGGATCCTAGTGGTGTTAACAACGTAAGGGTGGAAACTCACCGTACGACGGGTCATCCGATGGTGGAACGGAGATGGGGAATTAAATCATGCAGTTCGCTCGCACACTCACCAAAATGCATCATATAGAACAGCGAAAGGCTGGCTACTCTACGCCTGTGCTCTAGGCTTTGGAGATAGTATTGAGTTAAACCAGGGTCGCCAATCAGCCTCTTCGCACGCCTCTCCACTGAATCCAAAGTGGCTAGGTGACACTTTGCAGCACCAGCCCAAATGTGGCTGCAGTACTCCACACACGAACGGACCTGTAATTTGTACAACATTAGAAGCATTGTAGACATTTAAAATGCATCCCATGTAAGAGTTTCAATTCTACAAAATATTTGTTCTATGGCTAAAGCCAGGATACTGATTAGCGTTACCCGAAGCCAATTAGAACATTAAAAAGGCTTACAATTGGATTCACCCTCGCATACCACTAACAATTTTAGACAATTGCATTAACAATCACGCTTCGCGATGGTTCAAAAGCTTACGAGTGTTTTGAGGAAGAGTTTATATGGAAAGCGGTTGTGAAATTTGTATGTTGGTAAAAGGCAGTTCAAAGACCAAATTGGTAGAGATGTAAAATAGTTGTTCAGAATGAGAGGAATTTAGCAAACAACTAACAGTTTGATTTGACTAAAATAATAAGAGTCGCGCAGGTCGATTGAGCAGCTTAAGATACAGTTGCCGCGGTTTATTTGTGGATGGGTGTCCTTCTTTACAAACCGAGACCCCTCTGTGCCTCGGATAGCACGTTAAGCCACTGTCATTCGTAGATCTTTGAACTGTCAAAAATATTACAAACCGTAACGACTGCGTTACGGGTCCTCAAAAGCCTGATGGGGTGACCACCAATCTAACCAAGAGGTATCGTATAAGAGGTAGCGAACGCGACCGCTGCGCAAGGTGGCGCGTTTTAGATCCCCGCGCAGTGCAAATATTTGTATTATACTTCATATGAAATTGGCGTTTTGTCGTACTGGCCACTTTGACCTCAAATATCTCCTCTTTGGTTTAGAATTCTAATTATAAATTTATACAGCTAAGTATTTACTCATCAATTTGTGTCTCGAAAACCGTATTTCTTTTGTTTTTTTCTCTGAGTAATTGAGTTTACAAAATGGAAAATTTAAAATGCTGAAGAAACGGCTCGAAGAATTAATTATGTGTATGGCAGTGGTGTTGCTAGGGAAAGCAACACTGCGTTTTTGGATCCAACGTTTTCGTTCTGGAAAGTTCAACCTACAGAATAATCCCCGTGGACGGCCGGAGACCAAAGTCGACAATGAAGAATTAAAGGCTATTATGGAAGCGGATCCATCGCAAACTACGTCCGAGTTAGCTGCAGGCTGTAGTGTTAGTGATAAAACTGTTTTATTCCACTTGAATAAAATTGGGAAAATAAGAAAGTTTGAAAGGTGGGTACCTCATGAATTGAGTGAAGCAAACCGACAAACGCGCGTTTACTGCTGCGTTACATTACTGAATCGGCACAATAATGAAGGGATTTTAAATCGAATCATAACCCGTGATGAAAAGTGGATACTCTACAACAATAGGAAGCGCATATGGCAATGGCTGAACCCCGGTAAACCATCCAAATTCTGCCCCAAGAGAAAATTTACTAGAAAAAAGTTATTTGACAAGTGCCGGTGTGGTGCACTACAGTTTCCTTAAATCTAGCCAGACGATTACTGCAGATCTGTACTGTGAGCAGCTCAAAAATGATTAAACTAGCCGCTAAACAACCGAGACTGGTCAATCGTGCAAGGCCACTGTTGCTTCAGGACAACGCGAGACCACACACTGCACAACAGAGTGCTACCAAATGAGAGGAGCTTCAATTGGAATGTTTAAGACATCCACCGTACTCCCCAGACCTTGCTCCAGCAGACTACTATTTTTTTAGAAATTTGGATAACTTTTTGAAGGGGAAAAAATCATCTCCGATGAGGCAGTCCAAACCGCCTTCAAAGATTTTATCGATTTCAGTCCTAATTTTTTTTTTTTTAGAAAAGGCTTAGGTATTATAATAATTATATTATAATCTGCAAGATCGGCAAAAAACCTAAGATTATTCCATATTATTTTTCGAATATGACGAGCTATGCTAAAACTTTTCACTAGTTCGTCATAATTCACACAAATTGCCTCTAGATGGCCGAGAGTGATGACGTATATTTATAAAAAGTTATGAAGCAAACATCACTCAATCGTTAGAGAAATATTAAAAATATAATATTTTATACTCTTCGCAATATTTCATTTTATATTAAACATTAAACTGTTTAATTCTCCTTCTCCTCGCGTCGTATTTCTCATTGCTGAGAGTTGTGAATTCCCGCGGAAGAAGCTTTTCCCTGATACTGTCCCTCCATTTGTGTCTGTTCTTGGCGTTATGTAGCGCGGCGTGTAGTGGGGTATCTAGTGTGCAGCGACTCTGGTCAGTCCATCTTTTTAGGTTGCGGCCTCTAGAGTTTGTCAACAACCTTGTGTGGTGGTAAGGGCTTCATTTCGTAGGTGTAGTTTAGAATTAAAGCACGACGACTAGCTTCGACCCTCCTATCTTGACAATAAAAAAATTGAACTGGCAATCCGACGTGCCGCCATTACAAAACAACGTAAAAGCGTTTGGCTCATTGCTACAGAAGTCAAATGAGCAGCTTTAAGCCCAATGATATCGACGTTCCACGACATGTATAACAATTGTTCTGCAGACACATATGTAGTTGACTGTCTGGTCTTGATATTTAACTCGCGAAAACTGTTAAATACACACGGTCAGCTGATGCGATGTAATAAAAGTTTCCCTTTAAAAACAAAATATTTTAATATTTTGTTTTATTACGTTATGTTTTTTAATTACGAGGAAAACCATAGCTTTTCACTAGTGTGTCATAATTCGCACAAATTGCCACGAGACGCCCGCGAGTACTGACGTAACTTGATAATAAGTTACGAGACAGCCAACAATTTCGTTAATTACCAACATCATGGGGTTAAAGCTTGCCTTTTTATATTGTTTAATTATTTTCTTTCTGGTTTCAGGCTTTTGTAGCTGCATTGTACCGAAGAGGATATTATGGGTTCGTTTAACATTGAAATTTTAGGAACGGTTGGTCTTCAAATTGGATGTTATTAAAATATACTATTCTTTCTTTTCTTTAGAGTGAATACTACTTCAACTCTAGATCAATGACCCCTATGGATAGATACCACAATTTTGCCAATAACACGTGTAACAAACTATAGAAATTCTTTAAAAATTTTGTTTTACAATTATGGTGGATATTGCCAATGACAGTTAAAAAACGGCCGCGTGAGCCGTCTACGAGGGAGATTTGATACAAAGTCATGAAGTGGCCACTATACTGCGATATTTCAATGTTCTTTGTCAATTATTCACTGAATGCACTTTTTACTACATAAATCAAGCGCTTTTATTTAGTAAATGACACTATAAATAATTTAAAAGTCCAATGAAAAATGAGCGTGATATTCATCTTAGCTTTTCCGTCAAAACTATACTGCACCTTATATCGATGGCATAAGGTTCAATATCGCGTGACATGCAGTGCGTAAGTTTTAAGCCCTATAACTCGAAACCTAGACATTGTTGAGGTACCGTATAAAAACGCATTGCTAGACCGAGGGTGACCTATCGAATGGTACAGGTCTCAAAAATTTTGTCAGCAAAGTGTCGACATCGAAATTTCCAGAAACTCGTCTCCGGTGACTTACCGTAGGTACCTACTGAATGTATTCGAAGTTATGCGCTATTACTATTACGTCTAGACTAATCTGAAATGTTCGATCAGCTGATCTATATAAAGCCCCGTGACGCCAACGAGCAGTCAGTCTGCATTTGACTACCGACGCGAAAACAAGCGACAGTTAAAAGCGATAATTAAGGAGATCTACAGCGACAACCCAACGAGAACTTTGAGGACTACGTGAAGTAATATCTGTAGTGTTATTGCGTGTGTACGACACGGACTTCGTGGAAGTAAGAAAAGACTTCGGCGCGATATCAGCTATGTTCTACTTGTCGTTGCCTACAATCGACTGTACCTTCGTTGCCAATAAACTTCGCAACCCTTAGCCGGCGTTTTAGTACCCCCAGCCCGTAACACAAATTAATTGTTAAGTAGACTGACACCATATGTCACTTTGACGTTTTACCGACTATCATTTCATAGAATGGCGGTGGTAGTTTGAATGTAGGGACACAGTCATATAAGAAGTATATGAACAGGGACTGATCGATCACATTACTGATGAAAACAAGTAAGAAATGAAATCTCTACATCCGCTCTCGCTGACGTGGCTACTCTACACAATCATGTTTTACGTTGCATCAAGAATTGCTATTGACACTTTTACGACTTAGGCCTCCCCAAGGATCTCCACAACGACCGGTCCTGCGTCTCCCGCATTCAGCGGTTTTCCGCAATCTTCACCAGGTAGTCGGTCCACCTGGTCGGGGGCCTACCCATGCTGCGTCTTCCGGTGCGTGGTCGCCACTCGAGAACCCGTCGCAATTCAACTAGATTCATTGCGTTACTTACACCCTCCTGTGGTAGCTGCACGACTCAAATTCGTACACAACTATTTGCAGTTTAAACAATAGTGACGGAAAGTTTTTAGATAATATCTTCAACATCATCATCAACCTTTTTTTATCGTCCCACTGCTGGGCACAGGTCTCCTCTCATACAGAGAAGGATTGATCTCTTAAAATTTTCTTTATTATGTGCTTAAATTCCACGTTGATTCGATCAAAATGAAAGATTCTAATATTCAACTGAATATCCACTTAACTCCGATACACTCTCAAAGGTGAGTACAATCCTATTAAAATATGTATACTATCGACGAGCTGATCGCAATATCGGGGCGATTCACACAGTACAGGAAGCTGCGACAGAACATCAATTACTCTGTGATATATTGGATCCACCCCTACTATGGGTTTTCAATCGTGAAATGAAATCGTTTATTATGCAAGTAGGATCACTGATCACTTTTACACGTCATATGTTTTTTTTTTTTACTAAATGAAGCCGGCATTTCCTAACTGACTACCTCTGAAAAGAAGTAGCCGAAACAAACTCAGGGATCATTGTCTTTTTTTCAAGTCTAGACATTAAAATTGAAAATGTTTACAATAATTTATGTTATAATTACCATATTGCTTAATAACAATCCTTAGCAGAGCGAGCAGCTCAATCCCAAGCTTTCTGAAAATCTGTAATGTGATTAGTTTTTAGGAGTGCAAATCCCTGGTCAAAGTATTTACTTATAAGACGTGAGATATATGCTGATGGCTGATGGGGCAGTAAGGCTCTTGAATGGCGACCACATACCGGCAAGCGCAGCGTCGAATACCCACCGATTAGGTGGTCGGATGACCTAACCAAAATCACAGGTAAGTGCTGGATGCAAGCCGCGTCCAACCAGTCTTTTTGGAAATCCTTGGAGGAGGCCTATGTCCAGCAGTGAACTTCGGCTGACATGATGATGATATATGCGGCAGATGGATGTTGAATCTACTGTTTTATATAACCACTAGTCGTTTTACAAAACAGATCTCTTTTGTACAACTGCAGAATGACCTTCAGCAGACTATAGATTCTGTATGTATGCTGTCTTTTTATTATGAATATCCGCTCAGTTCTGCTCAACCCCGCTCGTGCTGTTTCCATTGAAGCGGAGCGGAGATTTCGAGCATAGTGATTGGTCAATTCGTGCACCGCTAAGCTTCTCTCAGCCCCGCTCCGCGCCAGTATAAGCCCAGCCTAACTTTTATTCGCCAAGTGTGGTGAGGATACAGTCCTCATGATTCATTATGATGTAAGATACATCACTTCTTAGTCCCGCGTGCATCCCGTACATGTCACGCACACGTTTACTTTCTTGAGGTGATAGGTGAGTTACTTTCTAGTGAGTTAACGTCGACAAAGACACATAGTAACGCAATGCTGTCACGGCAAAGTTTTTATATCTAGTACTTGCGACCCGGATTCCAAGAATTTAATCATGGAATGGCTTGCTTAGCAGATTTTGAACATGAGACGTAAAACAAAAGCGAAATAAAACGTATGTACTTATGCTACCATTTACTGTAGTAGCTTATGTAGTTTATTTATGTCTCGCTAGAATGATAAATTTTAAGAAGCTACAAAATTAATTGTGAATTAGTAATGGACAGACGACAGCATTTCAAGCTACTACAATTTATCAGATTTCTTTATTAGATTTTCAACATTATCTAAAGAGCATTAAGGCTCAAAGTTGATTGGGAATTTTTGACAGTTTCGGATAGATTGACCTGCTGTCCTCCATACAGTAAATTATCACTCAATAATAAAAAATCTGACTGATTCTTCAAAGCTCAAGCCAAAAAAAGTTCGGAGTAAAAGGGTTACGCATAAACTATTTTCGCCGTACTTTTTTTTTTGGGTACCAACTGACATAGACACCGGCTTCCTGTCTTGTGGACCCAGTGAACTTGACGGACATCACAATATGCATTCGATTTTTCATTTAGCTTAAGACGAGTTTCCTTCACCGTTTTGAAAGCAGTGGTGAATTCGCGACCGTACACAACAAGCTATCACTTTTTCGTTTGTTCGCTCATCATGTATCTTCTCCGTTTTTCCCAACTGTCTTGTGTGATCACAGCCAGTCATCAGCAGGGTAAATGCGTAACACACACACACTATCAGTAGCAATGGATTTCATTTTGACAGTTCTACAATTTTCATTGCGTTACTTTAAATATAAATAAATATATACGGACAAATCACACAGATTGAGCTAGCCCCAAAGTAAGTTCGAGACTAGTGTTATGGGATACTAACTCAACGATACTATATTTTATAATAAATACATATATAGATAAACATCCAAGACCCAGGCCAATCAGGAAAAGATCGTTTCCCATCATGACCTGGCCGGGGATCGAACCCGGGGCCTCCACGTCGCAGTCAGGCGTGTTGACCGCTGCGCCACGGAGACCGACAAGTTACTTTCGTTGTTAAGTAGCCACATTTTCGAACACATGGAGCAATGCATTAGCAATATACTTCAAAATGACTCAACGGATAGTAATTGTGTGTTACGGTATTAGGATTTTCATCGTTACACCACTTTCACGTGGTCAGCCACGATGGCAATGTCCTCCTTCAGGACAGCTATAAAAAGCTTCTACTTCTTCAGCCTATAGAAGTCAACTGCTGGACAATGGCCTCCCCGAAGGCTTCCATTGCATTGGGGAAGGCCTTTGTCCAACATTGGACCTCTATAAAAGGGGTTTCTCATAATCCCCACGCATGGCAGGCGGGTTGGCGATCGCAGTAATTTGATATTCCACAAGAGAAGCTCTGCTTCCCGCTACCCTGGTTCGAGTTCCCTAAGTCGCCTCTTACGACACCCACGAGAGGATATGGGTTGGTAGGTACTATTCTAAGCCCTGTACCACACCGGGGAAAAAGCTTAGAAAATACCGGCCAAGTGCGTGTTGGACTCACGCACAAAGGCTTCCGTACCATTTATTTATGAAAGTAAAGGATTTAAGTTAATTGCATGAAAGATTACGCGGTAACAAGCGGTTTACGATTTACGAGGTATTAAAAAAAAACTACTTAGTAGATCTCGTTCAAAACAATTTTCGTTAGTAGTTTTTATAGTAATGAACATCATATTTATGCTTTGTTTTTTTAGATTTTTCATTTTCTTATTTTAGAAGTTAGAGGGGGGGGGCAACTTTTTTCCATTTTGGAATCGTCTGTCACGCAAACTATTTATAATATATATATATATATATATATATATATATATAATGTTTTAGAAACCTCGATATCAATTTTTAAGACCTATCCATAGATACCCCACACGTATATGTTTGATGTAAAAAAAATATTATGCGTTTCAGTTCTGAGTATGGGGAGGCCCCAATATTTATTATTATTATTTTTGCATCAAAGTCTCAATGCGGTTCACAAAATACATCTACCTACCAAGTTTCAACAGTATAGCTCTTATAGTTTCGGAAAAAAATTACCGTGACATACGAACGGACAGACGTACAGACAGACATGACGAATCCCCCCCCTACCCCTTCGTTAGACTGGTTATCAGACATTCGGGCTTCTGACTACTGGTTAACATACTAATCTACTTGAAAGATTTATACGTTTTAAAAGGAAACCAGAGATGGAAAAATGGGTCCAGGGGCGAGAGTCATGGGGAAGTATCCGCCCCCTATTCGGCGGAGGCGGAGGCTCGCGCAAGTGTCAGTGCGCGCCTCTGAGGCGATGCACGTGGTACCTTAATACCTCACTACCCCGTGCATGCGCCGAGGCCTGGGCTGGCCGGGCCAGCACTGATGTGAAGCTGCGGCAGAATCTGGACTCCCGCGACCCCACGCGTGGGGAGTGACACCGCGGTGGTTAATAGTCAGTAAGAGTCCAACAAACAGCGCCGCTCATCATTACCCAGGGTGGTGTACGTCCATGAGGATTTTCCACATTTAAAACAAAAAAAAAGGTATGCAGAGTGGTGCTGACGATACGATAATAAATTAAACATCGTGTACCCTCAACACATACTCAGTCTACCCATAAAAAAATCATGTAAATATATCCATTAGTTTAGTCACAGGAAATTATTTTTCACACTTTCTACATGATGTACATGTTAATAAGGAAGCGCTTACTGGTTAATGACCGCCGCATCCTGCGGTACCAAACTTTGATAATAATGGCGTGAAAAAAGCAAGTCGATACAGGATCGCGCTGTCGCCGATCGGAGGTCAGTGTACCAATATATTTGAAGGATGTTCTATTCTGTTTGCAATTTTATGCAATTTAGTTTGTTTGAATTTTTTTTTTTTATTTTTGATGCTAGGTTTTTTTCTATGGTTTAGGATTATTCCTATGAACCAGTATTGTTTGTGTTTTCATTTATTGTCGTATTGTCAGCACCACTCTGTATACTTGAAAGTCAGATTGTGTGTAGCGGTATCTACAAATACCACATCCGAACAACGCGTCATATTGACGTCACACGAATTCTACATCTCGCAACCAGAGTTACCGTGCAATTAGGATACATAAAACTTCCCAATTTCAACCGTCAGGCAAGTGCCCGCCAGACATAACATCCGTCAGGTCGGAGGATCCTCCCTTTTCAATGGAGGATGAGTGAACTTTACTCCCTGTTCCTCTTGCCTCCACATTGTGTATTACATATCGGTCGTATTCCGTAATAGATAATATTCAACGTTCAACGTGTCCACGTAGCGGCAATAGATTATGTCTTGATGGCAGATGGCGTTATGTAATAGTGTTCACGTGTTGAAGCGGCATGAATTGTGTATTAATAATAATAATAATAATAATTTATTTCAGGTAAGATACCCATAATTTCACATAGTAAATACAAATACACAGCAGACATGAAAAACAAACAAAAGAAAAATAAAATAAAATAAATAAAGAATATACTAGAAACATTCATTAAATCATTCTAATTACATAATTAATTATAGTTGACATCGCATTAAGTAAATAAATCATAAAAAAAAAAAACAAATAAATCTATGGTAGAAAATGTCAAATAAAAATAAATTAAATTTCAGATAAATTAATAATTTACTAATAGACTAGGTACTATATTGATATTAATCAGAATAAATTTTAAAATATATTGTAATAAGTATATTATATATTAATTAGATCAGCTACATAAAATTTACATGCATCATACACAGCCTGGATAACGACATTGTTCGTGTTACGAATTCTGTCCATAAAGGAAGCGGCTCGCTTTCTCATTACTGCATAGAAATCATCTACCCTATTCTCGGCGAACATGCCAGAAGCACTACACCGCCACGGCAGATTGAGTATTGCTCTGAACGCATTATTGTACTGCACGCGAAGAGCGTGGTACGTTCGCCGGGTGTATTTGCCCCACAGGTAGCAGGTATAGAACGACTGACAATACGCCGTGAACAGGGTGATTTTAAGATTATGAATACACACATAATGCAAATGAATGCTGAATTTTATTGAAAAGTTTTATTCCATTAAAAGTAATTACTTATTATATTATAGCTCTTCGAGTCGCTAAAATGAAGTGATAGTGGGCGGGGCACATTACTCGTAGAAACGATTGCCGATGGGGCAGTAAGGTTCTGGAGTGGCGGCCACGTATCGGAAGACGCAGCATAGGGAGGCCCCTAACAAGGTGGACTGATGACCTGGTGAAGGTCGCGGGAAGCCGACGGATGCGGACAGCCCAAGACCGGTCATAGTGGAAAGCCTAGGCCTAGGGGGAAGCCTTTGCCTTCCTCCAGCAGTGGAAGTCTATAGGTTGAAGAAGAAGAAAGAGAAGAAGAATAAAATGATTACTAGAGGTCGGATATTCTGGCGTTGATATACTTACCTAAACTTGATTTGACGCAAGAAAAATATGGACATACCTTTCGGTACACTTACCCCCGTATTCAAAAATGCTGCTTAAAGTTAGCTAGTGATTAGCGATTCTTTAACTATACATTTTTGACATTTTAATGTAACTTTACTTTAATAATCCTTTATGAATAAATACCACTGAGTTTAAGGAGTTTATTAAAAAACGAAGATTAAAGTTAAGTGACGTGCAAAGGTCTAATATGTATGTTTAAACAATCGCTAACCACTAGTTATCTTTAAGCAGCGTTACTGGGGTTAATTGATATGAATGCCGCTACAGATTTTGTTTATAAATATTTCTTAAAATGCTACCAGATGGCGTATAAAGCAATTCATCATTTTTGAAGGAAAATTTTATGTACAAAAACTAAAATATTTAACACAATTGTTAGTAAAGACGTATCCATATTATTCTTTCGTAGGTATTTTGTTAAGTTTAAGTATATCAGCGCCGTAATTTCCGGTCTCTAGTGATTACAGCTTAAGGCACATACAGAATTGGGCGTGTCAACTGTTAGAGCAAAAAATACCTGAAAAGATTATAGAGGAACTATTCATGACTACCAAGGCGTGAACGGAGTCCGCGCCAGGGGACGCGCGGAGAGGGCGGTGCGGCACGGGACGACAGCGGCAAGCGGCGGATGGCGGCCGGCTCTTCACTCTGCTACGGACTGGGTCATCGATGCGCGCGCGCATTTGTCTATGTCACAGTTTCCAACATTTTACTGTCTTGAATCATTATATTAAGTTTCACAGTTCACCTGACTAATATTAATAACCTTAGTTAGGTCCTTAACAGGAACCACGTTGATAGATTCTGTAAGTATTTTTCTAACACAGAAGATGTCAAAAGAAACAAAACCTGAAAAAAAAAACAAACATCGTTAAGTAGTAGTGCGCGTCTTAAGTAGCTTTTGGTTGCAAACACACCTAGACTACATCTTTTTTTTTTAATAATTATAAATTAGCGCTTGACTGCAATCCCGCCTGATGGTAAGCAGTGATGGGATCGTTGATGGTAAAGCGCGCTAGTTTATTAAGAGCCTATTCACTCAGAAAAACTAAGCGAATAGGAAGGAAGACGGCAGTTGAGCGAGGTTGACGGTAAAGCGCACTAGTTTATTAAGTCCATTCACTTTAAACAAAAACCATAGTGAATAGGAAGGAAAACGGCAGTTGAGCGAGGTGGTGCAATATCCAACATACTATATACTATAAACCCAACAACACGACCAACGATTCTGCGCCAGGGGGAGATTGATGTGGGGACCCTCCACGACCAAACTCCCAACACATTTGACGCATCGTACCCGGCACACATCGCAACACAACTGCTCAGACTCGTCCTCTGTATGGCTTCACCAGACATCATGCCGGAACACGACGAATCGCTTGGCGGCAAGACTTTGTCTGGTGGGTGGTAACTTCTGCCTGCAGCCGATGTTATGGCCTACCACCGAGAAAACATCTAAACTAGATTACATAAATCTGATCTAAAACATTTTTTTAAATCTTTAAATTTTTTTTTAAGAGATAATTTCATTATTCTTCATGAAAAATAATCTTAAGGCGGTGGGATGACTTTATTTCAGCAGCCACCAGCTAAGAATACCCTTCCATATTGTTTATCCATACTATATACTATAACAATATTATAAATGCGAAAGATCTCTGTCTGTCTGTCTGTCCCGCTTTCACGCCAAAACTACTAAACCGATTGTAATGAAATTTGGTACACAGATAGTCTAGAGCCTGAAAATGGACATAGGCTATATAACATCCCGCAATGACCAATAGGAGCAGAACAGTAGCAAAGAATGTTGCGAAAATGAGAGCGAACGCGGACGTACATATTGCTCCCATTATTTTAACAGGCACTTATAAACTGTAGTTCACGCGGACGGAGTCGCGGGCAGCAGCTAGTTTGTATATATATTCTTTATTGTACACCAAAAATAAACATCGATCAAAATACATTTAACACAACAAAACATAAAATGGGTGGCCTTATCGCTGTAATAGCGAGTAGATTTATTCTTTCCAATCTTTCTTAGATATTTCTAAAGAGTTTTATATAACGTTATTTTTTTTATGCGAAATCTGAATATACGCTTCTCATCAGAAAATCGAAACACTTCCCTTTTATGGTTTCTATCCTAATTTTACACAAAAGAGCATGTAATCCATGAAAAAAAAACACATCATGTATAGCTGGCAGTTTGGCCATTAAAAAGGTAAGCGAAAATTTTAGAAAGAAAAAAAGAAAGATTTTTTTTCCGCACATACAAAACGCACTTTACAACTAAATACCATAATATTATATTTAAAAAGAAAATACAGGAAATAATAATAATAATATCACCAAAAGTCTCGTACTCTAACATGCAAACTGCCAAACTATAAACAAAGTTGATTTGATGTCAAAGCCATAGACCATAGACGATGGAAGTAATAAGTACTACGTACAACGTAGTACTTGCTACTTATTATCTCCATGCCATAGACATTAGACAGCATACATTATTTGACAATTCGATCCGCCTGTCATCCGTAATGCGCCCACGACACTGGCTGATGTCAACAAACCAAACAACAACATAAAAATACAAAAAGATAATTGCAGAGAGGAGTAAACAATTAAGTGTGAAATGTGTCACTGTTTTGAAACAGATTTGTGTTTAGAGTTAGAGTATATTTCACCTTTGTAAACTAAAATTTTGAAAGTTTTTGTACTTTTTTTGTTTCCTGTGGCTTCGGCATGCCTGAAAAGTTTTTATTTTTTGTTAAACATGGACACGTCACCGGCAGAGGTCGCCCAAATAGTGGCATTACTGGATTCTGGACTTAGCGTGTTGTCGCTGAAAGATTGCATCTAAGCCTGTCATCTGTCCATAGAGTCTACTATTAAATGACATATGACATATATTTCTAAATATGTATATCTTTCTGATAATCCATACATAACATAAACTCGTAAGCTGTTTCGATTTTTTTTGATGAGAAGTGTAGTTGTCTCAGAATAAGCAACTGAATCAATTGCAATCATGTTTATACCATGTTATATTTTTTCACAAATACATTTAGAAATTGTTGCAGAGTGATTACCGAGCGGTAACGATAGATAGATTGTTTGTTTTTAAGCTATTGCATAGCTTCTATCGCGGGCCTTGAGCGCGGGGACCGAATCCAGAAATTCCGTAACGAAAAAACCTCACGCTCCCCACTCCGACGGGCACGGAGGTGTGGCTTGAAGGCCGTACATCATCTAACGTCGTTTCAATTCGGCAGTCTTCGGCACGGTATGTTTGTGTGCGTGCGACTACATCTTTTGAAAACAATTTATAGATTTTCAAAAAGAGCATGCATATTGCAGGGCGCGAACTCAGTTCTACACACTTGCTATGTTACTGATAGTCGCGATGTGCTAAACTTGCGATTAATTTTCTCTCTGAAATAGGTCTTCTATAGAGATATGTCATAGACGTCATCGACGTTGTCATGGCTACCTTAAAAACTTTTCATATAATTAATTATTAAGTACTTTTATTCAAATTAATTTAGTAGTGTTTTTATAAAATAGCTTTTTTTTAACGGAAAAGCTAAGATGAATGTCACGCTAATTTTTCATTGGACTTTTAAATTATTTATAGTGTTGTTTACTAAATAAAAGCGCGTGATTTTATGGAGTAAAAAGTGCTCACGCGGCCGTGTTTTCAACTGTTATTGGCGATATTCGCCATTATTGTGAAATATTTTTTTAAAGAATTTCTATAATTTGTTACACGTGTTATTGGCAAAATTGTGGTATCTATCCACAGGGACCAGATCAAGAGTTGAAGTTGAAGTTTTTATTAAATAAAATATTACAGAAAGATGTCGGTGAACAATGTTAATACGAGTACATTTAAGTGTACGAGTTGTAATATTGTTATCTCCGAAACGAAACAACGAAAGTTTAATAAAAATATGCTCGTCGGCTTTTTCTGAGAAAGACATTGATGAGGCAAAAAAGTCATTGTTTGTTTCTACGAAGACAAGACAAAAACATGTATCGAGGCGTAAGAACAAAAAGCAGAAAGACCTAAAATATACGATTACGGTGTTTAAAACCACGGATCCCGAACAATCCCAGTTTTTGTGGCATATGACCTTCACAAATTGCCACCAGTTTGCTTTGACTATGTAGAACGTACGTAAAGAAGTTGATGAAGGATTTATTAATTCTACGGTCAGATGTTAACGCAATCAAAAGTGATTATGTTACTAAAGATCAGCTCGAAAATATTAAATTGATAACAAATAATTCGACACCGACGCCGTTCATCATCAACAACCTTTTTATCGTCCCACTGCTGGGCACAGATCTCCTCTCATACAGAGAAGGATTGAGCGTAATCACCACGCTTGCTCAATGCGGGTTGGCGATTTCAGACTTATAAAGCCCAGGTTTCCACAAGATGTTTTCCTTCGCCTTCAATAATTGGTGTCCAAGATATACTTAGAAAGTACATATAACTTTAGAAAAGTTACATTGGTACTTGCCTGACCTGGAATCGAACCCGCGCACTCATACTTGAGAGGCTGGTGTTTTAACCACTAGGCCACCACGACAAAACAGTGGGTTATATTGAAAAAGAACCTCGGAGTCTTTGAGTATATTTCGTGGTGCTCCCTGTGCGCCGTTTCCGAGTCAACGAAATACCAGTTAGTGGAGTCATAAGGATACTATAGCTGTCTTGCCTGCCCCTCAGTTCCCGGCCGGTCTTGCGATTGCACCGAAACAGCACACAATGACAGAAATTATAAGTAATAGCATAGACAGACCTTACGGAGGAATTGCCCTATTGTAGAGGAAGTCCGCTTTCTCAAAGGTATCAGTGTTGTTGTGTAATAGTGATCGTTTAGTTCTCACACGGATCGTTCTATGTTAGTTTTCTCATTTTACATGCTTACTGACTCGAGTGATAATATAATAGATTTCATGGGTTTTTTCTTTATTTCTTTATTTTTTGGCTTCGCACGGTTTGTGCATTTAGCCAATGCCACGTAATTATGAATTATTCATGTCGAAAAAGATGGCCGCGTGACCCGTCTTACGAGTGAGGTTTGGGACAAAGTCATGATGTGGCCACTATGCAGCGATATTTCACTGTTCTTTATGAACTATTTACTAAATGCACTTTTTACTACATAAATCACGCACTTTTATTTAGTAAACAACACTATAAATAATTTTAAAAGTCCAATGAAAAACGAGCGTGATACTCAGCTTGACTTTCCCGCCAAAACTCAGGGTGCTGATCACGAAAATGATTTCATTTTTGAAATCCAAGATGGCCGACATCATATTTCATGACATTCTGAGATGGGTGTGATAACGAACATGACGTCATTTTTAAGCTATTGCTTAGCTTCTTTCTATCTCTTTATCAAAGTCGAACAGAAAACATTGAATATAGTTTAGTCGCTTAATCGTCACCATTTTTCGCACTCTTTTGATGACGTTGCTGGTAAAAAATAAATAAATTACAAAACAGAAAGAAAACTTGAATTGATATCAAAGAAAAAAAAAAACAAAGGAAAAATTACTGTATAAATAAAATAAATAAATAATTATAATTGCAAGTTATAGTTGATAAAAAAAGGCTATGCAATAGCTTTACCGCGGCAGTCTCCGAGTGCCACACGCCTTTTTTTTTTTTAACTCAAAGCCAGTACACACTATGTAACCAGGCATATTATACGTTACGGAATTGCATCGCTGACAGGGGTATTCGGCACTGGTGCAGCTACACAGGAGCTAAACTTAGCATTCGGGAACACCGTTGGAGCTGCTGAACCTTAGACAAAACTGTCTTTGCATTGTGTAGATTCAATTTCCTAGTATTGTATAATTGCATGGAACACGTGTGAGCACGATCTACTTGCTGTAAAGCATCTATTTGTTGGGTTAGTCGTTTATTGACTTAATAGTGCCATGGCTGTTAAGAGTATGTCATGCTCACTCAAATGTCTCGCTGGTGGTGGCGTGTGTGTTGGGTCATTAGGTTCCCTTTAATATGGTTGAGCTGAATGATGCTGATCCATACGTCATGTTCGTGAACGGACGCCGTCAGAGGGGACTGGTCATCTCTTAGTTGCTACGGCGTATTTTAAATTCTGAATTGTTTTTTTTTTTTCCATAATGGACGCTCTCAGCGTACAATATATTTCTGCATCGTTCTCACACGATTGATTTAAAAATGAATCATGTAATCAAATATTTGTATCAATAGCTTGATAATTTAAAAGAGTGTCCATGGAGTTTCTTGCCCGTTCTTCTCCATAGGTACCTACTCTTTGGAATGGGCGACTAGCTTCACCTTACTGACTGACCGACCTTCTGACAATTCAAAAGTGCCTGTAACTGGTTTATTTGAAATAAATGCTTTGATTTGATTTGATTTGATCATAATACTTGCGCCGCGGGCACAGCTGATGCCACAAGTCAATGCACCGTCTCGCCCATGCGAAGTTTTGACCATATTTTTGTTGGGACAACCAAGTAGTATAGCAATCTCATAACTTTGTGGTTTTTCATTATATCTTTATAAAATTTTGTACATAGATTTTTTACTTAAAAATACTAGACACGTTTTTCGGGTTTCGTATATTCAAAAAATAACGTAGTATATAGCAATGCTTCTTACAAATGGGTTCGTATCAGTATTCAGTCTTTAAATTCAATATAAACTTGCAACATTTTATCACTGCCTACACATCAAGGTCTGGTGTGAAAAATGATGCTATCATTAACCCTTTTTTAAGATGTGATCATCAAAAACGATGAATGTTTCCATTGGTTCAGTTGCTTCTATATTTGTTAACGCGGTAAAATCTTGACACGTGGTAGCGTGTCGAGCCAAGTACAAGTAACAGATGGCGAGCAGCACCGTGTGTTACACGAACCATTTAGAGCTACTTTTGACCCACTCATAACTCAAAAACTATTTCACATAAACATGTCAAAATTCGCCCATATATTGAGACTTGCGAGATACACATGTACTTCAAATTTCATAAACATATGGCAAACAGTTATTTAAATATTAACGTCCAAAAATCGTCATTTTTATCACTGACTAACCGATAGAGAAAAATTCTAACCCAGTTCTAAATGACCTAGAATGTTCAAATTTGGCATGTAGATAAATAATTAGGTACGTACAAAGAAATAAATCAGAAACTGGTAATTTTTTATTATTTTATTATAATTTTAGCTGTAGCTGTAGCTCTATAAAAAAACTATTTCTGGAGTCGTGAATACCAGTCTTGAGGCTTACAGCTATTTCATCTAATGTTGCGGATAAAAAACTCACCAATACTTCAAGTTTCAACTATTGAGGAGGTGGCAGAGTTTTTTAATCAATACGTACATGTTCTGTCCCAGATAAAAAAGTATCCCCAACATTACATGATCGTGTTATCAATCGCTTAACAGAAATATGTACCTATGTGATACCGGTGACGCTGACGACGGATGGTTAGGTTAGATTTATATAGTGTTGTTGACGATCTGCTTCAACTGCCTCCAGTGAGACAACTGTCGCCGTTCGAGAACTTGAAGTCATCTGATGTGAGATGTCCTTAAATGTTTAGAATGTCTTAATGCTCCAAATTTATGGAAATAATTATTTTGTTATGAGAAATTAACTGTAAATATGAGGCAGAAAAACGATTAACTTATCGGCGAAATGTTCAAACATTTAAGAGTGGGTATAGTAAAGACAGTTGAACTTTATCTAATCGACTCCTTAAATTAACCACTAAAAATCAAAACGGTCGGCTTAAAGAAACCATATCTTATTTTAAACTGCTGCCCAGTACAGTGATGATACAGTATGTTTATTTCGCACTAAAAATATGTGTAACCAGATAAATACTGCAATGCTGGCATGTATGAAGCAACCAGAAATTAAATTAAATTCGATAGACAAAATAGACTGTACACGGTATTTAAAAGAACAAGCAAATGAAGCACTAAAAAAGAACGAGGATGATTCGTCGCAAATTGCTGGTACACGTGTAATCGCAACATTACACGTGTACCAGCAGAAACGTAGATGTCAGTAATGGATGTTGATTCTTCGTCAGGGCCCATTACCACTGCTTTACCACAATGTTGAGCAAAATTAATTCAGAAATATGTTTTAAATTATTATTGTAAACATATTGTAAACAAAACTCAACATCATTTTCAAGTTGTCTAACATAAAAAATTATCTTCATTACTTAAAACGAAAATGATAAAAATTGCTGCCATTCTTCTTTAGAGAAATATGATTGTAAGTGTTTTTGTTCCTAAAAGCAGATTAATAATTCATTTTTAGTATCCTATTTATCTCCAGCCATTAGTAGGTACTCGTCCTTAAGGACCAATTTTTGAAGCCTTAGGAAGGAAAATAATAATGGGTACACATAATCTGTATTCTATTTGTTCGCGTGGAAATTTCGCATAATAAAATGTAAGTCAAGCGAATGTTATACTGGACATAGCTGTTCTGGATTGTCTTCAAGGCTAGAGTGAAACTAGTGCTTGGCCCCAATCCCGCCTGATGGTAAGCAGTGATGCAATATTTGATGGTAAAGCGCTCTAATTTATTAAGAGCTTATTCACTCAAAAAATGAGTGAATAAGAGGGGAGACGTCAGTTGAAGGAGGTGATGCAATGTTACCGGCCAGTACTCGACGACTGGCTCGGGAGGAGGCACGGCTCCCTGTCGTTCAGGGTGACGCAGGTACTGTCGGGGCACGGCTGCTTCGGCAAGTACCTGCGTCGCTTAGGCAGAGAGCCGGACGCTCGGTGCCACCACTGCGTCCAATGCGGGGAGGACACGGCGCAGCACACGCTCTCCGAGTGTGTAGCTTGGGAGGAGCAGCGCCGTGTCCTCACAAATGAAGTAGGAGGCGACCTGACGCTGCCGGCAGTAGTGCGGAGGATGGTCGGCAGCTCAGAGTCGTGGGACGCGGTGGTGTCCTTCTGCGAGGACGTGATGTCGCAGAAGGAAGCTGCGGAACGGGAGAGGGAGATATCAACTCCCTTCCCGGGCCGCAGAAGACGCACCGGGCGCCGAGGAAGGGCGGATAACGCCCTCTTCCGCTCCCCATGAATGGGTCCAGGGGCGAGGGACATGGGGAAGTCCCCGCCCCCCTATTGATGGACCCCGAGGCGGAGGCGCGCGCGAGTGTCGGCGCGCGCCTTTGAGGTGATGCACGGGGTAGTTTAACACCCCACTACCCCGTGCAGGAGAGGAGGCCCGGACAGACCGGGCCAGCACGAGGGTGGGGCCGTGGAAGAATTTAGACTCCCGCGGCCCCACGCGCGCTCGTGATAGAAGACACACCGGGGTGGTTTTAGTCAGTAAAAGTCTGACATACCCCGTCGCCCTCCCCAGGGCGGCGGGCATCCTATGAGGATTTCCACCCCGGCAAAAAAAAAAAAAAAAAAAAAAAGGTGATGCAATGTTAAACCCAACAACGATGCTGTGCCAGCGGTAGATTGATTTAAAGACCCTCCATGACCAAACACCCGACACAACAATATTTGGGGCATTGAACCCGGCACATATTGCAACGTAACTGATCAGACTCGTCCTCCATACGAATTCAACAGATATCATACCGGACGAAGCTTACGACTTTGTATGTTGGGTGGTAACTTCTGCCGGCAGTCAATGTTATGGCCTACCAAAGAGAATATGCAGAGTTTACTCCCGACATTAATTTGTCGGGAATTTGTAACCCACTAGACCCTTCTGGTCGAAAGTTGCTCCCTTTTCTACGGAGAGTGGACTGTACACCCTGCGCCCTAATTACGTAACATACCATTACTATCAATTAGAATCATTTCGAAGTAAATTGCCTATTCATCCGTACTAAATTATGAATCGGAAACTGAGTTTGCTTGTTTGTTCTGCTTTCACGCCGTAACTACTGAACAGATTGCTTTGAAATTGTAGACGTAAAATTAGAAGTCCGGGTTAAATAATAGGGTACTTTTTTATCCCGGAAAAATTTGATGTTCCCGAGGGAAAACAATAACATCGAGTTCCACACGGGCGAAACCGCGGACAGAAAGACCATTTGGTAATTTGCTTAATACATAACCATAAGTCATATCTCAATGGTACTCATTCCTGCCAAGTCGTGTCACAATGACCATTTCCACACGGGTAAACCCGTCAAACTTTTTAATTCTTTTTATTGCTATGGCATCAAAAAATCAACATACCTATGATTATGCCAAAAAGCGCGCGTATTTGCGTCACGACTAAACATCGCATATTATTAGGCTGTATGGATAAATTGCCTTTGCCTTTCATTTGTGGGATTATAACAACATTGAAGGATTTTTGTATTTACTTATTTCAAGGTCGTCGAAAAAGTTTTATATGCCACTGTCGCAAACACCTATTATAATACTCGTGCTTATCTATTGTGCCACTCAGCATGTTACGATAGCTATCATTGCTTGACAGTGGCATAAATAACTATTTTAAAGTTCCGTCCACGATAACATTATAACGTGGGTGTCGAGATTTATTTTAAAACACGTTTTTTAAAGCCGTGAATCAATGGAAACGCTGTAATAGATTAACCCGACGCTTGGCACCGACAGGCCAACCATTATAGAAAGACGATACGCCGATTGACACAGACGTTTATTGAACGTTCTTATTCTAGCAACATTACTTTCAAAAGATCCAATTATATTTTGGAAATTTCAAATTTTCTTGCATTAGATTTGGTACCGTAGATGGTTCGTTTTATTCGAGTCATCACCATCAACATATTGTACTTAATCTAGGTATACTAATATATAAAGCTGAAGCTTTTGCTTTGGATAGCCCTTAATCCTCTTCTTTTGGGTTAATATAAAATATTCAAATAACTAACTCCACGCGAACAAAGTCGCGGACGGCCGCTAGTAGTTTAATATATCTACAAGTTGATAGATTTATAGCTAAGAAATAAACAATCAAATAAAAACAAATAAACCGCCATATGGTTTGATCGGTCAGGTTAAGCTGCGCTGGCCGACGTTGGTTCGCGGATGGGTGACCATTTTTACGTACCAAAACCTCTTCGTGCCTCAAAATGAACGTTATGTTTTGTTAGTTATTAAGACCGCTCATTGTTTATTTTGAAGCTGTATATTATGTATTTTGAAGTGTATAATAAATTAAGTAAGTATATATGTATCAAAATCAAAATCAAAAGTCATTTATTCAAATTAGGCTGAGAATCAGCACTTTTTGAACGTCAATATTACATAAGACAGTCCCCCAAAACGCCCACCCACCGACACTTCCTAGTGCTTTCGCTGGGAAGAAGAAGTGGCGGAAGAAACTCCCCAGCAGCACAGCTGTCTGTTCATTTAAAAAACACATGACTTTATACAATACTATGTATAGTGATGAACACAAGAAAATATAACAACAATGAAATTATTGAAAATATGACGCCAGATTACCAGCAAAGCAAAACAATATATATATACAAGTATATATAAATGTAAATAGCTAAAAACTTATTACTTCAATAAAAGCCCCAGGCATAAAAGGCGCGACAGCTTACATATTTGTGTATTGAAAAAAGACGTGTGGCACTCGGGGACTGCCGCGGTAAAGCTATTGCATAGCATTTTGTATCAATTTAAGCAATTATAATTATTTATTTATTTTATTTATGCAGTATTTTTTTTCTTTGATATTAATTCAAGTTGCACTTTTTGAGCGTGGTGACCGGTAAGAAAACAAATTTTTCTTTTATTAAATAAATAAAAAGTTAATATTATTTAAAATATTTTTATTATTTTACAATACATGTGGGTTTTATTACCTTACAGTAGCTGTTGGTTATTCAGGAATATTTATCATTGAAACTATAGGTTTATGATAACTGAAATAAGAAACATAAGTTTGCGACTTAATATCCTCTAAATACCTAGAAAATACCGCGTGGTGGTCCCGTGGCGCCAATGGTGGTCCCATATTTTGTTGTGGACTTTTGTGGATCATTATTCATTTTCAAATTCAATGTTTTTGATAGAAAAGTTGTCCACCGCTCTGATTTTTTATCAGCGAAGTTAATGTTGAAATCGCCAGCCAAGATAAGTGGAAATTTATTACTATTTGTTTCAAGTATTTTCGAGCCACTCGAGTTACTCCAGTAAAGTGCGATGAATAAAATGCTCTACCTCGTCCAATTTTGGATTCGGAGAAATGTAAATTGCTACCATAACTATTTGTAGGCCATTTCTAAGTTTGCATAAGCACGCACAAATATTTCCAACAACTGAGCGCCTAACATTAACATCGCTAACGTGTGCAATATTTATTTCAATATTCGGAGTCACAATATTAGTAATATCATTTTTATTTTGGTAAATAGCTACCCCACCTTTTGAAACAGTATCTCGCTTGAACTGAACAATACAATTAAAATTAGGTATTTCAATTGGATTATCATGCGTCATGCAAGTTTCGGTAAGAAGTAACACATTTGTTTGTCTCGTAACTGAATCTTGTAAATCGTATTTATGACTATTTAGACTGGCAGTTGAAAGTCCTTATTGAAATGCCATTTCTATTACTAATGAAATCTAATACACTTTGAGCAATCGTCTGAACACTATTTAAAGACAGTCTTTTGAATTCTTGCAACAATTGAAAAAACGGTCGCGTGAGCACTTTTTACTCTATAAAATCACGCGCTTTTATTTAGTAAACAACACTATAAATAATTTAAAAGTCCAATGAAAAATTAGCATGACATTCATCTTAGCTTTTCCGTTAAAAAAAAAAGCAATTTTATAAAAACACTACTAAATTAATTTGAATAAAAGTACTTAATAATTAATTATATGAAAAGTTTTTAAGGTAGCCATGACAACGTCGATGACGTCTATGACATATCTCTATAGAAGACCTATTTCAGAGAGAAAATTAATCGCAAGTTTAGCACATTGCTACTATCAGTAACATGGCAAGTGTGTAGAACTGAGTTCGCGCCCTGCAATATGCATGCTCTTTTTGAAAATCTATAAATTGTTTTCAAAAGATGTAGTCGCACGCACACAAACATACCGTGCCGAAGACTGCCGAACTGAAACGACGTTAGACGATGGGGAGCGTGAGGTTTTTTCGTTACGGAATTTCTGGATTCGGTCCCCGCGCTCAAGGCCCGCGATAGAAGCTATGCAATAGCTTAAAAAAAAAAAAGTGAATTATCTGAACTCATATAACGTGTCAGTAAGCTAATTCTGGAGAAAGAACAAAATAAATAAATAACATAATTATTACTTAAGCATAATAATATAGGTAGTCTGTTATTTTAATAATTTTCTCATTCCAGCCGATGCCATTGTCATTGTGGTAAAAGATCGTAATCTGCTAAATACATAATGATCGATCATGTATCGGTCAGTCGTCTTCTAATGGAATGGTGATAGAATGACATTGCCGTATTGTCATTATTATAATTTCAAAAAATAATAGGGGCGCCATACGGTTTCACCTGCGTTTTTTTTATATTCCCTGCTCCTATTGGTTGCAGCGTGATTATATACAGTATGTTAATAAAACCCTGTCGGACCCATAAGGATAATAAAGGTTAGGTAAACACATGACCAAATATAATATAAAATTTTACGTAATCATCATAGTACCAATACAAATGAATTTTGAAATAATCTTTTTTTCCCGCGAATTAATTCCAACTTCCCCGAAATTTGATAATTTTTAAAAAAGTGACAACACCGGTGTTATTATGAGCGAATAACGATGCGACCACGTACCGCGTGCCCTGCCGCCCGGCGCCCGCGGAAGGGTGCAAAACTTAATAAATATTAAGTTACCTCTTTTTGCGAAATAATATTTATTTTTTTAGGGAGATTTTTTTATTAAGTTTAGCCCGGTTTTGTATGCATTAGTAGAATCAGTTATCGATACCTAACAACACCTTCACGGGTCGCACAGGGTTTTCTTAACATACTGTATAGCCTAAAGCCTTCCTGGATTAATGGGCTATCCAACGCACAATTATTTTTTTTAATTCGGACGAGTAGTTCCTGAGATTAGCGTGTTCAAACAAAGAAACAAGCAAACACAACAACAAACTTTACAGCTTTATTATATTAGTATAGACTAATTCTATACTAATATATAAAGTTTAAGAGTTCAAACAAACAAATAAACAAACTCTAATACGTCTGAAGAGTTTGTTTATTTGTTTGTTTGAACGCGCTAGTCTCAGGAACTACTCGTCCTATTTGAAAACATTCTTTTGCTTACTTAGATTTTCGAGGCAATTTTGAGGTTATCAAGGTACACTGTAATATAAGGTGTTCTTTGCCTCATGTTCTTTTCCGTTTAAGCCTTGTAAATATATCGATAAGGCTTTCATCGTAAGTCATTTCCCCCAGTCAGGCACTTACGTTTTATGAGGCTTTCAGCTCATACCTAATTCCGTCTAAGATATAAGGGATCAAACGATAAACCTTTTATAGAATCCTCGTTCTCAGCTCATATTTTTACTAGCATACTCTTTGTCAATGGACGGTGTGAAATAAATTTAAAGATCATATCATCAAAAACATTATACCTATAATAATAAGTATACCAATAAGTTTCCGACGTTTAACAAAAGATGTCCTCACTAAGAGGTTACGTAGAAATTGTCAGACGTAAAATGTGATATCGTAAGTTCGAACATCTGGTAAAAACACACACTTAGAGAATTTGTGACACAGGGTCACAAATTCTCTAAGTGTGTGTTTTTCAATCCATCAATCAAAATCAAAAAATCAATATCACATATTTCTTTTTGTGCAAAAATGTCAAGTTTTGTGCCGAATACGCGTCATTTGCGGGAACTTTTGATTTACTTCTTTAATTTGAAGAAATCTGCAGCTGAAGCCCATTGATTCCTTGTAGAAGCTTATGGTTAAGCTTCTTTAAGCCAGAGAAGTTGTCGTGAGTGGTTTCAAAAGTTTAGAAACTCTGAGTTTGATGTGGGAGACAAAGAATGTAGTGCAAGACAGAAATCGTACTTCTTCAGCCTATGGATATCCACTGCTGGACAAAGGCCTCCCCCAAGGCTTTCCACGCTTTGATATCATAATTACAAACGGGTGCTATTTAAACAGACTTCTTTTTAATATCATTATTCGCCCCCAAAAATGTATGTTACCTTCTAAATTACTAAGTCAGCCACAATTAACGAGCATCTAAATAATACTATCTAATTCACTACTTATCTTCTATGTAAACCACTCTAAATACAACTTAGCATAATTATTATTTTTAGCATCTACATTTGTAGCATATATTCTAACAGAAAACATCAAAAATGTATTTATTTAGCTTCTAACTTTTTAACTCAGTACGTTTAAAATGTAACTCATCCCTTAGTAATTGATCATCAAAATTTTGCTAAAAATGTCACCAAATAGTCGGTATATTGGCCACTAAATATTATCTGAAGCTACTGAGGAAAGACAAAATAACAGACTTTATTTTTGAAAAATCAGCAAAGAATAAAGTCTTTTTATCTTGAACCTTACCACCTGTCACAATCGTTCTGGGTGGCCATAAAAAAACTAACCACCTTTCTGCCCTCACAGTCGTTCTGAGTGGTCATAAAAAAACTAACCTAACCATCTTTCTTCCCTCATAGTCGTTCTGGGTAGTCATAAAAAAATAACCTAACCTAACCACCTTTCTGCCCTCACAGTCATTCTGGGTAGTCATAAAAAAAACTAACCTAACCTAACCACCTTTCTGCCCTCATAGTCATTCTGGTTAGTCATAAAAAAACTAACCTAACCACCTTTCTGCCCTCACAGTCATTCTGGGTAGTCATAAAAAAACTAACCTAACCAAATCACCTTTCCGCCCTCATAGTTGTTCTGGGTGGTCATACAAAACTAAGTTAACCTAATCACCTAAAATTAAATACCTATACACGTGAACAACTCAATTTATCGTCACATAAATCGAATGGCGCTCTCTGATTGGTGCAAATAACCCGTCACTGTCGTCTCGCGTACTTGTGCCAAATCATGCAGTGGCTATTTTCACGATGAATGAATATGATGTATTATTTTACATGCTAAGTTGTAATAAATAATGCTTTCTGTAGAAGCTTGATTTATATCTTTTTGAGGACATTGAAGGCGTTGAGCTGTAAAACGTAAAATGGTGACGAGATGTAAAATCCGTGGTCGACTAATAAGTCGAGTATAAGTATAATTTAATAAAATTTGGTGGCAATGCATGAATAAGAAGGACAAGTCACAATAATTGTTGATCTTTACTTGACGCTTTCTATAGAATATTTAATAGGCGTTGTGAAAAAGACGAATTAGTTTATTAGAGGCTATGTTATTTTCCCTTGTTGCTTAGTTATAAAATTAAAAATTTAATCACGTGTCCAATAAATAATTTTCTGGCTAGACTTATAATTTTCCATTAAAAACTATCTACCCCCTTATTCATAAAAGCTGTTTATAGTTAACTAGTGATTAGCGATTCTTTAAACATTCATTTTTGACCTTTTAACGTTATTTAACTTTAATCATCGCTTATGGATAAACCCAGTAAACACTGTGATGTTTATTCATAAAGGATGATTTAAGTTAAGTGACGTTAAAAGGTCAAAAATGTATGGTGAAAGAATCGCTAATCACTAGTTAACTTTAAGCAGCGTTATATTTCCCTTATACTACCTGCTAGATTATGTCCTCAACAATGTGTTGTGCAATTTCTTGTTTTTACGCGTCATGCATTCGATAGCCCAATTCTTGAAGAACATAGGTCATCACCTATGTTCTTCAAGAATTGGGCTATCGAATGCTATTAACATTATGCCTTTTTTGGATGGGGAACCATCAAATGATCCTCCCTCTGGGTGAAGCGGTAGGGCGTGTCAAGGCTTTTACTGCCGAAAACCCAACTATGTTCCTTCAATTGTCTGTGCACCAGGGACCACGGTATCTCTTTCGAATAACCTGTGGCCCTCGCAGAACATAATATCATATCTGTACTTACTGGGACCCTTAGAAGCTCACCAAGAACGACGTGACCAATCAAGTCTATCATAAGTTGATCACAGTTGTTCAGGATACCTTAGTTACTCTCCTCTGCTGGTGTGTCCTCAATATTGCCACTTTGATTTTTTGTATAATGACTGTAGGTAGGATTTACTAAGATATTAAGATCATCAGAACAAATTGAGCTTAAAAACTTCGATAAAATTCTTTCCTATATATTCGTACCTTTATCATAATATGTCTCACAAGACAAAACATATTGTGAATTGAAATGATAAAGATAAGTGAAATAGTCAAAACATTTCTCTCGTAAAATATTTTTATTTTGCATGAAATTCATTTAAAAACATATTTCCTCATTGTCGAGCGCCGTCTACGTAATCTGATAAAGTCTACGGCTACTCAAGGCTGGTCTTCTAGTGAAAGCTAAAAATATAACACAGGGTAACTCGCATTGAAAGGGAAACCGTGGCCCTAGCGCACAGGCAAGAAGCAGTGAAGGAACACGTCAGATTTTAGTCAGTAAAAGTCTGACGCGGCCTTCCGCTCCACCCAGAGCGGGACAGGTCATTTGAAAATTTTTCAATCCAGAACAAAAAAAAAAGGGAGTGAGGGTAATTAGCATAATTCTAAGAACGATACACATCGTAACCTCAGTCTCAATCTATCAAAAAAATCTGTAATTTCCATTAATTTGTTGAGGTTCAGATTGATATTGAACCTATTCCCTCTTCCAATCAATATTTTAGTTAAGTGTATCGTTTTATTTCTGTTTCATTAAGAAAAGGACAAACGATAAATCAATTTATTTAGTTATTTAGTTTTCTCGGTGGTAGGCCATAACATCGGCCGCCGGCAGAAGTTACCACCCATCAGACAAAGCCTTGCCGCCAAGCGATTTGTCGTGTTCCGGCATGATGTCTGCTGAAGCCGTACGGAGGACGGGTCTGAGCAGTTGTGTTGCGATGTGTGCCGGGTACGATGCGCCTAGTGTTGTTGTGTTGGGAGTTTGGTCGTGGAGGGTCTTCAGATCAATCTCCCTTTGGCGCAGCATCGTTGGTCGTGTTGTTGGGTTTAACATTGCATCACCTCGCTCAACTGCCGTCTTCCTTCCTATTCGCTCAGTTTTTCTGAGTGAATAGGCTCTTAATAAACTAGCGCGCTTTACCATCAACGATCGCATTACTGCTTACCATCGTTTTTTAATTATTTAAAAAAAAAAAGTTAAGTCCTGTCAAAATAGTCAGCGCCTGAAGTAAATTGTCGTTGGTTTAGTCGCCATGTTTTAATCATATCTAATTAACTACTAAACTAATATTTATTTTCTGTCCTTTAATAAAAGAAATGGAAAGAAAAAAATGCACTGACCATAAATTTAGTTTAATTTGTGAGCAAGGAAGTCAGCGGCAACGATTGCGTAGATTTAGAGTAGATTTTGATCAGCTTTAACTACTTAATTACCTTCAGGCTCCCTCATTGATCCAAGAGGTACATAGAAGCTGCAGAGTAATTGCGTAACACACTCATCAATAGCAATGGGTTTTATTTTGCCAGTAAGTTCTACAATATTCATTGTGTTATTTAGGTTGCTGAGCAGACACATTTTTCGAACATATGTAGCAATGGATCATGTTAGTTCAACTTCATAAATACACTACGGTTTAGAGTGGACAAGTAGCTTCTATCTTTCTTGTATCTTTGTAAACTGACCAATTTATTAGACAATTCAAAAGTGCCTGTAATATAATATATATGTGTTGGCCTATTTGAAATTTAATTGCCTCCGTGGCGTAGCGGTAGCGAATGCAGCCGCTGCGCAAGGAGGCGCGAGTTCGATCCCCGCACAGTGCAAATATTTGTATGCATGAATAATGAATATTTGCCCTGGTCTGGTTTTGCCTCGGAAAGCACATTTAGCCATTAGTCGCGGTTGCCATACGAACGGTTGTTGGAATCCTCAAAAGTCCAACAATTGGTCTAACTGCAATGCTTCAATATTGCCTTCGGGTTGAGGAGGTCAGACGGCAGTCGCTTCACGGAAAATGTCGAACTTTAGCCAAAATCAGCAGTTGGACTGGTAAAGCGGACCCCAGACTCCAAAGCTGATGCGGTTGGATGCGATTGAGATTGACGCTGAGATGATAATGATGGTTCATTTGAAATTTATGCTTTGTGTTAGAACCACCAACCCGGCTACTCATGAAACAAAACGAAGCTCCATGCCGCTTCGCAAAGCATTACTTTTAATGTAACGTCGCCATAATCTATGAAAAAAAATACAACTTTAGCTTCTTTCAGTTTTGCGAAGTAATGCTTTTTGCTGAATAACTTGGATCTTGTTTTTTAAATTAGTAAGTACTTGTTCTTTGCGAGTTAACCTACTTTTATCTTGAGTAGATTTTCTTCTAAGAACTGACGGTTATAAAGTAGTGTGTTCTTGTTTTTAGGATGGACATGAAACCTTCTATCTTTCCCAAAGATTAGTGGCAGGCTGTTCTAATGCCAGCATCACCAATTTGTTTGTTGTCGATTGATTCGAACAATTTCGATTTTACCAACTTTGAGCATAATCATTGAAAAATTAATTTTGTAACAGATTTTGAGGCACTTTAATTTACATATTTTTTTTTTTAATAATTATAAACTAGCGCTGGACCGCAATCCCGCCTGATGGTAAGCAGTGATGCGATCGTTGATGGCAAAGCGCGCTAGTTTATTAAGAGCCTATTCACTCAGAAAAACTGAGCGAATAGGAAGGAAGACGGCAGTTGAGCGAGGTGATGCAATGTTAAACCCAACAACACGACCAACGATGCCAAACAACATATTTGAAGCCTGGAAGGAATCGCAAGATGCTCTTGTATTTTTTGTGATTTGTCCAAGGCCTTTGATTGTGTACATCATGGTACTCTTATTAGGAAATTGTACCATTATGGTTTTAGGGACAGCGCTCTCGATCTCTTTTCTGAATAATCGAATTCAGAGGGTAGATGTTAATGGCAGGAGATCTGAAGGATCTGCGGACCATGGGCGTTTCGCAGGCCTCAATTCTAGCTCCTTTCTTGTTTTTAATTTATATTTATAACCTAGCCCGTCACGCGAGAAATAAGCATAACATAGTATTGTTTGCGGATGAAACTTCTCTTATTTTTAAAGTCAAGCGTCAGCTAACAAATTTTGACGAAGTTAACAATGCACTGTCTAAAGTTAGCAAGTCCGGAAAGAGTCCTCACTCTACTCAAAGCAACGTAAGCTCGACCTTTTGCAAATAAGTTTCTACTTAAATCTACAACTGCTGGGTGTAAAGTTGTGTCCTGTAATTTATGAACCGTCACTGCCCAGCATAAAATTAAGGGAAGCATTCGTCGCTCAATCCTGCAAAGTACCAAATCCTGTAGCACGAGGCTGGATCCAGACTCTAATATAAGGTAGGTTCCCTTTTATACTTGGGTCATCAAACTCTACGAATACCGCTTGTGGTAGTTCTCCTGGCTCCAACTGCTCTCTGCGTAGTACTGGCCAATCTATCCATCGGATAACACCTATGGCACGGATAACCAGCCCAACATTGGTGTTCCGTCTTAGCATGGCTCGAGAGCCTAATTTGAGCTAATTTGAGTTGATTTGGTATAACTACCTAATTTATTGGGATCTTCAAGTATGTAATCCTCCCGTGGTTTTTGGCCATATGTTTTAGGATCAAATGAGATGTCTACAGTACTAGAATTGTATACTTTTGTATTTTTTTCTAACTTTTCTGTCATGGTCGCGTTATATGCATCTAATTATAGCAGTATTTTTTTATCATTACATTTATAATTGAGACTGCAGGTTATAATAGTTCTTTACTTATGAAATTGCCATTCTGCAGTACTGCTAATTACAAATAAAAAAAAACCTGTTTGGCTAATAATTTTAATTTAAAATTTATTTTATCTTATAAACATGGAGCTCTTTTTTCTAAAAGTAGTCATTTGTTTATTGATTAGTGGTACATTTCCATCACATTTCGATCTTTTGCGTCATCGTGGATAAGTTAAAAATTCGAGTAATTATCAGGCGCGTGCGCTCCATAGAGGCAAATAAGCAGTGCATACCCTAATAATTTTCTAATTCGGAACACCCGAATCGTATTATAATATAATTTTTGTACTACAATACATTCTGTTAAAACACTACAATAAAACAGTAATACTACCATCTTTTGGGGCTAGCGGAAACTAAGCAAATGCGCACGTACGCGTCATCAGCGCTACGGAGCGGAGAGCGACGTAGACACGAACTAAATTTGCTTATTTTTTAGCGAGAATGCTCGTGTATCTGTATAAAATTATTTGATACAGTTTTAAGGCCGGAAAGGCAGTGCCTATTTGATAAACCGACCAAGTTTAGAGGCTATGACAAATAGCATAATTGTTTTTCGATAAAATACCTATTTATTTTAGCAGCTTTGCAAACAACAAAAAAATGGAGTAATTTAATTACTCCATTTTTTTGTTGTTGTGGTTTGTGATGTATGTTTTCGTTTTAAGTGCAAATGAATTAAATTAAGTTTATTTACTTTAATACGTATTTCTTTCTAAAATATGCAAAATTATACCTGTGAGATTTGTTGATTTTGTTGTTTTTCAACGTAAATTTTTGAGCAAAAATATAAATTAAAGAGCGTTGTGTTCGCAATTTGGATGTAACTCAAGAAAAGGTAATATCACACGTTGTTTTAATAAAAAGTATTATGATAATTATAACTGGTTAGCAGGCTCATAAATTATATTTTCAAAACATGATAGTAAAAATGTTTGGGGTTATGGATATTCAGATTTAAATAATTTTCACAAAGCCCCCTCTAAATACGATTCGTTGGAAAATCATTTAGATTCTTATTTAAAGTACCAAATTTTTGTAAAAGGTAGAATAGATGACGTGGTCACGACGAATCGCTTAGTAAACGAAAAATATGGTCCACGCTCAGCCGATGGGCACGCGGCGCGTTGACCTCCGTCAGCTGTTGCCACGCAACAATGCAACAATGGCTAAATGTATTTGTGAAAAAATATAACATACATAGTGTAAAAAGGTTAGAATCGATTCAGTTGCTTATTCTGAACAAACTATATTTAGGTTTCGTATAAAGAAAAAATAACGTTGTATAAGCACAGAGATTTGGGTACTGTATGTATGTATACACTTTTCTAAAGTTATATGTACTTTCTAAGTATATCTTGGACACCAATGACTGAAGGTGAAGGCAAACATCTTGAGGAAACCTGGACTTTAAGTCTGAAATCGCCAATCCGCGTTGAGCAAGCGTGGTGATTACGCTCAATCCTTCTTTGTATGAGAGGAGACCTGTGCCCAGCAGTGGGACGATAAAAAGGTTGATAATGATGATGATGATGATCTATGCATACCCTCAACAAAATCTCTGTGCACGCCCCTGGTAATTATGGAATATGAGTACCGTCGTGGTAACAAGGCGATACAAGCGGCACGCAACATCAACGACGTTCACGGAGCTAACACTACAATCCAACGCACCACCTGTTATTGGTTTGCTCGCTGCCGTTCTGGGAATTTCGAACTAAAAAATGAAACTCGCGGTTGTCCGAAGATTTTTGGTCGACAATGACGAATTGAAGGGGTTTGCGGATGCTGATGATACACAATCTACGGCTGGCGACAGCTTTCGAAAAAACAAACAAAAATACAAAGAATATTGGACCCTGTGCGCCGATTTGGCAAGGTATTGCTTTACAAGTGGGTGCCCCATGAACTCAATGATCATCAGCGCGAAGTACGCGAGACGTGCCTGGCACTGCTCAACAGACACACTAATGAAGAAATTTTGAACCACATTGTTACCTGCGATGAAAAATGGATTCTGTTTGATAACTGCAAGCGCTCAGCAAGTTGATTTGATCCTAGTTCAGCACCTAAGCAATGCCCTAAAAGAAATCTTACCCCTAGAAAAGCGATGGTCTCTGTTTGGTAGTCTAACGCCGGCGTGATTCATCACAGCTTCTTACCAAACGGGATAAGCATTGCTGCAGATGTGTACTGTAAAGAACTGAACACAATGATGAAGAAACTGGCACATCTCCAACCAGCATTGGTCAATCGCTCCTCTCCGCTGCTCCTGCACGACAACACGCGACCTCATACCGCACAACAGACGATCTCCAAGTTGCAAGAAATGGGGTTGGAGGCTCTTCATCATCCGCCCTATTCACCAGACCTTGCGCCTACAGACTACTACTTTTTCCAGAATTTGAATAACTTCTTGTCGGGAAAAAGGCAGTATAAAATGCCTTTGAAGAAATTGTTGCGTCTCGTCCAGCTGATTTCCTTAGAACAATAAACTACCACTGCGTTGACAAAGACAGGTACATTGATTGCTTGGGTAATTACTTCAGTTAATACAAATAAAAAATACATGAAAAGAATTCCTTTACATTTTTTCATATTAAACGGCACTTTTATAGGTAAAAACCTAATATTTAAAATATATTTAGAATCAATATATTTATTAGAACCAGTGTTTAAAATCCTTCATTTTGATATCCCACACGATATGCTTGGTAGGAATTTATTTCTTCATAACTCACAATATGGCGTCATACATCCGCCCTTTTGGTTTTTTTTAATGTCACCTATCTAGTAGCACTTTGGCTATTAAGGCAATTCTAACGATACCTCAAATGTCAAAATCCGTTTAGCGGTCCTGGAGATAAAAGGTAATAACGAATATTATATACAAGATACGCGCTAAAAACATAACCCTTCCTGGCAGTTGCAGTGGCAGCTAATTTAAATTTCGCTTTACCTAAATTTTCACGGTGAGAATTTTTTAGGCAAAGTATGTTTCATCAAATCGTGTTTTACAAATTTAGTTGTTCCCTAAATTCGCAGAATAATTTCTACGTAGCACCCTGTCTCAGATATTTATTAAGTCGAAGTAAGATATTGTTTAGGAGCAATGTGCCACGCCAACAGCCACTTATTTTCGGTGACTTTGGTTCTTCTGCGGATCTCCTCATTTCAGATTCGATCGCACAGAGAAACTCTGAGCATAGCTCTTTCCGTCGCCCTTTATGTAACTTTCAACCTTCGTATGAGGCCCATTGTAAGCGACCACGTTTCAATGCCGTATGTCATTACTGGCAATACATATTTGTCAAAGATATTAGTTTTTAGACACTGTGCTTGGACGAGGAGAAGATGTAGCTTCTCGAACGTTGCCCAGCCGAGCTGGAATCGACGAGAAGTTGGACCTATCTAGTTGGACTATTTGTTCCAGGTATGTTGCAGTGGGTGGGAAAAAGTCCTTCTGCGAGGACGTGATGTCGCAGAAGGAAGCTGCGGAACGGGAGAGGGAGATATCAACTCCCTTCCCGGGCCGCAGAAGACGCACCGGGCGCTGAGGAAGGGCGGATAACGCCCTCTTCCGCCCCCCATGAATGGGTCCAGGGGCGAGGGACATGGGGAAGTCCCCGCCCCCCATTGATGGACCCCGAGGCGGAGGCGCGCGCGAGTGTCGGCGCGCGCCTTTGAGGCGATGCACGGGGTAGTTTAACACCCCACTACCCCGTGCAGGAGACCAGACAGACCGGGCCAGCACGAGGGTGTGGGGCCGTGGAAGAATTTAGACTCCCGCGGCTCCACGCGCGCTCGTGGTAGAAGACACACCGGGGTGGTTTTAGTCAGTAAAAGTCTGACATACCCCGTCGCCCACCCCAGGCGGCGGGCATCCTATGAGGATTTCCACCCCGGCAAAAAAAAAAAAAAAAAAAAAAAAAAGGTATATATACTCGTCAACAACTTCCCTCGTAGAACCGATGACCGATGGGGCAGTAAGGTTCTGATTCCGTACCGCAGTACGCGACGCAGCGTAGGGAGAGCCCTCAACAAGGTGGACCAATGATCTAGTGAAGGTCGCGAGAAGCCGATGGATGTGGGCCGCACAAGACCGATCAACGTGGATACCATTGAAGGGGGCCTTTGTCCAGCAGTGGATTTCTATAGGCTGAAGCAGAAGAAGATTTTGTCGAAATTGACTAATATCTGATTACCGTAATTAACGAAGAAACATGTCCTCAAAATCCCATCGTTTTCCAGTTGAATCATGTCGAAAAACGCTTTGATCAGTATTGTGGGGCTTAAGCATTTCAAACATTCCATATCGTCGAAATAAAACATTGTCGTAACCCTAATGGATGTCGAAATTCAGTTTGTATGTCGTTACTTAAACTCTGTCAACAAAAATTTTAACCAAAAAAGTTAACATTTCAAGTTGAACATTTACAAGAACTTGGACACTAGACAGCCCGAAGAACAAAAGTGTAAGCTGGTCTCCATTATTTTGGAAATGCTTATACCATCTAACAAAACAATTCGATTACATTGGTTCAGAAAAGTAAAAATATTTTTCTTAACGTAATCAAACTGAAAAGCGAAAAATCCTTTTAGCTCAACGAAGTTCGTAAATTATGTGAGTAACAAATATTTAGGCATCGACAATCTTAAAATTTTCATTAATAGGTCTTGAAAATCTTATTTCTTTATTATTTGTTTTTTTGAGTTACAATCTATCACCTAAATATATTCTGTAATGAATACTATCTTGGCATACTATCTCTATCACTGGATTACAGCTGGTTAGCTAACTAGCTTCCAAATAATTGCGGAACATACTGTTACGAATGCACCTTATGTCCAGGGCATAAGGTTCAATATCGCGTGACATGCAGTGCGTAACTTTTAAGCTCTGTAACTCGAGACCTAGACATTGTCTAGGTGTAATATAAAAACGCATTCCTAGACTTAAGGTGGCCTATCGAATGGTACAGGTTTCATCAATTTTGTCAACTAAGTGACGACATCGAAATTTCTAGAAGCCCGTTTCCGGGAATTACCGTAGGTACCTAGTGAATGTACTCGAAGTTATGCGCTATTATTATTACGTCTAGACGATTCTGGAATGTTTGATCAGCTGGCCTATATATAGCGCCGTGACGCCGGCGCCGAGTCAGTCTGCATTCGACTACCAAGACGAAAACAGCGACAGTTAAGAAGCTATCTTTGAGAATACCTACTGCGACAACTGTAACGAGAACTGTGAGTACTACGTGAAGTAACATCTGTAGTGTTATTGTGTGTTTACAATACGGACTTCGTGGACGTAAGTGAAGACTTCGGTGCAACGTCAGCAACATTCTACTTGTCATTGCCTACAATCGACTGTACCTTCGTTGCCAATAAACTTCGAAACCCTTAACCGGCGTTTTAGTACCCCTAGCCCGTAACAATTGGTGTCAGAAGCGGAATGCCGGTCACGCCAAGGGAAGACGAAAGAGTTCGCACGCGACGACAAGCAGCGATGGATTTGGCGCGTCAAGAGGAAGAATCGGTTGATGTCCCTGCACCCGGAGTAGATGCGGCCGTCGTAACACCGACGAATGTGAGTGACCCTACTACCAGCACTATTCCCGGAAGCAGCGGATCCGATTTATCGGTGTTACTAGCTCACTTGACGGCACTATATATAGCACTATATAATAAAGCTGAGTATAGAATCCCAGGCAAAATCCCAGGCGGAAATCCAGGCGCAAATAAAACAATCCCAGGCAGCAACCCAGTCACAAATAAAAGAATCCCAGCAGCTGGTATTAGACCGATTAAACGAAAAATGGGAAAACACTAAAGAAGAGGTCAATGAGCTTAGAGTAAAAACAGATCAACAAGATGCACGTATGGACCAGCAAGATACGCGCATAGACAAACAAGAAGCGCGTATGGACCACCAAGATACGCGTATAGACAAACAAGATGCTCGTATAGAGAAACTAGACAGTACCATCATGGAGTGTGAGAAGGAAATACAGTTTCTCCATAAAGCTGTGCAGAAAGGAGGTATTAAAGGTGTGGTACCTGTACCCAATGCTTTGCCGACGTTCCAAGTACCTCATTTTGACGGAACAACGTCATGGGTAGCCTTCCGCCTTCAATTCGAAAAGGTCGTAAAAGGCAACAACTGGGACGACGATCAAGCTGTAACCGCCCTTACGCTTGCTCTGCGTGGTGATGCGGTACAAATCTTAGAAAATATTTCCAGCGATTGTAATACCCTAGCCTGTTTGTTGGAAGCGTTAGAGTCTAGATACGGGGAGAAACACCTCGAACATGTCTTCAGGGCTCAACTCCGCGACCGGACACAGAAGAGCAGTGAAGGTTTGCAACAATGGGCTACGGAAATAGAACGCATTGTTCGAAGGGCGTATGCATCAACACCAGCATTAATTGACGCTACTACTGTGCAAGCCTTTACTGATGGGATTCGAGATGCAGAAGTCAGGGCTGCAGTTCGTCTGGGTCACCACCAGACTCTGAAGGCAGCCTTGACACACGCTTTGGAGGTGGAAGCTGTACGTCAAGATGGCCGACAACATCATCGTATCCGTGAGGTAACCGCACCAATAAAAACTCGACAAGGACCAACCTGCTATGAGTGCGGCGAAAAGGGGCATATTCGGATCAATTGTCCCAGGAAGTCTAAGGGAAGAAGTACTTCTGGGACACAGGTGGAAGCAGAGGATTTAAACTAGGAACAGCCAGGGCTATGGGGCGAGTACTGGCTGGTCGACGTGAAGCCCCCATTATAACAGTATCACAAGTGGGTGACGGAAACAGTCTTATTATAGAAGGAGAATTGAATGGTAAGTCATGCAGTTTCACATTGGATACTGGTGCATCAAGAACTATTGCACGACCGGAGCTATTTCCTCGGACCATAGCATGGAAAAAAGGGTCTTCACAATGCCGATTACAAACCGCCACCGGCCAACCAGTGCTCGTCCTTGGTGAAACGAATGTGACCTTGAAAATGGGTGATAAGACATTCACGCACCCTATTTTAGTAGCGAATATTACAGATGATTGTATAATAGGACTGGACTTTTTGAAGAAACAGCAGTGCGTCCTGAATGTGGCAAAAGGAGTATTGAGTTTTCCAGAACAAGAAGTATTTCTTCAAGGTGGAAAACAAGGATCTGTGTACTGTTTAAGGAGAACAGTATTACTACCAAGATCAGAAACCTTAGTTGATATTAGACTATCACCAATAGGATGCCGCAAACGTTGCATTATAATAGAAGATTCTGGAGATCACCCAGACTGGATAACGGCGAGGACACTGATGATGAGTTCCGATAAACCAAAAATACGCATAATCAACGTTAGTAACAAAGAAATAACTCTCGAAAAGAATCGCGTGGTGGGTGTGTGCGATAATGTAGCATCTTTGAGAAAAGCAGAGGTGCACGAAAAGGAACGTGATAAGAAGTGGCAGGAACATGTATCGACACTACTCGAAAATTGTAAGGGTAATTTAAACAAGTTCGAAAGTCACAAAGTTAAGGAACTGTTGCATAACTTCCATGACATCTTCTCGAAGACCGATAGTGACGTGGGAAGGACCGGGCTAGTCAAACACCATATAGATACGGGGGATACACAGCCGATAAGACAGAGACCACGTCGTATACCCTTTGCAAGAGAACAGGAAGTCACGGAAATGTTAAGAGATATGGAGAAAAACCGAATTATCGAAGCATCTACCAGCCCTTGGTCATCTCCAGTTGTCCTAGTCAAGAAAAAGGATGGCAGTACAAGGTTTTGCGTTGACTACAGGATGTTAAATGATGCCACGAAAAAGGACAGTTATCCTCTGCCACGTATAGATGACACTTTGGACTTGCTAAGTGGCATGAAATGGTTCTCCACAGTTGACCTCAAAAGTGGATACTGGCAGGTGGAAATCTGTCAGCAGGATAAAGAAAAGACCGCTTTTTCCACTGGTCCTGGGAATGGTCTCTGGCAGTTCAATGTCATGCCTTTTGGACTGTGCAATGCTCCAGCTACATTCGAGCGCTTAATGGAGCGCATTTTGGTGGGGTTGCTTGGTGATGCATGCCTGGTCTATTTGGATGACATCATCATTATGGGACGAAACTTCGAAGAGCACCTGCGCAATTTGGAGAAAGTGTTCCAAAAACTGCGTGAAGCGAATTTAAAACTCAGTCCTAGTAAGTGTACCCTATTCCAGAAAGAGGTTGGGTACTTAGGACACATTATTTCGGCGCAAGGAATTCGAACAGACCCTGAAAAAATAAAAGCCGTGTCGAAGTGGCCTACCCCTCGTAACAAAACTGAGGTACGCTCTTTCTTGGGTCTGTGTGCATATTACCGTCGGTTTGTGAAGAACTTCTCCGAGTTAGCGAAACCGTTGCATCGTTTAACAGAGGAAAACTGTCAATTTGAATGGAACTCTGACTGCGAACAGGCATTTGCGGTACTGAAAACTCACTTGTGTGAGGCTCCTGTATTAGGTTACCCTAGTAGGGAAGGCCGATTTTTGATAGACACAGATGCCAGCAATGTTGGTATTGGAGGAGTTCTCTCTCAAACACAAGGAGATAGGCAGGTCGTTATCACATATTTCAGCAAATGCCTTTCCAAGCCAGAAAGAAATTACTGTGTTACCCGCCGAGAACTTCTAGCCGTTGTTAAGACCTTACAACACTTCAAGGAATATTTGATTGGGAGACAGTTTACACTTCGCACCGATCACGCTGCCTTACAGTGGTTGCTTCAGTTCAAAGACCCAGAAGGACAAGTAGCAAGGTGGATAGAGCAGCTGCAAGAATTTGACTTTGTCACTGAACATCGAAAAGGCAAGTCACACAATAATGCTGATGCTTTATCTAGACGGCCTTGCGAAGAATCTTGCCGACATTGTGCCAAGCAGGAAAAGAAAGAGAACGTAAGGATTATCCAGGTGAACGCTGTGGATGAAGACTGGGATAATCGATCATTGGAAGAGGCACAAAAGGAAGATAGTGACTTGAAGACAGTAATCGAATGGAAGAAACGTGGCCAGAGGCCCGCTTGGAGCGAAATATCAGCGCTTAGCCCAACAGCAAAAAGTTACTGGGCTCAATGGGACAGCCTGATAATTGATAATGGGGTTATGAAGAGGAAATGGGAATCACCCAGTGGACAGGAGGTCACCTTACAGATAGTTGTCCCCTGTGATAAGGTCGCGTCGGTGCTAAGACAGGTGCACGATGGAGTATCCGGAGGACATCTAGGAGTAAAGAAAACTCTGGAAAAGGTGAGAAAAAGATTCTATTGGGTGCATTGCCGCGAAGACGTAGAGGACTGGTGTAGAAAATGTGTAGCCTGCTCCTCAGTAAAGGGACCGCAAACGAGAGCCAGAGGTCGGCTGAAAGTGTACAATGTTGGTGCACCATGGGAAAGAGTTGCTGTCGATATAGCTGGGCCATTCCCTATTACTGAAGAAGGGAATAGGTATATCATCGTCATGCAAGACTATTTCAGTAAATGGCTTTTGCAGTACCCAACCAAGAAGCTCATACCGTCGCCAAAAAGCTAGTTCACGAGGTGTTCTGTCGATTTGGCGTCCCCTTGGAGTTGCACTCTGACCAGGGTAGAAACTTCGAGTCTTCACTATTTCAAGAGGTTTGCCAACTACTCGGGATACATAAGACTCGTACAACACCATATCACCCTCAGTCAGATGGAATGGTCGAAAGATTCAACCAGACGCTAGAGAATCATTTGGCCAAAGTAGTGGAAGAACACCAGAGGGATTGGGACCAATACATTCCACTCTTCTTAATGTCATACAGCTCAGCAACACATGACAGCACAAATTGCACACCGGCGAAAGTCAACTTCGGCCGAGAAATTAGACTACCCATAGATGCACTTACCGGAACACCCCCCGATACCCCTATCCTAGCCGTCGACTATGTGGCCGACCTGCGGCGTAAGCTCGATAGAATACATGAGCTAGTGAGAGAGAGCGGTCTGAAAACCAGCGAGAAAATGAAGATCCGATACGACCGCAAAGCTAACGTGCCCGGATTTGAAGAGGGAACTTTGGTATGGTTACATAATCCCATTAGGAGAAAAGGAAAGAGTCCGAAATTTCAAGCCAAATGGGAGGGTCCATACACGATAGTAACCAGGATAAACGATGTCACCTACCGGATAAGGAAAGGACCTAGAGGGAAGCTGAAGATCGTACACGTAGACCGCCTAGCTCGCTATTATGGATCAAATCAAGCTCGGGACGAGCACGACTAAGAAGGGGGCAATGTTACGAATGCACCTTATGTCGAGGGCATAAGGTTCAATATCGCGTGACATGCAGTGCGTAACTTTTAAGCTCTGTAACTCGAGACCTAGACATTGTCTAGGTGTAATATAAAAACGCATTCCTAGACTTAAGGTGGCCTATCGAATGGTACAGGTTTCATCAATTTTGTCAACTAAGTGACGACATCGAAATTTCTAGAAGCCCGTTTCCGGGAATTACCGTAGGTACCTAGTGAATGTACTCGAAGTTATGCGCTATTATTATTACGTCTAGACGATTCTGGAATGTTTGATCAGCTGGCCTATATATAGCGCCGTGACGCCGGCGCCGAGTCAGTCTGCATTCGACTACCAAGACGAAAACAGCGACAGTTAAGAAGCTATCTTTGAGAATACCTACTGCGACAACTGTAACGAGAACTGTGAGTACTACGTGAAGTAACATCTGTAGTGTTATTGTGTGTTTACAATACGGACTTCGTGGACGTAAGTGAAAACTTCGGTGCAACGTCAGCAACATTCTACTTGTCATTGCCTACAATCGACTGTACCTTCGTTGCCAATAAACTTCGAAACCCTTAACCGGCGTTTTAGTACCCCTAGCCCGTAACTATACTATTACCATCAATTGGAATCATTTTGAAGCATATTGCTAATTCATAGCTCCATATGATCGAAAAATATGTGTTCCCAATAAGATCAATTACGCAATGAAGGTTTGAATTGTCAAAATGGAACCCATTGCTACTTATAGTGTCTTATGCCCCGTCTACACGCTCTGTCTTACCTGCGAACATGCCTGTGTAAACCAGTTTGCGCAAGAAAGCGTGTGTGTGAGAACGGCAAGACGGTACCGTCTTTTTGTGCAATCATAACTGCACAGACCTGGACTGCGCAGGTAAGACAGAGACGGGACTTAACGCAATTACCCTGCCGTGCCACATCTTTAGGCGATAAACATTTTTACTTGAGAGGAAAACTGAGCACAAAAAAACAGTCTTTTAATCCATACTAATATTATAAATGCGAAAGTATCTCTGTCTGTCTGGCTTTCACGCCAAAACTACTGAACCGATTGTAATGAAATTTAGTACACCCATAGTCTAGAGCCTGAGAAAGGACATAGAGACAACATTCCGCTATAGCCAATAGGAGCAGAGCAGTAACAAAAAACGTTGCGAAAACGGGGGCAAACGCGGACGTACATATTGCTCCCATTATTTTAAGAGGCGCTTATTTTATATCAACAGGCGGACGGAGTCGCAAGCAACAGCTAGTTTTTCATATTAATAAATAGGCTGTTAATGCGCCCCGCGGTTTCGCCCGCAAAAATTTCGATCTCATGGGAATATTCGGATAAAAACTACTCCATATATTAATGTTGGTAATAAACCATCTGTGTGCTAATTTTCATTCAAATCCGCGAATAATATAATTATAATTGCGTAACACACGATTAAGTACTATCAATTGGAATCATTTTGAAGCTTATTGCTATTCCATCGTTTTCTATGTTCGAAAATTTATCTGCTCAACAACGTATATAATGCAATGAAACCCATTGCTACTGATTATGTGTTACGCAATTACCCTACCGTTCAGTAGCTTATGTGTGAAAGAACAATAAACAGATGCACTTAACATACAACTTTACTTGCTGTAAAGCATCTGTTTGTTGGGTTAGTCTTTTTTGTTGTTTTGTTTTTTTTTTGTGTGTGTTTTCCATAATGGACGCTCTTAGCGTACAATATATTTCTGCATCGTTCTCACACGATTGATTTCAAAATGAATGATGTAATCAAACATTTGTATCAATAGCCATGAGTGAATAGAGTGTCCATGGAGTTTCTTGCCCGTTTTTCTCCATAGGTACCTACTCTTTGGAATGGGCGACTAGCTTCACCTTACTGACTGACCGACCTTCTGACAAATCAAAAGTGCCTGTAACTGGTTTATTTCAAATAAATGCTTTGATTTGATTTGAGATATCCAAACTTATGTTTAAAATAACGTGGATTTGTATTGGTAAAAAAAAACAAAATTGGATCAGATAAATAGGTAACAAAGGATGGCGAAATTTATCTTAAATCCCCATAATAGTGTAGCCGGTCAGTTAATCTTCAATGAGACGCGGATGATATCACTCTCCAACATCCTCGTTGCTTTGTTCCCCTCTTGAGCGTCATTCAGATAGGCTGGAGTACACCGGGGAATGAGATAAGGGTGGGGGATAAAAGGGGGATTGTTTTTTTTTAAGGTGAATCTGGATTGTGATTGATTTCGCTACATTTTAGGTAGGAAATATTTTTTTCTTCTTTGTTTACTGTTTCGAATTCTCAGAGGAGAGCATTTTCTGTATTTTTAAGAAGGATCGCAGACTAATCTCAGTCTCAATCTATCAAATTGATTGTTGTCGACGAGATGACATTGTGACTCGATTTCAATGTTTTTAAATGAATAAAGAAATAAATCAGTTATTTTTTACTTGTGTATTAGTTACATCTATTAGTTAAAGGCGTTTGTGGTTATGAAATAACTGCCACACGGTTCTACCGATCAAGTTAAGCTAGGTTTGGTACGGTAGGTCCATAGATGGATGATCTGCATCTTTATGTGACCATCTTTATCGGCACCATTGCCATAAACAAAAATAGAATAGAATAGTTAAACGTGTCTATAAAGGCCTTTAATTTGACAGAACTAACCTAAAATTATTTATCTTTTGTTCTTTTTTTGATTCTTCTTCAGCCTGTAGAAGTCCACTACTGGACAAAGGCCTCTCCCAAAGCTTTCCACAATGACCGGCCTTGTGCTGCCCGCATCTATCGGCTTCCCACGAGGCCTTCCTACGCTGCGTCTTACGTGGATTAGTAGCTACGTTTTTAATCGCGTCTAAACTGTCTTTCGTCTAAAGTATCTTAATTTGACAGGATTAAACTGATATTTTATCTTCTGTCCTTTTCTTAATGAAATAGGAAATAAGTCGTGGTCGCCTAGTGGTTAAAACACTAGCCTCCCAAATATGAGTGTGCATTCGAGTGTGGGTTCGATTCCAGGTGAACTGTCTGAGTATATCTTGGACACTAAAGACTGATTATAAGGTGAAGGTAACCATATTGAGGAAACCTGGAGTTTAAGTCTGAAATCGCCAACCCGCATTGAGCAAGCGTGTTGATTAGGCTCAATCCTTCTCTGTATCAGAGGAGAACTGTGCCGGTGGGGCGATAAAAAGGTTGATGATGACTAAAATCCTAAATTATTAGTTTTGTTTTCTTTTTTTGTTAATAATTATAAACTAGCGCTTGACCGCAATCCCGCCTGATGGTAAGCAGTGATGCGATCGTTGATGGTAAAGCGCGCTAATTTATTAAGAGCCTATTCACTCAGAAAAACTGAGCGAATACGAAGGAAGACGGCAGTTGAGCGAGGTGATGCAATGTTAAACCCAAAAACACGACCAACGATGCTGCGCCAAAGGGAGATTGATCTGGACCTTCCACGACCAAACTCCTAACACAACAACATTTGGCGCATCGTACCCGGCACACATCGCAACACAACTGCTCAGACCCGTCCTCCGTACGTCTTCACCAGACATCATGCCGGAACACGACAAATCGCTTGGCGGCAAGGCTTTGTCTGGCGGGTGGTACCTTCTGCCGGCGGCCGATATTATGGCCTACCACCGAGAAAACGAGTTCCCAGTGTATCCCAGACATGTGTAGTGTAGCCCTAAGTAAAAACCACTACAACAATGTTTTGTTCGCCGTACTAGTGTAAATGAAGTGTTCCGAATCAAAAGGGGATGTGGCGTCTATCTGTACTTATGTAACTGTCTACAAAGAGCTATAAGAGTTAGGATATGACTTCATTGAACATTAGAGCTGTTACGCCAGGTGGGCACGAGAGTTTATAGATGCTTAAAAAAAATTTAGAGTTCACTAAAAACTTGAAACTGCAGTGTAAAAGGGTAGTTGACTAAAAAATACTAACTATTTTTTGCAAATCTAACTGACGGACTAACCGTCAGTCAGATTTTCAAAAATACTAGACACGTTTTTTTTCTTTTTTCATATAAACAAAAAATGAAGACGACACAGTGCGTTGAAAACTCGTGTGACGTCACTGCACGCTACACTTTTAAGCGTGCAGTGACGTCACCAGCTATCACTCCTGATCTTTGATGTCTTTTATATTTGTCAATTTTTATTGATTTGATTAAACAAAATATACGTATTAGCCCAGTCATATTAGGGTTTCACCTCGGAATGAAAGATAATAAGCTGCAAATTGGTATGAACCTTTGTTTTGTCATTCTAAATGTTGTCTCAAAAGTCACAATCGTTATCGTGTCCGCGTCTCAAGATATTCAAGGTCAAAGGTCACAAAAATCGGTTTTTCGCGAATATCTGGCTTCCTATCGGTTAAATGAGATTTGCATTTATAATAAAAGTTGTAGGCTATAAAATTCCCTACAACTTTTGTCTAAACTTTTTTTTCATACGACCAACCGTTTTGAAGTTAGAGCGCGAAGAGTGCACATCGTACAGTCATATACGGCCTAATGCAAGGTCAAGCGTGAGTTATGGTTATCAGTACTTTATAAAGTCAATTATTTACTTTTTAGGGTTAGGGAAGGACTTAGAACCTCAAGAATGGGGCTGGATGCTTGAAAATGAAATCCTGGAGCCCATACGAACGTTATTACCTCCAGCACCAGCCGAACTACTAAACGTAATATTTTGCAATTGCAAAAATGGTTGTGGTTCCCGCTGTGGATGCAGAAAATCAGGGCTACAATGTTCTTTAGCTTGCGGCCAGTGCAACGGACAAGCTTGTCTCAACGCTTCACTGTATCCAAGTAATCCCGATGAAGAAAATACATATGATCCCGATATTCTGGAAGGTTTGGAGATGAACATGACAGATAATGAGGATGATGACAATGAATCGAACATTTTTGAGCGACAAGAAGAAGAAGACCACGAAGAAGAAGAATATAATTAGCTTCCATTTCCAATTTCATTACAATTAAAATCAACAAAGATACTTTTGATATTTGAACTCACATTTTGATAAATGTATATTATGCCGTATTTAATAATAAATAAAAATATGTGTAAAATATATACTCTTACTATCATTTTAACTTAAAATAAAACTAAAATATATAATCCAGAATTAATAATATTTTATACTTAAATAGTTAAATATGAATAATTATATATAAATAATCAAGTTACTTACTTTAATTAAATATAAATAATTAATAGTTAGTACATAAATAATGGGCACTGTTTAATAATTATAATTTCCAAGTAAATAATTGACTTTATAACGTACTGATAACCATAACTCACGCTTGACCTTGCATTAGGCCGTATATGACTGTACGATGTGCACTCTTCGCGCTCTAACTTCAAAACGGTTGGTCGTATGAAAAAAAAGTTTAGACAAAAGTTGTAGGGAATTTTATAGCCTACAACTTTTATTATAAATGCAAATCTCATTTAACCGATAGGAAGCCAGATATTCGCGAAAAACCGATTTTTGTGACCTTTGACCTTGAATATCTTGAGACGCGGACACGATAACGATTGTGACTTTTGAGACAACATTTAGAATGACAAAACAAAGGTTCATACCAATTTGCAGCTTATTATCTTTCATTCCGAGGTTGACCCCTTTTTTTACCTAATTTGACTGGGCTATATACAATATTTTTCTATAATCTGAATGACGGACTAAATATATATATTTTTTTTTAACCCAGGAAACATCCCTATCTGAAGGCTGAGCATCAGCAACTGCAATCAGCACTTTTTGAACGTCAATATTACGTAAGACAGTCCCCCAAAACGCCCACCCATCGGCACTTTCTATTGCTTTCGCTGGGAAGAAGAACTACGCCACTTTTTCTTATAGGATACTTTTCATCTTAGATCGCAGAATAAGACGCGAGCAACAGTTACTTTCTATTGTTTTTTTATTAATTAAAGTTAAATCACATTATGACATGTCTTCTATTGTGATCTTCAACAGGTTACAATAACGAAAAACACACATGGTATGTAGGTATATAGTTTGACTCCCTACGAAAACATAAAAAGTTTATTTCATATCATTTTGGTTTACATTGCACTACAAGAAATCTCCATTTAGGCATAGAAATGTCTGTATTTGAAGGCTTCCCTCTACCTCCACTTTATAAATATGTAGGTAAGTAACAAAAAAGAGCTCATAAAGTTCGTTGCTCCATAACATTCGAAAACTGTAACTTATTAACGCATTGAATGTTGATAAACTGTCAAAATAAAACATTGCTACCGTGTTTAATACGTGTATTAAATTATAATTTACCAGCTTGGTGTCAGATTTTCATCTTAGCCACCATCTTATATGTTAGGCAAAATATTCACGTGTACACAAAAAACTGTGCAAACTAGGACAAACTACGAGCCCCTTTTCACCGACTTCAAAAGGTTCATAACTCTTTTGTTGGGCTTGGTATAACTTTTTATATCAAAATACCCTCCGCTTTGCTAGACTTGCCTTACAATGCATTTAAAGCACAAATCAAATCCAAACTTTGTTTTAAGGCATAATTTAAATGATAAAAACATTGTGTTCTTTCTCCGGAATTAGCTTACTGACACGTTACCTATATGAGTTCATATAATTCACTTTTTTTACAATACATAAATATGTAAGCTGTCACGCCCTTTATGCCTGGGGCTTTTATTGAAGTAATAAGTTTATAGTTATTTACATTTTTATTTAAATATATATACAGTATGTTAAGAAAACCCTGCCCGACTCGTGTTAGGTATCGATCACTGATTCTACTAATGCATACAAAACCGGGCTAAACTTAAAAAAAAATCCCCCTAAAAAAATAAATATTATTTCGTAAACAACTTAATAACTTGTCGTCAACTTAATAAATGTACGTTAACCGCCCTTCCTCGGGCGGCGGGCGGCAGGGCACGCGGCACGTGATCGCATCGCTATTCGCTCATAATAATACCGGTGTTGTCACTTTTTTTAAAATTACCAAATTTCGGGGAAGTTGGAATTAATTCGTGGGAAAAAAAGATTATTTCAAAATTCATTTGTATTGGTACTATGATGATTACGTAATAGTAGTTTATGAAATTGTTACATAATGAGGGATATTATGCACGAGTGTGAGTTTAAAAAACGAGCGAAGCGAGTTTTTTAATAGTATCACACGAGTGTGTAATACCTAATTATATACAGTTTCATACACTACTTTATCTAATCTCATACATTTTAAGAAACAATAATAATCAATGATGTGTCCAGGGAAACACAACAACGACTCGCAATGCAAAGAAACGTATTTGGCGCCAAAATTCTGCACCCTGCATCAAAGCGGACGCGCCAAAGCGCGCGCAGCCACAGATAAAAAAATGAAATAGTGCTATTATGGTTTGTAATATGTACGGTAATGAAATAATGTTATAATTTAATTTTTTAATTTCCTTTCGATACACTATGGGTAAAGTACGTCAATATAAACTCCTTCTTAGTTTTATACGAGTATCTGAGTGGCAAATTTGGCATGAAAGCAAGACAGACAGAGTTTCTTCGCATTTATAATATTAGTATAGAACGAGATACGGTGCTTCTGGCATAAACACAAGTGAAGTTACAACTGAAAGAACACGGGTGGATTTTAGTCAGTAAAAGACGCACTTACACGTCTTCGGCTCTCCCAGCAGGAGAAGATATTTAATGTCTTCTTAGAATTTGATGATTTCCCATAAAGAAAAGTACAGATGTAGGCAGACGCAAAGACAATAAGGAATGCTCAAAATGAGCATACGCAAGTGTCAAATTCTGTACCTTTTTCACTTTTGTATGATCTGGGATGCTTAGCTACGCTATTGTGAATATCCTCTGCTTCCCCACGTATTGTTGGGTGTTTAATTGTTTTAAATTGCTCTTCACTTCCACTCTGTTTGGTTCTATTCGAGTGAACAGACATAGAACTGATACGGTGCTGATAAACATGACATCTAAGGGTGCTGTGTAAACTCAAAGTGAAAATGCATATGGGATTCATGTATAGGTCTTTACCTATGAAATTGCCGTTCTGCAATACTGGCCATTTCAAATTAAAATAATTTTTGTTTGGCTAAGAATTCTAATTTCAAATTTATTTAATTTTAAAAACTACTTCAACGACGTTTACGGAGCTAACACTACAAACCAACGCACCGCCTGTTATTGGTTTGCTCGCTTTCGTTCTGGGAATTTCAGGCTGAAAAATGAACTACGGACGACCGCGACGTCCGTAGACTTTGGTCAACAATGACGAATTAAAAGCGATTGTGGAAGCTGATGATACATAGGTAATCTACGGCTGAATTAGCAGCAGCTTTCGACGTTAGCGTCGAAATTTGATGTTAAATATTCGTCCATTTGCGTCAAATTGGCAAGGTAAAAAGCTTGACAAATAGGTACCCCAAACTCAATAATCGCTAACACGAAGTACGCCTTGAGACGTGCCTTGCAGCTCAACAGACACAGAAATTAAGGGATTTTTAACCGCATCCGACTCCAAGGGGCAAAAACTTAAATTGAAAGCTCACCGTTATCCGCCCTACTAACCAGATATACAGACTACTATTTTTTCCAGAATTTCGATAACTTCTTGGCGGGAAAAAAATTCAATACCCGAGGGGCAGAACAATATGCCTTAGAAGAATTTCTTGCCTCCCGTCCAGCTGATTTCTTTAAGAAGGGCATCATTAAACTGCTACTGCGTTGGCAAAGATGCATTGATAACATGGGTTAATATAAATAAAAATACATGAAAAAAATTCATTTAAATTTTTTCAAACTTAATGGCAATTTCTTAGACCTAATATTTAGAGCAAGTCCATTTGTTTTAAGTACTTAAGCTTTTGCCAAATCGGGCAGAAGTTGTTATTAATTTTGTTATTTTGCCAATATTTGAGTATATACTTCGTGTTACTAATTTTAATCTATGTCTACTAATATAATATTTAATTTCATCTTTGCTTATTTTTTATTTTAATTTTTGATATTGTTTCAAATGTAATTTTAATTTTAATCTAATATATATCGCTCACTGGTAATACACATTTACATTTTTCATATTTTACTGAAACAAGGATCATAGATCTTATAAATGTTTTAAATTAAATTATGAGTTAATTTTGGGTTCTTTTACAGATTCGTGTCTATACTAGTAACTAAACGCAGTGTTCAACCAATGCTTGAAAGCAGTGAAAATAGTGAAGGAAAACATCGAGAGGAAACATATAGAGGCAAAAATTTTAAGACACGTGACGTCTTCCAGCCCGCACTGGAACCCCGTGGTAGATTACGGCCTACTCCCTCTCGCTGAGAGGAAGGCTGTGTCCCGAGAGGGGAACATTATAGATTGATTATGTTGTAGGTAGCAGCTTATGAATGTTAACCCAACTTTCCTAAAAAGAGGGAAAAAATTTTCTACAGTATGTATGCTTTCTATCTATATAATTATGTGTTATATAGTAGTTGTTTTGTTTACTCTTACCGAATACAATAGGAATGTATCCAAGGTATGAAAATCTAGAAATAATTAGTCCGTCTTATAGATAGATCCGTAGTTTTTATTTTGTCGAAATAGCAAAAACTACTGAGATTTAGCGTATTAAAGTTACAGAGTGGGGCTACGGGATTACGTCATATATACCACGGCGTGGTATATTTTGTACCACGGCGTGACGTCATGCGACATTTCAAATCAATATATCTTCCTAAGTGTGTTGGGAGTTTGGGTGGAGGATCTTCAGATCAATCTCGCTTTGGCGCAGCATCGTTAACATTGCATCACCTCGCTCAACTGCCGTCTTCCTTCCTATTCGCTCAGTTTTTCTGAGTGAATAGGCTCTTAATAAACTAGCGCGCTTTACCATCAACGATCGCATCACTGTTTACCATCAGGCGGGATTGCGGTCAAGCGCTAGTTTGTAATTATTAAAAAAAAAGTATTTGAATGAAAGAAAAAATAAAAAATACGTGTTCAATATTTTTATAAATCTATCTGATGGACATTAAATTATTTTTTAGGATACAGCCCAATTTACTATTCACCGTCTCACTCACATAATTTTAAAGTTTGACACAAAGTCAAGATTCAACAACTTGCGATTCCACTGGCATGTTTGCCACAATAGCATTATATCTACCTCATAGCATACCCTATAGCCGGGCACTGCTACCTAAGGTACAGCCTAGCCTAGTAAAGAGGACAGGATTAAACCTATTGTACCTAAGTATTCATCATCATTCCAGCGTTAATCCTAGTCGCATCCGAAGCTTTTTCAGCTTTGGCGTCTGGGGTCCCCTTTACCAGTCGAACTGCTGATTTGATATTTTCCGTGAAGCCACTGACGTCTGACCTCCACAAACAGAAGGCGATATCGAAGCATTGCAGTTAGACCATTGGTTGGACTATTAAGGGCTCCGACAACCCGTAACGACTGCCGCTAGATGTTCGTATAGCAACCGGGACCAACGGATTAACGTGCTCTCCGAGGTATGACTAGACTAGTGCAAATATCCATATTCATGCATATTTGCACTGCGCGGGGATCGAAACGGTTCCTCCTTGCGCAGCCGCCGCGTTCTCTACCGCTACGCCACGGAGGCTGTATAAACCTATTGTACCTATTGTAATGCAATATTAATGTACGGCCGACAGCAGGTCAAGCTATCCAAAACTGTCAAATATTTGATTGCTGCGTGCTGATTTACACGGTGCAATTTAATTGCCTATGGCTTCAATTAAATTGAAGCAACAATAAAAGTTGTATTGTCTAAACACCATTTAGACGACGCAAGTCATGTGTTGCATCAATTTTATTGTATGCCATAGGCATTTAAATTACACGGTGTAAATCAGCCTTTAATGCGTCAAAGATGAAGTCGAAAATCTGATAAAGAAATCTGACAGAACGTAGTAGTTAGATGTGTTGTCTGTTTGTACACAAAACAAAATGTTCCTTCTGTTATTTATATTTCGAATAATTAAATATACATAATATGGGAATCAACAAACCGTTCTGGAATATCAAAGGAAGGCATAATTTAATAAAACAAGATAATTCTTTAAGGTCTCATTTCCTGCTCTCCATTAGACCGTGGTGTCCTTTATGACACTGACAGTTTATAACAAAGGAGTTACCTATTTCAAAAATCGTGTTACGGCTACGCTAAGCTAAGGCTTCCTAGAAAAGCGGTGACCACACACAACGCAGTGGCCACACTGCGGGCGTTGTCTCTCATTATTAGGAGAGCCACGTCGTGACAATGATGACAGCGGCAAAGATTTAAATTGTTATAACCGGCTTACCGCGTTAAAAGATAGTTGCGTTTCTGTTTTTTTTTTTTATTATTATTAAAATATAAACCAGCGCTTGACCGCAATCCCGCCTGGTGGTAAGCAGTGACGCAATCGTTGATGGTAAAGCGCACTAGTTTATTAAGAGCCTATTCACTCTAGCCTTGAAGACACTCAAATTGTAGTCCGACGGAAACACAGCCGCCGGCAGATTATTCCAGTCCCTCGATGTTTCGTTTTGACATCTCTGACGCAGTGATTAGACTCTAGAGTAACAGAAATGGTTTTTATAATAATGTGTAAACTTACGATTCTTAGTATGAATACTTTTCCCGTGACGGAGTACGGCTGTACGCGCCCCAGTACAGCACGTACATTTACCGCGATCAGTCACGGCTTACACAACAAACAAATCTCCGACCACACTACACAAAAAGTTAAGTAACTTACCTACGACACCGTGTGTTTCCGTCGTGGGATGAATTACCGGAGAGCCGGCGCGCGCGCCTACTTACAACGCTGTCCGATGTCTTCCAACACACTAATTATCCAATACCAGTAGACATTAAATTTCCTCCATGAGGACAACCAAGGCTCACCAAAATAAAAAACCGTTATTTAGCAGCGTCAAACCACGCCCGACAAACAATCAACAACGAAACCACGTTTCAGATTCAAATTAAAGGCGGCACTGTTACGGTTTATAATCCAAGTAAATATTTCAAACACACGGACAACAAAACCGCGACAACTGTCCAAACCGTGGCCCGGCACTATATTTTCCAAAAATCAATCGTTAAAACGCACCCCGCGCGCGCGATGATTTTCTCAAGACTCCACGAAAAGTTCTGCCACCGTCACACACAAGATTATAATACAGTCCGCTCGCCCGTACCGGTCGCGCCATCTATCAAACAATCTTCGAACTAACTAACGGATTTAAATTTATCTGTTTAAATCTAGCTATTCAAACCTGTGGGCAGCGGAGTTTGACTTTGCAATGTCAAAAAGGTTTCCTAGGTAAACACAACAACTTTCTTTCATAAATAACGTTTTAGCGACGTCAGTCACCTGTAAATTGCAGATGCTTTGAGAGTGGTTACTAATATTCTAGATTTAAAAAAACGGTTCCTTGATTTGTCACTGTGTCGTCTACACAGTGCGTTGAAAACTCGTGTGTCGTCACTGCACGCTACACTTTTTAGCGAGCAGTGACGTCATCAGCCACCACTCCTGTTCTTTGATGCCTTTTATATTTGACAATTTTTATTGTTTTGATAAAACAAAATACACGTGTCCAATATTTTTCTGTCATCTGAATGACGGACTAAATAGAATATTTTTTTTATCCGGAAAACATCCCTATTCTTAGTGTGGTGTAGTGTTTTACTAAAATTACAAAATAAAAAAACTGAAACCATCTTTAAACCATTTTATGTTCGCTCCATGAAACGTAAGGCTGCAGGGGCTAGTGCAAATCTTAAAGTTCAATCGATTGATGAAGTTTGGTCAAATTACGTTGGGGTTAGTGAAATATAATGTATTTCACTAACCCCAACGTAATTTGGCGTCACACAGACGCTTATAATAATCAAGAATATTTCCATTAATAACAATTAGAAATGATAGAAAACATTCTAATAATCTAGTTTTATGCTGAGGCGTCTCGCTCATGAATATGCAATGTGTGTCCGCTCAAAGATATTAATTATGCACGGTTTTCGTCCTCCGCTCTTAAGGCGAAGAATTTCGATTTTAAAACCGGATAAAGTTTCATTTTAATCGGGAATGAAAACCAAACTTATATGTACACACAACTAAGTGACAGTGACACACATTATTAAAGTCATTGATATTCGTTAGAGGCCCTTCTAAAAAGAGAGGTCCAGTTAAATACCAGTATCAGGCACTTGTTATCGGGTATGTATACTGAACTGAGCTCAATGCTGTTATAAATTTATACCTAATAATTTTCTGTTTAATTTTTATTTTGCTTGTATGTACTACACGTAGATTAATTGTGATTAGTTTCTATTTTTCTTTTCAGTCAGCTATTTGTTTTAAGCAGTTAAGCTACGCTTGCCGTAATAGTTTCTGGATGGTTTACCATCTTTACATACATATTATGTTAGTCCTTGAGTCCATAATTTCAAAAGAGGCAGTGTTTTTGTGTTTTTCGATCAGATGTTTGAAAATGAAATTTTTGAGAATGAAATGAGAATTGAAATATTTGAGTCTATTGAAAAATGAGCCACAATGTAAGTAGAAAAAAAATAACCCATTCACTTGTCAACCGTTTTCTTTCTCAAAATCCGAAATCACTTCCCTTTAAGCTGGCACATAACGTTTTAAAGCTCAGATTTTAAGCGGCACGAAGCGACGGAAACTGCTGAGTGTGCGAAAAAAAGATGTGACTACAAAAATATTCGTCCACTGGAAATATTTTACTGCTAAAAATATTTTGAAACTGTTTTAGAGTGTGTGTGTAAGGAGGTACAATTTATTTATGAGTTATTATATGTGACTAAATTAAAAGAACCAAACGAATCGAGAGAGAAAAAATGTAGAGGGCAATGCTAGATGTTTCTCTACGTAATCGAATCAGGAATGAGGAGATCCATAGAAGAGCTTACGACCGCCGACTGCTGAAGTGGCAGTGGGCGGGGCACATAGCTCGTAGAGCCGATGGGGCAGAACGGCTCTTGAAAGGCGACCAAGTACCGACCGTAAGCGCAGCGTCGGTCGGCCACCTTGGCCGTCGGATCCTAGTTCTACTGACCAAAATCGCAGTGCTTCAATGTACTACTCCGCGAGGAGGAAGGCCATGGACACTAATTTTGTTACAAAACGCGACTTTAATAAAATTTCTAGATTATTTAAACCTCAGACCGAAGTCTGGGAGGACCTCTTATCCGAATGGCAAAGTAGGTGGGATAATTCTATCAAAGGCCAGCACCTCCATCTATTCTTTCCATCCGTTGCCGATCGGCTGGCTAAGACATGGCTGGAGATTGATCACTGCGTTGCCCAATTTCTTACAGGTCATGGCAACTTTAAAAGTAAACTGTGTTCTTTTAAACATGTTCCTTCGCCTTTGTGTCAATGTTCTACATCGAACTGTGAATTTGAACGGTCCGCACATCACATCTTGTGCTAGTGTATTCTTTGGCAGAATGAACGCAATATTATGTTCAATAGTGTACAAGTAACATCCGGAGTCGTTTATTATACGGACCTTGTAGAAACTAGAACAAATTTCCGTGCGTTCAGGCGCTTTTGCCATACCTATTATTGGAATCAATTGTAACAGCACATACCTACTTAGGACCCATTAACTTAATCAAATTTTATTCCGTGGTGCTTGGCAATCTGGGCTTCTCCCAGTTGCAATAATGTCCCATTGTGCCGATTGGCCTAGTTCTGTTCTGTCCCCTGCTTGTTATGGAGGGAAGTGGTAAAAATATATTTTTTCTTACTCCTCAGCTATTCTTTTTTGATTAATTTCGTTGCGGGACCCAAGACAGTTGAATCGTTTCTCCGGGACTCGTCGAGCTTCATTGCTCGGCGTTTTTCTGGTGGTCTCCATTGTTGATTCTGGCTTTGAGGAGTTGCAGTGGGTGGGGAAAAAGTGTGGCGGGTTGACCAAAATCGCAGGGAAGCGCTGGATGCAGGCCGCGTCCAACGGTTTTTGGAAATCCTTGGGGGAGGCCTATGTCCAGCAGTAGACTTCATGTGACTGAGATGATGATGATGAAACGAATCGACAGTAGGTTTAGTTACGATTTACGATGTCGGTTAGACTGGCAGCTGGCCTTAATCCCCCTTATTCATAAACGATGTTTAAAGTTAACTTGTGATTAGCGATTCTTTAGCGATTTTTTCGCTTCTTCTTTTATACCGCGTACATCGAGTGACTGGAACAATTTTCCGGCGGCGGTGTTTCTGTCACACTACGATTTGAGTGTCTTCAAGGCTAGAATGAATAGGCTCTTAATAAACTAGCGCGCTTTACCGCCAACGATCGCATCACTGCTTACCATCAGGTGGGACTGCGCTCAAGCGCTAGTTTATAATTTATATTAAAAAAAAACATTTTAGACGTTTGCACGTCACTTAACTTTAATCAGTGTTTAAGGGGTTTATTCATAAACGATTATTAAAGTTAAGTAGTAGCTGCAAACGTCTAATAAGGGTGAATAAGTCTAGACGGATTCGATGGTTAGTGTGTAATTGTAAGGAAACAGAAAGAGAGAAGCAAACTATTGAATAATGCTTTCTACATACGTGGGTAGACCGCGCCAAAAAACTTTACTGTCACATTTCATCTTGCTTTCCACAAGGAAAAGTGATTGCAATATGTCCAAAAAGTTGATTTTGCGTTGATGACTGACACCAAACTCGTTTTGGCTAAAACATTATGAAGACATATAATAAACAAAAAAACATTATAAGGCAAACATATAGGCATTATAATAAACAAACCTTCCGCTTACAAAATAGCCTGGCCTTACAGCGACACTGCCCCTGCCAAAATGTAAAACAAAAAAAAATACTTTCACAAGTCCGCGGTTCAAAGTTCCCGCCGAATTACACATTTCTGACATTTACTTTATTACTGGCTGTGCCCCACGTTTTCACCCGCGTAAGTAGTAGTATTATTAAAATAAATAGATAAAAACCTATTCTCAGGCCTAACCAATGTTTATAGGAAATTTCATTAAAATCAGTTTTGGAAATATTAGGCGGGAGGAAACGCCAGGATGTCACCATTGTGTTGATCGCCCTGAGGATACGGTGGAGGTCTGCCCGGCTTGGGTAGAGCGCCGCCGTGTCCTCGTAGCGGCGATCGGCGGCGATCTCTCGCATAATCGCGTCCGACCCTTTTTTTTTTTTATTCCGGGGTGGAAAATCCTCAATGGATGTCCGCCGCCCTGGGGTAGGCGACGAGGTCTGTCAGACTCCTACTAATTTCTACCTGGCTCGTCCGACAGTTGGGCTTAAATATTGTACCGCATAGGGAATCGGTACGGGGCGTTGGAGACCTGCGGATTTCGGATCCGATCGGTCGGGTTTCGTTCTCCTTCTCCCCCCACTCCTCCTCAACGCCGAAAATCCCTCGTCCGAAACACGCCACGCGCGCGAGGATTTCGTCAAGAGTTCTTAGCAACGGACCGCTGCCGACGCGGTCCCAAAACGTTGTGTTAAGTAATGGCCGCGCGTCACCACAGACAATACTAATTACGCTAGCCCGTACCGGTCGTGCATCTATCAACTCGACTAACTAACAATCGGACTCGACCGATAAAACGAGCGCGAACATCCCCCCGCCCCGGACAGTAACAAACGGTCCGACAATTCAATCTAAGGGCAGGCGAGAGAGTGTGGCGATCGCGCGCTTCAAGACAGAGTCCCCCACCAGGACCTCGGCAAACCTGGGAACACCATCCGACCCCGGATACAATTTAACAATGCGTCCACGACGCCATCGGAGGGGTGGCAGGTTTGGGTCCTTTAACAAAACGAGGTCTCCGACTCTTGGTGGGTTCGTCTTGTCTGACCACTTAACGCGCTGTTGTAAAATGTGCAAATACTCCAGATGCCAACGGCGCCAAAAACTCTGCGTAAGCTGTTGAAGCAATTCAAATCGCGAGAGCCGTCCGGAGTTAATGTCCAAATAAGGATATTCAGGCAGGGCGTTAAGTGGTCTACCTATCAAGAAATGGCCCGGCGTGAGGGCCTCCAAATCATTCGCGTCGGATGACAAAGGGCATAACGGACGCGAGTTGAGGACCGCCTCAACCTTACAAAACACGGTCGCGAGCTCCTCAAAAGTTAGGATAGTATCCCCAATAACGCGACGAAGGTGAGTTTTGGCGGCCTTTACAGTTGCTTCAAATATACCTCCCCAGTGGGGGCAGGACGGCGGTGAGTACTGCCATCGTACCCCTCTGCGGGAGAGTGTGGATCCGATCTCAACATTATGCTTATCTAAAAATTCACAAACTTCCTTCAAATAACGATCGGTACCCTTAAAGTTGGTCCCACAGTCGGATCGAATTAAGGACGGCAGTCCGCGACGCGAAACAAATCTGCCAAGAGCAGCGACGAACGCCTCTGTCGTGAGAGCACTAACCACCTCGAGGTGGACCGCTTTAGTAGCTAAACACACAAAAACGCACAAGTAAGCCTTCTCGGTCTTAGCGTTACGGAGACGCGAAGCTTTAACAATAAATGGTCCCGCAAAATCCGTACCAACTCCGGCAAAGGGCATCGATTCGGTGACTCGATCGGCAGGCAAATCCCCCATTTGGGGCTGCACGATGTCCGCTTTCAAGCGGTAGCACGGGAGACAACGGAAGATAACATATCGGATCACTCTCCGCGCCGACAAAACCCAAAATTCACGTTGGAGGATCGCAGTAAGAGCGTTGCATCCGGCATGTGCATTTTTCACATGGCGGTCTGCGATCAACAACTTCACCAAGGGCCGTTCTTGGGGAGCAACAATGGATGACGAGCCCCATAGGGGAGCTTAGCATTTCTAAGCCGACCTCCGACACGCATCAAACCCTGATCATCCACGACAGGATTCAAGCGCCCTAAGGGTCCCTTCAGATTGGATGTGCGTTGGCGGAGGGTTTTCAACTCCGATGCAAATTCACTCTCTTGAACTATCCGCACCCAATATAGCAGAGCGTCATTGCGCTCTTGCGGTGAGAGGACCGGAGACTCAATTTTGCCACGAGGGCCACGACAGTTGTGGATGAAACGCCGTATCCAGGCGATGACGCCGAGCAATTTATCCAAAGAGCTGTAGCGCTCAAGCAAAAACTCCGGATCCGGAGCCGCTACAGTTTCGGTGGCGTGAACATGCACCCCTGGCGTAAATGCCCTGACCACTGCGGGGGTATGGGGCCAAGAACCCTCCAGCTGTAACAACCATGGTGGACCCCACCACAGCTGGAGATTCACAAGTTCGGGCGCCTCACAGCCGCGGGAAGCGCAGTCTGCGGGGTTCAAATCGCCAGGCACGTGGTGCCAAATCAACCTCCCAAAAGCGTTGGAGGATGTCCGACAAAGCAGAACCAACAGCGAGGTCGCTGTCTGCCGAAGGGGGGTCTGGGACGTCCCTAAACGATCCCATCACTACATCACCCAAATAGGTGGATATGGCTTCAAAGCCGGCTGCCTGCAAAACTCGTTTACTTCCACGCTGCAAACGACCTAAAACATTCACACCGATCAATAAATGGATCGGGCCAGGTCGGTGGAAGTGAGGATCAGCCAGAGCCAATCCAGCCGACAATTTAACGGCGGCGTGTGGGGCTCGCACTTGCGGAAGCGGCCCGACCACCGTTTCAAAAACATTCGCCGAAGTACCGATTTTCGGCGTTGAGGAGGAGTGGGGGGAGAAGGAGAACGAAACCCGACCGATCGGATCCGAAATCCGCAGGTCTCCAACGCCCCGTACCGATTCCCTATGCGGTACAATATTTAAGCCCAACTGTCGGACGAGCCAGGTAGAAATTATGCAACCCTGGGCCCCTGAATCCAAGAGGGCACGCACTGTGACAAAATCACCTTTGGGGTCCCAAACACGCACGGAGGCTGTTGGCAACAGCACAAACTCCGGTGGGGGGGTTGCGCCCGACAGTGGCATTAATGAAAATCCGAGGGGGGTGATTGCCCCCCTGGACCCCGGTTGAACTGAGTCGACAAGATCGGAGGGGATCGCCGACAGTAGGCGAGAGGGTCCCACTCCGCAACGTCGGGACTCCTTCCAACACTACTCCGGGGTGTGGGCCAATAACCGTGGGCAGCATACGGGGGAACATAACGCCCCAGTCGAGGGTAATAAATAAAGGGGGGGAGCAGCGTACCGCCCGCCTTCCCGAGCCCCCGACGGCCACCGCTACAACCTGCGGGGGGCCCCCGCCCTTGGGGCCCCCGCCCGTGTGCGGGGAATCTGGGCCCCTTTCGGACTCGCCACCATTGCGATTCAAACACAGGAGAGCGTGATGTCTCCCGCCGCAATGTGGACAAACCTTAGCCTGGGGACACGCTGACTGGAGGTGGTCCCCAGACACATGTAACACCAGGCGCGTTGCTTGGCGAGGGCTCTTCGTTCCGCAGTCCGGAGGCCCCCGAACTTCTCGCAAGCACGCACGTCATGTCCGTCCCCCCGGTAATACCGGCACCGTTTACCTGGTGCGGGGGGGGAGTCCCTTCGGACAGCCGAGTATTGTTTGGTCGGACGGCGGGGTTGTGCCCTCGCCGCCACCGGACGACCTGTGCTCGTTCCCGGTGTGGGGTCGGTCAGCTGGTCCAGCACTCTGCACTCGTCCTCCAAAAAACGAAGCAAATCCGAGAAGGGGGGGAGATACGAGGCGCTATTGCCCCCGTACCTTTGTTCAAATCGCCCCTGTACGTCTGCGGGCGATTTCGTTAGGACGATGTACAGAAGCAGAAAAGACCACTGGTCGACCGGCAAATCCAGCCGGCGCAACGAGTGGACGGCAGTCAAGAGCGGGTTGACTAAATCCTTCCGCAAGGAGGAAACCCGCGTTGCCTTCGGTAAGGCCAAAATGGCTGCCACATGGGTGTCCGCTAGCAAGCGGACGTTTTGGTAGCGGTCCAGCAACAACTGCCGCGCGACCTGGTAGTTAGCATCACTAACTATCAGGTGCTGGACCACTGCACTGGCTTCTCCGCGGAGGGCGGAGCGCGAATAAGCCAGTTTCTGGCTGGGGGACAAATCCTCCCTGGAGTCCACCAAGCTGTCAAACAAGTTGATGAAGCCCATCCAAGCCGTGAGGTCCCCGTCAAAGTGGGGAATCTCCAATGTAGGTAATCTTTTTTTTTAAAGGGACAAACCCGCCACACTTTTCCCAACCACTGCAACTCCTGAAATGGCGAAAATCATTCCCTTCGCGCCCCCGCGCCGTGTGGTGTGAAGTTAATACGCTCCGGTTATATTTACGAATATCGTGTTCCGATTATCAGTTCCGGCTGGTGTTTTTCTTTCTAGGTTGTTCAATTTGTGTCTAGTTTTGGTATCGTAAGTTTATTTTTAGTGTTTGTTTTTGTAATTACTGTAAATCAATCAATCTCGGTGAGTACATTTATTTTCTTTTTTGTGAGGGTAACGTATTTTTTTTTTTTCTCTTCTCACTAGTTTTATTTTCTTTTCGTTAAGTTAGATTTGTTTTCTTGTTTATTAATTACTTATGTCAACTTACAATGATGACCCGCCTGATCGTGGTGGAGATATTTTCCGTAGAAATAATAAAACACTTAGGTCGCCGCCAACGCAGACGGCTAAGCGTCTATTTTGTGAAATGTCTCCGACCGACAAATTAGTAGATGATAGGTCGAAACGCCTACAAATAGCACCTAATTCTCCAGAACAGTCCTCGCCTACATTAAATATGTCCAATAGTAACAGTGATAGTTATTACGATTTGGTTTCGGAGGCGTCTGTGTACCTGTCCAAAATAAACGAACTGGTTAACGATAACGGTTCTCGTATAAATGTCGCGAATAAATCATCTATTATGGATATGACTCAACGAGTTACAAGTATCGTGTCTTTGTTAGCTTTAAAATCTTCGTGTAACGAAACAAAGCTTGCTAATACCGAGCGCGAATTAGAAATAATCAAATTAAAATCCGGCGTTAAAACCGTTAATGAGGACAATAAAATGTCGTACGCAGATTCTTTGAAACTGCGGTTGCCTAAAGTGGCCCCGGCTATTGAATCTAGAGTGCCTCTGCCTTGTGTCGTCGCCTATCCGACCCAAGAGCGATCAGCTGACTATGCGTCATCGTCCGCCACTAAACAAGCTCTTATGAAGGCGATTAGACCGAGTGACGATGGGTTTCAAATAGTCGGTATTAAAAAAACCGCCAAATCGGGAGTTGTACTACGTGTGGCTAATCAAAACCAATTAAAAAGATTAGAATCGGTAGATGCTATAAAGTCTGCCGGTCTCCGCTTAGAAAAACCAAAGGGTCGCCGCCCCCGTCTATTAGTTAAGGACATTCCCGCCTCAATGGAAGACAAAAATTTTTTGCAAGCTATATACCGCCAAAACATTAAAAATGAGTTGCCAATAAAAGAAGACGATTTTATTCAATCCACAAAAATAGTCCGTAGGCGTTCTACCGATACCGGTCGGAAATGGATAGGCATAGAAATTGAACCTGCGGTACGTAAACATCTTGTGACTACCAAGGATAAATTATTTATTGACTGGGCCACTTGCCGTTTTGTTGATGATATCGAGGTAGTTCGTTGCGCGTATTGTCAACAATTCGGTCATGTTAAAAAGCATTGCGTTAATAAATCACCAACCTGCGCTGTCTGTTCCGAGGCTCACGAAACCAATGTTTGCCCGCATAAGGGCGATTCAAATTTTACCCCGGTTTGCGCCGCGTGTAAACGTTATAAAAAGCCCTTTGAGCATCGTTGTGGATCTGAACAGTGCGGTACCTATAAATTAAAACTCGAACAACTTATCCTGCATACTAATTACAAATTAAGATGGATAGGTTAAACATAGGGCAATTAAACCTTCACAACGATAAGGTGGCGACATCAGAGTTAGATAAATTAATTATTGACTACAACTTAGACCTTGTACTCATTCAAGAACAATATCAAAACTCACGTTTACGTCACAGGGTAGTGCAACTGGATTGCAGGGCACGAGCCGGAATTTATGTTGCGCGGTCTTCTAACTTTACGGTAACGTCTTTACGTGACCTCATGACGCCACACTGTGCGGTTGCCGAAGTATCATCAGCTTCTTTTAAAGTATTCGTTGTAAGCTGTTACTTTCAATATTCAGATCCTGTTACTCCTCATATACATAATCTCCGTCATGTCTTGCGGTCACTCGCGGGCTGCAAAGTTATCGTTGGCGCGGATGTCAACGCGTCATCGTCTCTGTGGTATGGCAAGGTTCGGGCCACCGATACCGAACGACGCTGCGCTGTTGAGGATTTCATTGCTGAGATGAACCTATCGATTCATAATACCCCTGATGCACCACCTACTTTCTGCAGCCAAATGGGCGAATCTTGTATTGACGTCACACTTTCAAGTGCGGACGTACGTTTGGATAGGTGGCGTGTCCTACCGGACGCGTCTTGTAGTGATCATCGCCTGATCGTGTACGAATTTGTTCCTGGTTATATTCAGGGTCCGTCTCATATTCCCGGTAATTTCAGATATAGATGTAAAGGCGCGAACTGGGAATTTTTCGGCTCGCTTTTTGCGTGTCACGCCAAAGAATTCACTCGGGACGGGCTGTCAGCCGAAGAAAGTGCTGACATTATGTCAGAAACCTTTATCTACTGTGCTGACATTGCCATTGGTCGCGGATCTATGACCAATATTCGTAGATGTGACTGGTGGAGTGATTACTTAGTTGAACAGCGTAAAAGATATCGCAGAGCGCGTAGACAGTTAAATAAACTCAAGAGCCGAAAGATTACTGGAGATCTTCTTACGTTCGCTTTAAATGCTTTTAGAGTTGCCAAGTCACGCTACAAAGCATCGGTGGAAAAATCTAAGGGTAATTTGATGCGAAAAATTGTTGATAAACTTGACAGGGAGGGTCCGTGGTCTCCCTTATATCACGAATTTAAAGCTAACAGATCGGTCGACCTTGCATACGTTCAAAACATTAAAGTCAATGATAAGCATACCACAGGCATAGAGGAAACAACAGAAGTGCTAATTAATACACTTATCCCTGATGATTCACCGGCTAACGATAGCGACTACCACCAACAGATTAGAGCGTGGGCTCCTGTGCCACCTGAAACACCAATGTCAGACGTACCATCTAATGACGAATTTATAAATATTGTTAGAAAACTACCGGTCAACAAATCATCAGGTGAAGATAAAATATCTAATAGGATGATTAAAGAAGCGTGTAAAACAGCGGGTGATGCCATCTTAACTGTATATAACCGATGCATTGCTGAAGGCGTTTTTCCTCGTAAATGGCGACGCGGTTTCATACGAATAATTCCAAAGTGTGGTGACAAACCTCCGGATGATCCGAAGTCATATCGTCCTATCACACTTCTACCATCTTTGGGTAAACTTCTTGAGCGCCTCATCGTTCCACGTTTACTACCGAACGGTCCAAAATTCCATAATAATCAATATGGCTTCACCATAGGTAAATCTACAGTCGACGCGGCGCTTTCTGTCAGAAGAACCGTTAACCAATCTGAAAACAAGTACGTAATTGGGATCTTCCTGGATATTTCTGGGGCTTTTGATAACGCCTGGTGGCCTATGCTGTTGTTAAAATTAAAAACCCGCGGTTGCTATAGAAACATATATAATCTCGTTTACTCTTACTTTATAAACGGTTCCGCGGTACTTAAGCTCGGTCATTTTTCTAGTACTAAAACACTAACCATGGGATGTCCTCAGGGTTCAGTTGTCGGTCCTTATTTATGGTATTTGGGTTTTGATGACTTCCTCGCGATCCCGCTTCCTTGCGGCTGTTCACTTACTGGTTACGCGGACGATGGCCTACTGCTCATTCAGTCAAGTACCCGAGCTGGACTTGAGAACTTGGCCAATACTTGCCTAAATTTAATATCTCAGTGGGGTGATCGTAACCGCCTAGCATTTGCGCCACATAAAACCTATCAACTTCTACTAAAAGGTAATCTTAAATCATTGCCTACTATTAAATTTAACAACGTTCCCATTAAAAAACAGCAATCCGTATGCTACCTTGGTATGATCTTAGAAAGGAATTTTTCATTTATCGAACATATAAAAATAGTTGGTGAAAAAGCTAAAAAGAACTTTTATGCCCTAACTAGAATATCCAAAGCAACTTGGGGTCTATCATTCCTAACTTTAAAAACTATATATGGAGCTACCTACTTAGGATGTATGTGCTACGGTGCACCTGTTTGGGCCGATAGGGCCAGCATAGGAGCGGCACGACGTAAACTGCTTCAAAGCCAATGTTTGGCATTGATATTTTTATGCAAGGCGTATAGAACGGTCAGTACTGAAGCCTTACCGGTACTGGCAGGTGTACTTCCAGTCGACCTTGAGGTACAGCGACGTGCTTCAATGTACTACTCCGCGAGGGGGGAGGCCATGGACACTAATTTTGTTACACAACGCGACTTTAATAAAATCTCTAGATTATTTAAACCTCAGACTGAAGTCTGGGAGGACCTCTTATCCGAATGGCAAAGTAGGTGGGATAATTCCATCAAGGGCCGGCACCTCCATCTGTTCTTTCCATCCGTTGGCGATTGGCTGGCTAAGACATGGCTGGTGGTTGACCACTGCGTTGCCCAATTTCTCACAGGTCATGGCAACTTTAAAAGTAAACTGTATTCTTTTAAACTTGTTCCTTCCCCTTTGTGTCAGTGTTCTAAATCGAACTGTGAATTTGAACAGTCCGCACATCACATCTTGTGGGAGTGTGTTCTTTGGCAGAATGAACGCAATATTATGTTGGATAGTGTACAAGTTACATCCGGAGTCGTTTATTATACGGACCTTGTAGAAACTAGAACCAATTTCCGTGCGTTCAGGCGCTTTTGCCATACCTATTATTGGAATCAATTGTAACAGCTAATACCTACTTAGGACCCATTACCTTAATCAAATTTTATTCCGTGGTGTTTGGCAATCTGGGCTTTTCCCAGTTGCAATAATGTCCCTTTGTGCCGTTTGGCCTAGTTCTGTTCTGTCTCCTGCTTGTTATGGAGGGAAGTGGAAAAAAATGTAGGTAATCTCCCTAACCAACCCTTCCATGCGCGCAGGCAACCCTTCATAACGGGTCAACAAAGCCTGTACCCGATCCGGCCGAACAATCAGGGCAGCCGCACCCGCGAGCCAACGCAATGCGGATTGAACCTCTGCCTTCGCCGTAGTAAGCGGACTGGGAGCCATTTCAAATAAAAGTCTTTAATTCAAATTAACAAATTAAATTCAATTAAAGAACGCGCGGAAAGCAACAAAAACAAGCGTAAATAACTCAATAAATTCCGCGAGACCGTGTGGGGACCAAAGCTAAGGGCAACCGTTACAAACAAAATATTAACAATGTATAAATAAAAAATATTACAAAGTATACATACAAAATATCAGTGTGCAAACGGCCTAACTTAATTGCGACACAGATCAAAACTTATAACAAAAACAAATTATTACTACCAATTACACAATAAATCAACAAACAAACAGAATAAAATTATTACTGTGAATTACGTAATAACCAAACAAACAAACCGAACAAAATTACGACTGTGAATTACGAGCTAAATCAAAACATTCAAACACGAACTATTTGGTTCGTACAAATACACGAGTTGACTAGATCGACAATAACAAAACATTAGTCATAAAAAACTCGCAATTACTGATAACCGTAGCTCAATATTCAACAATGTACCTACCGGTAGCTGTATGCTCAATAATTCAATAACAAAACGAACTAGCTAACCGGCTGTATGGCGTACTATGCCTTGGCCTACTCCGTTCCTCTGAACGGAAAGAAATGAACCAAAAATAAAACAATCTACCTACAATTGTTTTCACATTTTTTACTTTGCAAATTATCGGATCCACACAGTGTATGGAGGTGGTCAGAGATATAATTTTACGAGTACCGACAACAACAAATAAAAAATCAAATTTTTACAAATTAGCCGCTGAGGGCTACCAAAATACTGGAAAGATACTCTAATTAACCAAATTAGTAATTAGAACCACGCTCTGCTACCAAAAAGATGTAGACGCGCCCCAGTACAGCACGTACATCTACCGCGCATTTGTCACGGCTTATCCAACAAATAGGTCGGCTTATACCACAAGTAAATCAATCTCTTACCACTCCACAACAAATCTAAGGCACTTACCTTAGGACCCAGTGTGTTCCGTCGTGGAGTGAAGCCCAGGCGAGTCGACGCGCGCGCGTCGACTTACAATGACGTCCGATGTCTTCATACACCGACTGTCCCATACCAGTCGACACATTAAAGTTCCCTTGGGAGGGCACCAAAGCTCACCAGCGTATGAAACCGTTATTTAGCAGCGTCAATCACGCCCGACAAACAATCGACAATGAAATCACGTTTCCGATTCAAATTCAACTCAATTTACAGGCGGCACCGTTACGGTTATAATTCAAGTAAATACTTCAAAACACGGGCAACAAACGCGACAGACTATCCAAAACCGCGGCCGGTGGTATTTATTTCCCGAAAATCTCTCGTCCGAAACACGCCACGCGCGCGAAGATTTCGTCAAGAGTTCTTAGCAACGGACCGCTGCCGACGCGGTCCCAAAACGTTGTGTTAAGTAATGGCCGCGCGTCACCACAGACAATACTAATTACGCTAGCCCGTACCGGTCGTGCATCTATCAACTCGACTAACTAACAATCGGACTCGACCGATAAAACGAGCGCGAACAGACTAAAAACCACCCCGGTGTCTCTCCGGTCACGTGCGCACGGAGTTTCTGCGATATCACGTCCTCGCAGAAGGACACCACCGCGTCCCACGATTCTGCGCTACCGACCATCCTCCGCACTACTGCCGGCAGCGTCAGGTCGCCTCCTACTTAGTTTGTGAGGACACAGCGCTGCTCCTCCCAAGCCACACACTCACAGAGCGTGTGCTGCGCCGTGTCATCCCCGTATTGGCCGCAGTGGTGGTTCAAAATCATGTACTGGATCCATGGTACTCGTTTGTGCGTCGATGTCAGATACATCCTTTATATATGTAGTTTTTTTCACTTTAGACCGTTCATAATTGCTATACTTTTCTAACCCAATAAAATTTTAAAGTAAAAATTAATTCATTCGCTAATTATATAAAAAAAGCGCTATGAAAACAAAACTCGAAAAACTATCTTATCAGCTGATTTAATAGAGTTCACATCAGGGATCAACGTCATACCTACAAACCCGCACGGCTTGAACGGACACTTTTTTTAAACACTGTGACTTCTGTAACCGTTCATTAACGACATAAATGACTATCATAATTATATAAGTAGCATGCGATCTAGCCTTTTCGCGAAGTTTGCGTTACGATGTCAGATACAGCCTATATAAATGCATCTCTCAGAATATCATGTCAAATATTTATGAGTTTAGTTGACATTTCAAATGTATTATTTAGCTCCCTCCAGCTTTTAGGTAACTTATTATAAGTAACACGTGATTTATAATCATTTTCGAGAAGTGCACTGCACTGGCTAATTACGGCAAGTATCTATATCAGAAAGCATTGCGTCACTGCTTACCGTCAGGCGGGATTGCGGTCAAGCGCTAGTTTACAAATTCTATTTTTTTTTTAAGCAATAATGCAATTATATCACAAATTATAATCTATAATTTACGTAATTTAATGAAGAACAAAACTTTAAACCTTTTGAAAATGACTTCTTAAGAAACACAGTACCTACGATGAAAGTGTCATCACCTAATCGGCACCGTATATCAGTGGCTACGTAGCCCGCGAGTGTAAAAGCCCTTTCTGCGTCCACACTAATAGGGACGAAAGTTAAAAGGCTGAAAATCTTTTTTTTTTTAATAATTATAAACTAGCGCTTGACCGCAATCCCGTCTGATGGTAAGCAATGATGCGATCGTTGATGGTAAAGCGCGCTAGTTTATTAAGAGCCTATTCACTCAGAAAAACTGAGCGAATAGGAAGGAAGACGGCAGTTGAGCGAGGTGATGCAATGTTAAACCCAACAACACGACCAACGATGCGGCACCAAAGGGAGATTGATCTGAAGACCATTCACGACCAAACTCCCAACACAACAACATTTGGCGCATCGTACCCGGCACACATCGCATCACAACTGCTCAGACCCGTCCTCCGTACGGCTTCACCAGACATCATGCCGGAACACGACAAATCGCTTGGCGGCAAGACTTTCTCTGACAGGATGTCGAAATTCAATATTGATGGCTTTCAAGATTGAATCTTGGAAAATCACTCAAGATCTTGGTGGAATCTTGATATTGCAGGACCAAGATTGTATTCCCTAGTCATGGAGGAATTAAGTCATGCAATTCCCGCGAACAATCTCTAAAATGCATCCTATAGAACACAGACAGGCTGGCTACTCTACGCCTGTTGTAGTTATATATTTCAAAGCAAGTTGCTAGTGAATACCTGCATTACATTAGCAAATCTGGTGCAAATCTGTTAAGCTTATCAAACATGATGCTGAATTTTGAATGCTAACAAATTAGGTGGAAGCAACTTCCGTCTGTTAAATGAATTATTTTAGCTCAAACAACCCAGTTCGGCTTAATTGCGATGCTGGTGAAAAATCGCCCTTGCACCTAACTGTTTAAGTACTGAAATCAATTTGACGAGCCGTTAGCCTATTATGTATAGCCTATTATTATAACTAAATCCATACTAATATTATAAATGTGAAAGTAACTCTGTCTGTCTGTTACGCTTTCCCGCTTAAACCTCTCGACCGATTTTGATGAAATTTGGCACAGACAATCTTTAGACCCTGAGAAAGAACATAGGACAACAACCTTTTATTGGAAAAAAATTATATTCCCGAGGGAAATCTAAAAAGCGCGATATAACCGAATTCCACGCGGGCGAAGCCACGTGGAATTCGAAAGCTAGTACTAGTATCTCATAAGGAGCGACTGCCTATCTAAACTCCACAACCAGAGCAACTATATAATATTAACAGTACTCCTGGAGTTTTGGCGGGAAAGTCAAGCTAAGTGTCAAGCTCATTTTTCATTGGACTTTTAAAATTATTTATAGAGTTGTTTACTAAATAAATAAGCGTGACTTATGTAGTAAAATGTGCATTCAGTAAATAATTCATAAAGAACAGTGATATATCGGAGCATAGTGGCCACATCATGACTATGCCTCAAACCTCCCTCATAAGACGGTTCACGCTGCCGTCTTTTTCGACATGAATAATTCAGTACGTGACATTGGCTAAATGCACAAATCGTTCGAAGCCAGAAACGAAAGAAAGAAGAACTTTTGTAGATTTTTATTTTACTTGAAATTTGCATAAAGTCATAACTAACATAACATCGGCCGCCGGCACAAGTTACCACCCACCAGACAAAGCCTTGCCGCCAAGCGATTTGTCGTGTTCCGGCATGATGTCAGGTGAAGCCGTACGGAGGACGAGTCTGAGCAGTTGTGTTGCGATGTGTGCCTCGTACGATGCGCCTAACGTTGTTGTGTTGGGAGTTTGGTCGTGGAGGGTCTTCAGATCAATCTCCCTTTGGCGCAGCATCGTTGGTCGTGTTGTTGGGTTTAACATTGCATCACCTCGCTCAACTGCCGTCTTCCTTCCTATTCGCTCAGTTTTTCTGAGTGAATAGGCTCTTAATAAACTAGCGCGCTTTACCATCAACGATCGCATCACTGCTTACCATCAGGCGAGATTGCGGTCAATTATAGGTTATAAAAAAAAAAAAAAAACTAGTGCCACACTACAAAAAAAAAAACAATACTCTTAGGTAAGACCAGTTTATATCTAAACTGGAATGTGAACTATCGATCAAAACGCGGTCCGAGGGAGATAGCTTCACAGTAGCCCTCTGTCCTTATTGTGTAGGGTGACTATTATAATGGTATTTATAAGGAATGTACGTAAAATATTTTTTTAGGTATGGAACTTTATGGATTTTTAGGTATGGATGCGAACTTTTTGATTTTATTATTGAATTTCAAAAATAGATGAATAAATTGATGATGTACGGACGACAGCAGGTCAATCTACCCGAAATTGTACCTTTAGATAAATAGAATATCTACAAGAAAGCAGAATTTAATGTCATTGTAAATACATAATAAAAGTCACTTACTTATTATGCACACTATGACTAAGTGCATATTTATTATTTATTCCGAAATTTATGGTCACCCTACATACAAACAAAATAATTTGTATATGATTACCGCAGAAAACTCACTTAAAGAATGATATTCCGCATCCAGTGTGCGACTCACTATTGCAGCCAATAATGGCACCCTTTTCATTGTCTTTTTCTAATCAAAACTGTTGATTTCAAACAAAATTACGTAAAATAAATACGGGTAACACTTAGAAAGAGACAGAGGGCCACTGGGACGCTTTCTCCCTCGGAACGTTTTCTCTTTAAATAAGGTTTTAGTTCTGATCGACCTTATTGCTCTTGCAATAGAGTCTTCTTTTAAATAAGAAAATTATGCAAGTTCATATTCCAGTTTAGATATAATTTCCTTGGGTAAGACAGATTGACAAAATTTTGGGCTTGAGACAGTTGATATAGTATTTTTGAAAAGTTTTTTGCACATGAAAGTAAGTTTTAACGAATTTAAATAATTCGTAGAAACATTCTCTAGACACTTTTAAATAATAAAAAAATTGCTCTTGATGGATTTTGTTTTAACATAATTTAAAGATTATGGATATCACCAAAATTACATGTTAATATTAAAACATCGTTGATGCTTTTTTGTTGGTCGTTTTTGTTTTTGGTCCTGTGTAAAGTTTTTTTTAAAGTAACAGTAATGTTTCTTCGTTGGAGTCCATGGCTCAACTGGTGTCAAATACGTTTATAATGTCATCTCTAGCATACAAATCGTATAACATATGGCATCGGTCAGAAACGCTTTAAATTTAGGCGTTTGGTGTCGAACAGGGAGGCAATCGCGCTAAAATAATTCAACCAAAACAGAATTGGATCGCAACCAAACCATAACTTTTGTTATGTTTCGTATCGCGTTAACGGTTTAACCATAACTGGATCGCAATTGGAACGGAGCCGTTGTCAAATGACAAAGATGAAACACAAAGCTAACTTTTTCTATGCCATGTCAAACTTACGTCTAAACGGGTAGATTTACTTATAATTGATTTAGTTTTAATTATTATATCTGATGAAATGTTTCACTCGTACCTACATTGATTTTACTTCATCCGAAGTTGAAACTAGCGCGATACGAAATGTGATCGAAACTAAACCATAACTTTAACTGGATTTGATACGAACAAGAGTTGAATTTTTACTGTTTTATTTAACGCGATAACCCCCCTGCTAAGGCTAACGTACTGCAGCGCAGCGGTCCAACAGCGGGATATAACCAGCGGCACGTCAAACGTGGGGCCGGTCAGACATGAAACGCTTAAATTGAAAGCGCCTTTACTGTACGACTGCCAAAGATTTCCGAATGTCAACCGAAATAAATTAATGTGGTACTTGGAGCACAGAATGTGCTCGTATTATGCAGTGGATGCTCTGGGCACCCACACACAAAATGAATGCTCCAGACTGTCATCCAACAGGGATAGATGGAGAGAGATAGTGCGGCGTGAGACATCAGTCTCCAATTCAGTCATAGTGACCACGAACGTTCTGTCAAGAGCGAAACGAAGAAGAAGAGATTATTTCAAGGGAATACTAAGCGGAAGGAAAGATCCTTCCCCTTAGTATTCCATCCAAAGGTTACCTGTAAAAGATTGCTCTTAGCGATAAGACCGCCCATTGTGTCTCCCTTTGTAAAATCTTTATATTTATGTTTCTGTAATCTATATGATGTACGGATGACAGCAGGTCAAGCTACCCCAAACTATCAGATATTCCCAATCAACCTTGATCCTTAATACTTTAGAGATAAAGTTGAAAATCTAATAAGGAAATCTGACAGATTATAGTAGCTTGATGTGCTGTCGTCTGTACATGTGCGTGACAGACATGCAGGATCATTTAGTGGACGTATGCGATTGCACTCTGCACGTTCTGATGCACACTCTGTTGCTGGGTTGGTGGAAATAAATGAGACTTCGGTGTGTAGACTTACTTGATTTATATTCTTCCAAAATATTAGCGGAGTCACTATTTAACTTATACTACTATTGATTCTTAACTATTACTTCTTGATTGTTGATCCTGTAGGGATCTTGCTGTTGATCTTGACTGTAGCTGTTGACTCCTCGAAGACAAAATGAATGTGATTCACTGTAGCTATTGACTCCTCGAAGATGAAGATGAATGTGTTTCACTGTAGCTATTGACTCCTTGAAGATGAAGATGAATGTGTCTTGATGCTTTTTTTTTTGTTCTGTTCTGTCTCCTGCTTGTTATGGAAGGAAGTGGAAAAAATATCTTTTTTCTTACTCCTACGCTATTCTTTTCTGATTAATTTCGTTGCGGGACCCAAGACAGTTGAATCGTTTCTCCGGGACTCGTCGAGCTTCATTGCTCGGCGTTTTTCTGGCGGTCTCCACTGTTGATTCTGGCTTTCAGGAGTCGCAATGGGTGGGAAAAAGTATGGCGGATTGACCAAAATCGCAGGGAAGCGCTGGATGCAGGCCGCGTCCAACGGTTTTTGGAAATCCTTGGGGAGGCCTATATCCAGCAGTAGACTTCATGTGACTGATATGATGATGATGAAACAAATCGATAGTAGGTTTAGTTACGATTGCCGATGTCGGTTAGACTGGCAGCTGGCCTTAATCCCCCTTATTCATAAACGATGTTTAAAGTTAACTTGTGATTAGCGATTCTTTAGAGATTTTTCGCTTCTTCTTTTATACCGCGTACATCGAGTGACTGGAAAAATTTTCAGGCGGCGGTGTTTCTGTCATACTACAATTTGAGTGTCTTCAAGGCTAAAGTGAATAGGTGCTTAATAAACTAGCGCGCTTTACCATCAAGGATCGCATCACTGCTTACCATCAGGTGGGACTGCGGTCAAGCGCTAGTTTATAGTTTATATTTAAAATAAAACATTTTGGACGTTTGCACGTCACTTAACGTTAATCAGTGTTTAAGGGGTTTATTCATAAACGATTATTAAAGTTAAGTAGTAGCTGCAAACGTCTAATAAGGGTGAATAAGTCTAGACGGATTCGATGTGTTGGTGTGTAATTGTAAGAAAACAGTAAGAGAGAAGCAAATTATTGAATAATGTTATCTATATGGGTAAACCGCGCCAAAAAACTGTACTGTCACATTTCATCTTGCTTTCCACAGGGAAGAGTGATTGCAATATGTCCAAAAAGTTTATTTTGCGTTGATGACTGACAACAAACTCGTTTTGACTAAAACATTATGAAGACATAGGCATTATAATAAACAAACCTTCCGCTCACAAAATAGCCTAGCCTTACAGCGACACTGCCCCTGCCAAAATGTAAAGCAACAAAAAAAATACTTTCACGAGTCCGCGGTTCAAAGTTCCCGCCGAATTACACATTTCTGACATTTATTTTATTGCTGGCTGTGCTCCGCGTAAGTAGTAGTATTATTAAAATAAATAGATAAAAACCTATTCTCAGGCCTAACCAATGTTTATACGAAATTTCATTAAAATCAGTTTTGTAAATATTATGCGGGAGGAAACGCCAGGATGTCACCATTGTGTGGATGGCCCTGAGGATACGGTGGAGCATACGGTGGAGATCTGCCCGGCTTGGGTAGAGCGCCGCCGTGTCTTCGTAGCGGCGATCGGCGGCGATATATCGCGTGATCGCGTCCGACGCTTTTTTTTTTTTTGTTCCGGGGTGGAAAATCGCCAATGGATGTCCACCGCCCTGGGGTAGGCGACAGCGCCTACGACGCCGCCGATCGACGCCGTCAGGCGCGATTGCGGTCAAGCGCTAGTTTACAAATTATAAAAAAAAAATTAAAAAAGCAATAATGCAATTATATCACAAACTATAATCTATAATTTAGGTAATTTAATGAAGAACAAAACTTTAAACCTTTTGAAAAAGACTTCTCAAGAAACACAGCACCTACGATTAAAGTGTCATCACCTAATCGGCACCGTATATCAGTGGCTAAGTAGCCCGCGGGTGTAAAAGCCCTTTCTGCCTCCACACTAATTGCGACGAAAGTTGAAAGGCTGAAAATCTCGAAATCTTGTTAGGTACAATCTTGGACTGTTTTATCAAGATCGCGAACAGGATTTCGAAATTCAAATTGAATCTTGGAAAATCACTCAAGATCCTGGTGGAATCTTGATCTTGCAAGACCAAGATTGCATTCCCTAGTCATGGGGGAATTAAGTCATGCAATTCCCGCGAACACTCTTTAAAATGCATCCTATAGAACACAGACAGGCTGGCTACTCTACGCCTGTTGTAGTTATATATTTCAAAGCAAGTTGCTAGTGAATACCTGCATTACATTAGCAAATCTGGTGCAAATCTGTTAAGCTTATCAAACATGATGCTGAATTTTGAATGCTAACAAATTAGGTGGAAGCAACTTCCGTCTGTTAAATGAATTATTTTAGCTCAAACAACCCAGTTCGGCTTAATTGCGATGCTGGTGAAAAATCGCCCTTGCACCTAACTGTTTAAGTACTGAAATCAATTTGACGAGCCGTTAGCCTATTATGTATAGCCTATTATTATAACTAAATCCATACTAATATTATAAATGTGAAAGTAACTCTGTCTGTCTGTTACGCTTTCCCGCTTAAACCTCTCGACCGATTTTGATGAAATTTGGCACAGACAATCTTTAGACCCTGAGAAAGAACATAGGACAACAACCTTTTATTGGAAAAAAATTATATTCCCGAGGGAAATCTAAAAAGCGCGATATAACCGAATTCCACGCGGGCGAAGCCACGTGGAATTCGAAAGCTAGTACTAGTATCTCATAAGGAGCGACTGCCTATCTAAACTCCACAACCAGAGCAACTATATAATATTAACAGTACTCCTGGAGTTTTGGCGGGAAAGTCAAGCTAAGTGTCAAGCTCATTTTTCATCGGACTTTTAAAATTATTTATAGTGTTGTTTACTAAATAAATAAGCGTGACTTATGTAGTAAAATGTGCATTCAGTAAATAATTCATAAAGAACAGTGATATATCGGAGCATAGTGGCCACATCATGACTATGCCTCAAACCTCCCTCATAAAACGGTTCACGCTGCCGTCTTTTTCGACATGAATAATTCAGTACGTGACATTGGCTAAATGCACAAATCGTTCGAAGCCAGAAACGAAAGAAAGAAGAACTTTTGTAGATTTTTATTTTACTTGAAATTTGCATAAAGTCATAACTAACATAACATCGGCCGCCGGCACAAGTTACCACCCACCAGACAAAGCCTTGCCGCCAAGTGATTTGTCGTGTTCCGGCATGATGTCAGGTGAAGCCGTACGGAGGACGAGTCTGAGCAGTTGTGTTGCGATGTGTGCCTTGTACGATGCGCCTAACGTTGTTGTGTTGGGAGTTTGGTCGTGGAGGGTCTTCAGATCAATCTCCCTTTGGCGCAGCATCGTTGGTCGTGTTGTTGGGTTTAACATTGCATCACCTCGCTCAACTGCCGTCTTCCTTCCTATTCGCTCAGTTTTTCTGAGTGAATAGGCTCTTAATAAACTAGCGCGCTTTACCATCAACGATCGCATCACTGCTTACCATCAGGCGAGATTGCGGTCAATTATAGGTTATATAAAAAAAAAAAAAACTAGTGCCACACTACAAAAAAAAAAAACAATACTCTTAGGTAAGACCAGTTTATATCTAAACTGGAATGTGAACTATCGATCAAAACGCGGTCCGAGGGAGATAGCTTCACAGTAGCCCTCTGTCCTTATTGTGTAGGGTGACTAATATAATGGTATTTATAAGGAATGTACGTAAAATATTTTTTTAGGTATGGAACTTTATGGATTTTTAGGTATGGATGCGAACTTTTTGATTTTATTATTGAATTTCAAAAATAGATGAATAAATTGATGATGTACGGACGACAGCAGGTCAATCTACCCGAAATTGTACCTTTAGATAAATAAAATATCTACAAGAAAGCAGAATTTAATGTCATTGTAAATACATAATAAAAGTCACTTACTTATTATGCACACTATGACTAAGTGCATATTTATTATTTATTCCGAAATTTATGGTCACCCTACATACAAACAAAATAATTTGTATATGATTACCGCAGAAAACTCACTTAAAGAATGATATTCCGCATCCAGTGTGCGACTCACTATTGCAGCCAATAATGGCACCCTTTTCACTGTCTTTTTCTAATCAAAACTGTTGATTTCAAACAAAATTACGTAAAATAAATACGGGTAACACTTAGAAAGAGACAGAGGGCCACTGGGACGCTTTCTCCCTCGGAACGTTTTCTCTTTAAATAAGGTTTTATTTCTGATCGACCTTATTGCTCTTGCAATAGAGTCTTCTTTTAAATAAGAAAATTATGCAAGTTCATATTCCAGTTTAGATATAATTTCCTTGGGTAAGACAGATTGACAAAATTTTGGGCTTGAGACAGTTGATATAGTATTTTTGAAAAAGTTTTTTGCACATGAAAGTAAGTTTTAAGGAATTTAAATAATTCGTAGAAACATTCTCTAGACACTTTTAAATAATAAAAACATTGCTCTTGATGGATCACCAAAATTACATGTTAATATTAAAACATCGTTGATGCTTTTTTGTTGGTCGTTTTTGTTTTTGGTCCTGTGTAAAGTTTTTTTTAAAGTAACAGTAATGTTTCTTCGTTGGAGTCCATGACTTAACTGGTGTCAAATACGTTTATAATGTCATCTCTAGCAGCTAGGCGTTTGGTGTCGAACAGGGGGGCAATCGCGCTAAAATAATTCAACCAAAACAGAATTGGATCGCAATCAAATCAAAATTTTTGTTATGTTTCGTATCGCGTTAACGGTTTAACCATAACTGGATCGCAATTGGAACGGAGCCGTTGTCAAATGACAAAGATGAAACAAAGCTAACATTTTCTATGTCATGTCAAACTTACGTCTAAACGAGTAGATTTACTTATAATTGATTTAGTTTTAATTATTATATCTGATGAAATGTTTCACTCGTACCTACATTGATTTTACTTCATCCGAAGTTGAAACTAGCGCGATACGAAATGTGATCGAAACTAAACCATAACTTTAACTGGATTTGATACGAACAAGAGTTGAATTTTTACTGTTTTATTTAACGCGATAACCCCCCTGCTAAGGCTAACGTACTGCAGCGCAGCGGTCCAACAGCGGGTTATAACCAGCGGCACGTCAAACGTGGGGCCGGTCAGACATGAAACGCTTAAATTGAAAGCGCCTTTACTGTACGACTGCCAAAGATTTCCGAATGTCAACCGAAATAAATTAATGTGGTACTTGGAGCACAGAATGTGCTCGTATTATGCAGTGGATGCTCTGGGCACCCACACACAAAATGAATGCTCCAGACTGTCATCCAACAGGGATAGATGGAGAGAGATAGTGCGGCGTGAGACATCAGTCTCCAATTCAGTCATAGTGACCACGAACGTTCTGTCAAGAGCGAAACGAAGAAGAAGAGATTATTTCAAGGGAATACTAAGCGGAAGGAAAGATCCTTCCCCTTAGTATTCCATCCAAAGGTTACCTGTAAAAGATTGCTCTTAGCGATAAGACCGCCCATTGTGTCTCCCTTTGTAAAATCTTTATATTTATGTTTCTGTAATCTATATGATGTACGGATGACAGCAGGTCAAGCTACCCTAAACTGTCAGATATTCCCAATCAACCTTGATCCTTAATACTTTAGAGATAAAGTTGAAAATCTAATAAGGAAATCTGACAGATTATAGTAGCTTGATGTGCTGTCGTCTGTACATGTGCGTGACAGACATGCAGGACCATTTAGTGGACGTATGCGATTGCACTCTGCACGTTCTGATGCACACTCTGTTGCTGGGTTGGTGGAAATAAGTGAGACTTCGGTGTGTAGACTTACTTGATTTATAATCTTCCAAAATATTAGCGGAGTCACTATTTAACTTATACTACTATTGATTCTTAACTATTACTTCTTGATTGTTGATCCTGTAGGGATCTTGCTGTTGATCTTGACTGTAGCTGTTGACTCCTCGAAGACAAAATGAATGTGATTCACTGTAGCTATTGACTCCTCGAAGATGAAGATGAATGTGTTTCACTGTAGCTATTGACTCCTTGAAGATGAAGATGAATGTGTCTTGATGCTTTTTTTTTTTTTTTTTTTTTTTGATATGGCATCTCGTAGTTGACCTTGAGAGGTCGTGACTACTTAACCGGACTATCCTGTGGCTGCCTTAAGTGAATTTAAAGCCTCCAGCCAGGGCTACTAAAAGCTAAGCGACTACACGCTAAGGGCACCCCCTATGGGGTACGAACCTCGGCTTAGGGTGTCGCTGGAGAAAACAGCAAGGGACGGCTGGATCGAATTATTTTATTTTTATTTCGGTTTGATGACCACGGCGTTTCCTAGTACTAGCTCTGAGAAGAAACGGCCGAAACAAACTCAGAGGTCATAGTCGGGAGTTTATATTTACTGGCTCAGCTGCGGCGCGGGCTGGCCTTCATCGGACAAGGGACGGGGAGGGCGATTACTACGTTGAACGCGTCGCGATGGACCTCGGCGGCGAGGTCGGTAGGTCGGTCTGTTCTTTGTAAGAGTGCTGGTGGCCCTATTGGCCTCTTGGAGGAGGGTAATGGGGTCATCTGGGTCGGTGAGAGCATGCCTTGGGCGGCGAAGCTTGGAGATGGTGGAGGGGGTGTAATTAGCAGCCGCTACTATCAGGGGATTGCGGTGCTTGGAGGCAGTGTCAAAGAAGCGTTTGGAAAGACGCTTCATGAACTGCTGAATGGTGGGGATTTTGAGATCTAGGTGGAGGATCTCGTTACGGACGAACCAAGGGGCGTTTGTGGCTTTACGCAAGAAGCGGTTTTGGACTACTTGCATCCTATGGATATGACGCGGCTTGGTGTGTGCGAAGACAGGACAAGCGTATGTCATAATCGGGCGTATGCACGCTGTGTACAAGCGCATTTTGCACTTGAGCGACAGTTTGCTGCGCGGGTTGAGGACGGGGTGGAGTCGACCCAGAACGTAGGCGGCACGTGAGCGGACCGCCTTAATGTGCTCTGAGAAGTTGAGGTTGCGGTCGAGGATCACACCTAGATATTTGGCTTGCTTCCCCCAGGGGATCAGCTCGCCAGACATGGAGATGGGTCGTGGGGTGGGGACGTTTTGTCGCGGCTTTGTACCGAGTACCGCTTGACTTTTCTGGGGGTTAACTTCGATCCTCCATTTCTTGAACCAGTCAGCCAATTTGTTGACTGCGGTTTGGAGATGGTGTCGAATTCGGTCAGGGCTGAGTCCCGAGCAGTAGATGGCGGTGTCGTCTGCGAACAGTGCGACTTGGGCCTTACCACCTTTCGGGATATCGCTTGTGTACAGCGTGAAAATAAGGGGGGCTAGCACGGAGCCCTGGGGAACACCTGCACGGATGGGGCGGGGGGAGGAGTGTGCTCCTTCGATTTTGTAGCGGAAGGTGCGGTTTGACAAGAAGTCCCGTAAGATGAGGACGAGACGGTCGGGCACTCCGAGTTTGTACAGCTTATAGATTAAGCCGTTGTGCCAGACTTTGTCAAACGCTTTCGCTATATCGAAGTAGACTACGCCTGTGTACATCCCACGCATGAACCCTGCGTGGATATGTTCAGTGATGCGTAGAACTTGTTGTGGACAAGAGTGTTGGGATCGGAACCCGAACTGCTCGTTTGGTATGAGGCCCTTGTTCTCGGCATAAGCTCTGAGACGCTTATAAATAAGCCTCTCGTAGATCTTGCCGAGAACTTTCAGCAAGCTGATGGGACGGTAACTGTTGGGATTGGCTTTAGGCTTGCCGGGCTTGGGAATGCCAATCACTGTGGCTTCTTTCCACGTTTGTGGGAAAATGTTATTCCCCATTGCACCATTGAAGATGGTGGTCAAGAGGAGGACTAGGTGGGCTGGGAAGAGACGGACCACTCTGTTGGTGATGCCGTCTGATCCGGGTGCTTTTTTGGGTTGAAGGCCTTTGATGATGTCCTGCACTTCATCTGGAGTGATGGGAGGCAGGGGATCATCCGGGTCGTCAACGGGCGGGAGGGAGGTCCTACGTTCAACTTCAGCGTCGACCTCTAGGAGGTGGGCTTGGTCTACTGGTAGGAGGCTGGGGGAGCACTGGGCTTCGAGGCAGGAGGCAAGGCATTCAGCCTTTTCATCGTCGTCGAAGGCGATGGTATTGTCGGGGCGAACCAGAGGAGGCATGGTGACAACTTCTTTGGATTTTAACTTCCTCTGAAGTTCCCAGAAGGCTAGGTGGGTGGGCTCTAACTCGTCCAGCATCTTATCCCAGCCGGCTTCACGCCACTCCGATATGCGTCTTTTTACAGTTCTCTGTAAATAGCGCATATGGGCTTTGTTAGCCGCGCAGGGGAAGCTGCTGTAGGCACGGATAGCCGCGTTCTTCTCGGTCAGGAGTTCACGCAAGTCAGTGGGAAGTTTCCAGCGACAGTCTTCTGTCGCTGTTACCTCCCTTGAACAGTCGTTCAGGACTGACTGTACGTGATCCGTGAACGAGTCGATCGCGGCTGTAGTGTCCGCGATAGAGTCCAGGCGTGCAGGTATGGAGTCCAGGTGGGGGGATGTGGAGGATTTCAGCCGATCGCTTACTTTCCTCCAGTCCGTTACCACCTTCGTAAGGGGTTCTTGACCTGGGTCAGAGAGGCCAGTGCGGGGAGCTAGTCTGATAACGACTGGTCGATGATCGGACGATAGCTCTGGTAGCGCTTCTATAGAGTCTAACCGTAGGTTGACGTTCTTTAGGAGCGCCACGTCAAGGACGTCCGGGGTGTGATCGGGGTCGTAGGGGAAATGGGTGGGGGTCATAGGTCCCACGACGTCGAAGTTCATTCGGGTAGAGAGGTCAAACAAGAGTCTGCCTCTGGAGTTGATCCTGGTGCTATTCCAGGCGGTGTGTTTGGCGTTGAGGTCGCCCGCTATTATCACGGAGTCGCTCAACCCCAGAAGTAGGGCGATGTCGTCTGCTAAGAGTTGATGATTCTCTGCAGAGGAACTGGGAGGGAGGTAGGCCGACACTAATGTGATAGGTTGGTGGCCTGTCATGCCGAGGCGGCACATTGACACTTCGAGTCGTGAGAGGGGTGGGGGGTCCATTGGGATGCAATGTAGGGCCCTTTTGAAATAAATAAGGGTACCGCCTTTGTCTGCTGCATTTTATAATAAGGGAACACTTTATGACGGTTAACTTTTGTCACTGATATTTTACCAAATGTTCACAGTCATTCCTAACATAATTGTTACCTTGCCAGATGTGTACATTTGTACAACCATTCCTATCACAATGAATGATCGTCCATCTTATGCTTTCTAAATACTTATGCACAAATGTTCTAATCTAAGCAATTAATATAACACCTACTATACTGTATACACTGTTCGTAACACTATTCCTAATTAATTCCTATATACTATTTAAAACTATTCGTCCCGCACAGTACATAATAAAGAGTATTCTATACTTTTTTTTTTTAATTATTATAAACTAGCGCATGACTGCGATCCCGCCTGATGGTATCAGAAAAACTGAGCGAATGGGAAGGAAGACGGCAGTTGAGCGAGGTGATGCAATGTTAAACCCAACAACACGACCAACGATGCTGCGCCAAAGGGAGATAGATCTGAAGACCCTCCACAACCTAACTCCCAACACAACAACATTAGGCGCATCGTACCCGGCACACATCGCAACACAACTGCTCAGACCCGTCCTCCGTTCTGCTTCACCAGACATCATGCCGGAACACGACAAATCGCTTGGCGGCAAGCCTTTGTCTGGTGGGTGGTAACTTCTGCCGGCGGCCGATGTTATGGCCTACCACCGAGAATCTATTCTATTCTATTATAAGTACTTGTGCTCATGAATGTACGTATAAATTAACTCGAAATAACATTTCTAACATCTCTCAGTTAAGAACCAATAATCTTGAGACGTTACTTTTTCATTAGCAGCTATAAAACTAAGCTTCATTTTCAAAACATTCCAATTCATTACCATCAAAATTGGGCACCATTAACTAAATATCATATCATAACTTAAACTTTTAGCATTCTTACTGAGCGTGAGTTATTCAAAACAATTCATTATATAAATTGTTTTACCCGAAATGGTAATTCACGAAGATATTAGGACCCTAACAATTATTAAAATTATCATCGAGGACCTTTTAGGGGAGATTAAATTTTCGACAGCGTAAGCGCCATCTTTTATTTTTAATTGTACTGTAGTAAGCAGTCTGGAGGAATGGAAAATTCCTATTAGCATCTCAATTTACGAGGATAGCTTTTAAGCTTAGATACGGTCTCGTGAGTCGTGACTAAATAAAATGATATTTTTAGGGCTGTGCCGAGGCTGCTCCGCCAATGTAGCGCCTCGGGCATTTTCGCGGAGGCGCGTACCGACTACATTCACGCGACAATGCGTAAGCGGTGCGCGTCTCTGGTGTACAGTAGGCCTAGTATGAGTTTTTATTACAAAACTCGATCGTCGATATCGAGCGCGTTTGACTCAGCTATTGGCCCGCTTCAAGGTCGTAAGAACTCTCAACCAATGAGAGCGCCAAACGCGCTCATAATAGACGATCGAGTTTCGTATTGAAAACTCATACAAGCCTACTGAGTTGGGGGGCAGCGCCAACTTCGTCCTCGATTGCCAACAGACTGGATCGCCTTTATATCCAGCAAAGCTGCGGCAGACATATTGCTGCCGTGTAAGATTGTTGTCTGTGTTTATATATGTTCGTTTTTGTTACCTCTTTGTATGAGTTTTGGTACTTGAAATGAACTAAATTATTTATCATCATTACAGCTGCACGGATTGTTCGAAGGCGCAGACGCTAGCTGCAGTCTCCGAAAAGTTGCAGTTGACGAAATCGTCGATGGGGCCATCCATTAGATAGTCAGACAACCGGTGTCACCAAAACTCTCTCGGTTATTCAGTAGATAACTGAATTGTGGAAGTCAGAATCGCAATCGCTCCATGTAAAATACTGTAGTGTAATTGCGTAACACATTATCAGCAGCAATGGGTTTCATTTTGACAGTTCAGCAACATCCATTGCATTATTTACGTTGTTGACACATTTTCGGACATACCTAAAGTGTAATGGATTAGCAATATTCTTCAAAATGATTCTAACTGATAGTTGTAGTAGTAGTAACACTGTTTTTTTTTTAAGTCATGTAAATGATTGTAAACGTTTTCATTTTTAATGTTGGACTTGAAAAAAGACGATTATCCCTGAGTTTGTTTCGGCTATTTCTTCTCAGAGGTAGTCAGTTAGGAAATATCGGCTTCATTAAATTAAAAAAAAAAATATGACGTGTAAAAGTGATCAGTGATCATACTTGCTTAATAAACGATTTCATTTCATTTCGTTTTTTCATTTCAGATTTCAGTGCATACTGTAAGATTGGAAGCCAACCCCAACATAGTAAGGAAAATGCCAAGTAGATATGTTACAACATAAATATAATCGTCAAGTTATCAAGCATTTTATAATAAGTATTATTAAGCTTGCACAACCCGTTCGAGACCCAGAAACACCGTCGTAACTAGCGTGGTGTTACTTATATGGATTTTATATTATACGTTCACAAACTAAACTAATTTTAAGTCATGTGCATCTTTTTTTTCCATTTCTTTAAGAAAAGGACAGAAGATAAAATGTCAGTTTAGACCTGTCAAATTAGTGCGCTCCTGACGTAAGCTGGCGTATTTGTAGTCGCCATGTTTATAATCGCGTCTAAACTGTCTATGGAGTATCTTAATTTGACAGGATTAAAAATATGCACTTAAATTAAAATTAGTTAAGTTTGTGAACTAGAAAATCGGCTCCATTATTAGGAAGTATATGTTTGAGCCGTTGGGCCATCAAATTTTTCGGGATATCACCAAACGCTTAGCTGATTCTTCACGTGACGAGAGGGTTGGTCTACTTTTAGCCCAAAGTATCAGCATTGCCATCCAACGTGGTATTGCTGCCAGCCTTTTGGGCATTTATCCCACTGACAGCGAGCGATGTGGTCGAATTTTTTGATGCCCAATGAGCTAGTTTATCCTTAATTTTCATTTTTTTTTCTTGTGTAAATATGTTTATACAATATGTAAAGAAAACCCCATCCGACCCATAAGGATAATAAAGGTTAAGTAAACGCATGGCCAAATAAAATATGAAATTTTACATAATCATCATAGTGACAATACTAATGAATTTTGAAATTAATTCCAACTTTCCCAAAAATTTGGTATTTTTTTCAAAAGTGACAACACCATTTTCGGCAGTATTATTATGAGCGATGCGACCGCGTGCATCTTCCACCGCGCATGTATTTCCTACCGCACATGACGTATAAAGTCCTTTTGCAAAATAATATTTATTTTTTGCTTTATAGGCATTAGTAGAATCAGTTACCGATACGTCCTAACAATACCTTCACGGATCAGACAGAGTTTTCTTTACATATTGTACAGATATTTTAGTTTTATTTATTAATTTAAATCCCGCATGTTATTTGAAATGGTTCACGATTCCTGCAGTACACCAATTTAGAGGCACGGCCATCGCCCTCACTCGGTTGGTTGATATTAGGTACGCTTCAAAGACACGATATTGGAATACTGTACAAATTATGATCCTGCACGCTTGTAATATTGGATGTATTGGTTTTGAAGCAGTTACCTTTCACCAATATTGAATAATTATCTTGATTTATGGTTAGAATGAATAAGTTACTTTTATCCTAAAACGGTTTCATCAGTGTAAGTTTTTTTTAATGTAATAAACTAGTGCTTGACCGCAATTCCGCCTTATGGTAAGCAGTGAAACCGTGGCCCTGCCGCATAGGCCAGTGAAGAAACACGGGCGGGTTTAGTCAGCATAAGTCTGATACGCCCTTCCACACCACCCAGAGCGGCAGAGATCATTTGATGATTTCCCATCCCAAACAAAAAAAAAACGGTAAGAAGTGATGCAATCGTTTACGCGCTTTCACTCTAACTTTCATCATCATCATCCACAAAAGACGTCCACTGCTGGACATAGGCCTCCCCCAAGGATCTCCACGGCGACCGTTCCTGCGCCTCCCGCATCCAGCGGTTTCCCGCCACCTTACTAAGTCATCGGTCCACCTTGTCGGGGGCATACTCACGCTGCTCCTTCCGGTGCGTGGTCGCCACTCGAGAACCCGTCGGCCCCATCGGGCATCGGTCCTACGGGCAATGTGCCCGGTCCACTGCCACTCTAACATTGGACACACTTAAACTGTAGTCAGACCGAAACACCATAACTTTCCACTTCGTGGGAATAACGGAATAAAAAGTTTCTTTATGTTAATCTTGGATATAAACCATCTGTGGACCAAATTTCATTCAAATTCGTTCAGAAGTTTTTGCGTTCTTCCTTGTTTTTGCGTTATTGCATGTTTGTGCGAAATAAACTATTTTTCTTTCTTTCTTTTAGATACTTTCACGTTTCTAATATTAATAGGACAACAAGTGACATCACGGGGGTTTCAGCAAGGATATTTTTTATGTCTTAAATTGAACCTGTGTCCGATGAAGCCGTACGGAGGACGGGTCTGAAGAGTTGTGTTGTGCATTGCATCACCTCGCTCAACTGCCGTCTTCCTTTTCCTTCCTATTCACTCTGTTTCTTTTTTTAGGCTAGAGCGAATAGGCTCTTAATAAACTAGCTCGCTTTACCATCACCGGTTGTATCACTGCTTACCTTCATTCGGGAAAATAAACTAGCGCGCTTTACCATCACCGGTTGCATCACTGCTTACCTTCATTCGGGAAATAAACTAGCGCGCTTTACCATCACTGGTTGCATCACTGCTTACCTTCATTCGGGAAAATAAACAAGTGCGCTTTACCATCACCGGTTGCATCACTGCTTACCTTCATTCGAGAAAATAAACTAGCGCGCCTTACCATCACCGGTTGCATCACTGCTTACCTTCATTCGAGAAAATAAACTAGCGCGCTTTACCATCACCGGTTGCATCACTGCTTACCTTCATTCGGGAAAATAAACTAGCACGCTTTACCATCACCGGTTGCATCACTACTTACCTTCATTCGGGAAAATAAACTAGCGCGCTTTACCATCACCGGTTGCATCACTGCTTACCTTCATCCGGGAAAATAAACTAGCGCGCTTTACCATCACCGGTTGCATCACTGCTTACCTTCATTCGGGAAAATAAACTAGCGCGCTTTACCATCACCGGTTGCATCACTGCTTACCTTCATTCGGGAAAATAAACTAGCGCGCTTTACCATCACCGGTTGCTTCACTGCTTACCTTCATTCGGGAAAATAAACTAGCGCGCTTTACCATCACCGGTGGCATCACTGCCTACCTTTATTCGGGAAAATTAACTAGCGCCCTTTACCATCACCTGTTGAATCACTGCTTACCTTCAATCGGGAAAATAGATTAGCGCGCTTTACCATCACCGTTTGTATCACTGCTTACCTTCATTCGGGAAAATAAACTAGCGCGCTTCGGGAAAAAAGTCTTACCCAGATTCACTATCTATATTATCCACATTCCACAAGTTATGAATATTTCAATGTCAAAGGATTCGAGCTTGTTACCACACTGCGGAACACTTTCTATAAATTACAAATGAAAAAACACTATAACACTTTTGCCAACCCGAGAATCAACCTCATGATCAACAGTAGTGATTATTGTAACAAACATATTCGCCAAAAATGTAAACAAATAAGAGTTTATAGAAAAATAACCATTAATGTCTACACAACAAAGTTCAGTTTACTACAATTTTAAACATTTCTATAACATTTTCAATAGTGCTAGCCACTCCGAAAACTTTATTGTCTTGGAAATAAAGATGTTATTTGTTTAATTAGAATTAGGGTGTGCAACCCAATATTTACCTATTTTGTCGTGGGTAAAATCCTCGTGGATCTCCTCCGTCTGCAAAGAACGGAGCGTCATGTCAGACTCCTACCAGCTAAAAACCCCGTTATTACTTCTAGTAGGTACCACGAGTCGAGGGCACGGAAGACACTAGTGCATTCGCCATACCCCGTATAAAACCTAATATTTACCTACTTATTTTAAAACGCTCCAATAAATAAGTTTATTCAATTATTTTAATTGAAGTAGGAGCATTCGGAGTGCATACAACTGTTTCTCACTCAGCCACGTACTTCTCTATTCCGTGCAAAAAAAAAGACGTGTGGCACTCGGGGACTGCCGCGGTAAAACTATTGCATAGCAATTTGTATCAATTTATGCAATTATAATTATTTATTTATTTTATTTATGCAGTATTTCTTTTTCTTTGATATTAATTCAAGTTACACTTTTTGAGCGTGGTGACCGATAAGAAAACAATTTTTTTTCTTTTATTAAATAAATAAAAACACTGATACCTTTGAGAAAGCGGACTTCCTCTACAATAGGGCAATTCCTCCGTAAGGTCTGTCTATGCTATTACTTATAATCTCTGTCATTGTGTGCTGTTTCGGTGCAATCGCAAGACCGGCCGGGCACTGAGGGGCAGGCAAGACAGCTATAGTAGGTATCCTTATGACTCCACCAACTGGTATTTCGTTGACTCGGAAACGGCGCACAGGGAGCACCACGAAATATACTCAAATACTCCGAGGTTCTTTTTCAATATACCCCACTGTTTTGTCGTGGTGGCCTAGTGGTTAAAACACCAGCCTCTCAAGTATGAGTGCGCGGGTTCGATTCCAGGTCAGGCAAGTATCAATGTAACTTTTCTAAAGTTATATGTACTTTCTAAGTATATCTTGGACACCAATGACTGAAGGCGAAGGAAAACATCTTGAGGAAACCTGGGCTTTATAAGTCTGAAATCGCCAACCCGCATTGAGCAAACGTGGTGATTACGCTCAATCCTTCTCTGTATGAGAGGAGATCTGTACCCAGCAGTGGGACGATAAAAAGGTTGTTGATGATGAACGGCGTCGGTGTCGAATTATTTGTTATCATTTTTTTATTTTCGAGCTGATCTTTAGTAACATAATCACTTCTGATTGCGGTAACATCTGACCGTACAATTAATAAATCCTTCATCAACTTCTTTACGTACGGTCTACGTAGTCAAAGCAAACTGGTGGCAATTTGTGAAGGTCATATGCCACAAAAACTGGGATTGTTCGGGATCCGTGATTTTAAACACCGTAATCGTATATTTTAGGTCTTTCTGCTTTTTGTTCTTACGCCTCGATACATGTTTTTGTCTTGTCTTCGTAGAAACAAACAATAACTTTTTTGCCTCATCAATGTCTTCCTCAGAAAAAGCCGACGAGCATATTTTTATTAAACTTTCGTTGTTTCGTTTCGGAGATAACAATATTACAACTCGTACACTTAAATGTACTCGTATTAACATTGTTCACCGACATCTTTCTGTAATATTTTATTTAATAAAAACTTCAACTTCAACTCTTGATCTGGTCGCTGTGGATAGATACCACAATTTTGCCAATAACACGTGTAACAAATTATAGAAATTCTTTAAAAAAATATTTCACAATAATGGCGGATATCGCCAATCACAGTTGAAAAAACGGCCGCGTGAGCACTTTTTACTCTATAAAATCACGCGCTTTTATTTAGTAAACAACACTATAAATAATTTAAAAGTCCAATGAAAAATTAGCGTGACATTCATCTTAGCTTTTCCGTTAAAAAAAAGCTATTTTATAAAAACACTACTAAATTAATTTGAATAAAAGTACTTATTAATTAATTATATGAAAAGTTTTTAAGGTAGCCATGACAACGTCGATGACGTCTATGACATATCTCTATAGAAGACCTATTTCAGAGAGAAAATTAATCGCAAGTTTAGCACATCGCGACTATCAGTAACATGGCAAGTGTGTAGAACTGAGTTCGCGCCCTGCAATATGCATGCTCTTTTTGAAAATCTATAAATTGTTTTCAAAAGATGTAGTCGCACGCATACAAACATACCGTGCCGAAGACTGCCGAAGTGAAACGACGTTAGACGATGTACGGCCTTCAAGCCACACCTCCGTGCCCGTCGGAGTGGGGAGCGTGAGGTTTTTTCGTTACGGAATTTCTGGATTCGGTCCCCGCGCTCAAGGCCCGCGATAGAAGCTATGCAATAGCTTAAAAGGTAAAAGACATGGACTGGTCTATTGGTCTAACTGTCAGGAAGCTGACCCCAAACAAAGTCGCAAAACGGGTACGCTGACTGATAATAGTGGGTATCGAATTTACAGCCCATAGCTCGCCATGTCAAGCTTGTAAATCCTTTTATTGGTACGACATTTATATTCAGAACTACCACGCACGTACCTGACATCTTTCACTACCAACCGAAACGCCAAATTCTAAGATGGCCGCTCCGATCCCGGAATGAAACAACATAACTTCAAAATAATTTACGGCGACACAAAGACATAATAACGTAAGTTTTGGAGTTACGGTTGACAACTTTATACAGTACTATGTTTGTGGACTCGGTAGGAATTTCCTTATTATGTTAATTAGTTTCTGTAAGGGAAATTAGAGGAATGCGTCACTGCGTCCTGTATTATGAACAAGATTTCAGTTGAGATTGGAGAACTTTATAAGTACATAACTCGTTTGAAAATCTGAATGTAAGTATATTAATTTATGTACATCATCATTATCATGGCCTATGTCCAGCAGTGGACGTCTTTCGGCTGCATTTCAGGACATAGGCCTCGCCCAAGGATCTCCACGATGACCAGTCCTGCGCCTCCGGCATCCAGCGGTTTCCCACGACCTTCATCAGTTCGTCGGTCCATCTTGTCGGGAGCCTACCCACGCTGCGTCTTCCGGTGCGTGGTCGCCACTCGAGAACCCATCGGCCCCATCGGGCATCGAAGACTATGCTTGGAGTTTCACTGCGTGATCAAATCAGAAATGAGGAGATTCGCAGAAGAATGAGAGTAACCGACATAGCCCATACTAGAATTACAGCACAATAGAATTGCAGCACTTAAGTGGCAGTAGGCCGGACACATTGCCCCTAGAGCGAATTTATGTACAGTTCATTTTAATAGCCAAACAATACCTTACATTCTGTCAACTTTGCTACAGGTTATTATATCCATGACAAAGTGATCGATCATCACAAAGGACACTACACTTTCAAATCAAAAATATTTAGCGTAAACAACTTTCCCAAACTAACCTAAATAAATACATGGTATTTTCCCACTAACCACATTAGTTCCTGTAATATAATAAAGACAAAACACGTAAAAAGTCGGCGCCTTTTTCCCGACGTCACGCAGTAACAAGCCTATAGTTACATTAAATAAATCCACTTTATCACATCACGTTTTGTGGGAACACTCCAAGATGTACCACGGACAAAGTAAAGTAATGTTAGGCTTTCAAAGAATTATTGTACAAGCTTGTATGGGAGGGATTTTGGAAAAACTATGTAAGTTGGAAAGTTATAGGCTTGACTTTGGGTTCATATTAATAAGTTAACTGCCTCGTTACTAACGTCGTTTCATCGTGTATATCAAGATGTAGGATTGAAACAAGACCTATGAAATTACAGCCAGCGGCTGTGATTCCGTCTGACTATAATTGAAGTGTCTTCAAAACTAGAGTAAATAGGCTCTTAATAAACAAGCGCGCTTTACCTTCAATGATTACATCACTGCTTACCATCAGGCAGGATTGCGGTCAAGCACTAGTTTATAACATTTAAAAAAACAGATAGTAGTTTTTACCAGCACCATCAATGGTGCTGTTCAAAAAGAGAGGCTTCTGTCAACTGACGAAGAAGATTCTCTTTGTAAGCCTTGGGTGGACAGGTTGAAAATACTATAAGCAGTGAGCGCTTCTTAAAGGTGAATCCATTGACACAGATCCAGTACAATGACTAAGTAGATTTGTGGTACTTATTCCTTTCCATTTCCAAAGCGAAAGAAAAGAAACGAAAAGACAAACTATACGTTTTAAAGAAACAAACAAAATAAAAAAGACAGGAGTTGTGCTCGAGACGACTTCCAATCAAGCCCCGAATAGGTCAAAAAGAGAGACCTATAAAGAAAATACTATTTTTCCTCTAAAAACTCTCGTAATCCCTTATAATAAACTTCATGTTAGCCGGACGCTGTAATAAAGTATATCCGAAAATCCGAACTACCCGCCTTAGGGAATACTCTAGATACCTACACAAAGTTTAGTGTCAGTAAAAATGAGTACAACACTAATAACAATAAATTTTCTTTAGATGCCCTTGGGAGTGGAATGGGGCAGGCTTATTGGTAGGTTGATACGAGGTAGAAGTTGCATCTGTAAGGATTACATTGCATATATTGTGTAGAGCAGGCCCTGGGGTCTACTTTGAAGTGATATCATATCGGCTATATACCTACTCCACGGTTTCCCACTCCTAAGTTACTAGTACATTAAATTTTATATCTTAGACAAATATAAAATTTAAGTGGTAAAAGTAATAAAAAAGAAGATCATTCGAAGGTGACACTTCGGAGTGGAATCCCAGAAGTGGAGACTTCGTATTTGCAAGCGTACTGCACAGCCTTTTTTCTTAGAGCACCAGACCAGTGTTTCATACCAGACCAGGGGTGGATAATGCCTAGTTCAAGTTTTTAGGCCAATAGGGATGTATCTAAGGTATGAAAATCAAAGAAATAATTAGTCCGTCTTATAGATAATAAAAAAAAAAAGATCCGTATTTTTATTTTTGACGAAATTACCAAAAACTACTGAGATATAGCGTATTAAAGTTACGGAGTGGGGGCTAATACGTGACGTTATGCAACATTTCAAAGTAATATTTCTTCCTAAGTATTTGAATGAATGAAAAATTAAACAATACGTGTTCAATAATTTTTAGAAATCTATCTGATGGACATTAAATTATTTTTTAGGATACAAGCCTTAAGAAAATTTCAATTTCGCGAGCTCCTTTAGTGCATCTCATTTGGATGGCAATAGATTAGGTACTGTAAGTAGGTACAATTGGTACCTAACACATCATTGTAACCATCAATAATCGTGGTCAAAAAAGATTTATTTATAAACGGTGATTAAAAATCAGTAATCATTACCTACTTAACTTAAAAAAATATTTACAAATAAAGAGGGAAAACTATTGTTGTGTTCTGTAAGACTCTCACCTTTAATAGAGTCAAACCCTAGAATCAAGTGCAATTACACTTCACTCCAAAATCATTTACTAAAAGTCTCATGAAATTGGTCACGATTTTAACAAAATAGTCAAAATAAGAGAATCATCATCTCAGCGTTAATCCCAGTTGCATCCAAAGTTTTTTCAGGTTTGGAGTCTGTGGTTTGCTTTACCAGCCTAACTACTGATTTTGGCTAAACTTCGATATTTTCCGTGAAGCGACTGCCGTCTGACCTCCACAACCCGAAGACGATATCGAAGCATTGCAGTTAGACCAATTGTTGGACTTTTGAGGGCTTCAACAATCCATAACGACTGCCATTATATGTTCGTATGGCAACAGCGATCAAAGGATTAACGTGCTTCCCGAGGCACGACTAAACCAGTACAGATATTCATATTCATGCATACAAATATATGCACTGCCCGAGGATCGAACCCGCGCCTCCTTGCGCAGCGGCCGCGTTCGCTACCGCTACGCCACGGAGGCTGTCAAAATAGGAGAATCAGCTGGATTATTTTGTTAAAACCTTACATTTTAACAAAATAGTTCAGCTGTTTCGCGTTTTCCACAGTAACTTCGTTTTCATGTCGCACTAAACTAAGGGGTTGAATACACGCCGGAGTCATGAATGTTAGTAACATCGTGTAAACGACTAGTTCAACATGGGGTCCCATAAACGGAGGGCCTGATTTGCTCAAGGACCGTCTTCATGATTATTATTGTTATCGAGGATGCCTTTAGGTTTATTCCGGTGATTAAACGCATGAGGCTCAATAAAAAAGATGGTCTTCTTGATTACAAGTTACGAGTATTATGTGTTTATGGCACAGTTTTGCTAAATGATGAAGCTGATGTAAATTTGCCTTTTTTAATCGCAAAAATATCGAAATACTTCACGCACTGCGACATAGTCGTGACACACTGCGACATTGTCGTGCGACACTAAGGGCGGGTTGTTTCACGTTCACTTAACGCATGCGTAAAGGTTAAAAATGGTGCTAACTATCGTTAAGTCAAAAAAATGAGTTGTTTCACAATACGTAAACGTTAAAGCATGCCAAAAAATTACGATTACGTTAACTGATGGTCTGAGCACTGGTTAACGTAACTTATGTCAAATTGTCAAGTTGTGTTTAGTCCGCCGTGGTGACAAATAATAAAAACAACATGAATTTATGTATAAGAAACATGAATTTTTGTATTCGCGAGTTTGGTCTTTAATTAACGATAGTAGTTCATCTGATGATGATACTAGTAGCGTAGAGAGAAAAAGAAAAGTGTTTAAAACACGTACCTATTAATAATTTATGCCTTTGGGATGATCGTAAATTTATTGCAAGGTACCGAATATCAAAGGAAGTAGCTACATTGTTAACACACCAAATTGAAGAAGAGATAAAATTGGCTACAGAAAAGTGGATAACCTACCACAATAGACAACCCATCAGATTTTTATCATTAACCCAGCATTGTTGGCATTTTAATTTAATTTGTAGATTAAGTACTTACTTTTATTTTTAAATTAATTTGTCCATTATATTTTTTTTTTAATAATGAACTTTTAAATTAACATAAGTTTTGGGAACCTGGTGATGGCTATAAATTGATTCAATTGGATGTCAAGGATATTAAAAAGCAGAAAATTATACTAACTAGTGATTTATTTAAGAATAATTTATTGTTTCCAGTATTACAGTTACAGAGAACTATAATACTGAAAGCAAAATTAATTATTTATTTTCCAATAAACTTATTACTAAAAGAAGTTTCTTTTTCTTTATTTCTAATATCTCCATTTCCTTTTCATATCATGCCTTTTCCTCTTTTCTTCTTTCCTCCATGTGTTTTATCTGTATCTCCTTGTTCTATGCTTTTTTAAGCACTTCAGCTTTAAGGTCTTGACAAGTTTTTTTTTCGCTTTTTATGAATTCCTGGAACAAAAAATTAAGTGAGTATTTATTAATAAAATCTCCTTAATGCAATGAAACAATGTTATAACTATTTTATAGGTGGTACGCCATAACATCGGCCGCTGGCAGAAGTTACCACCCACCAGACAAAGTTCCGGCTGTACAGGAGGAGCAGATGGTCCACCCCCAGTTCTAATTCTGGACAGTCTTTCTTGACTGGCGTCCTAAAACGAACCATGCAACTTCTTAATATTTTATATTCAACTTTACAATAATGATCAATGTCGAAAGTGTGTGGACAAGTTGTGCATAATGAATAATAATGTTTATTACCTTACAAGCAGTCCGTTTCATATTATCAAACTTTGCCTTCAACTGTCGTAATGATCTTGGCTGTTCTCCACATGCATTAAACTCTGCGTGTATTACAGCCCAAGTTCTGTTTTTTTTTTTAATTACTTGTGTTGTCTGTTTTTTTTGCAGAACAACACGTCTTTATATTTTTCAATCAAAGATTGAAAGCGATCTTTCTCATTTTTGTTAAAATTAGTAGACCGTTCTCTGAAAAAAAATGTTTAAATTATAGTTTAAACGAGTTTTGTTAGATTACAATGTTTACTGGACTTGTATGTCTGAAATCGCCAACCCCCCATTGAGCAAGGTTGATGATGATGATGGTCTTAAACAAAGTAACTATGTTTAAAATGTATAGTGAGTGTGGTAATTTACTTACTTTGGTGTATATGTATCCATTTTTCGTCAAAGTATAGCTTTATAAAAATAGCACAAAATTCTTTTCCACAACAATAAACAATGAAAGTTTTTTTTTTTTTTTTTTTTTTTTTTTTTTTAATTTGGCTCGCACGGTTTGTGCATTTGCCACTACAAGTATAAAGGTAGGGAAACCAAATAAATTCATTGAAATGCGTAGGAACAGATTACGGAATTTTGGAACAAAGGATAATAGGATCAGGTTTGGTGGTAATATAATAAATAAATAAAGATATACCAAACATATATATTAAATAGAAATTAAAATTGGGAGTTGGGAAATAAAAAAATAAAAAAACTTATACTTTAATATTATTTATAGTTATAAAGGTAGATATTAAATTATAAATATCAAAATTTAAGGAGCTTAACAATGTAGGGATTGGGGTAGGAAGAGGGACAGAGAGTTCATTAAGGGAGTTAATGAATGAAGAAGAGTCACGGTTGGGGCATGCAAAAAATATATGATTCAAATCTTCCTCACAACCACAACAACATAAATTATTGTGAATAATCCCAAGTCTAGCAAGGTGAGAGGCTGTGCAAACATGACCCAAGCGCATTCGTATCAAACTGGAGGTTGCAAGCTTGGAAAGTTTTAATTTGGAAAACCATACTTTGAGAGGTATTCTTTGTTGTATACGTTTATAATATTGACCTTTACGACTACTTGAAATATTCCATAAATTTTCCCAGGCTTCATACAGATGATCTTTAGGAAGAGAGTGAAGGTCAGATACAACATTATTATATGGAAACTTATCACCATCATCTACAGCGTCTTTAGCAAATTTGTCTGCTATCTCATTGCCGCGAATATTGTGATGGCCAGGTATCCACACCAAAAAAACATCAAGATTTTTAAATTTGCAATTTAGTAGGAGCTGTCTGGACTCTATAACATAGGGATGATTTGAACCTGACCAAGGAAACTTTTGCAGTGCTTGTAAAGCACACTTCGAGTCAGTGAAAATAATAGACTTGCTGAGTTTCGCAAGAAGTACGTATTCTAGAGACTTTAAAATTCCAAAACATTCTCCAGAAAAAACTGATGTTTCAGAAGGTAATTTTATTTTTTGATGAATGTTATATTGTTCATGATATACAGCTACCCCAATCGTGCCTGAAACTGGGTGCTTGGAAGCATCACAGTAAATGTAATGCCTATCAGCCCAGTCTCTTTCGACTATGAAGTTTAAGTTAGAGTTAGCATAACGATCATTCTTTAGCGATATAAAGTTATAGTTTATTTGAGGGGAAAAAATAAGAGCTTCGTAACAGACAGAAAAAATTGGAAGATACTGAGAGCGGTGTGTGGGAGCTTGAAGTGAAGTAAATTTACGGAAGCTTATAATAGAGCATGGAAGAGATTTATTAGACCAATAAGACGAACATTCAATTTTTTCTGAAAGATACAAAAGTTTTTGATAAAGTGGGTGGTTGGAAAATTGAAGAGTTCTGAGAATGAATTTATCACATAAGTACTGTCTACGAAGTTTTAAAGGAGGGTCCAAAGATTCCACTTGGAGTGCGTTAATTGGGCTAGACCTCATGGCACCAGTTATAATACGCAAGGCTTTTGATTGAATTGAGTCTAACTTTGTCAGACCTACAGCACTACAAGGTTCTAAGAAATATGTCCCATAGTCTAAGATACTTCTAATAATAGCGTTATACAATAATTTTAACACGAATGGATGGGAACCCCACCAAACTCCAGAAAGACAGCGCATAATATTTAATAAACGTTCACACCTAGCCAATACATAATAACAGTGTGGTAAACCTGTAAGTTTACCGTCTAGAAGGATACCCAAAAATTTTACTTCGCTATTTTCAGGTATTTGTTGATTATCATACACAACTGAATATGGAGGAGGAAAACGCATTCTAGAAAATAAAACAGCGCTACTTTTGTTAACACTAAGACACAAAGAATTATTGTCCAACCATGATTTAAGAAATTTTAGAGCGACGTTTAGAGAGGAACTTAGTTTTTCAACAGAGCGTCCTGATACATAAAGAACTAGATCGTCTGCATACTGTAAAATATTGGCTTTACCAGAGATATGGAATTCTAAATCAGAGGTATATATATTATAAAGAAGTGGGCTCAACACCGAACCCTGAGGCAGTCCTTTCCAGGTTAATCTTGTTTTCATTTCGGATTCACCTATGTCAACTTGTAATTGTCTGCCTGAGAGAAGATTAAGAATGAAATTGCAGAATATGGGAGGTACTTTTAGTTTATAAAGTTTAGTATTCAAAACATTTAAATCAACATTGTCGTATGCAGAAGAAATATCTAGGAAAACAGCAAGCATGGATTCATTATTTGAAAAAGCCAATCTCGCATCTGTAATGAAAATCCCTAGACTGTCCATGGTACTTTTTCCTTTCCTAAATCCATACTGACTCAGAGATAGTAAACCTTTACTTTCTACATACCATTCTAAACGGTTTTTAACTAAATGTTCAGCTAGTTTTGAAAACACAGTGGCAAGGGCTATCGGCCTGTAAGAGTTAGGATCTAACGGTGGTTTATTTGGTTTTAGAATGGGGATGACTTCGTATATTTTCCATGAGGAAGGGATTATACCAGAACTTATTGTGGAGTTGATTATGTTTAAAAAGTAAATTAGACTTGAGTCGCTTAAATTTGCAAGGAATGAGTAAGGAATATCATCATGACCTGGAGCAGAATCTTTTACGTAGGATAAAATACCTTTCAATTCTTTAAGGGTAAAAGGACTGTCAAGGCCCGTTACATCCTCTACGGGAGATTGGAAAGGGAGATGAGATGAAATGATGGACATTTGTGGAACAAAAGGAGGAGCTATCTTGTCTAAAAATTTATCTGCAATGGATTCATCCAGATAGTGAGGTATTGTTTCCTTAAATGCTGATCTGAATCGACGTATATTTTGCCATATTAATGACGGAGAAACGTCAGGCGATAGCGAAGTGCAGAAACGACGCCAACCATCCCATTTCTTCCTTTTAAATAATTTACGAGTATTGTTCATAATTAATGTGAGGTTATTAAAATTTTCTAATGTTGTACACTGTTTATATTTTACTTCAGCCTCTTTCCGTTGGCGCACTGCTAAAGAACATTCATTGTCCCACCATGGGGGCGACGGAATGTTATTATTACATCGTTTAGTTGGGAATGTTTCATTAGCAGCGTCCAACAAGAGTGATGCAAAAGAATCAGCCCGAATTGTCGATGAATTTAATGCATTTTCAGGAAGGTTGGATAGTCTCTGCTCAACTCGCTCACTAAACGTTCTCCATCTGTCACTGTCAATACTGTCATTAGAAGTTTTAATTTTGTATGCTAATCTTGGTGGGCGTCTGGATAGAGATTTGATAAATTTTGTCATAGTTATTATTACGGGATAATGATCGCTATCAAAAGTCGAAGGCAGGGTATTCCAGGTCACTGTAGGCGCAAGACTAGGACTGGCTATCGTAAGGTCTGGGGCACTGATCCCTTCATTAGGTTTAGTGAGACGTGTTGCAAGACCTGTATTCAAGATACAGAGGTTATTAGAATCCAAAATGTCTAATATCCTTGACCCGTAATAACTAGAGTTGGAGCTACCCCAAGCCTGGTGCTGAGCGTTGAAGTCACCCATAATTAAAAATGGTTTAGGTAATTTTGCTACTATGGTTTCTATTTCGTTGTATAATGATGATGAAGGGTGGGGAACATAAACAGATACAAAACATATTTTATTGATAGATACAGCTATTATAGAAAAATCAACACTATGATTTGCAATGGGAATGTGGTGAAAAGGTATTGTGTCATGAATTAACAGAGCAACACCAGCATAGCCATCTGTTCTATCTTCTCTTAAACATAAATATTGGGAGACTTTAAAGTTATAACCTGGCTTCAACAAGGTTTCTTGCAATGCGACAACAACAGGTTTATACACATTAATAAGATGTAGTAAATCGCTTTTTTTAGAGTTAACACTGCGACAATTCCACTGAAGGATTGTTGACAGCTGATCCATTATTGATATTATTAAAAAGTTGACTAATACTTTGTATAGCAGCGTTGGACGGTTCAGACATATTCTTTGTTAGCAAATTAATTAAAATGATAATTAAATCTCTAGTTGACTTATTATTTATAGAATTATTACTGTCAATATTTGTGCCAATGGATGGTAAAGGAATATCATAATCTTTTGTTAGGGCAGAATGAGTATATTTGTCATATCCTGTACTATGTTTAGGAGAATTATTGGGTTTATTAAAAAATACAGTTTTTTTATATGAACTTGTTTGTTTGTTTCTAGTACATTTGGAGGAGGAGTCAAATGTTTGCCTTAAAGGTGGTGAAGGAACTGCAACAGAAGTTAAAACTTCTGAATATGCTTTGTTAACAGGAGGATGCAACTTAACTGCTTCTGCATATGAAATGCAATTGTTAGCCATAGTTTCCTTAATGGCTTTTTGGCGACTAAACTCTGGGCATTTCCTATTTGTGGCAAAGTGGGATCCGGAACAAAGAAAGCATACAGCCTCATCCTCATCTACATTGCAACTGTCCCCAGTATGGTTATTACCGCATTTAAAACACCGTGGAGCTGAGCGGCACTGTGATTTGATGTGTCCATATCGACAGCAGTTGAAACACTGGACTGTTGGGAAGATATAAAGCTCAACAGGAAGAGAGTTGTAACATAAGAATATTCTTTTGGGTAACACCTGGCCATCAAATGTTATTACAACAGTTTCAACAGGAATGTAGTTTGGTTTACCATCCACAATATGTTTTCTATTGATGCGTCGTACTTTTAAAATTTTTCCACATCCAATAGGCACAGATATGTTATTCAGTATATCCTCCTCAGACCAATCCTTAGGGACTCCTCTAACCACACCCATCCGGGTGACTGATGAGGAGGGTATAAAGGCCTTATAGTTGTATTGTTCCAATGTTTTATTTTCTAGAAAAGAATTTGCATCTGTGAAATTGGTAAATGAGATTAAAACCCTGTTTCTGCCTATTTTTTTCAGACTACCATTTACTATATTTTTAATGCAATTCTTTTTTAGAAAATGACCAAAAGAGACTGGGTGAATAAAAACATTATCATTTGGACTTGTTTGTATCTTTTGGATGTGGATTGTGTAAGGAGCTGCATCATTCGCCTCATATAGTTTTCTACCTACCAATGTGCTTGGGTCAGATGATTGTTTATGAGCATTGGGTTGTTGGGAGGATTGTGGTTGTGAAGTGATAGTTGAATTAGGGGGTATAAATTCGGATTGAGCATTCTTAGAAGCACATTGACAGTCATTTTCACATATTGTTTCAGAAGATTTATGGCGCCTGCGTTTTTTATTACAGTGCCTGCATATTTTACGAGAGGAAATACGTTTTCTCTTATTATTGCTTTTGGTCTCGGAAGCATCTGTATCTAGAAGGGAGCCCTCTGTATCCATTTCTGAATGTGGAACCGTGACTACAAGCGAAACCTCCGGAGGCGAGCCTCCACCAGGGTCGTCTGGGTCGTCGTCCATCATGAAGAGAAAAAGAAAAAACTTACCTAAATCAGCAATATAGAACTACTAAACTATATATGTAAAATTAAAATTAATTATATATACAACCACCTAAATGATACTATTATTTACACTTTTTACCAATAAAAACTTAAAGAAGCAGAAAAAACTCGCCCGCCACGTTCAAGGTTTCCCCGCGCTTTTTTTCCAATGAAAGTTAGATACAGCACAATGACAGTCGCCCATTTTTTTTTTGGTTTACTTCTTTCCGTTCATAGGAACGGAAAAGGCAAAGGCATAGTAGGCCATACAGCCTAGTCTTAAGTAATTTTTTTTCTTCAGTTTATAGCCTAATTTATCCTTTTTTTTTTTTTTGTTTGCGCTGGGGAAACGACAATTACGCATCCCCACCCGTCGGGGGACGGGAGGGGTATGTGGGACTGCCCGGGAGATAGCCTCCCGGTATACCCACTAAAAACCCCAGCGGTACTCCGGCATCGCCATAGTGGCGGGGGAGTGGGAAACTAGCGGAGCCTGAGCTACCACTCCTCCGCCTAATAAGGCGGGCCCTCATTTGCCCCTCCTAAGGAGGGGGGTGGCTCCCACATGGTGAGCAGTGCAAGGTGGGCGCGGGCACCCCCGTGCCTCACGCCCGCCGCTCACCTCAGGGCGGGAGAAAGCGGGCGAAATCCCGCCTTCTCTTGCCCCTACGCCGTCTACGGAGCGCCGGAGCGAGGGGATCCTCCTCTCGCTCCCGCTCCGCGGCCTCCTTCTGCGACATCACGACCTCACAGAAGGAGGCCATCGCCACCCAGGCCCCCTCTCTCCCCACCATCGCTCTGACGATAGCGGGCAGAGAGAGGTCCCCTCCTACCGCCGCGACAAGATCGCGGCGCGGCACGGCCCACGACGGGCACACCGCGAGGGTGTGTTCCGCCGTGTCCTCCGTCGCGCCGCAACCGTGGCACGACGGCGTCTCCTCTCGTCCTATCCAGTGCAGGTACCTGCCGAAGCAGCCGTGACCGGAGAGGAAGGAGAGGAACCCATGACGCCTGTCAAGCCAATCCTTCAGGACCGGCCCGATGGCGTCGAGGGTACGGCGGCCGAACACCGCGGAGGCGAGGTCCCGCGTCCAATGCCTTGCCTCTTTCTTTCTACGCTACTAGTATCATCATCAGATGAACTACTATCGTCAATTAAAGACCAAACTCGCGAATACAAAAGGGAGTTCATGTTGTTTTTACTATTTGACACCACGGCGGACTAAACACAACTTGACAATTTGACACAAGTTACGTTAACCAGTGCTCAGACCATCAGTTAACGTAATCGTAATTTTTTGCGTGCGTTAACGTTTACGTATTGTGAAACAACTCATTTTTTGACTTAACGATAGTTAGCACCATTTTTAACTTTTACGCATGCGTTAAGTGAACGTCAAATAACCCGCCCTACACTTTGAAACAACACTTCTTATTTAACGAACGTTAAACATCAGCCGTTAACGTAACTTTTTGACGTACGTATGTTACGATAACCAACCGTTTGAAACAACCCGCCCTAAGTATTAGCAACGCGACGATTCATTTCTTTGATAGATTATTTCTTGAAAAATTAAATAAATTATGTCCTAGCACTGTTATTCTGATAGGACTCGCTGTCATATTGTATAGTATAGGGATGTATCCATAATCCAAGGTATAAAAATCAAAAAAATAATTAGTCCGTCTTATACAGTATGTTACAAAAACCCTGTCCGACCCGTGAAGGTGTTGTTAGGTATCGTTAGCTGATTCTACTAATGCGTACATAACCTGGCTAAACTAAAAAAAAAAATACCCCCTTAAAAATAAATAACTTAAATAAAATAAATAGGTAATTTCATGGCAACACAGGCACAGGTCATGACCTCAGTTGACCTCATGCATGTAGGTATTGGTAGTCTAACCACGTTTATCGATTCTAGAAAGAAACAATGATACCTACTTAGGCAGCTCGTGAAAAGAACTTTTTTTTAAGTAGAAAGGTCGTCTGACCCTCCGAATGTATCTTCGAATTTCATTCGATGAGCACAATGGCTGTGGCGGAGATGTTGTTCCATATTTCGTTCACTAAGAACGATACCGGCCTGGCACCGTCCCACGAGATTAGCACGGTGTTTCACAACGTTAGTCCACTCCTACCAATCCACTGCTCGCCGAACTGATAGTGGAGGTACTCACGTACAGGTCGGCAAAAATATGGTGGGGCACCGTCATGCTGGAACCACATTGACCAAGAAGTAGTCACATCCGAATCGTTCAACACCTGATCACAACACAACACAATTGCAGTTTCACTAGGTACCTTCCATCAGCAGGTTACATTACGTTAGAAAACTATGTGATCACACAATAAACAATACCTCTACACGGACGCCATGTCTACGCGAAACTAATAAATTTAAAATAAAAATGATTTTTATTTCATAAAAATAGGTACTCTAACTGCACGGCGGTGCCCTTTGACTAGAGGTGTGAAAGTATTCAAAATATTTCTCGTATCGATTTTTGGTATCAATTTTGTATTTCAGAATTTCACGCATCGATTCAACATCGCATGGCATTCTTTAGATTTTAGAACTTTCACATAACTTAAATCAGGTGAACTTAAATGCTTTACATTGTTTATAATATTCTCCTAAAATCGTATTTCATAAGACCTTTCTAGTTCCTATTTACTAATAATAGGTACTTGTGTTACAATATTGTTATGAGTAATTAATCGATAATCAAAAAAAGTACTTTTACCATTAGGTAATCTGTGTTTTTACAACAAATCATTCGGCCAGGTACAGTTTCGAATAATAGCGACAAAAACAAAACGTTATTACGCAAAAATTAGTACAGCTCTAATTATTCCTTTGCCGCCGTCGGCGGCTAGACACACTGACGCCGCTAAAGAACCTAAAAAAATAATCAAAAGAAAGCCGACAATTATAAGGTCTAAAATGGTGTTTACACTTTTTTAAATTTCCCGAATTTTGGGGAAGTTACAGGGTAAAAAAGATTATTTCAAAATTCATTAGTATTGTTACTATGATGATTATGCAAAATTTTATATTTTATTTGGTCATTTGTTTACCTAACCCTTATTATCCTTGTGGGTCGGACAGGGTTTTCGTAACATACTGTAGATAATAAAAAAAAAATAAGACTCGAATTTTTTGTTTTGTCGAAATTAGCAAAAACCACTGAGATATAGCGTATTAAAGTTACGGAATGGGGTCTAATTACATCACGCCGTGGTACAAAATATACCACGGCGTGACGTCATGCGACATTTCAAATCAATATATCTTCGAATGAAAGAAAAAAAAATACGTGTTCAATATTTTTTATAAATCTATCTGATGAACATTAAATTAATTTTTAGGATAAAACCCAATTGTATTTTCCAATTGTACAGTCCAGTCCGGTCCGATCCAGTCAAGAGTCCTCATCATACTATAAGTCTTTGTTAACAAGTGGAAAATATTGTGGTTATCACGTTTATTTTGTTTTATATGCCTTACTGAAAAGTGCTTTATATTATGCAATAAAATAAATAAGTGTTTAGGATAAAAGAGACCGGTTTCCTAATCAGGCAATACGAAATCGGAGGCTGGCTACACAGGAAATGTCAAAAATGATGATGATGATTCTCTAAGCATCACACCGTGAAAACTTAGGTGAAGTGAGCATGGAGTGAGCTGATATTCCAACTAATGATAGGTAGTGATTGACATTAAATAATTTACAACATAGGTTTGCTGTTCTTTTTCGAATAATATCGTCACATATTGAAATCACGTTTATAATGCTTCCCATAATCTCTAGTAGCGATGTTAATCACGTAAATTAGTACAGACAGCACATCAAGCTAGTCATCTGATGTATGTAGTATCTGATGAACATTAAATTAATTTTTAGGATAAAACCCAATTGTATTTTCCAATTGTACAGTCCAGTCCGGTCCGATCCAGTCAAGAGTCCTCATCATACTATAAGTCTTTGTTAACAAGTGGAAAATATTGTGGTTATCACGTTTATTTTGTTTTATATGCCTTACTGAAAAGTGCTTTATATTATGCAATAAAATAAATAAGTGTTTAGGATAAAAGTGGCCGGTTTCCTAATCAGGCAATACGAAATCGGAGGCTGGCTACACAGGAAATGTCAAAAATGATGATGATGATTCTCTAAGCATCACACCGTGAAAACTTAGGTGAAGTGAGCATGGAGTGAGCTGATATTCCAACTAATGATAGGTAGTGATTGACATTAAATAATTTACAACATAGGTTTGCTGTTCTTTTTCGAATAATATCGTCACATATTGAAATCACGTTTATAATGCTTCCCATAATCTCTAGTAGCGATGTTAATCACGTAAATTAGTACAGACAGCACATCAAGCTAGTCATCTGATGTATGTAGTATCTGATGAACATTAAATTAATTTTTAGGATAAAACCCAATTGTATTTTCCAATTGTACAGTCCAGTCCGGTCCGATCCAGTCAAGAGTCCTCATCATACTATAAGTCTTTGTTAACAAGTGGAAAATATTGTGGTTATCACGTTTATTTTGTTTTATATGCCTTACTGAAAAGTGCTTTATATTATGCAATAAAATAAATAAGTGTTTAGGATAAAAGTGGCCGGTTTCCTAATCAGGCAATACGAAATCGGAGGCTGGCTACACAGGAAATGTCAAAAATGATGATGATGATTCTCTAAGCATCACACCGTGAAAACTTAGGTGAAGTGAGCATGGAGTGAGCTGATATTCCAACTAATGATAGGTAGTGATTGACACCAAAGCCTAGAGCACAGGCGTAGAGTAGCCAGCCTTTCAGTGTTCTATAGGATACATTTTGGGGAGTGTGCGAGGGAATTGCACGATTTAATTCCCCCATCTCCGTTCCACCATCGGACGACCCGTCGTACGGCGAGTTTCCACCCTTATGTTGTTGACACCTCTGCGATCCGGACGAATTTTTTTTTTTTTTTTTTTTTTTGATATGGCATCTCGTAGTTGACCTTGAGAGGCCGTGACTACTTAACCGGACTTTCCTGTGGATGCCTTAAATGAATTTAAAGCCTCCAGCCAGGGCTTATCCGGACGAAGCGTTTGGCCCCTTCTTTATACCGCGTACATCGAGGGACTGGAACAATCTGCCGGCGGCGGTGTCTCCGTCGGACTACAATTTGAGTGTCTTTAAGGCTAGAGTGAATAGGCTCTAAATAAAATAGTGCGCTTTACCATCAACGATTGCGTCACTGCTTACCATCAGGCGGGATTGCGGTCAAGCGCTGGTTTATAAATTAATAAAAAAAAAACCACATAGGTTTGCTGTTCTTTTTCGAATAATATCGTCACATATTGAAATCACGTTTATAATGCTTCCCGTAATCTCTAGTAGCGATGTTAATCACGTAAATTAGTACAGACAGCACATCAAGCTAGTACCTACAATCTGTCAAATTACTTTGTTAGATTTTCAGCTTTATCGCTCTAGCGTTAAAGCTCGAAGTTTATTGGAAATATTTGACAGTTTCGGGTAGCTTGAACTACTGTTGTTCTTTAATAGTGTCTACATGACGAATATGCAATAAAACGCATAGTATCTTTATATTATTCAGCGGGAGGAGCGATATAACTGTTAAGAATATTAATGAACATTTCATAGATATATTTGAGGAAATGTATGAAATTTAGAAATTGTATGCAAACCTTAGATTTTTCATTTATTTGTTTAAAAAAAAAAAAACGAAACGTTGCCCTATAATAGGAATTTCTGCTGTATCGTGGGTACACCTACAAACATACAAACTCACATACACAGACAGAAACAACTTCTTGTAGGTCATACAAATATTTGTTTCGTGTGGGAATCGAACTTGCTATACACAGCGCAGCAGTTAATCACTTAACCACTGCCTAGCGTGCGTTACGAAAAATAAAAAACTATCTAGACGACATTGATGGTGCAGTCGCTGACCGATCGACTCGCAACACACTGCGACATTGCCGTGCGACAGTCGTGCGAGACACTGCGATATAGTCATGCCACACTGGGACATACGAATAATGAATGCGACTTACGAATTTTTGACTTTACTAAAAACAAACATCTCATCATCAATATGTAGCTGCTTTTAACAATGCAATATGAAAAAAGAAATAAACATCATAGGCTAAAAAGATCACGCAATCTCGCATTGTCTCAAAAATATCTTTCTCCTCAAAAAATAAATTGCCAGTAAAGAAAATTGGATTCGGATACAACACTACGGATAGCAATCAAATCGGGATTGGTCCAGCTTGTCCCGATTCTTGGAGCCAATGTGATTAGATTGGATGCCATTTTGATTCGAATATGAAACATAATTGGCGCCAAAGTGTTAAGATCGCGTAGAAAATGGTGCCCGTAACGGCGGGTCAGTGTTTTATAAAGAATAATTAGGTACAGATTTACCTGGATCCCAAGTTTGCTAATACAATAATGTCAAAATGGTCAATCAGTGACCTCATAATGACCGAATTTGACAAATATCGTAATCTAACAAAACGAGGTCATTATCTTTCACTGTCAATCACTGACACTGTACTCCATATTAATGAATGTTCAAATTGAGTTGTAGTTTTTAGAAAATCATTTCCACTAACGGGTTTTTTTTTTATATTGGCAATACTGCAATGTAATTCTACCACCATTCCATTACGAGACGACTGACTGGATTGATTGATCATTATGAATTTAGCAGATTACGAACTTTTTAGCATAATGACAATGTAATCGAGTTGGAATGACAAATTTATTAAAGCAATTCAATGCAAAACCTAGCGATGAGACGACTTTAAACAAATTTTAATTTTATGTTTAAAATAAATAAGTACCTACTACACTAAATTATACGCAAAATTTATGAAAATGGACTATACACTACGCACCTATCTAAATAATTTTTCTGCAGTGTTTTTAGTGTACCAAAGTATCACTACCAATAAGTATTCTTTTTTCTGAGGGGTAGGTATATATTTCACTAGGAAGTACCTATTTCACTTTTTTTTTTTAATGATTATAAACTAGTACTTGACCGCAATCCCGCCTGATGGTAAGCAGTGATGCGATCGTTGATGGTAAAGCGCGCTAGTTTATTAAGAGCCTATTCACTCTGAAAAACTGAGCGAATAGGAAGGAAGACGGCAGTTGAGCGAGGTGATGCAATGTTAAACCCAACAACACGACCAACGATGCTGCGCCAAAGGGAGATTGATCTGAAGACCCTCCACGACCAAACCCCCAACACAACAACATTAGGCGCATCGCACCCGGCACACACCGCAACACAACTGCTCAGACCCGTCCTCCGTACGGCTTCACCAGACATCATGCCGGAACACGACAAATCGCTTGGCGGCAAGGCTTTATACTTTGTTGTGCTCAATTAATTTCTGTAACAGTTTGGGTATATCTACCAAACTACAAGTTTTTGGGTGGCGCCATATTAGCCTATTCTCGCAATGAGGAGGCTTGTGAGTGGAAACGCTATAACTAGTTAAAACTGTTACAAAATTGTACAAATGTAAGTCGCTATTATGATTATTCTAGCGCCATGTAAATTGATAATTTGTAGTAGTAACAGTAGGGAGAGTTTCAGATACGTAAGATTTGTATTTGCAAGCACAGGGAGGCCAATTCTCATAACCTAGGCGCAGTTACATCTCGGCAACCATATCTTGTCAAAAATGAAGGGCATATAGAAATATTTATGAGAGATTGGGACTGAGATCCAGCTTGAGTTCTTAAGATCAGGAGAATTGCTTCTCTGGTATTGGTTATACCTATAAGAGAGAAGGTACCTACCCATGTAATAAATCAATCATTTAGCTAGCTACTACACTCTATAAAACCTATACGTGTTTCTAAGAAGAATCTATTGTCGCAGACCTCAGGCTTGTGATAGAGTTAATTCAAATAAATGGTTTCTTTACAGCAATATTACGCTTCTGTTGTTTGTGTTATTTGTTGAAGTACTTACAGACTGGAACCGCGGTTTACTATAGTTTAAATAACAGGACATAACTCCTCGTTTCCTCAAAAGGAGTGCCTATTATCTATCTAACGGCGCGTGACTGGTTAATTTTGAATATTGTGATCTGTTTTGTATCAGTATTAATTTTCCATAAATTAATTAGGTACTCTACTATTTTTTGAAGTCGATTAATCGATCGGTATTCGGATAAATTATGATTTTTATTAAGAGCCAGTAACCCCATGGAGCGAATGGTAACACCGACTGGAGTTTCATTTGACATGGTGATCGTTAATAATAATAAAATAATAATAATAATAAATCGTTTATTAACCAAATAATGTTTTTACATTTCCTTATAAATAAGTACAAGCTATTTCTAAAATTAATGTTTCGGTGGAAACGTAATTCTATATTTTAACTTGTGGACTCCACACTAGGTCGAGCCTGTCTCGTGGAGTCCTTGAGAATTGTTAACAATTAGAAATACGTTAGCGTGGGCATTCTTAATTATTTACTCAAGCTTCGATCACGTGTGTTTGGTCATACTAAATACTAAACCCCAGTGGCTCTTCCTAATCTGAGATTATCATTGTGATCCCTTAATATTAAAGTGATCCAAGTATCGGTACAGATATAATAATAAGAATCGAACATCACACTAAAGTTATTGTTCAACGTTTTCTCGAAATACCGCCCACGATGGATAAATCACGATCAAAGCTCATGTAATCCCTCAAATACTTTCTGCTCCCACCCAGTGACCGAGAAACTGGGGCTCATTTTGACCCACACCTAAATCACTTTCCATCCATTCGCAGTTTCATATAAAACTCATTGATATACAAGGGCCACATGTATAAGAACTGTTGAGGCTTTTAAGTCCCTTTTAAAACTCTTCAACACGGAGTATCAAAGTTCAGGGACCTAACATTGTTCCTTGCGGAGCAGAGATGAAAGTATACGTTTGGTGCTATCTCTTTCCCGCATCAATGACTATAGCCTTAGTTCTATTGAGCGGGAATTGCATATAGTGAGTTTAGAAGGTCCATTCACATGGATATTATGATAAAATAAATGTAGGTAAGTATAGAAACCTACACAGAATCAATAAAAGGTCTGGCAATTCATTTACATTGTAGGAACACACATACAGCACACATAGAATTACCGTACCTCCAAACAGTTACCTCCAAACAGTTACCAGTTACCTTCAAACAGTTACCAGTTACCTCCAAACAGTTACCAGTTACCAAGGAATACCAACAACACCTTATTACCAATACGTTTTGACAACATCCATTCAGGAATAATCGAACAACGCCGTCTCGAGAGAGACGCTATACGTTTGACTCATCTGTTGAAAGGAACAAGAGGCCGCCTTGAAAAAGGCGTTTACTGTCAAAGGAATATGATACGTGATGCGTTGCGTGGGTTCAACGACATCACTCGTAAGTACGTTTTTGACACATGAAGTTGATATATCGCAGCGGAGATCTGTACACGAAGACTGCACACGAAGGTTACATCGCAGCGGAGATATCTACACGAAGACTGCACACGAAGATTACATCGCAGCGGAGATATGTCCACGAAGACTACACACGAAGGATACATCGAGGCGGAATCTTGGCGCGAAGACGACACACGAAGCTGGCGCATCGCAGCGGAGACCTTGACACGGCGGGCGGCCCTCGACGAAAAGGAACGACTCAGCGCGGCTACCTATATTTATAGATTCACAGCGCGGGCCAGCGGCGCCCCGCGCCCCTCTCCGAGACACGACGCGTGTTAAACATCGTAGTAATAATATTGTATTTTATAATTGTAAATTATTAGCCATACCGCAACTTGTGCCATAAAAAATGTAGATATAAGCAGGGGTTTTGAAGTCGAATAACACAGATCATATCGGACACGCAGTTTTATTTTACCTAGAAGATTCCTCCTCCAAATTGGTGACCCTGAAGAAAAGAAGAAATATCAAGACTGAATCCCTGCAGAAATTATATAAAAAAAAAAATGTCGAGGAGCGAAGAATTCAGCGATGCACTAGGCGTCACAACAATGAAGAACGACGTAGCTACGATATCGCTGCCTGCACGACTACCACCATTTTGGCGCCAAAATCCACGTCTTTGGTTCGCGCAGTTTGAAGCCGCCGTCGCCGCCAGCAAGATAGGTGACGAGCAAAAATTTAACCTTGTCGTCCCACTACTCGGCTGCAGCGACCTGGAACAAATCGCCGACATCATACTAGAACCGCCAGCCACCGGTAAATACAGCGCACTGAAAGAGAGACTGATTTCAACATATCAAGAATCAGACCATCGCCAGCTTCAGAAACTCCTCAGCGGTCTCGAACTCGGTGATCAGAAACCGAGCCAGCTGCTACGTAAAATGCGCGACCTAAGTGGCAAACTTCTGTCCGACGAAGCGCTCAAGGTCATGTGGCTCAATCACTTGCCCGCCCATGTTCGCGCAGTATTATCCGTGAACACAGAATCTACACTCGAAGTTCTAGCCGCGATGGCCGACAAAATGATGGAACACTTCGAACCAACAGTCGCCGCAGTCTCCGTAGTTCCCCCGCCAGCATCGGTCAACGAAGTACAACAGAACTCCGTCACAAATCTTCAAATCAGCATGCTTTGCAAACAAATTGAAAAGCTATCTCTCGAAGTCGCCGAATTACGAAGTAATCAACAATATGCGTCACATCGCCGTTCCCGCTCGCACTTTGCTAGCCGTCAACATAGCCGCTCTCGCTCACACGCAAGGTCAAGGCCGCGCGCTAGTAACGCACGTACACCGAGGGACGCCGACTGGCTATGCCGTTATCACTATCGATACGGCGACGATGCTCGGAATTGCGAGTCGCCGTGTTCCAAGAGCAAGCAGGAAAACTAAAAAGTACATCGACTGTGGCGGGTGTCGATGTAAACCACACATCTCGCCGCCTATGCGTGATCGACATCAACAACAGAGAGAGATTTCTCGTCGACACAGGAGCCGACATATCGGTATTAGCCGTCCGAAATAAGAAAAATAAACCGACCCAGAATACCTACAAATTGTTCGCGGCAAACGGAACAGAGATTCGTACCTACGGAGAGCGCACGCTTGAACTCAACTTAGGTTTACGAAGAAGCTTCAAATGGACATTCGTAGTCGCCGATGTAAAAACCTCAATACTGGGTGCAGACTTCCTAGTATACCACAAATTGCTAGTCGACCTGCACCAGAGGAAACTTATCGACCGCGTTACCGATCTCAGCGTGAACGCCATCAAAATAAATAACAACGAAGAAACTATACACATGGTCAACCGAGACCACGTATATCACGACATATTGAAGAAATACCCTGATGTTCTGCGGCCGATGTCACTCAAGACTCCAGTGAAGCATGACGTCACACATCATATTGAGACTACAGGACCGCCGATATACGCACGGCCGCGCCCTCTACCGCCGGACAAATACAAAGCGGCAAAACTGGAATTCGAGCGCATGATAGAGATGGGTATATGCAAGCCGTCAAAAAGTCCGTGGGCAAGTCCTCTCCACGTCGTCAAGAAAAAGGATGGGTCACTTCGTGTATGTGGAGACTACCGGAGACTAAATGCAGTCACCGTACCTGACAGATATCCCATTCCACGTATTCAGGATTTTACGTACCAGTTACACGGCAAGAAAATATTTTCAAAATTGGACCTGAAAATGGCATACTTTTGGATTCCTATAGCTGCACAAGACGCACAGAAGACCGCAATCATAACACCTTTCGGCCTATTCGAATTCAACTGCATGACGTTTGGATTACGCAACTCAGGCCAAACATTTCAACGTTTCATGCATGAAGTTTTACGAGGACTGGACAACATCGTATTTTGTTTCGTCGACGATCTACTTGTATATTCAAATAACCAGGAAGAACATCGCCAGCACTTACAAATAGTACTCGAACGCCTAAATACCTACGGCGTCAGTCTTAACATCGACAAGTGCGAGTTTGATAAAGAAAACATAGAGTTCCTCGGTTATCAAGTATCAGCAAATGGTATCAATCCCACGCAAGAACGTATACAAGCAATAGTCAATTACCCGAAACCACAGACAGTACAAGAACTAAGAAGATTTTTAGGCATGATTAACTTTTATCGCAGCTGTTTACCACATCAAGCCGAACATCAGCATGAATTAAACAAGTACCTACACAACAGCAAGAAAAATGATAAAACTCCGATACAATGGACACCAGAAAGCGAGCAAGCTTTTGAGAAATGCCGACAAAGCATTCTCAAGGCCACAACACTTACGCACCCGATTCCCAACGCAATATTACGTCTATACACAGACGCGTCAAACACTAGCATTGGCGCTGTATTAGAACAAAAGGTCGATGGCGTATGGAAACCACTGGCATTCTATTCAAAAACATTGAGTGATACGGAAAGAAAATATAGCGTATATGATCGCGAGTTATTGGCAATGTTCACCTCAATTAAACACCTACGTCGGCTGATAGAAGGCAACGACGTAACAATATTCACCGACCATAAGCCATTAACGTATGCATTATCAAGACCGCCCAGTACCAGCGATACACCGAGAAGAGAGCGTCAACTTCATTACATAAGTCAGTTTTGCTCGAAAATTCAATACGTCCACGGTAATAATAACGAAGCGGCCGACGCCCTATCTCGTATAGAAGAAATCGACTTGTCACAATCTACGATCGACTACAATCAACTCGCTAAAGACCAAGAGAACGACGACGAACTCAAGATCAGCATGACCAACCCGAATCTGAAGTTTGCAGAAATCACATTGCCCGGAGGTCAACGACCTATCATATGCGAAACATCAACAGGCAACTTACGCCCGTACCTACCAGCGTCTTATCGTTTTGTAGCATTCAAAGCACAACACGAACTTAGTCACCCAGGTGTACGTACGACAAGAAAGATAATGGTCACTAAATTCTTTTGGCCGAATATGAATAAAGAAGTCGGTATGTGGACAAGGTCATGCATCGGATGCCAGCGCGGGAAAATCCAGCGACATGTTATCAGCCCGCTCGGCGAGTTTCAAAAATCAGCGCGTTTCGAACATATTCACGTAGACATTGTCGGACCACTTCCGCCGTCTAATGACTATAGATACCTAGTCACGATGGTCGACCGTTGCACTAAATGGCCCGAAGCAATACCTACTCGTGACATCACCGCCGACACTGTTGCTAAGGCAGTTTACGAGGGATGGATAGCGCGATTTGGCTGCCCCTTACGTGTGACAACGGATCAAGGCAGACAGTTCGAGTCGTCATTATTCAACGCATTGATGAAGAAATTTGGCATAACACGGATTCGAACCACCGCATTTCACCCTCAAGCAAACGGTCAAGTCGAACGATGGCATCGAACCTTGAAATCCGCACTTATGGCGCGAAACGCCGGCGTACACTGGAGCGAGGAACTAGCGACCGTACTCCTCGGTTTAAGAACAGTTTTACGTGAAGATACGCAAGTCAGCCCAGCTCTCATGACATACGGGTCAACATTAAGAATACCGTCAGATTTTTTCACGCCTACACAGCCAAAAAACGACGACGCAGAATTCGCCCGTCAGCTGACCGAAACAATGTCGACACTATCTCCAAACAGCAAGTCACATAGCAACAACAGAAAGATTTTCGTGTACAAAGACTTGGCTACGTGTTCTCATGTCTTCGTGCGTAATGATACCGTACGAAGCCCACTGACTCCACCTTACGAAGGCCCATTCAAAGTTCTACATCGCGGCAACAAACAATTTACCATTCAGATGCCCCTACGAACATCTGTCATCACAATCGACAGACTCAAACCAGCACACTTACTCAAGCAAGAAGAACCTACTACTAGAGGAACAACAGACGCACGTGAAACTCGTCGCACACAGACATCGAGCGCGAATAACGAGCCGCGGCCGCTGACCCCGCCGACCTCGAGTACAACCCGCGAATCCTACGTCACTCGCACCGGACGCACCGTTAAAAAAAACGTACGATTCGCTTAAGAGGGGGATGCTGTAGGAACACACATACAGCACACATAGAATTACCGTACCTCCAAACAGTTACCTCCAAACAGTTACCAGTTACCTTCAAACAGTTACCAGTTACCTCCAAACAGTTACCAGTTACCAAGGAATACCAACAACACCTTATTACCAATACGTTTTGACAACATCCATTCAGGAATAATCGAACAACGCCGTCTCGAGAGAGACGCTATACGTTTGACTCATCTGTTGAAAGGAACAAGAGGCCGCCTTGAAAAAGGCGTTTACTGTCAAAGGAATATGATACGTGATGCGTTGCGTGGGTTCAACGACATCACTCGTAAGTACGTTTTTGACACATGAAGTTGATATATCGCAGCGGAGATCTGTACACGAAGACTGCACACGAAGGTTACATCGCAGCGGAGATATCTACACGAAGACTGCACACGAAGATTACATCGCAGCGGAGATATGTCCACGAAGACTACACACGAAGGATACATCGAGGCGGAATCTTGGCGCGAAGACGACACACGAAGCTGGCGCATCGCAGCGGAGACCTTGACACGGCGGGCGGCCCTCGACGAAAAGGAACGACTCATTTTTTTTTTTTTTTTTTTTTTTTTGATATGGCATCTCGTAGTTGACCTTGAGAGGCCGTGACTACTTAACCGGACTTTCCTGTGGATGCCTTAAATGAATTTAAAGCCTCCAGCCAGGGCTATTAAAAACTAAGCGACTGCGCACTAAGGGCACCCCCTGTGGGGTACGAACCTCGGCTTAGGGTGTCGCTGGAGAAAACAGCAAGGGACGGCTGGATCGAATTATTTTATTTTTATTTCGGTTTGATGACCACGGCGTTTCCTAGTACTAGCTCTGAGAAGAAACGGCCGAAACAAACTCAGAGGTCATAGTCGGGAGTTTATATTTACTGGCTCAGCTGCGGCGCGGGCTGGCCTTCATCGGACAAGGGACGGGGAGGGCGATTACTACGTTGAACGCGTCGCGATGGACCTCGGCGGCGAGGTCGGTAGGTCGGTTTTTTGTGTTTTGTGCTTGTGGCCCTATTGGCCTCTTGGAGGAGGGTAATGGGGTCATCAGGGTCTGTGAGAACGTGCCTAGGTCGGCGAAGCTTACTTATTTTGGAGGGGGTGTACTTTGCTGCCGCGACAACCAGAGGGTTGTGATGTTCAGCGGCTGTGTCAAAGAAACGCTTGGATAGGCGTTTCATGTACTGCTGGATGGTGGGGATTTTGAGATCTAGATGGAGGATCTCATTTCGGACGAACCAAGGGGCGTTTGTTGCTTTGCGAAGAAAGCGGTTTTGGAGTGTCTGCATCCTATGGATATGACTGGGCTCGGTGTGTGCGAAGACTACACAGGCGTATGTCATGATGGGGCGTATGCAGGCTGTGTACAGGCGCATTTTGCACCTGAGGGACAGCTTGCTGCGCGGGTTGAGGAGAGAGTGGAGTTGATAGAGTGCGTAGGCGGCGCGCGAGCGTACCGTCCTTATGTGCTCTCCGAAGGTGAGGTGTTCGTCTAGGATGACTCCTAGGTATTTGGCTCGCTTTTCCCAAGGGATCGGCTTGCCAGACATGGTGATTGGTCGGGGGAGGGTGGGTTTGCTACGCAGTTTGGAGTAGAGGACCGCTTGGCTTTTATCGGGATTTACTTCTATTCTCCATTTTTTAAACCAGTCAGCAAGTGCGTTGACAGCGGTTTGGAGATTTAGTTTAATTTGATTGGGGCTGGTTCCTGAACAGTAAATGGCTGTGTCGTCTGCGAAGAGAGCGAGGTGGGCCTTTTTACTTTTGGGGATGTCGCTGGTGAACAGCGTGAAGATCAAAGGGGCCAGTACGGAGCCCTGGGGGACTCCAGCCCGGATGAGGTGGGGGGGGGAGATAGCTCCTTCGGTTTTGTAGCGGAAAGTGCGGTTTGACAGAAAGTCTCGCAGGATGAGCACGAGACGGTCAGGCACGCCGAGTTGGTACAGCTTGTATATTAAGCCGTTGTGCCAGACTTTGTCAAAGGCTTTCGCTATGTCGAAGTAAATAACACCTGTCAGCCTACCACGTAGGAATCCTGCGTGGATGTGCTCGGTGATACGGAGGATTTGTTGGACACTGGAGTGTCGAGAACGGAACCCGAATTGTTCGTCGGGAATGAGACCCTTGTTCTCGGCAAAGGCCCTGAGACGCTTGTAAATAAGCCTTTCATAGACTTTGCCGAGAACTTTTAGCAAGCTGATAGGACGGTAGCTCGAAGGCTCTGATTTTGGCTTGCCGGGCTTAGGAATGCCTATTACGGTCGCTTCCTTCCACGTTTGTGGGAAGATATTGTTGCCCATGGCTCCATTGAAGATGGTGGCCAGTAGGATAATCAGGTGGGCAGGGAGGAGTCGGATCACTTTATTGGTGATGCCGTCAGAACCGGGAGCTTTTTTAGGTTTGAGACCTCTGATAATATCCTGCACTTCGTCTGGAGTGACGGGAGGCAGAGGATCTTCAGGGTCTTCGACGGGTGGGAGGGAAGCTCTGCGTTCGACCTCCGCGTCAACCTTCAGAAGGTGAGCTGGGTCTACTGGTTGAGCGCTGGGGGAGCATTGGGCTTCAAGGCTGACGGCTAGACATTCAGCCTTGTCATCATCGTCAAAGGCGATGGTTTTATCCGGTCGGGTTAGGGGTGGAATGGTGACTTCTTCTCTGGATTTAAGAGTCCTTTGAAGATTCCAGAAGGCTTGGTGGTTTGGCTCTAGTTCGCTCAGCAACTTGTCCCAGCTGGCTTCACGCCACTCCGATATGCGTTTCTTTGCAGTTCGCTGCAAATGGCGCATATGGGCTTTGTTTGCTTCGCAGGGGAAGTTGCTGTAGGCACGGACTGCTGCATTCTTCTCGTTCAGTAGTTCACGTATGTCGTCAGGGAGCTTCCCGCGGCGGTCGTCCGTCGCTGAGATCTCCCTAGAACAGTCGTTCAAGACTGACTGTACGTGTTCCGTGAACGAGTCGATTGCGGCAGTCGTGCTCGCGACTGAGTCCAAAACAGCGGGAATGGAGTCTAAGTGGGGGGATCTGGTGGATTTCAGACATTCGCCTACTTTCCTCCAGTCCGTTACCACTTTAGTCGTGGGACGTTGGTCGGGGTCATTTAGGCCAACGCGGGGAGCCAGTCGGATAATGACTGGTCGGTGGTCTGAGTTAAGCTCGTGGGACACTTCTATAGAGTCTAACCGTAGGTTGACATTCTTCAGAAGTGCCACGTCGAGGACGTCAGGGGTTTGTCCGGGGACAGCAGGGAAGTGAGTTGGGGTCAGAGGGCCCACAACGTCGAAGTTGAACTGGGAGGAGAGGTCAAACAGGTGTCTGCCCCTGGTGTTGGTCCTGGTGCTGTTCCAGGCAGTATGCTTGGCATTGAGGTCGCCCGCTATGATAACGGAGTCGCTCATGCCAAGGAGAAGGGAGATGTCGTCTGCGAGAAGCGCATAGTTTTCTGCAGAACTGGTGGGGGGGAGGTAAACCGACACTATGGTGATCGGCTGGTGACCTGACATGCCGATTCGGCAAGCAGACACTTCAAGTCGTGAAAGGGGGGGTGGGTCCATAGGGATGCAGTATAGGGCCTTGTTGTAGTAAATTAGGGTGCCGCCCTTGTGACATCTTGACCTGTCATTACGTACTAGACGGTAGTTCGCAATGCGGGGGTCTCGATGATTGGGCTTAAGGAAGGTCTCTTGAACGAGAAGAATGTCAATTTGGTGGTCCCGGAGGAAGACAGAGATCTCAGGCTTCTGGTCTCTGATGCCGTTGGCATTGAAGTATGCCAACTTGAGGGATCGGGGCTTGGTTCGTTCGATTTTCCTGCTATCCATTATTGGGGGCTAGGGGTGACGAAGGAGTGGAGGGCTGTTAGCACCTCTGGGTATGCATTATATATCGCCTGAATGCGATACAAGTCGCACGCTCTTCTGGCGGCAACTAGCTCCTCGGCCATTTTCTTGGCCCGGGGGGTGAGGAAGATGAGGAAAGTGCTGGAGATAACATTGAATGGATCAATGTTGCCAGCTGTCATGGGGGGCGGGGGAGGCCTTTGGACCACTGGGGTGGCCTTGGGGGTGGGGGGGGGGTGGGGGTGGCACCACTTTTTTTGCCGTACCGGGGCGGATGCGAGGATCCTTCCAGGCGGCAGTGGGTGGAGGGGGTGGGGATTGGGGAGCTGATGCCACGAGGGCTGGGAAAGCCTGCTGGTGGTTCAGCTGGGACCATGGGCTGGGTCTTTGGGGGCTCAGTTTCACTGGACCCTGGGTCTGAGAGGACTGGGGGGACTCGCGCTGCTGGCGTGCATTTGCACGCTTCGTCAGCTTCGCGGAGGTTGACTTGGGGGCCTTGGGGCACCCCCGATAATTGGCCGTGTGGCCGGTCGTGCCGCATAGGACACAACTTGGTGGCTCGGTGCAGAGCGCGCGGTCTTTGGGCCGTGGGCACTCTGCTGTGCCGTGGTCGCCTAGGCACTTGACGCACCTGGGCTTGGCATGGCAGTGTGCCTGTGAGTGGCCGTACAGTTGGCACCTATGGCATTGGCCAACGGTGCCGCTCTTGTGCGGCTTCTCTATGATTATTCCTGATAGAGAGCAGATGCTCTTAATCAGGAATATGGGGTGGTGGGTGGCTCCCTCGACGGGGTGACAGATCACTAGGATCATGTCGTATGCCGACCCTTTACCGCGTGCTTTATGCATGCGGTGGACTTCTTTTACAGGGATATCCTGTGCTAGGAGATCTGATTTTAATTCCTCAGTGGGAATCTCCTTAGGTATCCTTCGGATCACCACGCGTGTGAGGCGATCCTCAGGGAGGGAGTAGGTGTGGAAGGCCACACCTCTTTGGCGGAGGAGCTTGGTCAGCTCTCGGAAGTCTTTTGAAGTGGGGACGGAGACTTTTATCCCCGTCTGCGTGGATTTAGCATTAGTGAATGCTATCCTAGAATCAGTGCACCAGCCGGACACTGTGGGCCACTTCGCCTTGTCTTGGATGAAGACAGGCGGGGGAGGGGGGATTTTAGGGGCCGCTCGTGGGGCCGAGGGGGCGGGTTTAGCTGACGCGGCACGAGGGGCGTCAGTCCCTTTAGGGGGGATGGGTGTGGGGTTGGGGCGGCCGCTAGCCGACTCGGTGGCTACCAGCTTAGGGGCTTGAGAGGAGGAGGATTTCTTCCTCCTCCTCTTGAGGGCGACGACCTTAAAGTCGGGTTCATCGTCGTCCGACGCCTGAGAGGGCGGAGATGATTCCTCGGCAGAGTCCGAGGAGGCGGGGTTGGGGCGCTTGGCCGAGAAAACTTCGGTGTCCATGGACACCTCGGTTTCGGCGGGGGCGGCATCGGGCTGGGGGGAGGGGGCCAGCTGTTGGAGGACAGCCACCCTGTCGCCATATTTGGCGCGGATCGAAGGTTCTTCAAGCAGAACCTCCTTTAGAATGGCGAGAAGCGCCTCATAGTGGGGAGAGGACATTTTATTTACCTATCCCACCCGGGTGGATTGGCCCGGGGGTGTGTACCCTCCCTGTCGGGTATAGACAGGGAGGTGAGTGCCTAAGGGTGAGCCCTAAGCTTGTATTCCGTTGCCAGTCTCAATGTGCAACGGGCCCTAACCGGTCTAGCGCGAAGGGTGTAGACACACCCTAAAGACACTAGGTGTGTAGCTGGAAGGGAAAACTGTACACCAGTTCCGACTAGGAGATCCCCCAAGGCCGGAGGTCTGGGACCCGTCCAATTGGCTGCCTAGCCCTGAAGGGGTTCGGCGGGTGTATTGGGTCAACACCCCACTCGGTTTAGTTATCACCGTTAGGTATCGGCCGAGGACCACGAAACTGTGGATTTAACCCTGAAGGGGCCTAGTGACTCTGAATAAAACGCGGACGTATGTTAAAGGAATAGGATAGTTAATAAACGAGCGGTCGAGTAAACAAGTTGTCTACGTCCGACCGGCTTGTTTATTCATCAATACCGGCAAGCACGGGGGCAGCGGGGCGCAGGGGGCACCTGTGGCTACGTGCGGGCGGCGTCTCGGACGATCGAGCAGCGAGGGGAGCGGGGCGCGGGGAGCACTTACGGCGACACGTGTGGTCGGGGCGAGGGCTATCCGCTGAATGGGGGAACGACTCAGCGCGGCTACCTATATTTATAGATTCACAGCGCGGGCCAGCGGCGCCCCGCGCCCCTCTCCGAGACACGACGCGTGTTAAACATCGTAGTAATAATATTGTATTTTATAATTGTAAATTATTAGCCATACCGCAACTTGTGCCATAAAAAATGTAGATATAAGCAGGGGTTTTGAAGTCGAATAACACAGATCATATCGGACACGCAGTTTTATTTTACCTAGAAGATTCCTCCTCCAAAACATGTATCACATTATGTTTTGGCATGGTTCATCTGTATACGAAGGCAATAATTTATTACAAAATTTGATTCCAGAACGTCCATTTTTAAACGTTTTTCTGCATTAAGAACTACGCCTTGAAATGGGCAACTATACATGTAGCTTCACCTTTCTGACTGTGTTGGCAAATCAAAAGTGCGTGTTATTGGCTTAATTGAAAAAATCATTAAGTTTGACCTTTATTTATCGAATCCAATACAAAACATGGATCCAATGCGGATTGGGAAATCGTCACGGAGAACCTAAATGCATACTTATTTTTAAACCATAAAAACGGCCTATGGTTTTTCTATTGTGTCTAAAATTAATATGAGCAAAAAACCGACGTCGTGACGTGGAATGGAACTTCTCTAGCTCCGTACCACGTATCACAGCCCACAGATGTGTCGAAACAATAGAAGTTTGGAGTACACTCCGCAAGTTGTTCAAATCCCACCAGATTTGCATTCAGTACCCACGGAACGGTCCCTAGTTTTAGAATACCTATTGATTCGCGTGGAACAAATGACTTTAATTGGGCGGTACTTGATACGGCATTGTCTTGTTCATAGCGAGTTGCAGATGTTAGATTTTGATCTCGCTCGTGGAAAATACATGTTAAATAAATGGTTATGGTTATCGTCATCAACCTTTTTTATCGTCTCACTGCTGGGCACAGGTCTCCTCTCATATAGAGAAGGATTTGAGCTTAATCACCACACTTGCTTACTGTTGGCGATTTCAGACTTAAAACAAAGTCCAGGTTTCCACAAATTGTTTTCCTTCACCTTTTAATCAGTTATTGGTGTCCAAGATATACTTACAAACTACATGTAACTTAGAAAAGATATATTGGTATGGACGACAGCAGGTCATCCAACCCCAAACTGCCAGATATTCCCAATCAACCTTGAGCCTTAATGCTTGAGAGATAAAGTCGAAAATCTAATAAGGTAATCTGACAGATTGTAGTAACTTGATGTCGTCTGTACTTGCCTGACCTGGAATCTAACCCGCATACTCATACTTGAGAGGCTGGTCTTTTAACCACTAGGCCACCACGTGAAGAATTGAATCTTTAAATTTATCCAAATAAATGAATCCTATGAAAAATTTTGTGAAGTCATAATACCCTATGATGCAGAGGCGGCGGTCGAGTCACTCACTAGTGATCTATAAAACATTTTACAGAATATCGGAAAGGTCAATGCTGTTTTTATTTTATAGACAAAGTAAAAACAGACCGCTAGCGTCAACAAGCAATAAAACTAACCCACTATTTACACACCTATTTTAAAGAATACAAAAATCCCAGTGCGAGTCAGACTCCACAAGAAGAATAGACTTTTTTTTTGTAATTTTAAACTAGTTCTTCTTCTTCAGCCTATGGATGTCCACTGCTGCCGTGCTGATGCACACAAAGCCGGTCTTGTGCTGCCCGCATCCATCGGCTTCCCGCGACCTTCACCAGGTCATTGGTCCACCTTGTTGGGGGCCTACCTACGCTGCGTCTTCCAGTACGTGGCCGCCACTCCAGAACCTTACTGCCCCATCGGCCATCGGTTCTACGAGCAATGTGCCCTGCCCACTGCCACTTAAGTTTAGCGACTCGCAGAGCTATGTCGGTGACTTTGGTTCTTCTGCGGATCTCCTCATTTCTGATTGGATCACGCAGAGAAACTCCGAGCATAGTTCTTTCCATTGCCCTTTGTGTGACTCTGAGCCTTCGTATGAGGCCCATTGTGAGCAACCACGTTTCAGTTCCATAAGTCATAACTGGTAACACACACTGGTCAAAGACTTTAGTCTTGAGACACTGTAGTATCTTGGACGACGAGAAGATGTATCGTAGCTTCCCGAACGCTGCCCAGCCGAGCTGGATTCGACGAGACACATCTTTCTCGAAGTTGGACCTACCTAGTTGGACTGTTTGTCCCAGGTATATATACTCTGGCCGCGTTGTATGGGGTGTACCGCGCGGCCCAGGAGACTCTGTGGCTGGCCATCGGCGACTCCAAGTCGCGGGCCAGGGAAGAGCTGCTGGGGTCCCTAGATCGGGATCCGTGGGGGCGCCCCTACCGTTGGGTACGGGGCAAGTTGCGTCCCTGGGCGCCCCCACTGGTGCAGAGTATGCAACCCCAGCTGCTGGAGGCAGTGGTATCCACCCTCTTCCCTGAGCGGGCGGGACATGTTCCCCCGGCGATGGTTTCACCCTCAGCCACAGACTCTCCAGAAGAAGAGGGCACCGATGTCCCCGTGGTGACGCAAGCAGAGACGGGAGCGGCCGTGTCGCGGCTCCGGGCCAAGAATAAAGCGCCCGGACCCGACGGAGTTCCTGGCCGAGCTCTCGTCCTTGCTCTGAAGGAGCTAGAGCCCCAGCTGAGGGGGCTCTTCACGGCATGCTTCGAGCAGGGTCAGTTTCCCAGTGTGTGGAAGGAGGGGAAGCTGGTCCTGCTCAGAAAGGAGGGGCGCCCCGCGGACTCGCCGTCCGCGTATCGGCCCATAGTGCTGCTCGACGAGGCGGGCAAACTTTTTGAGCGTATAATCGCAGATCGCCTCGTCGGCCACTTGTGCGGAGAGGGGCCGAACCTGGACGACAACCAGTTCGGTTTTCGTCGAGGGCGCTCCACCATAGACGCCATTATGCGCGTGAGAGCCCTGGCGGAGGATACGGTGTCCCGGGGTGGGGTGGTGTTGGCGGTGTCTTTAGACATTTCCAACGCCTTCAACACCCTACCCTGGAGCTGTATTAGGGAGGCCCTGAAATACCATCGGGTGCCTCCCTACCTCCGCCGCATAGTAGGGGCTTATCTGGAGGATAGATGCGTCATCTATCGGGGACGTGACGGTGCCGGTCGGCACCAAATGTCGTGCGGTGTTCCACAGGGATCGGTCTTGGGACCGCTCCTGTGGAACATCGGCTACGACTGGGTGCTGAGAGGCGAGCTCCCTTCGGGCGCCGACTTGACGTGTTATGCGGACGACACGCTTGTCACTGCCCGGGGGAGCTCGTACAGGGAAGCGACGTTGATAGCCACGGCTGCGGTGTCACAGGTGGTGAACCGCATCCGGCGCCTGGGCCTGGAGGTGGCCCTTGACAAGTCGGAGGCCATGGTTTTCCATGGCCCCCGGCGTGCGCCGGCGCCGGGATCACATATCGTGGTCAGTGGGGCCCGGATAGCTGTCGAGTTCACCATGAAGTACCTGGGATTGGTGCTCGACAGCCGGTGGGAATTCGGACCCCACTTCCGGCGGCTGGCGCCCAAGCTGATGGGTGCAGAAGGCGCGCTGTCAACGTTGCTTCCCAACATGGGGGGCCCGAGCGCCGCCTGTAGGCGGTTGTACGTAGGAATCGTGCGGTCCATGGCCCTGTATGGGGCCCCTGTGTGGGCGATGGACCTGACGGCCGGAACACTCGCCATTCTGCGCAAGCCGCAGAGGGCGATGGCCGTCAGGGTCGTCCGCGGGTATCGCACGATATCCTACGAGGCGGCTTGCGTCCTGGCCGGATCCCCGCCCTGGGACCTAGAGGCGAAAGTACTCGCGTCATTGTACCGATGGCGCGAGGAAGAGCGGACACGGGGCTCCAGTCCGGCGCAGCGGCAGATCGAGCTGCGCCGAGAGGAGCTCCATCAGGTCCTGGTGGTGGACTGGCGGCAGAGGCTCATGCGCCCTACCGCCGGCCTCGCTACCGTCGAGGCGATCCGGCCAGTACTCGACGACTGGCTCGGGAGGAGGCACGGCTCCCTGTCGTTCAGGGTGACGCAGGTGCTGTCGGGGCACGGCTGCTTCGGCAAGTACCTGCATCGCTTAGGCAGGGAGCCGGACGCTCGGTGTCACCACTGCGTCCAATGCGGGGAGGACACGGCGCAGCACACGCTCTCCGAGTGTGTAGCTTGGGAGGAGCAGCGCCGTGTCCTCACAAATGAAGTAGGAGGCGACCTGACGCTGCCGGCAGTAGTGCGGAGGATGGTCGGCAGCTCAGAGTCGTGGGACGCGGTGGTGTCCTTCTGCGAGGACGTGATGTCGCAGAAGGAAGCTGCGGAACGGGAGAGGGAGATATCAACTCCCTTCCCGGGCCGCAGAAGACGCACCGGGCGCCGAAGAAGGGCGGATAACGCCCTCTTCCGCCCCCCATGAATGGGTCCAGGGGCGAGGGACATGGGGAAGTCCCCGCCCCCCTATTGATGGACCCCGAGGTGAAGGCGCGCGCGAGTGTCGGCGCGCGCCTTTGAGGTGATGCACGGGGTAGTTTAACACCCCACTACCCCGTGCAGGAGAGGAGGCCCGGACAGACCGGGCCAGCACGAGGGTGGGGCCGTGGAAGAATATAGACTCCCGCGGCCCCACGTGCGCTCGTGATAGAAGACACAGCGGGGTGGTTTTAGTCAGTAAAAGTCTGACATACCCCGTCGCCCACCCCAGGGCGGCGGGCATCCTATGAGGATTTCCACCCCGGAAAAAAAAAAAAAAAAAAAAGGTATATATACTCTTCAACAACTTCGAGTGCAGAGCAACCAACTAGAATTGGAGTGGGTGCGATTTAAACTAGTGCTTGACCGCAATCCCGCCTGGTGGTAAGCAGTAAGTAATGCAATCGTTGATGGTAAAGCGCGCTAGTTTATTAATAGCCTATTCACTCAAAAAAAACTGAGTGAATAGGAAGGAAAACGGCAGTTGAGCGAGGTGATGCAATATTAAACCCAATAACACGATCAACGACGCTACGCCAGAGGGAGATTGATCTGGAGACCCTCCACGACCCAACTCCCGACACAACAACATTTGGCGCATGGTACCCGGCACACATCGCAATACAACTGCTCAGATAAGTCCTCTGTACGGCTTCACCAAATCGATTCTATAAAGATGTCACCGTGAAAAATGTTAGATAAAGTAAGCTTAGAGTGAGCTGAAAATAGTGTGAATCCCTAACATTAATTGGAATAGTCAATGGTAGCTCACTCCATGCCCACATCACCAGTTTTCACACGGTGAGATCGCACATCAAGCTGCTACAATCTGTCAGATTACTTTATCTTCAAATCATTAAGACTCAAGTTTGATTGGGTCAGCATGTTGAAAAAAAGGAGTACATAGACACTCTTTGGATACGAAACTAAAAACTAGCAACCCATACCAGAAATAATATTTACTTTCTATTTCGCTCTAGTACGAAGAACGAATGGTGGAAGCTTTTCTACCTAACGCTTAATCAACTCAGTTTAAAAAGCTTTTATTTCTTTATTTTTTAAACAGCAAGCGGGAATGGAAAAGCAACATTGGTTACGGTTCTGCAAATAAAATTGAATCATGCATGTACCTAAGGTACCTACAAACATCGCGCTGTAACTATTTTTCGAAAGGGTAGGTAGGAGTGTATAAAAAAACCCAAGGGGAGTTGCCGCGATTGGTTCAGCTCCCAATAGTACCATTCACGACCCTCTTCTTGAACGTTCGTCGGCTGCATCGTTGCCTAGTGCACAGCTGTGACATTTGACCAATTGAATGGTTATGTTATTGAGACAACCACCCACCAGCACCCTAATCATGTTAATACACTACTACTCTCAATTTAATTCATTTCAATGCATATTCCTGACTCATTGCTCTTTAAGTTCGAAAAATTACTCTGCTCAACAACGTAAATAATGCAATGGATGTTGTTGAGCTGTCAAACTGAAATCCATTGCTACTGATAGGACGTTACACAATTACCCTGCTGGTTGAGGCGCTAATAGTACTCATAATATATAATAAATAAATAATAAAATAAAATGCATTTTATTGCTTGCTTTCCATAGTACAATAAATATCAAAAATAAAAAGAAATTAAAATTAATGTGATTATGATTAAAAACAAAATTATACTTAAATATGATTAATTAATTACTGCTGTATTTGATATTGCTATTTTAATTGACATAATAATAATATTTAATAATTTAGGAAGACCCCTCTCCATGAATGGTAAAGTCCTCTTCCAGAGAAGACCAGTACTCTCTGTTCTCTGTCACTCGAGACCAATGATTACCTACTACTTTTATGATATCGGCATTTACTGTGTCAAGAACACTAATATTGGAAGCGAATCACAAGATAAGAAGGCCGAGTGGGTGAGTTCAGGGAGAAAAGCGTGGTCTAGACGCGCACCACATTTCCCTTGTAATTACCTACTTTTTTTTTTATCTATTTTTGTGAGGCTTCAGTACACATGGAGTGACTATGCCAGCCTCATGGGGGACCTCCAATACTGAAAGGAATCATTTTTTCTTTATTATCTCCCTCCACAAACGAAATACGGCCCTTGCCACATGTGAACATAGACTGCTCAACTTTATGTTCAGCAAACCATCCCACAGCGGCACACCAGTCAAAAACCTATCCTGTAGCAACACATGCATCAAGCATGTGTTGCTGGAAAGTAGTCAATATGCGACTCTGTCAATATGCGAGTCAGCACCACAAAAAACACAAATCAGTTTGAGTTACATGCATTAATGAAAAGAACTTATTTACTGGAACATGGGATCTAACTCTAAATGCACAGACAAGATTGTAAGTACTTATATCATGGAAATTGATTATTTTCATAAAAAGTACTATTTAATGTTTGTAATGAATTTGAATAATAAATTAAATAGAAATCCTACTTTTCTGCTTTGTATAAGATACAACAGAACATTTTCAGTAATACCTCTTTATTAATATAAGCTTGACCAACAGTTTTAAAACCCATAATATATAAAAAAAAAAACAAACAGCTGTCATTTGGTTTAACCTCCATGGGTTTAAGTAATTGTTTCAATGATTTCAGTCAGTATGGTCTAAGGGTGCTTACATAAGGAAACAGGTTTCCGGGACAGACAAATCTGTGCGGGTCAGTACCGACCAGTGGTACTGACCCGCACAGATTTGTCTGTCCCGGAAACCTGTTTCTTCATGTAAGCACCCTAAGATCTCAGCTTGCTAAAAGGCTTGTTATGTTTTAACTCAGCTGATTCATCATAATGGTAACTTATTATTTTTTATCTTTAATAAATAAATGTGGATTACAGTTTTATCTGACCTCATGTTGTAAATGTTTTTGTACAATCAGAAGGCCTCTTAGACTGGCTATGTATAACTTGATGTGTAGCTGTGCATACTATAAGTAGGTCTCTGCCCCACCTTATAAGTTGATAATCAATCATAGTAGGTAATAAGTTACTGCTATTACTTTTTTTATTATCCTCTGGCCTTATTAACACACAAATATAAATTCATGTTTTGCTCCCATCGGGGTTGGCAAAAATTACAAAATGCCTACTTCATCGTTCCAAGTACACAAATCTGTCCTTTCTAAAGAACATCCCAAATAAGCTCATTGTAACCAGCCATCGTGGAAAGCCTTAGGGGAGGCCTTTGTCCAACAATGGACCTTTACAGGCTGTAGAAAAATGAGCACACTGTAATATCCCATATTATTTGTGGTTATAGCAGCATGATTTCTTCTACCTGAATCAGTAGTTATCTTAAGTACTTACCTATTCACCCACTTTCTGTTCATTTTCTCATTTTTAAACAAACTGTCAATCAAATTTTTAGTATTTCCCTACTCTTAAAGCCTTCCATATTTCTTTGTCACTCAAGCCCACAACTTGACAACCATTTTCCGCCCAACTTCTTGGTTACTAACAAGCACCTACTGTTTGTTATCTATTACTAGCTGCGCCGTGCGGTTTCACCCTCGTAGGTTTTGATATTTTTTTATATGCTCTGCTCCTATTGGTCGCAGCATGATGTTATATAGTCTAAAGCCTTCCTGGATTAATGGGCTAAACTAACAAACAAACTCTTCGGCTTTATATATTAGTATAGAAGTATAGATGAAATGTATTATATACTAGACAATATAGGTATATAAATATCAACAGCTAGGGCCTTTTTTTTTGTTACACCGGACACTCAACCACACTAATTAACTAACTAGGTAGTAACTGCATATACTGCTGATTTCTTAGTTTTCCTGTAGAGCCAATGTTTTCCATCACATACCATCATTAATTTTAACACATTCGTCAGGTAATCTTACACCTGCTTACTAATAAATTGATATAAAACTTAATGTTAACCACATAACCTCAAACAATAATAAACAGGTCATTGGACTTACGTTATGACAAATGACAATTGACAAACAGAAACAGAATGCTCAGTGTATATTAACTTGAAATTATTGTGAATGGCGCTGCTGGCAAAGGCAATGACTGATTCCTTTGTTCAAAAACTAAACTAAATTTAAGTTCAGTGCATCTATTAACGCAAAATACGCCTATTTACGCCAAGTACTGACTAATTTCACAGAATTAGTCAGTACTTGGCGTAAATAGGCGTATTTTTGATCGCCATGTGTTTAGCCACGTCTAACCTGTCTATAGAAATTCTTAATTTGATATAATTAATATTTTATCGTCTATTTTTTTCACAATATATAATCGAATAGAAAAAGATACACTGAACTTAAATTTAGCTTAGTTTGTCTACATACAAGAAAATTTATACCATGATCACACTTAGTACATTAATAGGGCTGGCTGGTTTCAAAACTCACCGTCCTTAGATAATCTGGGCATGCTGCCTAGGAAATCGTACTGATTTGAAACGAAATCGACTATTTATCTCGCTCATTAATGATGCTATTTCACTCTCTCACTATATAGGAAGCAAACTTTAAGTTAAAATACTATGTTTCTCTCTCTTTCTCATTGAAGTGCGTTACATATTCTACAATTTGTTTGCATGTATCATGTTCATTCTATCGTTTGACTTCAAGTTAGTTGACTGTGTCGACTGTAGTGTTTTACAAGATGGCGTCCATGAGCAAAGATACACCGGTAAGAATTGACAATAAATACGAAGTTACTCTGGATTTAAGCGATTCAGATACAGAATTAATTAAAACAGAATTCAATGAAAAATTAAATGAGTATTTTTTAAACTTGGGAGCACGCTCATTAAATAGTGAGAAAAATTTCGAACAATTGTTATTAATGATAAAAAGACAAGAAAATATATCACATCGGGATATCAGCTACACTCATACTTATCAAGGAAAATATAAGTTTCTTAAAAGGGAAGGTGGAAAAGAAGGGTTATTAATAAAAGGTGAGGATGGCATATTCAGAGTGTTGCTTCCTTATGAAGAAATCTTTGACACTTTGTGGAAAATACATTTAAAATATTGCCACCCAACAACTGAGACACTGAAGGATATTTTGCAAAATGACTACATAGTACATGATTTTGCGGTTCAAAGTATTCGCGAAGTCTGTTACACTTGTTCGGAAGTAAGAAAACCTTACTATCGCATAGATCTAGATATTTTAGAAATGAATGGAAATTCAGACTTTGCATTTACTCACATTATGACTTGCCAAGACATGTTCACTGGGTTTATTCACATAAGACCCATATGCCTTGATAATATGGAAAGCGAAATTTGTGTGGAGCTGCTAAGAATCTTTATGGATTTTGGGCCACCTAAGGCAGTAGTTATAAGCAGTGGCATTTTTGAAGTAGCACTAGATCAAATCAAACACCTTACTACATTTGCGCCTATTTCATTTGCAATTACCAAGATATCTCCGAACATAGATAAATTAAATCGTCTAAGAAACTTAATCTATATATGGATGAAAAGAAACAACTTTGAAAACTGGTCCATTGCCTGTTATGGAGTACAGTTGTATTTGAATAACAAAATTAACGAAATAACAAACACGTCGTCATTTTCCACCGTATTCAAAAACATTGAAAGTCGTGTAACGGAGGCTTTGCCCGAATTGAATGTAAATATACATGAAGAGGTATCTACAGCGTTACCGGAAGACTTCAATGCCACAAGCCCATTTAGTATAGAGAGTGCAGAACCAACATGTTCTAGTGCATCTTCTGAAGAAGTAAACTTGATTTGCAATGAAACTATTATTGGCAGTGAAACAGAATTCACGGTGACTTTAGATGATGAAATGGTGATATTAGAGGACAATGATCCGCTTGCTGTTGATGGCATTTTACCTTGATATTGTTTTTAATCTGTATTTTATTTCTTCTGATTTTGTCTTAACTGCAATGAGCGGTTATGATACATAATAATATTTTTAAAAGCAAAACATCTGTATTTATTATTGTTTTTACACAAATATCTATTTGACGTCTCATCCCAGTAGTTCTATTCTAACATGCTATTTCCATTTTAACATGTATGTACGGACGACAGCGCAGATCAAGCTACCTGAAACTTTCAAATATTCCTAATCAACCTTGAGCCTTAATGCTTCAGATGTAAAGTTGAAAATCTAATAAAAATATCTGACAAATTGTAGTAGTTCATGTGCTGTCATCTGTACATACTTTGAGCGTATGAGCGTTTAGTAAGCAAGACGGGCATTTCGTGGTTTTCAATTTTTATCATTAAACTGGGGCTATGTTTTAAAAATGTGCTCGACTGCAGTTTTAGAATTATGTGAATAGTGGATGAAAAGTAAGTAACCGTAATGTTAACAGTTATTTTACTATGAAAATAACGCCTTGCAAGTTTACAATGCTTTATTTGTGTATAAATAGAACTATGAAAGCAAAAATTTCTTACCTTTCACACACTTTTCATAGCTAGTAAAACACATTTTTAAAATATAGCTCCGATATAATAATAAGTTGTGACGTTACCAGTCGTGCGTAGTAAACGCTCTGAAGTCAATTAATGATTTAAAATTTCATAATTCCAGGGGCATACCCAGCTTCTGGCCTGTTCAAGTCGGGCCTAGGGAAAGGCAATTCAGGCCTAGGTGGGGAGCAAGTAAAATTTTTTGAGATGGTAATCTTTGTGCACTATAGTCACACGCGGTTTTTCGGCAATTACACCGTACGTTTTGTTACTTGTCTACTGCGTGGGTTATTTAAAAGTTAGAGATAAGTCCTCGTTTACTTATACATTGTTTAGTAATTAGGGGATGCCTCCCCCTGCCCCTACCTAGGTACGCCCATGCATTATTCTCTTTTCGCAGGTCTGCTGGAAGAAATTTCTTAAGAAATAAGCAGTACCAGTGGTAGGCCATAACATGGTAGTGGTACCAGTCTTCTCGGTGGTAGGCCATAACATCGGCCGCCGGCAGAAGTTATCACCCACCAGACAAAGACTTGCCGCCAAGCGATTTGTCGTGTTCCGGCATGATGTCTGGTGAAGCCGTTCGGAGGACTGGTCTGAGCAGTTGTGTTGCGATGTGTGCTGGGTACGATGCGCCAAATGTTGTTGTGTTGGGAGTTTGGTCGTGGAGGGTCTTCAGATCAATCTCCCTTTGGCGCAGCATCGTTGGTCGTGTTGTTGGGTTTAACATTGCATCACCCCGCTCAACTGCCGTCTTCCTTCCTATTCGCTCAGTTTTTCTGAGTGAATAGACTCTTAATAAATTAGCGCGCTTTACCATCAACGATCGCATCACTGCTTACCATCAGGTGGGATTGCGGTCAAGCGCTAGTTTATAATTAATAAAAAAAAAAGTATCTTTGTACTCCGATCTTTATTTTGTCATATCCTTTTGGTTTTTATTGTGTGTACATAAATAATACCCTTTATATCTTGATGGTGTATGAATTGACTTAACTGAAACTGCCAAAGACCTAGGTGTAGTTATAGACTCCAATCTTTCGTATCGTGCTCAGGTTAGTGAGGTCAGCCGAAAGGTATATTTCTCCTTTCATTCGCTGAAATGCCTTCAGGGTCTTCTGCCCTTGAAGACTAAAATTTTAGCACAGACGCTTATTCAGCTGATTATAGATTATCCCAACACCCTTACCTAGATGCTACTGAGGAGCTGTTAAACAAACTTGAACGCTTGCAAAACCTGTGCATTCGCTTTGTTTTCGGTCTTCGTGAGTATGACCATGTCTCTCACCTTCGCAAGGAACTCAAGTGACTCCCAATCCGTCATCGCAGGAATACTAGAATTTTATGTCTCCTTTTCAACATCTTACACAACCCATCTTATCCTTCCTACCTGCGTGAGCGTTTTTCTTACGCGCGCTCTAGGTGCGCATCCTGTAGATCACACCTAAGATCCATCCTTAAATCTCATCCTCATAAGACTATTCACTATTCCTATTCCTTCTCTGTACATGCTGTAAGATTGTGGAAGTCACTCCCGCCTAACATTCGTGATTTAAACACTATTTCTAAATTTAAACGTCATTTAAAAGAGCATTACCTTTCCTCTATATTGTGAGAATTTGTTTATTATTTATATATTTTAGTATTATGTTTTTTAAGCTATTGCATAGCTTCTATCGCGGGTCTTGAGCGCGGGGACCGAATCCAGAAATTCCGTAACGAAAAAACCTCACGCTCCCCACTCCGACGGGCACGGAGGTGTGGCTTGAAGGCCGTACATCGTCTAACGTCGTTTCAGTTCGTCAGTCTTCGGCACGGTATGTTTGTGTGCGTGCGACTACATCTTTTGAAAACAATTTATAGATTTTCAAAAAGAGCATGCATATTGCAGGGCGCGAACTCAGTTCTACACACTTGCCATGTTACTGATAGTCGCGATGTGCTAAACTTGTGATTAATTTTCTCTCTGAAATAGGTCTTCTATAGAGATATGTCATAGACGTCATCGACGTTGTCATGGCTACCTTAAAAACTTTTTATATAATTAATTATTAAGTACTTTTATTCAAATTAATTTAGTAGTGTTTTTATAAAATAGTTTTTTTTTTAACGGAAAAGCTAAGATGAATGTCACGCTAATTTTTCATTGGACTTTTAAATTATTTATAGTGTTGTTTACTAAATAAAAGCGCGTGATTTTATAGAGTAAAAAGTGTTCACGCGGCCGTTTTTTCAACTGTGATTGGCGATATCCGCCATTATTGCGAAATATTTTTTTAAAGAATTTCTATAATTTGTTACACATGTTATTGGCAAAATTGTGGTATCTATCCACAGGGACCAGATCAAGAGTAGAAGTTGAAGTTTTTATTAAATAAAATATTACAGAAAGATGTCGGTGAACAATGTTAATACGAGTACATTTAAGTGTACGAGTTGTAATATTGTTATCTCCGAAACGAAACAACGAAAGTTTAATAAAAATATGCTCGTCGGATTTTTCTGAGGAAGACATTGATGAGGCAAAAAAGTTATTGTTTGTTTCTACGAAGACAAGACAAAACCATGTATCGAGGCGTAAGAACAAAAAGCAGAAAGACCTAAAATATACGGTTACGGTGTTTAAAATCACGGATCCCGAACAATCCCAGTTTTTGTGGCATATGACCTTCACAAATTGCCACCAATTTGCTTTGACTACGTAGAACGTACGTAAAGAAGTTGATGAAGGATTTATTAATTCTACGGTCAGATGTTAACGCAATCAGAAGTGATTATGTTACTAAAGATCAGCTCGAAAATATTAAATTGATAACAAATAATTCGACACCGACGCCGTTCATCATCAACAACCTTTTTATCGTCCCACTGCTGGGCACAGATCTCCTCTCATACAGAGAAGGATTGAGCGTAATCACCACGCTTGCTCAATGCGGGGTGGTTGATTTCAGACTTATAAAGCCCAGGTTTCCTCAAGATGTTTTCCTTCGCCTTCAGTCATTGGTGTCCAAGATATACTTAGAAAGTACATATAACTTTAGAAAAGTTACATTGGTACTTGTCTGACCTGGAATCGAACCCGCGCACTCATACTTGAGAGGCTGGTGTTTTAACCAATAGGCCACCACGACAAAACAGTGGGGTATATTGAAAAAGAACCTCGGAGTCTTTGAGTATATTTCGTGGTGCTCCCTGTGCGCCGTTTCCGAGTCAACGAAATACCAGTTGGTGGAGTCATAAGGATACTATAGCTGTCTTGCCTGCCCCTCAGTGCCCGGCCGGTCTTGCGATTGCACCGAAACAGCACACAATTACAGAGATTATAAGCAATAGACCAGACAGACCTTACGGAGGAATTGCCCTATTGTAGAGGAAGTCCGCTATCTCAAAGGTATCAGTGTTGTTGTGTAATAGTGATCGTTTAGTTCTCACACGGATCGTTCTATGTTAGTTTTCTCATTTTACATGCTTACTGACTCGAATGATAATATAATAGATTTCATGGGTTTTTTCTTTATTTCTTTATTTTTTGGCTTCACACGGTTTGTGCATTTAACCAATGTCACGTAATTATGAATTATTCATGTCGAAAAAGACGGCCGCGTGACCCGTCTTACGAGTGAGGTTTGGGACAAAGTCATGATGTGGCCACTATGCAGCGATATTTCACTGTTCTTTATGAACTATTTACTAAATGCACTTTTTACTACATAAATCACGCACTTTTATTTAGTAAACAACACTATAAATAATTTTAAAAGTCCAATGAAAAACGAGCGTGACACTCAGCTTGACTTTCCCGCCAAAACTCAGGGTGCTGATCACGGATATGATTTCATTTTTGAAATCCAAGATGGCCGACATCATATTTCATGACATTCTGACATGGGTGTGATAACGAACATGACGTCATTTTTAAGCTATTGCTTAGCTTCTTTCTATCTCTTTATCAAAGTCGAACAGAAAACATTGAATATAGTTTAGTCGCTTAATCGTCACCATTTTTCGCACTCTTTTGATGACGTTGCTGGTAAAAAATAAATAAATTACAAAAAAGAAAGAAAACTTGAATTGATATCAAAGAAAAAAAAAACAAAGGAAAAATTACTGTATAAATAAAATAAATAAATAATTATAATTGCAAGTTATAGTTGATAAAAAAAAGGCTATGCAATAGCTTTACCGCGGCAGTCTCCGAGTGCCACACGTCTTTTTTTTTATTTAAGGATCGTTATATATTTACTTTGGTTTTATATTTAGGTATAGTTAATATTATTACTTTTATACCTACTTATCAAATTCATATTTTATTTCCTCCTTGTTCTTACACACTATTGTCTACATTTCTACTTTACTTCTCCTTTCGCAGGTCTGCTGGAAGAAATTTCTTAAGAAATAAGCAGCACCTTTGCACTCGGATCTTAATTTTGTCGTACTTATCTTTATGTATTTTATTGTGTGTACATAAATAATAAAATAAATAAATACATTTATTGTAGGTATTATTTTTTCATTTACGACACGGTTGGTGTAGTGGCTGCGCGATCGACTGCTGCGCTGTGTGTCGCGGGTTCGATCCCCGCACGGAACAAATATTTGTATAACCTAGAAGTAGTTGTTCCGTTCCGTTGTTGTTCGTTTGTGTATGTGAGTACAAATGTTTGTAAACGCTCCCACTGTACAGGAGTACTTCCTAATATGCGACAACGTTAACAAAAAAAAAAAATCGGTTGTCTGTAAAGTGTGTTCACTGATAGCTGAACGTGACAACGTCATATGAAAATACTGATGGAATAGTAGCATTTTTCAAACCTTTATCGCCGCAATTATCGATGCTATAAATAATTTTGACACAACATCCACTTTTTTTTTTGACGCTGTGGAAATGACATTTACGCACCATACCCCGAAAGGCGTGTGTGGGACTTGCCCAGCCGAAGCCGGGAATACCCACTAAAACCGAACAGCGGCACACCGACATCGCCTTGGTGGCGGGGTCATGGGAAATAGCAAGCCTGCCTACCAATCCCCCGCCGGCGATTTCCGCCAGGAGGCGGGCCCACAGTGGGCCCTCCATAGGGAGGGGCCCGGCTGGGTACGTCTTCGTGTGCGAGAAGACGCAGCAGCCAAGGGTTTTTTAGCGAGGTGTCCTTCCTCTTAGCCCCACTCGTTTGCCCGAAGGCAAACGGGGCCCCCAGCTCCTCTCCATGAGGAGACCGGGTTGCCCGGCGGTGACCCGGCGTTCGGGTCACGTCAGCCACCTGGAGTGGTGGCCGACCCGCCGCGCGTGACCGCCGAAGCGGTCGCCACTTCTGGTTTTGGTCCGCGCCGGTAAACCGGTAACCCCCATATCTGGGGGCCGTTCCCCTATCCGCCACCTGGGGACGCGTCCGATGGCAGGCCAGAAACTGCACACGGAGACACAACATCCCCTTTTTTTTTTTTTTTTTTTTTTTTTTTTTTTTTTTTTTTTTTTTTTTTTTTTTGTTGTCGCTGGGGAAAATGACAATTACGCATCCCCACCCGTCGGGGGACGGGCAGGGTATGTGGGACTCCCCGGGAGAGAGCCTCCCGGTATACCCACTAAAAACCCCAGCGGCGCTCCGGCATCGCCATAGTGGCGGGGGAGTGGGGGAGTGGCACAGCCTGGGCTTCCTCTCCCCCGCCGGCGAATCCCGCCTAATTAGGCGGACCCTCATTTGCCCCTCCTAGGAGGGGGACCGAAGCTCCCACATGGTGAGCTGTGCAAGGCGGACGCGGGCACCCCCGTGCCTCACGCCCGCCGCTCACCTCAGGGCGGGAGAAAGCGGGCGAAATCCCGCCTTCTCATGCCCCTACGCCGCCTGCGGAGCGCCGGAGCGAGGGGATCCTCCTCCCGCTCGCGCTCCGCGGCCTCCTTCTGCGACATCACGACCTCGCAGAAGGAGGCCATCGCCGCCCAGGCCCCCTCGCTCCCCACCATCGCTCTGACGACGGCGGGCAGCGAGAGGTCCCCTCCTACCGCTGCGACAAGATCGCGGCGCGGCACGGCCCACGACGGGCACACCGCGAGGGTGTGGTCCGCCGTGTCCTCCGCCGCGCCGCAACCGTGGCACGACGGCGTCTCCTCTCGTCCTATCCGGTGCAGGTACCTGCCGAAGCAGCCGTGACCGGAGAGTACCTGCACCAGACGGAAGGAGAGGAACCCGTGACGCCTGTCGAGCCAGTCCCTCAGGACTGGCCCGATGGCGTCGAGGGTGCGACGGCCGAACACCGCGGAGGCGAGGTCGCGCGTCCAATGTTGGACGATGGCGTCCCTCGCCTCCCGGCGGACGGCCTCCCTCAACTCCGGGGCCGGACGCTCGCCCAGCGCCCTGCGCCCCGCCGTCCACTCGTACACTCTGGCGAGCACCCAGGCCTCGAGCTCCCAAGGCGGGGTGCTCGCCAGAGCGCATGCCGAAGCGAAGCCTACCGTGCGGTAGGCCCGCGCTACCCGCTGGGCAATGGCCCTTTGGGGCGCCCGAAGAGCGGGGACGTTCTCCCTCCTATGGAGGGAGTCCGCCCAAATCGGGGCCCCATATAGGGCCATGCTCCGCAGTATGCCGGCGTATAACCGCCGGCAACGACTGCTCGGCCCTCCCATGTTCGGCATGAGCCATGAGAGGGCGTCCGCGGCTTTCAGCAGGCGCGTCGACAGCCCGCTAAAATGCGGGCCGAAGCGCAGCCTGCTGTCCAGCATGAGGCCCAGATACTTCATCTGGGCCTCAACCCCAACCCTTACCCCCGCCACATAAATGTGGGCGTCGGGTGGGGGGCGCTGCCGGGGGCCGTGAAAGAACACGGCCTCCGTTTTGTGCAGCGCCACCCTCAAGCCCAGGCGGCGGATCCTCCCCGCCACCAAGGATCCGCCCGCCGAGGCCAAACTGGCCGCCTCCCTGTAACTGCTCCCGCGGGAAGTGAGGAGAGTGTCATCTGCATAGCAGATGACACTCGTGCCTCGCAGGAGGGTTCCCCGCAGGAGCCAGTCATAACCGACGTTCCACAGAAGAGGCCCTAGAACGGACCCCTGTGGAACGCCGGTTCCCACAGCGTATCTCCGGAGCTGGCCAGCCCCGTCTACGAGGAGGACAGCACGGTCCTCCAGGTAGCTGGCCAGGAGGCCCCGCAAGTACTGGGGCACTCCGTGGAACCGGAGGGCCTCCAGGATGGTGGAGTGGGGGATGGAGTTGAAGGCGTTGGCAATGTCGAATGACACAGCCAACACTCCATCCCCCACTCCTACCGCCTCTGTCACCTGGCCCTTGAGACGGGCCAGGGCGTCCACTGTAGAACGCCCAGCTCGAAAACCGAACTGGGCGTCCGACAGGTCCGGTCCCACGCTCCGAAGATGACACTTCAGGCGGCCGGCGATGATCCCCTCGAACATCTTACCGGCCTCGTCAAGCAAGACGATGGGCCGGTAAGCCGAGGGGGAGTCCGCCGGCCGCCCCTCCTTCCGGAGGAGGCACAGTTGGCCTTCCCGCCAAGGTTTCGGGAACCTCCTCGACGCGAAGCACGCGTCGAAGAGGTCCCGAAACCTTCCCTCCATCTCGGTGGCCGCGATGGCCACCACCCTGGCGGGAACGCCGTCGGGGCCAGGAGCCGTCTTTTTGGCGCGGAGACGGAGCGTCGCCGCGCCAAATTCCTCCTCTGAAACCGGAGGAGGAGGAGCTTCCTCCTCCGGTAGAGCCGCTGGTCTTGGCGGGCCCATCGCTGGTGGGGTGAAGTGCGGATCCCTGCGCGGAAACAGGGACCGCACCACCCCATCCAGGAGCGCTGGTTCCAGGGTCTCGGCAACCGGGGGACCAATGCGACGCAGTTTGTTCCGCGCCGCCTTATATGGTCTCCCGAATGGGTCGTTGTCGAGACCCTCCAGCAACTCAGCCCTCGCCGCGTCCTTGGCTGCGCCGATGGCCGACTTAAAGGCCGCCCTCGCCCCCACGTATGTGGAGTAGAGGCGGTCCTCTTCGGCCTCGTCCCGTCGGCGCCGCCGACGCGATCGGGTGTAGGCCCGCCGTGCCGCCACGCAGGTGGCCCGCAGCTCCGCCAACTCCTCCGACCACCAGTACACGGCGCGTCGGGGAGGTGGACGTCTCGACCGAGGCATGCTGGCGTTGCACACCTCGGTCAATGACCCCCTCAGTCGGGCCGCCGCCGCGTCCACGTCCAGGACGTCCACGCCGGGACCTGGCCAAAGCCAGTCCTGGACGAACGCGGCCTCCCGTGCCGCCTCCCGATCCAGGTGGGTCAGAGCCCACCTTGGAAACGGGGAACGGCCCGACGATGAGGGGGTGCTGCGGCGCCCCCGTGGATTCTGGGGGGAGATCTCGAATCGCACGTAGCGGTGATCCGAGATCGTCTCCCCCAGTTCCACCCTCCAATTAGACACAACATCCCCTGTACCTACTTCATACTTGACGACAACATGTAAATGTATTATTGTATAGCAGCTGTCCACGAGGACGCATCGCTCACTCAAGTAGGAGAGACACAGATGTCGAACGCTGCCGAACGCGGAGGCAGATTGTGCCTCTTTGTCGCTCGTTCCGCGTTCTCGCTTGCACTTCAAGCCATAAATGGAACGGGGTAAAGTCATGTTTTTTCATGCATGCAGCCGGCTCCATCGAATTATAAGAAGTTGTCACGTCAAATAATTATACATACAGTATGTTAAGAAAACCCTGTCCGACCCATAAGGATAATAAAGGTTAGGTAAACACATGACCAAATATAATATAAAATTTTACGTAATCATCATAGTACCAATACAAATGAATTTTGAAATAATCTTTTTTTCCCGCGAATTAATTCCAACTTCCCCGAAATTTGGTAATTTTTAAAAAGTGACAACACCGGTATTATTATGAGCGAATAGCGATGCGATCACGTGCCGCGTGCCCTGCCGCCAATATATCGGTCAGCTGTTTCAGGTGTCAACAATAGCAATGTCTCTTACCGCAAAAGAAATGATTTAGATGATGTTGTCTGTTGATGAAAATACAGAACAGATAAAATACACATCTTACTTATCTATTCCATGAATGAAAACATCAAGTGTCAAATAATGTCACTTATGCCAATGCTTTACTAACGGCTATTAGAAATTTTTCCGAACCTTTCATGGTGTTAGAATAATAACAGAATGTGGATAATAACATTCAATTCAATTCAATTCTTGTTTGTTGGCCTTTGTGGGAGAGACGCCACAATTTTGCCATTATCACGTGCGAACGATTAATAAACCATGAAACGCTGGAGAGTATTTAGCGCGAATTAAAATAATAATGATATATTTTTGTTATGTTAAAAAAAAAATAAAAAAGTATTTCTTCGCAGATTGACAGTCACAGATTATGGATACGAAAATGACTATATCACGACGGACAGTGAAGGAAAAGGGAGAGAAAAAAAGAAAATGTTGCAGCTTAGAGTTACAGCTTAATTTTATTAATTTCAATAAATTTAGGAAGTAGATATTGATAATAACATCTTTAAATAACTACCTATCGATATTAATTGACAAGACTAAAATAGACAATACAAGGGACATCTAGATCATAGACATATACTAATAGACATGTCGTACGCATATAATCTGGAATATTTTTTTGGTTTGAAAAGAGTGAGAGAGATGACTTATGCTTTCGATCTAGCACTATTTCTTTCCTCATAGATGATTGATGATTTTGAGAGAGATAAAGATAGACGAAACTTCGTTTCCTCTCTTTCTTTCCATTAGTAGGTATATGTCGATGACAATGGTCTTTTTATTCAATTCTTTTCGTACTTCTGAACGGAAAAGGCAAAGGCATAGTGCTACCGACTAGGAGGGGTTTGGGGTAAAGTCATGATGTGGCCACTATGCTACAATATTTCAATGTTCTTTATAAATTATTCACTGAATGCACTTTTTACTACATAAATCATGCGCTTTTATTTAGTAAACAACACTATAAATAATTTTAAAAGTCCAATGTAAAATGAGCGTGACACTCAGCTTGACTTTCCCGCCAAAGAAACGACAATGGACATCTAGATGCCAGTTCTTTTTTTGCGGGTCACAGCGAAGCAAAGATATTATCGTCAGTCCACCGCAAGTTAGGCTTCAGTCTTTTTAGAACGCTTTTTACACATTTTTTAAGTTTGCCAAGTGTGCAAGATACCTTATTGCAATATCGGTATAATTCGTTACACTTGATATCTTGAAAGTATAGTCAGTTAGCATTGATATAATATTAAATAGAAATGATATGTTCTAACAAACTAACCGAAATAAATGTGCCGATCGGAGCAGCAGCACACATGCAAATTTTTATTCTGCATACATTTCACACGTTGGTACAGTGTGAGTGAGATGGGGCGCAATCTAAAGCATAGAGAAGAAAAATGTCTAGTGTTGGTAGTTTGCGCTTAAATGGAAACAGCGCACCATTCATGACAAGTTTGCCAAAGAATAACAAAAATGCAGATAGGAAATATAACTGAGTTAACGATAACTGGTAATTTCATAGGTGGTAGTACGTGCTCAGTAGGTGCATATATTTTTTTTTTTTATGAACAGTTTTCACAGTCACAAAATATTAAATACACATTAATCAAGCATTACACAACTTCAATTATAAACATTAAAGTTTTGTAACACTTGATTAAAGTGTATTTAATATTTTGTGACTGTGATTAAAGGTAACCTAATTCAATATAATAAACAATTATAAACCATAGTAATTAGTGAAATTAATTCGGTTTTTTTTTTAATAATTATAAACTAGCACTTGACCGCAATCCCGCCTGATGGTCAGCAGTGACGCAGTCGTTGATGGTAAAGCGCACTAGTTTATTAATAGCCTATTAATATCCTTTTTATAAATTTGATCAACCGGTCTTTCCAAAGTTTCCATAATTTCGACGAAGCAGACGGATGCCAATTTTCTTCTAGTAATTTTCCACTTAACCGTACAAATTGAGATAATATTTACGGTTAAGTGGATAAGCACATAAATTACATAACTTATTTATAATGATCAATGAGCATCAAAGATCCTGATCTTTGATGCTCATTGATAATTATTAATAAGGTGGTTGGTGACGTCACTGGCCGCTAAAAAGTGTAGCGTGCAGTGACGTCATACGAGTTTTCAACGCGCTGTGTCGTTTTCATTTTTTGTTTATATGAAAAAAGAAAAAATACGTGTCTGGTATTTTTTGGAAATCTGACTGACGGACTAATTAGTTTTTTTAGTCAAATTTTGCAACTTATGTTTAAATTAAAAAAAAAAAAACTTTCTTATAACACAACCAGTTGCTGAACAAGATGCGAACAAAAATATTATTTTAGTTTTATGTTAATAAGAAAAATATATTTTTGTTATCACTAAAATTATTGTTGATCGAACACAAGTTTTCAAGCTAAGTATAGATTAATGCGAGCACGACTTACTTTTTTATAATTTCAGGATAATTACATAAATCCAGAAGTTACTCGAATTGCTACACCAGTCAATGTTGAAATTTCAGACTCTGAGTCTATCTTCGACACTCCAAGAAAAATTGCACTGAAGGCACAAGTTGAAAAGTTACAAAAACAAAAAGTGCATCATCAGGCTAAAATTAAGAAACTACATCAACAAAAAAGATGTTTAAAGCGTAAAATATTGACTTTAAATGATTTCGTTGACCACATAGGAAAAAGTTTAACATCAAAAAAATATGGCAAACACTCTTAAAGCTACAGCAAAAATGCAAGCCATATTTGATAGACTCAATAGAAATGCCACTAAGACAAAATCATCCCGTCGTAAATTTTATCCGTCTCTTCGTAAATTTGCTCTGACCCTTCATTATTACTCTCCTGCCGCTTAAAATTATGCCAGAAAATGTTACAATAAGGTTTTTCCACACGTTAGAACATTACGCAGATAACAGTAAATCAGCTCCGACTCATGAATCGATCTTTACCATTATTGATCCATGGCAAAGCGAGACCTCAAACGGCACGAGAAAACATTTTGACCCTTTAGGAATTGCAATTGGAAACCATTCGTCATCCTCCTTATTCGCCAGACCTTGCTCCAGTGCACTACCATTTTTGTCGTGATTTGGACAATTATCTGCGTGACAAGAAGTTTTCTTCCCAGGAGGCAGTTCTGTTTTCACACAGTTTGTGCAGTCTAGATCCTCAGAGTTCTATCGCAAAGGCATAAATGACCTTCCTATTTGAAGGCAGCAGTGTATAAATAATAATGGTAACTATTATATTAAACGAATCATATAAATAAAAAACTGTAAACATTGAAATTGCCTATAAATTTTCTGCTCCCTAATTTTTTTGTTTCAAACTATCAAAATGCGAAAACCTCTTTAAATATTATCGATAAGTTTATATCGAAATGATACAAACCCTACTACAATTTTTAGTATTGTCATTTAAAAAGATTTGCAAATAAACGTGTGAAAAGAATAATTTTCCTAAGAACAAAATGCAAACAAAAATTGCAAAACAAAATGCGCTTTATGGCCTAAAACGTTTATTATACTCAAAAATCACAATAAACTGAGTATTATACTAATTCGTAAGCAAAACATATCTAAAATACCAATAGATGGTGTCACGGAAAATGAATAGTAGCGAATAAAATTTTAAAACAGTTTTTGATGTTTGTACAAGACTAGTTTAACTTAATTTGTTTACTTTTCAATATTTATTTACCCGATTTGAATTATACTAGGGTATTAAATCGGATCTGGCAACATAGACCACACTGGCCATCTATCGGGCAATAGCTGAATATATTTTATATAAACTTTTTCATTTTTAATATTTTGATGTCTCCAATTGTTGATCTAATTTTGCTATATTGTACTAGATGGCGGAACTGAGACATGGGATCACAGTTTTTCTATGCGATTTTGACACATGCCCTCTCTATTTATCTTAAATCTCTTTGCTTAATTATAATATGTGATGGAATCACATATTATAATTGGAGACTTTAGTTGGCTTTTCTAAAATAATTCGTGCATTTACGCATTACACAAAACGCAATTTTGAATGCGGAAAAGATTTTCATAGCCACCAAGGACACGCGCGTACGGAACGAGAGTATTGAGAGTGACTAAAGCGAGAGTCCAGTAGTAATCGCGACGCCCCCGCAAGGGGGCGTGGCGAGCGACGCCTAGGGCTTTGGCCCCCTGGTCGCAGAGTCCGTAATAATCGGTCCGCTACTGCGGACCCCTCACCATGTTCGGCAAACAATGGCCTGCGGGACTCATGACGTGCGTGAGTTGCGCACGTCTGTGATTGATTGCAGTGTATTTTCCTGTAGGCGCGTCACAGAACCCACTCACGGCCTGCTTTCTTCACGACACCTCGGCGGTCAGTCCCCGCCAGGTGGAACCCCCAGTTACCTGAGGGAAGCCCAGCGGAGGACGACCAGCGACAGAGGTGCCGACTCGACGCTCCTACAGAATAAGGGTGTAATTACCCCCCGCCCGTCCGGTTTCCAGCTATGTACGGTTACCTTTCGGGCTAAGGGGGTAGAATATGTATGAGTGTGGGCGGCATTGTGTTGTAATGTAACACCGCCCAGTGTCTACGCGTACCGCTGCCCGCGCTGCCCGTAGGCGTTTGTGTATAGCGTCTGTGGAGTAAGGGTGTCTGTTCGCCGCGCAACGTGCCTATATTAACTTAGCACACGCTACGCGACGAGTGTAAATATATAAGTGTAGGAGTTCAGTGTGCAAGTGAGCCGCGTGTAGCCTGGATGCAGCTCACTTGGGAGTCCAGTCCGGTGCGATGGGGTCGTCGTCCGCTACCAGGTCGCGGGGCAGGGGTCTCGCGTCCGGAGGGCGCGCGTGCCAGGGCGCAAGGTGCTTGACATGAGGCCAAGAAGATGCGTCGGCACGCGCGAACATCCGCTTCGCGAGTTGCCGCACAAACTCATCCAGGCTCTCAATCCGGAGGTCCCGCTGGATGACGTCATTCCTCACGAAGCGAGGGGCGTCAACAATTGTCCGCAACGCAAGGTGCTGTTGCGTGCGGAGCAACCTTCGGCTCGACTCCCTCGTGAGGGCGAACCAAGCGGGGGCGGCGTACGTCATTACTGGGCGTATGTACGTCTTGTACACGCCCAACTTGACGCGCGCCGGAATGTCGGATGAGAGCACTGGTTTGAGTACGGCGCGGGCGACCCTACCTTTGCGACAACCGAGCGGACGTGTGACCCCATCGAGAGCCGACGATCAATCGTCACCCCCAGGTACTTCACCCGGGGGGACCACTCGACGTCGACTCCTTGTAGCTGCAGGGGTGGCGGGAGGGGCGCTGAGCCTGTGACCAACGCCTGCGTCTTACCCACGTTCACCGACAACCGCCACTTCGACAGCCAGTCGGGAAGGAGCTCCAGTGCGCGCTGCATTTTGACGGCCGCGTACTTCGCACTCAGCGACGAAGTAATGTACGCGGCGTCGTCCGCATACAGCGCGAGCATCACTTCCTGCGTCGTGGGGATGTCGTCGGTGTATAGTGAGTAACACGCCGGCGACAGGCAGCTGCCCTGCGGCACACCCGCGTGCACCGGGTGGGCGTCGGAGAGCGCCCCTTCCACCGCCACTCGGAAGGTCCTGTGGGACAAGAAAGAGGAGACCACCTTAACAATGCGACGGGGCGCATCTGTTGTGGCCAGCTTGTGTAGCAGGCCCTCATGCCACACACGGTCGAAGGCCTTCTCCATGTCGAGGAATACTGCCACCGAGTACTCCTTTTTATTGAGCGCGGCTGTCAGGTGGTGCAGTACCCTCGACAGCTGGAGCGTCGTGCTGTGGTCCGCCCTAAACCCGAATTGCTCCGGACGTGGCGCGATGTGCTTCTGGAGATGTCGCAGCAGGAGTGCTTAGAACCCTTGGAGACTGTCGGCAGCAGAGTGATTGGCCGATAGCTCTCAGGCTTCAGGATGTTCTTCCCCGCCTTGGGCAGCATGATGACGCGCCCTTCCTTCCACGAGGCCGGAAAAACCCGCACGCGCCTATTCACTGCCATACGCAGTATGGCAGTGAATAGGCGCGCGAGCGCTGCCACCGTACGGTAGGGCAGGCGGCGCAGCACTGCGTTTGTGATGCCATCGGCGCCGGGGGCCTTCTGACTGCGCCAGGCGAGAAGAAAATGGGGTCCTCTTCAGGAGCTATCGGCGCTGCGAAGTAGTCTCCGAGGTGTTTCTCGACTGCTGCAACATGGTCGGTGTCGCTGGTCGGGTTCGGGCGGAACTGACGCTCCAGGTGTTCAGCGAAGACCTTCGCCCGGTCCTCCGCTACATATTTCAGCGCCCCGTCGCTGTCCTGCAGCGGTCGCACTGGGGCTGGGGTATGTGACAGCTGGCGGCACAGTCTGTGTACCGACGGCCAGCTGTCTGCTGCTGCCTCTATACGTTCCTCCCAGCCCGCGACGTTGTGCGCCTGCAGCTCGGCCTTGACCTTCCCCGCAAGGCGGTTGAGCTCTTTCTTGAGCGTGGGACATCTCAGCTGCTGCCACTGCTTGCGAAGGCGCCTCTTCACGGCGATCATGGAGCGAATGTGCGCCGGCAGGGGCGGCAATAGCACTCTCCCCTGCGGCTGCGTGCTCGTCGCCGCTTCTAAGGCGCTCTGGATGCAAGCAGTGATGTCCCGCGCCGCCTGGTCCACGTCCGCGGGGTTGGCGATGGGCCGAGTCGGCGTGGTGGTCTCCATCTTGTCCGTGAACTTTTTCCAGTCCGTGACTCGACGTGGCGCTGGTGGCTTCAGTCGGGTCGGCACGCCTGAGATGACGACGAGCACCGGATGATGGTCCGACTGGAGCTCGTCGTCGATCACTTGCTGTGTGATCTGGCAGTGTAGCCCTCGGTGGGCTACGATGTCCAGCACATCCGGCATGTAACCCTCTTGGTCCGGGTAATGAGTCGGCGTCTCCGGGCCGGACACCGTATAGCCGAAGGCTTCCGCGTCCTCGAAGAGCCGTCTCCCCCCTGCGTTCTGGTGCATGGAGTTCCACGCTGGGTGCTTACAATTGAAGTCGCCGGCGAGGAGGGTGCCCTTGCCGTTCTCTGGCGTCAGTAGCGCCCGCAGCTCCAGTAGATCAAGTCGAGCCGCGGGCGGTTTGTAGAAGGCGTATAAGTTGATGTCCTCGCCGGCGATGTGCACCTGGACACCCAGCGCGTAGCACGTCGCGTTCGGAGGCACGGGGAGTTCCTGGTGGACGACTCTTCGCTTCACAAGTACTGCCAGACCACGGTACCTCATGTGTGCCTACCTTTCGTCCTTCCTGTATACGTGATACCCCGGGACCCTGACCCTATCTTCGGGTCCGAGGAGGGTTTCACTGATGAGCGCCACGTCGATGTCCTGTTCCCCCAGGAGGTGTCGGAGGGGGGCGACCTTTCCCCTAAGGCCGCGGGCGTTCCAATGTAACACCCTTAACGGCCTAGCCACGGTAGAGGAGCAGTAGTTTGGCCAGGCCGTCAAGGATGACGGTCTCCACGTTCTGACCCTGCCTTATCGCCTTGATGAGCTCCATGAGCAGCTCAATGGCGCAGGTCGTGAACTCGCTGGTGGTCTCGGGCTTGGATTTCTTAGTGGGGGCGCCGGTAGCGCCGCGGTTGGCTAGAGCCTTCTGTACCAGCGCTTTACCGGCGCCAGTCTCCTTTGCGCCTCGAGCCACGACCTGTTTGCCCTCTGGGGCAGGGTCGGCGGCCTTAGGCGCGTCTTCCTGGGTGGCAGAGGGCGTAGGCTTCTTGCCTTTGCCCTTGCCCCCGCGCCCCTTCTTCCTCCGCTTCGACGACGGGGCTTGGGTGCGGTCGGTAGGCCCGTTGGCTGCCGCCATTAGTGATCAAGGTGTCAGCGTCGACCATTTGCGGCCTCTCAGTGGCCGCTTGTGGCCGGCGCGCGTGGTTAGAAATGGCGGCAGTCCCCGCTCGCCTGTTCTTCAGCTCGGCCTGGAACACGGGGCACTTTACGTTGCACGCGGGGTGCTGGCCACCACAGTTGGCGCATGTGGCCGGCTCCTCCCGCGGGCGTGGGCAGTCACGTGCCACGTGTTCCCCGCCGCATCGTACGCAGGCGAGCGGTCGGTGGCACTGGTGCGAACTGTGCCGGAATTTCTGGCACCGGTGGCACTGAGCGGGCCCACGTTTCCCGCGCCAAGCCTCTATCTTGACACCGCGCATGTTCATGAACACGGCGGTGTCAAAGATAGTCCGAACGTCCGGTGTCCTCTTCAGGATGGCGAAGAAGACACAGCCGGGTCTTCCTTGTGCGCCCTTTATATGGCGCACGTACTCCGGCTCGTGTCCCATCGCCCGGAGTTCGTCGTCGATCTCCTGGGGGTCCGTGTCCGCTGGCAACCCCCTGATGGCGATTTTAAAATTCTTCTCCGCTGGCAGCGAGTAGGCGAACCAGCACACGCCGCTCTCCTTTTCCAGGCTCGTGAGGTAGCGCTGGACCAGCCGGTACTCCTCCTCGGTGTCGGGGGTAAAGCGCACCCCCGTCCCGTAGGGGCGAGCATTCGGTGGCCGGCCCAGTCGCTCCCTGATTGCCCGGAAGTGAGCGGCCCAGTTTGGTAGCCTCTCAACCACCAGCGGCGGGTACCTTGACTTCTTCTTCTTGCTCTTGTCCGGCTTTGGAGAGCCGGGAGTGGTCGCAGGGGGCGCAGCTGTACCAACGGACACGCTTGCGTCTTCATGGTCCTCCGGTGTAGGCGAGGGCGGCGGTGTACAGCGCACCGCCTCGGCGAAGGTGGGCGAAGCAGGCTCGCCCCTACCCCGCGGCGCGCGGTCGCGCTGAGGCCGCGGCGGGTCGAGGCAGTAGCGCTTCGCAACCTCGCCGACGGCGGACTCGCCTGAGCTCCTGCGCCGCCGCTGCGGCCGGGCCCCGAGATCAAACTCGTAGCCGAACCCAAGCGGCGGCAGCAGGGGTGAGGCCGGCGCTAGCCGGCTGGTTGTGGCCTCTGCTCGTCCCTCGATGGGCCGGCGTCCGGATCGCAGTGTCGTATCCCTCGATACGTCTCCGCGACCAGACCCGGCCGAGTCCCCCGACGCCAGCGACATGCTCGATCCTGCACGCGACGAGCATGCCGATAGCATCGCTGGGGAGTAGAAGGCCGAGGCCCTCGGAGGTGCCGGCGACTCAAGCGCCGGTGGCGCCATCTGCGTCGGTCTGCGGCTTTTTTTTTTTTTTATGTTTTGCCGTCCTGTCACTTCTTGCATGGCAAGAATTCTTTTTTGCCAGTATTTTATTTTTCTTTTGTCTTTCCGCTATATTTTTTGTGGCTTCTGCCTTGTCTTTTTTTTTTATTTTTTTTTTTTTATTTTTTTTTTTTTCTGGGTTGCTTTTTTCCCAAGTCAATATATATGTTTCTTTTCTTTTCTATTTTACATCATTATTCTTACATTTCTTAAATCTAAATCTTCTAAAAATACTGTTACACAATTTCACACTTCTATCGTTTACATTAAATTCTAAATTCTTGCCGACGGCACAGCGCTTGGCTGTGCTGCCCTCGTCCGGTTCCTTTCAATGGCCACTTTTGCAACCTTGAGGCAAAACCGCTCCAGGTACGGCCTGGAGTGTTTGTCCGCCATGAGGTCGGCTATGGATGATTCCGTCAATTTTTTACCAGTGCTTACTTCCAGGTCGTACCTGTCGCGGTCGTGCCTCGGGCATTCCAGCAACAGATGTTGAACCGTTTCCGTGGCCTGTGTGTCACACACACAGGCTGGACTGCTCTTCAACTTGAACTTGTGCAGGTACGCGGCGAAGCCGCCGTGACCCGTCAGGATCTGCGCCCAGATGGACGTCCTGTCGAGGCACTTCAGGACCTTGCGCGCGCGCACCACATCGGGGAAGAACATTCGCGTGACCCCAGCCGTGGCCCCGCCGGTGTACCTCCTGTTCCAGACAGCTACTGTGCCCTCTCTCAGACGTCGTTTGACGTATGAGACTGGACACCTGTCATACGCTGGGGCGACCCTGGACTGGGCCGCCGCCTGCCTAGCCAATTCGTCGGCGCGCTCATTGCCGGGGATCCCGACATGAGCTTTCACCCAGAAGAACCGGAGGATTTTACCACTCCCCTCTTGCTCCCTGATATTCTTACGAATATGGGTAGCAAGAGGGTGGTGCGTTTCCGGGTTTCGGATCAAGTCGAGCGAGGATCGAGAGTCGCTGAGCACCGCCGCGCAGTCGAAGCCTCTCAGGACAACCAGGTCCGTAGCCCTGGCTATCGCGAGCAGCTCCGCCTGAAAGACGGTACACATCGGCTCCAACCTCATTCGCTTGGTCCGAATCTCGGACCCATCCCGCCAGTATGAATATGCCGCCCCGACCCCTTCATCCGATTTACTACCGTCTGTGTAAATCAGATGAGCGGGGAGCTGTAGCTGAGCCACAGTTTCGGGGAGCATATTCTCCAGACACTGATATTCAACATCTGGCTCACTGGCGGGGTGAGGGGCCTCCGTGAAGGCCCTACGCTCCTCCAGTTCGCGGGATTCCAGCTCAGCAATCGGACGTCCCCGTTTGCACTCAAACAGCCGGGCGACCTCCAACACTCGAAGATCGAGCGGGAGGAGACCCGACAGCGTGAGTGCTGCATTGAGCTCGGTCTGCGGGTTGACCCCGCGCTGGCTGGCCGCTCGAGCCCCGCCATCGCCGCTCCCGCCAGCAAGCTGTGGGGCGCGGATGAGGCGGTGCGGGAAGCTGGCACAGCTTGGGGCACAGCTCGGTCGGCGGGCGGTGTACGCTGCGACTGGGGCGCAGCTGGGCGCGACTGGGCCGCGGCGCCAGCGCGCGCCGCCGCGTTGCCCGCGCAGCGGGCGCAGCTGTTAGCGCGGGTGCGGGTACGCGGGCTGACATCGGGGGCGCACGCGCTTGCTGCGAGCGCCCCTGGGTGGCGACCGGTCCCGGTGCCTGGATGGGCACCGGCCGGAACGCGGCGGGGCGGACGGGCACCGCGTGCTGCCGGCTCGACGACGGCGTTGTCGCAACGCGCGCAGGCGCCGATGTCGTCGGTGGGCCGGCAGCTGGCACAGCGCCAGGTCCCCCTCCCTCCTCTCCTCTTTTCTTCTCCCCGCCCGGCCGGCGGCGAAGCGGACGCCGCACTGCCTATATCAGGCAGTGACAACGCCCGATCCATCGCCGGACGGGGCTCCTCTTCTTGCCCGGACCCCCGGCCCAGAGAGCCGCGGGTGCCGGGCTTCGGCATATTGTTGGACGTGGTCCTCGCCGCGAACGCAGCGGCGGCACTCCGCCGGGCAGCGCGGTGGCTCCCCCTGTGCCTGCACCAGTCACTACACAGCTGGTGCACCCACAGGAGAAACAAATCTTCTGGCGTTCCGCGCGGCGTCAGCTAGTCGGCGTTTTGCTTCGTTTTCTCCGGAGCACTGCAGGCGACTTCACTCCAGGACCGTAGGCCGATCCTCACTAAAGCGAGATATTGGAATTACCATCTTTTGTACCTACGCTTCATTTTCAGTGCGCTGGTGACTTATCTACCTTAGTTTAATATTATATCAATGTCTGTTAGCAAATCATATAAAGTGGGGCCTCATTTCGATTCGACATTTGGTCCCAATGTTCTTGTTCACAAACTGCCTGCAATTCGCACAAATTATTCACACACGAAACAATATAGCGTATATTTGTAGTAAAACATTCTACATATAGGCACTCGACTGACGTTTGAAGTTAATTCAATATTCAATACTCTGCGATTCTCGGAGACAATGACAGGCACCCATTCTTCCATTGTTTTTTTTTTTAATATTCGTTATTGATACTAAAACTTTTTAGAAATGTTACTGTTTTTGCGAAAAGCAAATCGCCTAGATGCCAAAGTCAATCAATCTATCAAACTCGGTCTGCTTCCAGTCTAACCGCATTCTACCCGAAACTGTCAAATATTCCCAATCAAATTTGAGCCTTAATTTTGTAGAGATAAAGTGCTTTCGTCTGTATTTTATGAGCATTTAATTGTGTATATTCATCGCCGGCTCTTTAATGTTGGATATTATTTTCATTGAATAGATATTTGTAAAGTGTAATAGGTACCCAATAATACGGGGTATTTCTGTAATACCTGCTAAATTAACCATAGATATTCCAACCATAGAATTTCATTGCTACGCAAATACGGTGGGTTTGAATGTTGACAGTTAAATAACAAACATTGCGATTTAGATACATTGTTTATTTTTTATTTCGAACATACCTACCTATTTTGAAAAAGACTCTTCGCTTACCTACCGGGATTTAAAATATCGTTCATAATTATTTGTAGAAATATTTAGGTAGGTAGTACATATACCTACGTATAAATACTAATTAAACAGTGTTTTGATAATGGCACATCATGAAGACATACGTATGTATTCAGTACAAACAAACCGAATACTTGCAAATCAGAACAAATATAAAATAAACTGAAGAAGTAACAATTTAAATTCTATTAGACAGTGTCTCGCTGCTCTTTTTTCGAAGCTCTTCCTATAACAGCAAATTTTAGACATCGCGTCGCTTCGCTCTGATATTCATGAGGTTAGTGTGGATATGACCGTTTATTTTATAATTTTTATATCTACCTACAAATACGTTACTTTACTCTTCCCTTTTTTTGTAAATCTGGATTACTTGTCAGCCTTCTGAGTCTGGTCGTCAGTGGCGGTGAAATTTAATATTCAACTATTTAACTCACAATACTGACCGACACTGTATTGTCAGTTACTGAACCCAAGATATGCGCCTGGCTGAAAAGATATAGCAATGTATCACATAATAACACGCAATAGGACAATAAATAGTAAGATGTTAACAGCGTGTGGAAAAGGAAAGGACAAAACAAACAATATAAAAACAAAACGATTCACTAAAACAAAAATTATAAGGTTATACTAACATACACACATCAAAAGTGTCTAGGGATCAACATATATTTTTGCATTAACTTTTCTCCTGATTGATATTAATTAAAATTTTCTTTAAGGATTTAGCAAATAAAGTGTTTTCGTTTGTCACAGTAACGATAAACCAAGTCACCTTTGCATTAATAAAGAAATTTGCCATTTTCCTAATAAAGGGATATTTGACATTTGAACCACTAACACAAAAGTTCGAAAAAAGACTGAAATAACAGTTTTCTCTAAAATTTTATTGGGTAACTTAAACAATTAATAATCCGTGTTTCTACCGCGAACACTAACAACACAAGAACATCGGTTTGGCATACTCAAAATGAGTTCATCCAAATCACGCTGTGGAATGGCCGCCCATGTTCGTTGCAACAACAAAAAAAGGTCTTCTTGCGACTGGATACCCTCCATATTCGGCAGAGCTCTTCTCTGTAGCATATCCCATGCATGCTCAATCGGGTTCAAGTCTGGCGACTGAGCAGGCCAGGGCAGGACATTGATGTTAGCTGCGGCGAGAGTCTGTCTTACAACTCTTGCGGTGTGCGGTCGTGCATTATCATGCATTAACTGAAATAAGGGACCGATTTGCACTTGTAGAGGAACGATGACGTCTGATACAATCGTCTCAGCATAAATTTGAGCGTTGAGGTTGCCTCTGATCCCAATCAACTCAGTTCTTCCGCCGATCCAAATACCCACCCATACCATGATGGTTCCACCACTATAAGGATGGACTTCCTGGCAAGATTTTAATCGCTGTTGGCGTCCAGGGGTTCTCCAGTGTCGTATACGTCTTGTATCCGGTCTCATACCAAAACGAGACTCATCAGAAAAGCACACGAAACGCCATTGTTCTTCTGCCCAATTTCTGTGTTCAAGAGCCCATTGATATCGAATCCTACGATTGTGCATTGCTATAGGTGGTACCCGTAGCGGTCTTCGGGAATGAAGGTTCACTTCATGCAAGCGGTTTCTGACTGTTTGGTCGCTAATTAAGTTCCCTGAAGAGTGATGAAGCCTCACGGCTAACATCATGGCGGTTATTGTTGGAGCTCTTCGAGTTAAGATTTGAATGTATCGGTCTTGTCTCGGTGGGGCAGAGATACCGTCCTGCATGGCGCTCAGCCACGGTACCAGTGCTTCGGTAACGTGTCCAAAGTCGACTGATAACACTCTGACTTGTATTCAGAGCTAAAGCCACAGTACGTTGCCGGGAACCAGCTTCTATCATTCCCACGGCTCTGAGCATTTCTTCCCTGCTTAAATGACGTCGCCGCTCCATAATAACGTTGGTTTTAATCAGTAGTAGGGAAACAGTAGCACTAATAATGTCTTCAATGCGTTGTATGTTTTTATAGGGAAAATATTGACAGCTGATTTTCATCTTTTACTCGAATTTGATTCACAGTTCCTGATTCAAATTATGAAATGCACCAAAAAGGATCCATATAAATTTATAAAATCATAAATTTATTACAAAGCCACATCTCAATCTCAAAAAATCCGCATAAAAATGCTTGATCCCTAGACACTTTTGATGTGTGTACATACAACATGCGTCCTACTGCTAAAATAAGATGCTGCTTTCTTTGTTTAAAGTAACTATTGTATCTACATTAATAGGACTTAGACCTCAAACATTACAATAACGAAATTTAAAAGACGTTAGAGACGTAAGAGAGTATTTCCCAATAAGTTAACCGCCGAATGACTATTTGGTCGAAAGTTTTAATTCCTGAAAGCTTAAAATCCCGAGGATCCATATCCCAAACTATAAAATCCCGAAGACCAGTGTCAAATTTATTTTTATATTCCGATTCGGATATTGCGAAAACCCGGATAATTAGAAAATTATATATATTACTAACTGCGCCGCGCGGTTTCACGCGCGTAGGTTTGTATGTGTACCTGTAGGCCATACAAATATTCGTTCCGTACGAGAATCGAACCCGCGACACGCAGCGCAGCATTTGATCGCTCGGTCGCTGCACCAACCGCGTCGTTAATAAACAGTCGTCGCGTAAATTGTTTGAATTCATCTCGGAAATTAGATGTTGTAGGTACTTACATACATCTCTGCTTCTGCGGACCTCTTTTGTCTTAAGCAAACTGAGTATAAATATGGAGTACAGTAGACCCTCTAAAGAGGATCCGTCACTCAAGTAATCCTGTGCTCTCAGATGGGCGTGATGGCGGAATCTTTGTTGAGACATGAATACACCTACTTGTATAAACAAACGAATGCCGATCGGTCAAGTAACCTCTTATTTCGTGTGTAGCGAACATCATATTTGAATTTATAGTAAAAGTTTTACTATCAATTTACTATCAGGCTGTACAGTAAAGCCGTACTTTGAAATGATAGTACATACACATAATATGTATTAACTATCATTTGCCAGTAATCCGGCCAGGGCGGCAATCGGGCTAAAATAATTCAACCAAAACCGGGCTAAAATACATTTGGATTGGATTGGACAAAAACCATTTTTTCACTTTTGTTATCTTTCGTATCGCGCTAACCTTTAAACAGCTGCTTTAACCATAACTGGATCGCAATTGGAAATTAACCGCTGAAAGTTAAATAAAGCTAACTTTTTCCATGCCGTGTCAATATTACGTCTATACGATTGGATTTACTTTTACTTTATTTAGTTTTAATTATTATAGCTGACTAGCGGCCGCCAATGACTTCGTTCGCTTTGAGTTAGTTATGCTTTGTTCCTATTGGTCGCAGGGTGATGTTATATAGCCCAAAGCCTTCCTGGATTAATGGGCTATCCAACGCAAAAAGATTTTTTCAAATCGGACCAGTAGTTCCTGAGATTAGCGCGTTCAAACAAAAGAACAAACTATTCAGCTTCATGTAAATTAATATAGATGAAATATATCACTGAAATCTACATTAATTTTACTTCAACCGTAGTTAAAACTTTAGCGCGATACGAAATGTGATCGAAACTATACCATAACTTTAACTGCATTAGATATGAACAAGAGTTGAACTTCTGCTCTTTTATTTAGCGCGATTACTCTCACTGGATAATTGCAAAAATTCTCTATGAGTTCCAAGAATATTCCCTAGGGCTAAAAAAATATCAAGGCATTTGATACAACTTTTGTGAAAACTAATCTCGGTTTACAATTTTATTTTATTTTATTTCAATACCTACAGTTTGTTTTATACATATATTTTATTATTATTAATAATTTCAATTATTGCTTTTATATGTTGTTAACTTTTAAAATAGTAGTAAATAGTATTAGTTTTAGTTTAGCATAATATATTTTCAAGGTAGCAAGATATACATATAAATTAATGCTATGTACGCCGTAATTGTCACGTATATTAGTCCTACAGTTATTAAGATTATTTTAGCATAATGTATGTGATGTGGCTGTGCTTAAATAAATAAACAAATAAATATCTGCCAGATTAACGACAGTCTACTGTACCTAGAACTCAGTTTAGTAAGTATATTCTAGTCAGCGTTACTGACCAGAGCGAAAACACTTCAGTTTCATTTAATGTTCAACTCCTTAGAAGTTGTTATTGCAAAATTAATTTTAAGGTGCATCTTTCAATAAAATATTTATGTCTTATCCTCACGAATATCGTCTTAACCCCTACTTCCGCACTTGTTTCGCGAGCCCCAGACTAGAGACAGTTTGAAATTGAAAAAGAAAACTCCAACAGAATTCTCTGTGAAGAGAAATGGCTGGAAATATTGTTACACAGTACTGCTGAGACTGAGAGACGTCGTGAATACACATATTGATGGTAACTCTGATTGGTGGGATCAACTGTTTTTGAACAATGCGTTTTTTGAATGGCGTTTAATATCGTGACTTTGTTAGTGTTAATAATCAAAATAAATTGCTACCTATACATCCAAACAGAAGTACCTATTACATTCTTTATTACTTTTTGGGAAATTAATTTGCCTCTTATTTTATATATTTATTTAGGAAAGAGAAACAATAGGGTTTGACTAAAAAAACTAATTAGTCCGTCAGCCAGATTTCCAAAAAATACTAGATACGTATTTTTTCTTTTTTCATATAAACAAAAAATGAAGACGACACAATGCGTTGAAAACTCGTATGACGTCACTACACGCTACACTTTTTGGCCACCAGTGACGTCACCAGCCACCACTCCTGTTCTTTGATGCCTTTTATATTTGACAATTTTTATTGTTTTGATAAAACAAAAAATATGTGTCTAGTATTTTTTGGAAATCTGACTGACGGACTAATTAGTTTGTTTTAATCAAATACCCGATTGTACCACAGATTACGTGTGTACATTATTAATTATTTAGGTAGGAGTAGCAGGACCCATAACAATAGCAACTTGCAGTCAAGGCAAACGGGGCGGTTACCGAGTACTTACTAGGTACTTCTAACTACTGTTGCGATCGCTTGACCAATGAGGTTCGGCCCCTATTAAGTCAGCCTTGAACATAATTTGTGGAAAGCCTTTCTAGGGTATTCACACCCAAAAGGTAAAAACGAGACCCAAGTGATCGCTGGACCCTATTAATAAAGCTCCAATGTCCGTCTGTCTGTTTCTCATGAAACGAAATAGCTAGACAATTCGTTTTCTTCATATTTCATTAAGAAAAGGACAGAAACTACTAGGTTATCTTAGACCTGTCAAATCAATGCGCGCCAGACGTAAATTGATGTATTTTGGGCACCATGTTTATAACCGCGACTAAACCGTCTATGGAATATCTTAATTTGACAGGATTAAACGATAATGTTATTTTCTATCCTTTTCTTAATGAAATAGAAAGAAAAAGATGCACTTAACATAAAATCATACTTTAGTTTGTGCACAAGAGAATCAACGCCGATGTACTTATTTCTATCGCCGCAATAACAACAAAACTAATAAGTTTTTTTTTTGTATAGGTAATGGTACAGAATCCTTCGCAAACTCTTATATTATTATTAATAATAATAATTTATTTTAGACGTAATCCATATAATGTTAGAATAGAAAATAAAAAAAAAAAAACGAGTGTGCTTATGACCACACGACTGAAGTGAAACTTCTTTCGCACCATCTGTATGTATATATATATATATATATATATGTGTGTACAATATATACATGTATACACATTTACATATATTAATTTTCTATAAATATTTAAATTTATTTCATGCTTTCATTTATAAATTAATATTTTTGCATAGACCTCCAATTTAAAAAAAAAAGAAAAGTGGATTCCCTCGGGGCCAAAAGGTCGGGCTCTACCTCCTGAATCAGGAGACCCCAAACTCGGGTAGTCCACGACCTCTGGTTCCCGAGATAATCCACGGGGGGGTGAGGTAACTAAAGGGGGTCGGGGGGGATAGGGTTTGTGGGGTTGCGGGGGAGGGAGGGGGGAGGGGGAGAGCGGGCAGTGGATTCCCTCAGGGCCAAAAGGTCGGGCTCCTCCTCCTGATTCAGGGGACCCCAAACTCGGGTAGTCCACGACCTCTGGTTCCCGAGATAATCCACGGGGGGGTGAGGTAACTAAAGCGGGGGGGGGGTGTTGGGGGGGTTAGATTTCGTGGGGTTGCGGGGGGTAGGGGGAGGGGGAGAGGGGGGAAGGGGAGAGGGTGGAGTGGATTCCCTCGGGGCCAAAAGGTCGGGCTCCTCCTCCTGATTCAGGGGATCCCAAACTCGGGTAGTCCACGACCTCTGGTTCCCGAGATAATCCTCGGGGGGGTGAGGTAATCAATGAGGGGAGTCGGGGGGTGTTCGCAGCGTCATGTTCTCGAAGAAATTCATAGTTCTTAATCAATCAAGGTACTTAGCTTAATAATTGAGCTTATGAGGCTCGAAAGCAATTTGTACTTTGTGTCCAATTATCGTATTGTGACGATATCTTCTTCTATACTTTCAATTATATCAGAAATGTTCAGCAAAAATATATAAAACAATATAAAAGCCAGAACAGAACGAAATTTATAAATTATTTGTGCTCTTAGGTAATCAATTGTTAACAAATCTTAAAAAGATCCAAAAAATATATATTGCCTACGGCGAGATGCGAACTCACAACTTCATACTCGACTCAATTGTTAACAAATCTTAAAAAGATCCAAAAAATATACATTATCTTCGGCGAGATGCGAACCCACAACTTTATACACGGCATGTCATGCAATATTTACATGTGCCAACTGCTTCGTTGTATTACAGACGAAATAGGACTATACTTTGCTTTCCGTTCGCCTTGCCCGATCATTTTTGTAATATTTTTCGTAACGCTTTCGCGAGTTTACTCCCCAAGTCAAGCGTGCCTAAAGAAGTTTCACTTCAAAAACCTTATAAATCTATTGTTAGTAAGTACACAAAACAGAAATACAACAGAATCAAATGGAACTGCACAGAAGTGCCAAGTTGTGCCAAACCCACGACGCGACCATCCGTAGTGTGTAGTCGCATCCAGTGCCGCCACATCGACGAGTCCCAGCAGTCACGGTTTCAGCGGTTTTCTCGGTGGTAGGCCATAACACCGGCCGCCGGCAGAAGTTACCACCCACCAGACTAAGCCTTGCCGCCAAGCGATTTGTCGTGTTCCGGCATGATGTCTAGTGAAGCCGTACGGAGGACGGGCCTGAGCAGTTGTGTTGCGATGTGTGCCAGGTACGATGCGCCAAATGTTGTTGTGTTGGGAGTTTGGTCGTGGAGGGTCTTCAGATCAATCTCCCTTTGGCGCAGCATCGTTGGTCGTGTTGTTGGGTTTAACATTGCATCACCTCGCTCAACTGCCGTCTTCCTTCCTATTCGCTCAATCTGAGTGAATAGGTTCTTAATAAACTAGCGCGCTTTACCATCAACGATCGCATCACTGCTTACCATCAGGCGGGATTGCGGTCAAGCGCTAGTTTATAATTATTAAAAAAAAAAAACCACGAACACACTCAGAAGGCTGTTATGATTAATGCCAGTAAGTAGCGTATCTTGACAGAAGCAGTGATAAAATACTATGGAAGCAAGTGCCAGTTTTACATGTAGCTGTACATACAATTTGCATCATGAAATAGTAGATTGTTAACCGAGGGTGGAAAGAATCAATTCCCGAGGTATTTAGACGCCCGAGCGCAGCGAGGGCGGCTATAGTCCGAGTAGGAATTGATTCTTTTACCCGTGTTAAACACTCTACTTTTCATTTCGAATATGAGGAAATAAAACTAGTTGTTTATCTGAACATTTTTATTTGGAATGTTTATGCTATTTGATATATTATGATAAATTTGGGTGTTCTGGATATCTGTAAAAGTAGGAAACTCTAGTATTTCATCAGGCGGATACTCCCTGGCGGTTGACGGCTGAAGCGAATTGTGGTGTATTTTTATAGTTTCAGTTAATTTGTTCAAAGTGTTTATTTTATTTTGGATTGAATCTTCAATGTAGCTTTCGGCGACTGTGCTGGGTTTCCAGCCTCCGTGTCTTTTTAACGTCATCATGTTTGCCCCAGAATCGGCTAAAAAAGTTCCTGACGTACGTCTATAACAATGTCCAGTATACTGCTCACAATTTGATAAATTCAAATATATTGCTATCTGCTTCGGCATACCTGAGATTTTATTGTTCCCGATCACTTGTTTGTAGCATTTCCCAATCTGGTAGTTGAGAAAAAACGGTCCGTTTTTTAGATCACTGGGTCTCATTTTTTGGTATTTCTTTACTATTTGTGTAAACTTTTCTTGTACTACAAACGAGCGCTCAATATTTGTTTTTGTTTTAGTCAGTTTTCAGTCACTAGTAATAATTGGCCTTGACTTACAATGTCCTTATTTGTCAAATTTGTGAGTTCACTGCTTCTGCAAACGCCGCTTGTACCGAGTATCAATACCACCTGTGAAAACATATAATTTTTAAATTTGGGTAATAAATACATTCTTATTTAGAATAAATCTAATAATACTTAGGTAAACTTACCTTCACTGCCAAATATATCTCGTCAGGAGCATCATTTAAAAATGTTTCCACTTCATGAGAGGTAAAAACCTTAGATTTTCTACTCTTGAACTCCTAAGACTGTCTTTTCAAAAAGGATGTTAAATTAAGGATTTTTTCAAATTTACATTGTGTTTTACACTAAGTGTACTCTTGTGCATTGAATATCGGCTCTATAGCGTAGAAGGTTGTAGTCTGCTAGACAATCCTTTAAAATATGTAAAAAATACACTTTCGGAAAATGATTTTATATTCTTCTCTGCTCGCCACTTCATAAAACCATTCAATCATCTTTCTTTTGAGATTTCTGGTAAAAGATTGTTAATAACACAATTTTCCTTTAATTTGTCTTTAATTGAAACTGGTGTCAATATTTCAGAATCGCCTGAACTCATTTTTGAATTAAAATCTTAGCATAAAAGATTAGGTATTAACATAACTATTTTTTAAATTCCGTCACAGATACATAACAGATTAGTAGCCGGCTAATTTATGTCGAATTTTTAAATTTTAAATATGGAACTCGCCACGTTATTGTTGCGACCATATAATTAATAAGTAGGTACTATCGTACTTCTTAATTCTATGGTTGCAACCTATTTCGCTCAATGAAGTTTGCGCTAAGTTCACACTGGCTGTTTAGAAACTCACATTGCCGCTGCATTTTTTTTTATTAGTTTTTTTTACACAAATTTCTTCACAGCTGACAGCAGATCAATTTTTAAAGTTCATTCCGACCCTTGGGTGGGAAGTAATTTGTATGAGTTTTTCCCGCTCTAGGGAGGGAAATAGCACTTTCTACCCAATAATCAGATCAAGAAAATACTACTTTCCGAATATGAGAAATGAAAAGTAAATTACTGCTTAAGATATTCACGCTTTTATTCTGACGGTGTGCGGAAATTCGTCGTCTGAAATGTTGACTACATCTTTGTAAAGTGCTTCAAAAGTGACTTGAAACTTTTGCGTTTCAATTCTAAAGTCACATTGTGTTTTAAAATTTTGGTCTTCAGAATGTATAAGACATTCCTTGGGTGGGTGACAACCTCCGTGGCGTAGCGGTAGTGATCGCGACCGCTGCGTAAGGAGGCGCGGTTCGATCCCCGCTCAGTTAAATATTTGTATGCGTGAATCTGAATATTTGCACTGGTCTGGTCGTGCCTCGGAAAGCACGTTAAGCCGTTGGTCACGGTTTCCATATGGACATCTAAAGGCAGTCGTTACGGATTGTTGAAGCCCTCAAAAGTCCAACAATTGGTCTAACTGCAATGCTTCGATTTCGCTTCGGGTTGTGGAAGTCAGACGGCAGTCGCTTCACGGAAAATATCGAAGGTTAGCCAAAATCAGCAGAAATACTTGAAGAATGCTCCCCAGACTCCAAAGCTGAAAAAGCTTTGGTTGCGACTGGGGTTAACGCTGAGTTGATGATGATGATTCCTTAGGCAAGTACCTAAACACGTACAGGTGCTTGGACGTGTGTTATTCTTTCCTGTACCCCACAAAACTTCTATTGTGCTGCTTGAGTTCACTAGAAGTAAGACAGTCTCGCGATCAGATGGCTGTAATATTTAAGCTTCTTAGCGGTTCATGAGATACAGCCTGGTGACAGACGGACAGCGAAGTCTCATGAATCATAAAGGGTTCCGTTTTATATTTTTGGTACTCAATATATAACGTAATAGTTATATGTGTCGCCATTATGTACAGACCGTATGAATGACTTAGATAACTCGTAGGCTGATAAAATTGATTGCATATCACTTATTTATTTACGCGATGACCGCATATTTTATTGATAAGATAAAAATATTTTGATAACAGGGTATTAACCTTTATATTTTTGTTATTTTTAGTAATAGAGTACGAAAATCGAGCTTGTTCGGGAAAGTACCTATTCATAAACAGCAATACCTATCCTATTTTTGTTACCAAGCAGAGTTGTTGTGTTCGACAGGGTAACTGTGTAACACACTATAGTAGATATAATAACTGCGTTACATACAATCAGTAGCAAAGAGTTGTATTTTGACGGTTGAACAACTTTCATTGCGCTATTCACGTTGTTGAGCACATACATTTTTCGAACATAAGGAGTAAAGCATTAACAATATGCTTCAAAATGATCAAGTTGATAGTTCTTTTTATTTATTTTTTATTTAGTAATTATAAACTAATGCTTGACCGCAATCCCACCTGATGGTAAATAGCGAATAGGAAGGAAGACGGCAGTTGAGCGAGGTGATGCAATGTTAAAACCAACAACACGACCAACGATGTTGCACCAGAGGGAGATTGATCTGGAGATACTGCACGACTAAACTCCCAGCACAACAACATTTGGTGCCTCCATGGCGCAGCGGTCAACATGCCTGGAAAACGATCTTTTCCTGATTGGCCTGGATCTTGGATGTTTATCTATATATGTATCTATTATAAATAATGTATCGTTGAGTTAGTATCCCATAACACAAGTCTCGAACTTACTTTGGGGCTAGCTCAATCTGTGTGATTTGTCCGTATATATTTATTTATTTATTTATCGTACCAGGCGCACATCGCAGCACAATTGCTCAGACCCGTTTTCCGTACGGCTTCACCAGAACACGACGAATCGCTTGGCGGTAAGGCTTTGTCTGGTGGGTGGTAACTTCTGCCGGCAGCCGATGTTGTGGCCTACCACCTAGTAATACTGTATTACGTTATTAGGATGTCGTTAAAGTCAACGGCGCATTGAGTGCGCAGTGAATATGCGAGTTAAAACGAGTGGCATCTAGTTGCGTAACATATTTTTACTGGCTAGGGATATTAAAATGCCGGTTAAAGGTTGCGAAGTTTAATGGCAACGAAGATACAGTCGATCGTAGTCTTCCCTTGCGTTCACGAAGTCCGTGTCACACACACAACAATACTACCGATGTTATTCGATGTAGTCCTCAAAGTTCTCGTTGGGTTGTCCCTGTAGATCTTTTTAATTATCGCCTCTTAACTCTCTTGACTCTGCGCTGGCGTCACGGCGTCGCAAACAACGTGGTCAACATATACGTCAACCTATCGAACATTGCAGATCTGTCTAGAAGTAATAATAATAGCGCATAATTTCGAATACGTTCAGCAGGTACCTACAAGTAGAAGTACTTGTAGGTTTATAGTATAACTAGGTAGGTAACTGCTGAACGTTACAACGACATCGAAATTACTAGAAACTCGTCTCCGGACTTCAGACGAGTTTCTAGTAATTTCGATGTCGACACTTCTTTGACAATATTGATGACCCGTACTATTCGAGAGGCCATCCTAGGTCTAGCAATGCGTTTTTAAATCGTACCTCTACAATGTCTAGGTCTCAAGATATAGGGCTTAAAAGTTACGTACTGCATGTCATGTAATATTGAAACTTATGCCAACATAAAGTGAATTCGTGGCATTGCCTCTTTCGTAACTTTGTAACCTTATGCCATCGACATAAGATGCATTCGTAACAGTATCATTATTAATATCGTTTACAGCCGAACACTGACAGAGCATCACCCGGCGACGAAAATTGTATCCCTTTGAGCTGATTGTTTATTTTTGGAAATAAAAAGAAGTCCCACGGTGCTAGGACAGGGCTGTAAGGAGGGTGACCCAGAAGTTTGACAGGTGTAATGTCCAGGAAATCCCTCTTTTAGATAGCATTGTGGACGGGCGGATTGTCGTGGTGAAGCAGTAACCCGCGGAGCCCTGTGTTTGGTCGCTTGTTGCTCACAACAGAGAAAATTTCTGTCAATCATTTGGTAGTATACCTTTCAGGATTAATAATAATAATAATAATAATAATAATAATAATAATAATAATAATTTATTTAATCAAAGACAACAATGGTCCAATGGTTAGTAACTTATCTACTAAGGGTTAGTAACACTTAAAAACTAATCATGCTTGCCGCACAAGCAATGCTAACCAGCGCCTAAGCACCGGCGCATCGAACTTATCGGCCATGGCTTTTAGGATGCTGTTAGCGCTGGTCCTAGTTCTACCCAGCAACGAGGCCGCCTTTTTCCTCAGGATGGCATGAAAATCATCAACCCGCGCCAAAGCGAACATGCCGGACGCACTACAGTACCTAGGTAACCCTAACAGCACCCTAAAACCATTATTATATTGCACCCGCAGGGCGTCTAGAGCCTTCCGCGTACAGTTAACCCACAGACCGCCCGTGTAGAACGACTGACAAAAAGCTTTGAACAAAGTGATTTTGACTTCATTACTACAACGTGCAAATCTGTGAGCCAACATGTTGCATCTAACTGCTAACGCCCTGCGTTCGCGTTCAATGTCTACTTGATCTTTGAGATCCGCAGTCAAATAATGGCCCAGGTATTTAAATTGGGTAACCCTATTTAATGGTTTCCCATTTAAACAAATTACGGGCTCGTAATGCACCCTTCTCCTGGGGACCTCAAAGATCAAGTACTCACTCTTAACAACATTATACTGCAAGCCGTGAGTCGCAGCATAACTTTCGCAAACACGTAACATCTCTCTGATTGAGCCAGCCGTTGGGCCCAGCAGCACCATGTCATCAGCATAACTAATATTGTTAACACTAGTGCCATCTATTTTGCACCCAACTGGTTTGCTACTAAGCTCAACGATCAACTCATTCACGTACAGGTTGAAGAGCCTAGGTGAGGTTAAACCCCCCTGCCTAACTCCACACTCCAACCTGTACGGTTCAGAGAGAGTACTACCCCAACGAACCTGATTACACTGGTTCGAGTACCAGTATTGAAACAGGCCCGTCAACTCCTGAGGTACGCCCGCTTCCCTGACCTTCGCCCAAAGGACATCATAAGACACCAGGTCGAAGGCCTTCGAGAGATCAAGGAAGCAAGCATATACCGGAGTATCCCTATCCTTATAGTATTGGACGGTCTGCTTTAGACACAGAATAGCGCTCTCTGTGGAAAGCCCAGGCCGAAACCCGAACTGAGCGTCGTGCAACGTAATATATTTATCTAAATGTTTATCAAGCAGACCGTCCAATACCTTAGCAATAACAGTCGCTAAGGATATTGGTCTGTAGTTCGCCTTATCCGACATATCCCCAGTCTTATTTTTAATAATAGGAACAACTATCGTACGCAACAAATCGTATGGTAGGTACGTGTGACTGACGCACAACGAGAAAAACGTCGCCAGTACTCTAGGCAGATGAAACCCAGCGTATTTGAGGTGCTCGATGCTGAGACCGTCGTGACCAGGAGATTTGCCACCTCCCATACTTTGGATTTGTCTCCTTACCTCCTTAGCCGTAAAACGTATTGGTTCGTAATCACAACTAATCCCCTCAACGACTCCCCTTCCAGCCGGCCCTAACTGAGATGATATTAAAAAACGTTCCCTGAACATGTTAACTATGTCTTCAGGCGAACCACATTCCCCCACGCTCACGGGGCGACCCGGTCCAGCTCCCAGCTTATTGGTTGCCTTCCAGAATTGAGGAAAATTTTTAGTAGCTCTGTGTGATGCTATTATGTCCATTTTAATCTGATCTTGGTGGTTCTGACACCACTTAAGTCTGCTTCTAAAAATCTTCTGGCTAGTCCTCATCTCCTCCCATATCCTCCCGGACTTGGGCTTATTGTGAAGCAACCAAACCTGTAACCTAGACCGAGCCTCCGCATGAACGCCCCGGACGTGCCTATTCCAACCTGCCACTCGCCTAACCCCTTGATGATGCTTGCCTTCCCACGACTGCACTGAAGCTGCTGATAACACATTAACAATCTCACCATACATACAGTCCAGAGCAAGCCTATGTTCCAGGCTACTACACATTTTATCACCACACTCCTGAAATAATTCAGGATAGCAAACATTCCTTAGCTCACCGTTACATAAGTCACGATATCTATTGATCTGAAACTCATCCCGGTCCCTCCAAATCACTTTATTTATGTTAACAGATTCCTGTAACAATTTCGGCACAATTATATTTAAATTACATTCTAGGATCACGGGGAAATGATCCGACCAATAGGTATCGCGACCTACGCTAACATTTATCACAGTTTGCCAAGCAGATTGCGTCACGATACAATGATCCAGCCATCTTAAACTGCCATTTATGTCACTTACATAAGTAAATACATCGGAATTAATGCCTAGTTTTTCAATATCGGCACACAACCACTGGTTATCTTTACAATATCCACTTAGCTCATACCAAAACGGCTGGTATGGATGGGCATTAAAATCTATTAAGGCTTCTTTGGTTTCGTAAAGGAATTGACACCAAGTAGCCAATCAAACTGAAAAAGCTTGCGATCAAAATCTTTCCCCCGCTTCTAGATCGCTTCATTTTGGTAGGCGTTAATTCGCTTTGAAACACTCTAACCGTCGACTAGCGCTTAGATTCTAGATCGTATTGTTAAATCCAAGATTCATCACCTGTAACGATAGCATAAACACGCCGAGACAAGCCTGCTTCTTTGTCTATCATATGGCACAGTGCCTATTTCTGAGCATCGGTGAGATCGTGTGGCACCCAGCGTGAAACTATCCTCCGCAACCGAAGGTGCACGTGTAGAATCTCGTGAAGGCTTCCTAACGTACGATTCGTCTGGTTTCAGGCGACATTTAAAATCATAAAATCATAGCGCGATAATGGCCTCCACGCAAACCCATTTTTCAAAGAGACATGATAATTTTAATTAGCTCGCAAAAAATATGGAGCTAGTTTGAATTTGGAACGTACTTATTATTAGTAATAAATAATCATATTTTTTCCTGGTGAAGGTCGCGTAAAACCACTGGATGCGGGAGGTGGAGGACCGGTCGTCGTGGGAACCTTGGGGGACGCCTGGGTCCAGCAGTGGACGTCTTTCGGCTGAAATGATGATGATGAATCATATTTTAAAATAATTTATAACTGGCCAGTATCTCATACATAAAAAGTTTTTCGCAATACTTCCTGAGTGACCTGGTATCATCACATTAACACATAATTGGACGTAGTTATGCAAAATGGATCCAACCCACATAAACCGTGTTTTGAGTTACTGTCAGAAATGTCTAGAAAGTACACATCAACTTTAGTATATGGAAAAAATATCACAGCCACAGAAAACTACAGGAAAATACGCATTATTTAATAGGAAATTTAAATCTACTGTCATGTTATTTTAATATAAGTATAAATTGTACTTTAAACTCTATTTTCTCGAAAGCAAGTTTACTGGCTGGATCCTTTTTGTATAAATACGTCCAATTATCAGATATAATGTAGATAACAAAAAAAAATCAAATAAAAAATGAAGACCGATGTAAGAAAATAGCAGGAAAGTGTGCATCGTGTCTGCATCAAAAAGGTCCAGTTCCGCAGAAGTGCCTAACGCTGGGAACGAATTCGGGTAACTGGCAATTTAAGTTCAAAACGGCGCGTTCCTGTTCCAGTCCTTTGAGCTAGGTAAAGTTTCGGAGAATTCTATATGCTATATATCACTTTGGACCTTTTTATATCTGATGGGGTCAAACAGGATTAGATCTTGTTGTTTTATGAAGTGCAAGTGACAATTGACCAAAGAGATACGCGATTGACAATCGCTTAAGTAACTAATTTTGCGAACTCGATTCTGAACGTGGGCAAACTTAAAAATATGGGACCGTTATACAGTGACATTGGTTTTTTTTTACATTTCGGTTGAAATTAAAATACCTTTTGTAATATAGCTTGTCTATAAAGTCCCCCTACTAGAACCCTAGATCAAGATATAGATGAATCAGTTATTCGTCTAAGCGAAGGTAGCAAGCTGATGACAGCAGTAGCGGAGTCGTTGTTAGTGACGCAGCTGACAATGAAAATACTTTTTAATGAAGAATATTTGGAATCAGATGATGAAAGTAATTATTGTGTTTTGGAATACTTTTCATTGTTAAAGACACGCTAAAAATATAATAATAAATATGTATATTTTTTTTTGTTTTACTCATTTTATTTAAACGCCAGAGACCATAGATTTGTGTTTACATTAAAACCAGTTATGCTTCATAGTACAAAATAATGTGCTAGTATCAAAATGATGTCAGTCAAGTTAACAGGGATGCTATATGCACGACCGCAGCGCCCTCATTTATTTTAAGAAAGAAAGTAAGAAAAACGTTTATTTGCAATAAAAATGACGCAAGAGTTTACAAAAACATAAAAAATAAGAAATAGTTGAGGGAAACATGCGTCACATCCACGCAAAACGGCTGTCGCTCAGCATTATGCTGCGACTCTATGCAAAAACAGAGCCCAGCGCTGGTTTTCAGCGACAGCCGGCATCGACGTACAGACGTCACCCGATGCAACTAACAATTAAAAGCAGCACCAAACCGGTATTACAGTAAAAATAAAAAAACGTAATAATAAAAAGATATAAAAAGTTAATCCAATTGTAAATCGTGAGAGTACAGTTTAAACAAACACAAACAAAAATATAAAAAAATAAAATACGGGATATATAAAAACTACGAGAATATCATCCTCAAAAATGACATACATCTAGTTCCGATTTGAAATTCAGCACATCCTAACATAGTCTGTGGTTTGTGGTTTGTCGCACGCGCATCCAAGCCAACATGCATCAATGTTTACATTGTTTGATTACTATTTTCACGTCTTTACAGACAGATTATATTTTAGAAGTTATTTAGCACTTGAATTTGGACGTTTTTTTAAAGATTATAATTGGCCTTCTGTTTGCAAGTCCGTCGCTTTCGGCCTGTAAGATAGACATATCTACCAGGCTACATATGCGATGGAACAAATCTTCAAGGAGCTTAGAACTTGGAAGGTACTTTATAGGGCCTTAGTTCGGCAAGGAAACTACAGAGATTGTTGGTCACGGGCAATTAAAGTTCTAAACGACATGTACCATTTCAAATGGCCCTTAAGCTACGAAGAATATGGAGTAGCCAGTTGGGTAATTATGTAACACACTCAGTAGCAATGGATTTACATGTAACAGTTCAACCACACAGTAAAAAAAAAAAAAAATCTTTCACTATTCAGAATAGAATACTCTTTATTATGTATACCATATAGATTACAGAATATAAATATAAAGATTCAGGCACCTCGTTCGTGGAATGTATTGCTAATTGAAATAAAACGCGCGCAGTCGTTGCAGGAAATCAAGAGACTTGTGAAGGAACATTACTTGTCGTTATGATCTTGTTCACCAAACACTTTTGACTAATCTATTTACTTTCCCGTTATGTTCAGTATCTATGTATTTATTTAATAACTAGCGGCCGCCAGCGACTTCGTTCGCGTGAAGTTAATTATGCTCCGCTCCTATTGATCGCAGCGTGATGTTTTATAGCCTAAAGCCTTCCTGGATTAATGGGCTATCTGACGTATAAAGAATTTTCCAAATCGGACCAGTAGTTCCTGAGATTAGCGCGTTCAAACAAACAAACAAACGAACTCTTCAGCTTTATATATTAGTATAGATAATACATATATAGCCTTGTAGTCGTGGTGACCTAATGGTTAAAACACCAGCCTCTCAAGTATGAGTGTGCGGGTTCGATTACAGGTCAGGCAAGTATCGACATTACAGAGTGGACTGTCATTTCAACTTTTTCTCACTGTAAGAGCGCTTCTTCCAACTTTGCATCGTGAGATATTAACAGAATCGATCGCCTACGACTGGGTACAATTAGGTATATTACATGGAGCGATACTGAAAATGAAATCAAAAGACGAATACTATACGCTAAACTTTTTAAAATCTATCTATGTGCCAAATTTCTTCCAAATATGTTCAGAAGTTTTTGCCTAAAAGAGCAACAAACATTTTTGTGAAGACGTCTGGGACGGCGGAGCGATAGGGGCGTCACCATCTTGTTGTGGTGGTGATAAAGGCTCCAGTTCGTAGGGGAAGTTTTGAATTAAAGCACGAAGTGTAAATGCACCCACCAATCTTCATAATAACAATTTCAATAGGCAAACCGATAGTTTCGCCCCGGAGAAGTGCTTCTAGTCCGCGCCTCAAAGCAAAGTGACCGTTCGAAAACCCCTACTTTCCAAAACGACTCTGTTTACGTGCCGCCATTACAAAGTAATGCCACAGCGTTTGCCACACTACTACGTAGATGAAATGAGCAACATTTAGTAAAATGATATCGTTATCTACGACATATAGATACATCCAAATTTTCCCGTCTATAATACCTATTAGGAGGATAGTTAGAATGGTACCTAGTTAGACTGGAACTTCCAATCTACGCAGCTACAAATGCTTATGTAAAAACGTTTATTTTGTCTACCTATTCTTACTTCACAGTGCCTTAAATCCTTCAATGTAATTTAAACTACTTGATCTAAGTTGACTTAATTCCTTATCTCCGTTCCATCATCGGTGGACCCGTAGTACGGCGAGTATCCATTCACTCTTATGTTGTTAACACCACTGCGATCCGGACGAAGCATTTCGCCTCGTTTTTTATACCGCGTACAAATTGCCCGCGGTGGTGTTTCCATCTGACTACAATACTTGAGTGCTTTCAAGGCTGGAGTGAATAAGCTCTTAATAAACTAGCGCGCTTTACCATCAATTATTGCCTCACTGCTTACCATCAGGTGGGATTGCGGTCAAGGACCAGTTTATAATAACTTATATTATAATAAAAAAAAGTAATACCGTTTCCAGCCGGTTTCATTTTATGTGGCTTTATGTAAGTATACCATCTGCCTTTTTCCCTAGGATTGGCTTCAAGTCTATACGTTTAGTTCTAGTCAAGTCACAAAATGTAGTTTAATAATAATCTCGCCATCAACCGTAAAGTTTGGCGAGTACCTAAACATTGTTTAAAAACAGCAAAACTGTCAAATAAAATATAATGATAACAGTGAATACATGCGTTCGTATAAAACGTCCTCTAGATTAAATTTTCAAAACAATTTTAACATCAATATCAACACCAGGCTCTCAAAGCGGTATGGAAAATATCGTGAACAGATTTTTATTAAAAGAATAAAAATGCAAAACGTCTGATAAACAACTCGAAGTGGGTAATAAAATAAAATACGGTGCAAAAGCAACAGTGGTAGAAATCTGGCTCTGACGTATTGTACATACATGCAGTGCAAGCCAGAATAATTGGTGCCTGCACGATGTATGTACGACAGTGTTTTAAATTGTATTTTGTTTCGGGTTGTGTTTAATGGTTTTCTTTTATTTTTGTTCTGTTTGATGGTCGCGAGTTTTGTGATCGTCTATCTGTTTGGGTCTGAAAATCCGTCTGGCACGTTTTTAGAATGCTTTGCGTTTTGGTTTTTACTCTGTTAACAACTATTCAAAGGTTGTTCTGTATTAAATAACATCTGAAACTTGACAAAATAGTGGTATTCAATTGCATTGAGTTGGACTGGAATACTAGGCAGAGGATGATGAATTGAGACATGGAAAGTGCGATTGTCGCAACCCAGTCTTGGGCACGCTACAATAGCGGCGGTAAGTCCCCTCTTTGAGGAGTGGCTAGAGAGGCGCCATGGCGGCCTCACCTTCCACCTGACGGAGGTCCTCACCGGACACGGTTGTTTCGGCGGCGATCTCTCGCGTTCGACCCTGGTCCAGACCTTGGTCCGAAGCGAAAGTGCATGGTACGCCGTCACCTCCTTCTGCAACAGTAATGCTGGCAGAGTGGATGAGGCAGCGGGAATCCCAGCGCCCTCACGCCACTAGCCGCCGCAGGATACGCCCTGGTCGGGAGCCGATATCGAAGTCCCAGCCACCTGGGCGCGGGCCTGCGGGCGGTGAGCAGTGGTCAGGTCGCCGCCAGGTAAGGACCAGGACCGAGTGGACGGCGCGTTGTGTTTCACGCGCGCTTCAAAGAGATGTCAGCACATCGTGACGGGGTCCACGAAGACCGATGCCTCCTGTGTCAGGGTTGCGGGTTGGTTGAACAAGAAACCGTGGCCCTGGCCGTTGCACAGGCAAATGAAGAAACACAGGTGGGTTTTAGTCAGTAAAAGTCTGATACGCCCTTCCGCTCCGCCCAGGGCGGGAGAAGTCATATGATGATTTCCCATCCCAATAAAAAAAAGTATGATGAACTGAAAAGTGATTAGTTTTCGCGGGTCTGGTGGTGCTAAGCGCAAACATTGAACCTATAAGACCATTCAGCTAACTCAAAAAATTAAGTCTTACTGGCGTAATTTTGGCAGATAGGTGCTTCAATTATAAAATAGGTGTATAAAGAAACAAGTTATCATCTGCTTTCGCATGTTTTTCAGCCTTCTGCTCTCGGTGACAGGACTCATCAACATCATCAGTTTATAGCAGTTCACTGCTGGACAGAGGCCTCTCTTATTGCACACCATTCAACTCTATTTTCGGCAACTCTTATCGCCCGCCATCCGGCTAAGATGAGAAGATGATGACATGCCTGAGGATGTCCTTACTTACATACGTTTAAGGATTTGCGAGATTACTTTTATATATTAAATTTAAAACTAGCGCTTCGCCGCAATCCCGCCTGATGGTAAGCAGTGACGCAATCGTTGATGTTAAACCGCATTAGTTTATTAAGAGCTTATTGACTCTAGCCTTAAAGACATTCAAATTGTAGTCCGACGGAAACACCGCCGCTAGCAAATTGTTCCAGTCCCTCGAGGTACGCGATATAAAAGAGGAGGCGAAACGCTTCGTCCTGATCGTAGTGATGTTAACAACATAAAGGTGGAAACCCGCCGTACGACGAGTTGTCCGATGGTGGAACGGAGATGGTTCTTCCTATAAATATAAAAAGATGTGTCTGTTTATGTTGTCCTCAAGTGTATTGATAGTCACGTCGTAGCTTGATAAAAAAGTTTGTATTTATTAGAGATGCGACCATTCATTGGCGCACCCAAGCGGGAGAGGAGCAGGTGGGGACAGCTGCCTCCCCCCCTGGAAATCTTGCAGAACATAATAATATGAAAATTACTAATCAAAGTATAAACGGAGACTTACAGGATTATTTGCGTGTATTTGCTCTATACACTACACTACAAATAACTAATGTTTCATGTAGATGTACTTGTGTAGTTTCTGAGACAAATAGCTGGGAACGATTCGACCCTAAAAAGCTGACTTGCCAATGACTTGCCCCCTCTAGCCTTAAATTCCCCCCCATGCCAGAAGCTGGGTACGCTCACGCGACCATTGTTTACATAAAACTTTTAAGATTTTATATTTTCAATACAAACTGGTCGTTAAAATCTGAAATCATAATAGAAGATTTTAAAATGAATAGAAAATTTATGAACGGTTTAGGTATAGTTGGAGGTCCAGTATTTTTAAGTAAAGAATTTATGTACTAAATTTCAAATAGATATAAAAACCACAAAGTTATGAGCTTGTTACCCTATTTGGATGTCCCAATAAAAATATGGCCCACGCTCCTTTCCTTTGGACGAGCGAGCCGGGTGCATTGACCTGTGGCGTCAGCTGAGCGTACGCGCATATGCGCACGCGTAAAGCTGGGTATCCATTAGGTTCGCGTACCTCTTACGCTCCGCACTCCCGTAACTGCTCTGATGGAGACGGCTAGACGTCTAGGACATGCCGCTTTCCTCAAAAAGGATTTTCGTCGCCGTTTTGAGAGCAGTGGCGATGTTGAATTGATGAATTTAGACTAAGTAAAGCTGTTTTATACCTATACATAAAACAGCTTTACTTAGTGTATATTTATAACATATTCGTCATGAATTAAGTATTTGGCACACAATAAATATGGATATAAAGGGTGTATCTGACATTGACGCACAAACGAGTACCAAGTATCCAGTAAGTACATGATTTTGAACCCCCAGTAGTGGAATTTTTCGTCAGCTTTTTCATGATTTAAAAAAATATATATGTATTTTTTCACTTTAGACCATTCATAATTGCTATACTTTTATAACCCAGTAAGATTTTAAAGTAAAAAATAATTAATTCGCTAATTACATAAAAAAGCGCAATAAAAACAAAACTATCTTATCAGCTGATTTAATAGAGTTCAGATCAGGGATCAATGTGATACTTGCCAACCCGCACGGCGGCACGCTTGCAACGTTCAAAGGTCGGGCCGATACTTTTTTTTAAACACTGTGAATTCTGTAACCGTTCATTAACGACATAAATTACTATCATAATTTTGTTAGTGGCATGCGGTCTAGCCTTTTCGCGAAGTTTGCGTTACGATGTCAGATACAGCCTGTATATTCTAATATATATTCGATATTTATTGTACCTATGTCTGTGGTTTTATTTAAACAGATTTTCTTTTTTCATTGTTTTGTAGTGCTGGAATAACAACTCTTAATAATAATTGTTCTATGCTTTTGTGAGCGAATGGGCTTATCAGTCGATTCGCACGATTTCACTCGTTGGAACGTGCGAATCGCGAAATTGCTCATAGAAATATTATAATATTTAAAATAGACTTTTAAATAATATTTTTTTTCTCTAACCGACTCGCACGAAGTTATTTTATTTGTAATTCATATTGAGACGGTTTTAGTTAATCCTTTTGATATTATATTGTAAAAAAAAACGTAAATTTAATTAAGTTTAGCAGACTACATTAACTACATTTCCCTTATCTAAATAAGTAAATATTCCCTTAAGGATATTCCAAAGAGCGATATTCTTTAAAATAATATTAGTAAAGTAATTTGCCTGTCTCAACATTCATTAATTCTTCATCTTCTTACAAAGATTATGATAAAATTCATTTCCCCTCATTTCCGTAAACATGGCGTTATAGTCGGGCCAGGTAACAAGCGGGCTTAAAAATAAACAGTAGCTGTTTATTATTTCTAACCTGTACAAACACTAGCACATCAAACTTTCTCAATGACATAATTCCGACATCACCGTTCCATCATCGGCCGACCCGTCAGACGACGAGTATCCACCCTTAGGCGTTGTCCTAATTGACGGAGATCGCATGATGACACGATGCGTTCACGTCGTGCGATGAGTTCAAACATACAGATTTCATAAGTCTTATTTGAAGCTCGCAACTGATAGTGCGAGGACATGAAATGCTTAATAAGGATCGTACGATGTGTTTCATCGTGCGTGCAAAGCGACACATATCTTTTGAGTGTCCTAATTGGTCATCTACGACAGTTTTATCCCTGTAAAGAGCCATCGCTAAAGTGGCATGAGCGCGACGCCAGTCATCGAGCGACGGCATCACACGATGAACATCGCGCGATCTATTAGGACACCTATTAGGTCATCGCACGACCACTTTGATCGTGGGATGAAAAACGCATCGCGCCATCGTACGATCACTCCCAATTAGGACACCGCCTTACACGTGCGCGTATACCTCTCATAGACTGCGGCGGTCTTCTCATCTGATTACAATTTAAGTGTCTTCAAGGCTAGACTCAGTAGGCTTTTTATAAGGCTAGAGTAAGGGTAGAGTGAGAGATATGCTGACATTAAACTACCATCATGCGCTATACCATTAACGTTTGCATCACTGCTTACCATCAAGCGGGATTGCGGTCAATCACTAGTTTATAAACTTAAAAAAAAAAAACAACCTTGAACTTAAGCTTTACAATAAAGTTGAAAATAGATTACATTAGGCGGCTTTCTGTACTAGTGTGTGTTGAAACAAATGAAACATATGAAAGGAAATCTATACATATAATAAAACAGTAGGACCCGGTGTGTCTGTACATTGAAGATAATTGACAAAAATGGAGTCAGGGCGATAAAAGAAAACCAATCAAACACAAAAAAAATTTTTTTGAATTTTTTGTCTGTCTGTCTGTCTGTCTGTTTGTTCGAGCACATCTTCGTAACTACTGAATGGATTTTTATGCGGTTTTCACTAATGAAGAATGCACACTCCCGGGCAGTGTATAGGCTTTGTTTCATCAAAATCGGACAACAGACAAAAAAGTCAGTCTAGGTAACAATATTTGGAAAATCACTTAACTACCATTTGCTTACCGATCAACTCAGTTCAAGTATAAGTACTTAATGCACATATGAATTTACTAACAAACAAACAAACTAACTAACAAAAACTGGCCTCATTGCATTTTTATCATCAACATAAAGTTTTAAGCAAAAAGTTTTAACGATCACTTATCATTTCTAATTCGTATCCATCAATCGAAATATAGTTTCAAAATTAATTTTATATTTGTGCTTTTTAATAGGTAAAAAATCTCAAAAAAAATTTATTGATTACCGAAAATTTCAAGTAACAAAAAGAAACAAAAGAAACTATTAGGTGCGCTGCTCACGTTTTTTAGTACATATAAAATCCAATAGATGTCACTGTGCGATTTTATCATTTCTAATTCGTATCCATCAATCGAAATATAGTTTCAAAATTAATTTTATATTTGTGCTTTTTAATAGGTAAAAAATCTCAAAAAAAATTATTGATTATCGAAAATTTCAAGTAACAAAAAGAAACAAAAGAAACTGACACTTTGCAATATCCATTAATATTCTGCCGTGGTGAAGATGGGTACCATTTTGGCTTAAATCAAATCAACCCCATTACAAGACAGCCTAATTTAAATAAAACAGTATCAGCGCAACAATTTTATGCATATCTTCTGCAAATAAGACGCAACAATTTTATTTACTTGCAAAGATTTCGAGGTTTATTCAATCAGTTCATTGTAGATATGTATGCCAAAATTGAAACAGAACGCTTGGTGTACATACGCACCAATCAAAGACGCTTACGAGCAGAAGAATATGTGCATTTACGAGATGCCTTGCAGCAAGATGCAGATTCAGAAAATCTCGGTCGTTTGGTGATTCTTCCATCCAGCTTTACCGGCGGGCCACGTTATATGCACGAGCGTACGCAAGATGCTTTTTGTTATGTACGAAAGTATGGACGGCAGGATATTTTCATTACATTTACTACGAATCCAAAATGGGATGAAATAAAACAAGAACTTTTGGCAGGTCAGGCCTCTTATGATCGGCACGATGTAGTCGCAAGAGTCTTTCACTTGAAATTAAAATTGTTGATGGGCTTGCTGACTAAAGAGAATGTTTTTGGTTCTTCATTATGCTTCATGTACAGTGTCGAATGGCAAAAGCGCGGCCTTCCGCACGCACATATCCTTCTATGGCTGCAGGAAAAAATTCGTCCCAACGATGTAGACACGTTGATAAGCGCTGAATTCCCGAATCCCAACGAAGATCCAGTACTTTATGAAGTTGTCAAAACGCATATGGTGCATGGTCCCTGTGGTACCATAAATAGAAATTCTCCCTGCATGAAAGATGGACGTTGCACGAAAAGGTATCCCCGTGCGCTGACAGAGCACACAGTAACAGGCGAGAACGGATATCCGCTGTACCGACGTCGTTCCCCAGAGCTTGGAGGGTTCACTGCACAAAGTAGAGTACAAGGACAAGAAATAATAATTAGTAATATGTGGGTTGTTCCTTATTCGCCCTTACTTTCCAAAACCTTTGGTGCACATATAAATGTCGAAGTGTGTAATAGTGTATCGGCAATAAAATACATTTGTAAATATGTTAACAAAGGGAGTGACCAAGCGACATTTGCTCTACAGGGAACCGACCGAGATGAAGTCACCAGATACCAAACTGGACGCTACATAAGTACTTCTGAAGCTATATGGCGAATATTAGGATTTTCTATCCACGAACGTCATCCCACGGTCACACACTTGGATGTTCATTTAGAAAACAGCCAGCGAGTGTATTTTGATCCTGAAAATGTAAGAGAACGTGTAGAAAATCCTCGGCAAACTAAACTTTTGGCATTTTTTAAGCTTTGTCAAGAAGATGATTTTGCTAAAACGCTAACCTACGATGAAGTACCGTCCTATTACACTTTTGACATGCAAAGACGTGTTTTTAATCGACGAAGACGCGGTCAACCAGTGGAAGGATTTCCAGGAGTTTATAGAGATGCTGCACGACTGCACATGACTTAAATTTTCCCCGTTTTTTCCAGGTTTTTTCCACATTTTTCGCCGTATTTCTGCTCCTATGGGTTACAGACTAATGTTATACAGCTTAAAGCTTTCCTCTATAAACTAATAAAAAAAAAACAGTTTGCTCCCTTTACCTACCATGCCAAGGATTATATCTACTATATAAAAATAAGTCCGGTTTTCCTCCCTGACGCTATAACTCCAGAACGCACGAACCGGTTTCCACGGTTTTGCATTCGTTGGAAAGGTCTCGGGCTCCGTGAGGTTTATAGCAAAGAAAATTCAGGAAAAATTCAACAGAAAAGTGGGGAAATCGTTTTTCACATACTTCATTCAAGCTCCGGCGACGGGGACGGGGACGGGGACGACGATGGCGACAGCGACTAGCCTGAAAAAATCAGTAGTTCCCGAGGGATAACGCGCGATAAACACTTTCTGTCAAAAAACGAAAACCACGCGGGCGAAGCCGCGGGCGGCCGCTAGTACATAAATAAAACCTTTTCAAGCAATGTGCGATAGTTACATATTTTGTTTGAAACTTAGGATTCTAGGCACCAGCTGGAAAGAACCAAATACACGCGTGACGAACCCTTCTTCTTTCTTCTTAAACTGACTGCTTTTTTATACAGGGTGTGTCAGACATCGTAACGCAAACTTCGCGAGAAGGCTACACCGCATGCCACTAATAAAATTATAATAGTCATTTATATCATTAATGAGCGGTTACAGAAATAACAGTGTTTTAAAAAATGTGTCGGCTCGGCCTCTGGACGTTGCAAGCGTGCCGCCGCGCGTGTTTGTTGGTATGACATTGACCCCTGACGTGAACTCTATTAAATCAGCTGATAAGATAGTTTTTCGAGTTTTGTTCACATTGGACTTTTTGTGTAATTAGCGAATTAAATATTTTTGACTTTAAAATCTTATTGGGTTATAAAAGTATAGCAATTATGAACGGTTTAAAGTGAAAAAAACTGCACATTATTTTTTTTTTAATCAGAATAAAACCGACGAAAAATTCCACCTGTGGGGGTTTCAGAATCATGTACTGGATCCATGGTACTCGTTTGTGCGTCGATGTCAGAGACACCCTTTATACGACCACAATCCCGCCTGATGGTAAGCAGTGAAACAACCGTCGATGGTAAAACGCGTTTCTTTATTAAAAGAATCCTATTCTTCCTTATGTCTGTTATATTAGGTATATCGGTGAATTTTGTTCTTCTGTGGACCTCCTCATTTCTGATTCGATCGCGTATCGGAGAAACTCCAAGCATAGCTCTTTCCATCGCCCTTTGTGTGACTTTGAGCTTTCGTATAAAGCCCATTGTGTGCGATCACGGTTCAGTTGCGTAAGTCATCACTGGCAACACACACTGGTCAAAGACTTTAGTCTTGGCACAATGGGGTATCTTGGACGACGAAAAGATCGATCGGGATCTGAAGTCACCGATCGTGATTGACGTGACTTAATAAAAAATGGCTCCGTTGATACTTAATTAAAAATACTTTTGAGCTCATACTTCAGCCAAGGAAATAAAGAAAGGGGGAACAGTGAGTAAAAACACAAACAATAACCAGTTGGGAGAATCGCTGACTTCAGAGCTCGAAAAAAACGGGTCCTCTTAATAATATGTAAGAGAAATTACGTTGGAACTTATCTATAAACGTACATAACGACGTAAAACACGTCGTTTTACTAGCATACAAAAGGCAGACGTGGGACTGATCGACAGAAGTCATAACTGAAATCATTATTAAGTTAACAAAAAAAAAAAAGGACAAAAAGTGGGCGGTGACGCGTTCTGTCCGATCCGAGGAGGTAATGTTAGGTATCGATAACTGATTCTACTAATGCCTACAAAGCCAGGCTAAACTTAAAAAAGTAGGTGCGAGCGAAGGGGGGCAGGGCACTTGGCATAATAATACCATCAAAAATGGTGTTGTCACTTTTTAAAAAAATACCATATTTAGGGGAAGTTGGAACTAATTCGCGGAAAAAATAAGATAAGGTATTTCAAAGTTCATTAGTATTGTTAGTATGACGTTTATGTAAACTTTCATATTTTATTTGGTCATGTGTTTACCTAACCTTTATTATCCTTATGGGTCGGACGGGGTTTTCTTTACATATTGTTTATATGTAGATAAATATATCACTGTAACGATCACGGTGTCGGGTCGGTCACGCTCACGTGAATTCGATGCTTTTCTCCATCCAGCAAAAATGCTTAACGGCGCTATAAGGTTTTACTTCGAAAATAATTGCAATGTTTCCGTGTTGATGTAATAACATTTCAATTAAGCGTTCCAATTTTCATACCTATTTCATTTACGAGCTAGCATGAGCATTAATTAAATACCTAAAATTGTGCTGAAATTTTCAGTCATCGAAATCATGTTTTGATCAAACTGAAACTATATCAAATTGCTATTAATTTGCTCGCCATTTAAAATGACTTGCAAGTTGTGATTTGAATATATGTACATACCTTTTTTTTGGTAGGTGGAAACACGCTCATGGACCATCTGCTTTTTCAGGGTACCGGGTCCTCCCAATTCTACGCACGGTCCTCCCAATTCAAGTCGGTAGCCATAGTCAATTTGTTTAGAATTCTCTGACTTTTAAATTATGTAGGTATATTGAATTATATGTACAGACGACAGTACATTAGCTACTGCAATCTGTCAAATTTATTTATTAAATCTTTAACTTCATAGCCAAATGGTTCAAAAGACTCAAAGATTTATTGAGAATATTAGACAATGTCAGGTAGCTTGACTTGTTGTCATTCGTCCCTACGTGCATTTAATTTTGTCTCTGTTCATTTAAAACGTACTTTCGACGATAGACCACGTCCTGACGTCCGCTCTGTGAGACGGAGTGGTCCATCATCCATCACTCAGGTCCTGTGCTTGTATGCAGGCAACACAAGACCGGTCTTCGTGGAAACCTTGGGGAGGCCTTTATCCAGCACTGGACCTTTATAGGCTGAAGAAGCCGAAGAAATGCTTGTTTATAGATGTCTCAAATCTTCGAAATTTTAGTTCTAGGTCATGCCTGGAAGTTTTCCTCATGATTTTTCATTTTAAAGTTTAGAGACTAGTGATAATGAAATTTATTCACATAAAACAAAATGCCTGGCACGACTCACGATCGTTTTTTATCGTGGAACTCCTAATGGATACCCTAAGTCCCTGTCAATTGAAATTAAACGCGCACAATCGTTACAGGAATTCAAGAGACTGGTGAGGGAACACTACTTGTCGTTATGATCTTGTTAAATAAACACTTTATGGCTATTTATACTATTAAAGTATCTATGTATTTAGTAAATTGTAACCATGATATTTGAACCAACGACAGTTCCATTTGTGGTTCAGGAGAATCTGTCCATTCTTTGGTTGCCTGGAAGAAATCGCATTAGCGATAAGGCCGCCCATTGTATGTTTTATGTTCCATGTATTTTGTTCGATGTTTGTTTGGTGTACAATAAAGAATAAATAAATAAGTCTGGAAATAACGGAGGGGCACTCCTACTGAATACAATCCCACTATTCCTTCCAGTACCGTGAGTCGGAAGCCCGGGAGATACTTATACATTCGCCGTACCTCCGCCTGGTATCAGACCGACATCCCTAGTTGTAAAGGAAAACGACTCACGACCTAAAAGTCGTAGGTTACAAGCACCACGTAGCCACCACTACTCACTCACACTCAAAGAAGCCAGAAACTCCATACTACTATATGCATGTGGTATCTATAAATATCTAGATAAAACACTTACCTTACCAGCTTTTGTCCTAAGTAAACTCTTTTGTGTATCTTTCAGACCTACAGTGCATCGAACGCAGACGTTTCGTACATTGTATATACATACATATAGTTCGTGAATATAATACTGTATAATGAAGTGTCCGGCTCGTAGATAATCTATTGTCAATGAAGAGGGGGACAGGCAGATGGATAAAGCTTAGGTTTGAGTGATAAAAGACTAGCGTGAACTCTTTCTTAAAGACGGAACTCGTCCGGAGATGTTCGTCAAGAAGTTCGTCGCGCGCGGTTGACATGAAGATGTGTTGCTATTGTATCAAAATTTTCATCTATGGTCTCTAATTTATATGGTCGCATAATTAAAACTATTCTATTGTATTCTATATATTGCATATAACACACAAACACACAATCTCTTCCGACTTCGCCATTGTCTGAGATGGTGCGAACCTTTGTCTTTACTCTTAAAAATACTATATCGAAAATACAAGATGTCAATGATTGATTTAGGCCAGGCGTTAAAAAATCCTTGTACTTGACTGACGTGCTGCCAGTGTGTTGAAGGTAATGTGTGGCGTGAATGTAGCTGAATGAGATATTCCAGGGTTGTCTATATGGTCGCAATGTATATGCAGTACCTCTGGTATCAGCCCAGAACACTTACCATCAAACGCATCAAAAGCAACATTATTGGTAGTGCCTGAACTGTCTCCGGCGACAAGTGGGAAGATATAACTCTAATCTGTGCCCTAAATGCGTAACACACTATTGCTATCAATTGGAACCATTTTTAAGCCTATTGCCAGTCCGTTGCTCCATACGTTCGAAAAATGTGTCTGCTCAACAAAGTTAATACCGCAATGAATGTTGTTTAAATGAAACCCATTGCTACTGATAGTGTGTACACAATTACCCTGCTGATAAAGTAGGGCTACCTCGATGGTACGTCAGTGGGTGTGGATGTGGAGGTACATCATAAACTATGCTCCACTTCCTATCCTGTCCTCTGTTTCCCACAATATACAATCAAAGTGACCTCTGTACTGCCACCAATGACGAGGTCTGAAATACAGTCGTTGCACGGTTTTGAAAAAGAGAATTTCAAGACAGCGATTTAATCCTCAAATCGCTCTCTTATGTACTAAAATCGCTACCGGTACGTTCAGCGACCGGTGAAACAAGAGGCCCTATTGTCAAGTATACTATCTACAGATACGGAAAAAACTATAGTAAAATCTACACTTCAACAAGCTGAAATTCAACCTTACGCCTTTAAAATTAAGGTCTATTCAACGGTAAAATTAAAATGGTCGTCAAGTATCGCGATGCAAAGCTACTAAGCACACACAAGACATCTAAAATAGACCGTATGTCTTTCGATTTAGGGTACAATTTGTAAGTAAATGTAAAATTGTTTAAGCCAGACACGATGGTTAAGCACTCAATGTACCCTTTATCTTAGATTAAAAATGGGGGGATCCCCCCTTTCCCTAGTCGGGAAGGTAGGTAGGTGTTGATATTTATCGAAAATCGACGCTTCTCTTTAACAATGGTGTCAGAAGGTATTCTTTTAGATTTTGCACTTAAATCAACGAAGACTGGTACTGTTTTATTACTGAAAGGATACACTTTGAGTGTAGTTATTGAGATGGCATGAATCGGAATCAATGAATGCAAACAGCAAGTTCTTGCCAGCCCTTTTTTTGTTTGAGATGGGAAATCATCAAATGACTTCTCCCTCTCTGGGCTGAGCGGAAGTGTGTGTCAGACTTTTACTGACTAAAGCCCACCTGTGTTTCTTCACTTGCCTATGCGCCAGGACCATGGTTTCTTTTTTAACCAACCCAGGAGGCATAGGTCTTCGTGGACCCTGTCACAATGTCTGTGGTGGTAGTGATTTATCAGTCAGTAGTAGTATGCTTGACAACTATTTGGACCTTTTGGCGTCGTATATAATTTTGTTATTTTTTTAAATATAATTTAGATATTATTTTACTACTGTTTTTTGTTTATTCTGTTATTTTACGTGACGCAATATATAGGGTATTGTCCCATTCTTTCTTTATTTAAAATTTAAATTAATCATCAAATCCAAACACTCAATTTCTAAGTCGCAGTAGCATCTACAAGTAAGTTTCCTTCTGATCCAATTACATTTTTAATCGAATTCATTTGCAATTCTCGTAATTCTAAGAACGGCCACAGTCTGATTTATAAAAGTAAAATACAACTTTTTATAGGTATCTCAGTCTCAATATCTTAGTAGTACTTTTAATTTCCATATTTTTGACAAGTCTTTCACATTGATTGTGGCTGAGATGAGATCGTAACTAAATAAATAATAGTATTTAAAAAATATATTAGTGCATTTTCAAAACATATGAAATAAGATTAAAAATTATGGTACGGAGAGGCACTTTAAAAGACGACCTTATGCCTCCTAAACTAGGACTGCCTGTGTTTTAGGAGCCAGGGTTACTCAAGGCATGACACACAATGGGTGTAAGGTGAAGTACTTATATTAAAACAAATACTAATAATTAATACAAATACATAATTATAGCCTTAATTCAAATTCATGTATTAGATTGTTATTTTAAGAGACAATAGCAATAAGATTAACGGTTTCCTCGTACGTTAACTAGATTTTTAACGTTGATTATGAGACGCCTTCTGATAATTTTGGAACAGACAACTTATCATGTTAGTACACGTGGATGCTCCAGCTACGTATATCTTAAGGATAGGTATCGTTAAAGTCTTTATCAATTACTTTCTTCAACTGTTCTTCGCTATCTTTTTAATTTAAAGATTAATATTTAAGATAACGTTGGAAGTGAATATAGGTTTAAAAGTATTACACAATCATTATTATTTATTTCTACCTCACTTTTTCAAACATCGTCAGCTGCCTAGCTTCTATCCAAGTATTCCTTCACCTATGCTTACTATAATTCCTACTCTATATACCGTGGACATTGGGCAAAGTTACGTCGCGTTGCGACATCGCAGGGTGTATGTGCTCCTCACTGAGTCGAAGTCAATGCGCTACGGTGATGACGCAAAGCATTGGCAACGCCCGTCCTGGTCGGCCATCAGTGCCAGTGCTTTTCGACGCTTAAGCGACGAAGCGGCCTCATCCAACATACAAATCAGTGACAAACGCTACTACGCAAAGCAACGGACACGAATACCAGAAAAAACATAGATTAACAGTAAATCACGGTAGGAAGTTTAAATAAAAAGTCTTAATAAATTGGTAGTAAATTAAATAGTACCATCATTAACAACATTTTTATAGTCCCACTGCTGGGTACAGGTCTCTCATACAGAGAAGGACTGAGCATAATCACCAAGCTTGCTCAATGCGGATTTCAGACTTAAAGTCCAGGTTTCCTCAAGATATTTTCCTTCACCTTGTAATCAGTCATTGGTGTCCAAGACATACTTAGAAAGTACATATAACTTAGAAACCCCGCACCCTCATGCTTGAGAGGCTGGTGTTTTAACCACTAGGCCACCACGACTTAAATAGTGTATTACTGAATAAATCAATTAACGTTCTTCACAATAAATCAATGGATTATTAATTACATTTGCTGTGGAGAACAGTTTTAAGATACAGTAATATTAGCATAAGTAAAAATATATATACTTACTAGCTGATCGGCAAACGTTGTTTTGCCATATAAATAATAGATTAAATTACTAAAATGGCTATTAAAAAATAAGGGTTGATCGTAAAAGGGTGAAAATTGGGGATTGTATGTATTTTTGTATGTTGTATCATAAAAAAATAGAAATTAAAAATTTTGTCTAAAAAATAAAAATAAAAAATTTAGGGGTGGACTACTCCTAACATTTAGGGGGATGAAAAATAGATGTTGGCCGATTCTCATAGATACCGGATAAGCACAAAAAAATTCATGAAAATCGGTCGAGCCGTTTCGGAGGAGTTTAATGTCGAACACCGTGACACGAGAATTTTATATATTAGATGTATGTAGTAGAATGGAATCGGTTGCACAGTGCTGTTCACTTTAATTTGTTCAATAAGGAATGCCTCAAAATCATGGTCCCATCGTCCTTTGCATTGATTCGTCTCTCAATTTTTTCTTTACGATTCATATTTTCAAACAGCGAAGAAATATTTGCTTTGATAAATCGCATGTCTGCTCTGTGTGGAATAAGTTCGGTCTAAATATCAATGGGGAAAAGTTAAATCATTTAAGGTTTGCAGATGATATTATCCTATTTGAAGAAAGCCCCCAACGCATCAAGGAAATGATAAATTTATTGAGAGAGGAAAGCAAGAAATTAGGTCTACAGATGAACATGGAAAAAACAAAACTCCTCACTAACTCTGCTCAGGCTCCTGTAAAAATAAAAGATCATCCACTGGAGTACGTGCAGGAATATATATACTTGGGCCAAGTGATTTCCCTCGAAGATCAAACTACTAAAGAAGTAAACAGACGAATATCAAATGGATGGAAAAAATACTGGTCTTTGAGGGAGATCATGAAGTCAAACGAGCTGGGAACGTCAATTAAAAGAAGAACTTTTGATACATGCATACTCCCAGTCATAACGTATGGATGTGAAACATGGGCTCTTACCACACTACACAGAGAAAAGCTGGAACGATGTCAGAGAGCTATGGAGAGAAGCATGACAGGAATAAAAAAACAAGAAAAAGTGAGAAGTAGTGTGATAAGAGAAAAAACCGGGTTAACAGATATCCTCAGCCGTATAGACCACATGAAGTGGCGATGGACGGGACATATGATCAGAGACCGACAAAATAAATGGACTCAAGCAGTCTCAGACTGGCACCCCAGGGATGGGAAACGAAATAGAGGACGTCAATACGTGAGATGGGCTGACGACTTAAAATTAACAGCAGGACACCACTGGAGAAGGGTCGCTAGAGACAGAGAGCAGTGGAAATTTCTAGAGGAGGCCTATGCCAAGAGGCTCACTGAATTACTAGACATTCTCTGAATCAGAAACTGTATACAAACTAAACAGAACAGAAATTCACAATAAAGGGCTTATTATTATATGTCTGCTCTAAGCATTCAAATTTCAGAGAGTAGTGATGTTTGTGTCTCCACGTTTTTCAGTTGTGTTATGGTCTTGACTAACATGAAATCGTTGTCTACTTCTTGGTTTCCGTAAGAGAGGTTGCCGACCTTAGTCTAGCTCACTGTAACGTAGGTCCCCCTGGAGGGGTATGTACCTTTTTTTTTTGCGGGGTGGAAATCCTCATAGGATGTCCGCCGCCCTGGAGTGGGCGACGCGGTCTGTCAGACTTTTACTGACTAAAACCACCCCAGTGTCTTTTCTATCATGAGCGCGCGTGGGCTGCGGGAGTGTAAATTCTTCCACTCATGGGGGGCGGAAGAGGGTGTTATCCGCCCTTCTTCGGCGCCCGGTGCGTCTTCTGTGGCCCGGGAAGGGAGTTGAGATCTCCCTCTCCCGTTCCGCAGCTTCCTTCTGCGACATCACGTCCTCCCAGAAGGACACCACTGCGTCCCACGACTCTGCGCTACCGACCATCCTCGGCACTACTGCCGGCAGCGTCAGGTCACCTCCTACTTCAATTGTGAGGACACGGCGCTGCTGGAGGGGAAAGTACCTCATTCAACATTATGAGTTCTCTATATTCGTCACACAGTACTCACAGGTCCAGCCTCGCTTATCATCGGTTGTGAACCTGTTATAGAACTCTCTGTCAATATTTTGCTTTGCTGATATTTTGGCGTGGCTAGCTGTCGTATGATAAATAATTTAATTGTTGTTGTATTTTTTGTGTTCATTACTATAAGTACATAGTATTGTATAATGTCATGTGTTTTTTTTAAATGAACAGTCAGCTGTGCTGCAGGGGAGTTTTTTTTTTTTTTTTTTACTTTTATTTCCCAGTGAAAGCATTAGGAAATATCGATGGGTCGTCGTTTTGGGGGCTGTCTTATGCAATATTGACGTTCAAAAAGGGCTGATTCTCAGCCTAATTTGAATAAATGACTTTTGTTTTTTTTCTGACAATGGTTAGGCGGCCTATTTCATATCGTAAAGTACAAATTAAGCTTTCCATATAACGGAGATTGTTATCTTTAACACGCCAGCTCGGCGGTCTGTAGGCCATACTTTAAAGAGTCCTCTATCGTTGGAAATATCTCGATATTTTTGAATAACCTGCTTGCTATTGGTGTGGTGGTTAGAGAAGTTCTGGAGTCATCACTGGCAGACGCAACATGAGGAGAATCGATTACCTGGTGAGAGCTGCGGAAATCCACTTAAAGCGTAAAAAGCGTAAAGTATAGTGCTGGTTATAATAGTGATGCTTAGAAGAGCCGTCTATCCAGTTGTGGACGTCCAGCTGAACGATACTGACAGTTAGCTGATGTAATTATGTAGGTAGAAGTTACTATAGCGGTGCGCGAACGACCTGCGATTGTCAATCAATCTCTGGTTTTTTTGGCTTGCTTACGATATTATTGAGGTGAACTTCGTCATTCATTTATCATCAATAGATTGTAAATGTACTGCTACTGATCAGCAATCTAATCACACCAGACTGGTTTTGCGCATATCGTATTCGTAGATATCAAGTGGTGACATTATCCTTTTTTTTTGTTTCGCGGTGGAAATCCTATATCACCTCTCCTCCATCGTGGGCATAATAGAGGGAAATGTCGGTTTCTTACCGGCTAAAACCACCGAGGTATTTCACCTCTACCCATGTCCGTGGGTGTGAGTTTCGCATTCTCTACAAATCACCAAGAAAGTTCTCTCTTGGACGACGCAGAAATCAGTTTGGTAAATTATGGTAAACCCCCCCCCCCCCAATTCCTTGGAGGAGGACTTTGTCCAGCAGTGGGCCTCTATAGGTTGAAGAAGAAATCCCTAGAAACGTTTACGTTTATAATTTTATAGATACTATCATAATATGCAAACAGTCCATCAGGCATGTTCGCGGAAGCGTAAATTGATGACTTTTATGCCATCATACGCAAACGGTGTGCTTCGATGTTGCGGCGGTTTCGGGGCGGCCCGAACAGTATCCTAGCTACACTGGCGGACAAGGTCGACGGACCTTTTACTAGGCTCTGGGCGGACAGACATGTGCGTGCACACATTCATGTCACCAACTGATTCCTGTTTCTCTTTTTACTAACATAGGATAAGTTTTTTTTTACTAACAATATATGGGCCTTGCATGAAATAAAGAGTTTGAATTTGAATTTGAAAATAATAGGAAGCGTCACAAGTCACAACACTATTATACAAAATAAACATAGATGTTCTGTAAAATCTATTACGTTTGTAGAACATTCATGTTGATTTTGTGCGAATGAAGTTCGTACGAAGTCATTGACCTCGTGAAGCAGAGGATTGTGCTTAGATTCCAGCGCTAATTAATGTTGTTTGGTTACCCCTCATTTTCAGTTGTTTGTGGGGAAAAGGTACGATAAGTGCTTAATTTCGTTTGTCTAGTTTGTTAGTATGGCCAGAGAAAATATAATTGACAACCGTATCAGCCGTGTTATATACATTAATTTACTTTCTCAATTATAATTGTTTGCTGGACTGGGTGAAGTCATTGCGTCCGCGCCGGCTGTCGCTAAAAACCGGCGCTGGGGTCTGTTTTGCATAGGGTTTCAGTATAATGAACGACAGCCATTTTGCGTGGACTTGACGCATGTCCTCACACCATTTGTTTTTTTTTTACCATTTGTTTATATCTTGGACACCAATGACTGAAGGTGAAGGAAAACATCTTGAGGAAACCTGGACTTTCAAGTCTGAAATCGCCAACCCGCATTGAGCAAGCGTGGTGATTACGCTCAATCCTTCTCTGTATGAGAGGAGACCTGTGCCCAGCAGTGGGGCGATAAAAAAGGTTGATGATGATGATGACTTGGAATCAACCCACTCCCTCTCACAGACAGAAAACCTGTGTCCCAAGAGTTTGAATATTATAGGCTGACTAGCGGCCGCCAGCGACTTCGTTCGCGTGGAGTTGATTATACTCCGCTCCTATTCATGGCAGCGTGATTTTATATAGCCTAAAGCCTTCCTGGAATAATGGGCTATCCAATGCAAAAAGAGTTTTTCAAATCCGTCCTGTAGTTCCTAAGATTAGCGCGTTCAAACAAACAAATAAACTCTTCAGCTTTATATACAGTAAAACCTGGTTAAGTGAGACATCAGGGGACCTGCAATGTAGTTTCACTTATATAGGTATTCCACTTACCCAGTGTCTCAGATATACAGGTATAAATAAATATCTGTCTCATTTACAGAGGGTTCCATTAATAGCCATAATTCCATTAATCCTCCCACTTTCATAAACAGATATTAACTTCAGTTTTTCACGTAATGATAACGATTGTAGCTTTCGTTTTGGCAGTTTTCAAATAAACATCTGAATGATAGCAAAGCGAAACTAAAACTGAAGGTAATTGAAGCTCAAAATTTGTACTTACGTACTTGGAATTACGTGTGGAATTTGTGGGTAGAACAAGAATGAGTAAACAAACAATGTTATCTCAGTTACAGAGGTTAATGTATATAAAATTTACTCGCTGTCTCATTTATGGAGGTAACTATGATGATAAATCGAAAGAACAAATCCCAGATATAGAGGCTTACCTCGTCCCACTAACAGAGGTAATTAAGTGCCAAAGTGTTGGGACCTCAGCATGAGTTCCAGTTATGGCGGTTTCTCACTTATCCAGGTCTCACTTAACCAAGTTTCACTGTATTAGTATATAAATATAAATATATAAATATATATACGGACAAATCACACAGATTGAGCTAGCCCCAAAGTAAGTTCGAGACTTGTGTTATGGGATGCTAACTCAACGATACTATATTTATAATAGGTACATATATAGATAAACATCCAAGACCCAGGCCAATCAGGAAAAGATCGTTTTCCATCATGACCTGACCGGGGATCGAACCCGGGGCCTCCACGTCGCAGACAGGCGTGTTGACCGCTACGCCACGGAGACCGACAAAATATATATATAGTATAGATATAGATTATGTTACATTCTGATTTTGTTGTTCAATCCAGCATCCTAGGAGTAATGTTGGCCCAGTGGTAACTGTTCCGACTGAATTAAAACTCTTTAATTAGGTTCTAAGGTAAAGAGTTCGAAACAAGAAAGGCAGTTCCCAATATTAACATTGGAGAGCCACGGGCATGTTCGCGGAGGCGCATACCGACTGTTTTCACGCGACAATGCACAAGCGGTGGGCGTCTCTGGTGCAGAGAGTGCGGGGCAGCGCCATCTCCGTCCTCGCGATGATTGCCAACTGGATTGTCTTTATAGCTTTACTAGCTTTCCGCCCGCGGCTTCGCCCGCGTTAACTTCGGTTATATCGCGCGTTTTAGATTTCTCTCGGGAAAATCAATTTTTTCGGGATAAAAAGTACCCTATTATTTAATCCGGACTTCTAACTTTACGCCTGCAAAATTTCAAACACATGTGAAAAAAAGATTTATTGAGTAGATAAAGCGTGAAGAAAACAGTTAAAGAGGTAACAGTTAAAGAGGATCCCGCGGGAACAGTAGATACTTTCTTCCGGGATAAAATGTATCCTATATCCTTCTCCGTACCACAGACTAAGTTAAAGAGGTAACAAACATATAAATAATTACACTGTTAGTAGCCCGCCCGTGTTAATTTAGATCCCACGGGAACAGATAAAAGGTGTCCTATGTCCTTTCTCGTTCCGCAGACTATGTGTATGCAAATATTAAATATTATTAAATAATTATATTGTTATTTCTTGCCCGTGGCTCCGCCCGTCGTTGCTCCGTCCGCGTTAATTTCGATCCCACGGGAACAGTAGCTACTTTCTTCCGGGATAAAATGTATCCTATATCCTTCCCCGTACCCTAGACTATGTGTATGCAAATTTTCGTGATGATCGGTGCAGTAGTTTAAGCGTGAAGAGGTAACAAACAAACAAACACACTTTCGCATTTATAATATTAGTTGGGATATCCAGCAATGCTGCGGCAGACATATTGCTGCCATATGAAATTGTTGATTGTGTTTGTATGTGTTTATTTTTGCTATCGTGTATGATATCTTTTATATATTTGGTTGTGTGGTACTTGAAATAAACTATTGTATTGTTAAAGACGTTAATATAACTTGGATGCCAATTCTTGTAATTTAAGATGTTCTAGTCGCTGTTGCATCTCGGTGACATACAAATGTCAAAAATTTGTGAAAATGTAGCGAAATCTATTTTTAAAGGTTATTTTTAAAAGTTATCTGTAAAGATCGCTTTTAGCGACTCAACAGTTCATTATTTCACCCTTTTTAAATAGAATAGAATAGACTAATATAGAATAGAATAGAATACAATAGAATAGAACAGAACAGAATAGATTTGAATACAATAGAACAGACAGAACAGAATAGAATAGAACAGTTCTTTATTTACATAGTAAGTAGGTAGAAAATATACTTACATATTAAGTTTTTGAAAGGTCCTTATACTGACTACCTTTTTTTTTTTTTTTTTTTTTTTTTTTTATATGGGACAAACCCGCCACACTTTTCCCAACCACTGCAACTCCTGAAAGCCAGAATCAACAGTGGCGACCGCCAGAAAAACGCCGAGCAATGAAGCTCGACGAGTCCCGGAGAAACGATTCAACTGTCTTGGGTCCCGCAACGAAATTAATCAGAAAAGAATAGCGGAGGAGTAAGAAAAAAGATATTTTTTCCACTTCCCTCCATAACAAGCAGGAGACAGAACAGAACTAGGCCAAACGGCACAAAGGGACATTATTGCAACTGGGAGAAGCCCAGATTGCCAAACACCACGGAATAAAATTTGATTAAGTTAATGGGTCCTAAGTAGGTATTAGCTGTTACAATTGATTCCAATAATAGGTATGGCAAAAGCGCCTGAACGCACGGAAATTGGTTCTAGTTTCTACAAGGTCCGTTGGGAATTTTTCGGCTCGCTTTTTGCGTGTCACGCCAAAGAATTCACTCGGGACGGGCTGTCAGCCGAAGAAAGTGCTGACATTATGTCAGAAACCTTTACCTACTGTGCTGACATTGCCATTGGTCGCGGATCTATGACCAATATTCGTAGATGTGACTGGTGGAGTGATTACTTAGTTGAACAGCGTAAAAGATATCGCAGAGCGCGTAGACAGTTAAATAAACTCAAGAGCCGAAAGATTACTGGAGATCTTCTTATGTTCGCTTTAAATGCTTTTAGAGTTGCCAAGTCACGCTACAAAGCATCGGTGGAAAAATCTAAGGGTAATTTGTTGCGAAAAATTGTTGATAAGCTTGACAGGGAGGGTCCGTGGTCTCCCTTATATCACGAATTTAAAGCTAACAGATCGGTCGACCTTGCATACGTTCAAAACATTAAAGTCAATGATAAGCATACCACAGGCATAGAGGAAACAACAGAAGTGCTAATTAATACACTTATCCCTGATGATTCACCGGCTAACGATAGCGACTACCACCAACAGATTAGAGCGTGGGCTCCTGTGCCACCTGAATCACCAATGTCAGACGTACCATCTAATGACGAATTTATAAATATTGTTAGAAAACTACCGGTCAACAAATCATCAGGTGAAGATAAAATATCTAATAGGATGATTAAAGAAGCGTGTAAAACAGCGGGTGATGCCATCTTAACTGTATATAACCGATGCATTGCTGAAGGCGTTTTTCCTCGTAAATGGCGACGCGGTTTCTTACGAATAATACCAAAGTGTGGTGACAAACCGCCGGATGATCCGAAGTCATATCGTCCTATCACACTTCTACCATCTTTGGGTAAACTTCTTGAGCGCCTCATCGTTCCACGTTTACTACCGAACGGTCCAAAATTCCATAATAATCAATATGGCTTCACCATAGGTAAATCTACAGTCGACGCGGCGCTTTCTGTCAGAAGAACCGTTAACCAATCTGAAAACAAGTACGTAATTGGGATCTTCCTGGATATTTCTGGGGCTTTTGATAACGCCTGGTGGCCTATGCTGTTGTTAAAATTAAAAACCCGCGGTTGCTATAGAAACATATATAATCTCGTTTACTCTTACTTTATAAACGGTTCCGCGGTACTTAAGCTCGGTCATTTTTCTAGTACTAAAACACTAACCATGGGATGTCCTCAGGGTTCAGTTGTCGGTCCTTATTTATGGAATTTGGGCTTTGATGACTTCCTCGCGATCCCGCTTCCTTGCGGCTGTTCACTTACTGGTTACGCGGACGATGGCCTACTGCTCATTCAGTCAAGTACCCGAGCTGGACTTGAGAACTTGGCCAATACTTGCCTAAATTTAATATCTCAGTGGGGTGATCGTAACCGCCTAGCATTTGCGCCACATAAAACCTATCAACTTTTACTAAAAGGTAATCTTAAATCATTGCCTACTATTAAATTTAACAACGTCCCCGTTAAAAAACAGCAATCCGTATGCTACCTTGGTATGATCTTAGAAAGGAATTTTTCATTTATCGAACATATAAAAATAGTTGGTGAAAAAGCTAAAAAGAACTTTTATGCCCTAACTAGAATATCCAAAGCAACTTGGGGTCTATCATTCCTAACTTTAAAAACTATATATGGAGCTACATACTTAGGATGTATGTGCTACGGTGCACCTGTTTGGGCCGATAGGGCCAGCATAGGAGCGGCACGACGTAAACTGCTTCAAAGCCAACGTTTGGCATTGATATTTTTATGCAAGGCGTATAGAACGGTCAGTACTGAAGCCTTACCGGTACTGGCAGGTGTACTTCCAGTCGACCTTGAGGTACAGCGACGTGCTTCAATGTACTACTCCGCGAGGGGGGAGGCCATGGACACTAATTTTGTTACGCAACGCGACTTTAATAAAATCTCTAGATTATTTAAACCTCAGACTGAAGTCTGGGAGGACCTCTTATCCGAATGGCAAAGTAGGTGGGATAATTCCATCAAGGGCCGGCACCTCCATCTGTTCTTTCCATCCGTTGGCGATCGGCTGGCTAAGACATGGCTGGTGGTTGACCACTGCGTTGCCCAATTTCTCACAGGTCATGGCAACTTTAAAAGTAAACTGTATTCTTTTAAACTTGTTCCTTCCCCTTTGTGTCAGTGTTCTACATCGAACTGTGAATCTGAACAGTCCGCACATCACATCTTGTGGGAGTGTGTTCTTTGGCAGAATGAACGCAATATTATGTTGGATAGTGTACAAGTTACATCCGGAGTCGTTTATTATACTGACTACCTTATCTAAGGCATGCAAACAAATTCTAAAATTAATTGCACATTGCCCTTATGCAGCCTTTTTGAGTATATTATACCGAATCTCAAGACCGACACGACCAAACCGTGGTATGCTATTAAACTTGTGGCCATATTTACTTTTCTAGACAAGTTAAAGATTACATACGTAACTGTAATCAGTTTTTTGCATACTACTTCTGCTTGTGGCTTCCAAGTTAATTGGCTATCTATCATTATGCCAAGGAATTTCGCAACTAGTACTTAGTCAACTTTTTCTTCATTGAAGTGTAAATGCAAGTCTTCTGATGGGATTCGCTGATGCATCACATTAGGCTGTAGTATATTGATTACTAAATTAATTTGGTCAAGCCAGCGTACCTATTATATAAAATATATCAAAGTCTTATTTATGTCATGTTCATAGGTCTTTTTGTCAATACATTTAATCAAGGCGGTACTATAGTCAGCAAATAAGACCATTTGATGTCCAATCTGACGAGGTAATAAAGGGCCCAGCACACTGCTTTGTGGTACGCCATATTTAATAACTCTAGCCTTAGATAGATAATTTTCTTCACACTTGGTTTTTAGACCAAATCTTCTTAAATTAATTCGTAAATTCTTCATACTTAGGTATGTGTTTTAGGTTAGATAGTGCACATAATAAAAAGTATTCTATTCTATTTTTTTGACAAATTGAAACTAAGATCATACTCTGAACGTTCTTAAATATACGACAATCCCTCTGATCTCAATTTCAATCGATCAGAAAATAACTTAATTTTTCCACAATATTGACCAGTTTTAGATATTGGTTGTCATCGAGATAAGGTTTATACAAACCCTTTTACAAGACAACATTGTTAATTACGAAAATTGGTCCTATGGTAGGCGCTTTGCTTTGTGTAAATAAGTTCAAGTTCAACACAAGTGCTCTTAAAACTGTGAAGGAAAACATCTTGTGTTCTTGTATTCGATGAAACGGGATCAGATGTCTTTTGACTTCAGTATTATTTGGATGAATAAATTCCACCTTGCTTATGTAAAAGTGAGTAAAACATAAAATTTCAGAATAAAAGAGTATAAATAGGAATAAGGTATATGTATTTAATTAAAAAAGTATAATTAATTTATAATCTGCAGTACAGGTGTAATGTCATTGTTTTTCTGATGTTCCTGTAAACGTACGTTTATCTTTCTATTATAACCGTAACTGATTGTATAAGTTATAATAATGTGAAATGACGTCGGACCAATCAAATCGCCGTTTAAATAAAACTTCAGAATAGATATAATATAAAATCAAAATCAAAAGTCATTTATTCAAATTAGGCTGAGAATCAGCACTTTTTGAACGTCAATATTACATAAGACAGTCCCCCAAAACGCCCACCCATCGACGATATAAAACCGCAAAGAACATTAGAAACAATATAAATGATATAATACTTTCCTTAGCACTGTCAGACTTTTTCTGTTGTTCTAATAAAGCCTGCCTGAGACTCATAGTTTCGTCATATCTTGTATTCAACCGATTTTCAAGTCTATCAAATTTCCTAATAACAGTGTCGGCCAGCGAAGCAATTTTTCCTTCGATAATCCAGTTCTGCTGTTTGATATCTCGCATTCCTTCCGTAATCACACGAAATTCGGCTGCAACTGATGTTTTTGCGTCCTCATTATTAGGTGGGGATGTAGATGCCATTGTGGTGTTTTTGGGCTAGGTCGATTGATGTTGTGATACTGTCTCACTAAACTTTTATTTATAGTTCACTAAAAAATGTACTTTTGAAAATCCGTCACTGCCCTGTTGAAAACTTCTGGATAGGCGACCGAGTACTGGAAGGCGCCGAGGCGTCAAGGTGAACTGTTGTCTTCGAAAATCCTTTTGATGCAAGTAGCACAGGAGCGGTCAACCTTCTTGAAGACGACCTTTGTCTACCGACGGAAGTCTTTCAGCTGAATGATGAGACTGATGGTAGGCACTACTGTGAATAGTACAATATGATACGATAAATGTACAGAACGAAATTTCGAGATCCAAGCACTCCACGTAATTAATGAAATACGACTGTCTATATACTATTTGCCAACATTCGTTTGTTTATCACAAGATAGTACAAATTAAGATTGATAAGTAATCATACTGTATCATATCATCAACTTTAATATTAAACCTGTAGCGGTATCTAGAATCGCCACATACAACGCGTCATAGGTAAAAATGCATCACATTAGGCTGTAGTGTATTGATTACTAAATTATTTTGGTCAAGCCAGCGTACCTATTATATAAAATTTATCAAACTGTTATTTATGTCATGTTCATAGGTCTTTTTGTCAATACATTTAATCAAGGCGATACTATCGTCAGCATATAAGACCATTTGATGTCCAATCTGGCGAGGTAAATCATTAATATATAGCAAAAATAATAAAGGGCCCAGCACACTGCTTTATGGTACGCCATATTTAATAACTCTAGCTTTAGATAGATAATTTTCTTCACACTTGGTTTTTAGACCAAATCTTCTTAAATTGATTCGTAAATTCTTCATACTTAGGTATGTGTTTTAGGTTAGATAGTGCACATAATAAAAAGTATTCTATTCTATTTTTTGACAGACTGAAACTAAGATTATACTCTGAACGTTCTTAAATATACGACAATCCCTCTGATCTCAATTTCAATCGATCAGAAAATAACTCAATTTTTCCACAATGTTGACCAGTTTTAGAGATTGGTTGTCATCGAGATAAGGTTTATACAAACCCATTTACAAGACAACATTGTTAATTACGAAAATTGGTCCTATGGTAGGCGCTTTGCTTTGTGTAAATAAGTTCATGTTCAACAAAAGTGCTCTTAAAACGGTGAAGGAAAACATCTTGTGTTCTTGTGTTCGATGAAACGGGATCAGATGTCTTTTGACTTCGGTATTATTTGGTTGAATAACTTACGCCTTGCTTGTGTAAAAGTGAGTAAAACATAAAATTTCAGAATAAAAGAGTATAAATAGGAATAAGGTAAGGTATTTTATTAAAACCGTATAATTAATTTATAATCTTCAGTACAGGTGTAATATCATTGTTTTGCTGATGTTCCTGTAAAAATACGTGCGTTTATCTTTCTATTATAACCGAAATTGATTGTATAAGTTATAATAATGTGAAATGACGTCGGACCAATCAAATCGCCGTTTAAATAAAACTTCAGAATAGATATAATATAAAACCGCAAAGAACACTAGGAACAATATAAACGATATAATACTTTCCTTAGCACTGTCAGACTTTTTCTGTTGTTCTAATAAAGCCTGCTTGAGACTCATAGTTTCGTCATATCTTGTATTCAACCGATTTTCAAGTCTATCAAATTTCCTATTAACAGTGTCGGCCAGCGAAGCAATTTTTCCTTCGATAATCCAGTTCTGCTGTTTGATATCTCGCATTCCTTCCGAAATCACACGAAATTCGGCTGCAACTGACGTTTTTGCGTCCTCATTATTCGGTGGGGATGTAGTTGTCATCGTGGTGTTTTCGGGCTAGGTCGATTGATATTGTAATACTGATTCACTAAACTTTTATGTATAGTTCACTAAAAAATGTACTTTTGAAAATCCGTCACTGCACTGTTGAAAACTTCTGGATAGGCGACCGAGTACTGGAAGGCGCCGAGGCGTCAAGGTGAACTGTTGTATTCGAAAATCCTTTTGATGCAAGTAGCACAGGAGGGATCAACCTTCTTGAAGACGACCTTTGTCTACCGACGGAAGTCTTACAGCTGAATGATGAGACTGATGGTAGGCACTACTGTGAATAGTACAATATGATACTATAAATGTACAGAACGAAATTTCGAGATCCAAGCACTCCACGTAGCTAATGAAATACGACTGTCTATATACTATTTGCCAACATTCGTTTGTTTATCACAAGATAGTACAAATTAAGATTGATAAGTAATCATACTGTATCATATCAACAACTTTAATATTAAATCTGTAGCGGTATCTAGAAACGCCACATACAACGCGTCATAGGTACTGACGTCACACAACTCCTCCATCTCGTAAGCAGAGTCGCGGAACAAGCAAACAAACAACTTCCCAACATCAACCGTAGGGTATGTGCCCGTCGGACAGAACACCTATCTGGTCGGATCATCCTCCCTTTTCTAAGAAGGATGAGTGACCTTTACACCTAGTTCCTCATACCTCCAAACTGGTGACACCGAATATGAACGTTAGAGCAGCATTCGTGCATAAACTTCAGCGTGACGTCATCATTATCACTCCTACAAGCTTTAGCGGCAAGTTACCCAGCCAGCCAGCACCCACGGCTTCAACGGGTATCCTGACCATACATATGCAGCGACTGCACATACCTAGTCTGCACTTTCGATCGGTCAGGAAAAGCCCTCTCTCTCAACCAGACTGAACGCACTGGAGTGCAACGTAGTGCCACTACCCAGACTCTCCGTAGACAGTTCCGATTCACCGTGAACTATGCAACGACCGGTTCCGACTCACTAGGACCTCAGCTGGCTTGGCAAGCATCGCAAGATACAAGACTCAGTCCTCTATCGAGCTCCAATCTCCGGAGGGGAGTGATGTAGCGGTATTCTCAACATCAACCGTAGGGCAGAGGGCACAACACCCGTCTGGTCAGAAGATCCTCCCTTTTCTATGGAGGATGTATGAACGTTATACCCTAATCCGCATACCTCTAAAAACAAAATTTAAGAACGAGGACTTTTTCAATTTATTCTACTGTGTGAACAACTTGCGCCTTGCGGTTTCACCTGCATAAATGTTGATTCCGGAGGATTATCGGGATAAAAAGTTCTTGTGTTATTCCTTATTATGAACCATCTGTGTGCCAAATTTCATCGAAATCCGTTCAGTAGTTTTTGCGTGAAAGAGTAACAAATCCATCCATATATTCTTACAAACTTTCGCAATATATTAGTATTATATTGGGTTTAGTAACTTATTAAATATGATCTTTTGCTTTCTATTTTATTGAGAAAAGAACAGAAGATAAAATGTCAGTTTAGACCTGTCAAATTAGTCCGCGCCTGACGTAAATTGGCGTATTTTTGGGGCGCCATGTTTATAATCGCGTCTAAAGTGTCTGTGGTATATCTTAATTTGACAAGAGTAAACTAAAATGTTATCTTCTATCCTTTTCTTAAGGGAATAGAAAGAGAAAGATGCACTTAACTTAAAATTAATTGAGATGGTGGACAAGACAATCAACGCCAATATAATTTTTTGATTGACAAACATGACGTAAAATGGATTCTTTTATCAGATTGGTAACCTACCTTCGGAGAACATTGGAAAAAGCCGTCAACTTTTTTTCAACGATAATTGAATTGCTAACCCAAATGTTGACCTTACTGGCTCACATGACCTAACGTTCTGATAATAATTACATTCCAAGTAAAACTATTTTGGATATTTCGCCAGACGAGAAATTACATACAACTCCACAAACTACAAGAACCGGAATGTGTACATAAAGACCAACTAACTCCGATCAAATATTGTAGGTACTAACAAAATACAACGGTAAATAAAGACATATGTAATTCATACTGAGAGCCCTTACAATTAAGCTTTGTAAACGAGCTGCCTTTGCGGGCACCAAACAATGGCTGAGAACAATAAATTTTGGTCCTTTGTACCCCGAAATTATATCAATAGAGAGTAAGGACCATATTGACATCGGAATGAGATGGCAGCTTAAGAATATGTGGGAATGCTGAATGGTCAGATGATGAGAAAAAGACCGGCCAAGTGCGAGGCGGACTTGCACAAATATAGTATAAAAGCGGAACAAAAATGTTAAATATCTATTCTGTGAACATTTCAAGCGTCTATCTATTTCCATTATTAATATGGAGCAAAAAGGCAAAACAATCACGTTTGTTGTACGCCCCCCTTAAATATTTTATTATTTTACAATATATAGTGAAGGTCGCGGGAAACCGCTGGATGCGGGAGGCGCAGTACCGGTCGTCGTGGAGAACCTTGGGGGAGGCCTATGTCCAGCAGTGGACGTCTTTCAGCTGAAATGATGATGATGATGACAATAAATACGTCAACGCAACATAAATACATAGTCTCTCAAAACTCAACTGTCTAGCTATTACGGTTCATGAGATATAGCCTGGTGACAGACGGATGGACGGACAGATGGACAGCGAAGTCTCATGAATAGGGTTCCGTTTTACCTTTTAGGTACGGAACCCTAAGAAGAACTTGTTTTGGTCTTTAAGAGCTCTTGTTCTATGGAAAAGAAAACAATATGAACATCCTAGTGCCAGATTATTGGTTAGAGATAGTCATGTGATGCAAAAACTTTATTTTTAAAGCGTGTGTCATAAATGTACAGTCAGCTCTAGAAGTCCCCTTCCACCTTAAAGAGTACTGTAGCCTGCGCTAAACCGGTCACGCACACTAACGCATTATTTTCTATCCATGTGTGTCATATTCCAACCAATCATCCGCATGCTGTGTAGTATCTCTACGAAGAATTAAACTTTAAAGTAATGCAAAATTTCGTTACTTCCGTTGAAGTTAAGTTAGCGGCCGCGCTTAACAATGGTGCTATGAAATGCGTGCGATTGTGAGTTCAAATCCGAAATAAGACAAAATGTTTTTGTTGTTTTATATAATTAAAAATTTTGATAATTGATTTGTATTTTAAAGTAAAAATGTTTGCAAATAATATTTAAACGAATAGGAAAAATTATAGAATATTTATACCAAAAAAGGTTTTTATTTTATGTTTTAGTTTTCTATAGATGTAATATTATAACAAACAATAAGCATATTAGAATGAATTATAATATAAAGTTATATATTATTCAGTATAGATATACTTATACTAATAAATGAAACAAACGTTGGACACAAAACAGTGCTTTTTAGCTTTACAATTTTTTTGCGTGTATAGCATGTTACTAGTGCTGCCATCTTGCAGTGACTTTTTTCGGAGTTTGATGGCATGAGATTATAATGTTCAAGCGCTTTCATAGTTCAATAGTTAACGAAGTTATTTCACAAACCAACAACAGCTAAGTAATATTATTTGAGTTGTTGTAGCTATTGTAAGAGGTAGTGGAATATTTTATGTGAACTAGTTTGTTTCAAATCTACCCACATCTTTTTATAATGACTAATATAGAAAAATCTTAAAAGAAAATATCATCGTTAAGTTGCAGATCGGTATTTTTACATATTTTTGTTGTCAGCGTTCATAACAAACCAATAAACATTTGAAAAAGTTTTGTAAGTCATTAGATTTGAACTCAAATCCTCTTAAATTCCTATCACGACAGTAAACAACTTAACTACCGAAACACTTATTGCGAGTGTTGAAATTAGTAGCACCTAACATTCATAAGCGGTCAGCAAGTTGTCAAAGTGTATTAGTGTGTATCAAACTATATTATTGAAGAAGGTCGGAACTACAACTAGTATTGCTTGGCCATAGCTTTGTGAGATTGTAACTGGACTTTTGGTCTTGATAGTACCCGGGCCTTAGTGTGTTTTCGAAGCAATGAAGGGTCTCGGTATCTAAAACTTATTAAGTAGTGCTTGACCGTGATCCCGCCTGATGGTAAGCAGTGATGCAATCTTTGATGGTAAAGCGCACTAGTTTATTATAAGCTTCTTCACTCAAGCTTTGTCACTTAAGATATAATTTGACGGGTAGACCGCAGTAAGTAAATAGTTCCAGTCCTTCGATCTATGTGGCATAAAACACCAGGTAAAATGCTTATGTATGGATCTACATACTAACGCGGCCAGTAAAGATAGGTCGATCGACTTCTTCTCAGATAAGGCTTTCATATCGTTGTGGGAGTTTGCCATAATTCCCACGCTTGGCAGGCGGGTTGGGATCGCAATAATTTGATATTTCATGGCAAAGCGGAACCCAGACCCCAACACTGAAAATAAGCTTCGGATGCAACTGGAATTAACGGTAATATGATGATAATGAGGAGAAGCACTGCTGCCCGCTTCCCTGGTGAGAGTTTCCTTAGTCGCCTCTTACCACACCCACTGGAGGATATTTGTCCACTTGTGTTCTTGACGTTCAAAAAGTGCTGATTCTCAGCCTAATCTGGATAAATGACTTTTGATTTTGATTTACTGTTATTGTGACCTGTTATTACTTAGCTCGAACCCCTCTATACGAGTATGACAGTAAAATTAGTAACTGCCTTTCTGAGGACGCAATTAAAACATATGACAAGGCTATAGTCGGTGTTGACGAAGTACACCAGGCATGTTTGTGGATAATACTATGAATGGTTTTGGTCAGGCAAGTACCAATGTAACTTTTCTAAGTTATATGTACTTTCTAAGTATATCTTGGACACCAATCACTGATTAAAAGGGGATGGAAAACATTTTGAAGAAACCTGGACTTTAAGTCTGAAATCGCCAAGCTGCATTGAGCAAGCGTGGTGATTACGCTCAATCCCTCTCTGTATGAGAGGAAACTCATGCTCGACAGTGGGACGATAAGATGATGATTATGATTGGAAATTGATGACGCGCATGCCTGAAGACGTGTGTTCATGGTAGTCCCAATAGACTTTTCAATCTCTCCGCAAATCGGCGTATTTATAATTTTTTAACTGTATATCTATGTTTGTCATCAATAAATAAGATTGGATAAGTAAATTTATGAATTTCTGTCTGAAATAAAACTTTTTATTTCATCCATTTCTATAAGGATACTCATTTAAACAAAAATCCTCTATCCGTAACTACTACAAAAATAAATAACTAAAGAGTGCCATTTGATCAAACAAATAAAGTAGAACAAAAGTCTTTTTTGCCTGGAATGCAAATAAATACCCTCATAACAACATAAGCCTCTAAAAAAGAAATTTCTGGAACACAGTTAAGGCTGATCCAAATAGAAAATCGTATGAAATCGGGATACAGTGGGCCAAAAGAGTCACCTGCTTCTAGTTTCGTATTAAAAATCCATATCTGAGTTGAGCAAAAAATCTTTTTTTAGTCGGTGTCAAAAACGGATATACAAAAACCAAAGACACCGACTTCCGATTTCAGTTATTTTTCACTTTGTAGTGGTTTTTGGAAGTCGGTTGTTTTTTTTTTGTAAAAAACGTTTTTATTTTACACTTTTAGTTGTGAAAAGTAGTATGTGTTCAGTTGATCCGCTCAGACTGGAAACTGACACAAATATAGTTGGGAAACGACGTAATTTTTGTTTGCTTTAATTTTTAGCCATAATTTTGAAGAATTACCTCGACTGCCCATGGTCTTCATTCAGACCATTATTTTAACCCAATGGGTGCAAAGTTCTCATAAATATATATATTTAAAATAATAATATTTTTGAAAGTTCCCCTTGATTTCTCTGATCTTCCATCATCAGATCCTGATGTCTTTATCATGGGACCATCTTAGAAATATCTTCTTTCCAACAAAAAAGAAATATCAAAATCGGTTCATAAACGAGGAAATTATCCGCGAACAACATAAAAAATACATATATACAGTCGAATTGAGTAACCTCCTCCTTTTTGAAGTCGGTTAAAAAGGTTACTTCAAAGAGCGAAGTTGCTTGCCTAAAAATTCACCTTATTTTTTTTTTGTTTACCTAGTTTTATCCCTCGCCTTACCAATATTTTGAATTGTTTATAGGAAATTTTTGTCGAAACTCCACAACCATTTTCTTGGCCGACCGTACCCAATCAATGAAAACAATCCAAAGGAGAGATTTTATTCTGTTCATAGTTCATACATATTTCACCTGGTGTAGTATTCGCGGTAACCACGTTGGAATCGAGCCAATCGTATGAAAAATTGCAACTGGTCTCCGTGTCGCCGTGTCGGTTACATTATAACATTTTCGTTTACGTTTTTTAATGGATTTTCATCTTCCTTTCCATGATGCCTTTTTGGTTGCGTGCTCAGTTTGCAAAATGTTTTTTTAACAGTCCATTTTGTCTGGTTTGAAAACACGATTAGGGTATAGAAATTTAAATAATATTAATTCTTATGTACGTTAGATGACCATATCTCAGAAAGCATTATAAGGTCATCGTTGCGTTAAAAGGCCTACAACATGTGCCGAACATTTAATGAAGGTCGCAGAAATCAGCTGAAGCACAAAACTGATTGTAGACGGTTCTCCAAATAGGACTCCTATGCATGCTTGACAGAAATTCCTGGTATCACTCGACTGATGAAAACTATTAAAAAATGTTTTACACCACATACGAGTTTAACCAATGAAAAGTCCTCTTCTAGGGCTCTAAGCGAGATAGAACCCCAGCTTTGGTTTCAGTTATGTAGGTCTTAAAACATTTATAACGAAAACTAGAGCAAAAAGTTTATTTATCATCAACATCATCATCAACCTTTTTATCGTCCCACTGCCAGCAGTGGGGTCTCTACTGATACAGAGAAGGATTAAGCGTAATCACCACGCTTACTAGATGCGGGTTGGCAATTTCAGACTTAATGTCCAGGTGGAAGAAAGTAAAATGAAGTTATTTGGGGCAAACATGATGATGTAAATAAAAACAAAAAAAAGGAACCAGTCGGGAGGAAACATGAATCACATTCACGAAAAACGGCTATCGGTCAGGATAATGCTAAGATCCTATAGGATATAGAGCTCCAGCAATGGTTTTCAGCGACAGCCGCCGAGTACATGATGAGGCCAATCAGTGCAGCATACAATTTGATAAATATACCGATATACATTTACAGTAAGTTTAAACAAAATAACGAATTTGCAGAGTGTGCGCGGGATTTGCACCACTTACTTCCGCCATCTCTGTTCCATCATCAACGACCGTACGACGTACGACGACCCGTCGTACGGCTATTCCACCCTTTCGTTGATGACACCACTATGATCCGGATGAAGCGTTTCGGATCGGCTTTGGATCGCCAGCGGCGCCGCGGCCACCAGCGGCGGTCTTTCCGTCTGACTAGGACTTTAAGTTTCTTCAAGGCTACAGTGTATGGGCTCAAGTTTGCCGCATATAAACATGACTTAATTCCCCCATCTCCGTTCCATCATCGGAAGACCTTTCGTACGGCGAGTTTCTACCCTTATGTTGTTGAAACCACATCGATCTGGACGAAGCATTTTGTCTCGTTTTATACCGCGTACGTACGTAATTCAGGTCTTCAAAGCTAGAGTGAATAGGCTCTTAATAAACTAGTGCGCTTAATCACCGACGATTGCATCACTGCTTACTGGCTGGATCGCGGTTAAGCACTACATAGCTTATAATGTTAAAAGAAGAAAAAAAATGTAACAAAACCAAATGTATTGACAGTATCGCGAATATGACAAACGAAGCAGAAGTGAAAACAAAAAAAAAATGGAAAATAAAAGAAAACAAGGTAAACGCCGATTCGTATTTTTCGGATTTATTGGACCGCCGACTCGTACTTGTGTTGTGTTGCCAAACCGAGAAAAAACTACAGTTTTTAAGGGATAAATGTTTGATTGGGTTTTTTGGTATTTTACTGCGTTTGTTTATTTTGTTTTTGTATGTGTAAATGCGAAAGTTTGCATGGACGAATGGATGGATGGAAATTTGTTACTCTTTTTTACATAAACTACTGAACGGATTTAAATGAAATTTGAAACACAGATTGTTTTTGGACACTTTTAACACATATGATTTATTATTGATGTATTATTGTTTTATCCTGATTCTTACGTGAGATCTAATCTTTTGCGGGTGAAACCGTGGGTCACTGCAAGTTAACTATAAGTCCATCTATATATTGCGTAAAATTCACTTCGTGAAAACTTAGGAGAAATAATCTGTCATTCTACCTAATGCTAGGGAGTGTAAGGTACAGCTCAGAAATGAAAAAGGGTTTGCAATAAAATTGAACACGTTACTAATACAAAAACATATTTATTATCTTTTCCACATTAACCACCAAACCACTTAACCTCCAAAAATAACAGTAATCCAATATATTCGTCACCGATCCGCGTCTCAAGCAAGAAGGCGGGCTGTCAGTTGTCTACCATAGATAATGACAGGCCATGTCGTGTGGCCAGAACGAATAATTTACTGTAGGGTTACCAGATGCAAGCTAACAGGAGTGACACTATTGACAGATTAAATCACCTAACTTCAAATTTTATTTATATGAAGACGTTAGCGACGATGGAACGATAGGGTCGTCACCGTCTTAGTGTGGTGGTAAGGGCTCCATTTCGTAGGTGGCGTTTTGAATTAAACACAAAGTGTAAAAATACCCTCCAATCCTGACAGTAACAATTCAAATAGGCAAACCGACAGTTTCGCCCCTGAGAAGTGCCTTGGTATGCATCTCAATCCGAAGTGACCGTTCAACAATCTCCACTTTCCAAAACGACTTACACGTCAAAATGACGTCACAGCGTTTTTCCCACTACTATTTAAGTTATATGAGTAACTTTTATTAAAATGACATACATATATTTCAAATTGACGTTATTTTATATAAAACAAAGACCAACTTTATTTTAATGGTATTTAAGTTGATTTCAGAGTGACTAGCAGTATTGAAAAATGTATATAAATGTTTGAAGTTTTAGCATAAACTGAACTTGAAAAGTTATTTTTGCATGAACTCGTAATAATTATTTGCTCACATTTTTTTTTTTACTTATATCCCTGTGATATGTACCATAAGTTGATACGGTGAGATTTTTGCAACGGGTTTCCTTACGATGTTTGTTTTGAAAATCATCAGCGATATTTTTTTTAGATTTTTTATTTTCCGTTTTAGCAATTGCAGTAAGTAGACCGTCTATAAGAAGTCGCCTGCAGGTGGCAGTCTAGAGGCGTCAGTCGTCCGTCCAGAGAGACTCGAGTTGGCGCCGCAGTGTTGCACTAATTCCACTCGAAAGTGGATGCGACCATTTTGGAAACGGCCGTACGTGGAGATGGAACTCGCTAAGGAACAGCGGGTTGAGGCAAGTCGGGGGAGCAGAATGCTTACGCGAATCAATATTGTAGTGTCTCTTTTCCTAGCCTATTTCTTTTCTTTACTAGGGGCGGGTTCCAGTCTACCCGGATTCAACTGAATACCAGTGTTATATGAGCGGCTGCCTATCAGCTGTCTACACCCTAGTTACTGAGGTCGCGTTGTAATGCCATCTATTTGAACTTACATGGCACTAATTCATTGATTCACAACTCTCATTAATTTGATTGAATCGCATCGTAATAATTTCCTGGTCACTGAAGCGTTATGGCGGAGCAGTCTTCTATGTTATCAAGTACATCCTTTTTTTGGGGCTGTTGCGATCAAGTGGTAGCTAATGAGAAATATACTACTTGTGTGAAGTGGCACAAAAAGTATCATCATTATATTTGCTTGTCTTTAAAGGTAAAGTACAATGTACCGAAAGATTGGCAATGCATAAACTCTGGTCCAAAAATCAGTAAGTCGGGTAGTACTCCTCTGCGTAATGTCTCAACTACCAGTGGTAATAAAAGACAAGTTCGTGGTTCTCCGCCTCAGACGGACAGTATCACATTGTCGTGCGATGATATCCGGCAACTCATTCAAGATGCTGTTAAGAAGGAACAGACAGAAATGTTGTCAAAATTTACTGACACCCTGAATAGAGAACTGCAACCTATTAAAGACCAGAAGACCGTTAAGAAATTGCAGAAAGAAAACTTAGAGATGAAAATTCTCTCAATGATCTCTCTTTACGTGTTTACCAACTCGCACAACAAACTCGTGCAAACAATATAGAAATCCAATGTCTGCAAAAAAAATACAAGTAAATTTTTTGCAGATTGTATCACAATTACCTAAAGTGGTGTTCCCCACCACTTTCGGCATTGTGGACACAGACATTAAATACAGTACTATAGTCGCCAAGCAGAGCACTATTAATTATTCTCGACCACGATCTAGAGTGGTACAACTGGCTTCCCCTCGTACTCGTGATCAATTCCTCGCTGCCACGAATAAATATAATAAATCAAATTCTGATAATAAATTGAATATCTCGCATCTTGGAGACCGAAGACCCCAATTTTCATTACGGAACACCTGTCTTCCACTAATAAGGCACTTAATGCTGCTGCCAGAATTAAGGCTAAGGAACTTGGATACCAGTTTGTCTGGGTGCGAGGTGGCCGCATATTTATGCGGAAAGTACAGGAGTCTGAACACATTCTGATTAGAAGTAAGGATACTTTAAATAAATTAGCTTAATTTTTTCATATTTTTAGGTCAATGCCATTGTAGTGACGTAAAAAAAACAAATTCAATAACTTAAGGATTTATTAACAAAATACAGGATTAGGCACTAAATGTCAAAATTTTAATGGTAAAATGTATGAAGACTAGTATTATCACAGATTTGGTTGAATGACACTCTGACGATTGATGACACGAACATCCATCACCTACAGTATTAAAAGGAATGCTACGCGGTACCATATGGGTTTTTTTTTTTAATTGGGACAAACCCGCCACACTTTTCCCAACCACTGCAACTCCTGAAAGCCAGAATCAACAGTGGCGACCGCCAGAAAAACGCCGAGCAATGAAGCTCGACGAGTCCCGGAGAAACGATTCAACTGTCTTGGATCCCGCAACGAAATTAATCAGAAAAGAATAGCGGAGGAGTAAGAAAAAAGATATTTTTTCCACTTCCCTCCATAACAAGCAGGAAACAGAACAGAACTAGGCCAAACGGCACAAAGGGACATTATTGCAACTGGGAGAAGCCCAGATTGCCAAACACCACGGAATAAAATTTGATTAAGTTAATGGGTCCTAAGTAGGTATTAGCTGTTACAATTGATTTCAATAATAGGTATGGCAAAAGCGCCTGAACGCACGGAAATTGGTATATGGGTTTGTTTACTTTGTGTTTGTTTGAACTTGTTATCGATATCGTAGATCTATTAAATGTAGAATAACTTATGACGCCCCTATCTCGTACACCCATAAAAAACAATTGAATAATAATAATCTTTATTCAAAACTTACACAACATTGTAAAATAAAAGCTACAAATATATTCTTATACAAATACATACATATGTTATTGCCTAAATAACAGCTAGGTATTATGTGTGACTAAAAACATACATAAGGTTATACAGAACGTATAATTATACAGAGAATCATGTAAAATTACCGACATGCCCGAGCTAGATTTATTAAACCTGTGTTTTAGGCGACTTAACAGTGGATAGCGTGACAGAAATTATTAGCAATATAGACCAGCTCTCAGTCTCTACCACACTTAATTGTGACCCCGAACAATGCACTAGTTATGTCACTAACCCTTCCAAGCAATTAAAAATAATTACTCAGAACATTCGCTCTATTCATGCAAACTTTGACTCTTTCTTGACCCTCCTCTATAGAATAAACCTTGACTGCGAAATGCTAGTACTGACTGAGTGCTGGCTGAAACGTTATAATTATTCAATCTCAATTATCGATAACTACTCTTATTATCAAACAAAAGCACTTAAACAAAAATGATTTTGTAGTCTTATATATAAAAAAATTAGATAATTACACTGTCGATGAACCTGACTTCTCAGATACTAGTTGCCTAGTGCTAAACATCCGCACTGGTAAGGCAATAATATGTATTTATAGATCTCTGTCTTTTAGAGACGTTAGTAACTTCCTACAATCCCTGAACCCCCTTTTAATAAGCCTGATAACATACAAAAACATAGCTATAGTTGGTGACATTAACCTTGACATCGCATGTACTATATCATCAAACCAAACCTCGGACTATCTCTATCTCATAGCTTCCCATGGCCTGCTACCTGCTCACTCACTCCCCACTCGAGAGAGTGCCTGTCTTGACCACATCATGCTTAAATCTAATCTGACTGCACTCACCATAGTATTACACGCCTACGTTACCGACCATAACCCTGTAATGCTGTGCCTTAATCTGAAACGATCTGTCAATTCACGCTCATGCAACATTTTGAAGACTAATTATGAAGCTCTTAATAGTGAGATGAACACTACTAATTTTATTTATTTATTTTATTATTTATGTACACACAATAAAATACATATAGATACAACAGCAATAGATCTGAGTACAAAGGTACTGCTTATTTCTTAAGAAATTTCTTCCAGCAGACCTGCGAAAGGAGAAGTAAAACAGAAATGTAGACAATAGTGTGTTTATTAATATGTGTTTATTAGTTTTTTAATTTTCAAGCAGTTTATGAACTTACCGATGCTAATAAAGCGAGAATAAGTTTAGTTACCATTCTAGCTAGACTCATAAATACTCATACTTCTATAATCAACATCCCAAATAAAAAGCGCTTACTTAAACCATGGCTGACCATTGGTATGGTACGCTGCGTAATAGAGATGCAATGCACAAAAAACTCAAACTATCTCCAAACAATGTTTTATTAAGTATTACTTATAAAATATATAGGAACTTCTGCTCAAAAATCATAAAGAAACCAAAAAGAGATTTTGACAAGAGAGAACTGAGTGAAGCTTCAAAAGACAATAAAAAGATCTGGAAGGTAATAAGGAGAGTAACTAATATAGATAAGCCAAACATACCCAACACTGATTTATTGGTTTCTTCTACTTCATCAGAGCTCTCGCTGGACAAAGTAAACAAGTTCTTTTCTAAATTTGGGAAGGAACTTGCTGATAACTTTTCTTGTCCACCTTGTAGACATAAAATTCCACCAGACTTTGCTTCCATATCCTCACCCTTAAATTCATTCTTCATATTATACACCGATGAAGCGGAAGTCGGGGAAGTACTAATGTCACTTAAGTCAGATTCTGCTATAGGCTGGGTCAATATTTCAACAAAATTTTTAAAGCGCTATTCATTGACAGTAGTCCCCTTACTTACACATATTTTTAATATCTGTTTTCGTACCGGCACTTTCCCCTTATACGTCAAGAAGGCCTTCATACACCCAATTCACAGAAGTGGGAGTAAAAAACTTGTTGATAATTATCGACCTATTTCAGTATTACCTTCTATTTCTAAAATTCTAGAACGCCTAATGAACAAAAGACTTGTGACTTACATGGAAGATAAAAATCTTTTTTCTCCCAACCAATTCGGCTTCAGGCGCAATAAATCTACAAACAGTGCTGTAATTGAGCTAATTGATCATGTTACGAAACATATTAACAAGAAATGTATAACAATATTAACAAGGAAAAGAAGGCATTATCAATTTTAGACCTAAAAAGACATTTGGTTTCGATTTCCGACTTAATAATAAAGCTAGAGGAACTCGGTCATTCGCTTAACATTTTTAGAGACTACCTTTAAAACAGAACTCAGTCTGTAAAAATACAAAATTACCTCAGTAGGGAGGAACCAGTGACATTCGGCGTTCCCCAAGGTAGTGTGCTTGGCCCCATACTGTTTCTAATTTACGTCAACCAACTATGTAATTTGAGTCTGGAGAGTGGAAGAATCGTAGAGTTTGCTGATGACATCGTTCTTACCTTCTTGGACGACGCTTGGGATGACACCTTTGATTCCGCACAAAAAGGACTAAATAGTGTTCTACAGTGGCTCAAAAGACACATTCTCACAATCAATACCGACAAAACTAAAATTCTTACGTACAGTTTACGAAATTCCACTCAACCTCCAAAATTTCATACGCTTTGCTAGTGGACTCATGTTTACTGTCTGGCACTGCGACATGTACCTGCCCAGAATTAGAACGTTGTCGAACCATCACATATCTAGGTGTGACTCTTGATGATGGCCTGTGCTTTGTGCCTCATGTAGAATTACTGGCAAAAAGAATCAGAAAGCTGATTGTTGTCTTTAGTAGTCTTGGTCACATCGCAGAACCTCAAATTATTAGGTGTACATATTTTGCTCTCTGTCAGTCTCTCTAAACGTACTGTATTAGCGCTTGGGGTGGTGCACCCAAAACGGCACCTTTGAAGCTTAAACGAACTCAGAGAGCCGTGCTGAAAATTAGTACCATTCGGTCCATCCTCTTCCTAACTGAAGAACTATATAGGAGCTGTAAAGGCCTTACAGTCAAACAATTATTAATACTGCACGTACTACTATATCAGCATTAAAGAACCTCTTATGAAATAATCACCACACGACGCATAGACAAGGTTTGCCAACCCTTCCGCTGCAAGTACTCTTTACAAGAAGATTTCCCTGTTTCCAAGGTCCTCACCTATACAATAGTCTTCACAAAATACTGAACTTTTACTCACTCCCTATAATGTCTATTAAAAAGAAAATTAATACTTGGCTACAAACGCTTAATTACAACAAAACTGAAAGCTTATTGTTGACAGTTCCCGTTAAACTTCGTTCTATAATCATTTGCTTATCGCTCGCTAACGCACGCACACACGCACACACACACACGCAAGCACGCACACGCGCACTCACATACACACTCGCACACACACCCTCACTCACGCACTCAAACACAGACCCTCACATACCTTCAAACACGTGTGTGTTTGAGTATCTGAGTGTTAGTGTAGTGTAAGGGTGTGCGAAGGTGTGTACACCTTCGCACACCCTTATACACACTACACTAGTCCACTCAAAACATTTTATTTTCTTTTTTGTTTTATGCCATATAACGAACCAGTCGAATAATTTCAAAATATCTTGAATGTACCTAAATACAAGAATGAAACATCCATCAAAGGGTTTGGCATAGCATCTTTAACACAAGTTGTCTTGGTAACTTAGCAAGGGTGTCGCCACACTATTCATTACATCCTTTTAACTGTATGTACTACATGTTTCAATGTACTGTAAAATTTGATGCAAATAAATTATTATTATTATTATTACTAATTATTTTATTATTATTCTTGTTTGTCGCTAGATGTCTCTGCTTACCTCGTTTAAGAGTAGAAAGACCTTTTAAACGTTACAAAGTTTGTAACCCCATGACACCGTAGTACGATATAGTAGAGATTTACGTACCAAGCCATGATATAAGTCAAAGCAACAAAATCACTTGATATAGCTCCCTCCTCTTAAGAACATGACACCTGAAGGACCTATTAATAAGTAGGGTATCTGAGAGTGTTCTATGTACTTAGGATGATATTATAAGATATTTGATAGATTATGTTTGTAGTTGAGTTTTTATTAATGACTAGCTGTTACTCACGGCTTCACCCGCGTAGAATTCTAAATTTATCCTTGAAGAATGTTCTACTATCGTAATTTACCTCTATGCCTTTCATCGAAACCCGTTCAGTTGCTAAGGCGTGTATAGTCAAAAAACAAATAGATACAATCTTCTTCTTCTTTTCAGTATTTAGAGGCCCACTGCTGAACAACGGCCTTCCACAATGACCAGTCTTTAGCTGTCCTCATCCATTGGTTTCCCGAGATCTTCATCATGTCATCGGTCCACCTTATTGAGCGCCTCCCTATACTACGCCTTCTGGTACGTGGCCAACACTCCCAAACCTCACTGACTCATCGGACCTTGGTTCTACGTGGCGTTCTCTGTGGCGCAGCGGTCAACACGCCTGCCTGCGACGTGGAGGCCCCGGGTTCGATCTCCGGCCAGGTCATGATGGAAAACGATCTTTTCCTGATTGGCCTGGGTCTTGGATGTTTATCTATGTATTTATCTATTATAAATATAGTATCGTTGAGTTAGTATCCCATAGCACAAGTTTCGGACTTACTTTGGGGCTAGCTCAATCTGTGTGATTTGTCCGTATATAAAAAAAATAAAATAATAATAATTGCCCCACCCACTGCCACTTACGTTTATTTACTCTCCATTACTCATTTACCCCTCATTTCTGAGATTCATTTTTGTTCGCGCAGAGAAACTCCGAGCATGGCTCTTTCTATCGCCCTTTGTGTGACCTTGGGCCTTCGTACGAGGCCCATTGTAAGCAACCACGTTTCAGTTCCATATGTCATCACTGGCAACAGACATACTGGTCAAAGACTTTAATCTTCAGACACTTTGGTATCTTGGATGACGAGAAGATGTAGCGTAGCTTCCCCTGCTTACCATCAGGCGGGATTGCGATCAAGCACTAGTTTATAATATTCAAAAAAAGGCATCACAATGAATAGTTAATGATACAATTTTTAGGTATACCTACATAATATTTAATTTATATATGCAATCATCTAAATATTTTTCTTGAAATCATTCCAAAGAAACTTTCAAAAAACAATAAAAAAATTCAAATTGTTTTTCGAAATCTGGTAACATTTACCCACACAGAGTAAGAGAAAAAAAATCAGGTAGATATGAATAAAAGATGAGCCGAAAAGACCTGGGGCGGCCGATAGCACCCGCCCGCCGTCGGGATTTGATACTATTCACCTTAAATGGATTGTATCTTATAAAACAAGTTATTTCCGAGATTTTTCCGAAAGAGATTTTGTATGGAACCGGAGAATACTAAGATCCACGGGCACATAACTTCTCCGTGCCCGGGCTCGTGATCGACTCCCTATCTCACCACCACAACTCACTTACCGGGTAATTTAATATCTCTTAGTAAGACTTTGACGACTGATACACTTTCGAAGGCACGGGGATATCACAAGGCCAAATTTCAACCAATCTCTGGGCTGTGACTAAGAAATGTCCAGTGGAAAAATAAAATTACACTACGCAATTTGGAATCGACACCCAAAGGGGTGGTGAGTGTAGGACTCAGCAGTCGCATTTACGCTTCGAGACCCACGGAGTAGATATCGAGTTTCCCTTAACAACTTTAACTTTACAAAATTCTCAAAGTACAAGCAAAAAGTATTAATACCTACTTCTAAAACCACTTACTACCAAAAATAGAAAAAAAAACCTTCGCACATTTTTACTCTAGGCCCTTCAGTTTGCACAAAATTACAAGGGCTATTCAAAAACAGCCGAATCGCAAAATCCTTTTAGTGATATTGAAATTTTCAGACGCTTGAAAACTTTTTCATCGTTTCAGAACGGGTATGATGCTCTCGGCTTGAGTCGAAAGCTTTAAAAACTTTAGATTATAGTAATAACTTAGCGGGTACCTCAAAATGTTTAAACGAAGTCACAAGTTTTGAAGACTACGAGTTCTGCATTTAGAAACTAAGGAGAATTTGAATCTAGTATTTATGTTGATATAGTTTTGGGTTTAAATTTGAATGGGAAGGACAGTTTTCGGGTTGATATTTTATTGATTGGCTAGTTTTAAGGCTGAAGGGTTTATTTATAACGAAGGCTCTACGCGGGGCCGTGCAGTCCATGGCCCTTTACGGGGCACCGGTATGACGCGGGACCCACCCTCGGGAACGGGACCAGCCCGATGCCTGAGGGCGTCCCAAAGGGTCATGTCCGTTCGGCTGATCCGGAGATACTGCACGGTCTTCGCTGAGGCGGCGAGCCTCCTTGCCGGATTGCCGCTATGGGATCTGGAGGCCAAAGCCCTCACCCACATGTGGGAGTGACGAGAAGAGGCAATAACTCCGCTGCCGCGAGAAATCGCGGTACGGCGGACAGAGCTTCGACGGGATCTCATGGCGACATGTTTTATATTTTAATAAAAAAAAATCCCCTCTTTGAGGAGTGGCAAGAGAGGCGCCACGGTGGCCTCACCTTCCACCTGACGGAGGTCCTCACCATACACGGTTGTTTCGGCAGCGATCTCTCGCGTTCGACCCTGGTCCAGACCTTGGTCCGAAGCGAAAGTGCATGCCACGCCGTCACCTCCTTCTGCGAAGCAGTAATGCTGGCAGAGCGCACGAGGCAGCGGGAAACCCAGCGCTCTCACGCCACTAGCCGCCGCAGGAGACGCCCTGGTCGGGAGACGTCAACAAACTGCCAGCCACCTTAGGCCTGCGGGTAAGGACCAGGCCCGAGTCAACTGGGCGTCATGTTTCACGCGCGCCTCAAAGAGATGTCAGCACATCATGATGGGGTCCACGAAGATCGATGCCTCCTGGGTCAGGGTTGCGGGTAGGTTAAACAAGAAACCGTGGCCTTGACCGTCGCACAGGCAAGAGAAGAAACATGGGTGGGTTTTAGTCAGTAAAAGTCTGACACGCCCTTCCGCTCCACCCAGAGCGGGCCAAGTCATTTGATGATTTCCCATTCCACCAAAAAAAAAAGGTTTTATTTATAAGCGAGGAATACTGTGGAGTGATGATCAAACGTCAAATAAGCGGTCGGTAATTACTAACTTTCAAATCTATATATATAGAAATCATATGCCACTTTCTTTGTAATTCTATATATTCTTTCTTTCTATATTCTATTCTATAACTCAAGAATGAACTCACCTATACAAACTAAATGTTTAAGCTTTGTTTTAACTAATTAGTAGTCGGTTTATGTGAAGTTTGAACAGAATTGGTAGAGTGATTCTTCATTTATCACATTTTTTGTAACAAATGAATTCAACGATCGTGAACGGTGGATCATCATCTCATCTTCTATATGTCGAAGCTGGAAAACGATTTTGTCGTATCTGGAAATAAAGACAATTTTGTTTTATTGCATAATTGAATTAGAAAGAAAGAATGAAAAATGCATTTATTGACATTACAGCCATAACATCGGCCGCCGGCAGAAGTTACCACCCACCAGACATAGCCTTGCCGCCAAGCGATTTGTCACGATGTCTGGTGAAGCCGTTCGGAGGACGGGTCTGAGCAGTTGTGTTGCGATGTGTGCCGGGTACGATGCGCCTAATGTTGTTGTGTTGGGAATTTGGTCGTGGAGGGTCTTCAGATCAATCTCACTTTGGCGCAGCATCGTTGGTCGTGTTGTTGGGTTTAACATTGCATCACCTCGCTCAACTGCCGTCTTCCTTCCTATTCGCTCAGTTTTTCTGAGTGAATAGGCTCTTAATAAACTAGCGCACTTTACCATCAACGATCGCATCACTGCTTACCATCAGGCGGGAATGCGGTCAAGTGCTAGTTTATAACTATTAAAAAAAAAAGATACATAAATTTAAAACTATAAAACTTGGCTTGTAATGCCAAAAGGGCCTCAGCTTAATGTCAGATGACAACACAAAGTGTACCATCTGACGCTGATTTTCAGCTGCAAACAAAGAGTTACATACGCTAGAATTACAAAAACACAGTCCGCAATAATATAAATGATATATTATAATAATAGTAATCCAAATGATAGAAAAACTTAAATAGAATCACATAAAAATGTTGTGACATGCCTAAATTTATGTGTGTATATATAATGTTAAATATATTGTAATTAATCAAATAAAAAATAAGTATTCAATTTACAATAATATTATGTATATACAAATACGTTAGATAAATATTAATACCTAAATAAATACCTAAAAACATTAAAATTAAATAAATAAATCGGGAAAACAGAAAATACCCTCTCCCACCAATCATAGAAAATAAAATAAAATGGCTTATATGGCAGATACGTCTGCTTGGAAATCTTCGAACTCTTTTTGATGACATTAAAGATATTCTTTTAATTTCAATTTGAAAGTCGAGGAACTTTTTCAAAACTTTATGGGAGGAGGGATATTGTTCCAGCATTTAGACGCTGCATACCGAAAACTGCCTCTAAAAGCCGCCGACTTGTGCTGTTGGATGGAAAATTCTGTGCCTGCTTATCCACGATAGCTTCTCATACAAGTAAGAAAGGGAGTGAGACTTAATAACTCCAAATAGTAACGTCGTCAAGTGAAGTTTACGTCTAGCCTTCATTTTCAAAATGAGAACTTTAAAACAAAAGCGTGCACAAGCCTTTTTTAAGTCTTTGGATCATTCTTTCAGTTTTTGATAGTAATCGTTGGCCATAGATCGTGTGAGCATAATTCAACTTAGATAAAACCAAAGACTCCACAAGCAATACTCGCAATTCTTCACTAAGATACGGACGGGCTCTGTATAATATGTTAAGGCTATAAAAGCAATTACGGATTGACTCAGACACGTGTTTGTGAAAACGAAGTTCCGTGTCTCGTTCGATAGGCTCTCCCATGACGGTCACATAGCTGGCATAGGGTTTAATTTTACCTAAAAATTCAGTAAAAAGTTTAGAAAAAAATCAACGTCGTATCATAAAAAAGAGACATCGTGGGAATACGTTGATCAGACCGTCCGACGGAGTATTTTTTCTGAATTCTATTATGGCACCAGATTGGCAGTAAAAAACTTGTTGCCAAGTTTAATTGAAGCTGCGACCTTAACTGGTAAATCAAAAGGAGAAGTTTGTTTGATACCGTGTATGCATATGATCCCAACTGATATGCCATTTGAGTTCAAACGATTACAATATCCTGTGCGTTTAACATTTGCTATGTCCATCAACAAAGCCCAAGGGCAAACATTTCATGTTTGTGGTGTGAATTTGGAGGAAACAAGTTTTTCACATGGCCAACTTTATGTTGCCTGTTCGAGAGCCGGTACCCCCAGTCGTTTGTATAATACTAGCTAGAAATGGAAAAACAAAGAATATTGTTTATCTAAATGTTTTGGATTTAGTTTTAAAATTGCTGGCAATTAAAAAATATTATTTTCTGATTAATTTCGTTGCGGGGGGACCCAGGACAGTTGAATCGTTTCTCCAGGACTCGTCGAACTTCATTGCTCGGCGTTTTTCTGGCGGTATCCACTGTTGATTCTGGCTTTCAGGAGTTGCAGTGGGTGAGAAAAAGTGTGGCGGGTTTTGTCCAAAAAAAAAAAAATGTTTGAAGAAATAATTTTGATGATGCAATAACTTTGTTCTTGCATGGCTTATCCTTATGGGTCGGACAGGATTTTCTTAAAATACTGTATATATATCTATTATAAATATAGTATCGTTGACTTAGTATAACACAAGTCTCGAACTTACTTTGAGGCTAGCTCAATCTATGTGATTTGTCCGTATATATTTATTCATTTATTCTCTATGAAATTTGCTGTACATTCCTGATTTAAATAGAGGAAATAACAATCTTCCAGTCTTTGAGTTTCTAAGTGGTTTTGTTTGGCTGAAGAACATTGTGAGGAAACATGTCATGTGCTAGAGTTAAAAATTCGAAGACATACTTCAACATGCACTGGACCGCGTGGTGAACATTTTCCTCCTCTGAACATTGATTTATTATTATACTTTACGCAAGCTTTTAGAGCGTAGTGTTAAAATAAAGTTTAGGTTACGTAGAATATCGCATTATACATATATATATATAAAAAATACAACTCACTCATTCACTCACTTGTAGTTTTTTATCTTGGCTGATGGTAAAGCACGCCCTTCAAAGTACGCGCTATAAAGGACGAGGCGAGGCGTCTTTAAGCAATTAAACATTTAAGTTCAAGTTTAAAAGCATTCCTGAAACGGAATGGCAAACTGTTAACACTTAATTATGCGTGATAGGTCGTTAAGCAAACAAATTTTTCACACATATAAACCAATGACTTATTCCTTCAAAATTATTCAGATTTATATTTATATACGTATATACGGACAAATCACACGGATTGAGCTAGCCCCAAAGTAAGTTCGAGACTTGTGTTATACTAACTCAACGATACTATATTTATAATAGATATATATACACATTTTTATACGCTTTTTTTTTAAGTTTAGCCCGGTTCTGTATCCATTAGTAGAATCAGTTATCGATACCTAACAACACCTTCACGAGTCGGACAGGGTTTTCTTAACATATTGTATAGATAAACATCTAAGACCCAGGCCAATCAGGAAAAGATCGTTTTCCATCATGACCTGGCCGGGGATCGAACCTGGGGCCTCCACGTCACAGGCACGCGTGTGACCGCTGCGCCACGGAGGATATCAAGATCCTGATTTATAGTATGTGTAATAAACTGGTTCAGATTTATGAACGCCGCGGAAGTAAAAGCATATTTAAAGATAGTAACAGGTGGATATATGGAAAGGAGTCGTGAAGCCCAAATAATGACTCTTTCATTATCATCATGGCCTGGTATTGTTCGAATGAGGTACTGTATCTCCTGGCCTACTGTCAAATGAAGGAACACGGCTTGGTTTTAGTCAGTACAAGCTTGACACGCCCTTTCGCTTCGTCCGTAGCGGAAGGTGTCTATGGAAGTACGAGGAACAGGGAGTAAAGTTCTCTCATAGTCCATAGAAAAGAGAGAATCCTCCGAACAGGCGAGTGTTATGTCTGACGGGCACTTTCCCAACGGTAGATGTTGGGAAGTTGTAATTTTTTTTTTAATAATTATAAACTAGCGCTTGACCGCAATCCCGCCTGATGGTAAGCAGTGATGCGATCGTTGATGGTAAAGCGCGCTAGTTTATTAAGAGCCTATTCACTCAGAAAAACTGAGCGAATAGGAAGGAAGACGGCAGTTGAGCGAGGTGATGCAATGTTAAACCCAACAACACGACTAACGATGCTGCGCCACAGGGAGATTGAACTGGAGACCCTCCACGACCAAACTCCCGACACAACAACATTTGGCGCATCGTAACAGGCACACATCGCAACACAACTGCTCAGACCCGTCCTCCGTACGGCTTCACCAGACATTATACCGGAACACGACAAATCGCTTGGCGGCAAGGCTTTGTCTGGTGGGTGGTCGTGGAGGGTCTCCAGTTCAATCTCCCTGTGGCGCAGCATCGTTAGTCGTGTTGTTGGGTTTAACATTGCATCACCTCGCTCAACTGCCGTCTTCCTTCCTATTCGCTCAGTTTTTCTGAGTGAATAGGCTCTTAATAAGCTAGCGCGCTTTACCACCAACGATCGCATCACTGCTTACCATCAGACGGGATTGCAGTCAAGCGCTATTTTATAATTATTAAAAAAAATAATCAATGTTGACTCATACAATTACCGTAAAAATATGAGGAAGACGGCAGTTGAGCGAGGTGATGCAATGTTAAACCCAACAACACGACTAACGATGCTGCGCCACAGGGAGATTGAACTGGAGACCCTCCACGACCAAACTCCCGACACAACAACATTTGGCGCATCGTAACAGGCACACATCGCAACACAACTGCTCAGACCCGTCCTCCGTACGGCTTCACCAGACATTATACCGGAACACGACAAATCGCTTGGCGGCAAGGCTTTGTCTGGTGGGTGGTAACTTCTGCCGGCGGCCGATGTTATGGCCTACCACCGAGAAGATAAATATGCCAGTTGCACAGTAAACTCTGCTTGCGAGATGTAGAATAAGTGTGACGTCAGTATGTCGCGTCGTTCACTTGTGACGCTTGTAGATACCGCAATATCCCCTGGAGACCGGAGGTCGATAGTAGGCTGAGTCTTCTATCTTGCGATGCTGGCCAAGCCAGCTGAGGTTCTAGTGAGTCGGAACGGATTGCCATTCCGACTCACCTAGAACTATTTCACGGGAGTCGGAACTGTCTGAACAGAGATGTTCCTAGTGAGTCGGGATGGTACGCTGCGTTGTACTCCAGTGCGTAGCATATCGTACAGCGCCAGGTTGAAATTGACTGCTGCGTTGACCAGGAGAGAGGGCTCTTCTTGTTGACCGGCCAAAAGTGCGCAGTATGAGGTTGCTGATGAGGTTGAAAGTGATGACCTGGTATGCCCTGTCGCTGCATGCCTGGTGATCAAGACACCCGTTGGCTGGCTGGGTGTCCGAAGAGTCATCAAACCCCTTTTTTTGTTGGGATGGGAAATCATTAAATGACACCTCCCGCTTTGGGCGGAGCCGAAGGGCGTGTCAGACGCGTACTGACTAAAACCCACCCGTGTTTCTGCACTTGCCTGTGCGACGGCCAGGGCCACGGTTTCTTGTTTATGACCCAGGAGGCATCGGTCTTCGTGGACCCCGTTATGATGTGCTGATATCTCTTTGAAGTGCGTGTGAAACACAACGCGCCGTCGACTCGGGCCTGGTCCTTACCGAGCGGCGAGCTGGTCACCAAGTCCCTAAAGCTTCCGGGAGCGATGATGATAAAGTCAGGCTGAAATATTTGTATAGTTGTATCTATTGGGCATTATTTGTGTATTTTACAAAGAAAGCTATATGGAATTCAGTCGGTCTTTGTCCATCTGCTCCTCATTACTGAGGGTCGTGATGTCCCTGTGAAATTATCTTTTCCTTTACGATAGTTCGCCATCTGTCACTATCCCTGGCCGCGAGTATAGCATCATGCAGGCCGGTGTCCAGAGATGAACGAATTTGGTTAGTCACCGTCCATCCACCTTCCCACTAACTATCAGATGTTCTAGGTTGTCTCCATCTTTTCTGGCAATATGGCCAAAATACTCTAAAATTCTGCGAAGGCAGACAGAGGATAGTCTTATTGTGACATCCCGGTCTTTGTGCGTATTTGTAGCTAAAATGCTTGGCTTCACGTATTCAAAATTATGTTTTAATTTTAGTGACACAAAAATTATTAAACTTCTCGTGGGCTTACTACGAGATGTTTATGTAACTTTCTTATATAATTCGCTTTACGAAACCTAAAGAAAATGTTAACTTCCTTAAACTTACCTTATTTATACTCAAAACTAAAACTTTCGTGTTCTTTGGCTGTGGATGTAATAATCGTTACTTTCTTGTTATAGAGAAAGTTAGTCACAAAGTAGTAAGTGAAGGAAACAATTAGTACGTTCGAGCTCTATGCCTGTTAGAAAGTAGTTTTACAAAGTAAATTTTTAACAAAATTACATCATACTAAAACTTGAATTTCGTTTTAGTTTAGTTTTGAAAGAGAAAAGTTGGTGTTAGAAATAGTACTGAAATAGGGTAGTTGACTAAAAAAACTAATTAGTCCGTCAGTCAGATTTTCAAAAAATACTAGACACGTATTTTTTCTTTTTCATATAAACAAAAAAATGAAGACGACACAGTGCGTTGAAAAGTCGTGTGAAGTCACTGCACGCTACACATTTTAGCGAGGAGTGACGTCACCAGCCACCACTCCTGATCTTTGATGGCTTTTATATTTGCCAATTTTTATCGATTTGATAAAACTAAATATACGTATCCAATATTTTCCTATAATCTGAATGACGGACTAGATAGAATCTTTTTTTTTTTACCCAGGAAATATCCCTATTGCGTAATATACTTTCATTCCCAGTACGAGGAAATTCCTAATGACTCTTCATTGGATGGAAAGACTCGTTTACTGAAAAATGTAAATAACTAGCTCACAACATTAGCATCTTACTCGCTCACACTTTAAACGGCGCACTATCTGTTTCACTCATACAATATTGGCAACATTATCCTGCTCTTTCACAATTTAAACGGGTGTGGCCGTCACGTGCAAACTACCTATCAACCCCTATTGTCTATTATCTAATTAGAACGTAGTAACTTTCTCTAATTAGATGAATTATTTATTTATTTGGATTTCTAGTAAATTGTTTTTCTTTTCTTTATTTTTGAAGTAATCAAGCAAGTGTTATATCATTATGGAATCCATATTAAATGAGCAAACTTCTGAAACTACTTTCCAAAAAAGCTTAGTACGTTTTTTTTCCAGGACAGAAGGTTAAAGTTGAACAAAAGATTAATTTTATATTTTTAGTTGGAAGTAACAAGCATTTTTTTTTAAGCTATTGCATAGCTTCTATCGCGGGCCTTGAGCGCGGGGACCGAATCCAGAAATTCCGTAACGAAAAAACCTCACGCTCCCCATCGTCTAACGTCGTTTCAGTTCGGCAGTCTTCGGCACGGTATGTTTGTGTGCGTGCGACTACCTACATCTTTTGAAAACAATTTATAGATTTTCAAAAAGAGCATGCATATTGCAGGGCGCGAACTCAGTTCTACACACTTGCCATGTTACTGACAGTCGCGATGTGCTAAACTTGCGATTAATTTTCTCTCTGAAACAGGTCTTCTATAGAGATATGTCATAGACGTCATCGACGTTGTCATGGCTACCTTAAAATCTTTTCATATAATTAATTATTAAGTACTTTTATTCAAATTAATTTAGTAGTGTTTTTATAAAATAGCTTTTTTTAACGGAAAAGCTAAGATGAATGTCACGCTAATTTTTCATTCGACTTTTAAATTATTTATAGTGTTGTTTACTAAATAAAAGCGCGTGATTTTATAGAGTAAAAAGTGCTCAAGCGGCCGTTTTTTCAATTGTTGCAAGAATTCAAAAGACTGTCTTTAAATAGTGTTCAGACGATTGCTCAAAGTGTATTAGATTTCATTAGTAATAGAAATGGCATTTCAATAATGACTTTCAACTGCCAAAGTCTAAATAGTCATAAATACGATTTACAAGATTCAGTTACGAGACAAACAAATGTGTTACTTCTTACCGAAACTTGCATGACGCATGATAATCCAATTGAAATACCTAATTTTAATTGTATTGTTCCGTTCAAACGAGATACTGTTTCAAAAGGTGGGATAGCTATTTACCAAAATAAAAATGATATTACTAATATTATGACTCCGAATATTGAAATAAATATTGCACACGTTAGCGATGTTAATGTTAGACGCTCAGTTGTTGGAGATATTTGTGCGTGCTTATGCAAACTTAGAAATGGCCTACAAATAGTTATGGTAGCAATTTACATTTCTCCGAATCCAAAACTGGACGAGGTAGAGCATTTTATTCATCGCACTTTACTGGAGTACACTGAAGAAGGCTCGAAAATACTTGGTACAAATGGTAATAAATTTCCACTTGTCTTGGCTGGCGATTTCAACATTAACTTCGCTGATAAAAAATCAGAGCGGTTGACAACTTTTCTATCAAAAACATTGAATTTAAAAATGAATAATGATCCACAAGAGTCCACAACAAAATATGGGACCACCATTGACGCGGTATTTTCTAGGTATTTAGAGGATATTAAGTCGCAAACTTATGTTTCTTATTTCAGTTATCATAAACCTATAGATTCAATGATAAATATTCCTGAATAACCAACAGCTACTGTAAGGTAATAAAACCCACATGTATTGTAAAATAATAAAAATATTTTAAATAATATTAACTTTTTATTTATTTAATAAAAGTAAAATTTGTTTTCTTATCGGTCACCACGCTCAAAAAGTGTAACTTGAATTAATATCAAAGAAAAAGAAATACTGCATAAATAAAATAAATAAATAATTATAATTGCATAAATTGATACAAAATGCTATGCAATAGCTTTACCGCGGCAGTCCCCGAGTGCCACACGTCTTTTTTCTAAATTAAAACAGATGACTTTAAATAAAAATCTACAATTGATAGCAGTATTATTCAGGGGTATGTTCTCAAAAGAAAACTGAGCAAAACGTTACATACTGTGGCAACAAGGTTGAAATGATTATCACAGATGTTGATTTTAGGTTTTTACCTATATTTTCGTAAGCACGGGGTCTAGATTTTTTCCTTTTTTTCTCATAGTTGGAGTGGTAGAAAAATCAGGTCTATCTCCTGCTTCCGGTTTATCGACGGTTTTTGGGAGCCCGGTATACATATAATTTTAATAAACGTTCCTTATTTGATTTATGTAGTAGTGGGGCAAATGCTGTGACGTTATTTTGTAATGGCGGCACGTAACACAGTCGTTTTGGAAAGTGGAGGTTGTTGAACGGTCACTTCAGATTGAGACGCGGACCAGGGCACTTCTCCGGGGCGATACTGTCGGTTTGCATATTAAACTTGTTATTGCCATGACTGGAGGGTATTTTTACACTTCGTGCTTTGATTCGAAAGGCCACTTACGAAATGGAGCCCTTACCACCACACCAAGATAGTGACGAATTATGGTTATATTATATATGGTTAACTAATATTATTACCTAGAACTATAACACAGATATAGTGAACTAATATTTATCTACTCCCATTTTCTTAATGAAACGGGTCTGAGCAGTTGTGTTGCGATGTGTGCCGGGTACGATGCGCCTAATGTTGTTGTGTTGGGAGTTTGGTCGTGGAGGGTCTTCAGATCAATCTCCCTCTGGCGCAGCATCGTTGGTCGTGTTGTTGGGTTTAACATTGCATCACCTCGCTCAACTGCCGTCTTCCTTCCTATTAGCTCAGTTTTTCTGAGTGAATATAATATAATAGTGAGGCTCTTAATAAACTAGCGCGCTTTACTATTCGGATCAGGCAGTATTTCAATAAAAACAATACAACACACAGTAGTACACAATTTATTAAGAATAGGTACACAACAAAACGATGTAACTTATTTCGAGATCCTTCAGAACAGCAACACTAGCGCCGCGCGTGGCGAAAAATAAAAACTTAACTCGTATGTTTATAAAGGCAGTTCTAAACGGAACGTTTACAAAGATAGGTATCTATTTGATATTACACATACTACTTTATAAATTTATTTATTCAACACTCCCACTTAAATTTATAAGGTAGACATAACAAAATTATTATATTAAATTAACTAACTGTACTTGTATGTAAACATTTACACAAAAATGAACCTACTCTTATTTAAACATTAAATCACTGTAAATCAAACATTTCTAAATTTAACATCTCTTAATATCTTATCTCTGTTTGAATTAAATTTATTTATAGGCAAAGCCTTAGTTAAGAAATCAGCTAATTGGCTTGAACTCTCTACATATTTAATATCAATAGTTTTATTCGCAACATTCTCTCTAATAAAATTGTATCTTATATCTATGTGCTTGCTTCTTTTATGAAAAACAGGGTTATTTATTAATTTAATTGTACTTTGATTGTCGACATATAAAGTAATTAAGCTTTGTGGCTCCCCAATATCACAAAGAAATTGCCTAAGCCATAAGATTTCTTTAGTTGCTTCACTAGCAGCCATGTACTCTGACTCAGTTGTGGACAGTGCCACAGTATTTTGTTTACGGCTAGACCATGTGACAGGACCTCCATTCATTAGAAATATATAGCCTGTATTAGATTTCCTGGTATCCAAGTCGCCTGCAAAGTCAGAGTCTGAGTAGCCTACTAGTTCATAATTTCCCTGATACACAATAGCCATGTCTTTAGAATCAATTAAATATCTTAAAATTCTTTTTACAGCTGTAACATGTGAGGGACCTGGGTTATTGACATATCTGCTAACTATATTTACTGCGTATGCTATGTCAGGTCTAGATACAGATGACAAAAATAACAATGCTCCCACTGCCTCTCTATATGGGAAACTAATAGATTCATTACTTACATTCTGAGATAAATGTACATTTACATCTGAAGGCGTACTACTACCTTTTGCATCTGACAAATTAAATTTATTTATTATTGTTTTAATATACTGTTTTTGACATATGCTTATACAACCTTTCTCTCTGTTTATTTCCATACCAATGAATGAATTAACATTTAATATTTTTATATCAAATCTTTGTTTAAGGATATTTAACATTTCAGATAATATAACTTTACTTTTAGACAGTAGCAATCCATCATCAACATAAAGAATTAATATTACTTTTTCATCTTTAAAATGTCCTATAAATACACAATAATCAGATTCACATTGTTTGAAACCACAAATGTCCAGAAAAGAACAAAATTTCTTATTCCAACATCTAGATGATTGTTTGAGACCATATATGGATTTAAGTAACTTACATACTTTTGAAGACTGTGTTTTCAATCCCTCTGGCACCTCCATGTATATGTCCTCGGACAGCTCACCGTACAGGAAGGCAGTCTTCACATCAAATTGTTCGATGTGCAGGTCATCTCTCGCAGCAATACTCAGCAATACCCTGATAGAATCATACCTGCTAGTGGGGGAAAAAATCTCATTATAATCTAAGCCCTTGACTTGTGTGAACCCTCGTGCACACAGTCGTGCTTTGAATCGTACTATTTCTCCATCTTTATTCTTCTTTATTGTAAATACCCATTTACAAGACACAGGATTCTTCTTTGTTCGATCAGTCAATATCCAAGTTCGATTTTCTTCATGAGACTGGAGCTCTTCGATCACAGCCTCCTTCCATTGATGAGAATGTGGACTATTCATCGCTTCCTCATAAGTATTAGGTATCTCTAACTCTGTGAAATTTACCTCTGGGGCATTCCTTTGACGTGGACGTAACGTGATATTTCTCTGGTCTTCCTGTTCCAAACATATATGCCTTGGAGGTACATAAGTTTCATCTAGTTCTTCTAAACTCTTCATACTCTCATCTGAACTGCTTTCGCTAGGTAAAGTGTCTTGCTGATCTATAACATGTTGAAACTCAGCCCGTGGGGTAGGCCACATAGAATGATCTTCCTGTCCAGCTGTCACTTCTACAAAACTTTGTTTTTCTTTTAGTGTACTAAATTCATCAAATTTCACATCCCGAGATACTGTAATCTTCTTAGTTTTTTTATCATACATTCTGTAATTATCATGATCATATCCAACCAACAACATCTTTACACTTTTCTTGGCAAGCTTTCTTCGCTTTTCTTTTGGTACATGTACATAACCAATTGATCCAAATATTCTGATATGTTGCAAGTTCGGTTTCACTCCATGCCACAGTTCAAAAGGTGTAACATCTCCCGTCTGGCTTGATGTGTTTCTATTTAACAGGTATATGGTACAGTTCACTGCTTCTGCCCACATATTTAAAGGAATGTTCTTTGCATATAACATTGTTCTTGCAGTCTCCATGATAGTTCGCATTTCTCTTTCTGCTCTTCCATTCTGCTGGGGGGTATACGGAGCAGTACGCTCATGTGTTATTCCCCTTTTCTCCAAAAAGGATGTAAATTCCTGGTTCACATACTCACAGCCATTATCAGTATGTAGTATGCACAAATCACGTTGAAACTTATTTTTCACAATTGCATTGTACTTCAGAAAACATTGGAATACTTCACTCTTATGCTTTATGAAGTAAACATGACGATAACTTGTTGCTCCATCTTTGAACAAAACAAAATATTTCATTCCCGACAAAGAAAGTTCTTCTATAGGGCCACATACATCACTGTAAACAATTTCATCCGGCTGTGTTGGACCTCGGGTAGATTTCAGAAAGGGACGCCTTGCTTGTTTTCCATATTGACACGCTTCACAGACAAATTCCGGATTTCCACTCAATGTAACAGGAATCACACCTTTCTTAGACATATTTTGTAGCTCCTTGACATTCAAATGCCCCAACCTTTCATGCCAAACTTTAATATCTGTTTGCACAATATTACAATATTCTTGTTTGATTGTTTTGATGTCTAATTCATACAAGTTATTTTCTGTTAGATGTCCACTCATTACGACAACATTATTTTTCAAAATCATTGCTTTTTCACAATTCTTCATTATCACATATCCTTTTCTAGTGGCAGCACCTTCCGAAAACAAGTTTTTTCGCAAATCAGGTACATATAAAACATTGTCCAGTTTACATTTCTCCCATGTACCATTAACATTTTTATTTATCAGTATAGTTCCTTCACCACATACTTTGATACTCTGTTTGTTACCCAATTTAACAGACTTGTTGTGTTGAGACTCGTTGAACTCATAAAAGTAATCTCGCTTGAAGGTCATATGCATTGAAGCTCCACTATCAAGAATCCATACCTCTTCATCATGTTCACGCAACGCAGCACTGAATGCCAACATATTTAAGGGTTTCTTATCATGCCTTTTCTTTGGTAATCTACAATCCTTGGCGAAGTGGCCTCTTTTATTGCAGTTATAGCATACAAATCTATGACTTGACGTTGTTTGATCATTTGAAGATTTCTGTTTCACTTCTTTTTTTGATTTGAAATTACCCTTTGATGTTATTAGTGCTGTCTCACTACTACTTGCATCATTGGCAAGGCTGGTCTCTTCATCTACTAGTCGAGAAGTAAGGTTTTGAATTGTTTGACTTTCTTCGTCTAGTGAGAGCCATGCTTGTCTGAGTGAACGGTATGTTGGTGGTAATGTACTTAGAATCTTGGTCATTACCGCTGTGTCACTGATTTTTTCTCCAGTCTCCCGCAGTTGCTTCGCTAAGCTTTCCACCTTGGACACGTGCTGTGCCATCGTATCACTAGCACTATATGAATATTGGTAAAATTTCTCATGAACCAACATTTTGTTATATTCTGATTTCTGTTCATAGATAGCTTCTAATTTTATCATGACTTGTTTTGCAGTCTCGCAGTTTTCTATTAGAGATATCTGGTTCAAATCCATTGATGATGTTAGAATGAACATGGCCATGCCATCATCTTTATCCCATTGCACTTGCGAACTGGTTTCCTCAGGTCTTGCCTTTTCTATGTTTAATCCTTTCGCTCTTAACGCACATTTCACTTGGAATTTCCATTGTTTGAAATTTCTTCCATCAAACTTCTCAATCTTCATGGCGTTCGTAACCTCCATTATGAATTAATTTTACACCGGTTGTAATCTTGCTCTTAACTTCAGTTTTTTATTGAAATATATAATTTTCGTATGCCTGGGCCCATAACCTATTCGGATCAGGCAGTATTTCAATAAAAACAATACAACACACAGTAGTACACAATTTATTAAGAATAGGTACACAACAAAACGATGTAACTTATTTCGAGATCCTTCAGAACAGCAACACTAGCGCCGCGCGTGGCGAAAAATAAAAACTTAACTCGTATGTTTATAAAGGCAGTTCTAAACGGAACGTTTACAAAGATAGGTATCTATTTGATATTACACATACTACTTTATAAATTTATTTATTCAACATTTACCATCAACGATCGCATCACTGCTTACTATCAGGCGGGATTGCGGTCAGGCGCTAGTTTATAATTATTAAAAAAAAAGTATTGAACTTTAAATTTAAATAGTTTACAAACAAGAGGATTGGCGCCATTATTCGGTAACCACTAAATTATGATTACTCTTTAATTGCACACAATGATGTCATACATTCATCTAACCAAAAATGATTTTAAAACCCTATACCTAGCTTTTATGATTCGAAAATGGAGGAGATTTCTTTTCAAAATGCTATGTGATGTGCCTTAGATCGAGCAAAATTTCAAAGGAATTTTATTACATGTATTTTTGGTAAAATTTCAAAGCTTGAGTTTCGATGGATTTCGACAAAATTTTTGGCCCACTAACCAAGGAATGTGTGTAGTGAACACAAGTTAAAATACCTGTAATGTCTACTTCAAACCACCCTCAAGTTGTCTGGTCATTTGAAAGCAGCTCATTTGTTTTCAAATTATTTTCACAAGGGCTGATGTTTTCATTATGGTATGAAATTACTGTCAAAATTTCAAAATGATTACTCTAATAAAATTATCAGATGGTTGAAAAATCAGGTCTAAAGTTTCTTTTTTAACTACCATATCTTGTCACAAACGTCCACAAGATTGACTGTGGGATTAGGACATACAATAAAATTGATGCAACAAATGACATCATCATCAACCTTTTTATCGTCCCACTGCTGGGCACAGGTCTCCTCTCATACAGAGAAGGATTGAGCGTAATCACCACGCTTGCTCAATGCGGGTTGGCGATTTCAGACTTATAAAGTCCAGGTTTCCTCAAGATGTTTTCCTTCACCTTCGGTCAATAGTGTCCAAGATATATTTAGAAAATACATATAACTTTAGAAAAGTTACATTGGTACTTGCCTGACCTGGACCTCGAACCCGCGCACTCATACTTGAGAAGCTGGTGTTTTAACCACTAGGCCACCACGACTTATAATGACTTGCATCATCTAAATGGTGTTTAGACAATGCAACTTTTATTGTTGCTTCAACTTTATTGACGCCATAGGCAATTAAATTGCACCGTGTATTTCAGTCTGTATTATACTGACATCGTTACAATTTTTACTTGTCAATTAGAGATAATATTATTGACGAATTTAATGTCCCTGAAGATTGAGTTTTGGGGCCAGGTAACTAAAAACATTTTTTTTTAATATTTATAAACTAGTACTCGATCGCAATCCCGCCTAATGGTAAGCAGTGATGTAATCGATTGATGGGAAAGCGCGCTAGTTTATTATCAGTTCTCTCAAAAAAAAAATGAGTGAATAGAAAGTAGGACGGCAGTTGAGGGAGGTGAGGCAATGTTGAACCCAATAACACGACCAACAATGCTGCGCAAGAGGGAGATTGCTCAGACCCGTCCTCCATACGGCTTCACCAGACATCATGATGTGGATACAGCCAGAATTGTTTATTTTAGTTATTTTCATAGTCTTATGACTTATGGGATTTTTCTTTGGGGAACTTGTGCGGACATTAATACCATCTTTGTTTTACAGAAAAGGGCTGTTCGAGCCATTTACAACCTTGGTCCTAGAGATTCTCTTAGAGAGAAATTCAGAGAGGTGAACATTCTGACTGTAGCTTCACAATATATATTTGAAAATCTTATGTATGTACATAAAAATATATCTAATTTTAAGAAAATAAGCGATAAAATAAACAAATAAAAAATAAATATATACGGACAAATCACACAGATTGAGCTAGCCCCAAAGTAAGTTCGAGACTTGTGTTATGGGATACTAACTCAACGATACTATATTTTATAATAGATACATATATAGATAAACATCCAAGACCCAGGCCAATCAGGAAAAGATCGTTTCCCATCATGACCTGGCCGGGGATCGAACCCGGGGCCTCCACGTCACAGGCAGGCGTGTTGACCGCTGCGCCACGGAGACCATAATATAAATACCGATAATGTAAATACCAGGAACAAACACAATCTTGCTGTACATCACACTCATCTCCACAGAGTAGGCAACTCGTTCATGGGTCAATGTATACACTTCTACAACAAGCTTTCCATGGACATTCGAAACTTACCCGTTAAACGATATAAAACCTATATATAGGCCAAACTTTGCAAAAAGGGGTATTATAAAATCTCAGATTATTTAGAGGACAGAGAGGCTTGGGATTGAGCTGCTCGCTCTGTTAAGCATTGTTATTAAGCAATATGCGTAATTATAACGTAAATTATTGTAAACATTTTCATTTTTAATGTCTGGACTTGAAAAAAGACGATGATCCCTGAGTTTGTTTCGGCTATTTCTTCTCAGAGATAGTCAGTTAGGAAATGCCGGCTTCATCTAGTTTAAAAAAAAACAAAAAAAGCATATAACGTGTAAAAGTGATCGGTGATCCTACTTGCTTAATAAACGATTTCATTTCACGATTTCATTTCATTTCATTTCATGCCGGAACACGACGAATCGCTTGGCGGCAAGGCTTTGCAAATGAGAGATTCGAACGATGAAAAAGAGAACGCATTCGAAAACCACGAATTGTTCCCTAACATCAATAATATAACACAAGTGTTACACCATATCCTCTTAAGAATTAACAAGAAAATCTACCGGAATGTCTCTCAGACTTTTCAAGCGAAACAACCAAGTCATTTGAACCGGGTAATTGGCTAAAAACGTCTATACAACGACTATGCGACGACGTCTATACGACTTAATGCTTGTACGTAATCTCTCGTAAGGAAATGACAGACAGGTGGCTCCGTCGCCAACTGCTAATAGCTTTTAGACAGCTAGATGGCGTAGTGAGGGGCAATAGTCGATAGTTTTAAATTATTTTGTCGAATTTTTATTTGTTATGATATTATGTCCTGAACACCTACTTTTTAGGTTTCCGTAGCCAAATGGCAAAAAACGGAACCCTTATAGATTCGTCATGTCTGTCTGTCCGTCTGTCCGTCCGTATGTCACAGCCATTTTTTTTTCGAAACTATAAGAGCTATACTATAGCTATACTGTTCAAACTCGGTAGGTAGATGTATTCTATGAACCGCATTAAGATTTTGATGCAAAAATAATAATAAATATTGGGGGCTCCCCATACTTAAAACTGAAACTCAAAATTTTTTTTTTCATCAAAGACATACGTGTGGAGTATCTATGGATAGGTCTTTAAAAATTATATCGAGGTTTCTAAAATATTTTTTTTCTAAACCGAATAGTTTGCGTGACAGACGTTTCCAAAGTGAAAAAAGGTTGGTTCCGCCCTCTAACTTCTAAAATAAGAAAATGAAAAATCTAAAAAAAAAACATGTGATGTACATTACTATAAAAACTACCAACGAAAATTGTTTTGAACGAAATCTAGTAAGTAGTTTTTTTAATACCTGGTAAATGGTACGGAACACTGTGCTTGAGTCCGACACGCACTTGGCCGGTTTTTTTGTTAGTATTGTCTTTATTCGTAGAAAAAGGCTAGGGTTAATGGTAGCGGACCGTATTTATTGAATGCATCAGAAGCCGATCCCAGAATAGTCAATAAAAAGCTAGGCCGAAGTGTGTATAGATGCATTGATTGGGTCAAGATCGTTATAGTCAGTGGGTGTACTAGCACGAGTGTCATCACAAAAGCCGGTCTAAATACCGACCGGCTAGACTGCCCTTATATCTATTATACATAAAAATACTGGCCACGTGTTTCACATTTTTGGGTGACGCAAATACAAAAAATAACATTTCTTACAGGTAAAAGACTGAAAGAAGGACAATTAAAAGCTTTCACAGACAATATTAGGTTAGCACAACAAACAGTAACAGGAACAGCACGGAGAGAATTTAGTAAAGATTGTACAGGTTTTAGAGATTCAAAGAAGTTATCCCTTTTTTTGGTTTGGAATTTAGCCTTTTAATGGATAACACAATCTAATTGGCGACGTGAACATATCTGCCAACCTAGAGCCTAATAATAAATCCATCGATCTTGTCCGAAAGTGTAGCTAAAATACTGCTAGAGCTATCCTGAAACCGAATTTCCTAGGAGAAGAGCGGTGACCGCTCACCTATTGTCGTCATTTACCGATGAATGCCGTCAGAGAATATCTAAAAGTACGTTGATGAGATTTCCCAAGCAGGTTTCTAAAACAGTCATGTATGGTGACCGCTTTTTGTTAACCTGCAACTAAAGACACGCCATCAGCCGTATGCCGTTTTATTACTGATTTATTTACAACCACTTAAATAGTCAAAATAGCTTAGGGGCTCTGCCCCCCGAGAGTGCATGGGAGGCTGCCGCATCCTTCTGCGAGACCATCCTCTCGCAGAAGGAGCCTGCAGAGAGGGAGCGGGATGAGGATGCTCTTGCCGCTCCCCTCCGGCGTAGACGGGCGGGACGAAGAAGGCGGGGGACGAACCCCCGTCTCCTTTAGCCCCAGAGTGTGACCAGCGCGTGTGGGTAGCCCCCGTTCGCGCATTGCACCGGTCACCACGTCTGGGGATTACTCCGGTACCCGGGTAATCCCCCTTTGGCGCGGAAACCGGCCTTAATAAGGCCGGTAAGCCCTGAGAGTGGCACGGTGATTAGGCCTTCGGGCCGATCCCGTGACCCTCTCCACACAGGGCCCGAGGGTAACCGAGTGGTTTTAGTGGGTATTCCCGGCTTCGGCTGGGCGAGTTCCACACACGCTCGTCGCCTAGCTAGCGGCGGGTATGGTGCGTAAAGGCATTTCAAATCGTAAAAAAAAAGAAAAAAAAAGGGGCTCTGCTCCCCTAGAAATCTAGCAGAACAAGTAGGAACTCCCCTAATTTTTAAACAAAGTATAAATGAGGACTTATCTCTATCTTTTAAAGAAACCACGCAGTAAACACTGACAAAATGAACGGTGTAATTGCCAAAGCCACGAGCGATCACTCTAAAAAAAATTATTCAGGACCCATAGGCCTGACTTGCCTCCCCCTCCCCTCCTCCCCACTAGGCCAGAAGCTGGGTATGTCCACGGGTGACACAATGAACGGATTCATGGTTATAAAATTTTTTAATTTTACAAATTATAATTTGCAATTTATTTAAGAAATATATAAGATTTTACTACCAAACGGGAAGACTTGGCTCTAGACTGATTGACCGAAATAAAGTTTTTTTTTATAAATTATAAACTAGCGCTTGACCGCAATCCCGCCTGATGGTAAGCAGTGATGCGATCGTTGGTGGTAAAGCGCGCTAGTTTATTAAGAGCCTATTCATAGCCTTGAAGACACTCAAATTGTAGTGTGACGGAAAGACCGCCGCCGGAAAATTGTTCCAGTCCCTCGATATACGCGGTATAACCACACCTACCCGCGCGCCCATCGGTGACGGTCGTGTGCACTCGGGTAGTGACGTTGATTAGTGTAATAATGACGAATATATTAAAATGTAATGCTTGTAATCTCATAGTGGATGAGTTGCTATGTTATGTGCAGCAGAAAATTTCGATTGCCGATGAAGTCTCATTAGTGCGAATATGTGCGTCGGCTTTTACAAGTGACGAAATAAAGAAATCGAAGACGCTTCTATATGAAGCCTTACCGACGGACAAACGAAAAATACTTCGTAAAAATAAAGGCAAGGAGGAGCGTGATTTATCAGATATAATTGCACTGTTGAAATCCACGGAACCAGACGAAATCCCTGTGTTTGTTGCGCGACAGTTGGATAAGTTGCCTCCAATACTGTGGGATCATTTAGACTGCTCGAAGGTGCTCAAGGATATATTGATCGTGAAAGCGGAAATCGAGAACATAAAGAACAATTATGCAACTAAAGATAATGTGCAAGATGTAAAAGCCGAAATTTCGCGAATTAGAAAATACTCCTTACCGCCGACGTCCGCTTTTAAAATAAATACAAACCGTGGAGCGTGGCTGGATAGCGGGCCTGTGGGATTATCGCATGAGAACATCAATAACTCAGTAGACGATTTGACAAATAATGTATCGGTTTTACCTCACTATAGAGAAATGGTGGTAGATGAAGAAAAAAGGTGTATTTTTGAAAAGAGTCAGTGGCAACGGTCAAGAGCTACGGAGTGTGAGCGAGCAAGCGCGGGCGTCGCGGGGGCCGGGAGCCCGATGACGGTGACTCAGCCGATCGACGCGCGAGTCGGTGAAGTGACTACTATCGCCGTGACGTCACCGCAGCAAAGTTCGTATGCGAATGTTGCGGTGGCGCCTAACGCGTCTATCATAAATGAGCCGGTGCAAAATAATAACAATGGCGGATGGAAAAACGTTTCGTACCGCAGACAGCGTAATACTACGAGCTACAGATACTTGGGCACCTCCGGTACCGCAAGGGACAAGGAAGGGAAATTCAAAGCTGTAATAAAAACATTGCCAATTTTCATCACAAAAGTTCATAAAGACACGACGGCGAAAGACATTTCAGATTATGTGTATCATAAAACGGGCGAGGTGATCACACTTGAAAGTATATCATTTAAATATCCGAAAGAATATAATGCATACAAATTCTTTATTTCGGAAACTAAAGTGGAGAAGTTTCTTGACAGCAACCTATGGCCCGAGGGAATTATTTTTAGAAAATTCGTAAATTTTAAAATGAAAAACAAAAAATATACGAACAGTGCGAACAGTAGTGCTGTAATGGCGTAAAGTAGTTATTAATGTATAACTTAACAAGCTACAATTGTAAAAGTATTAAACGTTCGGTGGAGAGCGTTAGGCAGCTATGTAGCACGTCAGACATAATTGCCTTGCAAGAAACATGGTTGCTGCCCCACGATATCTCGTTCCTGAACAATATTAACGCTGATTTCGGGTGCACCGGGACGTCGGCGGTGGATACTACGGCTGGCATGCTACGAGGACGCCCCTACGGCGGAGTGGCATTGCTGTGGCGGAAAAGTGTATTTGTTAACGTTTCGGTGGTGCAGTGTGATAACCCGAGAGTGTGTGCGATTAAAGTATGCATGAATTCGAGGTCATTTCTAGTGTTCAGTGTCTACATGCCGACGGATAATAGTGCGAACTTAACGGATTTTACGGACTGCCTCAGCCTCGTAAGTGCTGTTATCAATAATAGCGATATCGAAACTGCTTTTATACTTGGAGACTTTAATTCGCATCCCAATGAACAATTCTGTAATGAATTATTTTCATTTTGTCGGGAATCTGACTTATTATGTGCCGATGTAGAATTGTTGGGAGTGAACTCTGACACTCATACTTTTATAAGTGATGCGAATGGCTCGAGACGCTGGTTAGATCACTGTGTTGCGACGAAAGCAGCCATGTGCACTATTGTTAATGTAAGTGTTAAATATGATGTACTTTGGTCCGATCACTTCCCTCTTATAATACAATGTAATTTAAATGAAATAAAACCAAAATTGTACAATTCAAATATTAATAATAATAATAAGCTATATAATACAATAAAATGGGAATGTAGAAAACTTGAGCAAATTTACATTTATACAAAATATTGTAATGATAATTTAAAATGCATTGATTTTCCAAGAGAATTGAGTAAATGTTCTGACTATATTTGTAATAAATTGGACAACAGAGTTATTATTAACAATATGTATGATGACATTATTAATATTTTATGCCAAGCAGCATCTGTAAGTTATGTACTGGATCGTGTGCGAAATAGGAAGCCAGTTGTCGGGTGGAATAGGCACGTGAGTGATGCTCACAGGCAGGCCAGGCTAAAGTTTGAGCAGTGGGTGTCTTATGGAAGACCGCGCGAGGGTCGTGTCTGGATTGAGATGCAAACTAGTAGAAAGTTTTTTAAGTCGCGCTTACGATGGTGCCAGGAAAATAGTGATCAAATTAAAATGGATATACTGGCGTCGCATCATTCTAGGGGCGACTTCCGAAATTTTTGGAAGTCCACCAATAAACTCAATAGTAGACCGGGCCTGCCGGTGAGTGTCAATGGCGCTGCTGATGGCTCACAGATTGCTGAGCTATTTAGGGAGCATTTCACTGTTTCGTCGCCGTTGGGACCATCACAGTTTACAAATAGTGCCGGTTGTAGTGGTCAGGAGTCCAGTATCCGGTTTACGGCAAAGGAGGTTAGACAAGTTATTATGTCTATGTCGAGGGGCAAGTCTCCAGGCCACGACCACTTAAGTATTGAGCATCTTAAGCACGCTGGTCATCATTTGCCCAGAGTTTTGGCGATGTTCTTCTCCTTGTGTATAGGGCATTCGTATCTGCCTGAGCGGATGATGAAAACTGTGGTGGTGCCAATTATTAAGAATAAGACTGGTGATGTTAGTGATAGAAATAACTATAGACCCATTTCCTTGGCCACTGTTATTTCAAAGGTGCTTGACGGTTTGCTTAATACTCAGTTGGATAAATACTTGAAGTTACATGAAAATCAGTTTGGTTTTAAGACTGGTCTCTCTACAGAAACAGCTATATTGAGTTTAAAGCAAACTGTCAAGTACTACACAGATAGAAATACGCCTGTTTTTGCTTGTTTCCTCGACCTATCGAGGGCGTTTGACCTCGTTTGCTATGACTTGCTATGGCAAAAACTGGAGCAAGCATCAGTGCCAGATGAACTGACCCGTATCTTTAAATACTGGTACAACAATCAGGTCAACGTTGTTCGATGGGCGGGGGCTTACTCAAACCCGTACAGGTTACAGTGTGGCGTGAGACAGGGAGGGCTAACTTCTCCTAGGCTCTTCAATCTGTATATTAATGCGCTAATAGAGGGGCTCAGCAGCACGCATGTTGGTTGCCATATTGGGGGTGTGTGCCTTAACAATATCAGTTATGCTGATGACATGGTGCTCCTGAGCGCCTCCGTCTGTGGGGTGTCGAAGTTAATTGGCATGTGCGAAAGATATGCTGAAGAACACGGTTTGTTGTATAACACGAAGAAGAGCGAATGCATGGTCTTTCAGGCAAGGAGGTGTCCAGATTACTTCCCCACAATTAAGCTCAACGGATGCCCACTTAAGAATGTTGATACATTTAAATATCTTGGACATTTATTAACCTCTGACTTGAAAGACGATGCCGACATTGAAAGGGAACGTAGGGCGCTGTCTGTTCGTGCGAATATGATAGCACGCAGATTTGCTCGGTGTTCAAGTGGCGTCAAAATAGCCCTATTCAGGGCATTCTGTACGTCCTTCTACACTGGCAGTCTGTGGGTAGATTACACGCAGAAACAGTACAGTGCTCTACGTGTCCAGTACAACAACGCGTTCAGAGTACTCTTGGGGCTGCCTCGCTTCTGTAGCGCCTCGGGGATGTTTGCGGAGGCGCGTGTGGATTGTTTCCACACAATCATGCGCAAGCGGTGCACATCCCTGGAGCATAGGGTGCGGAGCAGCCGCAACAGTATCCTGATGGCTTTTGCTGAACGGCTCGACTGCCACTACCTCAACCACTGTCGCATGATTCACGTGCAGAAAGATGTTAAGTTTTTATTTTAATATTAGAATTCGATTTTTGACATGATTTATTATTTTAATTCTATTTGATTACTGTTGGTTACTAACATTAGCTATAAGTACTAAATTGTTACTAACATAACTATGGACTTTGTGGTCTGAAATAAATGACTTATTATATTATATATTATAAAAGAAGAAGCGAAACGCTTCGTCCGGATCGTAATGGTGTTAACAACGTCAGGGTAGAAACTTGCCGTACGACGGGTCGACCGATAGTGGAACGGAGATGGGGGAATTATATCATGCAATTCCCTTGCACACTCACCAGAATGCAAATATTAATTAAGGTATTTTATTTTTTCATCTGCCTGATGAAAAAGTCTCTTGCCTCTGATGTGGAAAAGTGTTGAATTTTTGACAGTTCTTCTTAATCATCTGTGGAGCGAAATTGAGCTCTTAGTCGAAAGTTTCATACGTTTCATCATAAATTCCATTTCGCAATATCCCAAAGCAAATATTACAGGCGTGATTCTATATTTGTATTTACCTAGAAGAGTTATAAGAGTAATAAATAAATTGCGTAGGATGTTGAATGTAGACGGCCGCATTAATTTTTTTGAAATATAATAGAATTATTATTTTGATGAGATCGTCTGGGAAAATTATTTACAGAATAGATGAAACGATAGGTTCTTAAAATAAGTAAACAGCAAAATATCACTCGACTTTGAAGCAAATTGGAACCCATGTAAAAGTTTAAGCTACGAAGAGTCGCAGTCAGTAGTCGATCTACAGCATTGCGTTATGTGCTACGGCGTAGCTGACGTAGCGGTGACGTAGTCATTGCGGACAAAGAGATGTGCGTAGGTAGTTGAAAATGTGATCTGTAGTCTATTGTATAAGATTTTTTAAGATTGTTGTTGTTGTAAGCTTATATATAAAACTTAAAATATGTATTTATTACTGGTTCAGTGTGGCGTATACGGGGTGGAATAATCTTTAATTCAACGTAATTTAGAAATATAACTATTTTTTTTTTTAATCGAAAACTGAAAGTTTTTCTATATTCAGACCACAAATCACACTAACCAAAACTGTATATTTTTCCCGATCAATTTAGAACCTTATGATTTAGTGATAAAGTTGAAGAAAATCGACCAATATTTGACAGGTTGTAGTATCTTCGTATGCTGTTAAATTGCTTGCATATACAATCAACTTACTTCAGTAGCAATGTCACTGTGTGTGTTCTTCTCGGTGGTAGGCCATAACATCGGCCGCCGGCAGAAGTTACCACCCACCAGACAAAGCCTTGCCGCCAAGCGATTTGTCGTGTTCCGGCATGATGTCTGGTAAAGCCGTACAGTACGAGAACAGGTCTGAGCAGTTGTGTTGAGATATGTGCCGGGTACGATGCGCCAAATGTTGTGTTGGGAGTTTAGTCGTGGAGGGTCTTCAGATCAATCTACCTTTGGCGCAGAATCGTTGGTCGTGTTGTTGGGTTTAACATTGCATCACCTCGCTCAACTGCCGTCTTCCTTCCTGTTCGCTCAATCTGAGTGAATAGGTTCTTAATAAACTAGCGCGCTTTACCATCAACGATCGCATCACTGCTTACCATCGGGCGGGATTGCGGTCAAGCGCTAGTTTATAATTATTAAAAAAAAAAAATTGTGTTTGCTTATGGTTACTTGCGTTTCAAGCACTGAGTTGGTGACTTATGTAATATTAACTTTCCGCGATTTTGGTCAGTTCATCTGATCAATTAGTCGGTGGGTGTCCGACGCTGCGCTTACCGGTACGTGGTCGCCATTCAAGAACCTTTGCTTCATCAGGTATCTTTTCTACGTACTATATGCCTCACCCACTTTGTTTTTAATTAATATTATAAACTAGCGCTTGACCGCAATCCCGCCTGATGGTAAGCAGTGACGCAGTCGTTCAAAATCAAAATCAAAAGTCATTTATTCAAATTAGGCTGAGAATCAGCACTTTTTGAACGTCAATATTAAATAAGACAGTCCCCCAAAACGCCCACCCATCGACACTTCCTAGTGCTTTCGCTGGGAAGAAGAAGTGGCGGAACAAACTCCCAAGCAGCACAGCTGTCTGTTCATTTTTTAAAAAAACACATGTCTTTATACAATACTATATATAGTGATGAACACGATAAAATACAACAACAATGAAATTATTTACCATATGCATATGCTACCACGCCAAAACACCAGCAAAGCAAAACAATATATTTATATTTAAATGAAAGTGTAATTAACCCATTCCTCCCCACTGTCCTATTTTTAGGACACTATATTCAACATTTTTTTTTTCTATGTTAGGGTTATTATTTTTATTGGTTTTGATGAAATTCGTATTTTCACACTATTTTCCCAATAAAATATATTTTTTTCGCTCTTAAAAAAGTTATCGTATTTATAATATACATATTTTTAAATTGAGGAAATTCGTCAGCTTAAAAAGAGTATTATGATTTGATTATAAAAAACCGAAAATAAAAAGTTATCAGCTTCAAAGTCCATCAAATAGATTTTTAGATCTCTACTGAATCTATTATAATTAAAAACTAAAACAAAATATTATTTGGAAGCTTGTGATACTAATTCAAAAAAAGGCGTACTATAAATATGACACTGGGAACATGTCTTTACAAGCCCTGGCTGGAGGCTTTAAATTCATTTAAGGCATCCACAGGAAAGTCCGGTTAAGTAGTCACGGCCTCTCAAGGTCAACTACGAGATGCCATATCAAAAAAAAAAAAAAAATGTCTTTACAAGTAGCCGTGAAAGCGTGTTCGATCCTGTTACGCTCGCTATAAGTTCAAACGTGTCTATTGTTTTGTTTCTTGCAAGTGTTTCGTAAACTTTACTTTAGTCGATAAGTCTTCGTCAAGCACAACACATCTCGTAATATAAAAAATTGTGATTTTTTTATAAGATTGAGGAAAGCAAAGGAGGTAAGCAAAAATATTAGATTTTGTTTCTTATCAAGTGGTTAACGATATATTTGTTTAGTTTGGGATGGTATATGTATATATATATTTATATATATATAATATAATTTTTATACTTACTATATATGTATAATTATTGTTTATAGATCATGGATGCAGTGAGAAGAAAATATAAAAAAGCATTGATGGTGTCTGAAATCACCGAGTATCTTCAAGATATTGAAGATTGTAGTGACGAGGAGTTCAATGACTTGGAAGTTGCGATATTGCCCCCGGATGAAGTGGATGAAATGACTGATATAGAAGAAGGTAATGACGACGATATGGGAGTTCTGCCAGTGTCAGATGTGGCTGGTCAAGTGGAATTTTCATGTACAATTGATAACGTCGAGGAAGATCTTCCTACTCAAACCACATCTCGGACCAACAAGACAGTCATTTGGCGTAAGTGTGAACCTGTATATTCTGAAATTCAGCCGGAATCTAATACTGCTAAACAATGTTTAGAAAATATGATTACGGAATTGGAAGGAAAATCTGCGGTAGAAATATTCGAACACTTGTTATGTGACCAGATTCTAGAATATATAGTGCATGAAACAGTAACCTATGCCAAAAATTATAAAAATGATTTGAACTTCAATCTTACCGTGAATGAGCTAAAAGTATTCATAGGAATTTTGTTTTTCTCTTCGTATCTCCACTTGCCTCAAAGCAAACTATATTGGTGCAGAGATGATGATGTACACATTCCATTTGTTGAACGAGCGATGTCTCGGAATCGTTTTGATAAAATTAAATCATATTTACATTTCAATGACAATTCAAGAATTGATAATAGTGACAAAGCTTTCAAAATTCGCCCATTTATCGATAAAGCTAATAAATCATTCCAAAAGTTTGGTGTTTTTGAATCCAACTTAGCTGTTGATGAAATGATCGTCAAATACTTTGGTCACCATGGTATCAAACAGTTTATAAAAGGTAAACCAGTAAGATTTGGATACAAGCTTTGGGCACTGTGTGGAGTAAGCGGATATTGTTATAACTTTTCGCTTTATACAGGAAAGGATCCTCAAATATCTTGTAATACTGGTGATGGCTTGGGTTCAAGAGTGGTAAAAAAGTTGCTTACAGTATGTACTGATCCTAGTGCACATGTAGTCTACTTCGATAACTTCTTCAGCAGTATGCAATTGTTGATTGACTTGAAATCTGAAGGGTTCAGAGCTACAGGGACAGTCAGAGACAATAGGACTAAGAAATGTCCAATCATGACCAAACAAGAAATGAAGAAGCAAGAACGTGGTTATTCCGATCATCGTTTCGATAAAAATAATGAAATATTATGCGTGAAATGGCATGATAACAATGTAGTATGTCTCTTAACTAATTTTGATACTGTTGAACCTTTTGTAAAAACTAATAGGTACTCAAAGGTAGAAAAGGCCAAAGTTGCTGTGAATCAGCCAAAGCTTATTCATAATTATAATAAAAACATGGGAGGAGTGGATAAACATGATTGGCTTATTTCTAAGTATCCAATCCGCTTTAGAGGTAAAAAATGGTATTGGCCTCTAGTAATCCGTGTTTTGGACATGACTCTAGTCAATGCATGGATTATTTATAACCAGGTAAATAAAGATGAGACCATACCTCTGCTTGATTTCAGAAGAAGGGTATGTTTTTCTTGGATGAAAAAATCGGAAGGCAAAGTAAATAAGCTTACATCAGGTACTTCAGAAGTTCTTTTACAACCTATAAGATTTGACAACTATGGTCACTATATGACCAAGAGGGACAAACAAAGACGTTGCCAAGGACAAGGCTGTAAAAAAAAGCCTTTAACATTTTGTTCTAAATGTGAAAAAACACTCTGCAGTGATTGTTTCATACCTTATCATACAAAATAAGCTTTTATTACATTATTTCTGATACTGTTACTGGTCCTATTTTTAAATAAAGCTGATTTCCATATAATTCTTATCTTTACTTTTTCCTGACCATATGTTCCCACTGTCCTATTTATAGGACATGCTGAGTCAGCGAAACCGTTTTTTTTTTAATTTATTTTTTTTGCCATATTATTTTTTCTTAACATATTAAGAGCCCTAATACAAGATTTCATCAAAAAAATCCAATATTTTCAATGCTTGGGAAGTAATGGGTTAACTAAAACTTGTTACTTAACTAAGAAGCCCCAGGCATAAAGGGCGTGATGGTAAAGCTAGTTATGCACTAGTTTATTAAGAGCCTATTCACTCTAGCCTTGAAAACACTGAAATTGTAGTCCGACGGAAACACCGCCGCTGGCAAACTGTTCCAGTCCCTCGATGTACGGTATAAAGGAGGAGGCGAAACGAAAGCGAAACTGCCACTTCAAAGAGGTAATCCGCTGGGCTATGTCGGCGACTTTAGTTCAGACTTCATCACGATAATCATAATTATACATATTTTAAAAATATCGATAACTTTGCAATCATCATCATCATCTCAGCGCTAATCCCAGTCGCATCCGAAGCTTTTCAGCTTTGGAGTCTGGGGTCCGCTTTACCTATCTAACTGCTGATTTTCGCTAAACTTCTATATTTTCCGTGAAGCAACTGCCGTCTGACCTCCACAACCCTAAGGCGATATCGAAGCATTACAGTTAGACCAATTGTTGGACTTTTGAGAGCTTCAACAACCCGTAACTAATGCCATTAGATGTTCGTATGGCAATCGGGACCAACGACTTAACGTGCTTTCCGAGGTACGACCAGACCAGTGCAAATATTCATATTCATGCATACAAATATTTGCACTGCGCGGGGATGGAACTGCGCCTCCTTGCGCAGCGGTCGCGATCGCATCGATAACTTTGCAATGTATTGTTTAAAATTTATCAACCGTTTCCCCTCCCTAGCAGAGATGACATACAGTAATGGCCGCCTGCAACATCTGCTACCAACATTACAACGTGGTTGTCTTTATGGCAGAATTGGTACATGTGATATTTTAATTAGATCACGCGATTATGACTCCTATTTCTTTACGCATAAGGTGGGGGTTGGGGTAGCGGTATTACGCCTAAGTGCTGAACTTAAGTGGTACAGTTTTACCTACTATTTTTTATAGTTTGTTGTAGGAGTTAAAACCTAATGCTTCCAGCGTTAGGTTTTAAGTAGGCCAAAAGTACTACTTTGAAGGGTAGTTGCATGAATTAATAATGATTTCAGAGTAGATCTTCCTGCTGGTAGTTTTAAAGTCTCATCTGCTTTGCACGTACCAATGTTACTATGTCAATACATTATATCGGCCGTAAAAAGACGATCAGTATTATATCGCCGACATGGGTTGAGTTAGTGCCGTTTCTAAGGAATGTGTTGAAAGAACTTCCTCCGTTTTTAATCATGTAAATGATCGTCTGGGGCACTGTAAGGTGTCATTCTTGCTACCAAAATGCTTTTTTTCGTGGCGTGCCGATGGCAATCTTAATTGTACGGCTCAGAATTTGGCTACGGGGTTTGGTGAAGCGTCCAGCGGTCCCTGTAACGTTAGACAAAAGCATAAAAGGTGGCCCTTTTGTAGTGGTCCATAATTATTAATGTGTGTGATTTTGTATTATTATGTCTTTAAAACTTCGCAACGGATTTTGATGCGTGTTTTTTAATAGATAGAGTGATGAAATAGGAAGGTTTATATGTATAATAAAATCCATAAAATTGTGAAGAAATACTGTTATTTTTGAGGTTTCTAATGTGCTGTCGTAAATAAATTACATTTTATCGTGTTTGCAGTGAGACACAGGCTGTACCCTATGAGATTTTTCAAAATGATGTACCATATATTGAACAAATTAAAAAAAGTCCGCGATGTTACATGTCTATCTCTTATGGATGTGACAAAAACATTTTTTTTTGTCATTTACTTTATACGACAAATACCGGTATCATTATCATCATCATCATGATGATGATGATACATATGCCAGTTGCACGGTAAACTCTGCTTGCGAGATGTAGGATTTGTGTGACGTCAATATGACGCGTCGTTCGTTTGTGCCGTTTGTAGATACTGCGATAGTAGTTATATACTGACTTCGATTCTTTACTTCACAAACTAAATTAAATTAAATTGAGTGCATTTATTTCTTTATATTTTATTAAGAAAAGGACAGAACATGATACGCCAGTTTAGACCTGTCAAATTAGTCCGCGCTTGACGTAATTTGGTGTATTTTTGGTCGCCATTTTTATAATCGCGTTTAAACTGTCTATGGAATATCTTAATTTGACAGGATTAAACTAAAATGTTATGTTCTATCTTTTTAACCGACTTCGAAAAGGAGTAGGTTACTCAATTCGACCGTATATATGCTATTTTTATGTTTGTTCGCGGATAACTTCGTCGTTTATAAACCGATTTTGATATTTTTTCTGACGCAAAGAAGACATTCCCAAGGTGGTCCCATGATAAGGACATCAGGGTTTGATGGTGGAAGACCAGAGAAATCAAGGGGTACGTTCAAAAATCGTAGGGGCAACCAGTGCGTTTGTAAGTTTTTTCATTAAGTATTTTAGCGTCAGCATCCAGTCTCACCGGATGCAGCTGAACAGTACTTTTCATAATTAAAAAGAGTAAAATAAAAACATTTTTAAAAATTTTAAATTAAAAATAAAAACAACCGATTTCCAAAAAACACTACGAAGTGAAAAATAACTAAATTTCGGAAGTCGGTGTCAAAAGCTAATATACAAAAACCAATGACACCGACTTCCGAAATTAGTTATGTTTCACTTTGTAGTGTTTTTTGGAAGTTGGTTGTTTATTTTTTTGTAAAAAAAAGTTATTTCTGAATGAAAAAGAAAGGAAAAGATGCACTTAACTTAAAAATAGTAAAGTTGGTGAATCAGAGAATGTACGCCATAGACCTTTCTGACCGAGGTTTTTGTCTAGTAGTTTGAAAACACAAACGCGAAGTGACATGCAGTAATGTATTTTTAAAGGAGTCGGTCGGTCAAAATGGTGTACCGGTTTCTCCATCCTAAAAACTTAAAACAAGGTCTCGCTATTATAGATTGATGATATAAAATCGAACATTTATTTACCTTTTTAAGGCGTGTGTTACTTTTATTAGATACGTATAGTTGACCTCGTATTTGTTTTGCCATCCTAACACCTCTTGCGAGTTATATAATGTAATGCTCCATAATTGGCTTATGTGACGGTTTTACCTCAAGGTAAGTTTTATAAAAGAACGGTGGCTGCCACTTAACCGCTGCAGTGAGGGCGGCTAAGAAATTGGATTTTGTTATGAAGTGAATTTACGATGTCAAAAACCTTCTGTAGGAAAACACACCAGCTTATTCTCATAAATTAATAATGTTTCAGTGACGTCATTGAACGGAAACTAAGGAGGCTATGTAGCAGCCACCGCAAACATAATGAAACCAGAAAATGCTCAGTAAATTGAAACTTCACTAGGTACAGCTAGCGTGCAGTGAAGATTAAATTTACTGGGAATTTTGTCAAAACTGGTAAAGGAATTACGAGGTCGAGTATGCCTGAGTATGTTTTTATATTTTAACTTGAAGTGGGATAAAAATACGTTTTCGTTCGAGAATCTGCTGAACATAAAAGGAATAGCAATAAAATATGATAATACCCACTTCGGGACAATCAGAGTTAAGTAGAGAAAATTGTTAAAGAATATTATGTATACAAGCAATGTGTAGGACAGACAGAAGGTTTATTTAAAACATAAAGGAGATAGGCTGAGTTACACTGCGTAATTCTCAAAAAATATTTTTGAGAAATTCGAAGTAAAATAATATTGATCTATACTAATATATAAAACTGAAGAGATTCTTTGTTTGTTTGTTTGTTTGAACGCTAATCTCAGGAACTACTAGTCCGATTTGAATTATTTTTTTGCGTTGGAAGGCCCATTAATCCAGGACGCCTTGGGGCTATATCAAAAATTTAAGATGCACGCTGTATATTTTGGGGTTAAAATAAAAAGTTCAAATGTGGCATGATGTCTGGTGAAGCCATACGGAGGACGGGTCTGAGCAATTGTGTTGCGATGTGTGCCGGTTATGATGCACCAAATGTTGTCGTGTCGGGAGTTTGGTAGTGGAGGATCTCCAGATCAATCTCACTGTGGCGCAGCATCGTTAGTCATGTTGTTGAGTTTACCATTGCATCACCTCGCTCAACTGCCGTCTCTCTTCCTATTCACTAAGTTTTTTTTAGTGAATAGGCTAAATAAACTAGCACGCTTTACCATCAACGATTGCATCACTGCTTACCATCAGGCGGGATTGCGGTCAAGCACTAGTTTATGATTATAAACTAACTCCATGCGTACGAAGTCTCGGGCAGCCGCTAGTAATATAATAATAATAGAAATTCGAAAATATTGGCTTGCGTTGTTTTGCGAATGCAGATCAGTGGGGCCGATCCCCTTTGTCACGAACTACAATAAATTGAAATACATTGCATCTTTTTCTTTCTATTTCATTAAGAAAAGAACATATAAATATTAGGTGATAGGCCATAACATCGGCCGCTAGCAGAAGTTACCACCCACCAGACAAAGCCTTGCCGCCAAGCGATTTGTCGTGTTCCGGCATGATGTCTGGTGAAGCCGTACGGAGGACGGGTCTGAGCAGTTGTGTTGCGATGTGTGCCGAGTACGATGCGCCTAATATTGTTGTATTGGGAGTTTGGTCGTGGAGGGTCTTGAGATCAATCTCCCTTTGGCGTAGCATAGTTGGTCGTGTTGTTGGGTTTAACATTGCTCACCTCGCTCAACAACAGCAGTGCGTATATTATGAGCTGATTGTAATTTTATAATTTGCAGCATCTGCGTACAACATCCCTAACTATCGATGACCATGCATTTGTTATAACATAGCGGTAAGTTAATTCCCAATTGCAGTGAGGCATCTTTGGCAGCTAGAGTGCATGGGAAGCCGTTACCTCCTTCTGCGAAGCAGTGATGTTGGCAAAGGAGGAGGAGCATGTGAGGGATCGGAAATCCCGGCGCCCTCACGCCTCTAGCCTCCGCAGTAGACGCCCTGGTCGGGAGACAATAAAATAAAAGACTTTTGACTGATGACGATGATTCTTGGTCCTTACCATCTCATTGTTGTGCTTAATACTCACGTGACAGGAGTCCTGTATCGTGGGTGTTTGTGTCCTAGTGTAGGTCAATGCTTCATAAAAAAAAATAAAAAAATCGTGTATTAGGATGTTGTTGTTAAGTTAGTCTTCTGTAATATTGCTACGTGATGACATCTTTAAAGCGAGAGCTAGAGAGATGATCCCTCAGTCTCCTTACCCAAGGGCGAATAAATATAGAACGGTAACAAGTACCCCTAATACGGATTGTCGATGTGTAACCGAGTGGAAAGCGATGCGACCCTGAAAGGAATCCATATGGGTCTGATTGTGTTGTTCATGTTCATTTGTTAAATTATACGTAGAAGAGTGGTGGATCTTGTGATTATTATTTTCTCTTTTTTTCCTTGCTTCACACTAGAAATTCTATGTTTATCGTGGGTTCGTTTACAAACATATAAATATATATACACAAAGCAGCCGGTCCCTGGATGTTTAAGCCGTTACCTCCTTCTGCGAAGCAGTGATGTTGGCAAAGCAGGAGCGGCGCGTGTGGGATCGGGATCCCAGCGCACTCATGCCTCTAGCCACCGCAGGAGACGCCCTGTTTCCGTCACAATACTTGTAGGTAAGGCTCGACCGAGACAGATTTTTCTTTATCGGCCGAGACCAAGACGGAGACCGCGAATAAAATAATATCTCGGTCGAGACCGAGAGCCGAGACCAAGAATAGAAAAAGCGTAAATAAATATTTAAATGCTCTAAAGAATCAATTTGTGAATCGAAGTTAAATAACATTATATTTCAAAATAGCTTTAAAAAAGCAATATTTCGGCATTTTCGTCCTTCAAAGAGTGTCGACTCTTATCATACAGTTGTCCAGCTTTGCTAAACAGTCGCTCACTTGCTACGCTAGTAGGCGGCGCGGATAAAAAAATAATTGCTGCAAGCCTAAGCACCTTATAAGTTGAAGGATAACAATACCCAAAAATATAGGCATTTTTTTCCTTGCAGTTTTGGCTCTCAAAGAAAGCTTGGCTCTCGGTGGTAGGCCATAACATCGGCCGCCGGCAGAAGTTACCACCCACCAAACAAAGCGTTGCCGCCAAGCGATTTGTCATGTTCCGGCATGATGTCTGGTGAAGCCGTACGGAGGACGGGTCTAAGCAGTTGTGTTGCGATGTGTGCCGGGTACGATGCGCCTAATGTTGTTGTGTTGGGAGTTTGGTCATGGAGGGTCTTCAGATCAATCTCCCTTTGGCGCAGCATCGTTGGTAGTGTTGTTGGGTTTAACATTGCATCACCTCACTCAACTGCCGTTTTCATTCCTATTCGCTCAGTCTTTCTGAGTGAATAGGCTCTTAATAAACTAGCGCGCTTTACCATCAACGATCGCATCACTGCTTACCATCAGGCGGGATTGCGGTCAAGCGCTAGTTTTTAATTATAAAAAAAAACCTTCTTACAGTCTCGGTCATGAGCGAAATTCTCGGCTAAAATTAGTTGAGAACTGAGACGAATTTCTCGGTTAGATTTGTAGCTGAAAATATCGATACTGAAACCGAGACCGAGATTCCGATTGAGCCTTACTTTAGTGTAACGTATAAAAATCAGAAAAACATGTAAACGAAATAGGTAGCGACATCTAGCGGCAAATGGCGGATGGAATTAATAATCGGTGCCAAGTAGGTTGGTATAGATGGCGTTCCTTACTAATCGATTTCTTTAAAATAATAATAATTTCAATTAGAAGAAATGCATAATGGATGCATTTATTAATGCAATAATAAAAAGACTAATAAGTTTTTTTTCTTGACAAGTAATTGGTGTTGAACTTTAATATTGTGAAAAATATAATAGTCTGTGGTCGTTAGACATGACGTTTAGATTTTGAAAAAAAGCTGAGGCTACAATTTATTTTTTGGAGGATTTTTTTTTATTAAACTTTTTTTTGTTGTTTTTTTTATAAATTATAGACTAGCACTTGATCGCAATCCCGCCTGATGGTAAGCAGTGATTTGATCGTTGATGGTAAAGCGTCCTAGTTTATTAAGAGCCTATTCTTTCTAGCCTTGAAGACACTCAAATTTTAGTGAGACGGAAACACCGCCGCCGGCAAATTGTTCCAGTCTCTCGATCTAACAATTAAAACATATTGAATGTCGCGTGTGAGGAAAGAAATCAGTTCTAAAATGAAAAACAGTGTTAGAGATTGGACCACGATGTGTACTTATAATGTCGATACAACTCTTAGCATCATGCGGTTTTTGAAACATGTACCTTGGAAAACTCACATATGATCTTTTGTTGTTAACAGGGTTCAATTAACTGCTGTTCAATTAACAATGATAGTTTATTTTAATAATTTAAAAAAAATAAGGTCTCCTCAAGAATGCTATACGGCTGCTTATAGGCCTATTGATAGTTTGCAACAATGATGTGAGCTAACAGGCTGTGAAAACAGGCACATGCAAAAGCTATAAGAATCACATAGGCTGAAGATGCTGTCGCACCTCGACTCAATGGATTGATCTAAATTGGAGTAATGTAACAAACCCATTGTAAGTGTCAACCTAAACCATCTTATGAACCGCTAAAATCATAGTGTCAGACTTGTGTACGCCTAATATCCATTAAAATTCTTGAGAAGACTAAATCCCAATTTGTTTAAATCCAATCCAGACCTCGTACGCAACATACCCAAGTCTCATGAAAGTGCTCCGATGAGAGAAGCCGGTGGTAACTGACCCCTAGGTTGTTACAGTAGGTCATAAAAACATTTGTTCCGTGCGGGAATTGACTTCGCGATACGCAAGCCAGCAGTTAATTATATTCATTGCACCCACCGTGCCGTCAATTATGCATTATTTCAGTTGATAGAACAGTGCATTTTTAATTAATCGCATTGCTTTATTTATTCTTTCAGTAGAAAGCCGTGTTACCTACTTTAGTTAAATGTATTCTAAGTTAACTTTTGAGTAACCAATTAATATAAAAGAAGTATAACACAGAAGTATAAAATTTAACACTTTGTCTTAAAATTAAATAATTCTAGGACAAAGTGTTAGATTGTTTGTGTAAGTATATATATAACAAAAACACTTAATAAAGTAATTATTAACCGTACTTCTACTCTTTGGCTACTGCGCCTTTGGCTTCGCAAATATCGAACGGCGGACTTATCTCAATCTGGAATCGTAACTGGCTCTTTTCAATATTGGAATCTGGTGGCTTGGTGGACAGGATATTTCAATTCTAGACGATGGAGATGGAAAAAGTTCGGCGGAGATGGAGTACGACGGACAGGCTGTGATTCTATTCAGCCTGGTTAGATAGGAGGAGAGATCTACAAAAAATAACTTAAAATTATGACCGGTGATGAAGGCAGAATCTTAAAGAAAGTTATATACCAAAACTTCAGTCAGAGTCTTTCAGCCTTTTTGGGTATTGGAATGGTTCAGGAATTGTGTAGAAAAAAAAAACTGACTCTGGTATGAAAAAAAAAACGGGATAAAATATCAAAATGTTTGCGGAAGAGCGCGTGGTTTGCTTCCACACTACTATGCGCAAGAGAAGTGCCTCGCTGATGCAGCGAGTGCGGGGGAGCGCAAACAGCATGCCGGCCGCGCTTGCGGTAAGATCATCTCCCACTGTTGTAAGCGGCATGTGATTAGCTGATGTGCTCAATTTTGTCAATGTAATTACGTTTTTATTATTTTTTTGTGGCAGTACTTAGAGTACTTTTTGATTTAATTTAGTAATATTTGTATTTATTTTTATGAATGTATGATTGAGTAGTTGTATAAAGGGTGTATCTGAAATCGACGCACAAACGAGTACCATGGATTCAGTACATGATTCTGAACCCTCCAGTGGTGGAATTTTTCGTCGGCTTTTTCATGATATAAAAAAATACATATTATGTAGTTTTTTCACTTTAGACCGTTCATAATTACTATACTTTTATAACCCAATAAGATTTTAATGTAAAAATTAATTAATTCGCTAAATACATAAAAAAATCGCATTGAAAACAAAACTCTTATCAGCTGATTTAGTAGAGTTAATATCAGGGATCGACGTCATACCTACAAGCCCGCACGGCGACACGCTTGCATCGTTCAACGGCTGAGCCGACACTTTTATTTAAACACTGTGAATTCTGTAACCGTTCATTAACTACATAAATGATTATCATAATTTTATTAGTGGCATGCGATCTAGCCTTTTCCGAAGTTTGCGTTACAATGTCAGATACACCCTGTATGTTATATGACTATGAGTGTATTATTTTTATTTGAGTCAGCGATACTCTAATTAAAATAATGTTGTTTTTTTTTCAAACATACTTTTTACGTAATCCGTAAAATTTTGTATATGTACAGGATTTCTTACTATAGTTTAAATTGAAATTCGATAGGCATCGTGTCACGCAAACGAAATATAATCTGGTAAAAAACATTACTTTCCTTTTTTGAATAATGAACAGAACATTTCTGTTTTAGTCAAATAATAAAAATGAGGTTGCATTTATTAGAAAAAAGATTATGATAACACTTAAACATAGCATTTGCTTGTGCTCCACAGACGAGGGTGCTTTATAGAGTTTGATATCAATTTTCATTGAAATTAACTGTGGCCAATGAAGCTTAAAAATTCGGCAGTGGTGACCGCATACAAACAGAAGTAGCATTGGGAGCCCTCCCATAAGAGGGACCGACGACATTTTACCCCTTTATTTATTAAGGATCCTTAAAGCTAAGAGAAGTTTAAATGACTAAAATGCAGGCTTAAACAATCGCCAAAACTTACTATAATTTTAACAACTTTTAGCAATGTAACACCCCATAAAACCCTCTAAGTATAATTACCACATAAAACCATCCATAAAACATCTATTGGTTCGCTAGCCATTATTCACATTCAAAGAACATTCATTACAACGTACCCTCATTTATTTAACCAAGAAATTTTCACAAATATTCTAAATTCAGATTTCAAACCGTCCTAAAACTATCGCTTCATCAAATTCTACGAACGGGAGGGGATATACCTAACTACGTATGAACAGATGTACAGATTATACACACCCGTAGTACGATAGACCACCCTCAGTTTGCCGCGAATCGCGATCGAGGGTAGACGTATGCTTTCTGAAAACGCGAAAACCCGCGAAATAAGTTACGCGCTTTGAAAAAAGAAACATTTTTCTTTTCTTGCCTGTGTTAACATGTGCCAAAATGAATTAATTAAAATGGAACTGTTTATTTTGTGTTTAGAACTTTTTTGATTTAACTTTTTTATGTGTTCTTCGAAATGGATTTGAATTTTTGGAAGCGTTTTGTTTTTGTTTTAATAGGTGAGTACAAAATTAAAATTAAAAATGTAGAATTAAGTCTGCGCTATTAATTTATATATTATAATGTAATTTTTTCGGATTTTCGACTTCACATTGCTATTTTCCTTAGTATTTTCCCTCTCAGTGTTTCTCCAAATTACTTCCTGCTGGGTTAATGGAACGGAATGATTATAATGCTGTCATTGTTTCAAAGAATATTATTTTTTATAAAAATCAGGATTTGACAATACCTTTTTAAAGCCTGCTGCTTTAAAAAGGTATTGTCTTATATTACTTTAGGGACAGATTAAAAATTTATTTTGTAGATAGGTATATTTTTGTGGAAAAAGCGTCTATATTTCGTTTGATAAAGCTTCTTGTTTTGACGTTTACTTGATTGACAAATATTTACATAAACTGTTTTTTTTAAACATTAGTTAGTTGTTGGTTTATCAACGTTCACAATCTTCGCTAGTTTATCAGTAATCTACTTTATAGAAATATATTTAAAGTTAATTTTTGAATGACCATTTCTAACAAAATGGTTCTAGGTATGTAATAAGTTTTTTAATGCAATGTAATTTGAACCTTATTGGGTAAATCATTTACTTTGTTATTCCATAACATAAAGAAAAATCTCAAAATTTTATTGTAACTCACATATAGCTAATAATTTCAGTATTCACAACTTTGTTTTTAGATAGAATGAAAATAATTAGCAAACATTGATCCATGCATCTAGACATTATTTTACGTTTATAAGCTTAGTAAGACTAGCAGAACCCGCAGTTTTACCTGAATAAGTTCATATGTAATAACAGACGTTTAAACTACTAAAACGTAAGGTTGAACAGTCACTAATCATTACTTAACTATAAACTCGTAACTGAGCTGCATTTATTCTACAACCAGCGACCAGCCCCAGAATCACACGTTTTCTACCAAAAAAAAAAAAAAAAAAACGAGTTTTATTTATCTTAATGTTACAATGAACAAAGTATTTATCCTCATAAACCTTCTAATATAAATTATCTACATAATATTTTTTTTAATAATTATAAACTAGCGCTTGACCGCAATCCCGCCTGATGGTAAACAGTTATGCGATCGTTGATGGTAAAGCGCGCTAGTTTATTAAGAGCCTATTCACTCAGAAAAACTGAGCGAATAGGAAAGAAGACGGCAGTTGAGCGAGGTGATGCAATGTTAAACCCAACAACACGACTAACGATGCTGCGCCAAAGATCTGAAGACCCACCACGACCAAACTCCCAACACAACAACATTAGGCGCATCGTACCCGGCACACATCGCAACACAACTGCTCAGACCCGTCCTTCGTACGGCTTCACCAGACATCATGCCGGAACACGACAAATCGCTTGGCGACAAGGCTTTGTCTGGTGGATATTTATACTTATAAACCTTCTAAAATAAATTATCTAAATAATGGTGTCCACAATATTAAAATCCGTTGTGTAGTTTATAAGAACAACACAGCCCATAGACAGAGATGAAAAGCCGAGTTTGTTTTGTATAGTAAGTACAACAAACAATTGTGCCATGTTAAATATTCATCACTAGCTGCTCCCCGGCGGTTCACCCGCGTAAATTTTGATCCCATGTGTTTGATATTGTTATTGGTATTTCCTTCGACAGTTGAACTGCGTTTCTGAGGCGCGATTTTCTGGTAAATTACATGTTACACAAACAAAACGTGTGAATAGGAAAGACAAGGGAAAGGACTTACTGAAATATACACCGCCGCATTCCCAGCATGATGATGGAGACCTCCACAAGATGTCCCACTTTTCACTTTTGCTATCGGATTCAAGGGGTAATGATTGATTTAAAGAATGGTTAGATCCGCCGGCCGGCGTACGTTCTTGATGTTATATTTTTTTTTTGGCGGTGTGTTTAAACAGAGAGAAGTTGGCTGTTGTTTTTTGTAAGTTTTCTGGCTTAGTCTCTAGGCCTTTAAGCCAGATATATGGAATTAGGAATTGCATGGGAAGGAATCGGGAAATTTGAATGTGCTTGATGTAAGAACGGTTGCATGCTTTAACGCCATGGGAACATCGAAATAAAAAGCATCCTGTTTGTTATTCCTGGTTATAAACTATCTGTGTGCCCAATTTCATCCTATGCCGTTTAGTAGTTCAGGCTTGAAAGCGGAATCAACAAACGAACTCACTTTCACATTTATAATATAAAGGAAAATAGGTGATGGACACAGTGTTATTGTACAGTTCCATAAATAATATTTAAAAAATACTCAGAAATTACTCCTGTGTCGTGGGAACATTCACAAACATTTAAACTCACATATAAAAACAGTCAGACTTGGATTAACTACTTGCAGGTCACAAATATTATATTATATAAACTAAAACGGAATTTGCTAGTAGACAATGAATTGTCACGAATTGAAAACGCTCATCCTTTTTATATAATAAGATTAATAAAGTCATATATGTCTATGATAAAAAAATTATTGCTATGCAAAAAAGAATAATATTGTATTCAGAAAAGAAGAAAAAAAAAGAACAAGAAAAGAAAAGCAATCTGGCTACATAATTTAAATTACGATGATACAGAGGGACTCTTGCAGCGAGTGACCTAATAGAGTGTCATTAAATTGAACAAATAACATTTCTTTTATTTATTCACGCACACAAACACTCACACACACACACACACACACACACACACATACACACACACGCACCAACATACACACACACCTCCCACACGCACGCACTCATACAATTAGTCGCATTATGTTATTTATTATTATTTTTTCTCGTTTCCCTTTTTGTTACTTTCATGTTTACAATTGACGAAGCCTTCAACTACAGGCATTTCTATGCCTAAATGTAGACTCCTTGACATGTAATGTAAGACAAATTTATATGAAACTAGCTTTCCGCCCGCGGCTTCGCCCGCGTTAACTTCGGTTATATCGCGCGTTTTAGATTTCTCTCGGGAATATCAATTTTTTTCGGGACAAAAAGTACCCTATTATTTAATCCGGACTTATAACTTTACGTCTGCAAAATTTCAAAGCAATCGGTTCAGGAGTTACGGCGTGAAAGTGGTAAAAACAAACTCACTTTCCGATGTATAATATTAGTAAGGATATATTTGGTGTACACATACAAATATTCCAGTAATCTCCCTTGGGAACTTGATGTTTTTTAGGACCAAAAGTAGCCTATGTTACTCTCCATCTTTTCAACTAACTGTATGCCAAAAATCAAGTCGATTCGTTGCTTTATTTGGTTATATATATGAACGATATTTGGTGTACACATACAAATATTCCAGTAATCTCCCTTGGGAACTTGATGTTTTTTGGGGACCAAAAGTAGCCTATGTTACTCTCCATCTTTTCAACTAACTGTATGCCAAAAATCAGGTCGATTAATTGCTTAGCTACGACGTGAAGGAAGGACAAACAAACAAACAAACACACTTTCACATTTATAATATTAGTATGGATAAACTTATTATTATTATTACATATTTGTTCTGTGCGGGAATCAAACCAGCGACATGCGATACCTGAAATATTGTAGGGCTGGTTGGTTAGATGTCTGTTACTCATTCACTCAAAACTGCTAAACTAATTTGAAAGAAATTTGGCACAGATTTATAACCATTTACGTAGCTAGTATATACGTATAGCTTTTTATTTCGATGTTCCTATGAGATCGTAACTTCTAAGTGATAAACTGCGGAATATACGATAAAATAACCATTTTTATCACTCACTATCCTACTTCTTACAGAAATAAACCCACTGAACCATTTCCATAATGCGAAAATCAGCTCCATTCCCTTCCCTCTTCAACAAATGTCCAGAAACAAAAAGAAAAAAAAAACAAAACCCCATTTTTGTCGCATAAACCTCTTGAACAATCTTGATACTTTCCTATTTTCACAAACATTCGACGGACGTTGAAGCGGAAAGTGCGTTGAACCGTGTATCGGAACTTAGTAAGGGTTCCGTACCTAAAAAATAAAAAATAATTTTAATGTATTTTTATTTTTTTCATTTTGCAGAGAATGTTATTCAATCTTTTAATAATCTAATTGTTAACTAAAAGAACGAACACTTGTGATTTTCCAAAATAATAACTATATTTTTTATCATGTTCTAATCCCATGTCATGCATATCGAGGCCTCCCCAAGGCCAATGGTCGAAACTGTCATTCATAAATCTCTTGCAGTCATTACGGATAGTCCAACTCGTAGCAGAAGCGCACAAATCCGACACTTATTTTTAAAGGTTATCCAGTAAACTGGGAAAGATGAGATACGTAGTCGCTCCATGTCATCATCAGCCTCTACTCGTCCACTGTTGGACAAAGGGCTCCTTCATGGCACGCCAACAAGCTCGATCCTGAGCAGTTCTCCGCCAACCACTACCAGTCACATTTTTGATGTTGTCGCTCCATCTCGCCGAAAGGCGTTCTACGCTACGTTTGCCGAGACGCGGTTTCCACTCGAGGACTCGTTTACCCCAACGGTTGTCGGTCCTGCGGCATATGTGACCAGCCCATTGCCACTTCAGCTTGCTAATCCTCTCAGCTATAGCTAGCTCCATGTATAATTTAGTAATGTAGGTGAGCGAAAGCTGACGAAAATGTAGTTGACTGCATGGTTAGCGCAGTGGTTCAGCTATTTTTGGCTGCTGTGCTGCGTGTCGTGGGTTCAAATCCCGCACGGAACAAATATTAACATGACCTACAAGTTGTTCAGGGTCTGGATGTTTGTGTATATGATTTATATGTTTATAAACGCACCCACGATACAGAAGAAGTTCCTAGTGTGGGGTAAAGTTTAAAAAAAAAACAAAGATGCTAGGCCGATAATAAAGATAGTGATGGCGAATTTTCTTCTTCTTCAGCGTTTAGAGACAACCACTGCTGGACAAAGGCCTCCCCAAGGCTTGCTCTTAAGGCTCTTGTTTTAACCTACCTTAAATATGATTACCGACAGACATGTCGCTTCATTATGGACTGCCTTATCTGTATAAGATTCAGATTAACTTGATATCATCGGCAAAAGTAATACGAGTATAAAAAGTCGAGAAAATATAGCAAGTCTGTCAAGTTTGACTAACGAATAATTTAGAAATACTTGGGAGGGATTGTTTTATCCTGAAATATAGACCAAATAGTTTTGAAACCCCAATTAATGTAAATGGGGGAAGTTAAATGAAATTAGAGTTAGCTAACAGTTCTTGTAAATTCGTCTGGGTCAGAATTTGCGAAGTTAAAGACTTACGCATTTGAAGTTTAACCCAATCTCAATAAAATCAAATTTAAAACCAAAAAAAGACTTCGCCTAAACCTATAAGGCTTCGCCGTTTATTCTTTTCTCTCATAGAACCCTAAAAAACTTATCTAGAGCCTTCAAAACGCGAAAAAAATAACTATAAATGTTTATTGTTACTGTGCACAATTCTCTGGCCGCCAGTGTAAGCCGTGAATGATATTCATCGCCCCTGGGAGCGATTCAGCTAAACATTGCCTAAACGTCTGTGGTGCTATAAAATCTTTTGTAGGTTTGGAGCGCTGCAGCGCTGTATGGACAAAATGTATGTAAATGTTTGTCATTTCTTTATGAAGTGTTGTCCTCAGAATACACAAAGATTTAAATGCTTTTGTGCATTTTGGGAAAATGTATAATAAAATGATTGGAATTTGATTAAAAAGTTGACCGAATTGGGTTTTTTAAGAATGTTCTGTTCTTTATTTAAATAATCGAATCTTTCTTTTTTTTTTTTTAATTACTGCAAATTGGGTCGGGGTTCTCTGGCGTTCTATTATATTTTATTGGATATTTCGCGCGAGAAATGATAAAATGGCTGCTTTTTAGTGTCGTCGTCACCAGCGTGTCTGCTAAGTATTCAACCAGATATCTAAGTTGGGTAATAAATAGTGTTACTGTTTTTTTAGGGGATTCATGGTCGGTAAAAGTCTCGTCTCCTTTTTTCATGGGATTTTATTTATGACTGGTGGCCTTTTGTGACCACTACTTGAAAATCTGCATAACATCCCTTTGTTTTAGGAAGTGATGGAAAATTTCCATTAGGCTATTAGGAAAAATTGAAGAGCACACGAAATATTTGAAACGAAAACTTGAAATAAAGATTTTTGAAACACACCGGGGAAAACAGCCGAATTCTTTTGTTTTTCCGACGAAATATTCCCACCATTTTTCGAATGGATTTTATCTGAGTCAATCTGACAAATATACCGTTTCTCTACATTTTGTCTTTTCCGAGATCGAGTACACATTCACTATTTCGAGTAATCTGAGCGCTCGACTATTTTTGCCCAAAGAATCAGCATTGCTATGCAACGTGGTATTGCTGCAGCCTTTTGGGCACTGTTCCTGTTTTTGATACCTTTTGTTCATTTATCTTTCTCTTTTAAATACTTTTACATATTACCATATTCTGGTTATACGCTATCTTTGTGCAAAATTTTATCCAAATCCATTTAGTTATGTTTGCGTAAAAGAGTAACAAACTGCCATTTATTTATACATATGTATATCCTCACCCAAGTTTTTAAAAATTTGTGATTATTATGTAAAATATTATCAAATGCATCGTGCATCCCTAATTTTCCTCCCGTCGATGTAATTCTAAACTTTAATATACGAACTATTATGTAACATTATAGAATGTAATAAATTATTGAATATAAAGCGCGATTCGTCGTGTTCCGGCATGATGTCTGGTGAAGCCGTTTGGAGGGCGGGTCTGAGCAGTTGTGTTGCGATGTATGCCGGGTACGATGCGCCAATTGTTGTCGTGTCGGGAGTTTGGTCGTGGAGGGTAGCGGGATCCGAAGCACGGTTTTCCGCTTTTTTAGGCTCTTAATAAACTAGTGCGCTTTACCATCAACGATTGCGTCACTGCTTACCATCAGGCGGGATTGCGGTCAAGCGCTGGTTTATATTTTAATAAAAAAAAAAAAAAAAAGTAAGAGGCAAGTAAGGGAACTCAAACACTCAAACAAACACTCAAAAACAAAAGGGGTCTGCCAAGCGTGGGGATTATGGCAACCCCAAAAATGTAATAAAAAATATTAGGGGAGGCCTTTGTCCAGAAATGGACCTTTATAGGCTTCAGCCTATGATGAAGTGGAAAAAGACGAATTTTCCTACATTTTTGACAAGTTTTTGACACTAAGAGTGATGTTTCCTGGGTAAAAAAAAATATTATATTTAGTCCGTCATTCAGGTTATAAAAAAATAATGGATTCGTATATATTATTTTAAATATCAATAAAAATTTACAAAAATTAACGGCATCAAAGAGTGGTGGCTGGTGAGGTCACTGCTCGCTAAAAAGTGCAGCGTGCAGTGACGTCACACGACTTTTCAACGCACCGTGTCGTCTTCTGTTTTCATTTATGTGAAAAAGAAAAAATACGTGTCTTGTATTTTTTGGAAACCTGACTGACGGACTTATTAGTTTTTTTTAGTCAAGTACACTATTGTCGTGGAGATTACATTGTGAGATTTTAAACATCTTTGTTTACAGGAATTAGGCATCATGATGATGTCATCCTGTGTACAGTATTTAATTTTATTTGAGGCCTTTCAACAAACTAGAAAGGCCTACTTTAAAACCCCTTTGTATCCAAACTTCAGGTAGGGCGTTTAGGAGCATCAAAGGCTTCTATGAATACCGTTATCTAGGTTACATCTCTACGTTTCTCATTGAAAGGCGCTCTGAGAACGCCTACTCTTAAAAGCGTCTACCGTTTGAGACCAAATAACAGAGCCCTCTTTAAAGATGGACTAAGTTGGATTCTCGAATCCGTTTTTCTTGAAGGAAAACAATCATAGTTTGGAATGGCTTATTCTACTTATAAGCTTAGGTTATGCTGATATTGTTATTTTAGCACCAAACTTTCTCAATTGTTTTGTTTTGAGTTTAAAAAACGGGCTTCTTATTTAGGGTGCTAGGTACGTTCCTATGTCTTTCATACTTTGCTTAAAGCATCTTAGTATTCATTCTTTTTCGTGACGGAGCTCAAAAGAGAGATACTATGGCCCCTAGCGCACAGTAAACTGAAGGAAGATTTAGTCAGTAAAAGTCTGACACACCCTATAGCTTTGTCCAAGTCATCCAAAAAAGGTTTTGTAATAAGAGCCACACTGGTAGAAGTTTTTGAAGGGGTGTCATCCATTATCTATCGAGACACCTTCGTATCTTCTGAAACCACATTCAGTTCCAGGTCCTGGCTGTCATTTCATGATCTTTGACAGTCATTGCAGTTAGTTGAGTGTAGTAGTGATCTAGTGGCAACTAAAAAATGGAGAATGTGTTGAACTCGCGCCCCTTGGCATACCTAGAAGGCAACCACCTCCTCAGTGACCGATAATTTAATAAACTAGCGTGCTATACCATCAACGATTGCATTACTGCTTACCACAATGAGGAAGTGCGATGAAGCACTTGTTTATAATATGTAAAAAATAGCATTTAATATTTCTGGTGTTAACAAGAGTGGCGAAAAACGTGGTAGTGATGATAGCAGAGTAGTAAGTGGAGCGATCACTGATTAATCAATCAATCAAAGGAGTATGTATCTACACCTCCGTCGAAAATTGCCCAACGAATTTCAATAGAAACATTTACTACATTATGTCGAAATAAAGAAAAAAAATGCCCACACTACGCAGACTAGATAGGTTGGGTTGACAGCCTTTTTATTTTGTGTAAACAACTACATCTCAACTGCTCTCAAAACGGTAAAGGAAAATATCGTGAGGACACCGACATGTCATTGAACCAAAAAATCGAAGACATGTGACGTCTATACATACATACTCCTAAAGAGAGTAGAGATGTGTCCCAAAGCTGGGAATATTATGGGCTGACTATAGAGTATGTTAAGAAAACCCTGTCCGACCCGTGAAGGTGTTATTAGGTATCGATAACTAATTCTACTAATGGATACAAAACCGGGCTAAACTTAAAAAAAAATCCCCCTAAAAAATAAATATTATTTATAAAAAGAGGTAACTTAATAAATGTACGATAAGCACCCTTCCGCGGGCGGCGGGCGGCAGGGCACGCGGCACGTGGTCGCATCGCTATTCGCTCATAATAATACCGGTGTTGTCACTTTTTTAAAAATTACCAAATTTCGGGGAAGTTGAAATTAATTCGCGGGAAAAAAAGATTATTTCAAAATTCATTTGTATTGGTACTATGATGATTACGTAAAATTTTATATTATATTTGGTCATGTGTTTACCTAACCTTTATTATCCTTATGGGTCGGACAGGGTTTTCTTAACATACTGTACATACATACTCCTAAAGAGAGTAGGGACGTGTCCCAAAGCTGGGAACATTATGGGCTGACTATACAGTATGTTAAGAAAACCCTGTCCGACCCGTGAAGGTGTTATTAGGTATCGATAAATGATTCTACTAATGGATACAAAACCGGGCTAAACTTAAAAAAAAATCCCCCTAAAAAAATAAATATTATTTCGCAAAAAGAGGTAACTTAATAAATGTACGATAAGCACCAGCGGCGGGCGGCAGGGCACGCGGCACGTGGTCGCATCGCTATTCGCTCATAATAAAACCGGTGTTGTCACTTTTTTAAAAATTACCAAATTTCGGAGAAGTTGGAATTAATTCGCCGGAAAAAAAGATTATTTCAAAATTAATTTGTATTGGTATATGCATACTATGATGATTACGTAAAATTTTATATTATATTTGGCCATGTGTTTATCTAACCTTTATTAACCTTATGGGTCGGACAGGGTTTTCTTAACATACTGTATACAGTGTCGAAGCATCACTACATAGTATAAAAAAGTCGCTTTCTCTGTCGCTATATTCCTAAGTATGCTTAAATCTTTAAAACTACGCAACTGATTTTTATGCAGTTTTTTAATAGTTAGAGTGTTTGAAGAGAAAGGTTTATATATATAAAAATATTTATTAAGTAGTGAAGAAATACAGTTATTTTTAAGGTTTCTAATGTTGTGTCGTAAATAATTACAGTTTTTCCGCTTACATTGCAAACGCAGGCTAAACCCTAAGAAATTTATCAAAATAATCTGCTAAGTATTGTACACATTGAAAGGATCTGTAGAAAACTCCTCAATGGTATATGTCTATCTCTTATGGATATCCCACAATAACATTTTTATCATTTACTTTGTACGACAAATAATGGCTTTCGAAGCGATTTCAATAAATACAGCATTATTCCTTATCCTATTAAATACGTTAAATATATTGTTGATTTAATATAGATCTATATGGCTCTTTACAGCACATGATTTAAATCAATATTTTCTAAGATATTACAGATTAATAAAATTACGAGACGTAGCGTTTGCGGCGGAACCGACCGGCTGGGGCGGCGGGAGCGGCGGGTCGTTATGTTTTTATATCAACGATCACAGTTTTTCTGTGGTGTAATTAGTATCAGCATTGCACCCGCGTGTAGCTGGGGCAGGTGATGCGCGGGGTAGTTTACACCCACTACCCCGTGCAGGAGACGAGGCCCGGACAGACTGGGCTAGCACGAGGGTGTGGGGCCGTGGAAGAATTTAGACTCCCGCGACCCCACGCGTTCGCTCGTGATAGAAGAGACACCGGGGTGGTTTTAGTCAGTAAAAGTCTGACAGACCCCGTCGCCCACCTCAGGGCGGCGGACATCCTATGAGGATTTCCACCCCGGAAAAAAAAGGTCGCTAGTCATAAATATAATGTTAGTTCGCGTAGTGTGACGACAGTACATTGCTGTGTGTTGTTCTAGGAATTTTGAGACATCACTCGTACACGCACACGCTTACGCACTGGCTACACGCTTACACGGTTCAGAGCAATGTAGTCCTTAGTATGCCACTGGGCTTTTGAGCATTTACTAGACAGTTATTCAACACAAACTTGTACACAAGAGCATCTAGAATTTTGTGCTGAATTCATGGAACATTTTGCACGACAATATCCCTGCTACCCCGTATAGAATAATGCTGTAAATGAACCGTTGAATATTAATAAATCTTGTTTCATGAAAATCAACGGTCTCATTCAACATTCTATTTTGACCCTAAACCAATTAGACGGTCTAATTACGGAATTATTTTAAAGCCGCCTGTGAGTCCCGAGACGAAGCCTTTTAAATCCCATTTAATTTTCTCCTTTGCTAAAATGACCTTTTTTATAATAGTTTAAACATTGAAATTTTTTTGAAATCTTCTTTTACCTAAACATTAGTTAAGTCTCGACGATTTTACTGCAGTGAACAGTAGACCTGATCAGGTCAAAAGTTCCGAGATTTTTTTTGTTTTTTTTTTATAATTATAAACTAACGCTTGGCCGCAATCCCGCCTGATGGTAAGCAGTGATGCGATCGTTGATGGTAAAGCGCGCTAGTTTATTAAGAGCCTATTCACTCTGAAAAACGGTGCAAATAGGAAGGAAGACGGCAGTTGAGCGAGGTGATGCAAAGTTAAACCCAGTAACACGACCAACGATGCTGCGCCAAAGGGAGATTGAGCTGAAGACCCTCCACGACCAAACTCCCAACACAACCCGGCACACATCGCAACACAACTGCTCAGACCCGTCCTCCGTACGGCTTCACCAGACATCATGCCGGAACACGACAAATCGCTTGGCGGCAAGACTTTGTCTGGTGGGTGGTAACTTCTGCCGGCGGCCGATGTTACGGCCTACCACCGAGAAAACAACCGTATAGAATTCAATTCTCTTTTTTGTTTTGGCTGGGAAATCATCAAATGACCCCTCCTCCCCTCTGTGCGGAGCGGAAGGGCGTGTCAGATTATTACTGACTGCAACCCCCCCCCCCCCCCCGTTCCTTCACTTACCTGTGCGCCAGGTCCACGGTTTCTTTTTTAACTAACCCGCGAAGAAGATTCAAAGTGTTCACAAACTAACCTAAATTTATGTTCGGAGTATCTTGTTTCTATTTTATTAAGAAAAGAACAAAAGATAAATATTAGTTTCGTCCTGTCAAATTAAGATACTCAATTGATAAATTAACCTTGATGAAAAACATGGCGCCTAAAATTAACTAAATCGGGACTCATTTTATCGTAAAAAAGTAGATAAAGTGAGATTTAGACTTCATCTAATTTCTTACGATGAGGTGATTATAGAATTCAGCACGTGTGTCTGAACTCGACTTCGTTGGATTTACGGAAAGGCAGAACAATAAAAAAACATAAGAACAGTCTTTGTCAAATTAAGACTTCAAAGGACAAATCCCAGATAGAAATAAATAAAAGGATAGAGTAAAGAGATAGTGTTGTATACACAAATAGTTTATGGATTGGGATATCACATTCGCCGAATGCGATATCCCGATTTTCCTCGATTTGCAAAACAAACGAGTGTTGTCGCTCTAGAATGGTTTAGCCCTTAAATTGGCAGAACAATAAAAATAACTAAATTGAATATTTGACACCGTGAGTCAAGTTCTAGCACTTCACAGACATGGTAAAAAATATAAATAAATTTTAAGACTTTCAGTTTCCTGAAAATCATATGTGCAGTATACTGGACACTGCCAAGTTTAATACTGGGAAAGTAAATGAAAAACTGATTTAACATATTAATTATATTTATATTTGTTGGAAATTTGAAAATCAATTTTATTTTAATTGTTTGGTATTGCTTTAGTGACATGAGATTGGGAATATTTGTAAATCTAAGCCTGCAGTTCAATAGGTGCAGCTAGGCATACGTATAATTCCCATTAAAATTTGTATGGCAAGAAAAGTTAGAAACTCCTTATGAGTAATTTTTATAGGATCTTCTGTTTACCTGAACAGAGCACAGGTTCGTTTGATCAACTATATCCTTTATTATACTCGGTGAAAATAAACTATAAAACAACTAAACAAATTGTTCGTCTTCCCACGGCATCAACGAAATATTTTCGTCAAATTCGACCCGAAAAAATTAATGCTTTTTCCATTTGTAACTCAGAAGGAACTTCTTAGATGTTTTGATTTTTTTAGAAACTAGTTTTTTTTCTGTGTTTTTCTTTTACGTTTTCTAGAACATGTGTCAATGGTCGACTTGTCAGTTTGCACTGAACAAAAAAAAAAAATTAATGAATAGGTAAGAAGACTGCGGTTGCGGCGAGGTGACCAATGTTAAACCCAACAACACGACCAACGATGCTGCGCCAAAAGGAAATTGATCTTGAGACCCTCCACGACCAAACTCCCGACACAACAACATTGTGCGCATCGTACCCGACACCCATCGCAACACAACTGCTCAGACCCGTCCTCCGTACAGCTTCACCAGACTTCATGCCGGAATACATTGAATCGCTTGGCGGCAAGATTTTGTCTGGTGAGAGGTAACTGCTGTCGGTAGCCGATGTTATAGCCTACCACAGAGCATACCCCATGGCCAGCCGAAACAACTATAGAGTTAGGTTTAGGTTGCATGTTGTAGTAAATTTATTGTACAATCATCTGCACATGCATATACATTAGGTAAAGAAAACCCTGTCTGATCCGTGAAGGTATTGTTAGGTATCGATAACTGATTCTACTAATGCCTAGAAAGCCGGGCTAAACTTAAAAAAAAAACCCAAAACACTTTTACACTTTTTAGTTGTGAAATGTACTGTTCAGCTGCATTCGGTTAGACTGGAGGCTGACGCTAAAATACTTAATGAAAAAACTTACAAACGCACTGATTGCCCCTACGATTTTTGAAAGTTCCCCTTGATTTCTCTGGTCTTCCACCATCAGACTCTGATGTCCTTATCATGGGACCACCTTGGGAATATCTTCTTTCCAACAGAAAAATAATTATAAAAATCGGTTCATAAACGACGATGTTATCCGCGAACAAACATAAAAAAACATATATACGGTCGAATTGAACAACCTCCTCCTTTTTGAAGTCGGTTAAAAATAAATATTATTTCGCAAAAACAGGTAACTTAATACATGTGCAGTAGGCAATACATGCGCGAGCGAAGGGGGCAGAGCACGCGGCACGTGGTCGCATTGCTATTTGCTCATAACAATTCCGGCAAAATTGGTGTTGCCACATTTTATAAAAATAGCCAATTTTGAGGAAGTTTGAATTAATTCGCGGAAAAAAGATTATTTCAAAATTCATTACTATTGTTACTATGATGATTATGAAAAATTTTATATTTTATTTGGTCATGTGTTTACCTAAAGTTTATTAACCTTATGGATCGGACGGGGTTTTCTTTACATATTGTATTTTGGAGGTTCATTTATAGATAGACTTTGCGAAATTATAAAGAGTCCTATTTAATTACGGAACCTTAAAAATAGCGACATGACCTTACCAATTATTTCACAACCTTTCGAGGTACATCCAATAAAAAAATCTCCAATAGTTTCGTTATTGAATTTGTCAACAGCTTTTGCACGCCACTTTACGTGATGGATTACGCGATGACGTCATAACTGAGCTCGTATGTACCGGGTGCTCGTGACATCATTAAAATATCGTCAATTGTCGTGTACAGTGAATATTGCTGTAATAATTTCGAGTATGATTGTACAGACGGATATTAAAGGGCGATAAATCTTTTATATTAAAAAGATTTTTTTTTGTTAAAACAACAAAAAGTATATGATTTCGTTTTGCTTTTTAACCGACTTCAAAAAAGTCCTCCTTTTTTGAAGTCATTCATCAACATTATCAAACTTTTTATCGTCCCACTGCTGGGCACAGGTCTCCTCTCATACAGAGAAGGATTGAGCGTAATCACCACGCTTGCTCAATGCGGTTTGGCGATTTCAGACTTAAAGTCCAGGTTTCCTCAAGATATACTTAGAAATTACATATAACTTATAAAAGTTACATTGGTGCTTGCCTGACCTGGAATCAAACCTGCAGTCATACTTATGAGGCTGGTGTTTTAACCACTAGGCCACCACGACTGAAATGAGTTTACGACTTTTCGTCGGAATCTTTTTTTTTTTATCAATATTCACCCACCTCACGTTCTAAGATGCCTGACCCGATTTGCAAAATTCTTTTATGCTTGATAGCGTATACTGCTCGGATGACCCCATAGTCACCAGATCTCTTGGTGGTAGGCCATAACACCGGCCGCCGGCAGAAGTTACCACCCACCAGACAAAGCCTTGCCGCCAAGCGTGTTGTCGTGTTCCGGCATTATGTCTGGTGAAGCCGTACGGAGGACGGGTCTGAGCAGTTGTGTTGCGATGTGTGCCGGGTACGATGCGCCTAATGTTGTTGTGTTGGGAGTTTGGTCGTGGAGGGTCTTCAGATCAATCTCCCTTTAGCGCAGCATCGTTGGTCGTGTTATTGGGTTTAACATTGCATCACCTCGCTCAACTGCCGTCCTCCTTCCTATTCGCTCAGTTTTTCTGTGTGAATAAGCTCTTAATAAACTAGCGCGCTGTACCATCAACGATCGCATCACTGCTTACCATCAGGCGGGATTGCGGTCAAGCGATAGTTTATAATTATTCAAAAAAAACAGGATTTGATGGTCGGTGTCAAAAACGAATTTACAAAAATCAAAGACATCGAGTTCCGAAATTAGTTATTTTTTACTTTTTAGTATTTTTTGGGAAGCCGGTTGTTTTATTTTGTATTGTAAAAAAAAAATTGAATTTCAATATAATATAGGTAACCTTACCACACACCACGCCAAACTATGGAGTTATCAAGAAACATGCGTTAATTACGTAGTTGAGATTAACTCAACAAACATTCATTGTTATTGAGATTAGCAATATATGTATGTACAGAGGACAGCTGCACAGGTCATGCGTCTTTTTGTTTTTAAAAAAAAAACTTAGCCATACACTATGCACACAGCATACACCCCACAGGCATGGCACAGAAGTGTGGTGGTACTCTTTTTCAAAAAGGGTGACAACACCCTTTTAAAAACTACAGACCCATCTCACTTCTGAGTCATGTCTATAAGTTGTTTTCAAGAGTCCTCACGAATCGTCTCGCCTGCAGGTTTGACAACTTCCAGCCGCCCGAACAAGCCGGTTTCCGAAAGGGTTTCAGCACAGTAAATAAATAAATATATACGGACAAATCACACGGATTGAGCTAGCCCCAAAGTAAGTTCGAGACTTGTGTTCTGGGATACTAACTCAACGATACTATATTTATAATAGATATATATAAACATCCAAGACCCAGGTCAATCAGGAAAAGATCGTTTTCCATCACGACCTGGCCGGGGATCGAACCCGGGGCCTCCAACGTCGCAGGCAGGCGTGTTGACCGCTGCGCCACGGAGACCGACAGTAGACCACATACTTACGCTGCGGCAGGTTATACAGAAGGCCGAGGAGTATAACCTACCACTTTGTTTGGCGTTTGTGGACTACGAAAAAGCCTTTGATTCGATCGATCCCTGGGCTGTACTGCAGTCTCTCCAGCGGTGCCAAGTAGACTGTCGGTATTTTGAAGCGCTGAAGGGTTTGTACGAAAACGCCACCATGTCAGTCCGAATACAGGACCAGACCTTGAAACCAATACCTCTGCAGCGTGGTGTCAGAGAGGGAGATGTTATCTCCCCGAAACTGTTAACCGCTGCATTGGACGATGGCTTCAAGGTTCTGGACTGGAAAGGACTGGGCATCAACATCAATGGCAAGTACATGACACACCTTCGGTTTGCTGATGATATCGCAGTCATGGCTGAGACCGCGGAGGACCTGAGTACAATGCTCGAAGACCTCAGTAGAGCCTCCGAGCGAGTCAGTCTTAAAATGAACATAGGCAAGACGAAAGTCATGTCTAATGTCCATCTTGTACCGACTCCTATAAAGATTGGAGACTCTGTTCTCGAAATTGTTGACAGGTACACGTAGTACCTGGGACACCGCTGGATGCGGGAGGCGCAGGACCGGTCGTCGTGGAGAACCTTGGGGGAGGCCTATGTACAGCAGTGGACGTCCTTCGGCTAAAATGATGATGATGATGATACACTATGAATTGGGTTGTATCCTAAATAATAATTTAATATCCATCAGATAGATTTATAAAAAATATTGAACACGTATTTTCTTTTTTTCATTCAAATACTTAGGAAGGTATATTGATTTGAAATGTCGCATGACGTCAAGCCGTGGTACAAAATATACCAATTAGCCTTCACTCAGTAACTTTAATACGCTATATCTCAGTAGTTTTTGGTAATTTCGATACAATAAAACAAAACAGGTTTTAATTTTTTTTATTATCTATAAGACTGACTAATTTTGTTTTTGATTTTCATACCTTGGATATCCTATTACAGGTCTCCCAAAGTGATAATGCACAAGAAGATATGTATATAGAGTGGTTAAGTGCATAAAAAGTGGTTAAGTGCACCACTCTATATACATATCTTCTTCCGAACGCTCGGGGAATACGACCGTGGTGGTTAAGTGCATAAAAAGTGGTTAAGTGCACCACTCTATATACATATCTTCTTCCGAACGCTCGGGGAATACGACCGTTGCCGAACAGTGACGAAGATTTCTATGCGCATTATCACTTTGGGAGACCTGTACTCCTGTATCGTGGGTGCGTTTATAAACATTTAAACTCACTTACACAAACAGCAAGCCCCGAAACAACTACTTTTAGGTCATACAAATATATGTTCCGTGCGGGATCGAACTCGACTGGACAGCCACTGCGCCAACCGTTTCGTGAATATTTGACAATGGCGGCGATTCAATTGTTCGCAAACTAAATTAATTTTAAGTTCAGTCCATGTTTTTCCTTTCTAATTCAATAAAAAAAGGATAGAAGATAAAATTTTAGTTTAATGCTGTCATGTTAAGATATTCCATAGCTTAGAAGCGATTAAAAATGGCGACTAAAAATACGCCAGTATACGTCAGGAGCGCACTTATTTGACAAGTCTAAACTGACATTTTATCTCTGTCCTTTTCCTAATCTATGTCTATACTTTAATATATAAAGCTGAAGAGTTTGTTTGTGTTTGAACGCGCTAATCTCAGGAACTACTGGTCCTAATCACTGGTACTGGTCATTAATCTATGAAGGCTTTAGGCTATACAACATTATGCTGCGACCAATAGGAGCGGAGCATAACTAAACCATGCGAACGAAGTCGCTGGCGGCCGCTAGTGAAATAGAAAGAAAAAGATATAAGTTGAAATCATTTTGAAGCTTATTACTATTCCATTGCCCCCTATGTTCGAATATGTATCTGCTCAACAACGTAAATAACCCAATGAATGCTGTTGAATGCAAATACATCCGAGCAATCTGTGGAGCTCATGTTTTAGACAGCTGTAAGCCATTGTTTCAAAAATTAAACACCCTAACTACAACTAAAAAACTTTGGAAGACAGGCCAAATAGCCGTACACGGCATAAAGACAGACTTCGCTTACCACGAATAAAATTTATTTATTTATTTAAGAAAATGCATATTGTATGCCCATAATCATTTATAATAAATTACCAAATGGTTTAAAAGAATTTACTATTGACATTATTTAAGAAAATGCTTCTTAAACTTTTGATATCAAAGAATTACTATAGTATCAAGGACTATTTAGAAGATAAGTCGATAGAATCTGTTTAGTGTAATTTTATTAATAAATTTGCACGCCATATATGGCAGGATACGTTGAACAAAATGCACTGTAACACCCTTTGTAGAGTATTTTAGCACATAATAGTTGTTTATGCTACTGTCAAGCAATGATAGTTATTGTAATATGAGCGATAGTTTGTGTGTTTAATGGCACAATAGATCTCGAGGTTGTGCCATGAAGCGAGGCCGAGTGGCACAATAGATCAGCACAAGTATTACAATACCTGTTTGCGACAGTGGCATACAAAACTTTTCCTACGACCTTGAAATAAATGCAGATAAAAGTTAACATTGGCGTGAAAACAGCGCGACGCGGGCAATATTGTTATAATCCCACAAATGAAAGGCAACGGCAATTCATCCATACAGCCTAATACCATGCGATGTTTAGTCGTGACGCAAGTACGGGTGCTTTTTGGCATAAGTCATATGTTGATTTTTTGATGTCATAGCCATAAAAAAAATAAAAAGTTTTATTGTAGTACGGTTTACCGACGTGAAAATGGTCATTGTTACACGACTTGGCAGGAATGAATACTATTGAGATATGACTTATGGTTATGTATTAAGCAAATTACCAAATGGTCGTAGAAAAACATTTTTGATTGATTGATTGAAGTGTCAAAATGAGGCCCATTGCTACTTATAATGTGTTACACAATTACCCTGCTGTTGTCATCTGTACCTATATATAGAGTGTAGAGCAGATCAGATCAAACTTGAAACGTAATATTACAGTTTCGCAACTAGTTACAATATCTATTAGTGAAGTAACAGTATCTGTATTTAACTTGATCACAATATTGTTGAAGTTTTAACGACTTCGACTTCAGATCGAAGTTATGTGATGTTGGCAGGGATTCATATGAAGAGCAATATTTTGAATTATATTTATTTTTTAAATTAAAATATTAAAAAATATAATTTATGTACTCGTATAAATGGAATTGAATAAATGAGTCATCATCATCATCATGATTTTAGCAGAAAGACGTCCACTGCTGGACATAGGCCTCCCTCAAGGATCTTTACGACGACTAGTACTGCGCTCACCGCGATCTTCATCAGGTCTTCGGTCCACTTCGTCGAGGCCTACCCACGCTTCGGCATCCGCCACTGCAGAACCCGTCGGCCCCATCAGGCATCGGTTCTAGGGGCAATGTGCCTGGTCCACTGCCACTTAAGTCTTGCAATTCTTCAGACTATATGTCAGTTACTCTCATTCTTCTACGGATCTACTGATTTGATCACGCAGTGAAACCCCAGGCATAGCCCTCTCCATTACACTTTGTTGTTAAGCCCATTGTTAGCGACCACGTCTCAGAACTACGAATAAATGAGTAAATAGACTAATAGTAGCAGTGGCCTGACAGCAGCTATGGCCTAGTGGTATTTGATGGCAACTTGAAAGGTCGTTTTGAATGAACACTTTAGGACCCCATGAGGCGTTTTATTTTGTGTATATTATTTCACCACTGCTCTCAAAACGGCGAAGGAAACCATCGTGAGGAAATTAACATGTCCTAGAGCGAAAACTTTGAAGACACATGTCTCATGTGTCATGGTCATCCTCATCGATATCCTGAGTCCCAGAAGTGTTAACATTATAGGCTGTTTATATGTGTATGTATTATGTTAGCAATACAATAATTTACTACTAGTGTTAGTAATATAAAATTGCCCTCTGTCAAATACAAACAAATATACCGATTCTTTATTAATAATATATATATTCTTTTAATCATTATAAACTAGTGCTTGACCGCAATCCCGCCTGATGGTAAGCAGTGATGCAATCGTTGATGGTAAAGCGCGCTAGTTTATTAAGAACCTATTCACTCAGATTGAGCGAATAGGAAGGAAGACGGCAGTTGAGCGAGGTGATGCAATGTTAAACCCAACAACACGACCAACGATGCTGCGCCAAAGGGAGATTGATCTGAAGACCCTCCACGACCAAACTCCCAACACAACAACATTAATTCGCGGGAAAAAAAGATTATTTCAAAATTTATTTGTATATGATGGTACTATGATGATTACGTAAAATTTTATATTATATTTGGTCATGTGTTTACCTAGCCTTTATTATCCTTATGGGTCGGACAGGGTTTTCTTAACAATATTCGATTATACGTTTTTAATATTGTGTGCCTAGGTGACAAAATTAAGTACCTAAATATTACTGTAACAACTTTAGAAAAAAAGACACTGAAATAAAAATTAAATCAAACCAGTGGTAATGTGAAATGTTTATTTATTTGTCAGTGAGGTCTATTATCTCCAATTTTGGTAGATCGTACTAGCAAAAGCTAACAAATCAGAGTTATGTACTTCGACTACAAATTCCTAGCGTTACATTTGTTACCACCTAACGAGTGAATGCACATTCTATGCCCAATCCAAACTCATCTTTGGGCAAATAGGAACAAAGTACACATTCGTATCTTGTGCATACTACAATATGAAAATATGAGGGGATGACTGATTTTGCTCTTGTGCAAATTCTATATTCATTGTGAAGTTACATATAGATACGTTTTGTTATTAATATATAATAGCCTAACGTTAATACGACGTAAAAAGCTATGCTCGGAGTTTCTCTGCGCGATCGAATCAGAAATGAGGAGATCTGCAGAAGACACACATAGATCTTCGAGTCGCTAAAATTAAGGGACAGTGGGCAGGACACATTGCTTGTAGAACCGATGGCCGATGGGGCCTCCAACAAGGTGGACCGACGACCTGATGAAGGTCGTGGGAAGTCGATGGATGCGGGCAGCACAATACCGGTCATTGTGGAAAGCCTTGCCTTGCCTTGCCTTTGTCCAGCAGTGGACCTCTATAGGCTGAAGAAGTAAAAAAAAAAATGGTTAACACTACTCTGAGCAGTGGTGGTCCAATGGAAATGGCTGAGACTTACGAATGTTTGGTTGTAAGTTTCCCTAAAACGGTAAAGGGAAACATGATGAGATGAACTGAAATGTACTACACTAGTGACATCTATCAACCGGTACTGGGTCCGCGTGGTGGATTTCGGCACACTCCCTTTCAACGAGAGGTGACCTTTGCCGCAGTGGACTGGTTAAAACATTATATACGATTGATTATAGTCAATAACTCGTATTTTTTTAAATAAATCACTTATTTAAAAAACAGCATATGTGCAATTCTCACTTTTTTTTACATTTATAAACTAGCGATTGACCGCAATCCCGCCTGATGGTAAGCCGTGATGCGAACGTTGATGGTAAAGCGCGCTAGTTTATTAAGAACCTATTCACTCAGATTGAGCGAAAAGGAAGGAAGACGGCAGTTGAGCGAGGTGATGCAATGTTAAACCCAACAACACGACCAACGATGCTGCGCCAAAGGGAGATTGATCTGAAGACCCTCCACGACCAAACTCCCAACACAACAACATTAGGTGCATCGTACCCGGCACACATCGCAACACAACTGCTCAGATCCGTCCTCCGTACGGCTTCACCAGACATCATGCCGGAACACGACAAATCGCTTGGCGGCCGATGTTATAACAACAATGAGGCCCAAGGAAATTACCTCTATGCCTTTGTAAACATGAGTGGAAAGTACAAAACAGAGCACAAAGAGAACCACGAACTTGAGAAATTGTATAATGCTTCCTATCTCTTTTTCTCTCACGTTAAATTTTATGATTTTCATTTCATAGACTTTGAAATCACAACGATGCTAAAAAAGTATTCCGTTCACTGAAAAGGAATATTAACCTAAACGAGGCGAGGCAAAGCGAGAATCTCTAATTTTTGTTTTTTATTTATTGGTCTATCTACAACTGAACTATAACTTAAAAACAAAACAAACATAGTACACAATATGATGGCCTAGATACAGCATGCATGTTTTAACAGAGTTCTAGTGTCACGTCCTAATTCGTAATAACAATTTATTTGCGTGCTGATGTCCCTTGCTACCCTTTATTTACTAAGGACCTCTCACAAGAAACCAGCAATATTATCGTAACCAAAACATCCTCAAAACTTGCTCAATTAAGTCTGCAGTTACGGTCCCATGTCATCTGTGAACACTCGAAACTCGAAGATTTGTTTCAGTGAGTTTCACACTTGAACTGGGTTTTGATGTAAAACTAGACCAAGTTTTCAAGAGAACTTGGAATAATTCTAGCTGTTAAGGGTATAATTAATGCAGTAAGGAGCCAAATGCATCGGGCTGGGTTTATACTAAAAGTGCTTTATGTGAGTAAATACAATGATCCACTATTTAATTAAGGTTACAATATTTGTGGGTGGCAACAAAGTTACTTTTTCAACGTTTTATGTTTTTGAGTTGTGGCAAACCATAAATTACTTTTAAAGAAAAAGGGTAGGAAAGGCGATGTCTTAGCTAGAGACGACGAAAGTGTTCTTGAGTTACTTACAATTACTATTTTAATGTATTGAGTACCAATGAAGTTATTTGCAGAAGTATTCTAACTGAATAGACGGCTGTGCTGCTGGGAAGTTTGTTGCGCCACTTTTTCCCGGCGAAATCATTAGTAAGTGGTGAAGAGCGGGCGTTTTAGGGGACTGTCTCCTGTAATTTTGACGATCGAAAAGCGCAGATTCTCATCCTAATTTGAATAAATGACTTTCGACTTTGAATCGATTGTATAATTCTATAACTTCGATTTTGCCATTGATGGACGCATTGACGTGATTGTATTGAAACGCAGGCTAGCTAATTTATTGAGATAAATTCTAAAAAATGAAATTGGTAAAAGCTGTCGTTCAGTGAGCGGGAGTTTTACGTGAGCATAATAGAACAACAGAATTGAAGACATTGGCAGAATAGTCGATATCAGCACAGTTGCCAAAAAAAAAATATTCAAAAATGGAGTTCCTTTTTTAAATTCTTTTCTATTAGGTTTATTGTAAGGATCATAGCGGTTAATAAATTAATGTACTTTAGTATAAAAGGGTTTAAGTAGAACAATTTGAAAATAAAAACGTATTCAAGTAACTAGGTGACTTATGACGTGGTCGCTCGGAGGTTTGGTGACCTACTTTAGAAGAACGCGGTCGCGGGCCCACATATTTAAGCGTTAATATCACTGTTTCAACATCATTTATGTACATAGAATGTTAATTTAGGAATATAATAGCCCTGATTGTCGTGTTCACCAAACAAACTAAATTTAAGTTAAGTGCAGCTTTTTCTATTTTCTATTTCATCGAGTAAAGGATCGAAGATAAAATATTAATTTAGTTTAGACAGTTTAGGCGTGACGTAAAATTAACGTATTTTTAGACGCCATGTTGTTCAACATGGCGTCTAAAAATACGTCAATTTACGTCAGGCGCACACTGATATGATATGCCTAAACTTATATTTACTTATATTTACCTATACTTTTCTTAATGAAATTGAAAGATTAAGAGCCCTGTACTTAAATTAAGTACTTATTAGTATTAGAACAAGGGAATCGGCATCATTGTTCTGAACAACAGAACAATAATGGTTGTGTGGAAAATTTTAGTGATCCGCGAACTGACAACATGTTTTAAAAAATCATTCCCCCACACTAAGAATTTTAGTGATCCACGAACTGACTACATGTTTTAAAAAATCATTTCCCCACACTAGAAATTTTAATGATCCACGAACTGACTACATGTTTCAAAAAATCATTTCCCCACACTAGGAATTTTAGTGATCCACGAACTGACTACATGTTTTAAAAAATCATTTCCCCACAATAGGAATTTCTACTGTATCGTAGCTGTTAAGGGTATGAGGAATAGGGTATATGGTTCAGGCATCTTCCATATAAAAGGAACGATCATCCGACTTCGGGTGTTGAGTCTGGCGGGCACTTGCCGAACAATTGATGTAGAGAAGATGCATAATTATGTATAGTATATATAATATGTGCTAGTTCCACGGTAAACTCTGCTTGCGAGATGTAGGATTTGTGTGACGTCAGTATGATGTACTGTTGCCTTTACAAATACCGCTACAGGTACGTTTACAAACATAAGTAAACTTACATAAATATAGCTAGACCCGGAACAACTAAAAGATAAAAACGATTATTCCCATTAATACTGTCTGTACAGCCATTTATCAGGCAAATCAATATCGCAACAAAGATATTTTGAAGATGATATTAATTTCAGTTATCTTAGAGACTGATAGTTGGCACTTTTTATTTGAGTTGTGATATTGGAAGTCGGTGTTAAGATTCTCCGTCAAAAGTATACTCGTGGTTTATAAAAATAAGGTTCATTTTACTACATTTTATGTATTCAGGGATGGTAGAATAAACATTGGATTTAGAACTCTATGTTTCATTTGTCATATCAGAGCTTGAGACGTATCACGTAGGGACCTGTAGTGTCATATGACCCTCACTAAGTCCGAGGGTTCGCATGATCTACATCATCAGCAGCAGTCTATTCTACCAGCTCACAACGTGAGCGAGCACCACCTTATAAACTAGTGTTTGACTGCACTCCCACCTGATGGTAAGCAGTGATGCAATCGCTGATTGTAAAGCGCGCTAGTTTATTAAGAGCCTATTCACTCGGAAAAACTGAGCTAATAGGAAGGAAGACGGCAGTTGAGCGAGGTGATGCAATGTTAAACCCAACAACACGACGAACGATACTGCGCCAGAGGGAGATTAATCTGAAGACCCTTCACGACCAAACTCCAAAAACAACATTTGGCGCATCGTACTCGGCACACATCGCAACACAACTGCTCAGACCCGTCATCCGTACGGCTTCACCAGACACCAAGCCGGAACACGACGAATTGCTTGGCGGGAAGACAAGTCAGTCATTTTTGTTACGTCTTTTACTGGAGAAGGTGTCAGCTAGGCGTGGAAATAAAACGATTGATTGTTTTACTCTAACAAATGTCGCAACTTCAAATATATACAGAGATTTTAAAATAAAAGTACAGCTTATTAAGCTGTCGACTTGAAATTGAACATAGCACAAATGCATCCCTTTTGAGGTTTAAACTTTAGAGGATGGAACTTTACTAGTTTTATCCATGAAAAATCTCAACAGATACGGCTTATGCTATAAGGAAAGTATCACAAAACTAATATACCATGCAGGAACCAAGTTGCTAGTAGAATATGTAAGTTTGAAGCACTGTCAACTGACATGCGAGGTTACTGTAGACTTAATTGAGCAAGTTTTAACGACGCTCGGTTGTGACGTCACAGCGTGGATTATTGTTACCGTCTTCGAAATCTCTTTGCGTTTATAGTGAGGTTGTTGGAAGATATTGTTAATACTTTACCAAGTAAATAGGATAGAGGCTCGACAACGGGTCACGGCTAAGCACGTATGAATATTTCTATTATCTTTGTAATTGTGTCAAAAGTGCATTACCACTTTTGAACTATATTGCACTAACAATAAGTGTCAAAAGTGGTACTCCACTTTTGGACCCTTATTGTACATATACCAAATTCAATAGTGATCGCTAAACTAGACGTTAGTCTGTATCTTAAGGGTCTGAATTACATTCGATTTGTACATTCGCAAAGTATGTAGATATAAGTGGGATGGTATTTCGAATTCATTCATTCTTCTTTCTTTTTAAAAAACGTTGTCCCACAGTACGATCCTCTCCTGTATTGTGGATGCGTTGTCAAAATTAACAGCCAGACCCGCAACAACTAATTGTAGGTCATACAAATATTTGTTCGATGCGGGAATCGAACCCGCGATACGCGGCGCAGTAGTCGGTCCCTCAGCCACTGCACCAATCGTGTCGATCAAGCAATTGTACGGACATTTGCTAAAATATACGGTTTTTTTTTATCTCTACATCTTCCTTCTCTCAGGGCTCAGTTAATTTATGTCATTTTGCAAAAATCCCCTTAATTTCCGAAAAGTCCGAAGACAAATGAAAATGTCCGGTCGGATGGCTTATAAGCCGGACAAATCCGAACAGACAATCACCCTAACTGTGACCCGTGGTCACGACAGTGCAAGGTTTAACATCAATTACCCTGCGAAAACTAAGTCGCCTGCTACCTAACTAAATTTCTAATGGAAATCCCTTTATATATATAATCCCAATGGAATCGCACAAGTCATAATAAAAAAAAACCTTTTTACATTCCCTGCAGACCTAGAGTAGATATTAAGTTCTCAGGGTAAGACCAATATTAATTTGTAATTCAAGCAATTCTCAAATATCATGCAATAATAAAAAGTCCGCCTTATCACATGAACATAATAACTATACATATACATATACCTAGCCTTGCCGCCAAGCGATTCGTCGTGTTTCGGCATGATGTCTGGTGAAGCCGTACGGAGGTCGAGTCTGAGCAGTTGTGTTGCGATATGTGTCAGGTACGATGCGCCTAATTTTGTTGTGTTGGGTGTTTAGTCGTGGAGGGTCTTCAGATCAATCTCCCTTTGGCGCAGCATCGTTGGTCGTGTTGTTGGGTTTAACATTTCATCACCTCGCTCAAGTGCCCTCTTCCTTCCTATTAGCTTAGTTTTTCTGAGTGAATAGGCTCTTAATAAACTAGCGCGCTTTGCCATCAACGATCGCATCACTGCTTACCATCAGGCGGGATTGCGGTCAAGCGCTAGTTTATAATTATTAAAAAAAAAAACCTCACTCTCATCGTTTGTAACCACTTTGTAACTACCTAACATTCTCAAACTGTAATGTAATCTCTAACATTGTAAAATTGCACTCAAAAGCCACAGGATACAATAGATGCTTAGAATGTAGCTTACTGAATCCGCCACAATGTAATTTTACTTTTTATGAATAAACTTTATCATGTCGTTTATTATTATTATATTGCGAGAACTGGGGTTCAAACCCTCAAGACCCAGTATCTGTATCTACTATAGGACCTAAAACATGTTCGTCTGAAAACACTTGTTTTGTTAACAATGACCTAGAACTTAATCCCCAGTCTGTATTAAAGCCAATACTTTAATACAGACTGGGGATTAAGTTCTTTCTTTCTTTTCTTTAGAGTGAGTACTAATTCAACTCTTCAATGGCCTCTGTGGTTAGATACCACAATTTTGCCAATAACACGTGTAACAAATTATAGAAATTCTTTAAAAAAAATATTTCACAATAATGGCGGATGTCGCCAATGACAGTTGAAAAAACGGCCGCGTGAGCCGACTACGAGGAGATTTGATGCAGAGCCATGGTGTGGCGACTATGCTGCGACATTTCAATGTTCTTTATGACGTATTCACTGAATGCACTTTTTACTACATAAATCACGCGCTTTTATTTAGTAAACGACAATATAAATAATTTAAAAGTCGAATGAAAAATTAGCGTGACATTCATCTTAGCTCTTCTGTCTAAAACCCTGGCGATTAAGTTATCACATAAATATTAAAACGGTTATTACAAGTTGTCACCCATATGTTAAAAAAAACAAATATGCAATAAGTATTATCTTTACAGCGATCCCCAAACTAGGCAATCATTCTGTTTGCTATATTTAGCAGATATTAATAGGTGTACAAAGGGCAATGGAATGAGTTATGCTCGGAGTTTCTCTGCGTGATCGAATCAGAAATGAGGAGATCCGCAGAAGAACCAAAGTCACCGACATAGCTCTGCGAGTCGCTAAACTTAAATGGCGGTGGGCAGGGCACATTGCTCGTAGAACCGATGGCCGATGGGGCAGAAAGGTTCTGGAGTGGCGGCCACGTACTGGAAGACGCAGCGTAGGGAGGCCCCCAACAAAGTGGACCGATGACCTAGTGAAGGTCGCGGGAGGCCGATGGATACGGGCAGCACAAGATCGGTCAGCGTGGAAAGCCTTGGGGGAGGCCTTTGTCCAGCAGTGGACATCAATAGGCTGAAGAAGAAGAAGGAAAAGAATAGGTGTACAAATAAGTTTCCGCCGTTTTTTGTACACGCGGACGAGCATTATCATGTAGAAGAATATTTTGTCATATCTAGAGTAGTAATGTTCGCGTTTTTCTCTTCCTTCTATCTTCAGCCAATGATGCTTCCGATTCAGTATCTTCGTAGGATATCGGTCTTCCAGTACGTTCTATGTCTTCACAGTTTATAAACTTTTGAAACCACTCACGACAACTTCTCTCTCTTAAAGTAGCTTCACCATAAGCTTCTATAAGCAATCGATGGGCCTCAGCTGCAGATTTCTTCAAATTAAAAAGTAACCAGTTAGGAAGGTCCAACTTCGAGAAAGAGGTCAATCGTCGAATCCAACTCGGCTGGGCTGCTTTCGGGAAGCTACGTAGAATTTTTTCGTCCGAAATATCGCAGTGTCTCAAGACAAAAGTCTTCGACCAGTGTGTGTTGCCAGTGATGACTTATGAAATTGAGACGTGGTCGCTAACAATGGGCGTTATAAGAAGGCTCAAGAACCTTCTTTCAAAGTTACTCAAAGGGCAATGGAGAGGGCTATGCTTGGCGTTTCACTGCGCGATCGAATCAGGAATGAGGAGATCCGCAGAAGAACGAGAGTAACCGACATAGCCCGAAGAAAACACTAAAGTGGCAGTGGGCTGGACACATTGCCCGTAGGACCGATGCCCGATGGGGCCGATGGGTTCTCGAGTGGCGACCACGCACTGGAAGACGTAGCGTGGGTAGGCCCCTGACAAGGTGGACCGACAACCTGGTGAAGGTCGCGGGAAACCGCTGGATACGGGAGGCGAAGGACCGGTCGTCGTGGAGAACCTTGGCGGAGGCCCATGTCCAGCAGTGGACGTTTTTCGGCTGAAATGATGATGATGATGATGATGAAAAAAGTAACAAAAGTTCGCGCAAATGACGCTTATCCGGCACAAAACTTGGCATTTTTGCACATAAATAAACACGTGATACTGATATAGAGTCACTAATTCTCTAAGTGTATGTTATTACCAGATGTCCAAACTTACGATATCACGTTTTAGATCTGACAATTTCAACGAAACCTCTTAATGAGGACATCTTTTGTTAAACAATGCGCCAAATGTTTTTGTGTCGGGAGTTTGGTCGTAGAGGTCTCCAAACTAATTTCCCTCTGGCACAGCATCGTTGGTCATGTTGTTGGGTTTAACATTGCATCACTTCGCTCAACTGCCGTTTTCCTTCCTATTCACTCATTTATTTTAAGTGACTAGGCTCTTATTAAACTAGCACGCTTTACCATCAATGATTGCGTCACTGCTTGTCATAAGACGGGATTGTGGAGAAGCACTAGTTTATAATAGCATAAAAAAGAGTGGTATCGAGTTCCGTGTCAGAGAGCGTAAACTGTCACACCACAAATGACACACAACCTCACTATTAGATTCCACAAAATCGTTTTTGCATTCCCTGAAAACATTTCTAACTGACTCAATTTCCTTGTTTCAGCCGTTCTTCGAACTGCGGATGCTGTTCGATTTCCTGAAGCTGAAAGGGCCCGATTTAATGAACGGTAAGAAACAATTTTTGGTTATAAATATACTGGAGGAAAGATTTATAAGTTTCTTTTGTGATGTATTTGGAAAGGATGGTACCACATACGTGGTCGGAGTTCTAAGTAGGTATTCGCTTATGTCATGTTTAATAAATGGTTTTAATCATTTCCTGGTAACCGTCAATTTACACTTCGCTATAATTATGTTTTATATAATTTAATTATTATTTTTACTATTAATTTAAATACTATTTTTACTATTAATTTAATTACTATTTTTACTATTAATTTAATTACTATTATTACTATTAATTTAATTACTATTTTTACTATTAATTCAATTCCTATTTCTACTATTAATTTAATAACTATTATTACTGTTAATTTAATTATTATTTTTAATATTAATTTAATTACTATTTTTACTATTAATTTGTAGCGGTACCTACAAACGCCACAAAATGAACGACGCGTCATACTGACGTCACACGAATTCTACATCTCGCAATCAGAGTTTACCGTGCAATTAGCATACATACAACTTGCCAATTTCAACCATTGGGCAAGTGCCCGCCAGACATAACACCCGTCTGGTTGGAGGATCCTCCCTTTTCTACGGAGGATGAGTGAACTTTACTCCCTGTTCCTCATGCCTCCACAAATTTAATTACCTTTTTTACTATTAATTTAATAACTATTATTACTGTTAATTTAATTACTATTTTTACTATGATTATTTTAATTACTATTTTAACTATTAATTTAATTACTATTTATAAATTTTATATAAATACACCGGTGTCGCGCTGACCAGTATCTAGGGTAATTCTGTAACACTTTATAAGTAGCGATGGGTTTCATGTTGTCAGTTCACCAGCATTCATTGCGTTATTTACGTTGAAGAGCAGGTATATTTTCGAACATATGGAGCAATGGATTAGTAATATGCTTTAAAATTATTCAAATTTTCAAATTTATCTACACTTCATATATAAAGCTAAAGAGTTAATTTGTTTGAACGCGCTAATCTCAGGAACTACTGGTCCGATTTTAAAAATTCTACAAAGGGTGTATTTGACATTGACGCACAAACGAGTAGATACCATGGATCCAGTACATGATTCTGAACCCCCCAGTGGTGGAATTTTTCGTCAGCCTTTTCAAGATTAAAAAAAAAATAAGGGTTTTTTTTCACTCTAGACCGTTCATAATTACTATATTTTTACAATCCAGTAAGATTTTAAAGTAAAAATTAATTAATTCGCTAATTACATAAAAAAGCGCAATGAAAACAATCATATCAGCTGATTGAATAGAGTTAACATCAGGGATCAACGTCATACCTACAAACCGCGGCACGCTTGCAACGTTCAAAGGCCAAGCCTATACTTTTTTTAAATACTGTGAATTCTGTAACCGTTCATTAACGACATAAATGACTATCATAATTTTGTTAGTGGCATGCGGTCTAGCCTTTTTGCGAAGTTTGCGTTACGATGTCAGATACATTCTGTATAACATCACGCTGCGACCAGTAGGAGCGGAGTATATAAAAAATAACATATAGCAACCTACGTTAGTGAAATCACGCAGCCCAGCCTGTAGTAATATAAACCGGCACCCAAATTGCGTTGAATTTGCAATAAGGGTGCCGATTAAGTAAAAATAAAATAAAATTTTAATTAAAATCGTTATCTTTAACAATCATATTTGTATTAATATTATGCTGATGAGGGAATGGAATTTGAATTAATAATTTATTTGTAAAGAAAAAAAGAAAGAAAATACATATATTCAGCACAGACTTAAAGACACACATTGGCACCGAATCTCTTCTTCACGAACTGAACTATTTTTTTAAGTGCATCTTTTTCTTTCTTTTTCATTAGGATAGGGATAGGGCCTAGTGGTTAAAACACCAGCCTCTCAAGTATGAGTGCGCGGGTTCGATTCCAGGTCAGGCAAGTACGAATATAACTTTTCTAAAGTTATATGAACTTTCTAAGTATATCTTGGACACCATTGACTGAAGGTGAACGAAAACATCTTGAGGAAACCTAGCCTTTATAAGTCTGAAAACGCTAACCCGCATTGTGCAAACATGGTGATTACGCTCAATCCTTCTCTGTATGAGAGGAGACATGTGCCCAGCAGTGGGACGATAAAAAGGTTGATGATGAAGTCCAAACACAAGGTAACTACTTCAAACCGTTGAAGAGTTCCCCGAAATGGCCTTTGTTTGCATCATCAGAGCCTTAATGACAGTTACAACCTGCCCAGGTGTAGAGTTCTTATCAATACAAATTAATCAAGCACGAACTCAGAGTAGCTACTGTGAATCGTTGAGGAATTCTCTCGACTGTCTAGGGTCTTCATCATCAGATCTACTGCAGACCTTAATTTTTACCCACACGGGTGTAAAGTACTCATCAATATAAATTAATTATATCCAATCACAGAGTAGCTACTACAGACTGCTGTGGAGTTTCCGAAACTGGCCTTTGACTTCATCATCAAAGCCCTTATGACAGTCATAACCAGCGAGGTGTAAAGTTCTTCTCAATACAAATTAATCAAGCACAGACACTAGGTAGCTGCTGTGAATCGTTGAGGAATTCCTTCAACTGTCTCCCGGCTCCATCATCAGATCTACCCCAGACCTTTATTACGTTGCAGTACTTTAAAATACGTAATGAAAATACTGAGACATGCACTAGTCGCCCATACGAATTTTGAGAGTTCCCTTTGATTTCTCTTGTCTTCCATCATCAGATCCTGACCTAGTGACTATGGAACCAACTAGAAAGTATATCCTTTCAAACAAAAAAGAATTTTGAAAATCGGTCCCGGCGTCTTCGAGTAATCGGGGAACATACATATAAAATAAAATATTTCGATGAATTGAGAACCTCCTCCTTTTTTGAAGTCGGTTAAAAACACAGCGTAAACATAACTTAAAGCTAGTACTTATTTACTCAAAAAAATATAACTTGCTGATAATAAAACCTCCACCTTTCTTGAAAATAACAAAATATGGCAGTGCGAGACGTAATTTGCTACTTTGCCTCGAAGAGTGTCCAGAATATCTGTCTACAATAATAAAATTTTCAGTGAGACTTTAATTACAAGTAGGTACCCGAGTTTTTTCTCATTTGGAGGTAAAAAATATACTTTTTTAGGCTAGCTGTTTAATTTGATCTTTATAGACTTCGTAAGGTTATACAAATGCTAATTCAGTTGCTTCTTATTTTTGCAAAATAAACCTCCAGACAAAATGAATTCTTATCTTTTAAGTTTTATTGATTTCAATTTAATCAGTGTCTGTAGTCCGCATGATGTATTATTGTAATGAAATGTACATCATCATCATCAGAATCATCAACCTTTTTACCATTCCACTGCTTGGCACAGGTCTCCTCTCATACAGAGAAATGTACATACGTGAATTCATTCCTACAGGTCAGAATAAGCATTCCAGTACTGTAAGTGCTGTATCTGTGAGCTGATTGTGGATAACTAATAGTTAAATAAATAAATTTTATTAGTACACTTAAGAACATACATAATACACAGGATTAAAAACTATTTTACAGAGAGTCACTTTAAAAATCGAACTGATGCCTCCTGGACCTGGACAAAAGCCTATGTTTTAGGAGCGAGGGTTCCTCAAGGCATGACACACAAATAGTATAAGATGACGTTTAAATACTGACTGAATAATGACTCATAAAATTACCTTACAAGACCATCTTCATCGACTGTTAATAAAACAGAGACGGTTGTTCAGGAAAAGAACGAGTCCTTTTCATGAACAACATTGTTGTAACAAGTTCAACATATCAACATTGATATCTTCAAATTTCAAATTGGGTCTCTATTGTTCTAAAGGTACGATATGTACTTATATTAACATAAATACAGATAAATATAAATAAATACATACAGCCTTAATTTGGATACAGTATTAGAATGTTATTTTTAGTAATGAGACCTGTTGTCGTGGAAAATAATCAGAACAGCTCCTAATAGCAATGGAATCTTTACAATGTTCTGCAGGAACTAATGCAAATACGTGTGAGTATGTACAGACGACAACACATAAAGCTACTTCCATCTGTCCAATTTCTGTATTAGATTTTCAACACAAACGTTAAGGCAATAAAGCTTAAATTTGATTGGGAATATTGAACAGTTTCGGGTAGCTTAACCTACTGTCATCCGTACATGTCTGGAGTAAACACTAGTAGTCCGACTCGATCGATTTTTTTTTATAATTAGGATGATAAGCAGTAATGCAATCGTTGATAGTAAAGCGGGCAAGTTTATTAAGCCTATTCACTTAAAATTCTTAGTGAGTAGGAAGGAAGACGGCAGTTGAGCGAGGTGATGCAATGTTACACCCAACAACTAGACCAACGATGCTGCGCCAGAAGGAGATTAATCTGGAGACCTTCCACGATCATACTCCCGACACAATAACATTGGCGCATCGAACCCGGCACACATCGCAATACTCGTACAACCACTCAGACCCGTCCTCCATACGGCATCACCAGACATCCTGTCGGAACGCGACGAATCGCTTGGCGGCAAGACATTGTCTGGTGGGTGGTAACTTCTGCCGGCAGCCGATATTATGGCCTGCCACCGAGAAGTAAAATTAGGCGCAGTAAGTATCAACCATCTTTCGAGGTGGCCTAGTGGTTAAAACACCAGCCTCTCAAGTATGAGTGTGCGGACTCGATTCCAGGCCAGACAAGTACCAATGTAAATTTTCTAAGTTATAAGTACTTTCTAAGTATATCTTGGACACCAATAACTTATTAAAAGGTGAAGGAAAACATCTAGAGGAAACCTGGACTTAAGTCTGTAATCGCCAACCCGCATTGAGCAAGCGTGGTGATTACGCTCAACCCTTCTCTGTATGAGAGGAGACCTGTGCTTGTGCCCAGGAGTGGGACGATAAAAAGGTTGATGACGATGATGATGAAGTACCACCCTTAGCGTGCTTTCCAAGGCACCAGAGTATTTTATCGCAAACATCCAACTCCAGACTACGACTTAAAAATTCCTTATATTCTCGACTAGGGAATCAAACCCAGAATACCCGCTCAACAGTCACTCTCGCGACCACTATACTAACGAGGCAGTTCTGCTCACCAACCTCAATAACGCTATAAATGTTGATGAACAAGTCAAAACGAAAGGCATTGCGATTCTAAGAGAACGCAATTACCCCGAATATTTCTAAAGCGTTACGTCCTTTGCATGCAATGAAAACATTCTGTAGGCAATAATATTCTACAAAGAACTCAACATTATAGTGAATCCCCTCACAGTTTACAATGACCTTGCAAAACCGTCCTCGCAAAATCCTGAAGCACCCAAATCCTTTGTACTCCCTTTTCCCTATTTACGTACTTCTACCCCCTTCTTCCCTAAGGGTTGCCGTTCAACAAATAAGCAAAAAATCTCCACATTCCATTACAGCACACATCAGAGGGGTAATAAAGCGGATTCCTATATATAATAGTATACGAACATTATAACAAGTGTAGGTGAGAGTAGGAGCACTCTAAACATCAGCCGGAGGACGCCCCTACTATGGGTTTCGTGAAACTTCGTGAAAGATCGTGAAACATCGTAAAATCTCCGAGCTGAATTATTTTAAAGTATCATTGAGGATATGTTACTGAGATTTGAGGATGTTATTTATAGAATGGAACGTAATTATTTTATTGATGTTTTGATTAAGTAGCAGCCTTTTTTAAGGTTAGGTTAGTAAAACATATGACCAACTAAAATATGAAATTTTACATAATCGTCATAGTAACAATACTAATGAATTTTGAAATAATCTTTTTTTTTTCCGAGAATTAATTCCAACTTCCCTAAAATTGGGTATTTTTTTTAAAAAGTAACACTAACATTTTTGACGGTATTATTATGAACGATGTGACCGCGTGCCGCGTACCCTGCCCCTTTTCGCCCACGCATGTATTGCCTACCGCACATGTATTAAGTTACCTCGTTTTGCGAAATAATATTTATTTTTCTAGGGTTTTTTTTAAGTAGAAGCAGTTATCGATACCTAACAATACCTTCACGGATCGGACATGGTTTTCCTTACATATTGGATACTATTTGCATATCCCGTGTACGCCCCAATTAAAACACTAAATAGTTTTCTTTTTTTTATTTCTTTGATGTTCATTTTCCTTTCATACCAATATCACAAGACATCGAAAAATTTACATAGAATTCAATAATTCCAAGCACAAACTTCATTACAAAGAGGAGATTCCCAATAGGGTATTTGACTAAAAAAAACTAATTTGTCCGTCAGTCAGATTTCCAAAAAATACTAGACACGTATTTTTTCTTTTTTCATATAAACAAAAAATGAGGAAGACACAGTGCGTTGAAAACTCGTGTGACGTCACTGCACGCTACACTTTTTAGCGACCAGTGACGTCACCAGCCACCACTCCTGATCTTTGATGCCTTTTATATTTGTAATTTTTTATTGATTTGATAAAAAAATACGTGTCTAGTATTTTTTGGAAAACTGACTGACGGACTAATTAGTTTTCTTTAGTAAATACCCTATTCGCCGTAAGATATTTTTTTTAAATTAAAGCTTCGTATTTCGAATTTAGATTCTAAGCCAGTTACGTAATCCATATTTATAATACCCGTTATATTCCGCATTAAGTCCGTACCAGTTTCAGTGGCTTTCTGAAATACCAAACATAATATTATCACAAAATCTCGGAAAACCTGCTTCCCAAGGTAAGGGACGCAATGAAACTCGCCCGACTTCAAAAACAACAATAAAACAACTGAAGACCGTACTCGCTTATATCTATGAGATAAAACTTATTTTCGCACTAAGTTGTTTTTCACTCGAAAAATTTACGTTAAAGCTGTGGTTTTAACACATGTTTATTTGAAATTTTAGTATTTTCTTTATCATTTAGCTGGAATACGCCAACTGTTGAATAAAGGTCAAATATCGATCGTTGACCGCTCCCATCCTTCCCACATCTAATGTTCCTACAACCATTATTAGGTCGTTAGTGCAAGTTGTGAGGGCTAACCCACACTAGACCTTCTGACATGTGGTCGCTTTTGCACATTTTTTCGGCTCCATTCGTCATCTATTCTGCTACCAATTTGTTTCGCACACTGCCACTTTTCTCTGGCATTTCCTCGGCCTATATTCATGGCTTCGGCCCCCTACGAACACTTCGACTCATCCGTAGAACAAAGTCCGATCTGCAGGATTGATAGTTTTCAGTAGAGACCAGAGAAGTTGTTGACTAGTGTAACTTTTAAACGGTGAGACTTGACATTTAGATTTTTTGGTATGTTACAGTAACGCCCCAGCCTAGTTTAATGCTATATAGTGTATATTTGTTATCCTTTTATTTCACGAGATAGTGAGTCCCATATCAACATAGAACATTTTATTGCGAAAGAGCGGGGGTCGGTAGTGAACATTATACGTTGTTTTACGGACACTTTTGAATTTAGTGACGTTCTATATTGCCATAGGTCATTTTTGTTGTCAATTACAACCTATCCATTAAGAGTCCTTTGTGAATAACCACATTAAAACATGTAAACATTATGTTAGCCATATTATGACTACCATCCCATATAAATAAATAAAAGAGGATATTACTTTTTAAATAATTTATTGATTTATAAAATCCCAAAATAGTCAAAAAAAAGGCAATTTGTGCCTTCATATTGGACAGAAATCACATGGCAATTAGGTACGGACTTAAATTAGTACAATCTAAAACTTAAATATTTCTTTTTGTTTTAGAACGAAACGATGTATGAATGAATAAGCATCCCAATAGTTATAAAAGCACAATATTTTTTTGCAAATTTACATTCGGTCAGTCTTTATAATTTTATTAGTTAAAAGCAACGCGGGCGGAAAGTATACCAAAAACTACTTTGTTGGTTGTAGTTGAAATTTAAAATAGTAATGAAATGGCACATCATATCACGCTATGGTAACTAAATGACCACGACTACCGCATGAACTTAAACTAGCAGTCTTAACTTTTAAACGTAAGTAGGTACGTAAATATCTATCATATCAGCAGACAATCGGAACTCTATCTTATATCAAACTGCCTGCATTAATATTATAAATCAGTCTTACATAGTGACCTCGACGTGGGTAAATACATAATAGTAATGAAATTGTACATAGTATAACGTTAAATTACTTAGTTGTAACGTTTAAAATATTTCTTATTCCAATAGGTCATCATCCAATTCATCAGAAGCAGCAACAGCGATGTGATGTAGCAAAGAGTTTAAGTATGGGTGTGGTATGGGTGATATTCTAAGGAAATTATATCTGAGCGGCACATGTCCACTAAGGCTTTATGTTTAGCAGCAGGGACCAAAATAGGCTCAAAATATACAGGTTTCAGTTCAATTTGTAGGGTACTGAGTTACTCGTGTTACCACGATCCACTAAAATATTATAAACACGTTGAGCCAGGTCATATTTAAAACACGATTTTTTGGGATCTCTACTGTCTCTATGAACTTCGCGAATACTATACTATAATACTCCAGTAAATCTTCTTGCCTTTAATATCTTTCATCCAAATCATATTATTAATCAGGCATTTAAAGTAAAACACGTCATTTTGGGTTATATTACGGACAATATAGGGTTCTCCTTCATTCTTTGCCCATCTTACTAATAAACGTCACTCATGAGGGGTATAGTTAGTTTTGGTTTGAGAAGCTCTCTCGATAACCGAATAGATACTGTCCCCTCATTTTGGGTGTGCGCCTTCTGTAAAAACCGGTGTGTTATGCATATGTTGAACTTTTTTTGACTGACTATAGATTGTAGTAGCTTGATGTGCTGTTGTCTGTACTATGATAATACAAAGCGGTTACGATTTTGGTCAGCACAATTGTCTGACGAAAAGTAAAACTCTTTGACCCCTTGGTCAATATTAGCCTGGATAAAATCTAAGAGGCAACTGCTTACCGCATATGCGCCACGTTTTGCCACTAATACATCCCACATATAAGCAAAAAGCCTTTCTATTTTCCAAGTCAAAAAGAGTGAAGTTAAAAGAAAATAGCTTTCCCTTATAATAACATATACATATTTATATTGGCATGAGGACACTGTAATACTTTTTCAAAATCAACCCAACAGTAACTATGTTACCACTTGATTCCTTTGCGTATTTTTAATCTTGGCTTTTTAAATCCCTTGCATCCTTATTGTTAGTCTAGTTTTGTTGAAAAGTTTATTTCTCTTGGTCTGTTGGGTTTTAGTTTGAATCGGAAAACGTGACATTAATTTTATCGGAATATTTGTTGATGAAAATTCACTGCATAGCTCGATCTCCCAGTTGCCACAATTTTCTGAAGCAATACAACGCTGTTGGTGAGATATTTTATCAGAGCATTTGTGTGCAATATGATTAGGGCTACATGATTAGGGCAGAATGTGCTGTCGCGGATTAAATGTTTGTTAGTAGGAGTTGACATATGTCAACTATGTCACTCTGTCTGTCTGTGTCAACTCATATGAGTTGGCACAGACAGTTCCTTATTAACCGGGGAAAATCTATGGTTAGAAACTGCCAACAGCTCTTCAAGCTTTATTAAACTGAATTGATTTTTTTAAATTAAATTCAGTAAATTTTCAAAACTAGATGGCACTTCCAAAGACAGTGTACTAGGTTGTTCGCTGTAAATGCCCTCGGCAGACGGATCAGACATGACATTTGGTATTGAGCTGTTACAGGAAATATCATTGGTCCCACCATCTTCATACAGTCTCCCCATATATCAGCTAGCTGCTGACTGATTTCTGCTGCATCAGGAGGCAAAAGTGACGTTTGTTGTTTCATATAATAAAAAACTGTATATTATTATAGGTATTCATAACAATATTATGTAAAAAACAATGTATTTTCCGGTATTTTTAAATGAACAATGTCCTAACTGATTTCATTATCCCAGCAAAAACGTCTGATCTCAATATCCAACAAACAATCCATCTGAGAAAAACGTCCTATATTCCCATGAAACGTTTAGAAGTTCAATAATGTTCCTATAATATCGTTCTAATATTTCATAAGACATCTCGTTTTTGCGGTTTATTATTTCAGGATATATGATTACCTTATGACTAAACACGAGGCAAATAGTATTTCCGCGTTAAACTTTCATTTTTATACCTCTCCGTCAAAAAACGTCCTACATTAAAATAGATCGCCCAAAACTGTTTACTGAGGCAAAAAAGCAATTTAGACCTATTATTTATTAATTTAAGAACTTATTAGTGTATATCATGAAGTAATACAACTAAAATCGTTAAATTACCCGTATTTACAATTTCCTTCATATTATAAACAATATCAGCAGGAATATATGAATATGTTAAAATAAGCTCAGGCATTTCTACCTCTTCTTTAAGCATATCCGACATTTCCCGTGAAAGCAACATCGCTAAATATGATTATTCATGCAAAAAAACTTAAAAGTATATATTTTTTCATCAAACCGCAAAAAAGCTAAGCGCATGACATAAAAACGTCCTCTCTCCAACAAACAGTGGCCGGTCTGAAGAACGGACGGGACGCCCGCGCAGCCCTCGCTCACCGCGTGGCGTCGGTTGATCACTCCCTGCGTTTTTATGCGGAGGTAAAGTCAGATTGATCGTTATTCGATTCTATATTTCCTAAATTAAATAAGATTCGAAAATTCTAAAAACGTAGGTCTGTGGAGTTCGTATTCCTTATCTCGTCTAGCTATTTAACTCGTTTTTGATCTATGATCACATCGGACTCTGTTCTACGGATAGGTCGACTTTATTATTCATAGGAAAGTAACATGAAATCATAAAATGAATAGATCATAAAATGGTATGGTTATAAAAAGCTGATTATAATAAAACATAGGACTAAATATAGTCCCTCGTAGTGTTCTACTCCTCCTTTGAAAATCCAAATAAAAGTCCGTAACTAATCAACCAAAATATGCTGCTTCTGTATAAGAATCGTCTTACATATTGGATCGACTCACTTGTTTCGGTTGTCCATTTTTAGATGGATGGATGGATTACAATAGGAATGAGCTTCATTATGACAGTTCAACAACATCCATTGTGTTATTTACATCGTTGAGCAGACACATTTTTCGAACATACAGATCAATGAATTAGCAATATGCTGCAAAATGATTTTTTTTTTTTTTAAATAATTATAAACTAGCGCTTGACCGCAATCCCGCTTGATGGTAAGCAGTGATGCGATCGTTGATGGTAAAGCGTGCTAGTTTATTAAGAGCCTATTCACTCAGAAAAACCGAGCGAATACGAAGGAAGACGGCAGTAGAGCGAGTTGATGCAATGTTAAACCCAACAACACGACCAACGATGCTGCGCCAAAGGGAGATTGATGTGAAGACCCTCCACGACCAAACTCCCAACACAACAACATTAGGCCGCATCGTACTCGGCACACATCGCAACACAACTGCTCAGAACCGTCCTCCGTACGGCTTCACCAGACATCATGCCGGAACACGACAAATCGCTTGGCGGCAAGATTGATAGAATTAGTGAGTTACGCAATGAAAGTGCAACTCGATGTGACGATGCTTGGGGTCTATATAGCAGTAAACGTCTTCCGGCTCAAATGAAGATAACGTTTTAAAAGTATTTGAAGAAGTATGATAAGCAATAATGCTAACGATGATTTGAAAATTGTTTATTAATCAGATTGCCAAACAGTTTTTGGAGTTGGTAATCGTTGTTGATAAAGCGCGGTAGTCTATTAAGAGCCTACTCACTGCAAAAAACTGACTGAATAGGAATGAAGATGGCAGTTGACCGAGGTGATGCAATGTTTAGCCCAATAACACGAACCAAGATATCTTGTCTGACTGATCTGGAGACCCTCCACGACCAACCTACCGACACAACAACATTGGCGCATCGTACCCGGCACACATCGCAAAACAACTGCCCAGTCCCGTCCTCCGTACGGCTTCACCAGGCATCATGCCGAAACACAAAGAATCGCTTGACGGCAAGACTGACTTTGTCTTGTGGGTGGCAATTTCAGCTGGCTGCCGAAATGATGGGGAACCACCGAAAAAAATTACCAGAAACTAAAATTCACGCTAGGTGGAGAGTTACCAAAAGTTAAACGGAGGTCCATAGAAGAGGTGTAAGTCCAGCGGTGGAGTGATCTAGGCTGATGATGATATTATGCACATTACACGTACACCTGATATTATATAACATCATCATCATCATCTCAGCGTTAATCCCAGTCGCATCCGAAGCTTTTTCAGCATTGGAGTCTGGAGTCCACTTTACCAGTCTAACTGCTCATTTGGCTAACCTTAGATATTTTCTGTGAAGCGACTGCCGTCTGAAGGCGACCCTTCGGGTTGTGGAGATCAGACGGCAGTAAATCGAAGCATTGCAGTTAGACCAATTGTTGGACTTTTGAGGGCTCCAACATCCTGTAACGACTGCCATTAGATGTTCGTATGGCATCCGAGACCAACGGCTTAACGTGCTTTCCGAGGCACGACCAGACCAGTGAAAATTCATATTCATGCATACAAATATTTACACTGTATGGGGATCGAAACCGCGCCTCCTTGCGCGGCCGCTGCGCAAGGGTTGGCAATTTCAGACTTAAAGTCCAGGTTTCCTCAAGATGGTTTCCTTCACATTTTAATCAGTCATTGGTGTCCAAGATATACTTAGAAAAGTTTCATTGGTACTTGCCTGACCTGGAATCGAACCCCTTGAGAGGCTGGTGTTTTAACCACTAGGCCACCACAACTATATATAAATATATAATATAAATAAATATATATCACAGATAAATTTAATTGAAATAAATCAAATAAAATTTTGATGTCCAATGTAATACTTCTAATCATCTCAAGGATTTATTGATATGCTAGCGCAATTGCTCACTGTAAAGATATCCCTGTGTGTTATACACTACAACATACACACCTGTTGTAAGCCTGGTCAATGATCCTAGAGCCAGACTAACCCGACACTACACCGACAATATCCCGGACGTCAGACTGTACGAGATTGATATAGCCCTGAAATAGCTCAAGAACGATAAGGCGGCTGGAGATGATGGAATTGCGGCTGAGCTCCTGAAAGCGAGTGGCAAACCGGTTCTTAAAGCGATTCAAATGTTATTTAATTCCGTCATTCATGAAGGCGAAACGCCTAAGGTGTGGCACAGGAGCGTGGTGGTATTGTTTTTCAGAAAAGGTGACAATACCCTCCTGAATAACTACAGACCGATATCCCTTCTGAGCCGTGTCAATAAGCAATTTTCTAGGGTCATCATGAATCGTCTCGCTCGCAGGTTCTTCCAGCCTCCCAAACAAGCAGGCTTCCGAAAAGGCTTTAGCATCATAGGCCACATACATACGCTGCAACAAGTACAGAAGTCCGAAGAGTATAACAAATGCTTAGTGTTTGTGGACTATTAGAAAGACTTCGTTTTGATCGAGACTTGGGCGGTGCTACAGTCTCTCCAGTGGTACCAAATTGACTATCGATACATTGAGGTGATAAAGAGTTTGTACCAAAACATCACCATGTCAGTCCGTCTCCAGGATCAGGACTCGAAACCGATCCAACTCAAGCGTGGAGTGAGACAAGGAGATGTCATATCTCCCAAATTGTTCCCTGCAGCATTGGAAAATGTCTTCAAGCTCAACATCAGCGGCGAGTATATCACTAATCTCCGTTTTGCAGATGATATCGTGGTCATGGCGGAGTCCCTGGAAGACTTGAGCAAAATGCTCAATGACCTCAGCAGAATTTCACAACAAGAACAAACGAACGAACGTCTAAGGATGAACATGGATAAGACGAAAATCATGTCGAAGTCTCATGTCGCATCCACTCCAATTCTAGTTGGTTGCTCTGCACTCAAAATTGTTGATGAAAATATATACCTGGGACAAACAGTCCAACTAGGTAGGTCCAACTTCGAGAAAGAAGTGTCTCGTCGAATCCAGCTCGGCTGGGCAGCGTTTGGGAAGCTACGCTACATCTTCTCGTCGTCCAAGATTCCACAGTGTCTCAAGAATAAAGTCTTTGACCAGTGTGTGTTGCCAGTGATGACTTACGGAACTGAAACGTGGTCGCTCACAATGGGCCTCATACGAAGGCACACAAAGGGCCGATCCGCAGAAGAACTAGTCACCGACATAGCTCTTTGAGTCTCTAAAATTAAGTGGCAGTGGGCAAGGCACATTGCTCTTAGAACCTATGGCCGATGGGGCAATAAGGTTCTGGAGTGGCGGCCACGTACCGGAAGACGCAGCGTAGGGAGGCCCCCAATAATGTGGACCGATGATCTGGTGAAGGTCGCGGGAAGCCTATGGATGCGGGCAGCACAGGACCGGACGTCGTGGAAGGCCTTGGGGGAGGCCTTTGTCCAGCAGTGGACCTCTATGGGCTGAGAATAAGAACAAAAAGAGAAGACAGCCCTTACCTGTTTGACACCATTCAATCATGAATACCACCATGAAGACATTATAACTTGTGACAATAACCACAAACAATATTAACCAGTAATTTACTTTCTGTATTTTATTACCTTATGTCAAACAGCAGCTAATTGTTTAATATAGGTTAATTAAAGACATCACTTACTTTCATATTCTCTCTGTAATCAAAGGCGCAAGCATTATCTAGGAAATTAATAATTTACAAATTTAGTAGCAAACAGTATGTAGTAAATTAATAATTTACTAATTTTATTGCAAAAAATATCAAATGGGTAGGCGTTTTGGGAGACTGTCTTATATAATATTGACGTTCAAAAAGTACTGATTCTCAGCCTAATTTGAATAAATGACTTTTGATTTCGATTTTATCTAGTAAATTTTAAATTTAATATTGTGTGCGACTAACATACCTACTACGTATGTCCTGCTGTTTTACCTGCATTAGTCTTGATCCCGTGAAAATATCGGAGTTAAAAGTATTTTCGCAATCCAAGATACGGTTTATCCATGTGGCAAATTTCATTCAAATCCATTCAGACATATTAGGTTACTTAGATTTTTCAGATCTATGACTGATAGGAGACGATTTCGACTTTAAAACAGTGCTGATTCTCAACCTAATTTGAATAAATGACTTATGATTTGATCCTTATTGTGCCTGACGCAGAAATTTTACCAAAAATTCTATATAACATTTGTATGATATTTTTCTTTCAGAATTCATTCGACATTGCGTTAACTTCGAGTTTATGCTAGAGACTCTAAAGGGTAATTAAATAATTATGTTAAATGCTGTCGGGTCTAATCTCTTCGAAAGGACTACAATCCACCATGAGTATTATTAAATGTCTCACATCATCAAATTTTTACGACATGTTGGTTTCCTCAGGAGATGTTCCTTCATTGTTTTGAGAGCAGGTAATGAAATTATTTACATAAAGTAAAGCGCCTGACTGGATTAGAACCGACGACCTTTAACTCGTGTTTCGGGGTTGACACTGGGTCACAGTGCTTTCGAGAGTAATTTAATAATGTTAGTAAATAAGGCTAAGTCTGAGCCACCCTAGTGATTTATATATCTATATCTATCTATTTATCTATTCTATAGTCTTAAGTAAAATCCTTTCGTAGATAAATAGCCAATAATTTCATTATACCTATATAATATACATTCAAACATAGTATACATACAAAGTGGTGCTGATAATACGACAGTAAATGAAAATACGGACAATGCTGGTTCATAGGAATAATCCTACGCAATAAAAAAAAACCTATTCATTCATTTTCCATCAGGTTTTATCTTGAACCATAAAATCTGACAATCAGCCAGTAATATTTGTAATGTTCTTCCTTCTCATATAAAGAAACAACAAAAAATACTGATTGGTTGGCAGCGCAGGCGTTTATCCTATAACTTGGTTTCCCTAACTCAGTTTGCATTGAAGTGCACGGTACGGAATGCAAAGGCTGCGAGTCGAGGATGAATATATCTTGTTAGTCCCTTAATTTGAGAAAATTCTGTTGATTTGAGTTCTTTGACATGTTTTGAAGGGTAAATGTAACACGATTATGTCTCCTTTCACTTGTTTGTATACATTAATTGCTAACATTGGTCAAATTGAATTAAAAGACTTGCGACGTTTCGATAGATACGGTACATACAAGCTTCCCCATCACTACGTATTGTTTGTGCACAATACTGATAAAGAGTCATAGCTGGGCCCGTACAATGCGCCAGCGCTTCCCCGAGCTCACCGTATACAGTTCAGTACGGGGGGCGCGGTAGCTCGTGCGCCGCTGGTGACCACGCGTGATCACTGCGAACTTGTGATTCTGTTTCTACCCCCTCTCTAGTTTTCTTTTCTGTTTAAGAAATGGAATTACTACAATAATTTCATTAGTTATTATAAGATTAAATTATGAAATGGTCATGATATAATTAGTTTGTCATCAGTATTATTTACTTATAAAGGTGATTCTAGCCTGTAAAAGTGTTGCTTATAATATTAGTGTACTGTGACATATTTTTGTAAGTACCTACCAAATGTTTTATGATAATAAAGAATTTTAGTAAACTAAACTAACTTGTTTGTAGATTTTTTATATTGCTGAGCAGCTGAAAAATGCCACATAACGTTTAGGTAAATAAATAACATTTTTATGCAATAAATCCCAAAAAAGTATTAATTGACTATAAATGAGTCTGTATATGTAATTGTATGAAGTAAATAGTAAATTATAAGTAAGTGACATTCTTTGCATGCCATTTTATATTATAAGGAATGTAATAAAAGTGTCGCTCACAATGGGCCTCATACGAAGGCTCAGAGTCACACAAAGGGCAACGGAAAGAGCTATGCTCGGAGTTTCTCTGCGTGATCGAATCAGAAATGAGGAAATCCGCAGAAGAACCAAAGTCACCGACATAGCTCTGCGAGTCGCTAAACTTAAGTGGCAGTGGGCAGGGCACATTGCTCGTAGAACCGATGGCCGATGGGGCAGTAAGGTTCTGGAGTGGCGGTGGAAAGCCTTGGGGGAGGCCTTTGTCCAGCAATGGACATCCATAGGCTGAAGAAGAAGAAGAACAAAACTGTAAAGTTATATTTGGAAATAAAGGGCTTCATTATTTATTTATTCTTTATTGTACACCAATCAAACATCGATCAAAAACATTTAACACAAAAAAACATACAATGGGCAGCCTTATTTTTTTGTTTAGTTTCTTTTAATTTATTAGGCATGATATCATTATCGACTTAAAAGAGTTCACTGCTGGACATAGATCTCCCTTATCGAGCTCCATTTTGCTCGATTTTCGGTAAGACTGTAGCTCGACCATCCGCGACTTTTGGTTTCTCCTAAATAATGTTACTTAAAATTTTATTTCCGTCTTTATAAAATACTGGCAGTTCACTCATAACACTCATACGTGTGCGGCTAATTTCATCCAAAATCTTTTTAGTAATTTTCGTGTAAAAGAGTAAAAAACTTCCACGTATATAATACGTCATAAATTAGCATTTTCCATACCAAAAGTTAGGACACGGAATTTTTTTTTTTGACCTATATTGCACGAAAAAAGGCTTCTAAAAAGACATTTAGGACATAGGACGCCGAGAATATCCACGCTACGTTCCGCTTTTTGTTACTCTTTGCTTTTAATCTCTAAAAGCATAATTTCAAAACTTCCATTTAAAAGGTGGTAAGAATGAAACGGCTATAGATATAACCAGGCTATGTTATAGTACGCTATATACAAAGTGGTGAGGACAATACGACAACAAATTAAACATCGTTTACTTCAACACTTTCTTAGTCTACTCATAAAAAATCATATACATAGTATCCATTAGTTTAGTCACAGGAAATTATTTTTCCTTTTTCCTATTTTTACATGATGTACGTGTTGATAAGGAAGCGCTTACATGTTGATGACCACCGCATTCAGCGGTACTATAGGGATGTATCCAAGGTATGAAAATCAAAAAAATAATTAGTCCGTCTTATAGATAATAAAAAAAATTAAGACCCGTATTTTTTATTTTGTCGTAATTACCAAAAACTACTGAGATATAGCGTAATAAAGTTACAGAGTGGGGGCTAATTACGGCTAATAATGACGTCACGCCGTGGTGCAAAATATAGAACGGCGTGACGTCATGCGACATTTCAAATCAATATATCTTCCTAAGTATTTGAATGAAAGAAAAAATAAAAAATACGTGTTCAATATTTTTTATAAAGCTATCTGACGGACATTAAATTATTTTTTAGGATACAAGCCAATTCTTTAATAATAATGGCGCGAAAATAGCAAGTCGATACAGGACCGCGCCATCGCCGATTGGAGCTCAGTGAACCAATATTTTAATAAAGGATGTTCTATTGCGTTTACTAACTAAATTAGTTATTTAAAAAGTTTTTATTTTACAAGTTTTAATTGCAAAAAGTAAGTACTGTTCAGCTGCATCCGGCCAGACTGGACGCTGTCGCCAACATAGTTGGAAATAGGCTAACAAGCAAACGACGCATTTTGTTTACTTGAATTTTTACCCGTAATTTTTGTTTAAATACCTAACTTCTAAACCGATTTTTATAAAATTTCTCTGGGACTGGCTTGAATGTATGAGCATTGCTAGAGGCATAACACGACTTAAATTCTTTATTCTTTTGTTTTATTTCATTGTCGCAACACCATGGCGACAATGAAATAAAACATAAATAGCTATAAATTGTTGAGGACTTCCCTCGACTGTCTATGATCTATATTATCAGATCTAAAACTTCCCATCAGTATAAGTGAATTCAGTCCAAACTCAAGGTAGCTACTGTAAATCGTAGAGGAGTTCCCAGAACTGACCTTTGTCGTCATCATCAGCCCTTTAATGACAGTCACAACCCATCTAGGTGTAAAGTTCTTTAATCTATTCAAATTATTCAAGCACAAACACAAGGTAACTGCTGTGAATCGTTGAGTTGTTCCCTCGCCTCTCTCCCGGCTCCACCATGAGATCTACTCCATACCCTTATTAAATTATCGTGTTTTAAAACACCCAATGTAAAAACTTACAAATGCACTAGCCGTCCCTACAATTTCTGAAAGTTCCCCTAGATTTCTCTGGTCTTCCATCATCAAACCCTGATGTCCTTATCATGGGACCACCTTGGGAATGTCCTCTTTCTAACAAAAAAAGAATTATAAAATACTTTGGTTGCCTGGAAAAGATCGCATTAGCGATAAGGCCGCCCATTTTATGTCTTTTTTGTGTTGAATGTTTTTGCTCGATGTTTGATTGGTGTACAATAAAGAATATACAAATAATAAATAAAAAGCATATATACGGTCGAATTGAGTAACCTCCTCCTTTTGAAGTCGGTTAAAAACGCAATAGAACATCCTTTATTAAAATATTGTTTCACTGAGCTCCAATCGGCGATGGCGCGGTCCTGTATCGACTTGCTATTTTCGCGCCATTATTATTAAAGAATTGGCTTGTATCCTAAAAAATAGATTTAATGTCCGTCAGATAGATTTATAAAAAATATTGAACACGTATTTTTTATTTTTTCTTTCATTCAAATACTTAGGAAGATATATTGATTTGAAATGTCGCATGACGTCACGCCGTTCTATATTTTGCACCACGGCGTGACGTCATTATTAGCCGTAATTAGCCCCCACTCTGTAACTTTATTACGCTATATCTCAGTAGTTTTTGGTAATTACGACAAAATAAAAAATACGGGTCTTAATTTTTTTTATTATCTATAAGACGGACTAATTATTTTTTTGATTTTCATACCTTGGATACATCCCTATAGTACCGCTGAATGCGGTGGTCATCAACATGTAAGCGCTTCCTTATCAACACGTACATCATGTAAAAATAGGAAAAAGGAAAAATAATTTCCTGTGACTAAACTAATGGATACTATGTATATGATTTTTTATGAGTAGACTAAGAAAGTGTTGAAGTAAACGATGTTTAATTTGTTGTCGTATTGTCCTCACCACTTTGTATATAGCGTACTATAACATAGCCTGGTTATATCTATAGCCGTTTCATTCTTACCACCTTTTAAATGGAAGTTTTGAAATTATGCTTTTAGAGATTAAAAGCAAAGAGTAACAAAAAGCGGAACGTAGCGTGGATATTCTCGGCGTCCTATGTCCTAAATGTCTTTTTAGAAGCCTTTTTTCGTGCAATATAGGTCAAAAAAAAATTTCCGTGTCCTAACTTTTGGTATGGAAAATGCTAATTTATTACGTATTATATACGTGGAAGTTTTTTACTTTTTTACACGAAAATTACTAAAAAGATTTTGGATGAAATTTGCCGCACACGTATGAGTGTTATGAGTGAACTGCTAGTATTTTATAAAGACGGAAATAAAATTTTAAGTAACATTATTTAGGAGAAACTAAAAGTCGTGGATGGTCGAGCTACAGTCTTACCGAAAATCGAGATAAATGGAGCTCGATAAGGGAGATCTATGTCCAGCAGTGAACTCATTTAAGCCGATGATGATATCATGCACTTTACACCTACATACATCAGAAGAAACTAAACAAAAAAATAAGGCCGCCCATTGAATGTTATTTTTTTGTGTTGAATGTTTTTGCTCGATGTTTGATTGGTGTACAATAAAGAATAAATAAATAATGAAGCCCTTTATTTCCAAATATAACTTTACACTTTTGTTCTTCTCCTTCTTCAGCCTATGGATGTCCACAGCTGGACAAAGGCCTCCCTCAAGGCTTTCCACCGCCACTCCAGAACCTTACTGCCCCATCGGCCATCGGTTCTACGAGCAATGTGTCCTGCTCACTGCCACTTAAGTTTAGCGACTCGCAGAGCTATGTCGTTGACTTTGGTTCTTCTGCGGATTTCCTCATTTCTGATTCGATCACGCAGAGAAACTCCGAGCATAGCTCTTTCCATTGCCCTTTGTGTGACTCTGAGCTTTCGTATGAGGCCCATTGTGAGCGACACTTTTGTTTCATTCCTTATAATATAAAATGGCATGCAAAGAATGTCACCTACTTATAATTTACTATTTACTTCATACAGTTACCTATATACACTCATTTATTTAGTCAATTCATAGTTTTTTGGGATTTATTTTATAAAATTGTTATTTATTTACCTGTACATTATCTGGCATTTTTCAGCTGCTCAGCAATATAAAAAAATCTACAAACAAGTGATATGAGACATAATCGTGTTACATTTACCCTTCAAAACATGTCAAAAAACTCAAATGAACAGAATTCTCTCAAATTAAGGGACTGAAAAGATATATTCATCTTCGACTCGCAGCCTTTGCATTCCGTACCGTGCACTTCAATACAAACTGAGTTAGGGAAACCAAGTTATAGGAAAAACGCCTGCGCTGCCAACCAATCAGTATTTTTTGTTGTTTCTTTATATGAGAAGGGAGAACATTGCAAATATTACTGGCTGTCCGATTTTATGGTTCAAGATAAAAACCTGATGGAAAATGAAAGCATGGAAAAAATATGTTACTTATTTTTTTTTTTGTCATAGTTGAATGATTTATGTATTTATGTATCACTACATATTACAAAACAGTCACTTTCTCTTTCCCTATGTCCCTTTGAATGATTAAATCTTTAAAACTCCGCAACGGATTTTGATAGGGTTTTTTTTTTAAATAATTATATACTAGCGCTTGACCGCAATCCCTCCTGATGGTAAGCCGTGATGCGATCGTTGATGGTAAAGCGCGCTAGTTTATTAAGAGCCATTTCACTCAGAAAACGAGCGAAGGAAGACGGCAGTTGAGCGAGGTGATGCAATGTTAAACCCAACAACACGACCAACGATGCTGTGCCAAAGGGAGATTGATCTGAAAACGCTCCACGACCAAACTCCCAACACAACAACATTAGGCGCATCGTACCCGGCACACATCGCAACACAACTGCTCAGACCCGTCCTCCGTACGGCTTCACCAGACATCATGCCGGAACACGACAAATCGCTTGGCGGCAAGGCTTGTCTGGTGGGTGGTAACTTCTGCCGGTGGCCGATGTTATGTCCTACCACCGAGATATACCGAGATAAGTAGTAAATAGTTTTTATTTTCATTCAAGAGGAAGGTTAAATAATAACCATTAAATTGTATTGTGTATTGGTTTTAATAATATCCATTAAATTGTAGAGAAATACTATTATTTTAGAGGTTTCTAATGTGATGTCGTAAATAATTATAGTCTGCAGTGTAACGCTGGCTGAACCCTACGATATTTATCAAAAGAATGTACCAAATATTGTACAAATTGAAAAGGTCTACAGAAAAGTCCGCGATGGTATATGTTTATCTCTTATGGATATCCTACAATATTTTTTTGTCATTTACTTTTTACGAGAAAATCTGGCTAATGTTCAAAGCGATTTTGACCAATACAGCATTAATCCTTCTCCAATTTAATAAATTGTTGACTTAATATAGATCTATATCGCCCTGTACAACATATGATTTAAATGAATATTTTCGAAGATATTACACATTTAAAAATTGCAAGGCGTCGCGTTCCGTCCGGGGCAGCGGCAGCGGCGGGCCGCGGTTTTTATACAACGTTAACAGTTTCCTGTATGCCTAGTATGAGTTTTCATTACGAGACTCGATCGTCGATATAGAACGCGTTGCTCATATTATTACAACGGTTTTATACCTACCTACAAAGTTATTAATGTATTAAATGCATCATACTGACGTCATGCAAATCCTGTATCTCGCAAGCTGAGTTTACTGCGCTACTAGCATACGAGTACATGCAGCGTCCCGACATCCACTGTAGGGCAAGTGACAGACACAACACCCGTCTGGTCGGACGATCCTCTCTTTTGGAGTATGAGTGAACTTTACACCGTGTTCCTTATACCTCATCATCGTCATCAACCTTTTTTACCATCCCACTGCTGGGCACAGGTCTCCTCTCATACAGAGAAGGAATAAGCGCAACGTTTGCTCAATGCGGGTAGACGATTTCAGCTTAGAGTCCGTGTTTCCTCAAGATGTTTTCCCTCAACTTGTAATCAGTCATTTGTGTTCAAGATAAACTTAGAAAATACATATAACTTACAAAAGTTACATTGGTACTTGTCTGACCTGGAATCGAACCCGCATACTCATACTTGAGAGGCTAGTGTTTTAACAACTAGGCCACCACGACTACTTCCTTCCTTATACCTCTAAATGCTAAAATAATGGATGAAAATTTTTTACGCAGGAAAGTTCAGGATCATGTACTGAATTCATGGTAGGTAACAGGTCGCAGCCCATTGCCCTTGCCATCTTCGCCAATATCGTCCCATTGCTTAGATAAATCTCTTTCATCTTTAAGAATTTTGATAGGTAGGTAATCGCTTTTAAAGATCATTGGGCCCGCTTGACGTCCACGCATTATCGCATTAGCCCTTTTTGGAAAAGGTCATTGATGCTCCTTTATGTCGACGTAAAACGCGATCAATATGGAGCAGATAGTTTCTGATGTATATATACAGTATCATAACATTGTAGGTACACCGTTTTGGCTTCTCGTAGATCTTCAAAGACCCTGAAGTGACTTCAAAGTGTATTGGAGAGTAATACGCTTTTTCGACTCAGTGAGTTTCCAAATTATTTGGTTGATAATCTTCAAAGGATGTCCGGGTCTTATCGGGTGACTATAGATGCTGCTGTAATTGTTGGAGTTTCCAGTTTCTGTGCTGTTGTTTCTGAAATATCTGTATTGAGTGACTTATGGTTGGCGCTTGGCAGGTTTGATTTTGAGGTCGAATTTCGCAGTTGTACAACGTCTGTGCAATAGTTTTGATTGGTTAACTGTCTATGTAGAATTTCGACAGTGGCCTCTTACATCTAAGACGAGGTGTGGTGAATGTAAGCGACAGTGAATATTTAGTGTAACTTATCAAGGTCAAAAGCCTGACAGCCTTCGTGCCGTAACGGTAGCGAACGCTGCCGCTTCGTAAGGAAGCGCGGGTTCGATCCCCGCACAGTGCAAATATTTGTATGCATGAATATGAATATTTGCACTGGTCTGGTCGTGCCTCAGAAAGCACGTTAAGCCGTTGGTCCCGGTTGCCATACAAACATCCAGTGGCAGTCGTTACGGGTTGTTAGAGCCCTCAAAAGGCTAACAATTGGTTTAACTGCGATGCTTAGTTATCGCCTTCGGGTAGTGGAGGTCAGACGGCTTCGCTTCACTGAAAATATCGAAGTTTAGCCAAAATCAGCACTTAGACTGGTAAAGCGGACCCCAGACTCCAAAGCTGAAAAGCTACGGATGCGACTGGGATTAACGCTGAGATGATAATGATTAAGGTCAAAAGCCTACAGTAAATGAATAACATGTTAATAAAAATCTTTTCAAAATCAAAAGACATTTATTAAAATTAGGCTGAGAATCAGCAATTTTTGAACGGCAATAATACGTAACAAAGTCCCCAAAACACCCGCCCAGCGCCACTTAAAATACGTCACGATGTAGATGGGTACAGTAATGAACACAAGAAAATACAAACGAAGTCCAACGAATGAACCAACCGCGGCAAGTATAGCATAGTAACCTGACCTACCACAGCGGCACATCGACTACGCCTGAGTGGCGGGGTCATGGAAAATAGCAGAGCCTTTCTACCAATCCCCCGCCGGCGATTCCCGCCAAAAGGTGGGCCCACAGTGGTCCCGCCATTCGGAGTGGCCGGGCTGGGTACGTCTTCTTGTGCGAGAAGACGCAGCAGCCAAAGGTTTTTTAGCGAGGTGTCCTTCCTCTTAGTCCCACTCGTTTGCCCGGAAGCAAACGAGGCCCCCAACTCCTCTCAGTGAGGAGACTGGGTTGCCCGACGGTGACCCGGAGTTCGGGTCACGTCAGCCACCTGGAGTGGTGGCCGACCCGCCGCACGTGTGATTGCCGAAGCGGTCCCCACTTCTGGTTTTGGTCCGCGCCGGTAAACCGGTTGCCCTATCCACCACCTGGGGACGCGTCCGATGGCAGGCCAGAAACTGCACTGGGAATAGTAACCTAATCTAACCTAACCTCGGTTGTTATTTAGCCACAAATCCAATAAAGGGCTTATAGTTAAATTCCATGACGTATTCTAATAAATCTTCCCTTCATTAGAGCTAAGGTTTCGTTTTTTACATCATTATAAATAATTGGTATCTTATAGTCATGTTTTTTTTCCAGGTCGAATAACAGTAGCGGGATTTATAAGCTCGGAAATATAACACGCGATGTAAAAGGTAAGCTGAACCTAAATCGTTATTTTTATACTAACTTCTGTCCATTTTGTTGCTATTATAGGCCGACTGATTAATTGCAACGCAGCCTGAGGTACTACTCGCGCGAGTGAACTGTGAACTTCGCTGGAATGCAGTCCATATATACTCATATGTCCATATGCAGTCCATAGTAAAATGACCTAGTATTATGACGCTTTATCATCAAACCGACGTTTTATTGACATAAAAAAATTGTAATTTATATTTTGAACATGATTTTCATTTTACATACAAACGGTACCGTCCGGAAGACGTCACAGAGCGAGGTGCACAGTTAGCTCGCGCGAGTTATAGATGCTTGGCGTGGGCGTGGGTCTACCCACGCCCACGGTAGCGGTACCTACAACCGCCACAAAATGAACGACGCGTCATACTGACGTCACACGAATTCTACATCTCGCAATCAGAGTTTACCGTGCAATTAGCATACATGCAACTTGCCAATTTCAACCATCGGGCAAGTGCCCGCCAGACATAACACCCATCTGGTCGGAGGATCCTCCCTTTTCTATGTAGGATGAGTGAGCTTTACTCCCTGTTCCTCATGCCTCCACAATGGTGACCCCGAGCATGAACGTCAGCACAGCCTTCGTGCAACAACTTGAGCGTGACGTCATCATCATCACTCCCGAATCACTGAAATCTTGTATCACATCACCACACCGCGTTGCTACTTCAGGCGACGTTGGCATATACTTTTAACATATCATAAAAAATCTTGTTACACATAGAAAATACTTTTTATCATCTTCCAGAGATTATAAATCATCATCAATCATCATTTTAGCCGAAAGACGTCGACTGCTGGACATAAGCCTCCCCCAAGGTTCTCCACGACGACCGGTCCTGCGCCTCCCGCATCCAGCGGTTTCCCGCTACCTTCACCAGGTCGTCGGTCCATCTTGTCGGGGGCCTACCCGCGCTACGTCTTCCGGTGGGTGGTCGCCACTCGAGAACCCGTCGGCCCCATCGGGCATCGGTCCTTCGGGCAATGTGTCCAGCCCATTGCCACTTTAGTGTTGCAATTCTTCGGGCTATGTTGGTTACTCTCGTTCTTCTACGGATCTCCTCATTCCTGATTCGATCGCACAGTGAAAACCCAAGCATAGCCCTCTCCATTGCCCTTTGAGTGACTTTGAACCATCTTATAAGGCCCATTATATATCATCTTCTTCTTCTTCTTCAGCCTATGGATGTCCACTGCTGGACAAAGGCCTCCCCCAAGGCTTTCCACGCTGACCGGTCTTGTGCTGCCCGCATCCATCGGCTTCCCACGACCTTCACCAGGTCATCGGTCCACCTTGTTGGGGGCCTCCCTACGCTGCGTCTTCCAGTACGTGGTCGCCACTCCAGAACCTTACTGCCTCATCGGCCATCGGTTCTACGAGCAATGTGCCCTGCCCACTGCCACTTAAGTTTAGCGACTTGCAGAGCTATGTCGGTGACTTTGGTTCTTCTGCGGATCTCCTCATTTCTGATTCGATCACGCAGAGAAACTCCGAGCATAGCTCTTTCCATTGCCCTTTGCGTGACTCTGAGCCTTCGTATGAGGCCCATTGTGAGCGACCACGTTTCAGTTCCGTAAGTCATCACTGGCAACACACACTGGTCAAAGACTTTAGTCTTGAGACACTGTGGTATCTTGGACGACGAGAAGATGTATCGTAGCTTCCCGAACGCTGCCCAGCCAAGCTGGATTCGACGAGACACCTCTTTATACTCGTATATCATATCAACAAACAAAGAATTTGACCTCTTTCTTTAACCATATTTTTATATCGGGTTCTATTTATTTGAATGAATTTTCTTTTTGCTTGTTCGCCCATTTCTGAAGCTCTCGATATAAATAGTAGAAAAATAATCAATAACTATAAATTTACTAAGAGTTTACATTACCTATTGAGTTTGTAAGTAGGAGGTAATGTTTGAAACTACTAATCCGATTCTCAAATGAAAATTCTTACCTTAATAATTTCGTCAAGAAGTAGATACGGTAGACTTAATCGAAAACTTGTGTGACCAACAAAACAAAACATTATGGAATATTTCGTTAAACTCTGATGGCACTGGCAAACATGCTGCAGTCGCCATATTGGCCACTATAGCGAAACGACATTGACATCGAATGATATCTTGAATACTTGTAATCAACTTTCCGTTTCATACTCACGCTCGCTGTACGAATGTATGCCTCGATTTGCCTTTAATATTCCTTGAGAACCGATAACTGCAGAAATACCTACAAAAAATTATGAGACACGTTTCACCGAGCGAAGCCGGGTTTTCATCTAGTATTCTATAAATTGAATATTTTTCAATGAAAAAATAAATTAAAACCAATAGTCTTAAAGTTTGTTTTCGCATGAAATTGCAAGCAGATGAAGTATTTGTGTCATTGTACAGATGTTAGCAGGTCAAAATAGCCGAAACTGTCAAATATTTTCAAAGTAAACAGATTTCAGAAGCTTGATGTGCTTTCCATTGTTTGTACATGAAGGCAGTAACCACTATCCGGTTTATTAAATTAGTAATCTTTTACCCTGACAGATCAGACCTGACACACAGACTTTTGTTCCTGATTTTGATGCGTTTGCAAACATTTAAACTTAATTACACAAACAACCAGACTCGGAAGGGGAACCGGAATCGGAGTCGGTCTCCGTGGCGCAGCGGTCAACACGCCTGCCTGCGACGTGGAGGCCCCGGGTTCGATCCCCGGCCAGGTCATGATAGAAAACGATCTTTTCCTGATTGGCCTGGGTCTCGGGTGTTTATCTATATATATCTATTATAAAATATAGTATCGTTGAGTTAGTATCCCATAACACAAGTCTCGAACTTACTTTGGGGCTAGCTCAATCTGTGTGATTTTTTTTTTTAATGGGACAAAACCCGCCACACTTTTCCCAACCACTGCAACTCCTGAAAGCCAGAATCAACAGTGGCGACCGCCAGAAAAACGCCGAGCAATGAAGCTCGACGAGTCCCGGAGAAACGATTCAACTGTCTTGGGTCCCGCAACGAAATTAATCAGAAAAGAATAGCGGAGGAGTAAGAAAAAAGAGATTTTTTCCACTTCCCTCCATAACAAGCAGGAGACAGAACAGAACTAGGCCAATCGGCACAAAGGGACATTATTGCAACTGGGAGAAGCCCAGATTGCCAAACACCACGGAATAAAATTTGATTAAGTTAATGGGTCCTAAGTAGGTATTAGCTGTTACAATTGATTCCAATAATAGGTATGGCAAAAGCGCCTGAACGCACGGAAATTGGTTCTAGTTTCTACAAGGTCCGTATAATAAACGACTCCGGATATAACTTGTACACTATCCAACATAATATTGCGTTCATTCTGCCAAAGAACACACTCCCACAAGATGTGATGTGCGGACTGTTCAAATTCACAGTTCGACGTAGTAACACTGACACAAAGGGGAAGGAACAAGTTTAAAAGAATACAGTTTACTTTTAAAGTTGCCATGACCTGTGAGAAATTGGGCAACGCAGTGGTCAACCTCCAGCCATGTCTTAGCCAGCCGATCGCCAACGGATGGAAAGAATAGATGGAGGTGCCGCCGGCCCTTGATGGAATTATCCCACCTACTTTGCCATTCGGATAAGAGGTCCTCCCAGACATCAGACTGAGGTTTAAATAATCTAGAGATTTTATTAAAGTCGCGTTGTGTAACAAAATTAGTGTCCATGGCCTCCCCCCTCGCGGAGTAGTACATTGAAGCACGTCGCTGTACCTCAAGGTCGACTGGAAGTACACCCGCCAGTATCGGTAAGGCTTCAGTACTGACCGTTCTATACGCCTTGCATAAAAATATCAATGCCAAACGTTGGCTTTGAAGCAGTTTACGTCGTGCCGCCCCTATGCTGGCCCTATCGGCCCAAACAGGTGCACCGTAGCACATACATCCTAAGTAGGTAGCTCCATATATAGTTTTTAAAGTTAGGAATGATAGACCCCAAGTTGCTTTGGATATTCTAGTTAGGGCATAAAAGTTCCTTTTAGCTTTTTCACCAACTATTTTTATATGTTCTATAAATGAAAAATTCCTTTCTAAGATCATACCAAGGTAGCATACGGATTGCTGTTTTTTAATGGCAACGTTATTAAATTTAATAGTAGGCAATGATTTAAGATTACCTTTTAGTAGAAGTTGATAGGTTTTATGTGGCGCAAACGCTAGGCGGATACGATCACCCCACTGAGATATTAAATTTAGGCAAATATTGGCCAAGTTCTCAAGTCCAGCCCGGGTACTTGACTGAATGAGCAGTAGGCCATCGTCCGCGTAACCAGTAAGTGAACAGCCGCAAGGAAGCGGGATCGCGAGGAAGTCATCAAAACCCAAATTCCATAAATAAGGACCGACAACTGAACCCTGAGGACATCCCATGGTTAGTGTTTTAGTACTAGAAAAATGACCGAGCTTAAGTACCGCGGAACCGTTTATAAAGTAAGAGTAAACGAGATTATATATGTTTTTATAGCAACCGCGGGTTTTTAATTTTAACAACAGCATAGGCCACCAGGCGTTATCAAAAGCCCCAGAAATATCCAGGAAGATCCCAATTACGTACTTGTTTTCGGATTGGTTAACGGTTCTTCTGACAGAAAGCGCCGCGTCGACTGTAGATTTACCTATGGTGAAGCCATACTGATTATTATGGAATTTTGGACCGTTCGGTAGTAAACGTGGAACGATGAGGCGCTCAAGAAGTTTACCCAAAGATGGTAGAAGTGTGATAGGACGATATGACTTCGGATCATCCGGTGGAAAAGAAAGAAAAAGAATCTGTAGGCCATACAATTTTTTATTACGTGTGGGAGTCGAACCATTCGATCGCAAAGCCACTGCGCCATAACTTATTGGGCCAATAAGTGCATGGTCACTCATAAAACAATTATGAACATAATACTGATTCTAACAAATTAACCACTCCAGTGATGCGAGTTTCGACGTATTAAATCGTTTCGGTTTCGGTTGGTAGATATCAGATATCTCCGAAGTTTTGCCTCTAGGATATGCAAAATAAAGCGCCTGATGGGGTTCGAACCTATGACCTACAACTCGAGGCCGATACTCATTAGGCCACCGCTGCTCTTGTTATACACTATGTAACAAAAACCCTGTTGTTCCTTTCAGGGACATATAATTTTACCTACAAGCACATCATTAATGAAATCATAATTAGAAAACAGTTATCATTGTCTAGTCGAGGGGTCACAATCAAATACCTATTAAAACGGACAAATTCGATTTTTTTTTTAGAATATCTCATTTTATAAGTTAAATAAATTGGCGGGAACGTTCTACTTATGCCTAGTTTCTTCATGCAGAATTGCAGAGCAAAGAAATCAGTTACAGATAATAAATATTAATAATTAAAAATTTATTTTAATTATTTTTGTTGAATAATTTTTATAAATTACTTGCTTTATTACGTTCGTATGCCGATTCTTAAAACATAGGTTGAAGGAACAACAGGGTTTTTGTTACATATTGTATAATATGTATGTAGATTTGAGGTTTGTTTTGTTTAGACAACACAATGATATTTTTTTTTTATTGCAGATTCATATGATATCCAGTACAGATACAGAAGAAGTCTACCAATGGTCATATCAGAACACTTCAGCGAGACTACTGTTATGCCTGGAGTTGATGTAAGTATGTTTGGGAATTAATTATCTATAGACTATGAAACCTATTTTTTACGCTAGGATAATCAGTGGGTGTACTGAGATGCTGTTACCACGGCTGAGATTGGCCTTCTCTTAATGAAAGGGAGTTAGTTGGCCGCAAATAAACCACGCAGCCCTAGATTGGTAAATTAATTTTTTTTTCGGTTCTAGACATACCGATTTCCTGACGATTTATTTTGCTATTTTGAGAGCAGTGATGATGGACTTATTTGGACATAGTATACATAAGACAATACATACATCTTCTTCTTCTTCAGCCTATGGATGTCCACTGCTGGACAAAGGCCTCCCCCAAGGCTTTCCACGCTGACCGGTCTCGTGCTGCCCGCATCCATCGGCTTCCCGCGACCTTCACCAGGTCATCGGTCCACCTTGTTGGGGGCCTCCCTACGCTGCGTCTTTCAGTACGTGGCCGCCACTCCAGAACCTTACTGCCCCATCGGCCATCGGTTCTACGAGCAATGTGCCCTGCCCACTGCCACTTAAGTTTAGTGACTTGCAGAGCTATGTCGGTGACTTTGGTTCTTCTGCGGATCTCCTCATTTCTGATTCGATCACGCAGAGAAACTCCGAGCATAGCTCTTTCCATTGCCCTTTGCGTGACTCTGAGCCTTCATAATCAGCCTATGTTGTTTCCAGTGATGGGTCACCGTCCTCCTTTCGATGAGAGGGGAGTAGGCCATAATATACCACGCTGGCCCAGTGAGGATTCGAAGGTTTTCGCTCTAGGAGATGCCGATTTCCTCACGATGTTTTCCTTCACCGTTATGAGAGCAGTGGTGATGAAAACAATTTACACCAAGTAAAGCGCCTGATGGGGTTCGAACCTACGACCTATAATTTGTCAGTCGCGGCTGATACCACTAGGCTACCACTGCTCACAAAGTAAGGCGTTTTATTAGGTTTGACCCTAAGACTTGCAACTCTTAAGCCCAGGAGTGAAACAGGGCCCCAGTGGTGAGCCGCTGAGGCACCCTTGCGCTAATCCCAGCGCCGTCACGCCAAAAGGCACCGCAGTAGCCGCCCTGGTCGGGAGACGACACCTAACTCCCAGCCACCAGTAAGGACCAGGCCCGAGTCGACGGCGCGTCGTGTTTCACGCGCGCCTCAAAGAGATGTCAGCACATCGTGACGGGGTCCACGAAGACCGATGCCACCTGGGTCAGGGTTGCGGGTTGGTTAAACAAGAAACCGTGGCCCTGGCCGTGGCACAGGCAAGTGAAGAAACTCGGGTTGGTTTTAGTCAGTAAAAGTCTGACACACCCTTCCGCACCGCCCAGAGCGGGAGAAGTCTTTTGATGATTTCCCATCCCAACAAAAAAAAAAGTCACCCTTGCGCTGATTTACTCACAGAAAATACGGTAACCCCAAACAGTTTATCTACAGGTCATTCAAAAATTTGTTTTGTGCGGAACTGGGGTTTGAAAGCCAAATAAAATTAATTATGGAGTTAAATGTGCTCGGCGGAATAGCGTTACATAGTTAACGTTGAATTTATGATGTATAAATGTAAGAATATCTGTAAACCAACCCTTTAATTGAGATGTTTCGTGGGGTATCAGTACGTGGTGCAGGAGGGGTATTTTCTTCCCGGGGTGGAAAATGCTCATTGACCTGTCAAAGTCACACGGATTTAAAACCACACTAGTGTTTCTTCTCACACAAAAAACGGGAGTCGCGGGTCCTTATTATTCTTCTGCAGCCCCCGATTGGAGCTTGCCCGCCACGCCGGCCTCTTTTGATCGAGGATATGGCTCCCCCAGCAAAGTTGGAACACAACATTTCACTATCGATCCTGATGAGTGGCCGGACGAGCCTCATACCAGGACCCATTTTGGGATATTGTCGGCCTTTCAGCGAGGTCCGGTGTGCCTGTTGTGGACCGGATGAGTGGATAAGGTCGGTTATTAAACGATTGGCCTATAGATCTGATTCATCATCATCATCATCATTTCAGCCGAAAGACGTCCACTGCTGGACATAGGCCTCCCCGAGGCTCTCCACGACGACCGATCCTGCGCCTCCCGCATCCAGCGGTTTCCCGCGACCTTCACCAGGTCGTCGGTCCACCTTGTCGGGGGCCTACCCACGCTACGTCTTCCGGTGCGTTGTCGCTACTCGAGCACCCGTAGATCTGATTAGCTCTTCTCATTCCGGTCAACAAATCATACCAGCTGATATCAATGGCCCCAAAATAACAAATAAGTTAACCTCACCCCTATATTTCCTCTGACAGTTAGACAGAAGTGTACCTATGGCCCAAATACAAAAAAAAAATATTAAAGGTGAGATATTAACATGTCAACTTGATCTCGTTTTAAAACAATATTTAGCTCATGTGAAAATGTATTTTACTTCTACTTATTATGTCAGAGTTGGAATTGAATCATCATCATTATCATCAGCCTCTACTCGTCCACTCGATCCTGAGCAGTTCTCCCCTAGCCACTACCAGCCACCTTTTTGATGTCGTCGCTCCATCTCGCCCAAGGGCATCCCACGCTATGTTTGCCGAGACGCGGTCTCCACTCGAGGACTCGTTTACCCCAACGGTTGTCGGTCCTGCGGCATATGTGACCAGACCATTGCGAGAAGCGAATACGGGTCCGCTTTACCAGTCTAACTGTTGATTTTGGCTAAACTTCGATATTTGCCGTGAGACTGCCGTCTGACCTTCACAACCTGAAGGCGATTTCGAAGCATTGCAGTTAGATAAATTGTTGGACTTTTGAGGGCTTCAACAGCTCGTAAAAACTGCCATTAGATGTTCGTATGGCAACCGGGACTAACGGCTTAACGTGCTTTCGGAGGCACGATCAGACCAGTGCCAATATTCATATTCATGCATACAAATATTTGCACTGCGTGGGGATTGAACCTACGCTTTTTTGCGTAGCGGCCGCGTTCACTTTGGCTACGCCACGGAGGCTGTCATATCAAATATCCACGAATGATAGCCGAATGCAAAAGGCGTAACTTCTTTTCCAAGGTACTCTTAACCTGAACGATTAAACAATGCGGCTATTATAATTTAGCCTCGACACTAAAAAAGGGGGTATACTACTTTTTTAGTATCGATGGGAAATCATCAAATGACTCCGGCTCTGGGCGGAGCAGAAAGGCGTGTCAGACTTTTACTGGCTAAAACCCACCAGTGTTTCTTTACTTGGCTGTGCGCCAGGGCCACGGTTTCTTTTTTAACTAACCCCCAACCCTAAACTCTTCGTAGACCCGTCACTATGTGCTGACATCTCTTAGAGACATTAGTGACCCACAACACACCATCGACCCGGGCCTGGTCCTTACCTAGCTACTCACCACCCGCAAGATTGAGCCTACGATGGCCAGGAGTTCGATGTAGTCTCCTGACCAGGCATCTTCCGCGTCAGCCGTAAACCCCTCAAAAATGTTTTAAACACCAATTTAAGGAAATAAAATAATTATCATGCACCATTTATTAGATCCACAATTCAAATTACACAGGAATTCCGAAATAAAGTATCTACCACACATTAAGCAATGCGAGGTAACTGTCAGAAAAAATCCAATATATGGCATTCTTGGAACCATTCAGGAATCCATTCTTTTCGTTCACGGCGATATCAATCGCCCTAATAATTCAATCAACATCATTCTTCTGTTCTTTTTCCAATTTATTTGGGGCGGCGCAACATATCTTAATAATTCAATGTCATTTTAAAAATATTCATGACATTTTTCTAATCGAACCTAAAAATAAAAATGAAAATAATATTGAAAGATCTAATATAATATTGGGCTTGTTTTTGTGGATACATTGTTTATAAAATGTCGCTATGAAAAAAAACCGCCCATTGTGTCAGCCTTTGGAAAATTTTCATATTTACGTTCTATTATATATTAAAAAGTATTCTACTCTACGCTACACAAACATAGTAAAAAGTATTGTATTCTACGCTTCCTATCTTTACTAACATTTCGTAGCAAAATCTGCACTTGTAGCACAGTATTAAAACGTAACTTGCTCGTAGACCGTGCCTACGTCGTAGCAATGGCTACGGCGTGGGCACGGTTCAAAAGTATCTAATGGAAGTGTAAACAAATCCTGTTTAAATTAAATTATTACGCAATTACTCGCTAAAAAAATTATGAACTCATTGATCTATATTAATGTCGGTGTTGTAACGAAAATTTAGTTATCTGAAAAACATCTTGAATACAATTTTAAATTAGACTTTCACGTTTAAATATAAAATTAATCAAATCGAATCAATTTATTTCTGTACGATGGTGGTGCCCGGAAAAAGTAGCTGTAGATGTACTTATATGTAGAGATTAGTATCCACAATTGCGTTTTCTGGTTCACTTCTTTACATTTTTATCATATAGGTACCTTATTTTTGTTTCATGAGGTAAGGAAAAGGGGCGATCTGATGTTAATTCAAGAAACTTGTGCGTGTCAGACATGCAGGACCATTTAGTGGACGTATGCGGTTGCACTCTGCACGTTCTGATGCACACTCTGTTGCTGAGTTGGTGGAAATAAGTGAGACTTCGGTATGTAGACTTACTTGATTTATATTCTTCCAAGATATTAGCGGAGTCACTATTTAACTTATACTACTATTGATTTTTAACTATTACTTCTTGACTGTTGATTCTGTAGAGATCTTGTAGGGATCTTGCTGTTGATCTTGACTGTAGCTGTTGACTCCTCGATGGTGAAGACGAATGTGTTTGCTGTAGCTGTAGACTCCCCAATGGTGAAGACGAATGTGTTTCACTGTAACTGTAGACTCCTTGATGTCGAAGACGAATGTGTCTTCTTACTGTAGCTGTTGACTCCTCGAAGATGGAGATGAATGTGTTTTCTGTCTTGTTACTGTTGACTCCTCGAAGATGAAGATGAATGTGTCTTGATGCTCAAACGTGGGGCCTATTTATACTGTGACAAGGGCGCAAACCGTGGGAAGGGACGAGATCGTCGGGTTTCACCAGCCATTGTCTTACGCACGTTTCTGGGCTGCATCATAAACCTGAGGGTCTGCACTTTATAACGCCCATTACAAGGGGTCATTTTATTGCGCCTATCCCAAGGAACCAAGGACAAGGGATTTTATGGCGCCCACCTTTTTGGTGTTGTTATGTTCAGCCAAATGTGGGACAACGATTTCTAATTTTATAATTTTATGTCTGCTGCATTTTATGACAAGGGAACACTTTATGACGGTTAACTTTTGTCACTGATATTTTACCGAATGTTCCCAGTCATTCCTATCATAATTGCCGCCTTGCCAGATGTGTACAACCATTCCTATCACAATGAATGATCGTCCATCTTACGCTTTCTAAATTCTTATGCACAAATGTTCTATTCTAAGTAATTACAATAACATCTACTATACTGTATACACTGTTCGTAAGACTATTCCTAATTAGTTCCTATGTACTATTAAAAACTATTCGTCCCGCACATCACTCCCGCCGTGCGACCGCGTCGCAGCTATCTCCGGTGCGGGTTTGTCTTCCGTTTGGAGAGGCAGGACTACTAGCTTCCTCACCGGTCGTCGCAGCACACCTCCCTTAGTTCGGACGTCCACGGTTCGCATGATGTCGTCGGGGCCCGGATACGTCGCTATGACTCTGCCACGCGGCCATATATTGCGCGGCAGGTTGGTGTCGACGACTTGTACAAGGTCGTCGACTTGTATTTTCGGACCTCTTCCATGCGGCTCCCGCCGGTGTTGCAACTCCGGGAGGTACTCCTGGATCCAACGCTTCCAGAAAAGGTCGGCAAGCCTCTGTGCTGCTCGCCAACTGGATCTCGATGCGGCGTCTTTTTCGTCGAATGTGCCCGGTTGAGGCACTCGTCCTGAGCTTCCCAACAAGAAGTGGTTCGGGGTCAGGGCTTCTGGGTCCTCTGCACTGACTGACACATGCGTCAGAGGGCGGCTGTTGATGGTGTATTCCACCTCTGCGAGTAAGGTGGTGAGTACTTCCTCTGTAGGGTGACGCTCGTGTAGCGTCGCGGCTAGTGCTATCTTCATTGAGCGTACCATGCGTTCCCAGGCTCCTCCCATGAACGGGGCGCCCGGTGGAATGTAGCGAATTGGAGAATCTTATAGGATCGGGTAAAGCATCTGCTAAACTTAGTCCCTTCTTGTTCGATACGTGGCATATCTTAACTTTCCCATACGATTCTGTTACTGATGAAGAGATGTCGGTTGGTCTCTTGGGGTCGATGCAGAGGGCGTTCATCTCAATGCATTGCTTCCCTAGTACGTCCTGACTGTGTTCTGATTTCTCAGCGACATGAGACACAAAGTCGATATTGTGCCTGGAGGTCCGGATCTGTCTGCCGTGGAGTACCCAACCCAGTGGTGTGAGAGATGCCACTGGTTGGTACTTGTTGCCTCTTCTGACCTCCGATGTCAACAGTAGCTGCCAGTTGTCTTGCCCAATCAACACTTTAGGCTTGGCATTGGCGTACGTGAGGTAGTCGCGGATGTCTGCCAGGTGCTTGCATCCCGTTACTGTTTCTGTCGGTACCCGCTGAGACGAAACATGCAAGTTCTTCACCGTGCGTGCATGTACTTGCTCTTCGTACCCGTTGAGCCCTTTCAACTTGATACTAACTCGACGCGAATTTGATTCAGACGCCTTCAGATCGTTGATGGTTTCTATTTTCAGTGGGTCGACGGGGCCTGTTGCTCCGATGCTGTTTGCCACGCTATCGTCAACTAGCGTGACTGTTGACCCGTCGTCCATCAATGCGAAGGTGTCGACTGTACCCTTTGGACCCTTTATTTGGATCGGTAGGATTTTCAGGAACGACTGTTTCTTACTCTCGGCCCAGGCTGAGTTGATGATTTCTGTAGCTTCCTTCGATGTCTCTTCTTTAGCCTCCTTCTTCTTAGTGTGATGTAACAGCTTATGATGTGAAAATCTGCAGCTGTTGACACCACACTCACGAGGACGGCAACTGTGAGTCTTGTTCCTGTATCGAAGACATCTGAAGCATAGACGTTTGGACTTGGCTGCGTCCCACCTGCCGTTTTCATCTAACTTCCTGAATTGATTGCAGTCAACCGCTGTGTGACCGGTTTGTTCACAGACCGGACAGTTCGACGTATTCGTCCTTTCTGTTACGTTGTGGACCTTCTGTATTCTCTTCTGTTGAGTGGCTGCTGTTCCTGTATTTAGTTGTTCGGGTACAGCGTACGGTGCGCACAAGTCCGCTTCTCTTTTGAGGAACTTGTCTAGCTTCACTAGGTCAGGATCTTCCCTCGGTTGTACGAACGAGAAATCGTAGTATCTGTAGCGAAGCGTAGGCGTCAGCTTGTCTACGACGGTCTTTGACACTTCTGGGTTGTACAGATAGTGTACACAGCCGAGAGTTTTCAATGTTGCTACAATGTTGGACACTTTTGTTGCAAAGATGCAGATGTCCCGCGGTGATTCGGTGAGGCGTGGCAGGGCACGGAGCGCGTCCATTTCCATCATGGCGATGGATTCCGGTCTTCCGAATCTTGACTCTAAAGCCTTCATTATGTCTGCTGGATCCGTGTTGGTAATCAGTAAAGAGTCAACTGCTTCTTTCGCTTTGCCTTTCAGTGTTCTTCGTAGCCTGTTTGTATTTTCAATCGGCGTGTATATATTTTCTGTTTCGTAGTAAGCGGCGCGGAACGGTAACCACTCTTGATGTGATCCACTAAACAACGGTAGCTCTATGGATCTCGGTCGTTGAGCTGCGTTGACGGCACTTGTGATTGCGTCGGCGAGCGCGGCGAGGTCGGATTGACCTCCCGCCGGTAACTGTAGTTGACGCTTCTGTTCTGTACTGGCTGGGACGCTATTCTCTATGCGCGTGATCACCGGCTCTGCTGTAGGTTGATTCTGTTGTACGGCAACCACGGGCGTTCTGTTCTGTTGGTCCTCTAGCCAGTTATCTACTCTTCGATCTGTTTCTTCCTTAGAGTAGATGGAGACATCATCTTCTTCATTGTCGGAGTCTTCATGTTCCAAAGTAGCTAAGCGTGCGGCGGCTAGCTCCACTTGCAGTCGCAGTAAGTCTTCCTTTGCCTTCGCCAACTTGTATGCCTTTGATTTACTGTAGGTCGATCCCCCCGCGCCCTTCCTAGCGGGGGTGCGGGGGTCTTGTAGTCCGCTCGGCAGTGGCAAACCATCTGTATTCTTGACCCGCTTTACTGTTGATTTTTCTGTTGCGGGTCGTGTTCCTTTGTTGCTGTGGCACACAGTTGTAGGCGGGTTCATCGTTGTAGCTGTTGACTGTGTCACGGAGAGAGTAGTAGCAGCGGCGGCGACAACAGCGGGGGGCGACACAGCGGGCGGGGCGGCGGCGGCGGCGGGCATTGATACGGCGGAGATCCCTGTGGCTGTCGAGGTACCAGTATATTCCGTGGTACCCGTTTCTGTTGTCTCCCTCGTGGTCGCTGTCCCTGTGGTAGCCGTCCCGGTAGTAACTGTTCCGGTTTCTGTGCACGTTCCCGTTGTTGATTTGCTAGCAGCTTTTCCCTCTGATCGTGTGACCGGCATATTGTTTATCGATAGCCGTCAGTCTACGACGCGAACTTATCTTGTGGCGAGAACTTGAGAGTCTTCACGTTTCTTCTAGCTGGATGCGTTCTTCACTTATTTTCCACTTATCCGGATATCGAAGCACCATTAAATATGTGCGTGTATCCGGATACGTTCTTCACTTAATTTCCACTAATTCGGCTATCGAAGGACCAAATTGTGCTCTTCACTTATTTTCCACTTATCCGGCTATCGAAGGACCAAATTGTGCACGACAGACATGCAGGACCATTTAGTGGACGTATGCGGTTGCACTCTGCACGTTCTGATGCACACTCTGTTGCTGGGTTGGTGGAAATAAGTGAGACTTCGGTATGTAGACTTACTTGATTTATATTCTTCCAAGATATTAGCGGAGTCACTATTTAACTTATACTACTATTGATTTTTAACTATTACTTCTTGACTGTTGATTCTGTAGAGATCTTGTAGGGATCTTGCTGTTGATCTTGACTGTAGCTGTTGACTCCTCGATGGTGAAGACGAATGTGTTTGCTGTAGCTGTAGACTCCCCAATGGTGAAGACGAATGTGTTTCACTGTAACTGTAGACTCCTTGATGTCGAAGACGAATGTGTCTTCTTACTGTAGCTGTTGACTCCTCGAAGATGGAGATGAATGTGTTTTCTGTCTTGTTACTGTTGACTCCTCGAAGATGAAGATGAATGTGTCTTGATGCTCAAACGTGGGGCCTATTTATACTGTGACAAGGGCGCAAACCGTGGGAAGGGACGAGATCGTCGGGTTTCACCAGCCATTGTCTTACGCACGTTTCTGGGCTGCATCATAAACCTGAGGGTCTGCACTTTATAACGCCCATTACAAGGGGTCATTTTATTGCGCCTATCCCAAGGAACCAAGGACAAGGGATTTTATGGCGCCCACCTTTTTGGTGTTGTTATGTTCAGCCAAATGTGGGACAACGATTTCTAATTTTATAATTTTATGTCTGCTGCATTTTATGACAAGGGAACACTTTATGACGGTTAACTTTTGTCACTGATATTTTACCGAATGTTCCCAGTCATTCCTATCATAATTGCCGCCTTGCCAGATGTGTACAACCATTCCTATCACAATGAATGATCGTCCATCTTACGCTTTCTAAATTCTTATGCACAAATGTTCTATTCTAAGTAATTACAATAACATCTACTATACTGTATACACTGTTCGTAAGACTATTCCTAATTAGTTCCTATGTACTATTAAAAACTATTCGTCCCGCACAAAACTGATCATTTGTATTGTTATGTTTATTTACACCATATTTAGTTTATTTACAGTCATGAGAAATATTCTATATTAAATTACAACTGTTGTGAGTTGTTTTCAATCTTAAATGTTTGTGATGTGGCAGTACTTTTTAAATAAATAAATAAATCGGTATTCAGTAGACTTTACCCCACCACCTCAACGAAATCTCAATTCTTTATTTGGTTTTCTATGATCTACTTTCTCACCTAATGTGTAAACAAAGCAAACAAGATAAAGAGTGTAATGTTTCTCTCCCATCATTTTAATTCAATTAAAAACTTTATATGACGCGTAAGATTTGCACTCAAGTTCTAATGATCCACGTATGTATTGGCACGCGCCTAATTGCTAGATCATCTGGACTTATTGAAATTATGAACTACAATAACTTTTTGACGACAATGATACTGCTGCATGCGGGAGGCTCAGGACCGGTCGTCGTGAACATCCATGGGCGATGCCTAAGTCCAGCAGTGGATGTCTTTCGGATGAAATGATAATGATGGTGATAATGATGATATATAAACTAGACGTAAGTCAAATTAAACTCCAAGCTATTGCTTTGTGAGATTGCCTATGGACTTTTGGTAGACACTGTTTACGTACTTCCCTCCAATAAACATCAAGTATTTGCCTAATCAATTTATGCATTACGTATTTTTTACCCAAGGCTTCTCTATAGACAGCCCAAGGGAGCCGTAAGCGTTCCCAAGAAAAATTAGCATGTCTTCCCTGCCCTCGCAAAATTTAATTATGTTGCTCTGCTGCGTTCAGACGTGATTGAGCAAGGAACAACAGGAATTCGGAATTTTTCGACCGAGGCTAAAATTATTCATAAGTATTTGAGCAAAAAATATCGGTTATTAATTTTACAATTGGTAAATATCTCTCGATAAGCATTGGTGAATTATGATGAGCCACGGCCCAGTGATATGGGCCTCGATTTACGAGTAGGACGAGTAGGCACAGCCTGGCGCTTTTTGTGTGGATAATTTCATCACTTCTGCTCAGAACGGCGAAGGGAAACGTCGTGAGGAAACCAGAGTAATCTAGAACCAATAAATCGAAGTCCTGTATCGTCTAACTTGCAAACGGTCGGCATGGTTACCCTCTGTTACTACTGTAGAAACATCACAGGCACTGACTCGCATATAGGAAGTTAAAATGTTGAAAAACATTTTTCTCGGGATTTCATTATGATTTATCAGTGAATAAACAAAAGACTACGTTTCTGCTGATAAGAATACAGGATACTTTAGACGTTATTATTAGTACTACCATTCTCAACACTGAGCAAACCTTACTTTGAAAACAAAGATAAATTCCAGCAAACAATATAAACCCTGGTCTTTCAATTGAAGTGCCATTTTAAATTCAACATTGTATTATATTCAGAACCGTTCTTTGTTTCTCGATTTCAGTTTTATACTTTTGATACTGCTACTTCAATTTGCAACTTAATTCTGGGTGTTTAAAGTCGTTTCTTGGTTGCAGGTGAGCCTACAATGTACACTGAATGGTCCCCATCCTGGAAGATTCGTATGGGAACGAGATGGTATTGTTATATCATCTAATACTGATTCTAGGTGAGTTTATTTTAATAATGTTGTCTATCTATGCGTAGTCATCATGAAAGAACGTACTCCACTTGACTCTACGTGCTCTCTCTCTCTCTCTCTCTCTATGCGCCGCACCTCGGATAAACCTCAAAACCTCTTTAGAAACACGCATACGACTCGAGAAATCCTACAATGATTGATTATACACCTTAATATTACCAAAGAGGATTCGCATTCATCTCAAAAATACTGTCTGAATAATACCATAATCAAAACCGAAAGGCGTTAGTAGGCTACCCCCAAAGTAGATCGATGACCAATTGTGCGAACTTGCTGAACGTGAGAATTAGGGACGATATAGTGTCGCTTGACTGCGCTCAATCATACAGATTGTAGACATCACTAAAAAGCAGTCAAGCTCAAACGGATTGCCGAATGACGGATATATTGTGAGCCACCACGTGTGAGTCCCTGAAACCTCGCGATGGTAAATGGAAAATGAAACACTATCTAATAGTCAAATCACTTTAGAAAAATAAACGTGAAATCGATATTCTCGAAGAGGTCTTAAGTAAATCCCGGATAGTCTAGCGTTCAGTAATGGAATCTATTCCTAGAATGTGTTGAACAAAATGATACCTATTTAAAACCTAGGGTGCAGAACGAAGGAAAAAGTCGTAAGCATATGGAATATTAACTTTTGTTCAAATAATTCGATGTCTAATAATTATTATTAATCAGCGTCGTGGTAGTTAGGTAATATAGAAAATAACTGATTAGAATTGTAATAAAACCTATAAAAAAGTATTAACTGAAACCAAAATACAAGACATTTTAATTCGAACTAATATACAATTGTCTCGTACCTTCACTGTAAGATAGAAAGTCAGCAAAAAAAGTTGATAATTCAAGTGTATTTTCATAGAAACCAATTTGCCAGCGGCGGTGTTCTCGTCGGACTACAATTTAAGTGTCTTCAAGGCTAAACTGAATGGGCTCTTACTAGCGCGCTTTACCATCGACGAGTGCATCACTGCTTACCATCAGGTGGGATTGCGGTCAAGCGCTAGTTTATAATATAGGTATGTCGGAGTCAGCGATGGTGGAGCGATAGGGTCGTCAGCATCTTGGTATGTTGGTACGGGTTCCATTTCGTATGTGAGTTTTGAATTGAAACACGAAGTGTAGAATACCCTCCAATCTTGAAAATAACAATTTAAATAGGCAAATCGACAGTTTCGCACCGGAGAAGTGTCCTGGTCCGAGTATCAATACGAAGTCACCGTTCGACAGTCCCCACATTCCAAAAAACCTCTGTCCACGTGCCGCCATCAGCGTTTTAAAAATAGTGTCGGCTCGGCTTATGTATGTTGCAAGCGTGCCGCCATGCGTGTTTGTAGGTATGACGTTGACCCCTGATGCGAACTCTATTAAATCAGCTGATAGGATAGTTTTTCTAGTATAGTTCACATTGCGATTTTTTGTGTAATTAACGAATTAATTAATTTTTACTTTAATATTTTATTGGGTTATAAAAGTATAACAATTATGAAGGGTCTAAAGTGAGAAAAACTGCATATTATTTTTTTTAATCGGGAAAAAGCCGACGCAAAATTTCACCACTGGGGGGTTCAGAATCATGTACTGGATCCATGGTACTCTTTTGTACGTTGATGTCAGCTACGCCCTTTGTATATAAAAAAAAAAAAAACAAAATATAATTCTAGACTCCCAGATATGATACGTATGCAAACGTACACTCGTTAATTACTTCGCAAACATCATCTGCATCTGCAAATACGGGTTAATTAAATAGGTACCGCGGTACCAAACACATATTTATTTCCGTAACAATATTTTCTACTATTACAGGGTCATTTTTATACTGGACTGTTTTAACGAACACGTTTGGATTGTTCCTACGTAATAAATCAGTTCATTATTCATTTTCTTGCAGCTTGTAAAAGATAAATTTCAAAGAGGGGAAACACGATCTTCTTCTTCTTTTCTTCTTATTCAGCCTATAAGCCTAGAAGTCCACTGCTGCACAAATCTTCCCCCGAGGCTTCCATTATGCTTGGCAGACGGGTTGGTCATTGCAGTAATTTGATATTCAACAGAACCTGGTGGCTTCCCTGGTGAGAGTTCCCTGTCGCCTCTTGGGACACCTACCGGAGAATATGGGTTGGTACTATTCTAACGGGTCTCACGCGCCTAGTACTATGTTTGTTAGATCAGCTAAGCTGCGCGCTGGGTAACCACGCTGCAAAAAATTCTAAATGTATTTGGGAAAAAATATACCATGGTGTAAAAATAATGAAATGGAATCGATTCAGTTGCTTATTCTGAAGAAACTATAGTCAGGTTTCATTTTAAGAAAAAATAACGTGGTATGTCATATCATATCTCAGACTTAATATGTTAGAACACAAGTTTGTAACATTGGTAAAAGTCCACTGCTGTAAATAATTTGAGCAAAGTAGACTGATTGCCAACACGCGGTCTGCCTAGTATCTAATCTTTGTAGTTAGTCTTTGAATTGATGGCTTTTGTACAGAATATATTCTTTTATTTCAAGAAAAATTCTAATTCATTGTTGCAAAACAGTGAATCATCATCATCACCATAAACCTTTTTATCATCTTACTGCTGGGCACAGGTCTCCTCTCATACAGAGAAGGATTGAGCGTAATCACCACGCTGGCTCAATGCGGGTTGGCGATTTCAGACTTATAAAGTCCTCAAGATGTTTTCGTTCACCTTCAGTCAATGGTGTCCAAGGTATACTTAGAAAATATATATAACTTTAGAAAAGTTACATTGGTACTTGCCTGACCTGGAATCGAACCCGCGCACTCATACTTGAGAGGCTGGTGTTTTAACCACTAGGCCACCACGACTTCACACAGTGAATGTCTGCAAAATATTGTCACAATATTCCGGTTTTAATGGTATAGTAAATACGCATATATGTGTATGTAATATGTCACCATTCTCCAATGAAAAGGGAAAAATCTCTGGGTATTGTATATGGAGGGTTGCTGGCCGATGGCTGTTCTAAAGCTGTTGTAATCTAATTTCGCAGAAAGCTCTGTTTGTGCGATGTAGGATTTGTGTGACGTCGCATATATTCGTAGAAACGGGAATTGGAACGGCTTAGTTAAAGTTAGACAAGTACAGTATTGTTAGCTATTATGTTAGTAAAATAAGGTATGTTATGGTAAAAGAGATGAAAAGTTTAGAGTCGAGAGTTCAGGTTTTTTATTTTTTGGGTTATGTATCTGTATCTATACAATATGTAAAGAAAACCCCGTCCGACCCATAAGGGTAATAAAGGTTAGGTAAACACAAGACCAAATATAATATAAAATTTTACGTAATTATCACAGTAACAATACTAATGAATTTTGAAATAATCTTTTTTTCCCGCGAATTAATTCCAACTTCCCCGAAAATTGGTAATTTTTAAAAAAGTGACAACACCATTGTGACGGTATTATTATAAGCGATTTGGCCACGTGACGCGTGCCCTGCCCCCCGTCGCCCGCGTACGGATTGTCTACCGCACATGCATTATGTTACCTCTTTTTGCTAAATAATATTAATTTTCTTAAGGGATTTTTTTTTAAGTTTAGACCGGGTTTGTAGGCATTAGTAGAATCAGTTATCGATACCTAACAATACCTTCACGGATCGGACAGGGTTTTCTTTACATATTGTATTTATCTGTATTTTTTTTAAATATAATTTGGAGACTATGAGATTATATTGCGTATCGTAACACAGTTTCTGTTATAGTTGCTATTGAAGGAATTAATTTATTTTTGATGTTAATGTTTGTTTAGACTTAGGCTTAATTTTGCGTTTATAACACGTTCCAACACGTGCAGGTTTTATTGTTTCTGCTGAGAATATGTAAATCCTATCCTACTCCCAACTAATTTCTAAAATCCTAACCTTTCCAACTAATATTTTGAAAGCAAAAGTTTTATATGGCATATTCGACTTTATCTCTGGGTTGGCAAATGTATTATAAATGTCCGTAGTCATGAATCACTAACCACGTACGGCTGTAAGTCATGTTATAACATTTTTGTAACCAACTGTTTGCTAAAATATTCACTTCTTCCAGATATATTATCGGCCAAACAATGGCGCCAGACAACGGAGTCATCACTCAACTCAACATATCACATCTGAGGGTAGACGATGGTGGGCTGTTCGCATGTGTGGCGCATCATGGTGATAGTATGGTGGTACACCATGACCGGCTTAATGTTTATGGTGAGTTTACTTATAGTTTTAAGGTGTTTTTTAATTCGCCTTTTTGCGGATATCATCAAATACTAAACCCAACCGTATTCCTTCACCTGCCTATATCAATTTATTTAGAGCAACGGGGCTCAGAGTGCTGTATAGCTAGCAATAATAAACATACAAACCAAGATAGTATGTTTAGAAGGAAATAAATAGAAAGTGATAATATTGATTCTTCTAAGCCAATAATAAGTTTTTTAGTTTAGGGGCTCTAGTGGCAATGAATCCGACTTCCAAGTTGCAGGTCGTAATTTTGTATTTTGTGTAAATTATTTCATAATCACTGCCCTCCGGAAAAAGTTCATCATCATCATCATCATTTCAGCCGAAAGACGTTCACTGCTGGACATAGGCCTCCCCCAAGGTTCTCCACGTCGACCGATCCTGCGCCTCCCGCATCTAGCGGTTTCCCGCGACCTTCACCAGGTCGTCGGTCCACCTTGTCGGGGGCCTACCCACGCTACGTCTTCCGGTGCGTGGTCACCACTCGAGAACCGGTCGGCCCCATCGGGCATCGGTCCTACGGGCAATGTGTCCAGCCCACTGCCACTTTAGTGTTGCAAGTTTTCGGGCTATGTCGTTTACTCTCAATCTTCTGCGGATCTCCTCACTCCTGATTCGATCGCGCAGTGAAACCCCAAGCATAGCCCTCTCCATTGCCCTTTGAGTGACTTTTAGCCTTCTTATAAGGCCCATTGTTAGCGACCACGTCTCAATTCCATAAGTCATCACTGGCAACACACACTGGTCGAAGACTTTTGTCTTGAGACACTGTGGTATTTCGGACGAGAAGAATCTACGTAGCTTCCCAAAAGCAGCCCAGCCGAGTTGGATTCGACGATTGACCACTTTCTCGAAGTTGGACCTTCCTAACTGGATCTTAACAGGAAAAAGTTGTCCTAGAAAATTTTTAAGGCATGTCATGACATCCGCAGCTGCTCTGGGTACATGGTAGATTATTATTAGCCTACTCCTTACGAACATCATAGGCTAATTATGCTACGTCTTCAGTCGCATGACTGTATTAGTATAGATTAACATGAACTGAAGTTGTAGAAATGTAGCCACGTCCCAGAAGACGCAGCATATTGAGGCCCCCAACAAGGTGGATCGATGACTGGTGAAGGTTGCGGAAAGTTGTTGGATACGGGCAGCACAATATCGGTCATTGTGGAAAGCCTTGGTGGAGGCCATTGTCCAGCAGTGGACCTGTTCATCTAAATGATGTAGAGAATATTATGAATACAACCTGAGGCTCCTAACTTATTATGTAATAGAATTCCAGGAATGTAGTATAATGTACTAGAATTCGTGAACTTTGCGGCCACAGCTAACAGTAACGTAAACTTTGAAATAAGGTTACTTACACAAATAACACAATTTAGAACTTAATAATTCAGCATAGGTCTTTTTCCAGTCTTTTTTTTATAATTATAAACTAGCGCTTGACCGCAATACCGCCTGATGGTAAGCAGTGATGCGATCGTTGATGGTAAATCGCGCTAGTTTATTAAGAGCCTATTCACTCAGAAAAATGAGCGAATAGGAAGGAAGACGGCAGTTGAGCGAGGTGATACAATGTTAAACCCAACAACACGACCAACGATACTGCGCCAAAGGGAGATTGATCTGAAGACCCTCCACGACCAAATTCACAACACAACAACATTAGGCGCATCGTACCCGGCACACATCGCAACAGTACTGCTCAGACCCGTCCTCCGTACGGCTTCACCAAACATCATGCCCGAACACGACAAATCGCTTGGCGGCACGGCTTTGTCTGGTGGGTGGTAACTTCTGCCGGCGACCGATGAATGTCTAACGCCACTGAGTGCCAGTTCTTTACATGCGACTGCCTATCTGACTTTCATGACCCAGTAACTGGGTAATAAGACACTCCTTAGCAAGACTGGTGGTCAGACTTTCAAGCTACTGCCAACACGAAGTCACTTTCAAGGATCCACGAATGATAGCGGGAACTCATCAGCTTAACCTACTTTCCGAGGAACGGAGGAATATTTTTTTTTATTCTGTTGTTATTTTTATTCTCCGATTAATCACATTTACTATATCACAACAGCATTACTCAATCCCAACATCATTAGTTTAACTTAAATGATAATAGCATAAACAAAATACACGCTTCTTCACAATTAGGATTCGAGAGTACTGAATTCATGACTTCGACCAGTAATTTGTCTAAATAAAAATTTTCAAACAACTCCTCTCTCTCTCTGGATTAAACTGAACACATTTTATTAACAAATGGTATACATCATCTACGGAAGGATCTTAATATGTGTAGATGGTGATCAAACAAACTTCTAAAATTTCCTCGTTTAAGCAAACGATTCCCGATGGGGCTGACGGGTTATCGAATGGCGACCACGCACCGGAAGCAGCAGCGTGGGTAGGCCGCCGATAAGGTGGGCCGACGACTTGGTGAAGATCGCGAGAAACTGGTGGATGCGGGAGGCGTACGATCGGTCGTCGTAGAGATCCACGAGGGAGGCCTATATCCAGCAGTGGACGTCTTTTGGCTGAAATGAATGAATGAAATCAGACCATTAAGTGACTGAGCCAGTCACCAAAATAAACATTGCAACACTAATACTTCTTGGAATTCAGACTGGACATAGTTTGTGCTCTCAAATTGCGAGGAAACCGTCCAAGTCTAAAGTTGTCTTCTCCATCGCATTTCGCGTTCCAGTTGACAATTTCACGCTCTAGCTGTTCCTATGCAAACTACAGCCCTTCTATGAAATTTTGCTTTGAGGGAGAAACATGAGGGACTATACTTCTGGTATCAAATATAGGATTCTGAATAATTCAGTAAACTTTCAATGTATATTTAGTTACCGTATTTCAAATTGCTTTGGGGTTTAAGTTGGATAGTATTTAATTTAATTCTTAAAATAAATATTTTTCCTAAATGTAATGTTTGACCTTAAAGGTCACAGTCGAACAAAATGTAAGTTTCTTTTTAACTATTCTACTTTATCTTTTAATATAAAAACATGTTTGCAAGGTTCCTTATATTTCTATGAGTAGAAACGAGGTCGATTTTTGCTCAAGAGAGGTAAAAGGATTGATGCATATGAGATGTGGTGTTTGAGACGAATGTTGAGGATACATTGGACTGCCAAACGCACCAGTTCTTTACGTTTACCCAACTTCAAATGAAAATCCACTTGTCGACTATATGTCAACAATGCATTCGTTGCTTTTCGGCCACATACGACGAATTAGGGATAAAAGTTTGGAAAAACTGATCGTGTTTGGGGCCACCGACGGCAATTGATCACGCGGTCATTCACCAACATGATGGGCCGGTGGTAAGGGATGCGATATTCTACTCCAGATGCAACTCCGAAACTGTCCAAGGTCCTCAGTTATGTGAGACTGACTACAGAGTCACACATAACCGAAGACCTCGATGTAAGGCAAATTTGATATCTAAACTACGTTTTTTTTTTTAAATAAGTATAAACTAGTGCTTGACTCCAATCCCGCCTGATGGTAAGCAGTGATGCAATCGTTGATGGTAAAGCGCACTAGTTTATTAAGCCTATTCACTTAAATAAAAAGGCGTGTGGCACTCGGAGACTGCCGCGGTAAAGCTATTGCATAGCCTTTTTTATCAACTATAACTTGCAATTATAATTATTTATTTATTTTATTTATACAGTAATTTTTCCTTTGTTTTTTTTTTCTTTGATATCAATTCAAGTTTTCTTTCTGTTTTGTAATTTATTTATTTTTTACCAGCAACGTCATCAAAAGAGTGCGAAAAATGGTGACGATTAAGCGACTAAACTATATTCAATGTTTTCTGTTCAACTTTGATAAAGAGATAGAAAGAAGCTAAGCAATAGCTTAAAAATGACGTCATGTTCGTTATCACACCCATGTCAGAATGTCATGAAATATGATGTCGGCCATCTTGGATTTCAAAAATGAAATCATTTTCGTGATCAGCACCCTGAGTTTTGGCGGGAAAGTCAAGCTGAGTGTCACGCTCGTTTTTCATTGGACTTTTAAAATTATTTATAGTGTTGTTTACTAAATAAAAGTGCGTGATTTATGTAGTTAAAAGTGCATTTAGTGAATAGTTCATAAATAACAGTGAAATATCGCTGCATAGTGGCCACATCATGACTTTGTCCCAAACCTCACTCGTAAGACGGGTCACGCGGCCGTCTTTTTCGACATGAATAATTCATAATTACGTGGCATTGGCTAAATGCACAAACCGTGCGAAGCCAAAAAATAAAGAAATAAAGAAAAAACCCATGAAATCTATTATATTATCACTCGAGTCAGTAAGCATGTAAAATGAGAAAACTAACATAGAACGATCCGTGTGAGAACTAAACGATCACTATTACACAACAACACTGATACCATTGAGAAAGCGGACTTCCTCTACAATAGGGCAATTCCTCCGTAAGGTCTGTCTATGCTATTACTTATAATCCCTGTCATTGTGTGCTGTTTCGGTGCAATCGCAAGACCGGCCGGGCACTGAGGGGCAGGCAAGACAGCTATAGTATCCTTATGACTCCACCAACTGGTATTTCGTTGACTCGGAAACGGCGCACAGGGAGCACCACGAAATATACTCAAAGACTCCGAGGTTCTTTTTCAATATACCCCACTGTTTTGTCGTGGTGGCCTAGTGGTTAAAACACCAGCCTCTCAAGTATGAGTGCGCGGGTTCGATTCCAGGTCAGGCAAGTACCAATGTAACTTTTCTAAAGTTATATGTAGTTTCTAAGTATATCTTGGACACCAATGACTGAAGGCGAAGGAAAACATCTTGAGGAAACCTGGGCTTTATAAGTCTGAAATCGCCAACCCGCATTGAGCAAGCGTGGTGATTACGCTCAATCCTTCTCTGTATGAGAGGAGATCTGTGCCCAGCAGTGGGACGATAAAAAGGTTGTTGATGATGAACGGCGTCGGTGTCGAATTATTTGTTATCAATTTAATATTTTCGAGCTGATCTTTAGTAACATAATCACTTCTGATTGCGTTAACATCTGACCGTAGAATTAATAAATCCTTCATCAACTTCTTTACGTACGTTCTACGTAGTCAAAGCAAACTGGTGGCAATTTGTGAAGGTCATATGCCACAAAAACTGGGATTGTTCGGGATCCGTGATTTTAAACACCGTAATCGTATATTTTAGGTCTTTCTGCTTTTTGTTCTTACGCCTCGATACATGTTTTTGTCTTGTCTTCGTAGAAACAAACAATAACTTTTTTGCCTCATCAATGTCTTCCTCAGAAAAAGCCGACGAGCATATTTTTATTAAACTTTCGTTGTTTCGTTTCGGAGATAACAATATTACAACTCGTACACTTAAATGTACTCGTATTAACATTGTTCACCGACATCTTTCTGTAATATTTTATTTAATAAAAACTTCAAATTCAACTCTTGATCTGGTCCCTGTGGATAGATACCACAATTTTGCCAATAACACGTGTAACAAATTATAGAAATTCTTTAAAAAAATATTTCACAATAATGGCGGATATCGCCAATAACAGTTGAAAAAACGGCTGCGTGAGCACTTTTTACTCTATAAAATCACGCGCTTTTATTTAGTAAACAACACTATAAATAATTTAAAAGTCCAATGAAAAATTAGCGTGACATTCATCTTAGCTTTTCCGTTAAAAAAAAAGCTATTTTATAAAAACACTACTAAATTAATTTGAACAAAAGTACTTAATAATTAATTATATGAAAAGTTTTTAAGGTAGCCATGACAACGTCGATGACGTCTATGACATATCTCTATAGAAGACCTATTTCAGAGAGAAAATTAATCGCAAGTTTAGCACATCGCGACTATCAGTAACATGGCAAGTGTGTAGAACTGAGTTCGCGCCCTGCAATATGCATGCTCTTTTTGAAAATCTATAAATTGTTTTCAAAAGATGTAGTCGCACGCACACAAACATACCGTGCTGAAGACTGCCGAACTGAAACGACGTTAGACGATGTACGGCCTTCAAGCCACACCTCCGTGCCCGTCGGAGTGGGGAGCGTGAGGTTTTTTCGTTACGGAATTTCTGGATTCGCTCCCCGCGCTCAAGGCCCGCGATAGAAGCTATGCAATAGCTTAAAAACTTAGGAATAGTTAGGATAACGGCAGTTGAGCGAGGTGATGTCATGTTAAACCCAAGACCAATACGACCAACGATGCTGCGCCAGAGGGAGATTGATCTGGAGACTCTCCACGACCAAACTCCCGACACAACAACATTTGGCGCATTGTAACCGGGACACATCGCAAAACAACTGCTCAGACCCATCCTCCGTACGGCTTCCCAGACATCATACCGGAACACGACGAATCGCTTGGCGGCAAGACCTTGTCTGGTGGGTGGTAACTTCTGCCGGCAGCCGATGTTATGGCCTACCACCGAGTACGTAATGGTACGTAGACGTAATGGAAAAACTGAGAAGTTTCGCCAACTATTTAAATTTCAGTAAATGCAGTCCCGTGCAGTGCAGTATAATACGCACCCGGAATAGTCATTTGGCGAGTTAATAAACAACGTTAGTCTCCAATTCAATCCTTAAAAAATCTCAAAAAGCATCCTCTTTTAAAATTCTTCACAGGAAAATACGCTTCAAACCGGTATAAAAGAACATTCATATAAAAATAGATGATACCCTTTACTGCGAAGGTACGACATTCCATAACTTTTATGAGGCAACACGAAGCTAAACTACATTAAAGTAAAAATAGAATAACAAAGAGATAAGGATAGTACACAAACTTTATTTTCTTCATAAAGTTTCTGTATTGTGGATGACATTGTTCTTAGGGCAGGAGCAGACTTTATATTGCTATCTCTTTGTTACATAACCTAATTTTCAACACACTTGCGCATAAAGTGGATCTATGTTCATCGCAGTTAGACACATAATGACACCCATAATCAAACTGTGACAAAAAAAAAACTATAACTCTTGAATTATTTATTGTATGGGTTGTTTGTTCAATTTGCCAGTGCGTTGCATTACATTGAGCAGGCAAAGGTATCTTAGACCATTACCTATAGCCTCGTCTTGACTTAATATCTTCTTATTATAAAATGCAATACAAAAATAAAATACGTCTTCACAAAATGGCGTCTTCCCGCCATCTTTTATTAAATTTAATTGAGTAGCTTTGTTCACAATTATTTATTAAAAAAAAAAGAAAACTTGTTCAATAGAACCAATAAAATTTTTATTTACTAAATAAAAGGAGTTTTTGTTGTTATTTTATTCACAAGTATGTTTGAAAATGTCGTATGATACACGTGTGTATTGATGATTAATTATATATTATAGTCAATCTAATTATATATAATATATTTATAGTCAATAGTGGTGAAGCAAACAGTCTATGGCGTTAAAGAGATAAGTTCAGCCACGGATATACTCTAACTAACGTTTACAGCTCAAATATATGATTCTGAGTAATTCATTATACTTACAATATTTAGTTACCGTATTTCAAATTAGTTTGGAGTTTAAGATGGGCAGTATTTAATTAAATTCTTAAAATATATAGGCAAAGCAAAAGGAAGGTTATGATTTTAGATACATATATAGATAAACATCCAAGACCCATGGCAATCAGGAAAAGATCGTTTTCCATCATTACCTGGCCGGGGATCAAACTCGGGGCCTCCACGTCGCAGGACGGAGGTGTGTTGACCGCTGCGCCACGGAGGACGACACAGGGGATGAAAATGTGTCAAAACTACAAATAATATGACATTTTGTATGATTATGGTATCTCTGTACGAGAGGAGACCTGTGCCGAGGGGGGCGATAAAGAGGTTGTTGATGATGATGATGATGGTATCTCAGTAAAGTACCGAGTGCATATAGTTTGCCTATATCCTTCTCTAAATCCCAGGCTAACTCTTCGTCATATTTCAGTTTAGTGGATTAGGCGAAAAAAGGTTAAAGACATAAAGGCAGACTGAAATTAAATGAAATGAAATCGTTTATTAAGCAAGTAGGATCACTGATCACTTTTACACGTCATATGTTTTTTTTTTTTTTTTAGCTAGATGAAGCCGGCATTTCCTAACTGACTACCTCTGAGAAGAAATAGCCGAAACAAACTCAGGGATCATCGTCTTTTTTCAAGTCCAGACATTAAAAATGATTTTTTTTACAATAATTTAAGTTATAATTACGCATATTGCTTAATAACTCACTCAGTCCCAAACTTTTTTGTCTTCTAAATAATTTGACATCTTATAATACCCTTTTTTGCAAAGTTTGGCCTTTATATAGTTTTTATATCGTTTAATGGGTAAGTTTCGGATGTCCTCACTGTTTCGAATGTGACTCACTTTCCCATTCTTCTTCTTGGCATGTCAATAACAATTAAAATGGGCCCAGATGGCTTTGGCTACTCGTGTGGTGCTGTCTCCAACGTCCATCAGTTAAAGGTATCAGGTACATCGTTACAGAACGGCACAACTGCATGGCAGATTAACTATAGCGGGCTCGCGGGCGGTGAGCAGTGGGTAGCTCGCCGCCCGGTAAGAACCATAGCCGAGTCGACGGCGCGTCGTGTTTCACGCGCGCCTCAAAGAGATGTCAGCACATCGTGACGGGGTCCACGAAAACCGAAACCTCCTGGGTCAGGATTAGGGTTGGTTAAAAAGAAACCATGGCTCTTACGCACAGGCAAGTGAAGGAACACGGGTGGGTTTTAGTCAGTAGAAGTCTGACACGCCCTCTACTCAGAGCGGGAGAGGTCATTTGATCATTCCCCATAAAAACAAAAAAAGGCTGATTAACTATGAATCTATCCCTGAACAAATTTTCCTTGACAAAATTTCTCATTTATAATATTTGTTCCAGTACTTAGTAAATAGGGTATTTGAGTAAAAAAAGCTAATTAGTCGGTCAGTCAGATTTCCAAAAAATACTAGACACGATTTTTTTTTTTCATGTAAACGAAAAATTAAGACGATTCAGTGCGTTGAAAACTCGTGCGACGTCACTGCACGCTACACTTTTAGCGTGCAGTGACGTCACCAGCCACAACTCCTGATCTTTGATGCCTTTTATATTTTCTTTTCTCGGTGGTAGGCCATAACATCGGCCGCCTTGCCGTCAAACGATTTGTCGTGTTCCGGCATGATGTCTGATGAAGCCGTACGGAGGACGGCTCTGAGCAGTTGTGTTGCGATGTGTGCCGGGTACGATGCACCTAATGTTGTTGTGTTGGGAGTTTGGTCGTGGAGGGTCTTCAGATCAATCTCCCTTTGGCGCAGCATCGTTGGTCGTGTTGTTGGGTTTAACATTGCATCACCTCGCTCAACTGCCGTCTTCCTTCCTATTCGCTCAGGTTTTCTGAGTGAATAGGCTCTTAATAAACTAGCGCGCTTTACCATCAACGATCGTATCACTGCTTACCATCAGGCGGGATTATAGTCAAGCGCTAGTTAATAATTATAAAAAAAAAGACGTGTGGCACTCGGGGACTGCCGCGGTAAAGCTATTGCATAGCATTTTGTATCAATTTATGCAATTATAATTATTTATTTATTTTATTTATGCAGTATTTCTTTTTCTTTGATATTAATTCAAGTTACACTTTTTGAGCGTGGTGACCGATAAGAAAACAAATTTTTCTTTTATTAAATAAATAAAAAGTTAATATTATTTAAAATATTTTTATTATTTTACAATAAATGTGGGTTTTATTACCTTACAGAATCCTTACTGAATCATTGAAACTATAGGTTTATGATAACTGAAATAAGAAACATAAGTTTGCGACTTAATATCCTCTAAATACCTAGAAAATACCGCGTCAATGGTGGTCCCATATTTTGTTGTGGACTCTTGTGGATCATTATTCATTTTCAAATTCAATGTTTTTGATAGAAAAGTTGTCAACCGCTCTGATTTTTTATCAGCGAAGTTAATGTTGAAATCGCCAGCCAAGATAAGTGGAAATTTATTACCATTTGTACCAAGTATTTTCGAGCCTTCTTCAGTGTACTCCAGTAAAGTGCGATGAATAAAATGCTCTAACTCGTCCAATTTTGGATTCGGAGAAATGTAAATTGCTACCATCACTATTTGTAGGCCATTTCTAAGTTTGCATAAGCACGCACAAATATCTCCAACAACTGAGCGCCTAACATTAACATCGCTAACGTGTACAATATTTATTTCAATATTCAGAGTCATAATATTAGTAATATCATTTTTATTTTGGTAAATAGCTACCCCACCTTTTGAAACAGTATCTCGTTTGAACTGAACAATACAATTAAAATTAGGTATTTCAATTGGATTATCATGCGTCATGCAAGTTTCGGTAAGAAGTAACACATTTGTTTGTCTCGTAACTGAATCTTGTAAATCGTATTTATGACTATTTAGACTTTGGCAGTTGAAAGTCATTATTGAAATGCCATTTCTGTTACTAATGAAATCTAATACACTTTGAGCAATCGTCTGAACACTATTTAAAGACAGTCTTTTGAATTCTTGCAACAATTGAAAAAATGGCCGCGTGAGCACTTTTTACTCTATAAAATCTCGCGCTTTTATTTAGTAAACAACACTATAAATAATTTAAAAGTCCAATGAAAAATTAGCGTGACATTCATCTTAGCTTTTCCGTTAAAAAAAAAGCTATTTTATAAAAACACTACTAAATTAATTTGAATAAAAGTACTTAATAATTAATTATATGAAAAGTTTTTAAGGTAGCCATGACAACGTCGGTGACGTCTATGACATATCTCTATAGAAGACCTATTTCAGAGAGAAAATTAATCGTAAGTTTAGCACATCGCGACTATCAGTAACATGGCAAGTGTGTAGAACTGAGTTCGCGCCCTGCAATATGCATGCTCTTTTTGAAAATCTATAAATTGTTATCAAAAGATGTAGTCGCACGCACACAAACATACCGTGCCGAAGACTGCCGAACTGAAACGACGTTAGACGATGGGGAGCGTGAGGTTTTTTCGTTACGGAATTTCTGGATTCGGTCCCCGCGCTCAAGGCCCGCGATAGAAGCTATGCAATAGCTTAAAAAATGTCAATTTTTATTGATTTCATAAAACAAAATATACGTATCCAATATTTTTATATAATCTGAATGACGGACTAAATAGAATCAATTTTTTTTTTACCCAAGAAACATCCATATTGAAGTAACCTCTACTGAGACAGGTGCCTGCCAGGTCTGAGAGTTGTCCGAATGAGATACCGTGGCCCCTGATACAGGCAAACGAAGGAATATGGGTCGGTTTTAGATGTCATGTGCACGGAAGTTGCAGGCTTCACTTCTAACCTCACTGACAGGCAGATATTGCAGAAATACATCGTAGAATTAATACTGTAACCACAAGCTACCAAAGCAATTTCCAGGAAATTTCTAGCTATTCGATCGGTTCTGACGGACGGTACACTGGACGGTAGATTTTACTAGGTAATAAGGTTGTAATAGACCAGAGTTTGCACTGAAAAGCAAGGTAAATGTTTTAATCAAATTGTTGTGTCAACATAAGTATTTCCTCTTTTACGCTGTATACATGTTTAAGTATATAAGTCGTGGTGGCCTAGTGGTTAAATCACCAGCCTCTCAAGTATGAGTGCGCGGGTTCGGTTCCAGGTCAGGCAAGTACCAATGTAACTTTTCTAAAGTTATATGTACTTTCTAAGTATATCTTGGACACCAATGACTGAAGGTGAAGGAAAACATCTTGAGGAAACCTGGACTTTATAAGTCTGAAATCGCCAACCCGCATTGAGCAAGCGTGGTGATTACGCTCAATCCTTCTCTGTATGAGAGGAGACCCTGTGCCCAGCAGTGGGAGATGAAAGGGTTGATAATAATGATGATGATGACATGTTCAAATCAAATTAACTAGAACTTTGAAAACAAATGATTTAAGATACGTGATGGGTATTGATATAGGTACCAAAATGATATAACATTTTTTTTTTCTGTCTACGTGGAGAACTGGCTTGTATCCTAAAAAATAATTTAATGTCCGTCAGATAGCTTTATAAAAAATATTGAACACGTATTTTTTATTTTTTCTATTATTCAAATACTTAGGAAGATATATTGATTTGAAATGTCGCATGACGTCACGCCATGGTGCAAAATATAGAACGGCGTGACGTAATTAGCCCCCACTCTGTAACTTTAATACGCTATATCTCAGTAAGTTTTGGTAATTACGACAAAATAAAAAATACGGGTCTTAATTTTTTTTATTATCTATAAGACGGACTAATTATTTTTTTGATTTTCATACCTTGGATACATTCCTACTGTATTCCAGTGGTGGGAAGATTATAGGGTGCTTATGCAATATTGTAATTTGAATTATTCACGTGATAGATAGCAGGACGAACTGGATAGGTTCCATCAAATCTGGAAAGAAGAACCAATCCTCTCGGGCTTGCTAAAGATGGAAGAACTTGACGAAGGCCTTTCTCCAGTGAAATAAATACACTACGGCCTTCATCTTTCTTTTTCTTCAGCCTCCACTGCTGGACAAAGGCCTCCCTCAAGGGTTTTCACTATGACTGGTCTTGTGCTGCCCGCATCGATCGGCTCCTGCGAATGTCACCAGGTTATCGGTCCACCTTGTTGTGGACCTCCCTATGCTACGTATTCCGGTACGTGGCTGCCACTCTAGAACCCTACGGCCCCATCGGCTATCAGTTCTACAAGCAATGTGCCCCGCCCACTGCCACTTTTAGCGACTCGAAGAGCTATGTCGGTGACTTTGATTCTTCTGCGGATCTCCTCATTTCTGATTCGATCGCGCAGAGAAATTATGAGCATAGCTCTTTCATTCGGCTTTCATTCCTCCTCCTCAAGTCGTTCTCCTCATTACTGAGGGTCGTGATGTCCCTGTGGAATTATCCTCTTCCGCACAATAGTTCGCCATTTGTTACGGTCCCTGGCCGCGAGTATAGCATCATGCAGGTCGGTGTCCAGAGATGAACGAATTTGGTCTGTCCACCTTATTGGACTGCATCCACCTTCCCAGTAACCAACAGATGTTCGAGGTTATCTCCATCCTTTTTGGCAATATGGCCAAAATACTCCAAAATTCTTCGAAGGCAGACAGAGGAGAGTCTTATTGTACACCCAGCTCTCGAAGGATTGATGCATTTATTCGGAATGCTGTTCAAGGAATTTGAAGCATCTTCCTTCAGCACCACATCTCGAAAGCGTCAATGCGGTCTCGATCGGCATTTTTGATTGTCCAAGTTTCCGAACCATAGCTGAAGATAGAGAAGATGAGAGATCTAACAAGTTTCATATTAGTTTTCCATGAAACGTTGCGGTCACGCCAGAATTTGTGAAGCTGAGACATAGCATTTTTGGCCATACCTATTCGTCTCCTTATTTCCAATTCATGTGAACGATTCTTGCTCATACTATCATTATCGGCTTTCATTAGCTCCACCTAATTTTAACGAGCTCGACAACCCGAAACACGACATTACCATCTCTGTCGGAGCTGTTAAGTTTAGATAAATAAACCAGTATCACAGATAGACGTGGTTTTATTTCGGTCTCATACGACCTAAATGTGTTTCAGGAATCAATACGAGCGTTGATCCCGATACTCACGAAACAGTAGCGCTAATAAGTGCATAGTGTAGAGAAGTTCCTTTTGGTTTCTTATGTTTCGTAATTTGAGGACTTGAACCAAAACTTTTTTTTTAATATTTGTAAACAAGTGCTCGATCGCTACAATCGTTGATGGTAAAGCGCGCTAGTTTTTAAGCCTATTCACTCAAAAACTGAGTTAATAGAAATGAAGACTGCAGTTGAGCGATGTGTTGAATAACAATAACCAACGATGCTGCGCCAGATGGAGATTGAATCTGGCGACCCTCCACGACCAAACTCCTGGCACAACAACATTTGGCACATCGTACCCGGCACATATCGCAACACAACTGCTCAGATCCGTCCTCCGTACGGCTTCACCAGACGTCATGCCGGAACACGACAAATCGCTTGGCGGCAAGACCTTGTCTGCAATACTTTGTCTGGTGCGTGATAACTTATGCCGGCAGTTGATTGTTAGGCCTACCACCGAGTAAACTGTGTGCAATAATTATTATTTTAGTTTACACGTTATTGTAAGGATATAATTGAAGCTATTTTCAAGGCATACTACCAAAGTCCTACGCATCATAAGCTTAGCCCTAAATACCCTTTCCGTTACAACCTTTATAAGCTGGTCAGGATAACAAGGGTAAAAGTATGGTCAAGGATTTCCTTAGATTGACTGAAGACAAAACCTATTTTCCAAAAGATTTTCAAAATATTTTTGTCTTCTACGTATTTTATACCCTTCCAACTCTACCTTCCCGATTCTACATTATCCTTGCAAATGTGTTTTAGCGCTCTGAATTTCTGAAAAAGTCAACACACAGTAAGCAGTCTTTGCTCTGAAATAGGATCAGCTGGATTCATTCACGGTTCACTTACGTCTTTCAATTTCGAAGACCCAACCTAAGATAACTGTTTAACCTAAGAGAAACGTATAAGTGGATCACTCTATGTTAGCTATAGTATCATTATTTTTCTTTTTCGTTGTTATAATTTTGGATCAGTAGAGTAATTGTATGTAAAACACTGTCAGTAGCGGTAATAGGTGTCATTTTGACAATTCAACAACATTCATTGCATTCTGTAGATTATTGATCTTTTTTTTTATAATCATAAACTAGTGCTTGACCGAAATCCCACCTGATTGTAAGCAATGATGCAATCGTTAATGGTAAAGCGCGCCAGTTTATTAAGAGCCTATTCACTAAAACAAACTGAGTGAATAAGAAGGAAGATGGCATTTAACACAACAACATTTGTTGCATCGTACCCGGCACACATCGCAACACAACTGCTCAGAACCGTCCTCCGTACGGCATCGTCGCGAATGCGACGAATCACTTGGGGCAAGACTCTGTCTGGTGGCTGGTAACTTCTACCGGCAGCCGATGTTATGGCCTAAAATGCAAACGCATGTTTCGAACATCTTGGATTAGCAATATTCTTCAAAATGATTAAAAATCAAAATCAAAAGTAATTCATTCAAATTAGGATGAGAATCAGCACTTTTTGCACGTCAATATTACATAAGACAATCCCCCAAAACGTCCACCCATCGACACTTCCTGGTACTTTGGCTGGCAAGAAGAATTGGCGGAACAAACTCCCCAGCAGCACAGCTGTCTGTTCATTTAAAAAAAAAAAGACGTGTGGCACTCGGGGACTGCCGCGGTAAAGCTATTGCATAGCATTTTGTATCAATTTATGCAATTATAATTATTTATTTATTTTATTTATGCAGTATTTCTTTTTCTTTGATATTAATTCAAGTTACACTTTTTGAACGTGGTGACCGATAAGAAAACAAATTTTTCTTTTATTAAATAAATAAAAAGTTAATATTATTTAAAATATTTTTATTATTTTACAATACATGTGGGTTTTATTACCTTACAGTAGCTGTTGGTTATTCAGGAATATTTATCATTGAAACTATAGGTTTATGATAACTGAAATAAGAAACATAAGTTTGCGACTTAATATCCTCTAAATACCTAGAAAATACCGCGTCAATGGTGGTCCCATATTTTGTTGTGGACTCTTGTGGATCATTATTCATTTTCAAATTCAATGTTTTTGATAGAAAAGTTGTCAACCGCTCTGATTTTTTATCAGCGAAGTTAATGTTGAAATCGCCAGCCAAGATAAGTGGAAATTTATTACCATTTGTAACAAGTATTTTCGAGCCTTCTTCAGTGTACTCCAGTAAAGTGCGATGAATAAAATGCTCTACCTCGTCCAATTTTGGATTCGGAGAAATGTAAATTGCTACTATAACTATTTGTAGGCCATACTAAATTAATTTGAATAAAAGTAGTTAATAATTAATTATATGAAAAGTTTTTAAGGTAGCCATGACAACGTCGATGACGTCTATGACATATCTCTATAGAAGACCTATTTCAGAGAGAAAATTAATCGCAAGTTTAGCACATCCCGACTATCAGTAACATGGCAAGTGTGTAGAACTGAGTTCGCGCCCTGCAATATGCATGCTCTTTTTGAAAATCTATAAATTGTTTTCAAAAGATGTAGTCGCACGCACACAAACATACCGTGCCGAAGACTGCCGAACTGAAACGACGTTAGACGATGTACGGCCTTCAAGCCACACCTCCGTGCCCGTCGGAGTGGGGAGCGTGAGGTTTTTTCGTTACGGAATTTCTGGATTCGGTCCCCGCGCTCAAGGCCCGCGATAGAAGCTATGCAATAGCTTAAAAATATACTGATGAACACAAGAAAATACAACAAAAATGAAATTATTTACCATATGCCAGCTACCACGCCAAAATACCAGCAAAGCATATAAAAGTAAAAACATGATTTTGATTGTTTCTATTATATCCTTTTCCATTTAATGTATTGGTCATTTTCATTTACTACAAAAATATTTTAATAGAAACATGTTATTAACATAATTATTTGGTGAATGCAAGTTGTTGGAATACCGTGTTATCCAGTAACTAGGTCGTGGAGGTCAGTTAGATAGTCGCTCCACGTAAAATAGTATTTAGCTGCATCCGGTCAAACCAGTATTTATCTGCATCCGGATAAAATCAAACCTGAAAGTAACTGGGAAAAAGCTAGCTAGCTACTTTGTTAATACATGTTTATATTTTGATAAAACTCGTGATCGGTATACGTTCTGCAATGCACCAGACTTCACCCATCTTCTTCAGAGCCATTATATTTTATGTCCAATTGGAATATTTAATGGTTCGCTGCACATCCCGATAAAAAACGGTCGTCCCCGTTTATACACTGTTTAGAACTCTTCATGTGAAAATAAACGGTACTCCGATTAAATGAGTTGGAAGATGTTCGGATTAACTTAAATGGAAAATGATCATTTCATTTTAAAGTGTGGATCATTGATGTTCATTTGTTTCTAAAAAAGTTTTGCTTTTCTGCGTTCCCTTCGACAAATAAGGCATCACAAAACGGATTTGTTACTGACCTTACTGATCTGATCTTAGTAACTTTTGCTTTAACTTTAATGGATGCCCTCAGCAACAGGTCACTGCTAAGAACATATAAGTTGTAAGTTTTTAGGGTAGTCAACTAGGAATTCTAATGGATTCGCTATGTCCGCAGCTTAGCTGAGAGACTCTTGATAGTAGAAAACTATAATTTTTCATGGATTGTGTGACTAAATAAAGCAATGATATAAGTACGGGCGCGAGGCGCGAAGTGGAGGTCATTAGCAAGCGGACCACCAAGCCAGCTGGACGTATAGCACGACTACCATTGATAGTACTTGTGACTATAGTGGTTTTATTACACCAAATGCTTACTCTTGTGATAGGTGAACGTCACAAATTAGACAAAATTTTAGGGTATTAATGGGCTTTTTCATGAGAAATGTCTCAATAACAGCCTAGAATCTGGAATTGTGCTCGGTTGATAGCAATAAATTCATCCATGTGGGAATTAAACATTTTTGCCAAAATATGGGCGGACTGTCAAACTTTTTCAATCACCCTTAATGCTTTAGGAATTATGACGAAAATTCATTAAAGAAATTTAACAGATTATATTGATTGTAGCTGGATTTGCTGGCATCACTGTTTACCGCGGCACCGTGAGGTCTATTCCTGCTTGCAGCGTACATAATTATTAGTCGAACTAAAAATAGATCCTCATTGATTTACTTATGGACGGAGCTATGTGTGGTTATTATATGCATAGGATTATGTTTTCAAAATGGTTGAAACTAGGTTTTATTGATACTAAACGTTCGCTTAATCATTCGGTGGTATAATATTAATTGTAAATAATGAACTCAAAAACCATTGTACCGTCGTGACAACCAATGTCTTTATAGCTGTTATGTTTGAAGGTAATTGTAAAATTATATTGTGGTCGGTAACTTGCTTAGAATAAAACAGTTGGCTTGGGATATCGGTGTTTCATTGACGCATACATAACACTGGCGACGAAACTGGTTATTAAATCTACGTGTGCATTTATAATCTAGAAGTGATATTAGTTACGTTATAATGCCTTTCGGTAAAATTGAAAGTTTTAATAGTGAAACGCAAAACTGGGACGCCTATGTTCGCCGTGTAGAACAATTTATCACTTTAAATAATATCGCGGCGGATTTGAAGGTGGCCACGCTTGTCACGTTAGTAGGGGCAGAGTGTTACGATCTCATGTGCGATTTGTGTTCACCTAGTACACCAGAAAACAAAACGTTTACCGAATTAGTGAAGCTCGTCAAAGATCATTTGGAACCCGATAGATCCGAAATAGCGGAACGTCATATTTTTAGGCAAAGAAAGCAGCAGCAAGGGGAAAGCATTCGTTCTTATCTACAAGGTCTAAAACATTTGGCTAAGACTTGCAATTTTGGGGCTACACTCGAAGTCAACTTGCGCGATCAGTTCGTGTCGGGGTTGTGCAGCGAGGAGATGAGGTCCAGGCTGTTTGCCGAAAGAAATATTGACTACAAGCGAGCAGTGGAGCTCGCGCTTGCGCTGGAAGCCGCTGAACGACACGCGGCCGCGGCGGGCGCGGCCGGAGCGGGAAGCAGCGGCGCGCCGGACGACGGCTTGCACCGGATTGGAGGCGCGGGCGCAGTGCCCGGCGGCGGCGGCGGCGGCACCGCACGGCGCGCACGTGGCCCGCGCGGCGCGGGTGGCAGCTCGGCGCCGGCAGCGGTGGCATCAGTGGCGCAACGAATGTGTACGCGGTGCGGCAAGACCGGCCATGCGGAGGGCAAGTGTCGGTTCAAAAATTATTCGTGTGATTTGTGCGGCCAAAAAGGCCACCTCAAAGTGATGTGTCAAAATAAAAGTGATCATGGTGGAATATCGGGAAGAAAGATGTCGTAAGGTCAGTTCTTTTTGAATGAATCTAGCTCTGAGGACAGTGACAATCATTTCTATCATTTAGTGAGTAGCGAAGGTGATGGACCCTATTATGCGTTCTTAGTAATAGAAAATATTAAATGCAAGTTTGAGGTAGATACGGGAAGTAAAATCTCGGCCATTTCTAAAGAGTTCTATGAACAAAACTTCTCACATCTGCCTATAAACAAAAAATCGTTAACTTTAAGATCTTATACGGGTGACATCATTCTTACGTTAGGTTTTATTACAGTAGATGTCAAGCATGAGCATAATTTTGCTAAATTAAAATTATATGTAATTGAAAAGGGCGGCCCACCTTTAATGGGACGTACTTGGATTAAAGTATTAAAAATAGCTTTGGTTGAATGTTTTAGTATGACAGAAATAGACACTGTTTCAAAAAACTTAAGAAATGAATTTCCTGAAGTATTTGCGACAGGCTTAGGGACATTTAAGTCGAGGCTTCGTCTGCATCTACACGACGAGACTCCCGTGTTTGTGAAGGCGCGGCCGCTGCCATTAGCGTTACGTGACCATGTAGAAGGCGAACTCGAGCGGCTGCAGCGGGAAGGGGTCATCTATAAGGTCGAACGGTCGGACTATGGTAGCCCCATAGTGCCAGTAGTCAAAACTAATGGTAGTATTCGTATTTGCGGTGACTATAAGGTCACTATAAATCCTCGATTAAAAGATTTCCACTACCCGCTGCCGCGCATTGAGGACCTATTTGCAGTTCTAGGGGGTGGTGAGCAATATAGTAAATTGGATTTGTCTAATGCTTTTCAACAATGTATGTTAGAAGAGGAATCGCAGCCGATGACGGCGATCACCACTCACGTCGGTACGTTTGTTTACAGACGAGTGCCTTTTGGTATTAAATGCATTCCAGAAAATTTTCAAAAAATTATGGAAGAGACACTGAGTGGCTTACCTTCTACGGCTGTGTTTGCTGACGATATTTGCGTCACGGGAAAAGACAAAGCGACAGACTTGGCAAATTTGAGGGCTGTATTACAAAGATTAAAAGAAAATGGACTACGAATAAATTTTGATAAATATCAATTTTTTAAAGAGTCTGTGACTTATTTAGGGTATAAAATAGATAAATTTGGTTTACACACAGATGAAAAAAAAATTAAAGCTATAGTGTCTGCACCTACCCCCACCAATGTAACACAAGTAAAAAGTTTTATGGGACTCGTAAACTTTTATTCTAAGTTTTGTATGAACATGAGCGATATATTGAAGCCGTTGTACAATTTATTAAAGAAAAATGTTAAATGGTATTGGAATGATGAATGCGAGCGGGCTTTCATTAAAATAAAAAAGGTGTTAAGCAGCTCCCCGGTGTTGGCCCACTATAACCCCGACCTTCCGTTAGTGCTCTCAGTGGACAGCAGTGCGTACGGGGTGGGCGCGGTGCTAACGCAGCGTCACACGGACGGCAGCGAGCGCGCTGTGTGCTGCGCCTCAAGGACGCTTAATGCAGCGGAGGCCAACTATTCACAGTTGGATAAGGAGGCACTGGCGATTGTGTTTGGCGTCACCAAACATCACCAGTACCTCTATGGCAG